>OX387192.1:8738960-11138960 GCA_947561395.2 Buxus sempervirens
TATTCTGGATTTTAGATGCTTTTGCCTTCAATTAATAACACTTCAGATCTGGGGTTATTGACCCGGAACCGGGGTGTTACATTAAATTTCAAATATATACAAAAACATGTATGATCGAAATTTAATTTTGGTTCATAGATTTTTTCCCCAGATTCTTGTGTTAGACTGTTCATTGCGAATCTCTGACAAAAATCATTGTGATTTGATGTTAAGGTTTCACAAGCAATTTTGTGTATAGCTGAAATTGTATTTCAGCTATACACATAAAATAATATAACCGAACTAAGATTTCAGTTATATTATTTTTGTCTATATAAGCTGAAACTCATCTCATTTGCAGTGGTTGAGTGATTTTTGCTCTCTCCAACCTCTCTCTCACATACGCCCCTCTCCCCTAACCTCTCTCTACCATCTCCAAGACCCCTAATCCTTTCAAAACCCTTCCAAAACCATTACGCACACCCTTCTTCCACTCAAACACAAAAAGAAGCTGAGAAACTACTTGGGAGCTGAAAAGAGGTGCTCCAGTTGCTGTCTACACCTTAAGAGACCTTCAAACACACTCCAAGGAGACTTCCATCCCCAAGGTAAGCTCCTCTAACAAACCTTGTGTAATATACATGAATTTTCTACCATTATAAGCATGCTTTGAGTCACATGATAGTTTTTCAATTTCATCTTGCTTGTCCTCCCATTTTCCTTCATTAGTTCTTTACTTGCTTCTCTAAGAGGGTGCTCCCATGGTAAGGGTAGATGGATAAGGTAAATGGGAGGATGAGAGGGTGCAATAACATCACTTAGTGGGTCATTTTAATTCATGTTGATTTTTATTCTTGAAGGGAGAGCATGTTCTCCCTCCCTTTTCATATGTCCAATACCCCCAATCTCCCTTCTTTCATTTGCTTTCTTACATGATCATAGTATGTTTGATTCTTGTTCGTTGTATGAGAATGCTTATGTATTCATGACTTTGAATGTACACTCGAAGAATGATCCATACACACTTTCACTGTTTGGTAGCAAGCCTTATGTAACGCCCCGGATCCAAGATTATTTAAGAGCATAAACCCGACCCTAGAACGTTAGGATAATGGCCCACAACAACTAATCCAGACTTAAAAAATTTCAATTAATAATCTCAGAGTGTGAAAATAACATATATATATTTTTCTGTTACTTTCAAGAAGTGCAGAATACAAAGTGAAACATCCAATATCAATTCCTCAACTATGTCTGAAAAGGGTAAAATAAAATGTACATCACCAATGTCATCTAAATAAAAGTAATCTAAACAATCCCTCCAATACCAAATCAAACTTAATAATAAAGATCCCTAAACCTATACAGGAATGAAGAAATCTTCTTCTTGGAACTCAGTATAATCCCTAGAAGTAACTATCCCTGCAACGTCATCACTAGGAATATCTGAAAACAAAACCGATAAAACGATAATGTGAGAAGCAAAATCTCAGTAAGTAGTCATGCAAATTGTAGCGCCCCAGATCCGGGTCTGCCCTATCACGGCACCAACCTGTACCCGAGACCTACTTATGGGCCCAAAAGAACCTGATAAGCATAATTAACGTGGGCAATTACAATGTAATCATCAGAGTGCATAAGATAAAGAAGCATGGAATTTAAAATTTTCCATATAATAAAAGGGCATCTGTGTAATAACTCCAAAATACAACATTTAGGTATACAAAAAGGCAACTAAGATCTCTCCATCACTATCTCTCACATGAGCATTTATACACAAAAATGATAATCTAAAGATAGCTCCCAAGTTTACAAATCCCAAAAAGAATAACTACATTCCCATTGATAGTTTCTAGGAACTAAATACAATAACGTAAAGAGAACCCCTACTACAGATAGTAAAAGTCCTCAGGCCTGCGCCCAAGCTCACCCTCGATAGCTGCCCCAGTACGTGGCTCACCAAATGGATCTGAAAATAAATCTGGTAAAACAAAATGCGTGAGACTTAAAGTCCCAGCAACTAGCAAACATGCATAAATGAAAGCAGTTGATGCAATTCACATGATATCATGATTAGAACAGTTTAGGCAATTTATACAACATCATGAGTAGAAGCAGTTTATGCGATTCATATAACATTAAATGAATAAAAGCAGTTCATGCAATTCATATTATCAAGTCAAGTATCTAAATAATATAACCCATAAAAATTAGCTAACAAACTTGATAGGACTGATAATATAAGACAAACTTGTAGAGCTCACGATGTAAGACAAACCTTTATCAGCAGTTACTAGAACCAATATCACATCCCACAAACCAAGATATAGTACTAAATTCACAAACCAAGTGGAATTCCCCATCCACTACCATTTAACCAAGGCCAAGTGAGATCTACACCGTCACTGGCATTCAACAAAAGGCCAAGTGAGTTCTACACTGTCACTGCCAATCAACCACGACCAAGTGAGATCTACACCGTCACTTAAATCACATAAAAGAACTCATCACAGCTTTACCAAATCAAATTAATATTCCCAATGCATAAGAAATAACCAATAAGCACTTCACATCCCAAGCCAATTCACAGTAGAGTACATACGCCATAAAGTCCACAATCACGTATTTGAGAAGTGGGATAGTCTTAGGATCCCCAATAAAGTCACCATACCAAAAATCAACGGATTCCGGGACAACAAGTTTCGGACCTCAAAAATATTCTAAGTTTGGATAAAAACGTTGATTTTTCGGTGTCGAATTTTTCTAAACAAATCTACGAGGCGTTTGGGGCTCAAATTCTGGTTGTAATCTATTGGAGGGTATACAAATCATCTAGAATTTTCTAGGCTTCTGAATCCTTCATTTGGATATCAAACTCAAAAAGTGGCCATTTTCGAAAATCGGGAAAACTGGAAATTTAGGTACAAACTGAAAAGTTGACTTTTTATTGGTTGGGAATTGGGCCTTGGAAGTATTTTTATTGGTTCCAAATGGGGGGTAAAACCTTATTTACATGTAAAGACTTAAGTAAATGGAGCAATAAATACACAGGACATTTACTTAAATGTCTTTCATGTAATAAGGGTGCTATGCGAGAGGCTTGGGTTGTCTGGGAAAGGGTTGGAGAAGAAAAGGGGATGAAAACTGTCAAAATTGCATTTTTTTGCTAGAGCGCCTAGGATCGCTCAGGATCGCCTAGGCGGTCAAAGGTCAGCGGTAGTACAAAATAGGTCGCCCGCGGTCCGTCTTCAAGCGGTCTCCGGCGTCCTAAATTTTATAACTAGCGCCGAGGATCGCCGAGCGCAGAGAGGTAGGCGGTCTCCCAAAAACGAACATACAATGTTTAGAAATCTGATTTCTCATGTCCGGGATGATTCTAACATAATTATATGATTGATATCAAGCTAAATACATGTATATATAACACTAAAACATGCAATACAATCGATTAACCTCCAGAACACAAAACAAAACGAAAATCGGTGCTACCTACCTCTTGAACATGTGCTCTCCTCTTCCTTCTCTAAACAGCAACACTCAGACTCAAAAGCACTCCTTTGGGATGAAGAAAACCAGAGCAACCTCTTCCTCCTTCTTCTTTGGTCGTTCTTACCGCCGCTCTCCGTCGTGCGGCTAACGAATACGAGCAAGTCTTCCCAACTTATTCGTTTAGGTTATTTTAGCATATATATATATAGCTTCTATCCCACGCAACGCACACACAACAAACTCAATGCACATCGCCCAATCAAAATACTTTAGCTTTAAAATATTAATCTTACCGCGATAACTCGCGATCAGACGCTCCGATCTGCGCCAAACTCCTGATCTTCACTAATAATGATATTCTCTACAATAATAAATTATTTCCATCCATAATAATCCTAAAGAATATTAATTGTTATTTTATTTTAATATTTGGGAAAATTCGGGGTTTTATATTGATCTCATGAATCTTTACATATGGTAATAACATAGATGTTGATAGAATGAAGTAAGATATCATTTAAAAATATAAAACTTCCTTTGAATATTTTTATGGTATTTAAACTACGAATGTATCAAATTTGCCATATATGCACTAGTACTATTCAATACCCCATAACTAAATCAATTCTAGACCGAATCCTCTGAAATATAGTTTGTTAGTTTCATAATTCATCCTTTTACATCACCATATAACAGATCTTGAAAAAAAACCTGTGGTTAGAAAATTATGTCCAAACAAAGTAGACTTTCTAGAAAAATCTGTGCAGACCTATGCATAAAGAAAATAGATTTTAAAATACCAAACAGTGAACTTATATTCAAGATATATTTTTAAAGGAATCTAGACCCAACACACTAAAATTTTCATGCAAACCATCTTACCTAAATCTATCATCTGATACCTAAAAAAATTCACTTTTGTGGAAAATTTTAGGTGCAGTCCAAAAACACCATAATCAGTACCTAATACATCCAACATGTATCCATCTACCTCAACCCAAATCTGACATTATAGTAGCATAGTTTATTATTAACCTCACCATTCCCATGGCCCTACTAAGGATCAGACTTAGAATAATCATTTCAAAACCCATATCAAACCTTAAAACAGCCAAATAAATATAGAACCTCTATCAAATGCCAAATTGTGTAACCTTTGCATAACTGAAATTTTCTGATTTAGATAACCACAAGGATACTTCAGTACAGTAGCATATGAGCACTAAGATAAGACTCCCTCACAATCCTAACCATGCTTTAATCACCATAAATCTCAAATAATAATAAGAATATTCTTTACTTATGGAACAAAAAAAAATTTTTTTGAATCATGTCGCATAAGTGGGTTGCATACTTTCATCAAAAATCAATCATGGCATCCTATGATTATGTGAATAGAAGTAACAATCTGAACCTTAATCCAAAACCATATGTTCACCTGCATAAAAATAACAAGTATAACTATAATTCCTGAAAATTCCACAGTTTCCTAGCAAAATCAAGAAACCAAAATTTTTGAACATCCATCTCTAGCATTTGATCAATAGGTTTCTCTTCTATAAATAAATTTCTGCCACTCCAAATTCAATTACTATCCATACAATTGTCCATAATTATAATTCTAAATCTGAAACCATTCCATGTCACAATTCTCATAAAATTTCTGCACAATAACATTCATTTAACCAACATATACATTGAAAATTCAAGCCTATGATTTATACAAAATTTCTGAAACCATCATCACCCATTATCATTCAATAACCTCATTAAACATCTAAACTTTTCATAACAGCAACCTTACTTCTAAAATAATTTGCCAAATAATCATACCATTTAGAAGAAAATACTTTTATAAAAACCAAACCATTTTATGCAAGTTTAAAGGGTGTTGCTTACTTTTCTTGTTGAATTTTCCAGCCCAACAGCACCCCCGTGTCCAGCTCTCTTTGTGCAGATATTTTTTCCAATGAAACTAATTTAATTCAAAGAAAAAGGCCTAAACATTATGAGCAACAAAAAGTAGAAAAGTTTACTCCTTAATCGAAAGAAACCCGAAACCCATTTACCTTTTTCTTCTTACTGTTCTTCCTTTTTTCTTTTCCTTGGTGCAGGTATGGATGTGCAGCCCTCTTCTTCTCTCTTTTTCCTCTCCTCTCCTCCTTCCTTTCCCCCTTTCTTTTTCTTCCATTCTTTTCTTCTTCCTTGTTCTTTCTTCTTCTCTTTCTTTCTTTCCTATCCTCCTTAGCTTAAGGTTTTGGACGTCCTCCCCTCTCTTTTGGCTTTTAACTATAGTGTCTCCTAGACTTCCTAAACCCATTGCTAATTTAAGCTAACCCTTAAGCACTTAATCCCTTAACCTTCCTGCTTACTTTAAGTGCTTTTATGGTTTCATGCAACTTTTACTTCATAAGATAAGCATATTTTGTAACTTATTCCCATGCAACCCTAACCTTTCTAATTAATAAATAATTTATTCTTGATATATATATTACTTAGAGGATCCATTGCATGCCTTATTTAATTATTTTATAATTTGTCCTTAATATAATTTATGTTATTTTAACATTATTTGCATGCCTCATATTTATATAATTATTCATTAAGATAATAACCTACACCTATTAATAAATCCACATTGCTTAAATTTAATTTCTTTTATTTTCCCTCTAATCCAAGTACAAGTCATAACACAATTTAATCACACCTTAAGAACACCATTCCAAATAAAATGCAAAAATAATGATTTATGATAATTTCACATCATGTCAATATATATATTAAAGTTTTCTATATCATACCTTGAGTTAGATATTTTAACTTTCCTCCACTTTGCTTTCTTATTTATTTCCTAGATGAAACAGAATTTTATATAAGATTCTATAAAATTTCAAACAAATAAATATTTTTATTACTAAAATTTCAAGATATTACACTTTACAAGGTACACACACTTCACTGATTTTCATCTTATTCATGGTGCTAGATTTTGTTTCTTTTAGATGCTATTGAACATGCTTGTGTGGGTATGTCACATGGTTTTTCTTTGCATGCCTTTTGCCGGTTGTTTCTAATAAATACATGGAATAGGACACTCAAGGTCCCTATTCAACATATGAACTTCAGTTCATGATGGAGGAGTAAGGCCTCTAGCCTTGCACCCCATTCTTTTGGCATTAAAATGAATCAAAGTAGCCTAATTAGGTTCACCACCATGTTCCAAGCTTCTGTCAGCCCACTGGATGACCCATAGAAATCCCTAATCCAACTAGGGGATCAAAATCCCATGCCTTTGCTCAAAACCATTTTTCGGACTTCCTGTAGCATAACCGAATAACCAGACCGGTTAAAGAAGTAAAATAAAAATGACCAAAAATAAGTATCAGTTGCACAGAGAAATTTATGTTGACTGATACTTGATTTCGGTCACTGTCGAAAGATGGGCTAATGGCTTGAGTTTCCGATTCAGCCTAGAAAAATCCCATAATGGTATTTTGGCTATTTTATCTTTTTAAATCAACCAAGACACATCCAAAAGGGTTTTTGGGGCATTCCTAAACCCAAATTGGGACTTGGGTCTCTAATAGGACAAAATGTGCTTCCAGCGGGCCTTCCAACGGGGCCCACCTATTCCAACTTACTTCACTCAAGGTTAAATAAACAAGAAATAAAAGCCACACTTTCAGAGGCCCAAACTCAAGCCCAAAAAGCAACCATGATAGTAAAATCAATGGTTTGGCTGAGACTCATGGTGAGGGCCTATCGGGCCATATCCTCCTCATGCATTACCCTCGCTCAAGCATGAATCTTTTTGCATGCCTTGCGCCCAAGCTCTCACTCGAGCGTGTGCCCTTTGTTTTTCTTTGCACACAAGCTCTCGCTTATGCGCCCATTCTACGAAAGCCTTGCACCCAAGCTCTCACTCAAGCATGGTCAACCCAAATTCTTGTTTTCCCTTGACGCCTGACCAATGCATGAGCCAGGCTCAAGCACCACTTGACAAAAAAACCCAGATTTGTGATTTTTCACTCCAAACCTACTTCAAATGATTTTTCTTGAATTTTAATAGTTGTACCAATTGTATTTAAGGTGTTTTTAACTTCTGGAAGTATTGGTTTCATTATGTTGAAAGAAGATTTGATTTTGGAACAATTGTTTTGAGTTTTGGCTTGGTTTCAACAAATGGTAGGTGATTTTTTTGTTTTGAGTAGCTGAGAGTAGTGAGACTTTAGTTTACCCAATTTGATTTCAAAGTTTTAATAAAGGTTAAATTATTGGTATTTGAGGTTTATTGAGTTTGAGGATATTATTATTGCCTCCACATTATTATTAATAGAAAATTTTTAATTTAGCACTCTGATATTATCTCAAGTGGCTTAATTGTTATTTTGGGCTTACAAAGGTTGCATACTTCAGATTTTGGTCAACTAATAAGGGGTAAATCTAGATTCGGGGCGTGACAAATACTTACATGCTTGATCTTTTTATTCTTCAATATTGGTTGTAAATTCATTTAACTCTGAATTTTTGTACTAAATAGCTTCTCAAAAAAAAAAAAAAAAATGAGAATAAAAGAATTTTTCGGTAATCATAAAATAAGTTGCAAAATTAATTGTCACTAAGATGGGATCCATAATCACATTTGGTCTACTTAATAGAAAAATGACACCATCCAGTGCCAACCGGAGAAATAAATTTTAAACTCCAACGCACTTAGAGGGGGTGAATAGGTTTAGCATAGTGGAATTCAAAATTTACTACTAATCAGAAACAAGTTAGTGATTAATACACATGCACAAGTCTTCAACCAATTTAAAAACTAATAAAAGGAAGCCACACAAATTGCAAGTAATAAATTAAAGTATGTAAAGAGACGAAAATCAATTTAGTGATAAAGGAAAAACTCTATGAGAACTTTCAAAGGGAAAACCTCTGGGCTATACAGGAGCCTGAAAGAGCACATCCACACGTGTTGTGATGCTATGCTAGGCCCAGATCTCTATGTACGTTTAACAAGAAAGTAAAGAATCTAAATAACAAGATTGAGACCAAGATATATTGAGGAAACCTAGTAACCAACTAGGTAAAACCTCAGGTCTCTTAAGGCGATCACCCCTTGTGAACTAATCCACTATGAATAAAAAGAATTACAAGAAAGTTTCTAACAATAAATACCCTCTAACTATTTATAAAACTTCCACCAACAATCATTTCCTGTTCATACCACGTGGATGAACATAACCCAACGTCTGGAATTCACCAGCTATCACCATGCAATGATCAGAATCCTCCGAATGCCGCATTGATCTTGATCTTGGAATCCATCATTATCTTGATTGCTCCACTCTTCAAGGACTCCACTAAGAAGATTGCACCACTTCAGCAAGATTGAAGAAAGTAAGGTTTGTCTTTGCAAATCTTCAATGAAGCGCAAGGTTGTAACATCTTAAATGTCCTCTCTCTCCTCAAAAGATCAACAAAAGAATATAATGGAAGAAATACACACACAACCATGGAAAAACCTATAAATAAGAAAATTCCCGATTGGCGCAGGCTACGCGCAGGCATCATGGTGCTTGTTTGAGGCTATGCGCTTCCTACATACTCATACAAACTTAACAATAGTTGCAAACAGTGAATGCCTCACAGGGGCTCCCGAACTCTCGCGACACAACCTAGGTGGTGCGTTGCTTACGCCATCCACTTTCATAAGCCAGTAGGTGTGCCTTAGCCTACAAACACCAACCCAGGTGGCACTAAGGTTGCGCCCAAGTCTTCTTATTGCCAGTAGCTTCCTTAAGGTGGCGAGCAAGTTGCACAAGGAAGCACCAAGCCTACGTCAAGCATAAGAATGCCTTTTTCTCATTCTTTTGTGTCGGGATCAATTCTACAAACCGTTTTAGTTGTTTATCTACAAAACCTTAAGCTCAAACATTAGTAACAATTGGTAATTGGCATACAATTTTCACAAGGTGTGTAAAAAATATACTAACAATGTAGAATCCTGGTTTTTCATAAATATAATAAATAATTAAATATCAATATTAGGGAAATTAGAAGCAAAAATAAATTTAGAAAGAAAGGGAAATTAAATTCAAAGAGTTTAGAATAATAAAATAGTAGAAGTTTTAAATAAAGTAAAAAAGAATGATAATAAGTAAATTTGGATGAATAAATAATATACATTAGGGTTTGATAGTTTCAAGGGTATTTTGGGAATATAAGAAATGTGAGGTGATGTGATCTGGAGAAGAGATAAGTGGTCAATATTTTGAGATTTTAAATAAAAGGAAGGAGTAGGATTTCTCTTAAATTCTATTAGTCTAAAGAGTCTGCATTGGTGAAGTGGCATGCTATGGGATCATAACTCATATATTAGGACCTTGAATATAAGATTAGGATTGGGATTAGTAATAGCAAATTTAGGAGAAATAAGAATTTAGTATTAGAATGAAACATAAGTGGGCACATGGTTTAATTAGAACCAATAGGAAGTCTTCTTATTAAATTAGGAAATCTTTGAGAAGGATTAGTAAATTTTGTGATATATAATTATGAAGAAGAGATTAGGGTTTTGGGATTTGTATCGTATGTTTGGAGGAATAGAAAGAGAAGGCCACAGTTGGAAGAAAAAGAAAGAGTTTGATCAGAAGGAAGAACGGAGAAACAAAAACTGGAAATCCTTGGAGCAAGCTTTGGAAGATTGAGTTGTGGATTTGCATATAGAAGTAACTAGCAAACACTTTGAAAATTGTAGGAATTGCATGATTTTCATATGATTTAGACAATCTATTCAAGTTTTATTTGAATCAAATCTTTGATTGAAGTATTGGGAGTTTTATATTCAGGTTGACACTCCACTGCGACTTAGTGCATCCGCTACCACGTTAGCTTTCCCTGGGTGGTATTGAATATCAAATCGATAATCCTTCAACAAGTCCAGTCATCTTCTCTGCCTCATATTCAAGTCTCTTTGGGAGAAGATGTATCTCAAGCTTTTGTGATCTAAGTATATTACAAATTGTGCACCAAAGAGGTAGTGTCACCAAATCTTTAAGGCAAACACTATGGCTGCAAGCTCAAGATCGTGCATAGGGTAATTACGCTCATGTGACCTCAATAGTCTAGAGGCATATGCCACAACTCTGCAACTCTGCATCAATACACATTCCAATCCGATGCCAGACGCATCACAATACATTTCAAATCCCTCATTCACAGATGGTATAACCAAAACTGGGGCTGACGTCAACCTGCCTTTTAGCTCTTGGAAACTATCCTCAAACCTCTGATCCCAATGAAAAATCACAGACTTCCTAGTTAAGTTGGATAATGGGGCGGCAATCTTAGAAAACCCCTCAATGAATCTACGGTAATACCTAGCCATTCCTAAGAAACTGCGGATCTCTGAAACACTGGTAGGTATAGGCCAGTCTGCTACTGCTTTCACCTTGGATGGAGCCACTGATATGCCATCTCCAGATATAATGTGCCCAAAAAAGGAAATCTGTTTCAACCAGAATTGGCACTTACTTAACTTGGCATACAACCGATGGCTGCGTAAAGTGTGCAGGACCATCTTAAGATGACTTTCATGCTCTTCCCTTGTCCTTGAATAGACCAAAATATCATCTATAAAGAATACCACAAAGTGGTCCAAATACTCATGGAAGATTTGGTTCATCAAGTCCATAAAGACTGCTGGGGCATTCGTCAACCCAAACAGCATCATCAAAAACTCAAAATGGCTGTATCTCGTACGAAACGCCGTTTTCTCTACATCCTTTGGAGCTATTCTCAACTGGTGATAACCTGATCTCAAGTCTATCTTAGAAAACCAGGAGGCTCCCTTCAACTGGTTAAAAAAATCGTCTATCCTTGGCAACAGGTACTTGTTCTTGACAGTGACTTGATTCAACTATCTATAGTCAATGCACAACCTTATGCTGCCATCCTTCTTCCTTACAAACAACACCGGTGCACCCTAAGGCGATGCACTGTGCCTAATAAACCCCTTGGCCAACAGATCATCAATCTGGACCTTCAACTCGTCATACTCTGGTCTAGACAACCTATACGGTTGCTTAGAAACCAAATGTGTACCAGGCATAAGTTGGATCTTGAATTCCAACTTCCTTGGGGGTGGTAACCCAGGCAAATCATCTAAAAATACATCCGCAAACTCACGAACTACCGGTACCTCCCCAATACTCAACTCCTTGCCTTTGGTTGGTTCCACTTCAATCGAAGCGACCAAACTAATACGGGTGTTCAACCCTTGACTCATAAAGCAATGGATTGGACTATCTGGTTTGCTAACTGTGATTGACTTGTTATGACAGTCAATAATCACATGATGTTTTGACAATCAGTCCATCCTTAAAATCACGCCATATCCACTGAAATTCAGATTAATCAAGTCTCAAGGCAACTCCATCTTGCCTAGTCTAATCATACAATCTCTATAGACTGTCTCCACCTCACTAGTTTCACCCAACGGTGTATAAATAGACAATACAGACTCCAATTGAGAAGGGACTAACCCAATATAACATGCACAATCAGGTGTAATAAATGAATGGGTAGCTCCCAAATCAAATAAACTCATGGCGAAATGACCAAAAATAAATATGGTACCTCCCAAGGTTTTGAATTTCGGTGCACCTGGGCGTGCCGCCTAGGGCACCGAACGGCATTTCGTCGGCACGCCGGCGAAATGCCGTCGATTCGCTAGAAAACCAATTTTCCTGTGGTTTCTGGCGAATCGACCGAAATTTCGACAGATACACAGAAGTGTGCTTTTTTCCCCAAAAAAATGCTAAATTTTACAACAACTCAACAAGCATAAGTTATATACTTCAAAATTGCACTTAAATTACCATAAGCATCAATACTATATCTCAGAAATCATGAAAACACAATGTGGCATGTAAATGTAATGATCGGGCGGCCTATAGGGGTGATGCCTGTGTTCACTGTGTTTAAACTTTAAACTTTAAATAAAAAATAACAAAGAGGATCCAAATTTTAAATCAAACTAAAACAACAATATATAAAGTAAAAAACATATAATCATACCGTCAAATCAGACATGAAATGAATGACGTGGTGGCTCAAACCCTTATCTCTCGCCAATAAAATGACAGTAGCGCTTCCATCCCATCCAAAATCTGTATTCTCTCTTATATGCACGGAAATGTTGCTCATACTCCTCCTGTGTCATGTGAGCCATGATACCAACTGGAGGGAAATCATCATAATAGTAGCACGTCTCTTGCTCTGGTGGTGATGGAGGAGACAGCGCAGGATAACCGGGATGCTCGTATGGAGGGGCTACTACTGCAACTCCAATACCAATAGGTACAACAGGCACAACAGGCATAGGATGATAGCCGTGCGGATATGGATTCACTGGAAAGATCCCAAATGGATCAAATGTCTGCATGTGTGCTCCAGGATATCCGTATGATGTACTGTAACTACTACTATCTGATGAATCTGTTGGCCCAAGCTGCTGAAGATAGTAGGATAGATAGTGTCCCTGGGTCAGTTGTGGTGGATAGTGAGGATACTGCTCTCCATAAGAACTCGATGATCCTCCAACATCTAAAGATCCGAAACTCTGTGCCACGGAGGACGAGTCATCGTGCATCCCTGTATGCTATCTCTCCTTGCCTTTCCTCCTTTGAAAGGAATATCCCCGACTCTCATCACGATCTCTATCTCCGTGGTCAGTATCCTGTGTGGTATGATGGAAAGCCGCCTCTCCAGTAAATGGGCTCAACCCCGGGCCACTGGTGCTAACACCACCATAAGGTCCATAACCACCATAATCACTGAAAGAGTAGGAGACTACTCTAAAGGTCCACGATCTACAACAATTATGATCTTAACAATGCGGAAACATACACACAGAAATTATACGAGGAAACCTGAATCCAGATCCAGGAAAAACCTCGAGTCTATATGAGGCGACTAACCCTTAGAATCTCCACTATTGAATGAAAAGCAATTACAAAGGAAAACACACTTAACCTTTACAATTGAACTCACTCAACAGCAATCTACAGCTCGAATCCACGAACTATAGCACAACTTGAATCCACAAGCTGCAATTCACGATCTATCCAGATCTACAGCTCGAATCCACGAACTGCAACACAACTTGAATCCACAAGTCGCAAATCACGATCAATCCAGATCCACAGCTCGAATCCACGAACTGCAACACAACTTGAATCCACAAGCTGCAATTCACGATCAGTCCAGATCGTATCAATCACCTCAGAGTCCACTGAGATGATCCAATGCAATAGGAATCCACCTATGCATCCAACAAACTCGATCACCAATCCAGGAGATTGTAAGTGTGAAAACTCACACTCCTTATATGGCAAATGTTTGAAAAATTATATCCTCTAATAATCTTCAAGATATGCAGAATCAAAATATAAATTCTATGAATTTAGTAAAGAGGAAAGTGAGGCTGCCACACAGCTACCACGCCGCTGGTAGCTCAAGGAAATGTAAAGATTTCTAAAGAAAGAACATTTCGTAAAGGCACTTGCAAGGATCAACGTCGCTACCACTCTGCTGGCAACGCATAAGTGAAATCGCACTTTGAAAGTAAAGCACGCGTACCGGCTTCGTAAGGCAACGCCGACACGCCGCTGGTAGCGTAGAGCAAGATTGAAGAATCTACATATCAGCTGTGCACATGCCGCGTTCCCTCCCGCTAGCAGCGCGCTGGCAGCGCGTCCTTATCTGAGTCTTTTGGATTTGAGCGGGATTTGTGTTCGCTTCCAGCCGTCTACCCCGATCGCACCACGACGCCACCAGCGCTCGACGCGATCTGAGATTTCTTCTTTAAATAGACGAGCTGTATTCTTTTTTAAGAGACTTTTTTCTTTTGATCAATTGGTTTTGGATCTTGAGGTGTTCGAGATTCAATCAATTCGTCTTTAGAGAGTCGGTGATCGAGTGAGGGGGAGATCTGAGAGAGATCACCTGGAATTGAAGTTTGAGGATTTTTCTTCAGTTCGTAACTTCATTGGATCGTTTGATCTCCTGGATTGGTGATCGAGTTTGTTGGATGCATAGGTGGATTCCTATTGCATTGGATCATCTCAGTGGACTCTGAGGTGATTGATACGATTTGGACTGATCGTGAATTGCAGCTTGTGGATTCAAGTTGTGTTTCAGTTTGTGGATTCGAGCTGTGGATCTGGATTGATCGTGATTTGCAACTTGTGGATTCAAGTTGTGTTGCAGTTCGTGGATTCGAGCTGTGGATTTGGATAGATCGTGAATTGCAGCTTATGGATTCAAGTTGTGCTACAGTTCGTGGATTCGAGCTGTAGATTGCTGTTGAGTGAGTTCAATTGTAAAGGTTAAGTGTGTTTTCCTTTGTAATTTCTTTTCATTCAATAGTGGAGATTCTAAGGGTTAGTCGCCTCATATAGACTCGAGGTTTTTCCTGGATCTGAATTCAGGTTTCCTCGTATAATTTCTGTGTGTATGTTTCCGCATTGTTAAGATCATAATTATTGTAGATCGTGGACCTTTAGAGTAGTCTCCTACTCTTTCAATTGGTATCAAAGCCTATTCACTTTGAATTGTTATACAAAGTGTGATCTAGATCTATAGCATGGACTTTGGAAAAGAAGGAGGATTTGCCTCTAGACCTCCATTATTTGAAGGTAACAATTATTCTTACTGGAAAGTAAGGATGAGAGCTTACCTGAAATCTATCGATGAGCATGTCTGGCTCTCGGTATGTAATGGTTATCATCCACCTGAAATCACAACAGAAGGAGGTGTTGTGATGCCTAAACCTCATGATTAGTGGAGTAAAGCTGAATCTGATCTATGTGGATGGAACAACAAGGCAATGAATGCCTTATTTTGTGCTGTAAGTGTTGAGGAATTCAGGAGAATTTCCCCATGTGAAGTAGGTAAGGAAGCTTGGGACATTCTTGAGGTCACTCATGAAGGAACCTCAGCTGTCAAGCTGTCTAGACTTCAAAGACTTACAACATCTTTCGAAACTCTATACATGAAAGATGATGAGTCTTTTGATGAATTTTATGCTAGACTTTCGGATATTGTTAATTCGAGTTTTAACCTTGGAGAAAAGATCTCTACATCAAAGGTTGTTAGAAAAATCTTGAGATCTTTGCTTGAAAAATTCAGACCAAAAGTTACTGCCATTCAAGAGGCAAAAGATGTGGATACCATGAGAATTGAAGATCTGGTAGGATCTTTACAGACTTATGAGATAGATCTGAATATTCCTAAAAGGAGTAAAGGAATAGCTCTAAAATCTGTAAATAATGAAGAATCAGATAATTCTGAAGTAGATCTGGATGAGTTAGTTCTCTTAGCTAAAAAATTCAAGAGAATGTTTAAAAAGAGACAATCTAATCCTCTGTCATCCATGGACAGATCTAATAGAAGATCTAATAAGAAAATTTCTGATCTAAGAATAGAGAAGAAATTTTCTCAGAATGATGAAGTTCAATGTTATAAATGTAGAGGATTTGGACATGTTGCTTCTGATTGTCCCTCAAAGGATAAAAAGAAAAAGACAAATTATCAGGTTACTTGGGATGACAGTAATACTGATAATTCTTCACAATCAGATGAGGATATTTCTGCTAATTTTACTGCTTTCAATTCTTTTTACTCATCTTCTTCTGGTAGTTCAATCTCTGACATTGCAGGAGATAATAAAGAAAGTTTATCAGATGATGAAGAAGAATTACAAGAAGCCTACAATCAGCTATATAAGGAATTCAATAGAGCTCAGAAGAAAGTCAAGAAACTGAGTAAAAAATTGGAGTCAGAAACAGAGAAAAATAAAGCTTGTGCAGAAATAGATTCAATAAACAAGAAGTTACTTGAAAGACATGTCAAAGAAAATTTTCTGGTAACTTCTTTGATTGAAAAAACTGAAAAATTAAAAGAAAAAGAAGCTCAGATTTCTGCACGTCAAGGCAAAGTTATTGAACTTGAGAAATTGTCAAATTCAATTAAATCTAATGCTTCAAATGTTTCTACAGGAAATCATCAAATTGATGAGGAATCAACTTCAAAAGAAGTTCCTGAAAGCTCAAATTCTGCTGAAAAGAAAATGAGTGTAAGTAATCAAAATAAGGAATTTTCACAGAAAATTTCTGCTGGAGAAGTAAGCTCAACAAGTAAATCTTCAAAATCTTCAAAATCTAAATCTGTACAGGTTAGAAATACTGTCAAATCTGGAAATTTTGATTCTTCTGAATATAGGTTCATACCTGTGTGCCATCATTGTAATAAAAGAGGTCATATAAGACCAAAGTGTCATGTTTTGCATGGTTTTCCCAAGGGATATTTTGACAGTAAGAGGAAAGTAAATCAAAGTCAGTCCTTGGATTTATATAACAAATTTGATTCCTTGTTAAAATTGACTGAATCATTAAATAAGGAAGTTACAAATCTGTCAAAGAAACTTCCTTCAAAACCCCAAGTTGTTGATGAAGGTACTTCTCAGAAAACACATGAAAAACAGATTTGGGTTAGAAAAGACTGCTTAGTTGCAAATGTGGTTCATATAGCTTTGAAAGTTCATGATGTCAACATGTGGTACTTGGATAGTGGTTGTTCAAGACATATGTGTGGACATAAGTCTATGTTTAGTACCTTTGAAGAATATTTTGGTGGAAGTGTAACATTTGGTGATGGAAGCACTTCTCAAGTCAAAGGTAAAGGAACAGTAACTGGTCCTAATGGAGTTTGTCTAAAAAATGTTTTATTTGTATCTGGTTTGAAGGCAAACTTAATTAGTATTAGCTAGTTATGTGATTCAAGACTGTTTGTTAACTTTACCAGAAAAGAATGTAAAATTTTGGATAATTCTGGTAGAACTGTTCTTATAGGTGTAAGAACAAGTGACAATTGTTATGGAATCATTGGAAACAATGAAAGCTCATTAAAATCCTCTATATGCAATGAAATTGATTTGTGGCATAGAAGACTTGGTCACATTAACTATAGAGATTTGTCAAAAATCTCTAAGTCTGAATTGGTTAAAGGAATTCCTAAGTTTGGGAACAATAAAAAGAAAGGAATGTGTGGTCCTTGCAATCAAGGAAAGCAAATCAAAGCCACACACAAGAAAACCAACATTGTTGGAACCTCTAGACCATTAGAACTGATTCATATGGACTTGATGGGACCTACAAAGACTGAAAGTCTTGGAGGAAAGAGGTATATCTTTGTTGCTGTAGATGACTACAGTAGATACACCTGGGTAAATTTTCAAAGAGAAAAATCTGAGTGTTTTGATTGCTTTAAACAATTGTGCTGTCAAATTCAAGTTGAAAAGAACTTGCAAATAGGGAGGATTGTTAGAATAAGATCTGATCATGGGACAGAATTTGAAAATCAGATGTTTTCCAAATTTTGTGAAGAACAAGGAATTAAACATGAATTTTCTGCTCCTAAGACTCCACAACAAAATGGAGTTGTGGAAAGGAAGAATAGAGTTTTACAAGAAATGGCTAGAACCATGATGATAGCCAAGAAAGTGTCAACAAAATTCTGGGCTGAAGCAATAAATACTGCATGTTATATAAGTAACAGAGTATATGTCAGATCTGGGTGGAAACAAACTCCTTATGAAATTTGGAAAGGAAAACAGCCAAATTTGAAATATTTTAGAGTTTTTGGAAGTAAATGCTATATCTTAAGGGACAGAGAAAATCTAGGAAAATTTGATTCTAGAAGTAATGAAGGAATTTTTCTAGGATATTCTTCTTCAAGTAAAGCATACAAAGTTTTTAACTTGCAAAAATCTGTTGTAATGGAGTCTATTAATGTGTTAATAGATGATGAAGGAATTGACTGTGAATTTTTGCAGTTTATAGATGAAGAGGATGAAATCAAAGATGCTTCCTCAAGCAATGAAGTTGTTCCTCTGACAAAAACTCTCAAAGACCACCCTACTGAGCAAATTGTTGGAAATATTTCAGATGGAGTAAGAACAAGACATCAATTACATAATGAGGTAAGATTTTCTTCTTATTTATCTCAATTTGAGCCAAAATCTTATAAAGATGCCTTGTTGGATGAATCTTGGTTAAATGCTATGCATGAAGAACTAAACCAATTTACTAGAAATAATGTATGGGAATTGGTTGAAAGACCCTCTAATCTGAATGTGATAGGAACCAAATGGATTTTTAAGAACAAATCTGATGAGAATGGGATTGTAACCAGAAATAAAGCTAGGCTTGTTGCTCAGGGATACACTCAAGTAGAAGGAATAGATTTTGATGAAACCTTTGCTTCTGTAGCTAGGTTAGAATCAATCAGATTACTTTTGTCTATTGCATGCTATTTGAAGTTTAAACTGTTTCAAATGGATGTTAAGAGTGCATTCTTGAATGGATATCTGAATGAAGAGGTTTATGTAGAGCAACCTAAAGGATTTGAGGACACAAATCATCCTAAACATGTTTGTAAGCTGAACAAGGCCTTGTATGGACTCAAACAAGCTCCTAGAGCTTGGTATGAGAGACTCACCTCTTTCTTACTTGAATCTGGATTTATGAGAGGAAATGTGGATAAAACTCTTTTTATTCAAAGAGAGTCCAAGCATATTTTGATTGCTCAAATCTATGTTGATGACATAGTGTTTGGATCTACTTCTGAAAATCATGCTCATTCCTTTGGAGACTTAATGAAGAGTGAATTTGAGATGAGTATGATGGGTGAACTGAATTTTTTCTTAGGACTTCAGATTTATCAATCTCAACAAGGGATTTTTTTCTCTCAAGCAAAATATGCTAGAAATCTAGTCAAGAGATTCAGTTTAATTCATGCAAAACATGCTAGGACTCCTATGAGTACTAGCTTAAAGCTTGGAAAAGATGAATCTGGGAAGGATATAGACCCTACCTTGTACAGAGGGATGATTGGAAGTCTTCTGTACTTAACAGCAAGTAGACCTGATATAAGTTTTAGTGTTGGAGTTTGTGCAAGATATCAGGCTAATCCTAAAGAATCTCATCTAAATGCTGTGAAAAGGATTATAAAGTATGTAAATGGAACTGTTGATCTGGGAATTTGGTTCTCCAAAGAAACAAACCCATATCTTACTGGATACACTGATGCTGATTGGGCTGGGTGTATGGATGATAGAAAAAGCACCTCTGGTGGTTGCTTTTATATGGGTAATAACATCATTGCTTGGTTAAGCAAAAAGCAAAACTCAGTTTCACTGAGTACAGCTGAAGCAGAGTACATTGCTGCAGGAAGCAGTTGTACTCAACTAATTTGGATGAAACAAAAGCTATCTGATTATGGTTTAGATCAGGATCAAATGATTCTCTTCTGTGACAATCAAAGTGCCATAAATATTTCCAAAAATCCTGTTCAACACTCAAGGACTAAACATATAGACATCAGGCATCACTTTATAAGAGAGTTAATTGAAGACAAAACTGTTATGATTGAATATATATCTACCGAAAAACAATTGGCTGATATTTTCACTAAACCTTTATATCAGAACAGATTTGAAACTCTTAGGAAATCCCTAGGAGTATGCTCTCAAAACAGAAAATCAGGTTCTGTTTTGAGTTAATTTAGATGTAAAATGATTTACATGTCTGTTCAAAATGAATTTATGTGTTCATGATACTAAAATCTTAATTCAGGAAGCTTGAGTCTATGCATATTGACAGAAATGTCTTGTTCTGAACTATCACTTTTGTCTTAAACACCTTTGTGTATTGAAGTTTATTGTGTGTTGAAGCTTGGGATCTATAGGCTATCACCTTTATGAAAAGAAAAGTTTTGGAAATGCTGCCATAGAGATTAGAGTGAAAGCCACTGTAATTCTCAAAAAGAAAAAGAGAAAGAGGGTATATCCTTGGAATGAACTATAAACTCAGGTTTTTTAAGGGTCAATGCCTTCTACAAAAAGAAAAGAAAAAGAGATCAGAAAAGGCTACTTATCTCTGATGTGCGAAAGCCACCAAAATGAAGTTTGGGGTATGTCTATACTTTCCAAGTATGATTACACTAAAATAGCCTTCCATATACATAAAGTGTAAAAGTCAAAAATATTTCACACACTACACAAGCATTGATTCATTAATATGCATGTGTGCTCAATATCTTGAAGAAAATTTATAGTATGAGAAACCATGAAGGAAATTTTGGTCATAGATATGAAATGTGTCACATCTGAATTAACCTTGATAGGTTCTTCAAGATCAGTTTTGTGATAAGTACTTCTTAGATTGAATAAAAGTTGATTATCTGGATGATTTTTAGTTTAGTTAAAATCTTAGCTTTGTGTTTAGATGTATGAGTTTTTCATGAAGAATAGTTTAAACTCTTTTTATAAATTTTTGCCTTGTGATTGTGTTTTTTCTTGATTGTGCATGTGCACCTTCTATGTCGCTAGAAGCGTGCAGGTAGCCTTCTCCCTTCTTTCATGCTTTGGCACCTGCCCTGTTAAGCGTCGCCGGATGCACGCTGGCAGCGTGTTCTTTTTGTCTATAAAAAGGTGAAATCTGTTTCACTTTTTTACCTCTGTTTTTTTCTTACCTGCGGTTCTCCTCGCTCCTCGCGTCGTGGTCATTCTTTGCCTTCGTGCTTACCTTCCGTCACCTTGTCCACTGTTTAGGTAAAAATTTTTTACTGTCTTCATCTTGCTTCTTCATTTTCTTCTTCCTATTACAGTGTTCTTCTCTCGTTCTTCTAAGTTAGGGTTTGGTAGATTATTTTGCCATTAGGGCTTTGTCGAGCTTTGCTTGTGTTCTTCTCTCTCGTCTATTTTTCTGTATTTTCATCATGCCTCCCAAGAAGAAGTCTAGAACAGATTCTCCTTCCACCTCTTCTCCACTAGTAAGAACCTCTCCGGTTGTTTCTTCTCCACCGGTGAGACCCCCATCCCCTTCACATTCCTCTGAACCATTCATTGGAAATGGTTTTTCTGATTTTAATGAGTTCTTCAAGCATAGGCCACTCCTTTTGGAAATGGCCATTAAGCTTGATTCCTTTTCTGAATCTCCTCTCTTCTCATTGTTTTCGGACAATGGTTGGAAGAAATTTGCTTTGATAAGTGGTTTTGCATATCCTGACCTGGTTCGAGAATTCTATTCAAACCTCCACCATCTTCATCTTGCCAATCAAGGCTTTGTCAAAGCCTATGTCAGGGGCATCTCTTTCGACTTCTCGAAAGATCTTATCTCCTCTCTTCTCGAACTGCCCCTTGTTGATTCTCCTTCATTTGACTTTCTTGATTCTCACTCTGATCCTCCCATGGAGTCAATCATTTCTTCTCTGATTGTTCAGGGTGCTCCCACCTCCATAAAAAATAAGCCCAACTATCTTCCTCATGGCTCTCTTCAAGATCTCCTCAGGATCTTGAATCTGTTTATCTGTGCTTCTCTTGTTCCCTCAGATCATCATTCTGAGATTTCTCACTCCAGAGCCAGACTCCTTCATGCTATCTGGAACAGAGACAGTGCCTGTCTCTCTTCCATCATATTCAATCAGATCCTTCAGTCTCGGAATTTAAAATCCAAGACTGCTGCTCTTCCTTTTGGGATCTTCATCACCTACTTGTGCATTCACCAGGGGGTCCTCCCCGATCCTGTTGAAATGATCCTTCACCCCAAACCTCCCATTGATGCCTCCACCCTCACCAGAAGCAAACGAACAAATCCTTTTCGGTTGGCTTCTTCTGAGCCTTCTTCTTCTCATTCCTCCTTGTCCAGTTCTGATGCGATGGCCATCCTGGACAAGTTGAATTCCATGCAAGCCTCCCAGGAGGATTTCAATTCTGAGGTAAGGGCTCACATGCTCATGATGAGCATGTTCAAATCAGAGACCCAAGAGAAGCTGGAGAAGCTTGCAAAGGATGTTGATTTTGCCTGTGGCGAGGTACAAAGGGATGTTGCTGCTCAGCAATGAATGCAAAATGAAGCTGATCATTTTCTGAGTAGTATTCGAAGGACTCAGTTGGAGATGGATCACAAGCTGTGCTGGCTGCACTCCCGGTCCCAAGATGCATACCGACATTACTCCAGAACTTGGGATCCGAAACCTCCTTCTAGAAAGGGGGAGTCATTTTGATGATGTTGCTGCTGGTTGTTGATGCTGGTTGCTGGTTGTTATATCAAGTTTTTGTTTTTGTTTGTTCTGTTGGTTTTTGGGTTTTCTAAAAGTAGGTTTACGGGGGAGTTTTTGTTTGGTTGGATGTGTATATATTTGCTGAACAATGTATATTTGTAAGTGTGAAAACTCACACTCCTGTTATGGCAAATGATTGACAAATTATGTTTCTAATGAAGCTTCAAGATGTGCAGATTAAACAATGAAAATTCAGTAAATTCAGTAAAGAAGAAGAAGTTGGTGCCACCACACTGCTACCACGCCGCTGCCACCCCGCTGGCAGCGCATAAGGGAATTCGTGTGTCGAAAGTAAGGTTCGTGCACCTGCCGCGTACTCTCCCGCTAGCAGCTCGCTAGCAGCGCGCTTTTAACTGATTCAACTCACTCTGAGCGGGACTTGAGTTCGCTACCAGCCGTCTACATCGATCGCTTCACGACGCTACCAGCGCTCGACGCGATCTGAGTTTTATTCTTTAAATAGACGAGTTGTAATTTTCAATTGTGATTTTTTTTTTCTTTGGATCATTTGTTTTTCGAATCTTGAGGTGTTTGAGATTCGATCAAATCTTCTTTAGAGAGTCGGTGATCGAGTGAGGGGGAGATCTGAGATAGATCGCCTTGAATTGAAGACAGTGGATTCTTCTTCAATTCGGAACTTCATCTGATCGTGTGATCGCCTGGACTGGTGATCGGCCTTGATTGATGCGTAGGTGGATTCCTACTGCATTGGATCGTCTCAGTGGATTCTGAGAGGATTGCTGCGATCTGGATTGATCGTGTCCTGCAGCTTGTGGATTCAAGCTGTGTTGCAGTTCGTGGATTCGAACTGTGGATCACTGGTAAGTGATTGTTTGCGATCTGGACTGATCGTGTTCTGCAGCTTGTGGATTCAAGCTGTGTAGCAGTTCGTGGATTCAAACTGTGGATTGCTGTTGAGTGAGTCAAATTGTAAAGGTTAAGTATGTACTCCTTTGTAATTGTCTTTTCATTCAATAGTGGATTTTGAAGGGTTAGTCGCCTCATATAGACTCGAGGTTTTTCCTGGATCTGGATTCAGGTTTCCTCGTATAATTCTTTGTGTACTGTTTCCGCATTGTTCAATTCTGAATTGTTATAGATTGTGGACCTTAAGAGTAGTCCTCTACTCTTTCAATATTTCTTCTGAATACTGTATATTTTCTCTAAACATGAATGAAATTCTGAATTCTCCTTTATCATGGTGTTTTGAATGTTTAAATGGAATTCAATATCTGAATTTGATAATAAGAACTATTGTAAGTTTGTTGTCAGGCATTTGCCAAGGGGGAGATTGTAAGTGTGAAAACTCACACTCCTTATATGGCAAATGTTTGACAAATTATATCCTCTAATAATCTTCAAGATGTGCAGAATCAAAATATAAATTCTATGAATTTAGTAAAGAGGAAAGTGAGGCTGCCACACAGCTACCACGCCCCTGGTAGCTCAAGGAAATGTAAAGATTTCTAAAGAAAGAACATTTCGTAAAGGCACTTGCAAGGATCAACGCCGCTACCACTCCACTGGCAACGCATAAGTGAAATCGCACTTTGAAATTAAAGCACGCGTACCGGCTTCGTAAGGCGACGCCGACACGCCGCTGGTAGCGCAAAGCAAGATTGAAGAATCTACATATCAGCTGTGCACATGCCGCGTTCCCTCCCGCTAGCAGCGCGCTGGCAGCGCGTCCTTATCTGAGTCTTTTGGATTTGAGCGGGATTTGTGTTCGCTTCCAGCCGTCTACCCCGATCGCACCACGACGCCACCAGCGCTCGACGCGATCTGAGATTTCTTCTTTAAATAGACGAGCTGTATTCTTTTTTAAGAGACTTTTTTCTTTTGATCAATTGGTTTTGGATCTTGAGGTGTTCGAGATTCAATCAATTCGTCTTTAGAGAGTCGGTGATCGAGTGAGGGGGAGATCTGAGAGAGATCACCTGGAATTGAAGTTTGAGGATTCTTCTTCAGTTCGTAACTTCACTGGATCGTTTGATCTCCTGGATTGGTGATCGAGTTTGTTGGATGCATAGGTGGATTCCTATTGCATTGGATCATCTCAGTGGACTCTTAGGTGATTGATACGATCTGGACTGATCGTGAATTGCAGCTTGTGGATTCAAGTTGTGTTGCAGTTCGTGGATTCGAGCTGTGGATCTGGATTAATCGTGATTTGCAACTTGTGGATTCAAGTTGTGTTGCAGTTCGTGGATTCGAGCTATGGATCTGGATAGATCGTGAATTGCAGCTTGTGGATTCAAGTTGTGCTACAGTTCGTGGATTCGAGCTGTAGATTACTGTTGAGTGAGTTCAATTGTAAAGGTTAAGTGTGTTTTCCTTTGTAATTGCTTTTCATTCAATAGTGGAGATTCTAAGGGTTAGTCGCCTCATATAGACTTGAGGTTTTTCCTGGATCTGGATTCAGGTTTCCTCGTATAATTTTTGTGTGTATGTTTCCGCATTGTTAAGATCATAATTGTTGTAGATCGTGGACCTTTAGAGTAGTCTCCTACTCTTTCAATCACCATAACCACCACTAGCACCACCATCTCCATCATCATCATCTGAAGATCCGGACTCATCCTCATCATCTGTCTTCCCCTCAATGTCCTCATCAGTCTCCTCCTCATCGGTCTCCTCCTCCTCCTCCTCCTCTGACAATGAAACATGCCTACGGGCTAGGACTGGGGCCGGGACTGGGGCTGGTGTCGTCTCAGTAGCGGAGGAAGGAACAACTCTGATGAGGTTATCCAATGAGTCTCCGCGAACCTCCCCCCTCTCCTCCTCCATAGTTGCGTCTACATCGATGCCCAACTCTGCTGCAGTCTGTGATATGACTAGGTTAGGACTACGATCAGGCTGATCCATCTCAACACATCTAACCCACTCTGCAAATGGATCCTCGTCATCGACTTCATTACTGAATAACACATCCAAAGGATCCTTCACAGTCGCGCCGGCGGTGCCGTGCTCTATCTCTAACTGCTTCGTCCTCAGCCTCATGTTATAATGGCAGAAGACCAACTTCTGTAACTTTTGATAAGCTAGCCGGTTCCTCTGCTTCGTGTGTATGAGTGCGAACGTACTCCAATTGCCCTCACAAGCAGAAGAGGATGCTGTCTAAGCCAATATTCGACACTCTAACTTCCTCAGTGTAGGGGCACTTGTGCCATGCATCGCCCACCATTCACCTGGATTTACAAATAGAAAATATTAAAAATTATTTAGAAATTAGAAATTTAAAATATTAATATTCATAATCCCTTGTCACTTACACGACATCATCTTGTTCCTCGACACAATCGCCGTAGTCAACCCGAATGAACCCTTCGCATCTCTAAATTGTATCAGCTGGTAGTGGAATAATTTGAAATGGTCAATACTTAATAATTAATATAACTATTAAGAAGAAGTGATATCCATAACATAAGTGAAGTTAAATGCTACGGCCCCTACCTCGTTTCCAAAATCCCCAACTGATTCTGAATGGGGGTCCAACTTCATGAAAACCTCGTGGACACGAGCGTAGAGATCGTGTTGTGCGCCAAGATTATCCTTATAATGATATTTGGGATTCAAATAATACGCTACATTGACGATTACAAGAAAAACATTAGTACAATAATTAAAATATAATTATAAACATGATTCAACATAAAATGATTCAAATAAAATTGTAATTATACCTGCTGCATGCAAAGGATGACCTAGCGACTTGTACCACCTGTCGTTAACAATCTTCAGTATCCACTGATGTGATTTGGGTGCTGCGGCTTTAATCTAAGCTTTCATCACCGCCATACACTTATAAATGGATCATACGGTAGGATAGGAATTTGTGTCAAGTAGCCGTAATATATGGTATATGGGGTGCAGTATAGCAATCAACTCTCGCACATGCTCCCAAAAAGTACTGGACAAAACAATGTCCTCTACTCTCCTCCCGGTCTCTTTGCGACTCTGAGCACAACTCGTCCAATCGTCACTGGTAAATAGAGATCTCAATCCCTGCCTGTGGCTCAGAATACTATCAAATGCAATATAGTTCATACCGAATCTGGTAATCCCCGGCTGAACTAAGTCCCCACCACATCTCTCTCTCATCTTCGCTAGTACAAAATTATGGTTGTACACAAATGTGGTGAGTGCTCGTGCATCCTTCAATGTCGTCAGCACATGGCTTCTGTTGCCAATCTCCTCTAGCATCAAGTCAGTGCGATGTGCAGCACAGGGCGCCCAATACAAGTTATACCACCTCTGTAATGTCTCATCGGCTTTCCTGAACGTACTGGCATTGTCTATCACAATCTGAACGACGTTCTCAGGGCCAACCTCCTGTACCACACTCTCTAATAAGCTGGTAATATAGGGCGCATCCTTGATATTGTGTGATGCGTCAACAGATCTCAAGAACACTGCCCTGCCTCTACAATACACCATGAAATTGATGATGGACAGTTTAGTAGGACCTGTCCATCCATCACACATGATCGTAACTCCAAACTGCTCCCAGTAGGGTCGTAGCAATGTAATAAACTCTCTCATCTCTGCCTCCTCCTGATCCAAGTACATACCCATAATCTCCCGTGGCGTAGAAGACAAGACTCCCTGACCCGACTCCTGGATAACATCGACCATGTTCTTGAAATGGGGGCTCGCTGCTGCATTCGCTGGAATGTGATTGAAGATAAAAATATTTTGATATAAACTTCCCCATTGTCTCCCTGACAGTGCCCTTGCTCCACACATCCTCCAATTTCTTCTGCTTGGCACTAGATGAACGCCACATACTCGGCTCCATAGGATAATCGGGCATCCTGGTGCTAGGTCCAGCCCCAGCCCCATGTCTAGAACTAGGAGTAGGAGCATCAACATCAGCTGCACCTGCATCTCCTCTAGAAGTATCACCCTTGTGAAATCCATGCCTCGCAGCATCTACCCTCTCAAACTCAGACTGCAACGATGCTTGCACTGATGCTCTGAATGCTGCCCTCTCTTGTAAAACCCTAGAATTTTTAGAAATTGGAATTAAGATTTAAAATTATTAAAAAAAAACAAATAGAGGAAAAAAAATCATTTGGTTGAATGGGTTCATTTAGTTTAGTGGGTTAAAAGGGTTTGTTTAGTTTAGTGGTTCAATGGGGTTGGTTCAAGTTAATGAACCGGCTCATCGGTTCCATGGGTGAAAAAAAAAAAAACAAACCTAAGCAATTGATGAATTGGGCATTTGGGGGTTTTTGGGTTGCTTGGTTCGTTGGGGTTAGAAAAAGGAAGCAAAAGAAGGGAAATCGTGGAAAGGGGAAATCAAAATCGTTGGAGAAGAAGAAGAATAAGAGAGAGGAAGCAATCGTTTCCTCTTGGTCGTTTGTGGGAAGAGAGGAAGAACTCGAGTGGAAGAGAAGAGGAGAAGAAATCGTGGAAGAAGGAAAACGAGTGGAGGAAGAGAGAAAACGAGCAAGAGAAGAAGGAAAAGAGAAGAGGAAGAGGAAAATAGAGAGAGTGGGCGTGGATCTTGGCGAAAATCTATAAGTAGCATAGTTTATCCATTTTAATCAATTTTCGTTGGTTTCATTTAGATTTCTGTTTGCTCATTCGACTACTGTTGAGTTTTCGATGGAATCCTGTTTTGATCAATTTCCATTTGATTACTGTTTGGTTCTGGTTATTTTTGTTTCTGTCGATTTCTGTTGGATTTCTGTTCCGTCGATTTCTGTTTCTGTCAATGTCTGTTGGGTTTCTGTTTCTGTCGATGTCTGTTGGGATTCTGTTTCTGTCAACTTCTGTTGGGTTCTGTTTTTTTGGATTTCTGTTTTGATCTAAGCATGTATTAGATTAAAGTGGTTGTTAGACTGGAACCCTTGCTTCCATACTTGGCAGCCTGAGGTTTTTCGGTTAGTCTAATTTTAAAAAGCACAAAATCAGGAATGGAAGATATTGGGTTTGTCTCATGATTCATGAGCATATTTATAAGCTAAAGAGCCAAGAAGTATAGTTTAATTCCTCAATAGCAATTACTGACCACTCATTTAATGTTTAAGAGAAAAACAGCTAAGTAGAATACTTGTAAATCTTCACTACTTCTAGTGCAACTGCACATGCTAACGGATGAGCAGAAAAGGTAAATCCATGGGAAAACACACCTGATAATACAAGATTAGTAGAAATACTCAAAAACAATAATTTTTAAGTAAAAAAACAAATAATGTTTAAGGATCTTGAGTTAATGGAGAAGTACTTTAAACATACCAAGTTTAGCAGCATAGGAGAATATCACATCTGAAATTTCAAGGCTTATCAGAACTGCAGCCATTGGCATGTATGCAGAAACAAGTCCCTACAAACAGAAAAGTGAGCCTTTTAATCTTGAACCTAATATTTAGATTTTGCAGTCAAGTGAGCTAAGGCCTTGATTTAAGGAAAAATGCTTCACACCAGCACATGCTAACCAATTATAATCCTAGTTCCTAAACTGTTACTCCATGGAATAAGATATGTATATCTAATTGTAAAATAATCGGCATGAATGTTTTGGAAATACTTGTCATTAAAGCCAACTTGGCATCTTTTCCTTCCTTTTATTCGGTAGAAGAACAATGAACAGCCCATCCACCACCTTTCACTTTTCCCTTTTTCGATGCTATGATTTATTGTTATTAGTTTTCATTGGGAGCTTGGATTCTTGTAACTGGGGGGTTGAGGACGGCAGTTCACCCTAGCTCATGAGGGGCCGGGGGTTGTGACCTTGCATCCTCCTCAGAATGTGCCACAGCAACCCGTAAAGTCAACTAGATGGTCTCATTGAGATCACTAACTCGATGGTCTAATAAAGATCACTAACTCGATGGTCTAATAAAGATCACTAACTCGATGGTCTAATAGAGATCACTAACTCGATGGTCTGAAGAGATCACTAACTTGCTATGGTTGGACTGGGTTGTACTTGCTAGCTCATGCATGTCTCATGCTTGAGTGCTCCGCTTTGGAATAGCGATCCTAGCTAGATCTTTCCATTGTAAGTCGTGAGCTGATGAATTGGACAAGTGAATTAAATCATTGTTATTACATGAGACTTTACTGAAATCGTGATTTGGATTAATCTGATTTTATCTGTTTTATGATTCCACAGAATTCAAAGTAATGTCATTACATGATATTGATATAGATTTAGCATGAGTTGTCAAAGTTTGATTGTATAGTACATTATCATGCTATTTTACTGTTTGAAATTGCATAAAATGTTCTTATCATGCATTATGCTGCTTACTGAGACGTTAGTCTCAAGCGTGTTTTGTTTTTACCGGTTTTGTTTTCAGATAAATCTGCAGAGCAACCACAAGCTGAGGTAGGCAGAACTAACGAGCTGGATGATGACTACAACCCGGAGGATTATTACTATCCTGGATAGGGTTGGGTAGTATTTTTGTGTAGTCGTCTATTTTTGGATTGTGTATAAATTGTAAATGAGAAAGAGAGAAGAAGTGAAAACCTTAGTAAACTTTACTTTAAAGTTGTAGATGTTGGATGGCTTAGTTTTGAATGATGTATATTATATATATATTTTGTGTTTATCAGGTATTGGTTTGAGGGCTTAGCCCATTCTTATAAATACAGGCGTTATATAGCCGTTTTTCCGAAAATTTTTGGATTAAAATATAACTGTTTGGTTAGTTTTTGAAACTTAGAAATGCGTTCTGGGACCTCACCTGATGTCAAGGAACCGGCATATACCTTTAATGAACATGTCCGGGTCCGAGGCGTCACATCTCTCCCTCTGTCACATACTCGGCTGGGTACACCATATCATCGTCATCATCAATATCAGGAGCCACAGAGGGTCGGATAGGCTCTGCCAATCTACGTCTAACCTCCTCCCGTGCATGCCTCTTCCCCTCCCTAGCTGCACTCCCTGATGCCAAGTGCTCTTTCATCAGCCTCTGAACCTCTGGAGGGACTTGACGACAGTTGGCCACGTTACTGTAGCTGTGTGCCAAATGCTGCTTCAACTGTGATACTCCACCACCCTTTATGACTTGGTGGCAATAGTTGCAGACCGTCTTATTTCTGTCTCTCTCAAATCTCGTGCAATGGGCCCAACTAATATCCTGCCTCCTACCACCATCTCTGCCCTCTCCACTACCACTGCCAGATGCCATACTGTCTATCCGTCTGATTGTCTCTAACAGACTAACCAAGAAGTACTACACTGGAATCCGAACACCTGCACAAACTCACAGTAAGTCAATAACAGAGCACAATAACAAATTATAAACATTAATCCACATTAGACAACACTAACCTTACCAACTAATTATAATTTCTTATTTATAATTTATAAACTATATTATTATTTATGAATTTTATGAATAATTTGGGATTAATTAATTCAAAAAATCATAATTATATAAAAAATTATTAAAACTCTGATTCTTCAAAATAAATTGTTCTATAAAGACTATAATAAACAAATTATCTTTAGGAATTTAATTTGCGTACTTATATTTTTTTTTATTAATTTTAAGAATAATTAACTAATTTTTGAATTAATTAATTCAAAAAAATCATAAATACATAAACAATTATATAAATTCCGATTTCTTAACATAAATCATTCTACAATAAATAAATCAATTTCATGAATTTAATTTAAGTATTTATCTTTTTTTATTAATTTTATTAATAACTAATTAATTTTCGGATTAATTAATTCCAAAAAATCAAAAATATATAAAAAAATTATATAAACTCCAATTATTTAACATAAATCATTCTACAATAACTAAATCAATTTTATGAATTTAATTTGAGTATTTATCTTTTTTTATTAATTTTATTAATAACTAATTAATTTTCAGATTAATTAATTCCAAAAAATCAAAAATATATAAAAAAATTATATAAACTCCAATTATTTAACATAAATCATTCTACAATAACTAAATCAATTTTATGAATTTAATTTGAGTATTTATCTTTTTTACTAATTTTATTAATAATTAATTAATTTTCGGATTAATTAATTCCAAAAAAATCAAAAATACATAAAAAATTATACAAACTCAAATTTCTTAACATAAATAATTCTACAATAAATAAATCAATTTTATGAATTAAATTTGGCAACTTATCTATTTTTCTTCATTTTATAAATAATATATCAATTTTCAGATTTAAAAATTAAAAAAAATTAATTTTCTAAAAAATTAATCCGGGGGCACTCATTTGTAGATCGGGTGTCCCCATATAACATATATAATTATCAAAGTCAACAACCTTATTTATCTAATTTAAATGAATAAAAAAGAAATTATATGCATTTTCGACACAAATAATTGCAAAAAATATATTTTTTGTGCAAAAAATCAAACGCCAACACCCATCTATAGATCGGGTGTCGGACTTCAACATATAATAAAATCAAGACATTCCACAAGCTTTACATCAAAAAATTTTGAAAAAAACGACCTTACCCCAAGGTGTGCGATGAACGTGGCTTTAATCTCCTCCAAATCCACAAAACCTTGGCTCAAAGCACTTTAATCTTGCTATATTATGAAAAACGAGCAAAAACGAGCCTAATACACTCAAAAATCGAGCCAAAATACCCCCCCCCAAAGCATACGGCGTCACCCCCCTTCGTCCCCCTTTTTTCTGATTTGCAGGTTGATTTGGGCGAAATTTCGCCCAAATCGACCAACGCATCGTTAAATGCCGCGCGCACGTGTGCGAAATGCACATGTGAGCGGGTTTCGTTTTCAAAAAAAAAATGCTGATCGCCGCCGAGCGAAATTTCACTCGGCACGGTCGGCATTTCGAAAAATATCACTGGGGGCACAACCCCAGCGATTTCCCCAGGCGAAACGCATCGCCGGGGGTCTCCTGACTGCCGGTCCATCTAGTCTAGACTGCATGGATGGGGCATCTGCGAAGGCTCTGGCCTGTAGAGGCTGCGGCTATAGTGGTGCAAGCTGAGATCTTTGCTCTGCCTGCTATGGTCTGCCTCTACTCGCCAACCTACCCTGTTGCCTCGGGCCTCCACGACCTCCTCGGTATGGATGTGGCCTCTGATGTCTAGGTGGGGTTGTAGTGGGCAATGCCTCAGTTGCCTGGTAGGGTCTGGTCTGAAGCGACTGGTAGGTGGAAGGATACGGACACTAGGGAATCTGGTGACCATATTGGCCACAACGATAGCATGCTCCTGCCGGCGCAAAACATGGTCTGGGCATGTCGAATCTACCCCATCTCAACTAGCGCTAATAACCCTCTAGCTAGACTCTCCGCCAGCCTGGACCCCTCCACTGGGTCTCCTCTGATCACCAGGCACATATCTCTGCTTGCCATCCTTGCCGGGATACCTCCTCTGACGCTGTGCTGGCCTAGGCGGCACCCTCTGTGCTCTCGCCTCCTCAGTCCCTCTGGACTGTGTCCTCTCAACCACAGTAGCCCTCCTCACAGACTCAGAGAAACTACTGCTCAGGAATACCTCCACTCGGTCCCTGATATCCCATCTAAGACCTCTCTCAAAATGACGAGCCTTCTTGCCCTCTATATCGACAAGATGTGGGGCGAATCTTGATAACTTTGTGAATCTCGCTACATACTGAGCCACAGACTGGCTCCCCTGGGATATATGGAGGAACTCTGCCTCCTTCTGAATCCTGATCTCCTTAGGGAAATATAGGTCGTAGAACAAATCCTTGAACTCTTCCCACATAAGCGGGATCCTCTCTGCAATCACCTCTGCCATCACTAACCTCCACCAGAAGTCAGCCTCACCCTCTAATACATAGGTGGCCAAGCCTACATTGTCCTCATCTCTACACCCTGTGGCTGTGAAGATCTTCTCGATCCTCACCAACCACCTCTCCGCCTCCATGGGATCAGGATGCCCATGAAAGGGAGGAGGAGACATCCTCCTGAACTGTCTCATTGAGTCTGCTATCTGGTCACCTTTCAAATGAGCGGGCGGATTCTGCCCATTATGGTGGTTCGCAACAGCCTGCTACTGGATCAGGGTGGATACCTCACCCAAGACTCTCCAAATCTGGTCTATCTGTCCCCTAGAAACTGGGACATCAGGTGGAACAACATCTGCAGCAGCTGGAACACTAGCCGAGGCTGCGATAGGATCCTCTACTAGATCTACCACTAGGTTTATAACTGGATCATCCGCTGGTATATCCACAGGATCATATTCTGGTACATAGGCAGCTGTCGCTCTACGGCCTCTACCTCTAGGTCTAAGAGCCATAATACTGAAATTTTACAGGTGCACCCAATTTAGAAAAGCACAATCAATCAATTTGGACTAACACAAATAGTCAATACAATAAATTTAAAACGAAAAATTTACATGCATTCCCTAGTTATAAGAGGAAGAAGAAATCTGAAGGAATAATCCATCACTACCACTCCCTTCAGTATATCTGTAGCTATACAAAGGTCGGGGTTCGTCACGAAAATCCCTTCACTGATTTCTTCATAATAGTATATAGGTATATACTGGTTCACTCCATGCAGGATTTAGCTAATAAGCTATCCCATCTGTATAAGGTTAGTGACTTCGATATATACTCAGCATTGGCTGATGCTTCATAATACCTTAGTATAACCAGATACATCTGGCTCATCACACACAATCACATAGGGCACTAGTAATAATTATTCAATCAAAAATAAGGAACGAATCCCTAGAAACAACCGAGGTGTTCTATCTAGCGTGCACTCGCTCCCCAAACCAACCTAAGGCTTCTATTATGGGTTGTGGACCTCATTTATGCTCTGATACCAAAAATTGTCACGACCCGGAACCAAGTCTACCCCTCCATGGCACAACCCGCCCCAGACCGTCACCAGTGGGTCATTGTACTTGATAAAACGCAGAGGATTTAAAACTTTTTCCTAACAAGTGCAAGTGATAAACAATTCATATTTATGCATATCAAAAGTGTATTTGTATAAAAGAGTTATAACAAGTTATGTGAGTTGATTACAAGGTGGTGGATGACTAATCACTCCTCTCAAGATATAAGATTTACAATCCAAAAAAAAACTATGCATGTAAGACAGAAATAAAACCTAAGGCCTATAGAAATCTTCCTCTCTATACCCAATGGCCTTTTCCTTGCCTCTATCCCCAGCCCGGTCCTTCACACCGGACGACAATGGATCTGAAAATAAGAAAATAAACAACTGTGAGACGAGTGTCTCGGTAAGCAACACATGCATGATCGGTGAAACCACAGTTTATGCATATAATATTCGATAAACCATGACATGCGGGTAGTTCTGATACTACAAAATCCACGGCATCTTAGTGTCATACAAATAATGCATGCATGTGCCTCGGTGTACAGGTAAATCATTTAATAGAAAATCATATATTCAATCTTATCACTTGTTATCTAGGATGTTATAAATTTACACATGGCTCCATCTAGCTTCACCGATTACACATGGTGGCTAGGAATCTACGCCGATTACCCTTGACGTACAAGCATCCATTTCCGATTACTCGTGGCAAATGGGCATCGGCCACCAATGTTGCTGGTGCCGGGATGATACAACAATATATAACCAAATAACAGTAACTTAGCCATGGCATATATATACAACAATCCTAGTTAAGTCTAGGGATCCATACCTTAAGGGTTTATTATGCTGATGTGTTCATTTATCAAATTCACAACAAGTATAACAATAAAAAGCGGAAATAATAACATTTCAAATATCCAAGCTTGTGTGGAGGATGCTAGTTCTCTATCTCCAAGTTAGGATGGACAATGGCCCACTACCCCAACTGAAATGAACCGCACACACTACCCACCAAGATTTACTGTTCGGTTATCCATAACAATACCACATGCACACTTGCATGGAAAGTGCTCAAGGGTAGCCCATGGCCTTACTTGAGTCAATCTTGGACCAAGCCTTCTTTCATTTCTCATGGAATTTGGGCCACTGCCCTCCATACAATATCAATAACCATGGGCAACTGCCCTTTCATTCAATATCAATAACCATGGGCCACTGCCCTTTCATCTCATGCCAATCAAGTAATGGGCCAAAGCCCCAATATCATACAATTCATGCCTTATAGTGAGCAATGATAAACAACTCATGCTATCCACATATCGCATGCTAACCAATGGGCCAATGCCCTAAATAAATCATGTGGTTGTATACTCACAATGAGGTCAACGGTAAAGGATAGGTTTTCCCGAAATTTCTACAGTTCATGACTCATTTGGGCAACATATGCCTCAACTCTTTTGATACTTGCACAACTTGGTTTTGGTTCTTGATTTCTACTTCTAAGGGCTATTTGGAAGGTGCTCGAAATGACGGAATCAAATTATCCTACTTCTATAGAAATCTGGGACAGAAACTCTCTGTAAGACCTTCTTTGGTAAAACGTGCCCAAAATCCTTGTTATTTGGAATTTTGATATACTTCCAGTTGGAACACTTCCTAGACACCTAACTCTCACTTATACATAGGTTGAATTTGAATAAAAACAATTGGTAGTTCAATTTGGGCTAAAAACTCAAAATTTGGAAAATCTGTACAGGGCGCTCGATAGGTCGCTCGAGCCTGCTTCAGCGACTGGAAATTAGCTCTCGGGTTCTCTGTTTCAGGCAGTCGCTCGAGCGGCCATGCCTTGGGTCTCTACCTAAAATGATTGCCCGATACTGCGCTCGAGCGGCTGTTCAGGCGACTGGGTTTTCTAAGCAATTCGTGACATTCGAACTTTTGGGATTTTCTCAAATCTCACTTGTTTTTGGTGTTTTTGGGCTTTAAATTGCTCCTAACATGTGGGGAAAACTATTTCCTATAAAACCCCTAAAATAAATCTCTTCTATTGACACCAATAAATATTTCCATGCTCAAACCCTAACATTCACATTTCATGCACGAAAATGGCCGAAAATTTGAAATATGGGAGAGGTGGTGTTGCTTACCTCTTGCAATCACTCAAGCAAGTGTTCTTGCTTCCTTTGCAACCCACGAACAGCACTTGAGCTCCTTGGTTTGTCTTCCTCCACAAATCTCCAAGCTTTCTTCCCAAACGAAAATGACACCACAGCTTGGGTTCCTTCCCCCTTTCTTGCTAGCAATGATCTCTTCAAGTGGAATGTGATGAAGGGAAGAGATGAAGGAGAAGAAAAAATGAGAGTGGGAGAGGAGAAGGAATGGAGAAGGAATGAGAGAGATGCTCATATGAATGGGGCTTTTTGGGTTCTTTTCTCACTTAAGTAATGTCTCTCACAAGACACGATGTTTTACAGTTTTGCCACTCTCTCCTCCTACATTGCACAATACCAACACTTAGCTATCTTTCTCACCTAATATCAAACCTTATTCAATAAACTAGAAATTGCTCACCTTCATAGGCCATTGTCAAGTCGGGGCTTAGCCACTTTGACTAACTTCAAGCTTGGGCTTCTCCAACTTCACCTACACAACACACTCACTGGTTAGGGTGTGCTAAGGGTATTGGAATGGGGTTTCACATTTTACTTATGAACAAGTTATCAAATACTTTTGGTTAAGAATAGTGTCTAGTGGGCAAAGCATAGTATATGTGCGCACATGGGGCGCACAATGTCGTGCCTGGCTTTCCGTGGGTTTTTTTGTTGGTTTTGGGGGAGTCGCCACTGTTCATTGTTGAGGGTGTGAACAGCCACCCAATTTTTTATTAAGATTTATGTGTATGGTCTGCCCAAAGACTTTGGATAAGTGATTCAGTTGTAACCCAAGGAAGTCCGTAGACACCTTGAGTTACCCCGCTAGATAGCGAGTTCCCATGAGTCGGAATTTAGGCAAGTTGACTCGATTAACTTGTATGCGGGTTTCCCTAAAAGTGGGTCGGCAATAGAGGATAGCTAGCATGATATCACCCGAGAGAAAATTGCCAAAGAAGGGACTTGGGGGGATTAAGGGTACAATGGAGATACAAGAACAGGGAAACATGATCCCCTAAAATGATCATACGAATGGCTCATCTACAACCTTTGGACCACCAAAATGACATCACTCTCCTTACATTCGAAATATTGAATTCCCCTTACCATGGGAGTCTTAAAAGTGTGAGGAAGTGATAGTGAAGTGGTGAAGAAGCAGTAAGGAAAACATGCTCACAGTAGTAAAAATGAAGGATGCTCATCATGCCTTTATTTCAATATATGTGAGACAAATCATATCCACAAAACTTAATCTGGCATTACCTTGTTTCCTGGGGATGTGAGGATTCCTTGAGGGGCATGGGCAGCAGCTAAGAGCCTTCCTTCGCTCCACAACAACTCTCCTTCTCATCCTCTTTGTTGATGAAAAGGGGAAGAGAAGATGAAAGGAGAGGTTTGGAGGAGAACAATGGGGATTTCAGAAGAGATTGGTTGGTTTGGAGGTGTATGATGCAGAGGGGAAGAAAGCAGTAAAAACCGACCAACCTCTGCTTACTGTTCGGATTTTCTATTTATAGAACACAGGACAAAATCTATGTGCGGTTTGGTCTAAACCGCATGGCATGTGCGGTTCAGCCACGTCTTTTCAGCAATCATTAGGGGACAAACTGCCGCAGGTGTAGGCTGACGAAAAGTGAACCGCACTTACAGTGCGGTTGCTTTTCATCCATTGTGATTGGCTCGCGCAAACGGTGGCCGAAAAAATCGACCACACTCTATATGCGGTCGCGTTTTCTCTCCCCCTTTTGGCTTGAGTTGACGGCTGAGGTGACTCAGCCACCCACTCGAACGAATCATGCTCCTCCAATTTTTTATTATTTCCCGTTTATCTTAACTAGTTTAATTAAGACATTTTAAACTTTGACTGATTTGCCCCTGGGACTATTTTGCTCATATCTTTTCCATCCGGGCTCTGATTCACGCAAACTTAATTGCGTTGGAACCGTGTCGGGATTCTCTACCCATTGGGATAGGGTATAGCAATCAATTTGGGCTTAGGCAGAAACTCATCTTTTGCACCTTAGGGTTTGACTTTCCCGCTGGGGCTTTCATTTTAGCATATTTTGGTTTGATCAAAATTTGGGTGCTTATAGTATACATCCATAGTTTAGCTAGGAAGTGAAATGGGATTTTCTTTTTTAAGTTAGCCATGTTTCTTATTCTCCCACCTTGTATCTTAGTGAGGCCTTCCTGTATATGGTCGTGTTGCAGCAATCCAACTTGTCATGTGTCTCGAAGAGATCATTCTTGTTAATTATTAGTTATGTATCTCGATATTGGTTTATATCTGGGTTATCCATCGTATATCTCAGTCTAGTATTCCCTTTTTGTTGGTTATTTGATATTGTTGCAGTTTAACTGGATTATACATGCCAACCCAATACCATCTCTAGTTGGGTGATCCACTTTGTACAAATGATGATCGTGTATCTTGGCTTCATACATGTAAGCCGTGAGGTGGTGAACTTGAGGCAGGACTTAATTTTTCAAGGAGGTTTTAGTTCACGAGTTTTTCAAGGAGGTTTTAGTTCACGAGTCCTGTGATGTTATTTGTGTGGTTTACTGTATGCCTTGGTATTATTATTGATATTTCAATTTATCGTTACACCTCATGAAATTATTTTTATAAATCTTATAGACTGATTTCCAGCATGCATTTTGCTACTTACTAAGATTTCTCACTCCAGTTTTCACCATTTTTGAGGTACTCTTGGAGAGGTTGTCAACCATTGGGTAGTATATCAAGAGGGTAGGAATCTATGGTGAACTAGATTTGAAGGGAAAGGTTGTATTGAGTATCTTTGGCTTGCAATTAATGACATTAGTGTAAGTGAGCGTTAGATGACCTTTAACTTTGAAGTGTAATTGAAATTTGATTCTTATTACATGTTTCCGCATTAATACTCTGATATAAAGAAAAGTTTTAAATTTATTTGAAATTTAGCATGCTTTGGCCCACAAACACTAACACTTTGTATTTCGACAAATAATCCAGATTCGGGGCATTACAAATAGATCCACCTAAAACATCCACTATGTGAAGAAAACTTACAACCTGTAGTTCAGACTAGAGGTGCAACTCGGTTCGTTCAGTCTGGGTTGATGTCAACCCAAGACCAAACCGAAAATATATATAGTTAAACCGAATCGAACCAAACCGAATTGAAAACCGAACAACTAAACCGAAAATATATAAAAAAACCGAAACCCAAACCGAACCGAACTGAACTACATGAAAACTATTCGGTTTGAGTTAGACCAATATATTCTTATTTCAAACAAAGGTTTTTTTGTAATATCCTTAAAGTTTAAAAGATAAACTTTAAAAGTCTAACATATATTATATTATATATATATATATATAAATATAAAACATAGATTATATATTATAATATATATATGAATTCGGTTCGGTTCGATTTAGGGAAATACATGAATTCGGTTCGGTTTCGGTTCAGGTTTGGTTCGGTTCGGTTTAACCGAACATGAAACCCAAAACCAAACCGACCTAATTCGGTTTAGGGATTTTTGGACCGAAACCGAACCGAACCACTATAAAACAGAACCAAACCGAACTAAAGTCGGTTTGGGTCGATTCGAGTTCAGTTTTAACCGGACCGAGTTGCACCCCTAGTTCAGACGACTCAGCATCCCAACGCTAGACTTTGCAAATCACAAACTGAAAGTATCTAAAAAAAACTTCTCAGATTTGCTCTATTGCAACACTCCAGATTTTTGAAGATCTTCTCAAACGATCGCCAAAACCAACTCCTCTAATATCTATAAGAACTCCCATGTGTAATCTTCCCAACTTGAAACTCCAAGGTAGAAGAAGGAAGAAAACAAGGTTTGATGGCCTCAAAGATGAAAAACTATGAATGAGGCTTTTTCCAGAAGAGAAAATGATTTTAGGGCTTCTAAAACATGTCTTTTATGAGTTTGAACAAGCCCTAGTCCTATTTAAAGGTTCCCCAAGAAGTTTGAAGTCAATCTGAATTAATACAGGAAAATTATGTAATTTTCAGAACTTGTTGCTAACCATCTCTCAAGCGTTGTCTAGTAATCAACATAAAACTTACAAAGGAAATATCTCTAGGTACTTCACCACTCAAGCCATGCCTTTAGTGCTGTCTAGCGTTCGTCATGAGTTGTAAAAAAAAAAACACAGACAGTGTCCAATGTGAGAGACTGCTAGAGTTCCGCTCAAGCGCTCATATAACTTTGTCTAGTGCTCATCTAGCTGTTGTCTAGCTATGTCTAACGCTTATCTAGCTCTATCTAGCCATCATCTTGCCTTGGTCATAACTTGCTCATTTCAACTCCAAATTTGACGCCATTTGAAATGTAGGCTTTTTAACTCGTCATAAACACTCTAAACACACTTTTGGCACAAAATTAAGCCAACACAACAAATAAGATATTATTACTACATTTGCCTTGCTTATTATTGCTTATTACCTATATGAAACTATATCTTACAAAACAATGTAACATTATTAGCATCTTATTTATAAGTTATTAAATTTATCTCATCACTTGGATTCTAAAACAATGTGGCTAACTATGTGATTGACTAGAAAAAGACGTAACGATCCACTTACGTTATTTTTGGAAATAAAAGAATAATTTATAAATTGATGCTAGAGTTAATAATGTATTGGATATTTGATTTGAATTTCAAATGTTTGTCAATAACTTACTAATTGGGGATAACATCATCTGCAATGATTTATTGCATTGTCGACTACTATGATTGTTAGATGCTATCAAGTGGAGCATCTCACAATTAATATCTTTTCATTGTTGGAAGGGTTTCAGGTGGACCCCACTTGAAAAAACATTGAACATGAGATGCTCCACATGGCAGCATCTCATGGCCATAATAGTCTATAATGAGGTAAAGCATTGCTGACAATTTCAACCCTACATAAAAATAATAAACAATATAGAATTGCTACATCATTGGATAATTTTTACACTTCATTGAGATAAAATTACTATAAGTGGTACTTATTTATTAGAAGTTTTTGATAATGCCGTATTGCAAATCTATTGGTTTAGGAAAGGAAAGAGGAAGAAGGAGAATATGGCTCCTTAAAAAATCAAATGGATAGGTCCACTATGAAATTGGTTGAGGTTTGTGGTCTAAACAAATTTCTTCTAATGTGCTCTCAAAAAGGATGTGAATAATAGCCACGGTATGATAGTTGCTAAGATAACTATATATTTGTAATATTATATAATTTATTTTCAATAGGATATTCTTTTACTCAATGAGTTTCATTCATTGTAGGGGTGCTTATCGGGCCGTGTCGGCCCAAGCCCGGCACGCCTAAGGCATGCTTACTGTAGCGTGCCGTGCTGGGCCGGGGGGCTTGGGGCCGCGGCCCACCAGGGCACGCGTGCCCACGGGCCGGCACGAGCCCGCGCCGAAACGGGCCGCGGCGGGTCAGCCTGCTATGGGGCACGCGCCAACTAGCTTAAATAACCCAAAAATTGTTGATAGCAAGGTTCAAACCTTGCCCAACAGATTTGAAACATGTCTCCTTAACCACTAAAACACAACAATTTCTTGCATCAATAGTGTTATAATTAAATTATTTTAGCTAAAAATTAAAGATACCCCACGATTGTTGGAAAATATAATTATAGAAGCTCTTATATAATCAATCAAAACTAAGAAAATAATTAGGTATAAATAAGCCCAAAAAGCTGTTATAAAATCTCCAATTAAATATATTTGTTAAGTCCATGGTTTTTAATTAGACTACTTTAAGGCTGCGTTTGGTAACGCTTTTCGGAAGTACTTTTTTGCTTTTGAAAGCAAAAAATTGCTTTTAAAAGCAAAAGTACCGTTTGGTAACGCACACGAGAAGCAATTTACTAAAAGCAAAGAAGCAATTTTATTGCTTTTCACCGGAAGCAACAAAATGTTGCTTCTCAATTTTTTTACAAAATTGCTTTATTGCTTTCAAAACCCCTTGATACCCTATTGCTTTATTCTTATATTAAAGATGATGCCTCCATACTCACTTAAAAAGCAACAACGTATTGTTATTGCTAGAGCCGGCAAAATGCCACCCGACCCGACGGGTCAACCCGATTATAAATGGGTTGGGTTGACCCGTTTATTAATTGGGTTGGGGTTTCCCCAACCCGCCAGTAATCGGGTCAACTTGATTATGACCCGCCAACCCGACGGGTAACCCGATTTTAAAAAAAAAAGTTGGCAAAAGTATCATGTTTCGACCCGATTAACCCCAAAACCCGACCCGAACCCAGTACAACCCGATCCAATTAACCCCCAACCCTATTTTAATAATTTTTTTGAAAAATAAAAATAATAATAATAAACAGGTTGGCGGGTTGAACCTACTTATTGGCAGGTTGGGTTTGGGTTGGGGGTTTTCCAACCCGCCTTAATTTAGTCCAACCCGATTAACCCCAACCCGATTATGACTCGACCCAACCCAACCCGTTGCCAACTCTAGTTATTGCTTGTTGTGCATTACATAATTTTATCAGAATGCAAGCACATGAAGCTAATTTATTCACAGAATTTGAAGATGAGGAAATGGTGGTTGAAGATGAGCTAGCAGGTTCAAGTTCAAAACAACCCATAGAGATTGATGTAACGGCTAGATCTCGACGAAAGATGTCAGAATTAAGAGACTCAATTGCATGTAGACTAACTAGTGCATATGGATTAGCACAATGGTGATATTAGATACTTGTTTAGTTATTTGAATGTAATTAAATGACTATTTTATGAATCTTTTATAATATTGGACTTATATTTTTGAGTATATTTCTAAGTACAATACATAAATTGTGTACAATACTTTTATGGAAGCAAAAAGCAATTTCTATGTTACTGCAATTACCAAACACGCTTTTTTGCTTTTTAGAAGCAAAGCAAAAGTTTACCAAATGCATTTGCTTCAAGAAAAGATCTTTCAAAAAGCATAAAATTGCTTTTTTGCTTTTTTGCTTTTAGAAGCAAAAAAGCAAAAGCATTACCAAACGCAGCCTAAATCTTTAATGGGTATAATTTATATATTTTTTTTGAACAAAATCTATCCCAATAAGTGTAAACACAATTTTGTGAATAATAAAAGTATTTTTAGAATTTTTTGCGATTTTTCTTGATTTTTTTTATAAAAAAAAAGTGTTTTAATACCCCTGGCCCGGCTAAACGGGCCGCGTGTGTCGTGGCCCACCTCCCGTGCGGCCCATGGCACGCCGGGCCGGCCCATTGAGCACTCCTAATTCATTGTATTTATAGAATATTCAAGCAACTCAATATGACTAGTATTCCATTGAATTTAATATTTCTGAATGAATATTTAATTAATGAATAGGGAGTCAATTGAAAATTAAATTAGATTAATAGTGTTGAATTAATTTAATCAATAATCACACAAACGATTAAAAACTATATTGGCTTAAACCAATTGAGAGTCGAACTAATAATATAGCATTTAAACTTTGCAATTTCCGTGAGTCTTTGTTCTAGTTTTGCACATTTATCATCATGACTCGAACTCACAACAAAATATTGGTAAACTTGAACATGACCAATTTTAAAATTATGCATATACGTTGATTAAATACCACTAAATATGACCACAAACACATGTTCAAATTAAAAATTTATACAGATCTATATGAAACGTACTCTAGCTTTATTCACAATTCTTTCAAACATTAATTCAGCTCTTTCAAAAGATCTCCTCCTCCTTGAAACATTTGGTTAAATAATCATGATATTCAAACTAAGTAATAATCTGTACTATTAGTAAAGAGGATTCTATGTAATATCCTAAATTTTTGAATATAACAATATAATTAAATAAATTTGAAAATATTTTGAAATTAAGATTTATTCTAAATATTTGGAGGAATAATATTATAGCCAAAATTATATAGATAATTAAATAAATGAAATAGTAGTGATTTTGAATAATCGGAATTAAAATAGTAAAATTAATTAATTGGAAGAATAATGTTAATTGGTAACTTGGGAAAGTAAAATAATAATCCAACCTCATATTAAAGTAATAAACAATAAGAAGATTAAATTTGAATTCATAAACGTTGGAGATGGGGTGTGGAGATATCTAGAGGGGCGAAATTCATAAAATGTGGCTGCATTGGGATATTCTAAAAAAGTAGGATTTTTGGAAAAAGAGGTAAGTAGCAACCCTTCCTTGGCAAAAGCTTGCATGGTTTTATGTTTAGTCAAGAAATAATGATGTTTGTGGCTTTATCGGATTGGCTTGAGTGTTGGTTTGTGATCTTGTTGATTCTATAATGGTTTTAAAAGCATCAAAATCCTATGGTTCTATGTTCTTGATTTAACTCATGTTAAAGAAATATTTTGATCGATTTATCGTGTAAAGAATGATGGATTTTAAAATACAAGTGTTTTGATTGATTTAGCATGCCTAGAGAATGATTTTAGAGGTATTAGACCTGATATATGTATTAAGTTGACAAGTACAATCCAATCAAAGAACAACGCTGCAACATATTCAACAAAAGGCCTGACCATCTTGGTTGAAATGAATCGCTGCAGCTCATTTCCTCTTAGAATAGCCTCTCCCTCTTGGAGGAAACGCATAAATGGAACTAAATTTAATCCAAACAAAGATAGACAGACTTCACTATCTAGCTAAACTATGGATCCATAATGAGCTAAGCCTACTAGACACAAGTCAACCAAAAACAATTATATAATTGGAAAACATATATCAGTAATTTCCATAAATCATTCCTTCATGAATATAAACTAACAAATACTGCCCTCTTGGCAAAAAAATACTCCCTCATGGAGATAACAAATATCCTTAATTTCATTAAAAATCCAACCATATTTTATAAGTCCACAAGTCAACTCCAAGATACATGGAGGAAAAACCAAGTCTCAAACCCAAGCTACATGAGTGAGAATAACCACTCCGAGGTGGACGGAAGAAAATAATAACAATCCTGTCATAACAACTCTGGAAACATCTTTAGGTAGGTTAAATACAAGTGTAGGAACCAATAAAAACAAGTTGAAAAGAAAATGATTTGGAACGATAAATTCAAATAAAAGTCATTTTAGTATAACGTGCCCAAATTCTTTATAAAAATCCAAATAAATCATCGGCCAGTGCAAACACTTTCAAAATACCCTAATCTTATTGGTACATGAGTTGAAATTCAATAAATACAATTTTATAATAAAAAAACTAGGTCGAAAGGCAAAATTCCGAAAATCTGTAACAGAGCGCTCGAGCGCTGACAAACGGCATGTCAGGCGCTCGTAGAAAATCTAGTTCAGTGTCTTGGTCACTTGGAGTGGCGCTCGAGCTATATCCCAGGCGCTCGGTTTAATCACAATTTATGGGTTTCGGGTTCTGAATTTTCTTTAAAAAAAAAATATAGGCGAGAGGCGCCTTTTATGGCACTCGAGCATGATTGTGGACGTTTATTGATTTTCTAAAAATTCTGGGTTTTACAAAATTTTGTGAATTTTCTATTTCTTTTTCTAAAACTTATTTCCATCATTCAAGATCATTTCTAATACATCTAGAATCATTCTCTAAATGAAATAAACCATTCTTAAACAATTCTTAACAAATCAAATCATCCAAAATCATGCTTTTCATCCGAAGATCAAAGTAGACAAAATTCTATCAAGAAGAAGAACATATAATTTTTCCATGCTTTAAACCTCAACCAAAACATTCCAAATCAACCTAAATATGTTTCTAAATCATCACAAATCCGAAGAACACAATATTTATCGTCTAAACATTAAACTATGTAAGTTTTCCAATGTAAAGGGTTACTACTTGCCTTAAGATTGTAAAATCCTTCTTCTCCAATGAACCTCGAAGTATAGCCGATTTTCTGAAATTTTCACACAACTCTAAAGATGTCTACACACAATCTCCACCGTTCAGATTGTAAAACCACCAGCCTAGAATAAAACCTCCATATTTGAGGCCGATCCAACGATTGAATCTTTCTAGATCTTCATTTGATGGTTGCTAGTCGGAATTTTCTGTAATTCCTCTTTTTCTCTAGTCTCTTATTATCTCTCTATTTTTCGAGCCCTTAAGCATGAATTTTCTCTCTCCTTTCCTTCACAAGATTGAATTAATGGAAACCCTAAATCTTCTCTAATGCCTTCCTTTTATAAACTGTAAAACCCCGAATTTTTAGCAAATAAATAAATAATAATTAAATATGAATATTTGGAATGTTAATGAATTTGTCAAAATAAATTAGAGACTAAATATATAGCATATGATTTTGGGTACTTATAATTCATCTGGGCTGTATAATGGACTAAGAATGACAAAGAGAATAAATTTGGAAATTTTAGAAGAAAATCGAATGCATAGATGTGGAAATTTTCAAGAGAAGGGTATTTTGGTCAATTCATAATAATTATCAGTAAATAATTAAATACATAAATTAAATTATTATTAGACTTAAGAAATGAGGATAGACTTAAGTTGGGAATTAGATTGCCTGTTAGCAATGATATTTATAGCTAATAAGTAGAATGAGGGCATAATGGTAATTATAGTTGATTAGGAGCCTTAAGTTGAGAAGATGTGGATTTTATTGAAGGATTTCAATTATAATTATAGATGATCACACTGATAGAGGAGATCAAGAGTTTGACGCAGATCTGACCGTTAGATCGTGATATATCGAGGTAAAAATTTTATTATGGTGATTCTGTGATTTGATTGGTCGAATGTGTAATACTTGATAGTAGAGAAATACGTGGGATCACGGAAAATAAAATAGGGTTTTATACCCTATAGGAATGCCAATCGTATGGGTATGTGTTTTGGGATGGTTCTCGGTGGCTGAAGAGATAAAACGAGAGAAAGAGTGAGACCGAGAAAGAGAAGGGAAGGAGTAGAGTGGTGCGTGATCTTCTATTTTCCCTGCATTCTAGAAGGAGTTTGCGTTAGTGAAAAGTGAAGGATCGTCACCAACGCAAGGAGAAAGATGAGGGAGTAGGAACAGTTCGAATCAGGTAGGTAACACCCTGTTTTTGTCGCAGATTTGTGTTTTCTTCGTGCTTGATTGCAATCGCATGTTTAATCGTGATATATGCGTATGTTTCGTTAGTTTATTGTTGATTATATGTGTAGAAATCGTTTGAAATTGATAAAATCACACTGCTTATTCTCGGATTAGCCGCACTATATAGGGCGCCAACCCCTACATCACCTAGGCGTCGGTAGGTGCCCCTTTTATTTAAACAAAAACCTGTGTTTTTCGTAACGCATAGCCGCTGATGGGCGTTTAGGAGGTAAGCGTCCATTGGCGTCAAAAACGTAAAAAGCAATTTAAAGGCTTGTAATCATTACAAGCCTAAATCTTAAATATTTTTCCTTACTTTAATGAATAAAACTAAAGTTTAAATATTTCCCTTAATAACATTTGATATTTTAACCAAAACGTAATTAATTCCTATTACTTTAAAATGACCCACCTTACCATTAAACAATTGAATTTTTATATTAATATAATTAATACACTATTAGACCCACACCTTAGTGTGTATTATGGGTCCAATTTCTTATATGATTAGATACTTGTTTAACACTGAATCGAGTTATTCGTTAAGCATATTTTTCTGTACTGAACAAAATATTATGATAAATAACTGAGGAACTGATTTTGGAACAAGACTTTGGATTAACAATTGAACGTGAAGCTACTATGTTATAAATAATATTGGAATGAGAATTATTTGTATATTGGCTTGGTGGCCAGTTTTATTTATAACCTGCTTGGTGGCAGAGAAGTATTTGTATATTACATGCTTGGTGGTAGAGATTATTACCCGCTTGGTGGTAGAGACCCATACCTGCTTGGTGGTGGAGACCCTTACCCGCTTGGTGGCGGAGACATTACCTCCTGCGGGAGAGACATATTTTCCTCCCGTGGGGTAAATGTAGTTCGGATGGGATTGCATCATATAGGAGAGGTACCTCATGTGGGGGAGATGTAATTATACGTGATTGCATCCCACATGGGGGGATGGGTGTGTGAGTTCCCACTAGAAGGTGAGGAAGTTATCTCCTACGGTAGAGGTAGATGCTATGTATTCACATTTTGCAGTAGATTTATGCTATTTCCTGCCGGGAGTACCTGTAGTCTGAGCGATGGTCATTCTCCTGCAGAGGAAGTGTGGATACTATGTATTTACGTTCTGCAGTAGTGGTAGGCTACTACCTGAAGGTGGGCTTTTATTACTGATTATTTATGGTTGTTTTCCGATTGATGGATCGATTTAGCCGTGTTTGACAAGATGGTTTAAATGAAATATAACATGACATAATTGAACGGAATTGTTGTGACTTGATTTGAATTTTTAAAATTGACTATTACTAAAACATGAGCAAAATGTAGAATTGTTCTTAGGAAGACACTAATTGAAATAAATTGGAAACCATGTGGATGTGAATTATAATACATTTTTCTACTAATTGAAGTGAAATTTACATGAATAACTTTATTTATTTCGAGCACTAATTCAATGTTGGTTTGTATCGTGATTACTCATTTATTTCATTGACCGTAATTACTCGTTTATTTTACCGAGCATGAAACCACTGTTATTTTCCATATATATATGGTTTTTCTTCATGCATAGTGTTACCTACTGAGATATTCGTATCTCACCCCTGCTTTTAAATGTTTTGTTTTCAGGTCATCTTGGAGAGGACGTCTCGGGTTAGATTGATAGTGGGTTTGCAAGCTAGAAAATCCAGAAGACAAGAGTAGGATATTTATATAGATGTATTTATTGTCTTGGATTAATGATAGATGATCTAGTAAAATTTAAAAGTTAGTTAAATTGTAGTTGCCTTTCATTTGATTAATTGATGTAATAGAAAGATTCAGGTTCTAATGAATAATTTAAGCTACCTAGCACTCTGATAAATCTTAGTTCTTTTATTCTCTATCTTTTAAGCTGATTGTAATGAACCACAAGTTAATGCCTTGATCCAAGTCAAAAAAAAAAAAAAAAAAAAAAAGAGCCGGATTCAGGGCGTTACATAAGCTCACCCAAATACAAGTCCTAATTGGATTAGGAAACTTCCCAACTAAGATTCTTAATTCTATTAGGCAAACTTTCCTATCTTATCTCTTCTTCTAATTATTTTCTCTTAAGAATCCCATACAAAAGAAATTCCCAATTTAATTAATTTTCATGCTAATTATTTCTCTTATTTTAAAATATTACTAAAACACCCCAAAACTCCTCATATCCTCAAAATTAAGACCCCTAATTTAAATATTATTACAATTAGATCCTTTTATCATTTTTTAAAATATAAATTAAGATACTTAAATCCAGACTTAATCTAATTAATTATTTATTTTATTAATTTAATAATTAACCATTGGGAAAAGACTAAAATGCCCTTTTTCATTATTATATTATATTTGACCATTAGATCTATTTCTAAATTTCCAGATTTAATCTCCTCATTTTTTTCTTCATAATATGAATGTGAATTATAATTTTAATATCCCAAATACTTAGATTAAATATTTATCTCTTGATATTTTAAATTTATTTATTTTATTTCTTCTAATATTTAGATTTACGCTTATATTATTATTTCCTAAAATTCAGGATTCTACAATGAGGGCTATGAGTCTTGATTTCTTTGCCATGAGGGCATTTCACTATATTTTTCTCATGAGGACCTATGATAACTTGTTTTGATTTTATTTGTGTCTTAGCAGGCATAGCTTGTTATAGATCAATAATTTAGTTAGTAGTAAAGTTTGTCGATCTTTGTTTGAATTAAGTCTAGTTCCTTTATGCATTTCCTCCATAATCGAGAGGCCTTCCATGAGGGATGAGCTGCAACAATTTCCACTTCCACCATAGGGTGAGGTCTACTATATTTCCACCGGGAGGGTGATATCTCTTCTATTTCCACCATGAGGGTGATGATACGGCCGGATATGTTGCTGATTGTTCTTAGACTAGATTTGGTGGGACTAGGTCTTGACCTTTCAAAGTGGCCATATTTCACGAGTCCTGTGATGTCATAAATGTTTGGCTTGTATTAATTCTCATGATGAGATTAATTGTATGGCTTGGATTTGATTTGTTTTGGAAAGTATTCATTAAATGATTATTACTTATAGACTTTGATTAGTCGGATTTATTGTTGAATTCTTATACCTCATGAAAGTATTTTGATAGCAACATGTGGACTGTTTTTATTCATGCATGTTGCTACTTACTGAGATTTTATATCTCACCCCGTGTTTTTAATGTTTTGTTTTCAGGTATGCTTGGAGAGGATGAACAATGGGGATTCTTGAGGGTATAGCTGTTGGTTTAGAATAATGCCTTGTAGCTTGTAGAATTATTATTCTTTTATAATTCTTGGTTAATTGTTTAGGTTAACTTTTAGTTCAAATTGGAGGATTGTCATTATGATAATGAGTTGAGATTTGTAGTTGCCTTTTAATATTTAGATCTGATGTATATACAATTGAGAGTTTATTTTGAAGTCTTCCGCTATTATTAAAATATTGGAAAGTTGTTTTAAAATTTGGCGTACTCCAATATGCAAACATTGATTAATTATGGATTTTATTTTTTTTCGGGCCATATAAATAGCACTTCCGGTTTGATTATTCATGGGAATATATCCGGATTCGGGGCGTTACATTCTAATCCGCCTCTTTCATTCCTAAAAACTAGTCTTCCAAAATCTCTAGAAGACTCATTTATCCTAAAAAAGAACTATCTCCTATCTTATTAATACTACCCATGTTACTCAACTATCGTAAAGAAAACTCTCTTATCTTATCAATAACCACCCATGTTTATCCTGTAAAAAGCTACAACCTAAAAGTCTCACATCAACTACTAAATACATGCAGTAGTGCACGTACTTCTTCTAGTTGTAAGTAATGACAATATAGGTCAACATATTTCGTGCAATTAAAACCAAAATATAAATTAAAATTATCTAAAAAACACATACAAATTGGGGGTACAAAATAATTTTAATTTATAATTGAGAGTATGGACGGAAAAATTCTTTTATCATATAGGAGCCACAAACAATTTGTCTTTTGAAGGTGACTCTTGGCCTCAGAACCCAATTATGAAGGAACAAAAACATATCACTCACTAATCAGGTGAGGCAAAAACAAAGTGCTGATATCCACAAAGAGAAAATTGTAAAATAACATATACATTTACATATAGCAAGTCACACTAGCAATGAAGCAAACACTTGCTAATGAAGATGATCTAGTAGAGTTTGAGAGTTAGTTAAATTGTAGTTGTGTAAGACCTCGAATTTTATCTAATAATAAATTCGAAGTTAATTAATAATGATAATTAAATTCTATTGGTGAATTTTCAGATAACTAAGGAGCAAAGGCAGATTTGGAATTTCTGAAAATTAAGTGAGCAGAGTTATAACTTAAGGTATGCGATGGTTATAACTTAATTGAATGGATAATTACATTATAAAAATTAATTTAAGTTGGCTTGGATGTTAGGTTATTAATTACTGGAGTAGCAAGGTATTTAATCAAGGGATTAGAAGTGTGGGTGTAGATTGGCTGCTGTGGGAGAACACTCGGCCAATCAAGGATCAGTTTGGGCACCAACTGAGCCTATAAATAGGCTGTTCATTTCAAACGGAGGTTCGTTTTGCTGGTCAGAACAAATTTGGAGAGCTGAGCAGTGGAGTTCGTCTGAGTTCCAGAAGGCTAGTTGAGTGAGAAGTTTTGGAGATCACCGGAGAAGGATTCTTGTTGATTGGAGGTGCTCGGTGACTGCAAATTCTTGAGGTGCGATCAAATTCTAGTTGTTGATATCAAGAGGAGATCAAGTAAGTGAGACCATTGGAATTTAGGTCGAAATTTGGTTATCAAAGGTAGATCAAGCTCAGATCTAAGCAGATCTGGATGTTGTGTAGATCAAGAGCAATCGGTGGTGGAAATTTCCATTTCGGAGGTGTTCGAGCAGAAAATTGGAAGCTAGAAGACTTAATTAGCAAATCAAGTAAGTAGCACTAGTTTTCTTCTGAGTTTTGAAGCCGATTGAATGAATTGAATTGAGAGGATAGTGTAAGCACCTCATTTTTGCGCTCCCAGAAGAGCCGGAAATGCAGAACCTGGCTAAAAAGTCAAAACCTGAGGGGTCGAAATTTGACCTTTTGATCAAGTGATAATTGGCCACCTTGCTTTATCTCAATAAATAGAGAATCCCGACACGAGTCCAACGCAACTGAGTTTGCTGGAATCGGAGTCCGGATGAAGGTTCTGTGGGCCGGTCAAACTAAAGGGGGAGCCGAAAGTTGACTTTTTTTTAACCCCGTGCCAGGTGCTTAGCTCTACATCATTGGATAAAGGGCTCCGATATGAGTCCAACGCAACTGAGTTTGCTCAAATCGGAGTCCAGATGAAGGAGATATGAGCTGTCGAAGTTTCCGAGCAGCAAAACCGGAAACTGCACACGTGGCGCAGGAAATGCACACGTGGCAGCCAACGCAGCAAAATATCTCAGGGACTAAATCTTAAATATCCAAAAATTGCTAAAAATCTCAAGGACTAAACCAAAATTCGCAGGGGGCAATCCGTAGATATCCGAAAGTGTCAAATCGGTCGAATCGGTCAAGTCGAAGGGCAAATCCATAATTTTTCGATTTGTATCCAACCAAATATGTCGGATACACATACCCTTGTGTATATCCGACACTATTCATCGGATACAAGAAGATCGATCGGCGAGATTCGCGCCGATCGCCCGACAAATTCGCGGCGGCATTTAATTTTCGAATAATTGTGTTTTGTATCCGACATTTAATGCCGGATACAAAGGGACACATGTGTAGCCGGCCATAGTGGCCGGCTATGAACAAGGGTTAGTGTATCCGGCCTGAGTTGCCGGATACATTAAGTTGGCCTATAAAAGGCCAACAGCAGCCCAGTTCCGGGGGTTGGCTTCTTTTGCTGGTTTCCGGCTTTCTTCCCCCACTTTTCCTCATCCGAATCCTTCCATCTTCAACCTCCTTTGCCCCCTAGCCCCCCCAAACACCCCACCTTGCTGTCTCATTCTCCTTTTCTCTTCCTCTCCCTCACTTTCTTGCTGAAACCAAGGGAGGCCTGTTGCTGTTGGAGCAAGGTTTGTGCACCAAGGTGCTTTCCGGGTGCTGTCCAACCTCCAAGAGGTGTTTCCACATTGCCCAAGAACCCAAGGACCACCAGGTGAGACTCCTTGACACATTTGGTTATGCATATGTTATAATGAGAAGTTTTTAACAAGTTTTCCAAGCTTGTCTTTTTCCTTGGCATGAGCTCATCTCTATGGCAGTTTAGGCATGAATTTATTCTTTCCTTTTTTATGACACAAGGAGCTACAAAGGTAAGAGGTCCACGTCTGGGTCTTTGAAAGCAGGGGAGTTCTTATTCTTTTTTACACACTAGTTGCTGTTTTTGGTCTATTGTTAAGCAAGTTTTTTAAGAAAGCTTGTTCCCTCTCTTATTTCCTCCAATGTACCCCAATAAGTCCCCTTCCTTCACCCTTCTCTTCGGTGCATTTTTCTGCTGAGTGGACTACTGTTTTGAGCCGGGTTAGTGAGGGCAAAACGCATATGTTTGCATGTTTGTTTAAGTTTAGAGCATGCCCTCTGAATGTGAGCATAACCTTCTTGTTTTCTCATGATTAAATCAGTAGGTAAGTGAGATACTTTTGGGGCTGCTGTTAACGACAGTAGCAGCACCCCATTTCTGGTTTCAGTAGCATAGCTTAACATGATTCTATCTCCAGAAATTGCAAGCATACCCCTTAACCCTCCCCCCACAATAGGTCATTGCTTTGTTCATCTTTTGCTAGGATCGCTTCTCTCTGTGGTTAACATGCTCCCCATCCCCTTTTAGTCTACTGTTTGTGGGTTAATGAATGCTCCCATTCCTTTGTTCTGGCTGTTGTTGTGCTTATGCCTAAGCCTATTCCTTTTCCCCTTGTGGTTTGCTGCTTTGGGTATGGATGCACATTTCTCTTCCTCGGTAATTTGCTGTTTTTTAAGTGTCAAGGCATGCACCCTTTCCCCCCTTAACCTGCTGTTCTAATTGCTTGACCCCACTCCCAATGAGCATGATACCCTTTCCCACCTCGTTTTCGCTGTTTGAGCACCCCAAAGCCCAAGTGAGTTATTGCTAGGAACAGAAGCAAACAATTATTGCTTGCTGCTGCCCCAGTAGGTTTAGAAGCCCCAGGACCATCCCGGGCATCGGCCCATGAGAACCCATGCATAAAGGCAACCTTTCCTTGCCACCCCCATGCATCCTTGCTAGCTCAGCATGTTGCAATCTCCCAATGTTAGCTGCTGTTCCTATTTCGTCATTGCCTTTTCTATTGAAGTCAAAGCATGTGTGTATACGATTGAGACAGTGGGGCACAAGGTCTTGATGTTGCCTTGTTTTTGTTCATTTGGTTAGAATCATGGAAGTACCCAGGTAGGGGTGCCAAGGCCCCCACCTTGCTGCTGTTATGTTGCCAGAACGAAGTGAAGGGCAGCAACTCCATGCCCTCTCCCCTTCCCCATTGCTTTTGCTGGAAAATCCCAAAGAATGCCAAATGAGGCCTCTCCCCAAACCTGAACCAATGTGGGCCCTCCCAGGGGCCCACATGACTTGTAGAAGACCCCTAGGAACCCCTAGAAACAACCCCAAATGGCAAAACCTCAAAAAAGGCCATTTCAGGGTGATTCGACAACTTAGGCCGGATCATCTATGGCCTGTGTGTATCCGGCAACCAATGCCAGATACACACAGAAAATGCAATTTTTTGTGTTTTATGATCTTGGTCGAATTTTGTGATGGTTTCCACCAAACCAAGTAAACCAATAGGGTTTTCGGGTCACCTGGAAACCCAACTTGGGACATGGACCGCCGGTCCAACTCGGCATCTTAGTGGGCCTTCCAACGGGGCCCACCCAGCCCAATAAAGTCCGTTTGCATGCAAATAAACCAGATAAATGAATTAACCAAACCGGACGGGCCAAACCCTATGCGGCCCACCCCAACCTTGTTTTGCGGAACAATGCTTGAATTGTATGGTTTGGCCGAGACCCCGGGCTAGGGCCTATCGGGCCCACCAAAGCCCATTAACCGAACCAAGGAAGGGCGCAAACCCTAAACCTCAAAGAACTGGGCTTTCAAGCCTAAAGTTGGACTACGGGCCCCAAGCCCAATGTCCAAATCATACTGGCAAAATTAAATAAGATAAACTAAAAACATCTTGGCACCCATCATGGGCCCACCTAGGGGCCCGCGAACTGATGCGGACCAACCTCTTTACATGAAACATACTTAAACTCCAAATTGAACAATCAAGTAAAATCAACTCATTAACCTAAGCCCAAAGGGCCTCCTAGGCTTAGACGGAGGCCCACCAGAGGCATGTGGGCTTAGTCAAAGCCCGCCAAGGACACCGTGGGCCTTCCAACGGGCCCACCCAGTCAGACTTAGATCACCTAATTAAGCAAGATAAAATCAATTAAAGGGACCCACACCACCCAGGTGGTCCCGCCAGACTTAACCCAATGGCATGCCGGATTAGGAATCGGGTGAGACCAAAGTAAGCTGACTCAAACCAGGGAACCCACGGGACTCGTCATCCGACAGGGTGGACTGGGGTGTCTACGGACTTCCCCAAACCGCAACCGAGAACCGACTTAGAATCTCAAGCCGCAGACCAGACTAATAGACAAGATTAGGCACCCAGGTGTCCGCCTGCACCCCATCAGGCGGTGGCGACTCTGAATTTTTCCCGTGCCGCGTTTCCGATGCGCGCACAGATAGGTTGTAAATTGTTATTGTCAACTGAAACTGTTGTTCGAGTTGATTTTTGGATTCAGAACAGGATCTTAGTGGAATTAAATTTGAATTGGTTCTAAATGGTTGTTATAGGTGTTAGGAGCATGAAATAGTTGTTATAGAACTCTAATTTTAGGACAGACATGGTAGAATCGAACTAACAGTGACTAAAAATTGATGTCGGAGAAACTAGGGGGTATCTGTTGAGTGCCACCAACTGACCTTGCTCAGCGGTACTCAGCAGCAATGTAAAGTTTTGGTCTGCCTACTGCCGCCTACTGTCGCCCACTATTAGAAGGTCAGCTCACCTACCCAAATTCACTGATAAAGTGCGGCTAAGTGATTTCAAGTGGATTTCTCAAATCTAATTGTTCAAAAACCTATCTAGGAGTGGAATTGAGGTGTTAGTATGAGTTCTAAGTGATTACAACCTATTGAAACTAAACCAACAATTATTGGGAGAGTTTATGGGATGAAAGGTTAGATTTTAAGGTATTGGTTATGTGGTTAGTTGTTGTTGGTGACTGAGTTCATGGATTTGTGTATTTCCCTTCTTACATCTAATTACTGCTAAAGGACAGCAAATTTCCAGTAAAGGAACTGGGGAGCTTTAGCAAAGAATAGTAAGAGAAGAATTAGAAAACTATCCTCCAACCTAATAGAAGTAATTGAACATAACTCTTGCTGATTTCAGGTATGTTGGTAATCCATGTTTCACTACTGAATTTCATATTGTGGTATTATTTCAACGGAGTTTATCAAATTATAGTGTGTTGGGCAAAATTTATAAAAGGACTTTACTTGAGTTGAATGCTTATACAAAAGGGTTCGAATATTGTTCTAGTCTTGAGTAACCAGTGATAAAGTTGAGTTGTTTTATTAATGGTGGTACCAGAGGTTGGTATATTTTGCTACTAGAGGTTGGTTTATGTGTCGAATTGTTTTGTTTTGGTCTAGCTTGTCCCAGATCCTAGACTAAGCTTAGTAATGTAATGAGTTGGCTTTATTGTGATAATTGCATGGCCATGAGTGTTGCCATGACCAGGGTAAAGCAGCCCGTGATCCTTGGTAGGCCGGCTTTTCAATGCCGAAACCCGGAGTAGGCCAGCATTGGATGACAAAGTTCCTTGGTAGGCAGTCATTTCAGAGTTCCGCGTCTATGTTGACCGGACTGTGTTCCAGGAGGCTTGGATGTCTCTACGGCATGTGAATTACACAATATAAGTGAACTTCATGGCATTGGCCACTTGTGTATGGTTTATTATTGCTCTTTGGACCTTTGTATTACCCAATTATTGAGAACTTGTGATTTCTGAATTTATGACAAGTCTTATTATTTACTCGTGATCGAATATTATTCGTGGCATGTTTTAGAACTGATATGCATTGTTTTCTTCATGCATGTGCTATTTGCTGGGATATTCGTATCTCATTACATTTGTTTTATTTTGTTTTTCAGATACTCTCGGTGAGGACCCGTCTGTTGGGGTAGAGCCAGTTGATTACTATAGGGGAGAGGATTACTACTTTCCTTATAGATTAGTAGGTTTTATTTCTGGTTTGAACTGTGAAAGTTGTAATGGAATAGTGTTAGTTGATATTCAGATTGGTTTAGAACTATTAACCTTCATGTTGATTAGATTTCCCATGCTTTAATAAATGAATCTATATTTCCGCACTCTGATGTTTGTCCCATGTTAATAAATGGAATTGATCTATGAACTGTGGACCCATACATAACCCTCCATGAGACGTGTTATATCTTTAATGAATAACACGGATCCGGGGCATTACAAGTTGTCTTTCATTTAATTAATTGATGTAATAGTAAGATATAGAGTCTAATGAATAATTTAAGCTTCCTAGCACCCTGATAACTATTAATTCTTTTAGTCTTATCTTTTGAGCTGATTGTAATGTACCACAAGTTAATGCCTTGATCCGAATCATAAAAAAAAGAAATAAAATGACCCAGATTTGGGGCGTTACACAATGAAAAGTGACATCCTATGTCTACATGGCCATTGTTTGATATTAACTTCTCACACAGAAAAAAATCTTCGTCGAGATTTTTATCGATGCCCACATTGAGTATGTATTGACTTGTTATAAGAAATATTGATCTATTATTAGAATAAAATCTATTCAAGAAACTAAGTCAGTTTTTTTATTGATGTAGAAAGACAAAACCGAGGATTGTGGCTTCTTTTTGTGGGTTGAGGAGTGCAAGATGTGTCCTTACAATAGAGGGCCATGCAAGGTTTTAACCTTTAGGCGGTATGGTTCATGTGGCCAACGCTTCTATACATGTCTTACATCAAAGGTATTTGTTGTTTTGATTACTTTTTAATAAGGATGAATATATGAGATTGTAACATATTAAATCTTAATATCTTATTTTACAACTAGAAGATCGGGGTTGTGCTTACTTTAGTTGGATCAACAAGAATGTTCAAGATGCTATACCTGATCCCAAATTCCATGAGGAATCTTCCCGTCAACACGTTGAGTGTATAAGAAGGATGATTGAAGTGGAGTTTGAAGCTTCAAAGAGAGTTGTAAATTTAGGTCGACTTATTTTAGACAAATTAGATGGATTGTCATTGAAAGAAAAGGGAAAAAATAAGTAACCTATTTTTACGTTTATTAATGAAGGTTAAAAATACCAATGTATGCATTTAGGGTGATCCTTCTTTTCTAATATTTGAAAATTGCACTTCCTCTGCAAGTAATATGTTATTTCTTGTATCTTTTTAGTGTTCTGGTCTTACCAGCACATTGCACTTTCCTCTACAAGAGATATGATATTTTCAAGATTTTGCTTTGCATAGAGTGATTAATTTAAACCGTCATATTGGTGAATTTGCAGTGATTAATTTAAATTGTCATATTATCGTTGTAGACACCTGATTTTTGCACCCCAAAAAATGAAGAAAATGAAAATCTCAATTAAAAAGTCAAACCCTAAGGGGGCCAAAATTTGACTTTTTGATCTAAAGAGAATTGGCCATCAAACTTCATCTCATTGAAAAGAGCATTTCGACACGGTTCTAACGCAACTGAGTTTGCCAGAATCGGAGTCCGGATGAGGAAGTTATGAGCCGGTCAAACTTTTGGGGAAGCGAAAGTTGACTTTTTGCTCGACCCCAATTCAACTGCCCAATTTGATCCCAGTGGATAGTGGGTTTCAAGCCGATTCCAACGACACCAAATTTGCTGAAATCGGACATCAAACGGGAGAGTTATGAGCAGTTGAAGTTTCAAAGAAAGCTGCCCATGTGGCAAAACAGCAGCAAAAAGCAGAATAAATGAATTAAATAAATAAAATAATCATTTAATAAAAATATCTTTATTTTTTAATAAGAGAATCTCGTTTTATAATAAAATAATCAAAAAATCGGATAAAAATCTTTAAATAAACCAAATTGAATAAAGGTTTGAAATCCAAACATTTTAAAAACGTGCTGGACCACATTTGAAGTACGAGCGAGGCATGCCCGTACTTCAAATACGGGCAAGCTTCTAGAGGAGGACGCGTGTCGCTGTACGGCAGGACACGCGTCCCGTACGGCCGATTCTGCGAGATTTGAAAATGTGCGTTTTTCGCCCGTACTTGAAGTACGAGCAAGGCACGCCCGTACTTGAAGTACGAGCAAGGCATGCCCGTACTTCAAATACGGGCACGAAAATTTTGCCTATAAATAGAGAGGCCACCCCCCTCATTTCAACAAGCCTGATCCCCTGGCCGAAACCCTCTTCCTCCAGGTGCTCTTCACGACCAAACTCTGCCCATTTGTCACCATGCCCAATACCCAAACATTTTCAATACCCAAAATACCCCCATCCTACTTAAACCATGCCTAATCCCTCTCTTTTAGCCTCCATTCAATTCCACCTTAGCAAACCTCTTTCAAAATCATCCTAAGAAAACCCGAAGGACGCGGAAGCGCTGCCGGAATTTTCGGAGAATCCATACATCAACAAATCCAGAAGTAATAGTAGGGTAACATCTCTAATGGCTTCTTTCTTTTGATATACATGCAAATTCCTTCATATAATTGACTTTGTATTCGTTCTTTTTTATCTTATCACATGTTTACTAACCAACTTGTTTAGTTTTGGTGGAATCCTCCCATGAAAATGAGCAACATTCCATGAAATAAAGGATGAACCCATAGAACAATAAAAAAGCAGTATTTTGATTAATGATGCTTGCAAATACAAAAGGAGTTTGTACTCCTTAGATCTTCCCCTGTAAATTCCCCCTTTCCCATTCTTGAATTTGGCTGCAAATAATCAAGATAAAGTCTTGTTGCTTCAAGAAAAACAAAGGGAAGAAGGAAAAATGGCCTTTTAGGCCAAATGAAGAAAATGAAGGATTCTGAAGACAGTGGAATCAGCCCAGACATTGAAGAACATTCCAAGAAGACCACATAATTGATTCCGGTCGAAATTGGCACAAGAATGCAAGTTCGGATGAAAACCGTAAACTCAGAGCGGTTCAGGCGTGCCCGTAATTAATCTACGGTCTGGCCTGAACCGTATTAAAATTACGGTTTAGCCCAGACCGTGATTGAAATACGATCACTCGATAAGGTAACTTAAAAAAGTAATTTTTCTAACCCGGTTGGACCCAATCCGACCCATTTAAACTTGACCTGATTAATTGGGCTTCTTGGATAATTCCAAGCCAATTCTTGAGACTGTGGGCCTAGGTGGGCCCACCAAGGTTTCGTGGGCCCTCCAATGGGGCCCACATCCCGAATGGCCTAACCAAGGCCCGTTTTGATAAACGGACTCAAGGCCACATGATTAACTGCCCGTGGGCCAAACCCAAGCCCAATGGGCCATAAAAAACTCAAACCCGATAAATTGTGTAAATATAAATAAACCTTCAAATCAAATAGCCAAAATCCAATAAGGGTTACCCGATAACCCGATTTGGGCCTTGGGCTTGACTTTAGCCCAACTTGGATTCCTCTGGGCCTTCCAACAGGGCCCATATCAGACCCGCCTCACTAATTGATAAAAAGATAAAATCAAATAAAAAAGGGGCCCACACCACCAGAGGGTCCCACTCAGACCAAATAAGTGTGCATGCTGGTTTAGGAAGGGTGAGACTTAAGTTGACTCAAGACCAAGGAAACCCACGGGACCTGTCAATCGACGGGGCGGGCTAGGGTGTTTTCGGACTTCCCTAGACGTAACCGAGAACTTACTCAGAACTCTAATAAGCCGAAGACCAGAATAATTAGGCCCGAATAGGTGCCCCTTTTGTGTCTGCCTGCACCTCTCAGGCAGTGGCGACTCCAAACCAGTCCCGAGGCGAGCATCACTTTTTCATGCACCTCGTAGTGCGGCCCGAAATGGGGGTACGCACAATCGTTGTTTTAGATTTGTGGAACTATGTGAGAGGGTAAGCTGGTGAAGTGTATATGATGACCTTAAATTCCATTGAGAAAGGTGTGCGCACGTCGTGAATATGCGACGCGAGGGCACACGCGATTTGATGCGAGGAAAAAGGGGGGGTTTAGGAGTCGCCATTATGTGCAAGCAGACACCTGGGTATCCTAAGGATGTCTACTTTGGTCTGCGGCTTGAGATTCCGGCTAAGGTCTCAATTACAGTCCGGGGAAGTCCGTAGACACCCCGGTCCGCCCCGTCGGTTGACGGGTCCCATGTGTTTCCCTGGTTCGAGTCAATCTTGGTTTAACTCAACCTTATGTCCTAAACCAGCATGCTCACCTATTGAGTCTAAATGGGACCTTCAAAGGTGTGGGTCCCTTTTATTTTAGTTGATTTTATCTTTTTATTCAGGTGATATTGGTTTGATGTGGACCCCGTTGGAAGGCCCATGGAATGCCAAGTAGGGCTTAGGTTAAGCCCAATTCCCTTTTGGGGTTACGTTTAGGTAACCCCGTTTATTGGATTTTGTTATGTGGTTTGGGGGTTACAAAATTGATGGGTTTACTAGGCCCTTTATAATGTTCCAGCAGCTGTGTGGGCCCCTGCGTGGGCCCACCATGGTGCTGGAGATGGGGGATGCCCCAACTGGGTTTCTTTTGGATTTAGAGAATAAAAAAAAAAGAGGATGAGAAGAAGGCTTGGGTTGCTACCCTCTCCTCTCTTTCAACAACACAACAGCAACACAAGGGGTCCTGGCACCCCTATCTTGGGTATTTCCATTCATCAATCAGTACCTAACCAACGCCAAACAAACAAGCATACTATACTACCCAACTTTAACATAAGAAAACATGCTGTAGATATGGAACAGCAGCCGATAAGAGTAGCTTAAAACACGATTCAAGCATGCTAATGGGGGTGGGAAGTGCTTAGGGATTGTGGAAGAAGGGTTACATTCATGCATAGTACTCTATGAGTTGGATTTAGGGTGCTGGGGGGTGCATAAGCACACTAGGACAGCAGCTGTTGAGGGAGGGTTCAGACATGCTAAAAGATGCGAAGTAGTAACACAAGAGAGGGGGTTTGCTGCTGTCCCTAGCAGCAGCTCCTACAAATCAAACAACAGGGGATTATGGAGGTGAAGGAAGCATACTTATCAACCACAAAATAGCAAGTGATGTAAAGGGGCTGGGTGATCATGGCCATGGGGGTTTACACATGCATTCAATGGGTTTGAAGGCTAAGCATGCTAGGTAGGTTTCATCATAAAAAAACCTACTGCAGATGTTGGGAACAGCAGCCCCCAGAGGAAATGTAACATGCTAATGGGGCTGAAGGCAACACCAAGGGAGGAGAGGCTTGGTGGGGGTTAAACTACTGGAGACAGCAGCCAACAAAGGGGACCAAGGAAGGCTTCTACATAGCCCTAACAGCAGCCTTAAACGGGGAATTCATGATATGACACAGGTGTGTGTGTGTTAAAAAAAAACAGAGAACAGGAGCCAAACCTTGAGACGGAATCATGTGAAATCATAAAGGATCAGCATTCCTATAATCCTATGAATAATTCCAGGAAAACAAGCCATACATATGCATTCATATCAAAGATTCAACAAGCTATGCATATGCTAGGAAAACACAGCAACATTCTACCATGCGTCACCTACTGTTATGGCAAGACCTGAACCCAGACCTCATGCTCAACTCAAGGACATTTAGAGAAAGGAAAGAGAAGGGGGGTTTACATGGGTACAAAGGATGAAGTATGAAGAAACATGCTTCCTCTTAAAATTACTCGATCATGCCCAAAACAGTAGCTTGAGGAGGCCAAAACTATGATGGACCATCTCTTATTCTCCCATGGAACAAAACTAAGGTCCCCCTTACCTTTAGAGACTTCCACATGGTGAAATAAAGAATAAACACACCCAGATAAGGTAAAGACAGCAGCTCCAAGAGAGGTTAGTCCAAACATCATATTATAGGCTCATTTTCATATATATAGTACAAAACACCACAAGAAACAATACCTGAGGGTGAGGAGGTCCTGGAGTAGTGTATGGGACTCCTTTGAAGCAAAACCAAGTGCTGGGAGGCTCCCTTCCAGCAGCAACAGCAACCTCCTTCTCTTGCCTCAGTGAGAGAATGGAGAAGAAGAGGTGAACAAGGGGGTGAAACAACCTAAGGGTGGTGTAGGGAGGTGATGGAGGCCAGGGAGGTAGAAAAGAGAGGGTTCGAATGTTCAGTGAGCAGGGAAGAAGGAGAAGGAACAGTGGAAAATCAACCATCCCCTGTGCATGGTTCGAATTTTCCTTTTATAGTGCACAGGGACAAAACCACACACTCAGTGCGGTTTGGTCTAAACTGCACAGTATGTGCGGTTTGGTCGAAACCGCGAAGCATGTGCGGTTTAGCCGCATCTTTTCAGCATTAAATAGGGGGACAAATTGGTCAGGCACAGACTGACGCGAAATGTAACCGCATTGTAAGCGGTTACTTTTCGTGCACCGCTTGCCCTAATTGACTCGCGCAAGCGGTGGCCGAAAAAATCAACCGCACACTATATGCGGTCCCTTTTTCTCCCCCCCCCCCCTTTTTTGGTTGAGTTGACGGCTGAGGTGACTCAAACACCCACTCGGGTGAATCAAGCTCTTCTGATTTTTATTATTTTTTATTCGTCTTTATTAACTTAAATAAGACGTTTTAAGTTTTGACTAATTTGCTGTAAAACCCCGAATTTTCCTTAAATAATATAATAAATTAATAAATAATATCCTAGAGAATTATAATTGATGGAAATATTTTATTAATTTAGGGGATGATATAATTAGTGGAGATCCAGAGTTGGACGCAGATCTGACTGTCCAATCATGAGATATCAAGGTATGATTAACACTTTAATTTTAAGAGCTATGATTGGGCGTGTGTATGGAGTCTTTTGTATGTGAGATATGTGGGATCAAGGGATATAAATAATAGCTTAATACCCTAATCGTATAATTCTTGTATTCTCGTTGGTATTGTCAGCCGCAAGCGACAAACCTTGAGTGAGCGACCGAGAACGACTGGAAGAAGAAGGAGGAAGAAAGGACTTGGTTTTGTGTTCTTCATCGTCCAGAGTATTGCTGGGTGATAGAGTTCGTGGTTGTTTAGAGAAGAGAAGGAGAAACCATCGTAGAAAGAGGTAGGTGACACTATTTTCGTTAGTTTTTGGTATTTACGTTCGTTTAATCGCCAAAGAATGTTTTTACATGATATATTGATGTATTTAGTCTAATAACAATGTTATATGTATGATAGAATGATATTAGGTGAGAAAAATCACGTTTTTAAAGTGTTTCTGTTCATTTTTGGGGGACCGCCGACCTCGACTGTGCTCGGCGATCCTCGGCACTCTTAGGCGCTAGTTGAAATTTTTAGACCGCTGATGATCGCTGGAAGAGTTATCGTCGGCGACCTGTTTTGCACTACCGCCAACCTTTGACCGCCGAGGCGATCCTAGGCGCTCTGTGCAGAAATTCCCGATTTTTGTAATTTCGAACCTGATTTAATTCCAAACTATTTTTAGAAAATTTTAATAATTAATTAAGATGTTTTAAGACCAAAATAAATTATCTAATTCCCTGTTTTACAGAAAAATAAATTAGGAAGATAATTAGGACATTAGTTGCCAAACTTTGAAAGTAATTGAGAAATCTAGTTTTTGGAAAACTTAATTATTATTTGATTATCAGAACAACTCTAAATGACACTATAAACCAAAAAACTTCATAAAGAGAATTCAAAACACAGATAACCCGAATATTGAAGTAATTGACAGATTTAACCTTTATATGCCACTAGGCACCAACCCTTATAGAACTATTATATTGTAGGGACTTTTGGAGTCTAGTGGGCATAGCTGGTTATGGATCCATAGTTGTTGCTAGATAGCTGAGGGATATGTCATTTGGGTTGAGTTTCTCCCTTGTGCGACGCGCTTCCTTTGCATGTTAGTTTCTCTAGGAAGGTCCTATGTCTGGAGGGACACCCCGGTGAGCCGCTGGTGATTCCCTGTACATGTGGATAAGCGACTATCTCCATGTATTGATTCTGGTGCTGCATGCTGGTGGTACATGCCAACTCTGATGGGTACATGTGCAATAAGTCAGTGACTACGGCTCTTGTTTAAATTGTGCTGCATGGGACTTAAGTATCATTAGTAGCATTGCTCCTAAGCCGCACAGTGGTATAGCAATTGGTCGAGAATCATCTTAAAAGGTTTATCTATCTTTGTGAGCTCTACAATGACACTGAAATCACAAACACTTGTTATTATTATTGTATGCATGCTGGAGGCATCTGATTGAGATATTGGTCGGATGTGACTGTTTAGTGCATCCTAGCAAAGTATGAATTATGTTATTGATTCTAATATTAGATTCTTATAATAGAACTTGCTGAAATTCATCTTTAGAACTGTTTATCATACTGTTTTGTATTCATGATTGATACGAATGATTATACAAGCCTGCTTAGTCAAGATTGCTTAATCGTGCATGAACTGTTATTTTACTTATATTAACTGTTTAATCATGCATGTGTTACCTATTGGGATATTCGTATCTCACCCTACTTTTATTTCATTTTTCAGCTGATATGCGAGAGGGGGATCATAGTGATTTCCATGGAGAGGTAGCTGAGTATTCACCGGAGGATTACTTTTACCTGGATATTGTCTGAGGTGGAGGATTGATATAGACTCAGTTATTTTTTATTAGACTATTATTTATTTGGTTTGATGTACTAGAGAGATGAGAGATTAGTGACCTTTTATTTTTACCAGACTTTGATATTAATGTTGATGATTAACTATATTGGTTATTAAGGATTTTAGACTACACTTCCGCACATACTTGTTTCTGCACTCTGATAGTTAATTAATTGAATGGATTATTTAATTCTTTAGTCTGGTATATTCTTGATGTATATTTGATATGGGCCAGTAACACCTCGGATTTGTTTGTTGAACTGAATTCGGGTTGTTATAGTAGCCAACCGGGTTCGGGTCGGGTGCCGGTTTGCACTGACCCGGGTTCGGGGTGTTACATTTGCCCTTGGGACTATTTTGCTCATATCTTTTCCATCCGGACTCCAATTCCTGTAAACTTAATTGCGTTGGGACCTTGTCGGGATTCTCTACCCATTGGGATATGGTATAGCAATCAATTTGGGCTCAGGCAGAAAGTCATCTTTTGCTCTTTAGGGTTTAGACCAGTCTTTTAGGGTTTTGTTTTCGGGCTCTTTAGAGGGGTGCAAAAATGAGGTGCTTACAAAAGGTATAATGAAGGAGGGTCCTCCACTCACCGATTGCTAGTACGGCCTGAGACACATCCAGGATGCCAAGTCATCTCTTGGAGTCCCTAAAACGTGCCAATGCGCTAAGACTTGCCTACTCATTCATATATTGCCTCTTGCTGCTTTAGTGATAGTTAATTAATGATGTTTGGGAAAAAACGTATTTAGCAACATTCTCTTCCAGTAATGTAGCAGATACATTGTGCATGAAGTAAGAACTTTCAAATTACATGTTAAGTGAGTTCTGCATAGTGATTAGCAATGGCAAAAAAAATTAACCAGAAAGACTACAGGCGCCAAGGAGAAGGTCTATTTCCTCCAATTACAAAGACAAAATATATCCATGGGCTTAATTACCACCAAATAAAATAATGTCAATGACCCATGATATTTAATCTTTTAAAATTTCATCCTTCTTGCAATCTCATATTTTCTACCCAGGATCCTCAACAATGATGAGATGCTAGCTGTTGAGCATTCTTCAAACCGACCTGCACATAACAGGAAAAAAAACCCCACAAAAAGAAGAAGCTCAATATGGTAGTAATGATAACCTAACATTAGTGACTAAAAACTACAAACATCAATTACTTTAAACATTAAGTAAAGAAAATTAGCATTTGAACAATAATCATTCCTACCAAATAATCATTTTTATCACTTGCCTATAGTGCAAGTCTACATGTTGTTTGGTTGCACCCCACTTCATGGCATCTACTGCAATGTAGCTCACTTCTTTCCATTGGTTGTGACTCAATTTGCTTCTTCCTTGGCCTTCCAGGGAGCTGATGTGCACGTGAAGGACAAACCCTAAGTGATTCGTCTAATGATTCATCCGCATTAAATTTATTGTCATGCAACATAGCTGGATCATTAAGGGGCACTGCATGCATCAGTACACTATACACCCATTGTTGTGCCTCCCAATGAAAGCAAGCATCAGTAAATGGCTGCACCTCACAATCTACGCTTTTGATTGCCCTACATATATGAATACATGGCAACCTAGACATTAACCAAACCAAACAATTACATGTCCTTTATTCCAAGTTAACTGAATCGTGGATACCATTTTCAATCACCTCAAACTCAAGATTGCAAGATTGATATGTCTATGGTTTTTCACTCTCGGCAATGTTATACTTAAGGCTTAAGCCAATTATCAATACGAGGATTGACTAATCCAAAGCATGAAGCAGCATCTACTTGTCTTTCATACATTAGCTTAGTTATCTTGATTTTGATTTCTTCCACCAAGCCCATGATAGGTAATTCCCTAGCATGAAGTACCCAAGCATTATATGACTCAACCAAATTGCTATATAACTTAACATATTGCTTTGCAGGAAACACAGCATTGGCTCAATGTGCTGGGTTACTTTCAAGAATCCACTAATGAACTTCACTGTAATTTTGATGCAACCATATCATGGCTTGTTCAAATTTTGATTTTTCTCTTGAATATGAAATCTTGTCAAGTCTCTTTTCAAATATATCCCACAGCCTTTTTGACATGTGATACTTCCTCAAAAATATCTTAAAATTCTCCTTAAGATGCCTATAACCGTGTGCGTGATGCACAATATGCCCAAAAAAATAGAAACCGCATTTAAGATTGCTTGATTTCAATATGAAATAATGACAAGATCCCTCTCAACAACAATGGCTGACTTTAAATGTTGTAAAAACCAATGCCAATCATCAAAATTCTCACCATACATGATAGCACATGCTATAGAAAATACACCATCATTCGCATCCAAAGTATTAGCAGATACAACAGTTCCTAAGTACAGGCCTTTCAAAAAGCAACCATCAATAAATAAAAGAGGCCTACATCCATTACGAGATCTTTCCAATGAAGCATGGAAAGCCAAAAATAATCAGTGAAATGTTCCATCTTCCAAAAGTGAATATTCTGCCACTGTTCCTTGATTAGAATCTTTTAGAAGCTAACAATAAGATGGGATAAACTCATGTATCTCTTTCATCAAACCATGAATCATTTCTTTAGCTTTTTCTTTTCCCTCCAAGCTTGTTTGGAGCTAACATCCACTGTAGACTCACATCTAATGTCATAAATAATCTCCTTAACTGGATAGTTAGGATTATTTTGCACCCTTTCTTCTGTAACATCACATATCCATTGTTGTGATGTTTGGGGAGATATGGTAGTTTCATCATTAGCAGTATGAACATGCATTTACTCATATTTATAAACCTGAAATATTTCAGATTGACCAACTACACTTGCATATATTTTCCATGGACATCCCCCCACAGCACAATGAACACGTACTCTCTCAGCATCATTCTTCACAAGCTTGTATTTAAATTTCCTAGCAATGGCAAACTTACAGATTGCAGCCTTCAAGGCTACAACATTGTCGAAAACCTACCCTTTTCCTTCGAAAATATCTAGCCAACTCGATAATGATTGATGCGATAAAACAAGTCTAGCCAATGGTGTAGGAGCTATAAAAGACATAATTATTTCTGACACATTTCCATCACCATTGCAATCCTCCAATGTAGATATGAAAACATCTGCAATGTTAATGTTAAACTCTAGAAGATTCACCATATCTAACTGGTTACTCAAACAAGATAATCTTCTTCTATCTAAAGAAGTCACATAATTAAGTATAGTACCATTTTGATCAACGCCCAACTTCTGATAGGCTTCTGAGACAAACGCATCGTAAGAAGTGGTATTATTAACTCGAACGCCAGCAAACTGACCACCTTCAACAGATATACTACCGTCCTCTTTATAGGATATATTACGACCCAAGGAACAAAAACAAAATATTGCCTTCCTCATTTAGCCATAGTCTATAAAAATTAATAAAGCAGAGGTCACTACAATTGCAATGGCATGTACATGTAAGAAACTAAAATATATAAACAGATTCTTAGATATCAAAGTCTACTAAATGCTTTGTTATTTTAGTTATCAAAGCTTGCCCTAGTAGTATCAAGAAACTGGTAGAATTGAACAGAATTTAATGAGGTATTGTTTGCTGTCAGACCTAGATAACTAGTAACTACATCTTTCCTTCTCCAAATATTCATGTGCCCATGCCAGCACCACGGATGCACTTGCAGGGTTTTCATGCTCTAATTAATACTTCAACAAAATATTGCCTTCCTCATTTAGCCATAGTCTATAAAAATTAACAAAGCAAAGGTCACTACAATTGCAATGGCATGTACATGTAAGAAACTAAAATATATAAACAGATTCTTAGATATCAAAGTCTACTAAATGCTTTGTTATTTTAGTTATCAAAGCCTGCCCTAGCAGTATCAAGAAACTGATAGAATTGAATAGAATTTAATGAGGTATTGTTTGCTGTCGGACCTAGATAACTAGTAACTACATCTTTCCTTCTCCAAATATTCATGTGCCCATGTCGGCACCACGGATGCACTTGCAGGGTTTTCATGCTCTAATTAATACTTCAACCCATCCCTTTACTCCACACCTACCCACAAATTCTCAAAACCAGCAAACAATGTAAAAAATAATAATAATCCATACATTGCATAAGGAGCTATTTGCATTCGATGTTTTCCAACGAGAGAAACAAAAATTTCATTCTACATTCCTTTATACCAAATTCCAACCAACCGAACAAAACATGTACTAACTTTTTGTAAAGGAATGAAAAAAAAAAGTCTTTATCATTCCAACCAAAAATTATCTTCTCCCCAACCAAATAAAAATTAATGGGGTTAGTCTTTGTCTTTGCCAATGCTATTGCATGCTGACAAAAACGAAGAAGACGATGGGTAGAGTCATCACATGAGATAGCCATTGCCTATACAAATACATTAAATCAAATGACAATGATTTTCAATGAAAGATAAATAATGGGTAATCTTTTATTAAGCTCAGTTCACAAAACACATAATGGGGAGAAGATAATGTGAAGTAGAGAATGGAGAGAAGAAGAAATATCTCACCTCTTGCCACGTTCCCACCGCCGGTAGAAGGGACCGTGAGCTGCAATGAAGAAAGGGTATATGGTTTCAACGAAGAGAGAAGAGGGTTTCAACTTTCAACGAATGGTTTGGATCTTTGGTTTCATTCATTTAATGAAAGAAGAGTGAACTGCTAAAAGAAGGTTCACCAATTCGATTCAGGAGGGTCAAAATGTAATGTTTCATCTAAGGAATGAGTGATGTTGATATGGAGGACCAATTCGTCCACAAGTTTATAAAACAATTACTGCAGTTGTAATACAGTAGAAAGGCTAGAGTAAAATGTCTTTTTAAGGTGTGAGACATGGGAAAAATCACCGGGATGATTCCCCTCCGTCAACACACGGGTTCAACAGAAATGGGAGAGTCACCACCATTCAGATTTTTGGGGTGTGAATGGACACTAAAAGATTCAAAATAAGCAAAAAGAGCTAAAAGACAAATACTAGAGTAAAAATAACTGTACTTGAAAATCAAATCCAGAGATGGGTAAGGGGATTAGATTATGAATGGGGGAAGGTGTTAGGCACCCCCATTCACCCACACAAGGTGGTTGCCAAGTGATGTTCATGCTAAAAAATGAGAAAGCTTGCTAAACTCATCAAAAACCTTGAAAAAGGATAAAACAAATGTATGATATCTTCACATGAGAATCCAAATGAATTTCAGATCCTCTTTTATGTCAATATCACTTCTGGAATATCACCAATAGATGGAAATCAAAGCAAAAGTTGCACAAAACCAAGTTGAGTCAAATCCGGAAGATTCGGTAAAAGATAACGCCATTTGTCTTGAAATCATTTAAATCCAATTTAAATGGAGCAAAACCAAATCCATTTGAAAGATTATGGTAAATAAGAGACTCATGCAAAATTCCAATTAAATCCGATTGAAATCCTAGGAGTTATGCTTCTTTTAAAAGTGCTGTTGGAGGTAGTAAAAAGTGGCAAGTGGGCAAGTTTGGAAAATTATCTAGAAAAATCAGCTTCATATAAATTCATGAAATTTAGTGTAAATAAAGTATGTATGGCCATATTTCAGATAAAACTAGCCTCATACAAAAATTCATTTGGATGTGCCTTGGGTGACCTCCCGAACAGGCCCCGAAGATCACAGATTTTCCCAGAAAAGGGCTGTTGAACAACTCTGAGTAAATCTGTTACCAACAACACAAATGGAGTCAAGAAATTATGAAGCTAGCTGGATTTGAAACTAGACTTCCAAAGGAAAACTCAGAAACAAGAATCATTCGAATCGGACTTAAAACGAACACATGGCGCTCAGTCGAAGTGACAGGTTCCGTATTCAGACCTGAACTGACCTATCAACTTCAATAGAGAGGTGTCAAAAATCCGCTTGATAGAAATTAATGAAATTTTACAGGCATAAACTAGACAGACCCACCTTTCCCATGGCTCTAGAAGCAATCCAAAATTCATCCGGACGATGAAGTTACGAGTGTCCGAAGTTGGGGTACAGTTACTGTCAAGTTAAGCCTTTTTTAAAGAAAATCAATTCAAAACAGTGCTTGAGTATGTGGAATCCGTGCAAGATAGATCAAAACCATTTTAAAAAGATGTTGAAGAACCTCTAGGAAGAAATGGGGCACAGGTTTGGCTCACCATCCTCTCCGATTGGAAAGGATATGCCAAAAACCCCCCCCCCCCAAAAGTGAGCAAAAATGCCCAAAACCGAGAGGTTGGACCTAGAGGTCTTCAATACTCAAAAAAACTTGATTGAAATCATGTTGAAAAGTAACAAAAAATATCCCAGAATTGTTTAGGGCTATTTATTTCAGATCTACCACAATGACGGCAATAGATCCAAAATACAAGCCAAATCCGACAAAACAAGTGCTATGTGTGTAAGTGTAAAAATCCATTCTTTAACAATATAATAACATATAGCATGCATTTAGATCAATCAAATGGGGTTCTAAAACAACCTAGGGTTCCGTTCCATTATCGTTTCCCTTAGTTCTTGTAAGACCCTGATTTTTTTTTGTGAGGTTATCCATTATTTATTTATTTCTGTTGATATACATAAACTGTGTTTATCAGGTGTTTAGTGTGGTTTGAGGGCTTAGCCCATGCTCGTATGTACAGGCGTTATATAGCCATTTTTTCGGAAAAATATTTAGTATTATCGTATGATTATTATTGTATAGTGTCTACGTATTAATTAATTTAATTAATATGTCGATGCCGAGTATGTGGGGTTTTAGTGGGCGAGCGCGCATCGGATAAGAGAAAAAAGGAAATGCATCCAACGGCGTATGTCTCGCGGGGTAAAAATTACCCAAGGGGGAAAGTAGGGTTTGGGTTGTAGGGATACGCGTAACTTGCGTAACTTACGGAGGTAATCTTCGTTGGAGTTAGAGCTGTGGCGACTGCGGCGGAAATGGCGATTGGGGTTATTCTCAGGAAGAGAAAGAGTCTGAGGGACTACTAGAAGCTCATTCAAGTTGGATTTAGGCGGGTTTTCTCTCTTATGAGCAGTGAACAGTTCGACTATCATTTAGGCTACCATTTCGTCTTCGCGCATTCGGGATCGTGATCGGCCGATTTCGAGGAAGGCTATCATTCTGGGATTAATCACACACTGTGAGTGGCATGGTTTTACAACCGAGGTTTCGGATTTATTCATGTATTTGTTGATTGATTTCATTGTGTTGATTGCATTGATTGAGGTTTTCTCGGTGTTCTGGGCAACAAGAGTTACGGAGGGTTTTGTACAGTGAAATTGGGGATAATTGGGAAATCATATAGATTAAATCCAAATTAGGTTTGGATGTATCCTGGGAGTATTAGGAGGCTATATAAGTGATTACAGACTGAGAAATTCCAGCCAGAGTTGGACTTCCGGCATTAACAGAGACCTGGAAATCGAAGTGGGTTACCGCCTAGCTGGCGCTTACCTAGCGCCCACCTAGGAGGTGAGCGCCAAGAAAAACGGACCCGGCGCCGAGCTAGCGCCCACCTCGCGCCTAGCTGGCGCCTACCTCCAACTCTCGCGCCTATCTCGCGCTTTTCTCTCGCCCGTCTGGCGCTTAGCTAGCGCCCACTCGTCCACGGGTGAGCGCAAGCTTCATGTTAAACAAAGGGACTTACCGCCCACCTGGCGCCCACCTGGCGCCCACCTCGGGGAAGTGAGCGCCCAGTGGTTTTCATGCAGAATCCTAAAATTTCGCAAGAAACAAGGGTGTTCTGGATAATAGGGGTTCTTCAACCACTCAACCAACAAATAGATTTCGACATTAGAGGTAATAAATCTTGCTGGTAAGAACAATGGAGATAGGTACTAGTTTTAGTACAAGCTTATGAGGTAGGTGTGGAGAAATATTTCGAGGATGCTCGGGATGTTCACCTATTAGGGCTTTATTCTAGTCCTCTTGAAACATGCATTGTTTGGTACCTGATTTGGTTTATTGAACCTTGTTTTGATGGCAAGTTTTGAATGAGGTTGTAATTATTATTTATTTGATTTCTTGTGTTAGTTTCTGTTCTGGTTGGAAACTTGTGAGTTTCTGTTCTGGTTGGAACACTTGAGTGAGTTTCTGTTCTGGTTGGAACACTTGTGTGAGTTGATGTTCTGGTTGGAACCATGGGTGATGTGTACTAATGCAGAGTTTTAAACAGTTAATTATCGGTTTGGGTTTAGCTTCCCATGGATCCTTGTTAAGCTTAGTAATGTGATGGTAAGTGTTTGTTGGTGTAATTGCATGGCCACGTGTGTTGCCACGACCAGTGTAGAGCAGCCAGATACCCTGAGTAGGCCTGGTTGTCAGTGCCGATACCCGGAGTAGGCCGGCACTGGATGACGATACCCTGAGTAGGCCGTCATTTCAGAGTTTCCGATACCCTGAGTAGGCCGGGAACTGTGTACATGGAGGTGTGGAGTGTCTACTTGGCATGTAAATTAATCAATGTAACCATATGCATGGCATTGACCTGGTTTGAGTTGTTATCGAAATTTACGTTGTTATTATCATTGGTTATTTGTCGAAGCATGTCTTATAACTGTGTTAACTATTTTATGCATGCATGTGTCACTCGCTGGGATATTCGTATCTCATTCCCTCGTTGTTACTTGTTTTTCATATACTCGTGGTGAGGTGCCTACAGGGGTAGATCCGGCTGATACATATAGGGAGGAGGATTATTACTACCGACCTTAGTCCAGCAGGTTGCTCGGTCTTAAACTGTTAAGTTGAATTTTGAGGATTGTAATAAGATAGTAAACTTGGGACCATTTGATGATTTCATAACTTGCCTGGATAGAAATGTTGAATTGTGCACTCTGACATGATATAAAAGGCGGGTGATTATCCAGCGATCACCATTATTGAGATCCTTAACTAACCCCTAGGAGACGTGTTATATCTTTAATGAAGAACACGGATCCGGGGCGTTACAGTTCTCTCTCCCCGTTAAACACGGTTCTTCAAGATAATCTTGGGGTACTTTGAATATGAAACGGTTTTCATAGAATCGAAAGGCTTATTCCAACAAGGTTCTAATACTAGGACCAATCCCCAGTCTCGTTTCCCCTAGATCCCGCCTTCACGTTTTACGGCTAGGGGGAGTCTCGAGGTACTTTGAGTAGGGGAAGGGTTTTCACACACATAGAAGAGGCCTTATTCTACAGAAAGGTAGAAGAAGAGATCTAGATCTAGAATGTAAAAACAGAAAAATAAAGAGAGGTTTGAGGCTTACCTGGGCTTCTGGAAGCAAGACTGCAGCGGTTCCCCTCTTCACTCGGAGCTCTTTGATCTCCAACTTCTTGGCAAAAGTTCTTGGCAAGAGTTAATGGCAATTTGCTTAAGGAGGAATCTCCTATTTATAGGCAAAGGCTAGGGTTAGGGTTGGTGGGATGGTAGACACAACATAATGTCTAGAGCCCACTAACCTTAACCCTAAGGCTATTTCCGAGATTTCCACTCATTTAATGGAGGATATGATGGTAAAAAGTGAAAACTCTCGGAAAACCCTAATTTTGAGCAAAAAACATGTATCCGACATATCAGGTCGGATACACGAGTGCCTATATGTATCCGACATATTATGTCGAATACATTAAAGCCTGCTTGTATCCGACAACTTATGTCGGATACGAAGAAGTGTGCTTGTATCCGACCTGAGTTGTCGGATACAAAGAAAAATGCCTATTTTCCCAAATTTTGTGTTGGTTTCAAAGGAGATAATGATTTTTGCCCATTATTCTTCATCTTTATTGTGCAATTTGGGGTGTCTACATAAGGGAAAATATTTACTATACGGTAATTTTCCCAAAAAGAATAAGACATGTAAGGGATGAGGATTTGTTGAAGGTTATCTTTTAGAAAGTGAAAAATGAAAAAGACAAAGATACCCATCCCATATAAGTATATAAGATAAAATGACATTCGAAGGTTACTTGAAATTTAAAAAAGAAAAAGAAAAAAAAAGTAGGGCTTTCTGCATCAATATCCCTACATTATAATACATTTGTATCTATATCCTCTTGTTTTTAGTATTTATATTTATACTCCTCCGCTTAGCATAATCATAGCAGTTATACCCCTAATAATTTGCTCAATTGATAATTATTCATTGAAAATTAGGCTAGCCATATAGTCACTTGGCTATTTAGTTAATTTTTTTTCCTTTTTTGGTCTTATCGATGGTTAATTTAGTCATTTAATATTAGACAAAAAAAGTTAACGGACTTTAACGTCAGGGGTATGATTGCAACGATTATATTAAATGGAGTGATACTGATATTATAACACCCCAGATCCGATAGTTTTTTTTTTTATACGGATCAAAGCATTACTTTAGTGCTACTAAACAGTTAAGAACAAAAGCAAAATGGAATAAAGGTAAATTAGCGTACACTAAAATTTAAACAACTCCTTCATTAATTCAATATAAAAGTGCAAAATAATCCTCAAAATGAACTCCAACTTTAGTACTTTAGGTCCAAACTCAAAAGGATAAACTAACTGACATCTCTCTAAAACAATTCCCTAAATAAAATAAACAGCTCCAAAACAACTCTCCTAATAAAATATAAAAGAAAATTAGTAAGCTATAAAATGCTCGTCAAGGTCCTCTATTGTACCCTTTGTATTTTCTACCTTGACTTGCATGTCCTCTCCAAGAGTATCTAAAAACAAACATTTAAAACAAGGGTGAGATATAAAATCTTAGCAAATAGCAACATGCTTGCTATAAAACATTCTATATAATTTAAAACCATTGTCATGAGGTACAACAATTAAACCAAATACCAATAACTAGAAAATAATATGAAATCCAAAATACAAATCCAAAATACACAAGGTTGCAATCCAAAGCAAACGTCTACTATTAATAATATTCACACAACAAGCCACACAATTGTGACATCATAGGACTCATGAAATATGACCACTTTAAGAGGTTAACCCTAGTCCCAATTGCCACCTCATGCTCTTACGTATGATGAACTGGCCTACTCTGAGTTTCGGTTACCGCGAAGCCGGCCTACTTTGGGTTTCGGACTTCGCTTTACACAACGGATCACTTAAACCTGATACAGGTATTAATTTGGCGAGTACAATCCAGTCAAAGAATAATACCGCAACATATTCAACAAAAGACCTCACCATCTTGGTGGAAACGGATCGCTGCAGCTCTTTCCCTATTGGAATAGCCTCTCATTCTTGGAGGAAACGCATAAATGGAACTAGACTTAATCTAAAAAAAGATAGGCAAGCCTTAATATCTAGCTAAACTATGGATCCATAACAAGCTATGTTTGCTAGACACAAGGCAACTAAAAACCAATTATATAATTAAAACTAATAACAATTATACCATATTATACCATCATGTCTTAAAATTACTTCCTCATGGAGATAACAAATAATCACTGCCCACATGACAAAAATACTCCCTCATGGAGAAATCAAATATCCTTATTTCCATTAAAAAGCCAACCATATTTCATAAGTCCTCAAGTTTCAATAAACCATAAATATCCAATCAAATACCCAAAATCTATTGTATGTGAATTTGAATAATTCCAAAGATCATAACATGTTTAAAACCATCTTAAAAAGCTGTAGGAATAAAAAAGAAGCAATAAAAACCCCTTTAAATCTAGCAAGCCCACTATTTTAGTCCTATTCCACCAAAACGTACCCAAAATCTTCAATAAATCATATAAAATTGTTTGGCTAGCCAAACACTCTCAAAATACCCTAATCTAGTTGATACATGAGTTGGAATTCCATAAAAACAAGTTTAGAATAAAACAATATGTCAAAATCCCAAAATATGAAATTCTGTCAATGAGAGCTCGAGCACTCGCGGTCGTGCTCTAGCAACAAGTCGGGCTCTGAAGAAATCTAGGTTTCGGTTTCGACCGCTTGATGTGGCACTCGAGCCCCATCCCAGGTGCTCAGTTTAATCCAAATTTTCAACTCTTGGGTTTTGAATTTAAAAAAAAAACACACACACAGGCAATACACTCGAACTGGTGCTCGAATGGCGTCGGGCGTCTGCTCAAAGTATTATGGTGCCTGGCCTAGCACTCGAGCCAAATGCTAGGCATCCATTAAAATTCACTAAAATCTGGGTTTTATGAAAATTCGAGAAAATTCAATTCTAAATCCAAATCACACCAAATAAACTCCTCAAATCACTTCTAAATCATATAATATCATCCTATAATCATGGTTTTGCAATAAATCTCATACGAAATCAAATGAAAATCACTCTTTAAAACATGTTTGATAGTTTTTCAACTTTGCATGTAATCAATCAAACCCACGAATTAATCTATATTAAACACATCCAAATTCATCCAATCAATCCATCGAGACACAATTTGACAACTAATCCAGAAAACATGCAACTTTTTAGATTCAGAAGTGTTACTACTTGCCTTTGATGGAACTCCAAGCCTTCAAAATCTTTTGATCTCTTTCTTTCTCTTGTTCTTCTTCACTAGCCGATCTCTCTCTCTCTCTCTCTCTCTCTCTCTCTCTCTCTCTCTCTCTCTCTCCAGCCCTATGGATCCACCAAGATTGAATGAGGAAACCCTAATCCTTCTTAGCTTCCACTTTTATACTCACCCAAATAGAATTCCTAATTCCTAATTCTATTCTGAAAACTTCCCTATTTCATCACAACTCTCCTTCTAATTCTTTTCTCTTAAATTTAATACATAAGAAACTTCTATTTTTCTTTATTTTCTTACTAATTAATTTCCCTGTTTTTAATTATTACCAAAACTTCTCTTATCCTCAAATTAAGGCCCCTAATTAAGTATAATTATAAATAGGTCCTTTTTCAGATCTTTTAAGCTATAAATTAAGTGAATTAAATCCAAATTTAATCTAACTTAATTCTAATTAATTAATTATTTAATTAATTTATTAATTGACCATTGGAAAAAGACTAACATACCCTCCCTTTATTTATTCCATAATGTCCCATTAAATTTCTTCCTAAATTTCTAAATTTATTTATTATTTTATTTTATTTTTTTCCTAAAATTCATGATTCTACAGATATAAATACCAAAAACAAGAGGATATAGATGTAAATATATTAATATAAGAATATGGATAGAAAAGCCCAAAAAATTATTTATCTGTCGTGCTTTCCAAGGGCATGTTCGATTTATACGAAATGATATCGTCTGCAATGCTTTACTGCATTGCAAATTGCAATAGTGGTGAGATGCTGTCATGTGAAGCATTTCACGGTAAGTATTTTTTCAATAACATTTAGGGTCCGTTTGGAACGCAGGAATTGGAAGGTAGGAATTGGAATTGGTAGCTGAGAATTTCAATTTTGTGTTTGGTTGACCAATTCCCACGATAATTAGAAGTTACATGTGAATTCTTTGGGGCTCAATTCCCATGACCCATAAGAATCATAAATCAAATTGGAGGGGTGTTTTTTGTAATTCCTGTCTATTCAAATTCGCGGGGAATTAAAATCGGGTTTCTTACTCTTCGTCAAACTAGAGTTTTGGGAGGGCGCAAAACCTTCGTTGAGCAACGAGAGCACGTCTTCGTCGTTGATCAGAGGCCTTCGCTCAAGTCTCTTCTCATCTTCTTAGTCGTTTCATCTGGGTAGCTTGGAGAGATTTGAACAGAGGAGGAAGAAGATTATTCTGTTTGTTCTACAATTCAAGATTACTCTGCTTCCTCGCCCGATTCCGTTCGGTGACGACAACAGGGTATGTGAAAGGTTAGGGTTTTGTGGTAGTTAGTTCTATGGAGTCATAGAACTTTCTCCATTTCATTTCTTTTGGTGGGTGAGTGGGTGGGGCTTTTGGGATTTGCTTGTTTATCCATTTTCTTCTTCTTTCTGTTGGTTGTGATGCAGGAAGTTTGGGTGGATAAGGTGACAACTTGGGTTTGCATGTCCATTTCAGCTAAGGCTATGTTGCTGAGTGGGATTGAGGATCGGAGATACTGGAATTGGATTTCAACGGAAGAATCTCAGTCAGTGGTTAAAAATGTATAGGGAAATATATAATTTTGAATCGGGGTATTTATTCTATAATCAAATGAAGCTTTGCAATTTCAACTTTCATTTGCGGCTTAGGATTTCCCTTTGATTCTACAATAGAACGTATATCTGAAGTCCCCTTGTATTTCAGGATTTTGGGGGCATGTATTTTGATCTGATGTGCTGATTAGATTTTGATGACCAATATTTTTTGTTTTTACTTGGTGGATCCTGGATTTTTGTGGATGATGATACCTTATAATCCATGTATCTATTCATTTATTTGTTGTGCTTTTTCCTTGATACCTTCTATATTTAAGAAACTTATTTTGAATAACAAAGCTGGTTAGTGGGATTTTGATGTGCTGGAGGCTCCGCAGGGTAGCAATGAAAATCATGAATTGCTCGGAAATCACAGGGAATATTTGTTGTTTTCTTGAGTTTTTTTTCTTCTCAGAGTAAGAAAGGTATTTCTTTTAAATGACATATCTTACACTTTTTTCTTTGTGGAAGAGCGGATTAGTGTTGTGGTTATCTATACCTCAAATTTTTTTTCCACATCTTTTGGTGGGGTGAGAAGCAAGTGCTGAAGAGATTGACCTTGTTTGTGATATTGGCAATTTGCAATTGTGTAACTAATTAGAAGATGAAATGCCTGTTATTTATTCCAATGATCTTGTTAAGGGTGCAGAGATGGTCAGTGTTACTGGGATGACGGGTGTGTAATTTTGAGCACACCCATGGTTGGGAACGAAAGCCTGTAAGCTTTGAAATGTCTACTTCGGATGGTCTGGAAGCAACATGCGAGTGCTGTTTGGATGAGTCTGAGAAAGATGATACGAACGGAAACCACAAACGGGGTTGCTAGATAGAATACAAGGTCGGAGAATTCGTTGTGACTGAGTTGGAACCTGCACCTGAAGTCAGGTTTTCCATGAAGCAGATTGACTGCACGCATGCCAAAGGCAGGCTATGTGTAGATTCAGTGTTTATTATGCCCAGTAAAATGAGAGAGAAAACAAGGAGAAAGGTTCTGAACTCTGAAGTAGCATAAAATCAGCACGGGAAGCATTTATCCCAGAAACTACTAATTTAGGTGTGATACTGATACAGATCTTACTCATAAAAAGGATCAAATGTGTGAAAGAGTATACCATCCTATGGGTTTTGGGGCATGTGAACGCCGTTGACGGTTATGTAATATTTTTACTTCTTTTGGCTTGAACTTTCCCATCTTTGATACAGTTTTTTTGTTGTGTAATACCCATCAAAGATAAGATGAAGAGAGTATGCTTTTGTTTATCATTCCACATGCTATTTTCAGGCTTTTGGTGTACATTTCTTCCTTTACATATCGGCAAAGCTGTTGAACTTTTATTATTACATTGATATGTACCTTAAGAATTGAGATTAAACATGAGATGCATTTTTCAGGAGCAACCCTTTCTTTTCTTTTGGCTAAAAGGGCTCACTTTTACTGAGCCAAAGCTCACTTTCTAGTGCCACAATCGAATGGAACACCAGAGAATTTTGAACCTAGTTTTATGATGAATTCAAGAACACGGCTATTATGCATCTCTTACGTTAATTTCAACATTGGCAATCTCCATCATATGAATGCTGTTGTTAGTGGAGTAAAACAGACTCATTTGAAGCAAACTGATGTCACTGGAACTGGGATCTTTGAATGCTGTGGTTACGCGTGACAAAACTTCCTAATTGTTGATTCTCTAAATGTTTATAATTTTTTTTTCCTTTAGACCTTGATATAAAATATGTTTACATTGGACTTTTAGGACCTTTCTACCAACTGTTAGAATTTATTTTATTTACTATTAATTGGGCACATTAATGATTATTGGTTGTTCTTGCTCAATTTATGTTTTCTAGTCCATTTATGAGGCAATAATAATTTCCGATTTGTTATACTTTTTACTATAAAAGAAAAAAAACTATATTTGTGGATTAGGTATTCCACCTAAGAGCACCAAATGCTTATATTTGATTGGTTGTTGCCTATTTTGGATGACGACTTTTCATGATAATCTTGTATTGTGTGGGCTTGACAAATCACGTATTGTTGTAAGTGCCTACATCATATCATGCGTCTTGATAAAATCAACAACAAAGATTCTTATGGATTTGTTTTCATCCAAACGGTGGAATTGAAATTCACCAAGAAAATTCTATAACTTATCCAAACACCAAAATTTTAATATCTATGAATTCAAATTCATTGGATTTCAAATTCATGTGTGTTCGAATTCTCATGGATGTTTAAATTCACGTGATCCATACGGACCCATATAGAAATGAAGAAACAATGACCGTGAGATGCTCCAAATGGAAGCATCTTAGTAGCATAGCAGTCTGTAATGTTTTACTGATACAACACAATCAAGGATTACAGTTTCGGTTTCGAGAAGCGTGCCGCCCTTTGGAAAAAACGACACGCCAGAGAAAAATCGACGAACCGAAGGAAAAACGTTTGTTTGAAATTTTGTCGAAATTTAGCCGGCGTGCAGAAAATTTCGGCAAAACTTAGTTTTTGAATGCCATTTGGCTAAAAAATGGGTTTTTTTTAAGTTTCGACGAAATTTCGTCAGCGTGCCGAAAATTTGGGAAAAACTCAGTTTTTGAATGCCGTTGGCTAAAAAAATGGGTTTTTTTTAAGTTTCGACGCAATTTCGCCAGTGTGCCGCCGCTGGCATGCCGAAAATTTCGCCAGAAATAAATTTTTTTGTTTTTTTTGCTCAAAATCAAACAATATTTATAAATAAGATGATTAGTCACAAAACAAATTAATAATCAAAATCACCTCTACAACGTACAAATAAAATATTAGCAATAGTTTAGTCACAGAACAAATTTATAATTAATAATTAATAATTATAACATGTAAATAATTTTTATCAACTAATTATAACATGCAAATAATAGTAAAGAGAAAAAGCAAAAAAAGAAAAAAACCAATAAAAACAAAGTCCCTAAAACCGCAAATTACTCGAGAAACCTATACGAACAACTGTTGTAGATCATAAAAGAACTGCATTAATAATGCCATGAATGATGCTGATATTACACGAGTATATCTGCACGGGATTCACAAATGCTGCATGGGCACAAGTCACAACAGATAGTCAAATTTGTCCCTATTGGCGAATCTAAGATGTGATGCACATGTAGAGGTCATTCTCTCACACAATTCAAACAATATAAAAAACAATTATTATGGACAAGCCAATGCTCTTAGCACGCCCTTTTTTATTGTTAAGCTCCGAGCACTCCCTTCTTTACAAAATAGAGCATCCCATGAATATTAAGACTTTTGGGTCACCCTGTCAAGACCCCTCTAGTCTACTATTGTTGCTCCAAAAATGGGCCGGTGTGGACACGTGTCTGTGTTGATGATGTGTCTCTACGCGGGCGTGCCAGTATCGTTTGATACAATGATTTTCGTGTCGATTCCTGACCCCGGGCACCTATTTCGAATCTGAACCGGGGTCGGTTCAGTCGTACTGCAAGTCACCTGTAATAAAATCGGTCAGGCGATGGTATGAAGACTAGGGGTTCGGTCTTCGTTTCGGGTTCTTGTAAGTGTTTGAAAGCGAAAGCAACTAACGGCACACAAATCCTTTATTAATAACTCGGCCGAATAGCCGAAAACGACAACAGATAATCCTCAAAAGGGAAACAAAAGTAAAAAAGAAAATCGACAGAGCTCGCAGGACTGGCCTGTCCTGGTCTTATAGCCGTAATCGGGTATAAGCGCAGGAGGAAGGGGGCGGCTGCTAGCAAAGCCAATTCAGGGGGTTCACCTTGGATTGCTGCTTACCCGAAAATACACGAGTCACCTGGCGTGAACAAAGCGAGTCTTGGGACCGGCTGCTCGGGATTCTGTAAAGACAGAACTGCGAGTCAGGGGCGGCCTCAACTTACTCTCCGGTGGCAGGATTCTGGTGTTAATCGGAGTAAAGAGTGGTCGAAGATGTCACTGCGACTGGAAGCAGTGAGAGAAGTCCTAGTTTATCCGTCTGTATTAGAGGGGATAAAGGATCACGGATGATCAAAATAATATAATAACCGGTTGCGGTTGTGTGGATTGTGTCCCTGAACTCTTCGAATTGGGGCCTTTTATAGCCGCTCCTTGACAGTTGCTCAACGTCCTACTCTTGCACGATCTTCATGGCGGTTGGTCATCTTCAGTTCTCTGTTTCAAAATGGTAACCGCCCGGCCATGATCTAAAAAATGGTTTTATTCTTGAACGGCCGATGGCACGATCTTCTGATATTTATGGTTTTGTCGTATTGGCTTGCGTGGCTCGAACCGCATTCTTCTGTATGCGTGCTGACGTGGCCTGCTCAACCATTCAAAGTCTACGGGCCTTGATGTCGTGGCCTAACCAAGCCACCTAGGCACCACTTGTCCTTCTCTTATTCGTCGGTTACATAGGGTGTAAACATTGCCCCCTACTTACTTGTGACGCCGTCATCGGCCGGTGTGATGAGTAAGTATTTCGGGTTTTTCAAAATTTGTCCGTCGTTTGATGTGAAAAGATCACGCCGTTTCCCTACGATCGTAATGATGAAACTTTTCGGATTTCATCTTCTATAAAGTACCACAGCCGAGATTTTACTTTACTCTTTCTTTTTGGCTGTTTGTCTTTTCTTCTTCTTTGTCTTCAATGGCGGGCACTCTCATATACTATCCTTCTACAGTTGAAGTTTTCGACGGCTCGATATCTGTAGGCCCCTTCATTTGTGCCAGTAATGCTCCTTTGGAGGCCCCTACTGGGAAAGTGAGGGGCCCTCTACTCTTTACTGACGAAAAGAATCTCAATCTACCTCTTCGCTTTCGAAATTGGCCGACTGCTTACCCTAAATGGAAAGCCTGGGTTGACCGCATGAAGGATCGTTTTGCCGTTATTTGGCGAAAGACATGTATTTATGACATGATTATCTTTTCCTGTCACTCTATTCCCTGCAATCGCGATCTTCTCTGTGCCATGAGTTCATTCTGGAATGCTCAGACCAATACCTTCAATTTCCCTTGCGGAATGATGACTCCTACTGTCATGGATGTCTGCTTTATCACTGGTTTCTTCGCGACTGGTCATGAGATCCGGGTTGGTATGGTGGATCTTAAGGATTACCAGCATTTACCTCCGATGGAAGTGGGTGACAAAGGGAAAGAGGTAGAAAAGAAAAGAAAGCAACCTCCAACGAAGAATAACAGGGCTTCCAAGAAGGTGCGATCTTCTCGGCAAAAAGGTATTGTGTTGTCCGAGAATGAACCTCCACCGTCAGAGAGCGAATCTCCACCGACTTCAATTCATTCTTCTTATCGGTCCTATATCAAGGACTGTGCCAAATTCCGGCCTCCAGCTTATGAAGATGAGGTGGAGCACTTCTACTTTCTCCTTTATTTTTTCTGCAACTTTGTATTCTGTTCCAAGGCTCAAGCAGTTACCAAAGAGTATTACTCATTGGTTAAGTTAATTCTAGGTGAGTATGAAGTTGCCCTTGCTCCTTACTTTTTATCGGTTTTGTACCGTTCACTTCAAGAGTTTGTTCATGGCACCCTTCAGAATCCTGGGGGGCCATTGTGGTTCCTCCAATTTTGGGCTTATCATTATTTTCCATCCCAGTTTTATGCTCAAGTACCGATCACTCCCAACATGCCTTCTGATTTTGGTGGCTATGCCTGTTTGGCTGCCACTCCAGCTGTTCTATCTTTTTCTGAATGTTTCCGTTTCTTTTTTAATCTTCATCATTTTCCTACTCCTCCTTTTGAAGTCTCCGCAAATTCTCCCGGTTTCCTTTCAATGGTAGATGACATAACTGACGAGCAGCATCTTATCTGGGCCAGTTTTCTGATGGCTCGAAATTTAAATTATGCTGTGAAGTTGATTAACAAGAAACCGGGGTTTGAGGTATACTTGCCAAATTGTGTCGGCCGGCAATTTCAATGTGAACAGAGGATCCCCTTATTTGATGTAGATGGTTTTGTTCACAATTAATGCCAAATTTGTTGATCGGCCGTCTGTCACTGTAGCCGAAGCTGCCGACATGGAAGATGCTTATAGAGTTGCTGCCGTTGAATTTCAACTTCCCTTTCTTCCTCGTCGTCACAAATGTCGTTGTGATTTCCATGTTTGGTGGAAATCTTTGTGGAACAACATCTGCTGTCATTCGGCCGATTATTATCTTGAAAGACTGGGTCTGTTTGAGCTTTTGGCTTCACCTATCCAAGAAGGTACATTCTTATCTTTCTTGTTTCTGATCCACTTGATGTTCACTCAGTTGTTCTGTCATTAGGTGAAGTTCCGCCTCTAGCTTTGGAGGCTGGTCCACTTGAACTTTTGCCTGAACCTGTCCAAGAAGATATCAATTCAGCTATTCGGTCACCCGGTGAAATGCCATTTCTTACCTTGGAGGCTCATGCTTCCCCTTCCGGGGAATTGGCCGAAGATGATGCTTTGTCACCAGAATGCCCTCTCTCGATTGTCCCGTATGAAGATCATGAGGATCCCGATGATGTCCCACTACGACGGCGTCCTCGGAAGGTACTGAATCTTTATTGCTCATCTTTTTATTTTTATTTTTTCCTTCTGACACCTCATTCTTCTAGGCTTCGAGTTCCTCGGGTCCAACTGCTTTTTCTTCCAATGTCATGGAATCTTCTTCGGATCTAGTTGTTGATCCCATGTCTGTTTTTGATCCGGTCAATTTCGTTGGTCCTGCCGAAACATTGGATTCTCCTGGTAGTGTCGTTGCAGCAGCTCCTTTAGCACTTCCTGAAGGTCAGGAGCATTTATCCATTCGAGAGGATTCTTCAGAAAGAAGTCCGTCTCCCGACTTACCTCCTGGATATGAGTAGAGTGCTGCCCTTCCGGTAGTTGAGATTGCAACGTCTACCACTTCTATTGGGCCTTCCGGCCCTTCTGCCTTGGCCGATATTCCTCCTGATTCTCCTGTTACAGCAGCGGAAGGTGATACTGATCGGCCGAAGCAAAAGCTTGTTGAATTGGGGAGTTCCAGTTCATCGCTTGTTCCTTCTTTTGCTGCGGGATCACTCTCTGGTGATGGCCATGGCCGATTGGACACTATATTGAACGATGTCTGTTCTAATCTCTCGTCGGATGGTTCATCTGAGCCCTTATCTCCAACAAGTATCCGATCGGAGATTATCCGCCTCCTCTCTCCAGGCATAATTGGTATTTCCGAAGAGACTCTTACCCGTGTGATGGCGTTGGCTGCGCAGCTTCGGGATCTCTCTTCTGTATCTCCTGACGTCAAATCGGTGTTCTCTCAACTTACTCTCCTTTACTCCTATAAAGTTGTCTTTGACCATCTTTCGGCCAAACTACATGAAATGAGTAATACGGCCGATTCTGTTGATGGCCGATATCAACTTTTGCAATAGTTGAGGAATGAGCGCGAGATTTGTCACCATCAGTATATTGAAACGGTCCACCGTATAAACATCATTGATGATGATATTTCGGCGGTCGACCGTCAGATTGCTGAGTTACAGTCTAGGAGATCTGATCTTGTAAATCAACGGGAGGAACTTCTTCGTACGAATAACGCTGTTGATGATACCTTGAAGGAGAAGACCCGTCAGTGCATCGAGATCTCCCACGAGCTGAAATCGGAGATAGAGTTGGCTCGAGGTTCTTCTCTGCTTCGGTCCACTTTGGTTCAAGAAAAACGGTCTGCCCAAGAGTCTTTTGACCGTATATATTCTGCCATTTTAAATACTTCTTTGTAAAGCATTTAATGAATTAAATTCTTTTTGGAATCCATTTTGCCAACTGTCCTGGCCGTCAGAATCGGCTCCTTTTTCGACAAAGTTCATCTTTTCAATTTGATTCGTCCGTATGATCTTTACCCTTAAAAACGCTTTATTCGAGAAGATATTCAGCCGCCGTTTCGATTTCTTCGGGAAGGCGATCGTACTATCAGCACCTTTTTCGGGAAGACAGCAGTCTTATCAATGCCCTTCTCGATATTTTGAATCATTACGAGCTTTCCTTCCTGCATACGTTTCCTTGCTTCGTTTCGTCTTCTTCTTTCTGCGAGCTTTCCTTGTCTGGTTTCTGATATTGATCATGGCGGACGATAACCCTAATGACTTGAATCTGTTCCTCGACGGTAAGGATGGTCCTGTTCTTGGTCCATGCATTGATGAAGATACGGAAAAGGCCCCAAAAGTCCTGCACTCTTCCTACCACTTGATCGGCGCCTCTGATCCTGTGAGGTGGGGTAATCTGATTACTCTTCCTCGTTCCTGGCCTAAGTGTTCCCCTGAGTGGAACAAATGGGTTGAGCGGTTACGGTCTTATTATATGGAGACCTGGGTTAGGCTCGGGTTGGCGGAGATAATCTTCTATTCCACCTTCTATATTCCCTTCAACCCTATTTTACTTGGGGTGGCCTCGTTTTTCTGGTGTCGGGGTTCCAACACCTTCTCTTTTCACCATGGACCTATGACCCCTACCCTGCTGGATGTTTGCTGTATCACAGGCCTTTCAGTCCTTGGAGAAGAAATAGACTCTACCCTGTCCGTTTTCTCATCTTCTGTTTTTAACACCGCTCATGCTTCTTCTGCTTTCGGCACCTTCGTCCGTGCTGAGCGAGTTTCAAATACTGATAGTCCTCCTTCCCTTCAAGAGCATTGCTCTTTCTTGCTGTTTTTCCTTTGCCATTTTTTCTGCTGTGGCCCATCTGCTCAGATGGTAAAGGAGTTTGCCGGTATTGTGGTAGCCCTTGCCCATGGTCGTCGTCTGGCTCTAGCCCCTTTCTTTCTCAGCCAGGTCTACCGTGGTTTACATAGTCTGTCCTCCGGCCGATTAGGGGTTGCCAGTGGCCCTCTTTGGTTCTTGCAATTCTGGTTTTACGAATACTTCCCTGGCTTTTTCTGTGCAGCCGTAGATAAACCTTTCCCTGATTATTATTATGCCGGCCGTCGCTGGCTTACCGCGACGCCCATGCAATTGTCTTTTAGGGCTGTTCTTGATTTCTTCCTGGTAGGTCTACAGGAAGATAATCCTCCTTTATTCCATCGCTTTTCCTTAAACCAATTTCATGGGTCTCCTCTTTATGCCGCCATCAATTCTTCTCCAGAGGCTCGCCGACGTGCTACGGCTAGTTTTCTTATTGCCCGGGAGCTTCCTTTTGGCTTGCATAACCGAGATGCTCCTGCCACTTCTAGAAGAGAAGGGGTGGAAATATATCTGCCGCATTTCGTCAGTCGGCAGCTTGGTTATGGCCAAGGCATTCCTCTTGTGGTGTTTCCATCTACCAATGGTGGCTCTCGGTCAATCTTGAGCCCTAGTTATCTGTCATTAGCAACTTGCCGGTTTCGCGATCTTTCTGATCGTTTCCGCAACTATCCTCATCCCCGGGAATCCTCAGTCGAACCTTCCTTTCGTAGATGGTGGGCTCGGCTTTACTCTGACTTTGTCCGGCTTGATGCAGAGTCATATACTGCGCTTTTTCGACCGAATGCGGCCGATATAGCGAGTATAGGCAAACTCCGTGGGTATTATGAGGCCCGTTATCCCGGTAACTTTCTTTTATGTTCTTGTAAATTGATCCGCTCTATTCGGTCGCGTCTGACTTTCTTTTTCTCTATTAGATGATCATCGATCCTCCAACGTGAAGAGTAAGAAAAAGAAAGCCGAGACGACGGTCACCTTCAGCTGGAGGCGACCTTCCAAGGCTTCTGCCAGTCGGAGCAACCCTTCCTCCAAACAGTCGCCACTGAAAAAACGGAAGATTGGTGAGGTATCGGATGGTCGTGCTTACGTTACCCGTTCCAGCTTGCGACTCCGAGTTCAGCCTCTGGGTGAGCGTGTCGTCGTGGCTGACGATTCTTCGGACGAGGAAGAAGATATTGATTTATCTCGTCCTCAGCATGGGCCCCCCGTTCATTCTGGAAGTAGTGGTAGATCAACTCCCATGCCGACTCCTCCCCGTGCATTTCATTATGTTAGTCCTCCATCCCGTTCCTCAACTCGATTTGTCACTCCTCTGGCTGATCCGTCGCCTAGTGCATCTAGGCAGGTTCCTTTCTTTCCTTGTCCCGGGGTTGATGAAGCCGGTCCGTCCACATTTCCTGGTGCTGCTTCTTCGGGTTCTTCTTCTGGTGAATTACCTTCTGAGCCAAAAATTCCTGTGGCCAAAGAAGAAAACTTTAGACCTCTCCCTGGTACTTGCTTCGGATTTGTCAGATTTTGCTTCATGGAAGTAGACCGTTGTCTTTCATCTCCAGAATTTCATGACCTTCGTCCAGCATTTCTTTCGGATTTTGACAATTGGAACGAACTCCGCTCCTTTGTTCTTCGTCGGCCTGAAGAACTTTCTGATGAGGAACTGTCAGAAGTTCGATTGTTAATATGTAGAGCCGTAGTGACGAATTCTCATGGGGATCCTTCAACCGAAGATCGGCTGATGTCCTTGCTTGGGTTTTACAGTGCCGTGCCACAGCTAAGGGAAGCCATGGACTTTCTTCGTTCTGTCAACGTAAGATGTTCCGATTTTCGTCAAGAAATTCGTGCTGTATATGGTCATAATCGCCAGTTGGAAACTTTGAGGCGGTCTCTTCGTAACAATTCTCTTGGTCAGGGCTCTATTGCTGGTGACCCATCGGAGACTGCTCCGACCGAATTATCTCGGCTACAATCTGAGGAACACAGTCTTAAAGAATCTATCCGGACTCAGATTCTGCTGATCGAATCGAGCCGTCACCGTTTGGAAGAGCACATGAGAGATGAAAGGGAGGTGGAGGTATGTCGAGCTGAGATGCAGTTGTTATTGGAGCGGGCGAAGTATGATCATGCCCGATTTAAAACTTGGTTTGAAAGGTAAGGTTATAAAACCTTTTTTAAACAATTATACCGTTTGTTCGGTATTCACTTTTTGATGATAACGCCATATGGCTGGCATTTTAAACTTTATTCAGCCGACTTCTCGGCTTTTTATTTAAACGGTAGTTTTTTGCATGCTTTTTGGATGCGTAACATACTCGTTTTATTTCATATCTACTGCTCGTCATGGAAAGACTAGAACTTAAAAAAGGAATAAGAATGTTTTTATTTCAACATTGATCTTTCATACAACCAAAGCCGAGCTCTTCTGGCTCTTTCATACAATCAAGGCCAGATGTTTCAGCCGGGGCCTGATAATACAGCCGGGGCCGATATGCCCCTGAAATTGCTCCGCACGCCAATCATGGATGGTGTTAGCGAGGGCCAATTTAACCAAAGGGGCAAGAAGCAAGAGGGGGGGATGGCGACTACTCCGACCGGCGTAAATGTTGGTCGGAGGAGAGAACTCTCGTCTCTACCCAGAACTCGGTGGGAGAACACCTACCGTGATGGGGTCAACGAGAGTAGAGTCGCCTTTTCCAATCCCGCCCATTCTCATGAAGTCATCGGCTTTGTTGACTTCTTCTTCTCCGATCGTCTCCGTCGCCGGCTCTTGATCTTTTGCCATTTCTTCTCTGCTTCCCTTTCTTGAAAGAATGGCGAGCATTGCCTTAGTATTTATAGACCGATCGTTAGAAAGAAGATCAATGGGTTTGAGCAGATCTCGAAGAGATTTCCTATTTTAGTCTAATCCGCACCGTATGTCGGCGCTTTGATTTGACAATGCCATTTATTTGGCGATGCAGGTACCGAGCAGTAGATATTTTATTTTATTCCTGATTTTCCTCAGGTTGGTTATTGATTTCGCGGCTTTCCCATAGAGTGGGAAAGTACCGTTTCAAAAACTGGCCGTTGATAATCTTCTTTTCTTGGCCATCTAATGACTGTATATGGTATGCCCCCCCGGGCAATACCTTGCTGACTTGTAATGGTCCTTCCCACATGGGGGACCATTTTCCATATAAAGAATCTTTTTTCCCTATTGGCAGAAGGGTTTTCCACACTAAATCTCCTTGAGCGAATGATTTGTGTTTTACTCGGCGATTATAGGATCTTGCAATCCTTTGCTTGAGGGCTCTCTGACGATCCAGGGCTAGCCTCCTCATCTCTCCCAAGTCTTCTAATTCAACTAACATTGCTTCCGTGTAATCCTTGGGAGTGAAATTATTCTGGATAGCCACCCTCAACGATTTGACCGTGATCTCGGCCGGAATAACTGCCTCATGACCGAAGGTTAAGGCAAAAGGGGTAGTTCCAATAGACGTCTTGTAAGACATTCGATACGCCCACAATGCTTCAGATAGGAGTTTATGCCAACTTCTTGGCTTATCTTCAATCATCTTCCTCAGGATATTTTTCAACACCTTATTCGTTGCTTCAGCTTGTCCATTTGCCTGTGCGTAATAAGGTGTAGATTGAATCATTCTGATGCCATATGTTTTGGCAAATTCAGTCACTTCTTGTCCTACAAAAACGGTGCCTGAATCGGTCGTGATGGTTTCGGGGATACCGTATCTGTGAATTATCTGCTCCCTGATAAACTCAATCACATCCGATTGTTCCACTTTTTTCAAAGGTTTGGCTTCCACCCATTTGGTGAAGTAATCGGTGGCTACTATGATGAAGTTGTGTAGACCAGTCGAAGGAGGATACACTTTTCCAATTAAATCCATTGCCCAACCTCTGAAGGGCCATGGCTTGACTATGGTTTGCAATTCGAATGCCGGTACCCTCTGAACTGGTCCATGTTTCTGACATTCCTGACATCCTGCAGCGAACATCTGACAATCTTTCAAGATTGACGGCCAGTAATAACCATGCCGACGTAATAACCATCGCATCTTGACTCCTGCTTGGTGTGCGCCACAGATCCCTTCGTGCACTTCGGCCATTATTAACATGGCTTCTGTTGGGTTGACACACCTAAGTGGGATGTCCTCAATACTCTTTTTATATAACTCATCGCCCAGAATGAAATAGTTGGCAGCTTTTCTTTTAGTCAATCTGCTAGTCTTTATAGTAGGATCTTTAAGATATCCCCAGATCTCACCTCTCCAATCCTGTCTTATTGTCTGGTTACAACATGCCAGTGAATCCACCAGAAATGGTCTTTTCTCGGAGTTGGGGAGAGATTGTATGGTCGCCGTTCTGACTGAATCGCGCAGTCTGATTCCGGATGCCAACTGGGCCAGTTCATTAGCTTGATAGTTTTCCTTCCTTGGCCGATGTTCGAATTCAATTCTATTGAACTGCTGGGCCAAGAATCTCGCCCTTCGTAGCAACAGTACTAATGACTCGCTATTGAAGTTATATATGCCCTCCATTTGCTTCAAGACGAGTTGGGAATCCCCAACAATATTAACCGCTCGAGCACCCATTTCCCATTGAATTTCCAACCCTATAATTGTAGCTTCAAACTCTGCTTGATTATTTGTGGATAATTCTTCAAGTTGAAATGCATGTTCGTGCTTGTCGCCGGTTGGTGAGGTTATTACTACTCCGATCCCAGAAGCAAACTCTGTTTTTGAGCCATCAAATTCCAGTGTCCATGGTTGGAATTCGGCATAGCAAAAACTGGCATGAAATACTGGGATATCCAATTCTTTTTCTTGTACACTAGATGGATGATCGGCCAAAAAATCGGCCAATGCTTGCCCTTTTACCGCTTTCTGCGGTACATATTTGAAGTCGAACTCCATCAGAGTCAGGGTCCATTTTCCGAGTCTACCACTCACCGTGGGCCAAGTGAGCATGTACTTGACCACGTCAGTGGTTGCTATGACAAAAATTTCTTTGGCCGACAGGAGATAATGTCGTAATTTGGTAGCTGCATAATAGAGTGTGAGACACAACTTCTCTAGATTAGTGTACCTTTCTTCCACTGGAGTTAGGAATCTGCTAAGGTAATAAATGGCCGGCTCATATCCTTGATCGTTCTCTTGGGCCAACAAGACTCCAACTGAATCGCTCGCCGCTGCTATATAAAGCTTTAGCGGCCGTTCTTTTGAAGGTGGCACCAAGACCGGTGGTGTTGCCAAATACTGTTTAATGCCTTCAAAAGCGGCTTGATGGTCCTCATTCCAAATAAACTCTTCAGTATTCTTGATCTTCAATAATGGGGATAGGACCCTGATCTTCCCGGCCTGGTTTGAAATGAATCTTCTCAAGAAATTCACCTGGCCGAGCAACCTTTGTAGCTGTTTCTTATTAGCTGGTGGCTTGGCTTCTATGACCGATTTTGCCTTATTTTTGTCGACCTCAATTCCTCTTTGGTGTACGAGAAAGCCTAGGAAATTTCCGGCCGATACACCAAAAGCACACTTTAACGGATTCATTTTCAAGCTGTACTTACGAAGTCGCTCAAAAACCTGCTTTAAATGCTGCAAGTGGTCCGTTTTGGTCTGAGACTTTATCACCACATCGTCAATATATACCTCAAGTATTTGACCGATCATATCATGGAAGATAAGATTCATTGCCCTTTGATAGGTTGCGCCAGCATTTTTCAATCCGAAGGGCATAACTACCCAACAATAAGTTCCTAATGCTCCAGGGCATCGAAACGCCGTTTTAGCTACATCATCTTCGGCAATAAAGATTTGATTATATCCGAAGTGGCCGTCCATAAATGACAAAAACTTATGCCGTGATGCATTATCAACTAAGAGATCTGCGATCGGCATTGGATATTCGTCCTTGGGCGTTGCAGAATTCAGATTGCGGAAATCAATACATACCCTAATTTGACCATTCTTTTTGATTACAGGTACAACGTTTGAAAGCCACTCGGCGTATCGTATTGGCCTAATGAACCCGGCTGATAAAAGCCGTTCTATTTCAACCTTTACTTTACATATCACGTCGTCACCCATCCTCCTTGAAGGTTGTCTGAATGGTTTAAATTCTGGCTTGATAGGGAGCCTGTGTTCTACCATTTTTCGGTCCAATCCTGGCATTTCTTGGTAAGTCCAGGCGAAACAATCCGAATATTCGGCCAACAATTGTCTCATTTCTTGTCTGACCGAGGGTGGTAGTAACTTACTTATGAAAACAGGCTTTTGTTCCGCCTCTGTCCCCAGGTTGATTTCTTCTAATGGATCTTGGGTATCTACCTTCAGGTCTTCTAATTTGGCTGGTGCTGCTTGTAGGTCGGCGAGAGTAATCTCATCCCGGTCTTGTACCCTTTCATCTTCTTGTTCATTAATGAATTCGGCCGAGTTTATCATTATCTCGGCGTTTTCCAGCCATTCTTGTTCCTGCTGCAATTTCCCTATCTTTTCTTCCTGCATGTAAGCCGTCATCTTTCTTAAGACGGCTTCTGTGACTTCTGATGGTTTAACCATCATTTGGTAGTTCTTTGAGTTCGGCGACTGCGGCTACCTCTGTAATCTGTAGTTGCGCCGTTTGTAGTATAGCCGAACTTGAAGTGATCGGCTGCCCATTCTTGTCATATCCACTAAATGAAATTGGTTTTACCCCTTCGTTATAAAGGGATGCATGTGCGGCGTTGGAATCTACGGCAAATGGCCGCTGGTCGGCTTTTACTTCTTCGGTCTTGCCATCCTTCCAAAACAGCAACGATTGGTGCAAAGAAGATGGTACGCATTTGTTCGAATGGATCCAATCTCTTCCCAGCAATGCGTTGTATCCGGCGGATGATTCAATTACGAAGAATGCCGTAAGAGATTGCCGTGTCCCAACCGTTAGTTCGATTGGGAGGATTCCTCTAGTCCCTGTAATACCTCCTGCAAAGTTAGTGACGGTGATCTCGGAAGAAATTAAATCCGAATAAGACTTACCTAATTTCTTCAATGTGGAGATTGGGATGAAATTTATTGCTGCCCCATTATCAATTAGAATTCTATTGATAGGGATCCCGTTCATGTGCGCCTTTATAAATAAAGGTTTCAGATGTTGAGTCATGGTTAAGGATGGTTCAACGAAACATACCTCTCCCACCAGACCGATTTGGTCACCATCGGCCGGTTTCTGGTCTTTTTCTCTTCTTCGAGATGTTCCGGATCAATCACATACAAAGCTACTGGGTCTTCCTCCTCCTGGATCTCCTCTAACCGTGGTAACTCCATGCTGGCCCCAAACGTCATAGGTAAAGTGAGGACCATATGACAGTCAAGTGGTATCGGGGGCATCCGACCGAAACAAATTTCGGCGATTGATGCATCAGCACTCAAAGGAGGTTGACTCAGCGACTCACTGATCTCGTCTTTGGGAGTTTCGAGCGTCAATTCCTCCGTTATTTCTACCGTAGAAGGAGTTGAGATCCTGCTGTACTCTGTTAACAATTGTTCAACTAACAATTGTTCTCCTTCTCCTCCGGCGAAATTGTCCGTCAATTCCTCGTCCGAAACCAGCCTTTTGGTCACTGCATTGGAATTGTGTTCGGGCGTAGTATCTGGAGGGATTGGTGAATCGGGCGGGCTCTTTTTGAGCCTTTGTGGTTTCGGAATGCGCCTTTTGGCAACAAACCTAGACGACCAATATGGCTCGGATGATCCAGTACTCTGTTCCTGGTATCTTCTCTTAGCTTGCTGTCGCTGCCAGCGTCGCTTCTGCGTTCTGGTCAGTTCTGCGATACTTGCCTGCGCATGGAAAGGAAATTTAGGATGAGTCAATCTTTTCCAGTGACCATCCTGCATAATAGGTGGTTTTACCATTCTGGGTTTGACCCTGTTTACCATCCTATATTGTTCGTGAGTCATATAGCCGCTATCCCTAGCGGAGCTATAGGTGGCTGCCGTCCTTGTCGGCGAGCCTACTTGTCTTCCAGAAGTTAAGTACAAGGGTCTCTTGCCCCCCTGAGTGTGGCGTGCATCTTCATACTTGACTGATTTCCCTTTGTATTGGGAATACCGGTATTCTGTTATCACTTTTTGCTTGCAATCTTGGCAAAGGAGGCCTGGTGACATTTCTATTTTCTCCGGAATCTTGCATGATGTATCTTTATTAACGGAAGAATCCTCAGAGGATTTAGCAACCGTTTCCGGTCGCTTTTTGGTTGCAGCTTGATTGGAAGACAATTCAGAAGGAACCGAAGCCAATTTCTTTGTTGTTTTCTCGTTGAGGTCTTGCTTCCTGTCTTCTTCTATCCTGGGTTCGCGTCTGGACTTATGCCACCACTCACCCCAGATTTCACCTCTCCTTTCTTGACGCCATGACCGTCCTTGTGTAGGTGGATACCTCCAATGGTTTCTTGGTCGTAAATTCACCTGGTTTTGCACTGGTTGTGCTGTTTTCCCCCATTTCCCTGATGAGGATCCATCCAGGTCGATTTTAACTGCTGGAGTGCGTTTTGGCAAACCAATGGTAACCATATTCGCCGACACCTTTTTAGGGAATGGTTGTGTGTCAACCTGCATCTTCTCTTTGTCGGTTTCTGCAAACTTCAGGAGCCCTTTATCAATATTCTCCTGTATCACATTACGAAGCACAGTACATTCATTAGTTTCATGAGTTTTCACCCCATGCCATTTACAAGCTTTACCCTTGGCCACCACATTGGCTGGGATAAAATGATGGTCTTTGGTCAGTCTGAAGAATCCTTGTTTCAAAAGGTATTCAAATACTTCAGCCGTCTTATTTATGTCAAAGGAATAATTTCGGCTAAAAGTACTCGTCTCCTTTGTTGCTTCTGTATCCTTGGTTTTTCGGATAAGAATCGGACAGGTAATTGATTGTTTTCCCACGACTTCTACAACTCCGTATTCAAAGTTCGGGTCCTTGTAATAAGACCCGTAAGACGAGACTTTCTTTTCGTTGTCTTCCTGTAATAGCCATTCGTATTTGGTGGCTCTGGCCAACAACTCAAATAAGTCTTCGAACTGTTCACCTTCGAATTTCTTCCGAAGTTCAAAGTGTAGTCCGTTTAAAGCCAAATTTGCAAATTCCGATTCTGGTAAAAGAATTCGGCATTTGTTTTTCATATATTTAAAGCGAGCAATATATTTATCGGCCGATTCCCCCGGTTGTTGTCTTAACCGAGCAAGATCAACCATGGTTACTTCGGGCTCCGTGCGATAAAATTGGGAGTGGAATTTCTCTTCCATCATTCCCCAATTTGTAACTGAATTGGCCGGTAAGGTAATATACCATGTAAAGGCCTGTCCGATCAATGAGTTTCCAAATAGTCTAAGTCTAAGGAAATCATTACCGGACGCCTCTCCACATTGAACCGTAAATCGGCCAATGTGTTCAATGGTAGATTGTTGACCTTCTCCTGAAAACAAAGTGAATTCGGGAATCTTGTATCCCCTAGGGAATTCAAATTGTTGGTCAATCCAGCCTGGGTAAGGTTTCCTATAAACTGGCCTAGTCATTCGTCGGTGATATTGATCTCCGATCATTTCTTGAATTACATTTTGGATGTAATTACGGTTTACGGCCATATTTCTTACCCCAATATCTTCTCTATGGTTCTCCTGTGCTTCCCTTTGTCCCATGGGCTGCACCTCGATCGGAGGCACATTGGGATGAACTGGGACACCAGGAGGTATTTCTCCCCTAAAAGCGGCGGTGTTGGCCTGTTCGTTTCGGCCGTTTACACCTAGGTTCATGATCGGTGGCTGCTCCGGGATATTTATCCTTTCGTGAACATTTGATCCGGCAGCCGATGTTTCGGCTCGTTCGGTCATCATGACCGGTCTTGCCATTGTAGAGAAACCTTCCTGTAAAACCGCTAGGATTCTACCATTATCAAAAGAAATTTTGTTAATACCCTGGCCAAAGCCTGCCATTTGTTGGCTGAAACCTTGTATGGCCTGAATAAGTCGCTCATTAAGGTCCGGCTGAGAACTCGAAGGTCCTTCTTCCGGGACCTCTGAAGCATAAAGAGGATTTACCTGAGATTCGGCAGGTTCCTCTGGCGCTGCATTTTCAGCATGCCGAGTACTTCTTCTTGCCGCCATTAGTGCTCTTTCAAAGACTAATGGTCCCACCGGGCGTGCCAAAAAGGGATGTTGCTCCAAAAATGGGCCGGTGTGGACACGTGTCTGTGTTGATGATGTGTCTCTACGCGGGCGTGCCAGTATCGTTTGATACAATGATTTTCGAGTCGATTCCTGACCCCGGGCACCTGTTCCGAATCTGAACCGGGGTCGGTTCAGTCGTACTGCAAGTCACCTGTAATAAAATCGGTCAGGCGATAGTATGAAGACTAGGGGTTCGGTCTTCGTTTCGGGTTCTTGTAAGTGTTTGAAAGCGAAAGCAACTAACGGCACACAAATCCTTTATTAATAACTCGGCCGAATAGCCGAAAACGACAACAGATAATCCTCAAAAGGGAAACAAAAGTAAAAAAGAAAACCGACAGAGCTCGCAGGACCGGCCTGTCCTGGTCTTATAGCCGTAATCGGGTATAAGCACAGGAGGAAGGGGGCGGCTGCTAGCAAAGCCAATTCAGGGGGTTCACCTTGGATTGCTGCTTACCCGAAAATACACGAGTCACCTGGCGTGAACAGAGCGAGTCTCGGGACCAGCTGCTCGGGATTCTGTAAAGACAGAACTGCGAGTCAAGGGCGGCCTCAACTTACTCTCCGGTGGCAGGATTCTGGTGTTAATCGGAGTAAAGAGGGGTCGAAGATGTCACTGCGACTGGAAGCAGTGAGAGAAGTCCTAGTTTATCCGTCTGTATTAGAGGGGATAAAGGATCACGGATGATCAAAATAATATAATAACCGGTTGCGGTTGTGTGGATTGTGTCCCTGAGCTCTTCGAATTGGGGCCTTTTATAGCCGCTCCTTGACGGTTGCTCAACGTCCTACTCTTGCACGATCTTCATGGCGGTTGGTCATCTTCAGTTCTCTGTTTCAAAATGTTAACCGCCCGGCCATGATCTAAAAAATGGTTTTATTCTTGAACGGCCGATGGCACGATCTTCTGATATTTATGGTTTTGTCATATTGGCTTGCGTGGCTCGAACCGCATTCTTCTGTATGCGTGCTGACGTGGCCTGCTCAACCATTCAAAGTCTACGGGCCTTGATGTCGTGGCCTAACCAAGCCACCTAGGCACCACGTGTCCTTCTCTTATTCGTCGGTTACATAGGGTGTAAACAACTATAAAGTGTATGAGAGTTTATCAAGGACACTTTTGTGTCAATTTAAATAAAAAATGGATAAGGGTACTAACATTACGGTCCAAAAAGTCATCCCCACCTTGTCAAGACCCCTCTAGTCATCGACTCTTTAATTGTTTCTCGCGCGCGAGAACAATATTTAAATGAGTGGCACCTGACGAATCAGTAGACCTTTTCGTGAGGGACTTGAATGAGCAGCACCTTGACCGATTTCTTCTACGTCGTTTCCTCTTACGAATTCTTTGACAAGCGTTCGGGAGACGACACGCGTCCCCCTCAATTTAGCCAAAGTTTTCAGCCGACCCAAACATTTTTTAGCCTCGTTCGTGAAGCTGGCTTGAATGCAAATGGGGCTTGTTGGCAGGAAATCAAAAAATGCAATCCTCTCAAATCCGAAGCAAAAGCATATCAAAAAAGTTTTCTTCATACTCTTCTTCATCTCTCTCTTTGGTTAAAGAGGCTGAAACAAGGTGAGTGAGCTTCTTCCATGGATCTGGAGATGGTGGCGGATCTATTATCTGGTAAGGAAGAGACAAGGAAGAGGTGAGAGAACACAAAGCAGATACAGAGGAGATAAAATCGACCGCCTATCATGGATTTCTTCAGCATTTCTCTGCTGTTTTAAGGTGAGAAAGTTTTCTTTAGTTCTTCTCCTTCCTCTTCACCATTCCGCAGTATAAGGAATTTGGATTATGTCACTACTATCCGTTTTGCTTCTCTAGAATAAAGGGTATCTGTTTTATGTTCCATTTTCCATGATTCTGGGATATTCTTCACCCGCCTCGTCTCTGTGTTTCCTTCTTTGAATTTCAAATGCTACCGTTCGTATGTATACGTTGATTTCACTCCGCTACTTCAAATGGTGATTGGGATTTTGCGTAAGCATTCCTTCCATGTGAATAATATATTTTCTATGATGGCTATGTTGTTGAAATATTGTTTGTGTAGCTAAAAATATTTGCATCAGTGCTGTTATTTATAAGTGATTTTAGGGACAGAATTCATCTTATTTGCTTATTGTCGTTCTTGGATTTTTATGTTTAATTTTGTTTTTATTATTATTATTATTACTTTTTTTTGGCACTGTTTGTGGGCGAAAATGATATTGACAATGTTTATTATGAAATTTGAGTATGGGAAGGCAGGATGTCCTCAAGTGGAAACACCTTACCCTGATTTTGTTTCCCGAAGACCTTATTTTCATTTTGCCCTTATTTCTGGAGAACTGCATGAAGATACGACCAAACACTACCAAAGCTAATAATGTAATCTTTCCTACTTCCTGCTCCATAAAGAAGTTGGTGGTACCTAAGTTTTGGAAATACATTAGGGGACAATTAGGTGATCTTATGGTGTTGAGGTAGATAGGTCAGAAGATTCTGTGTATCTTGTGGATATGCATGAAGGCTAGTTGAACATTTTGTTGCTCTGAAGATGTATAGTTAGAGAAATTTTCACTTGGCAGCATGATTTTTGAAGATGGCATGTACAATGTGTTAAGTTGTCAGATTTATGAAGTGAAATTTGTTGCTTGCTCTGAAGGTTTAAATGGAAGGTAAAGTTGTAGTTATTCTGCAGCAAAATTGTTGATTGTTATCATTAATTTCTCACTCGTAATCATTCGACTTCTAGTTATTTTACCTAAATGATTCAAATGCTTATCAGGTATTGATGAATATGATGAAGCTTACTGATAAATCTTATTACACATTTGCATTAAGAGAATTTAAGAAATTTTTGCAATTATGATTCACCCATATGTTCTAAGCATAAGTTATTTATTGATTTTGGGTAACAATTAAAGTGGGGATACAAAAATGTAGATATTAATCTAGTGACCTAAAATTCATTTAACATATATGAGGGGATGTTTAGTGTGAAATAAGTCATTGAGCAGGTTTAAACGGCTTAATAGTTAAGGCTTTACTTGGGGGCATTTATAGCATGGTGTTTAATGTTTTGTTTTCAATTTTTCCAGATCCCTAATTTTACTTGTGCACCATTTAGTTGGGATTCTAGAATGCTAGAATTGGAGTATATAAACTGTATATTCTTGGGTGATCAAAGAATCTGATTCTAAAGTCAACCCAATATTATTACTCATCTGGCAGCTGATTTTGAGATTCTGGTTGTAATTCTCAATATGGATTATAGCATATGTAGTTTTTTTTTTAGGTTGGATTGACAATCTTATAATGTCCACCTTCCTGCCCGACCATCTGTAACCCATATTTGTGTGGGTTATGATTGTCTTCCATAGCCTTTTTAGTGTGTTATATCTACTTTGACTCATTTATGATCCAATTGAACCTGTATCCTTGCCAGTGTATCTAGAATGAAAGGAAACCCACTTCATTCTTTGATTATTATATATTCTCGAAGCCTTAGCTTCAATGATTTGTAGATAGTTAATAGATAATAAAATTCTAGGTGTGTAGGCTCGAAGTAAGTGTAGGCTTGCTTCTTTAGAAGATGAATGCATGAATATTTTTAGAATGAAATTGTGGAGAAACTCTTTTTTAGTGGATTAATTTGTGGGAGCTTACTGATGTTATGTGGCTCTTACTCTGGTTAAAACTTAATGAAAGAGATGCTAAGCTGGTTTTTGAAGGATCCATAAAAGAATTAAGAAAAATGAGCTTTATCCTATGCATTCTTTCACTAGGAATGACAAGCTAGATTTTAGTGGATTCCTACTGATAACTAAAGAATAATAACATGAAATTTTAGTCTCAATTAGTTTTGTATCCTTTACATTCGTAGAATATGTGTGCTTGATCCTTTTCTTATATTTAGTTGGATACAAACAGTTTTTGAGGGTTTCTAGATTACAGTAATGTTAACAGTCTTTGGAGCAATTCTGAACTTGTCCGAAAGAATGCCAGAGTCTTTCCTTCTTGTTGTTGTTTAAAGTCTTGCATTGACATTCAGATTTTATTGTACTGTTATTGGGAATCTTTTGCAATATAAAAGGAGAACATCAAATTCTGATATTGCATGTGACTACTCTTTCTGCACCTTTATCTCTTTTTTTATTTCTCAATCAATCACCCACTACAGAAAGTTCCCTAAAAGCACTGTTATATCATCATCTTTGACTTTGACAGAATAGTTGATTGATTTAACTTTTTGTCTGAAAATCATGCATCACCATTGTATTATCTTTGTAGTTGATTGATTTAACTGTTAGTTGGCAGGTCATTAAATTTGTATGTGGACCATCATTTTCCTGATCTTGTTTGGGGACTAGTCTACTACAATATGACACATGCTTTCAAATTAATTAGTTTATCTGAAAAGTAGTTGTGTAAAGAGGAAATGAAAAGTGCAGATATTAAATTTCATTTTGCCAAATGAAAATACTTCCTGATAAGAATTCCCCAAAAAATGTTGGTTAAGTCCTAATAAATTTTCTTTAAAGGCCCTGCCATTTTCGTGTAATAAAACATGACTTTGTCTAAGCTACATTTTTATTCTTTTCACTAAATTCTATCAAGTGTATTGCTGAAAAGCTTGGCCACGAAAGAATTTCAAAGGCGATGATCGTTGGGAGAGAAGAAGTTGAGGAAGTTGCATCCCAGTTGAAACTGAGTGTTGAGATTGATACCAGTACAATTGACAGGTCAGTCTGTTTCCTCTATTGTTTCTAAACTTTAACAGAAGTTTACTTAGGCCTTTGGCATGGCATAGTTACCATGTTACAATCACAGGAATGACAATAGAAAATAATTGAAGAGAACAAAAGGAAATGCATAACTCTTAGATCTCAATCATATTTTTGCTTATAAATCAATTAGAATTAAATTTAGTCAATTGCATCTCCCATGACATGTGTTCATATCTTATGAGGGGGCATTCTCCAATAAATTAACTGAACAGGGTACTCCAGAGAGAATCCATTGAGCTCCATAATTAGGCTTGCAACTTGAGCTTTGAAAAAGGCTCATTTTCTTAAAAAGCCTAACCCAAGCTTTTGACCTTTGGTAAACTTAGGTAGCCTAGTCCTTAGCCCAGTTCATTTATGAGATTTTAGATTTTTGTTCCTATACCATATGGTATATAGTACTATTTGCAATCCATATACATCTCATAACTTTTGTTCTTATGACTTCAATTGTAACATTCATGCTTACAATTAGTACTATTCTTTTAATACTGAAATTACTGAAATTGTTGTATACATATTTACATTCATTGTAAATATCAAATTTAAAGTGTTTTGTCATGTTTTGTATACTTCTTAGTCCTTTTATTTTGTTTACAACCTTCATCCTTCTAGGTAAACACCATGGCTAGTAAAGTCGACCCTGTGGTTATAGGCTACAGGGCAACGGCCGAAACCCCACAGCCTTAACCGAGTACTGTTGACTAGTCTTATGACTATGAAGTATATTTTGTTAAGGTAACCTTTGTTATCAAGTCCTATTTAGTGACCCGCATACATGCCAATATGAAAAGTTTGAATTGAGTTTAGCAGTTGGAGATTTGATGTGAGTTTTATATCTAAACAAAGAACACAATGGAAATGGATATTGGGGAGGAGATGTCATGTAGATCAATTGATGGTATTGAAGACACCATCAATGAGGACGTAGATGGTTTGCAAGAATCAGCACAGAATGATTATTTACCAAAGATTGGGATGGAGTTTGATTCTGAAGACGATGCTCATCAGTTTTATAATGAATATGCAAGACGTACTGGATTCGGAATGAGAAAAGACGTAATGCATAAGCATCAACACATAGGCATAGTCCTAGATAGGGTGTTTTGTTCCTGTAAGGAAGGGTATCGTCGAAAGGATAAAAGGGATAGCATGCAAGGACTGGTTGTATGGCAAGAATAAAAATTGGCTTGGGACCGAATGGAAAATATATTGTTACACAGTTCGAGGAGAAGCATAATCATGAGTTGCTTTTGCCAATGATGGTTCATATGTTACGCTCGCATCAAAAAGTAACAAAGGCCCAGGCAGCTGAAATTGATATAGCAGATTCGACAGGGATACAACCGAAGAGAACTGTTGAAATGATGAGAAGGGAAGCAAATGGTGTTGAATCTCTAGGATTTATGCGGGCAGACTGTCATAATTATTTGCGGTCTAAACGTATGATCGCGATGGAAAAGGGAGATGCAGGAGCCTTATTGGAATAGTTTCAGAGAAAACAATTGGAAGATGCATCCTTCTTCTATGACATTCAGTTAGATAATGAAGATCTTGTTAGTAACATATTTTGGGCTAATTCTGGGATGATGGGAGATTATAGTTATTTTGGTGACGTGGTTTGTTTTGACACCACATATAAAACAAACAATCATGGTAGGCCATTTGGGTTATTTGTTGGTGTTAATCATCATCAACAAACAAAAATCTTTGGTGCTGCCCTATTATATGATGAAAGCATTCCGACATTTTGTTGGTTATTTGAAAGCTTTGTAAGAGCTATGGGTGGTGATAAGTCATGAAAATACCACATTATAGCACATTAATTTCATGACTTATCTGGTTTTATTTCATTTTTAATTCCCAATTTTACTTAGAAATTGTCAAAGTCTTTCATCTTTGCATTTTATTTTCATTGTCTAAATTGTGCCTAATTTGTTTATGTAGAGATACTCTTGGTGATTATAGAAGTCACGGTTCAAACGGCATAACATTCAGAGTCAAATTGCAGAAGTTATGATTAGCGTTCGCTGGCCGTTCGACTGTCGTTCGAACGTTGGTGTTCTACAGAGAAACCCGAGAGCAACGTTCGCTGGCCGTTCGACTGTCGTTCGAAAGTTGATGTTCTATAGAGAAACCCGAGAGTAGCGTTCGCTGGCCATTCGATGAACTTTCGAACAAGAGAAGAGGAAACAGGTGTTTGACTTGAACGTTCGACCCGCGTTCGACAGTCGTTCGAACGATCAAGTAGTAAAAACTGTTATAAAATTCCGAACTTTGCGGATTTGTTTCCTTTTTCTTGGGGATCTTCTTCTAACTTTTAGGAGGATTTTAAGGGGTTTCTAAGAAAGGAGATTAGGTCGTTTTTGGACTTCTAAAATCGTGGATATACAAGAAAAGAAAGTTCTCTTTTCCTTAGGTGTGTTTTCTTGTTTGAAGAAAAGTTTCTATTTTCTCTTCAAGAAACTTTTGGCAAGCTTATGGGATTCCTATAAAGGAGAGAGCTGGAACGTGAGAGGGGAGTTGATGCTGGGAACGTGAGAAGGAAGCTGGAACATCAAGAGATCAGAGCTTGGATCGTCATTAGTTTATTTCTTCTCTTTTATTCTCTTTCTTTTATTATACTCTATTTTTTATGGTTGTTCTTAATTCAATCATGAACTAACTTTTATTACTAAGGCTTTGATGTAATCTAAACATGATCTTTTAATTCTGAATATTATTGCTAATGAATTCATGATTCATTCTTTGAGTATTTTATTATTGTGCTTAACCCAATTGAGTACTTGATCACCATTCAATTGTATTTGGTAGTTGTATTAAGACCGAGAGGAGATATACAATTTTAGTTCCTGTGATAAAATACCATATTCTACATGTTGATAGAGATATTGGCATCGTTTATGTAGCTTTGTGTTTTTGTACATGAAAGTCTACAGATCTTAATGTGCCTTGTTGCTTTTAAATTCACATAGAGATATCGTGAGTTATCGTGGGGAGGTAAGTTCGTTGGTGCTCGAGAGAGACCATTAGATAGAATAGGGATTTTCGCTTTCAAATTGGATTATAAAATTCAGTAGCATGTGTATTCAAGAGTTAATTCAGATTGGCTTATGAGGAAATCAAATGCCTTAGTATTTTTAATCTCTTATTGAATCTTACTCTTATATTTTCTTAGTTAATAATTTTAATTGCTAGTTAAACACCCATCTCACTTTTTGATTATCCAAATAGAATTTAGGATAGTAATTTCAGTATTTAGTAGCTACAATTCCCTGTGGGTTCGACACTCTATTTCATCACTTTATTACTTGTTACGAATTCGTGCACTTGTGAAAAAGTACATCAGGTGGTAAGAGGCCAAAGACAATTCTCACGGATCACGACCAAGCTATGACCAGTGCAATTGCAAAGGTGCTTCCAGATACATACCATCGCTTCTGTATTTGGCACATGTTCCAAAATGCTGCAAAGCATCTTAGCGATGTGTTTAACCGTGAGAAATCATTCGCAAAAGATTTTAGTAGATGTGTTTATGAGTATGAAGACGAGGAGGAATTTATTGAAGCATGAAACACAATGATTAACAAGTATGATTTATCCTCGCATAGCTGGTTGCAAGCAAAGTTTGAGGAAAAAGAGAAATGGTCTCTAGCATATGGAAGGAACACGTTCTGTGCAAACATGAATTCGACACAAAGGTCTGAGAGCATGAATGCATCACTAAAAACTCATCTACAAAGCCAAAAGGATTTATTACGATTCTTGGGTCGCTTTGATGAATTATTGGATGATAAACGGTATGAAGAATTGAAGGCTGATTGCAAGATGATGAACAATATTCCTGCGTTGCCAATCGAAGGAAATCAAATGTTGAAATGTGCAAGAAATTTCTACACAGAAGAAATCTATGAATTAGTTTGCAAAGAAATACTTGAAGGTGTTCTTAATTGTGAGATGGACGTTTGTGGGGAAGTTGGCGAAGTGGTTAAGTATAAAGTCACTAATGAATCCACGCGAAGGGGTCGTGAGCATACAGTGACATTCAATCGTTCAACTACTGCAATCAACTGTAGCTGTAAAAAATTTGAATTCAGTGGAATATTGTGCAGTCATGCATTTGTTATTCTTTGTTTTAGTAAGATCAAGAAGATACCCAATGAATATATTTTGAAAAGATGGACAAAAGAGGCAAAGAGTGGCTTTACTGCATATGAACAAGGGGTTGTTGTTGAGGAGGACCCTAAAGTGGCAATTGGGAGGAGGTTTAGGGAATTGTGTCGCACATTTGTCCAAACTGCAAGAAAGGCTGCACTGTATGCAGAGTCCTCCGATTTTGCTAGTGATCTAGTTAAACAAATTGAATGTGGGGTGAATAGCATACTGAAAGAAAAGAACAAAGCAAGCGGTTTGGACGATGCCTCACGAAAAGAGGGAACTCAAAGTGAAGTTGGAAGGGTCAACATTTCTCAAACAAATTCGAAGGCAGATTGCACATTCATAGATAGTGTTGGGGACAATGATTGTCATGCTAGTGGTGGCGATGACATGGAAATCCTTTCAAGGGCAAGAGGTATTAAACAGAAGGTAAGGGGTGGTCGTGTTGGAACAAGTGTCCGTAGGCGAAAAGGTGCGTTGGAACAATCTATCAGGCGTACAACGAAGAAAGGTAAACGAGCCGGCAATGTAGATTGTAATGTGTTAGGACAGGAAAGCAATAACCAAACAAAAGTTGCAGCAACTTTCACCCCATTTACCTCTAATAGCCAACTCACTCAAAGTTCTTTCACTCCACCACCACCATATATGACGGATGCATTTATGATGCCCATTAGCCCGTTGATTCAACATACTCTAGCATTTCAGGTATACTTTACTTCTTTGTTTTCGTGTTGCACACATCGATAGTAGTATTGTTTTGTATAATTCAACTGACAAATTATGCAGGCATTTTTGGCCTCCAACCAAGTGTCGCAAGGTAATGTTGGTGATCATAGCATTTTGCCGCAGGGTCTTCAAGGGAATTATGGATTCACTCAAATGCTACAGGTAATAGTTCAAATTGATTGATTCACAAACCAAACTTTTCATTTCATTAAATATACATTTGCTTTTCGCAACCATTTGTGTTCCCCCATGGCAATCCACCGAATGCAAAATGAGAGATTCAACGTGGCCATCTCGTATAAGGTTTTATCCTTCGTAGCATGCTTTTCATTCTTTTAATTCTCATTTGTGTTAGTGTGCTTAATTCTTTAAGTTTATCTTTCATATATATCTGCTCTCCTTTTAGTCTTTCACATTGGTAAAATAAGTATATCTGATGTCCTTTGAGAATTTGATATTGGAAATCAGTCTCGAGATCAATCATGTGGGTGGGAGGGGGAGGAATGCATTGTTTAGAGATTCCATCAGTGGTCCGAAACCACCAAGATGTGTATGGAAAAGCATTCATGAGCATACATCATATGATCAACTGAACAAGCTGAAAACCCCATGAACAATATTATAACTCTGTTTCAGAAAAAAAGAATAAAAAATGTTCAGGTAACACCAACTAAAACATGTTTTTTATATAATTCAGAAAGATTTGTAGTTAGGAGCTACCATTGTTGTTGTGCCCGGCCAAAATATTGTTGGTGTTACTTTCTATTTTCTGCTGAAAATAGATTTTTGAAAACTATTTATGGGCTTTTCTTCAACTTACATATTATATCATCTAGTCAAGGTTTTGTCCTACACTTATATTATTAGATTTTTTTTCCTAGAATATCTTCGTGTTGTGTTTAATTAGCACTTTATGTGCAATTGCAGCCTTGCGTGGTGACAAGATGCTCGCCTAGAAGGTTCATGGCTTGTTGCAAACAGCTTACAACAGACCAGCGATTGGCTATTGATGCGATTGGTTTTGGGCCCCTTCTCCATCTCCAATGGACATCCCTTGTAAAGGAGTTATGTGCGTGGCTAATTCAGCAAGTAGATGTAGATACCCGTAGCTTAAAAATTGGCGAGTATTCTATACCGATAGGCAGTGTAGATGTCAGCATTATTTTGGGACTTAGACACCTTGGACATCCTGTCATCACCTCTGGACCAGATGATATAATATGTGAGGTTCGTGATATGTTTCAAATTGAGAAGCACGGAATACCATTGTCGGACTTAGAATCTAGGATGCGTTCACTAGGTGGTGGCCCTGAATTTAAAAGAGCATTTGTTTTATTCGCATTAGGTTCACTCTTGTGTCTAAATTCGAACCTACATGCTAGTATTACCTTTTTACATAGTGTGGTAGATGTAGGTAGTTTATCTGAATTAAATTGGGCAGCATTTGTGGTTGACCGGCATTTTGAAGAAATAAAAATTTTCCAAATCAAGAAGAAGTAGTGTATAGGTGGTTGCCTTTTATTCTTACAAGTGAGGACTTACTATAAATGTTTACAGTATTTGTTAAATTCGTAATGTTATTTTATTTTACTTATTAAAGATATCCGTGTCGAGTAAGATGGTTGACCACCTTTGTTTTCAGTTGTTTTATTATGAGCATGTTCTTGTGGGTCCGGCCGAGGCTGACATACGGACACCACGATTGTTGGTTTGGACTCAAGAGCGTGTCAAGAATAGAGAAAAAGCAGAGAAAGTTGCTGGCGGTTATGGGCGTGGACAGGTATATTGTATTTTATAACTGCCTTGTCACTAAAATAAGAATTTTTCTTATACTTAGTGTGTTATATAGGTAGATCCAGCAAGATTGAGGAAGTATGTTGAAAGTGGCAATGAAAGCATTCAAGATAAAATCCCAGACATCAATCATGTAAGAAATTATCTCCACAGTTTCCATAATGAAGGTTCCCACTTTAGTTGTTGTGTTACAATATTCCCAAATTCCCTAATTATGTGTTATGTAGGTTGATCCTCCTGAATTCGAGGATGCTACCGCCATTGCCAATGGAGACACTAGAACTTGCATTGAAACAATGATCCTATAAGAAAGCATCTATAAGATTTTCACTTATACTTTTTGTGTTTGACTTATGTAATGGTGCATTATATAGGTTGAACACCAAAGTTTTTTTAAGGATGCAGCTGTATGCATAAAAGATATTCGATCCGAAATTCCAGACATTGACCCTGTAAGATTTGTTTCTACAGATAATTCCATGATTTAATAGGAAGAATTGTTGTTTTACGTTTTCTTCATTCTTTGAATTGTGAATCTAACCATATAATCAAACTTTGTTAGGAGGTGGCTAGTCAATTGGAGCATGTGCAGGTGCTACTGCAGACTATAAGTTATGCATATTCATCATCATTAGCACTTGTAAGAGAGGTCTATGGAAGGCACAAAGACATAGGTAATGCCTCACAAGCTAGAAGTGACTTGGGAGCCCAAAAAACATGGTTGAATGTTTTTGAAAATTTAGTTTTGGTAAAACAGGAAATCAAAAGAATTTCGTTAATTCTTTTGATACTTGGACGTATTTCATTCTTTTCATATTTCAAAGTATGTATATAACTTCTTTTTTTTTAAAGGAAAAGGTATATACCTAATAGGCTGTGTGGTTTGTGAACATAACTTTGTTAATTCTTTTTACCTCTATAATCCAATTATAATCCAAATCAGGAAACTCAATTCTAAAGGGTGCTAAAAACACCAAATTGCATAAGTTGTTTGGAAATATAGAAGGCTTCCATCTCTTCAAAGGGTGCTAAAAACACAAAATTGCATAGTAGGATACAATCACATTCATATGGGAAACTAGCACAATCATACGGGAACACAATTACACTCATAGGGGGAAACAAGTATGATCATAGAGGGATGCATGCATTTTCATAGCAGGCTACAAGTCCTATCTAGGGGGGATACAAGCATTTTTCATAGGAGGATACACGTATAATCTTAGAGGGATACAAGCATTTTCATAGGAGGATACAAGTCCTGTCATAGGGGGATACATGCATTTTCATAGTAGGATACAATCACACTCATAGGGGGATACAAGTATTTTCATAGGAGGATACATGTATAATCATAGAGGGATACAAGTATTTACATAGGAGGATACACGTATAATCATAAAGGGATACAAGTCCAGTCATACGGGGATACCATTATTTTCTTAGTTCACACTCACAGGGAGATACACGTATAATCGAATGCCGTTACAGAGAGCATTTCGTCTTCTACGATTCGGTGATACAATCCGTGATACGCGAACAGATCGCGTCCTGTAATGGGAGCGAGCATTAACCCCCGCTTCATTTTTTTATAATTATTAGTAGTTTTTTCTTTCAAAGTATGTTCGTGTGAGACAAATTCGGTGTTGGCGAGAGAGTGAATGGTTTTGGTTTTCAGATTTCAAGTCAGGTTTCAAAACGAAGGACTTAATGATTTCGTTTGACACGATAGAAAATAAATAATAAATAAAACAATAAAAAATCATAGACAAGTGTTAACGCCCCTTTTTGTTAGCTCATTTTATTAGGGACGCGCGACTACAATCCCTTAAGTGTATCACGGATGGTACCACCAAATGGCAAGAAACGAAACGCACTTGCCGTTTCATAGTGGGGGAAACAAGTATAATCATAGAGGGATACAAGCATTTTTATAGGAAGATACAAGTCCTGTCATAGGGGGATACAAGCATGTTCATAGGAGGATACACGTATAATCATAGAGGGATACAAGCATTTTCATAGGAGGATACAAGGCCTGTCATAGGGGGATACAAGCATGTTCATAAGAGGATACACGTATAATCATAGAGGGATACAAGCATTTTCATAGGAGGATACAAGTCCTGTCATAGGGGGATACAAGCATTTTCACAGGGAGATACACGTATGACAGGACTTGTATCCTCCTATGAAAATGCTTGTATCCCTCTATAATTATATTTGTTTCCTCCTATGAACATGCTTGTATCCCCCTATGACAGGACTTGTATCCTCCTATGAAAATGCATGTATATCCCTCTATGATTATAGTTGTTTTCCCCTACAAGTGTGATTGTACCTTACTATGAAAACAATTGTATCCTCGTATGGTAGGACATGTAACGGCAACTGTGTTTCGTTTCCTGCCATCTAATATGAAAATACTTGTATCCCCCTATGAATGTGATTGTATCCCCGTATGATTGTGCTAGTTTCCCATGTGAATGTGATTGTATCCTACTATGCCATTTGGTATTTTTAGCACCCTTTGTAGAGATGGAAGCCTTCTATATTTCCAACCAACTTATACACCATTTGAATCTAATTGTATCCCTGTATGACAGGAATTGTATCCTCCTATGAAAATGCTTGTATCCCTCTATGATTATACTTGTTTCCCCTTACTATGAAACTAATTGTATCCATATATGACAGGACTTGTATCCTCCTATGAAAATATTTGCATCCCTCTATGGTTTAATAACAAATGTCCACAACGTGTTTTGTATTCAGTTGGTTTTCTTGTTCAGATTTTTTCCTCTTCACAGACTTTATGTTAAGAAAAATATCACATACAATCCATCGAAAGCTTGAACAAGTATTGCTTTCCCAAAAATAATTAGTTGAGGTGGATAGGCTTTGGATACCAAATGCCAATTTCAAAATACAAGTGTATTCAAAACACAATATATGAAACATACATGAAAAAAAAACCCTTTATGTTTAATATTGAGAGCCCCATCTAAGAGCTAGGATCTTCATCATATACAAGATTAACAAGAGTCCCAAAACAAGAAATATATTCCTGGAATTTATTTGCTGGATGCAACACAAGATCCGCCATCAACTTCTTCCGAAATAACCGAATATTATCCTGTTTAAAAACATGTGGCTACATAAGAATCCAAAATATATGCTCAAACAAGTAATGAAACAAAGAAAATCTCAATAGTAATTCTTAATTAACAATAAATAACTTACCTATCCAAATTGGGATGACAATGCATGCCCATCCCAAAACTCCATAAATTTCAACATAAAAACTCCGCAATCAACCCTACATCACAAGTGGACAGTAAGGTTATATTTGTACATGGGTTGCAACTGTAAAGTATAAGAATCCTAAACCATATGATTTACATGTTCTCTTGATGGGGTACAGATATATAGTGCTTGCTCCAAAGTCTAATTTTGATTGGTGTTCCAGGATTGCAGAACTCATACAAACTCTGAAAAAATTGCTCCTGCATACCAAAAAATGTCAAAGTCTGTTTTCTAGTATAGAGTTTTAGTAAATGTTATGAAAATAAAAACTGAATTTTTTGTTCATTATAGGCAAAGATACCAAGGTTTCAATGATATGCCTATAAATATCTTGTCGTCTACTTTTCCTGGAATCCAACACTTCAACCCTTCCCTCTTTGAAATTCAGCACAACAAGGAACCAATGGTTCCTCTGACATATGGGTAAAAAGATCTACAAAATTTCAACATATTTAACCAAGTGAAATATGAACACTATACCTTCAATAAACCCATCATGATATTGTAGTCATCAATAATAACAAAAGAAAAACGTACCATTCGGCAAGAACAAAGATCATGCCCAAGTACTTTAGGATCAAAATATTTTTTATAGGCAGCTTGCACAGTAATTTCACCCTTGATGATTACTTCCTATAAATTACCATATTAGATTAGTAAAATGCATTACGTACTACATGTGAAATTTTTAGTTTTGGTTAAAATAAAGTAAGATATACATACACTAATGTGGGGTGCACAATAATGCCTACTAACTGCAGATGAGTTTAGTTGTTGCCATTTCACAAGGCTAAAAGCATAAGCTACCACAACCTGCATAATAAAAATGTAACTTGCATTACAACAGTAAAAATCAACATTGTAAAACATGTTAGGATTGGATTACTACCCATACCACGCTGTTAATCATGTTCCCATCCATCAAGCAGTGCAATTTGCCCATCGTAACATGAATGACATCAAAATCTATAACTATTGAGCTATACAAAAAAGAACTTGTCAAGTAAATCATATTAATAAAATCAATAAACAAAAGCAATCAATACCTTTCAATAGGATGTCTAGGAGTGCTTACTCATTATTACGAGAAAGAGATATATAGTTGACAACGTTCTTTTCGTCTGAATGAAGTGGAGGGAATTTGTATTCCATCACAAATGGAGAACTAACTGCAGATGCTTTATTCTTGATTCACCTTTTCCTAGTTGGAGGTTGACTTATGGTGCAAGACTCATGGCCCGCATCTAATACTTCATGACAAGGAGATTGCATGGATACTAATGGACCATCCCCATCATGGGGTGAGTTTGGTTGCTCACCATGGCCTACATCAGCTACTATATGAACCCCATCATGGGGTGAACTTGCTTGCTCGCCATGGCCTACATCTGATACTAATACTTCATGACAAGAAGATTGCATGGATACTAATGGACCATCCCCATCATGGGGTGAGTTTGGTTGCTCACCATGGCCTACATCAGCTACTATATGAACCCCATCATGGGGTGAACCTGGTTCCTCACCATGGCCTACATCTGATACTACATGGGATGAACCTGGTTGACCCTCATCATGGGGTGAATGTGGTTGATCATTGTGGCCTACTTCTGATGCTACATGACAAGGATATTGCATGGAGTTTGATGGTTGACCCCTATCATGGGGTGAGCTTGGTTGCTCACTGTAGGGAGCTAGGGGTTGGGATTTTTGGATATATAGATCCAAATCCATGCAACAACGTTGCATCTCTCCAGCAGCGTCCATCATCTTACCCAACTGTGAACGCAATGCCTGCATCAATGTGAAACGACGTTGATCTTCATCATAGGCATCTTCGCCCCCAGTTGTATGTGCACTTTGTTCTGCCATATGGTATTGCGTACTATACATAAATATACATCATCAAAAAGAGGTCATCCAAATATATTTTGTTGTTTTGTTTCAAGGAGTGGTTTATAAAGAAAAACATAATGAAATGAAAACATATAAGACCAATATTGTGCTAATGGCATTGAAATTAGAGTGAAATCAAACAATATATCCAAATAGGTGTGTGCTCAAATTGATGTTCTAATTCAAATCAAACAATAATTTACGCGAATCACAGTAATCATATATAAGCCACATTTTGTTCTCAAAATAGTGTATGATTGAACATAATTGCTAGTTCAGAAAGCATCCAACCACCATAATAAAGTAGACCATTGTTTTTTTTTTATGAATAATGAAGATGATTATATATATTATATGAAAGAAAAAGTATAGAGTATGGAGTATACAATTCCCTTGCCCAAGAATTCATAAATCATACCTATAACCAACTTCTGATTTTTATTAATTAAAACTTCAAACAAATCCCATTTCTATTGTCTCCTAATCAGCCCAGGTCTTTTAATAACCACAAATAAAATCCCTTAAGAAATACCATAATTGGACTTTAATAACAACTACAATCAGATAATGAATAGAAGCTGGCGCCAACCTCTGAGGAGGTAGGTGTGCGCACCTAAATCTGACCTAGATCGCACACGAGGCGCACGTGGAGGGTTTCGTGCGTGCCTCAGGACTTTCGGAGTCGCCACTGCCTGAGAGGTGCAGGCAGACACGGTGTTTGCCCTATCCGGGTCTAAGTCTGGTCTGCGGCTTTTCAGAGTTCTAGCTAAGTCATCAGTTACGTCTGGGGAAGCCCTAAGACACCCCGGCCCGCCCCGTCGGTTTGACGGGTCCCTCGGGGCTCCCTGGTTTTTGAGTCAATCTCACCCTTCCTAGGCCAGCATGCTGCTTTATTTGGTCTGGTGGGACCCTCTGAAGGTGTGGGTCCCTTTTATTTTGATTTTATCTTTTTTATTTATCTAAGTGAAATGGATCGGACCCGGGTCCCGTTGGAAGACCCGTGGGCTGCCATGGTTGGGCCTTGGGCCCAGTTGGGTTATTGGGTAACCCATTTGGTTATTTAAAGTTTATTTATTTACAATTTATTTGGGCTTAATGGGCTTGGTACGGGCCCATTAGCCAAGGGTCAAGGGGCCTGGGCCTGTTTGTTGAAAACAGGCCTGGTATAGGCCAGTCACAATGTGGGCCCTCAAGTTGGCCCAAGGGGGGTCTTGGTGGGCCCATCTAGGCCCACAGTCCACAAATGGGCCGAAAATAGCCCAAATAACCAATTTGGGTCAGGTTAAACCGGTTCGGGTCAGATATGGGTCCACCCGGGTTGAAAAAATGGTTTTTTAAGTTATTTTCATAACTGCTCGTATTTGCTATACGGGCAAGCCTTGCCCGTGAATATAATTTGGTTCGAGCTTGTCCGTATAGTAAATACGGGCATGCCCGAACCGTACTGAGTTTACAGGCATATTCAGTTTTGCATTCTTGGTGCCAATTCAGCTTGGGATGAGTTCCGTGGCCTTCTTGGAGCATTCTTAAGTGTCGGTTGGAGTTTTCACCCTCTTCTATAGCAATACATTTGCATCTTTTGGGCTTGAAATTCTTCTTTTCCTTTCTTTTGTGCTCTTTGAAGTGGTGGGTTCATCTTGTAATCATTCATGGCCATCATCAAGAATGGAAAGAGAGAGGGGAACATGGGATACAGTAGTTGATCCTTCCATATTAAGTATACAAAATGGATTAACTAGATTGGTTTAAAGTTAGTCCAAGTGTCCATCTTGATTTAAAGTTACTCTTTCCTTCCTCCAAGCAAATTCTCTTCCATATTATGGGGAGAACAAACCCATACATAAACAAATCAAATGAGGTGAGATCAAAACAAATAACGTAGTAGACAAGAAACTCATTTAATATATATGTATTGAAGAAAACATTACCAGAACCTTTGCTTTGCTATTACCTTCTTTTGATTGAGGTGGTGAGTTCTTCGAAGATTTCGGTAGCGCTTCCGCATCCTCTTGGGTTTTCAAATTGGGTTTTGAAAAGGGTTCTTTGGGTTTTCTATATTTAAGGGATGAAAGGGAAAAGGTTTGGCAGCATTTCAGGGGTATTTTGGGTATTCTGGTATTTGGAACTGGGGTGGTAGCATCTGGGCAGGGGTTGGCAGTGGGAACATCAGGGGAGGAAGAGGGGGTCGGCCAAGGGATCAGGCTTGTTGAAATGAGGGGGGTGGCCTCTCTATTTATAGGCAAAATTTTCGTGCCCGTATTTGAAATACGGGCATGCCTTGCCCGTACTTCAAGTACGGGGGTGCCTTGCCTGTAATTCAAATACGGGCGAAAAACGCACATTTGTAAATCTCGCAGAATCGGCCGTACGGGACGCGTGTCCCGCCGTACAGCGACGCATGTCTTCTTCCAGAAGCTTGCCCGTATTTCAAATACGGGCATGCCCTTCCCGTAATTGAAATACGGTCCAGCACGTTTTTTAAATGTTTGGATTTCAAATCTTTATTCATTTTGGTTTTATTGCAAGATTTCGTCCGATTTCTTTGATTATTTTATTGAAAAGCGAGATTCCTTTTATTAAAATATTATTAAACACATTTATTTTATTGGTTTATTCCATTTTTTGCTGCCTTTTTGCCACATGGGCAGTTTTTCCGAAACTTCAACTGCTCATAACTTCTTCGTCCGGTGTCCGATTTCAGCAAACTTAGTGTCGTTGGAACCGGCTCGAAATCACCTATCCACTGGGATCAAGTTTGGCAGCTGAATTGGGGTCGAGCAAAAAGTCAACTTTTTGCTCTCCAAAAGTTTGACCAGCTCATATTTTTCTCATCCGGACTCTGATTCCAGCAAACTCAGTTGCGTTGGAACCATGTCAAAATGCTCTTTTCAATGAGATGAAGTTTGAAGGTCAAATTTACTTAACTCAAAAAAGTCAATTTTTTGACCCCTTCAGGGTTTGACTTTTAGTTTGATTTTTCATTTTTCTCCATTTTTGGGGGTGCAAAAATCAGGTGTCTACAGTAGGTGCCACTTAGCTGCATATTAGCAGCACTCAGCGCCAGATCTAATTTTGCATATCCAGGTGCGGCTAATAACTGTCAGTGGATAAATATCACACTCCTGTTTGTGCACTTTAAATGATACACCAACAATGCATCAAGTACTTTCTCTAGGACTATTTAAGCCTAAGATTTTGTTGACAGTAACAAATGAAAAAAGGAACAGGAAGAAAAAAACAAGAAACAAGAAAAAGAAGAAGAAAACTAATAAGCCTTACCCCCCTTCTTCTATCTCTCTCACTCCCCTTCTTTCTCCTTGACTGATGTATTCTTCCTTTTATTATTTTTTTTCAATTATCAGATGTTTAGACTTTCTATATAGATACTATTTCATATCAAATGAAAACTGCAATCCAAAAAGGAATTGACCAATACGACATAAAACTAACATGCGGTGTCAGCTATGTGTCTACCATATCAGAAAGCTCAATAGTCAATCTAATCTATATCAAGCCTGTCATATAACACAATAATTAAAGCCAATGCTCATAACATAAGTTGATGTAATTACTAAAGAAATTTTACCTCATTTGACAATTTTTAGTTCGATGCAGGGATGACACTGAGAATGTAACAGGCAAAAGCCAATTTGTAAAAACTTGATTCTCTTATCAGGATCCCATGAGAAGTGCAATGATTGATTCCTGTATTCGGGTCGTGGACAATGGGAGAAAGAGCATTCATAGAAAAGTATGGACTTAACAAGAAAATTTTATCTTGGCAAGTTACAATTCTTGTTGGAAAAAACTTTTTCTTATTGACATTGAAATTTGCAGGTGTTCTTTATTTTCACCCTTTATAATACTTCTAACCACAATGATCAGCTTAAGGTATGATAAAATTTTGTGAAAATGTTTACTCTCAACCATAAATTTTGAGTTCCTAAAATTTCAAATTCCAACTTTATATAGTTGGAAGCAAGTAGTCCGAATGAAGCAGCAGGATGGATTCATGCCCTTCAGGAAGTTGGATCAAAGGTTCTTTACTTTTTAATTTGTGCCAGCCTACCACAAAGTTATTCTTCTCAACACAAAAGGGTAATTTTACCATTTTGCAGGACTGTAGAGATACAGAAGAGAATGTTATGGCCTTCCCAATGAGCAAGTGGCAATCTTTTAGGTAATTTGTGGATCAACTTGTAGTTGATGCAACAAAATCTCTGAGTCCTCATTTTGGGCTTTCTTGTCTTCTTTCATTAGAATTATTTCAGAGTACTATGAAAGCTTTCTTAGAGAGAAAATTAGTGAGTGATTTTTCCTTGGAGAAAAAACGAAAAGCAAAGTTATTAGTGGTGAAATAGTGAGAAGAAGTCTTTATGTTCTTTAGTGTTAATTGTGCTTATAAGATGTGTGTGGATGTGTGTGTGTCGCATACATGCAATGATGTTTTTGCTTGTTTTTGTAATACATGGTTGTTACATTAAACAATCCCTCTGCTATGTTTACTATGCAATTTCTTTCTTTGATTCAAATATGTGTGGTATGCATCAAGACCCTTTGTGAAATCTTATAAAGGCAATGTAAAATAAGTAATCAGGTACATAAAAACATGCTTAAGGATTCAACTGACTCGTATTGATTGGTTTGTTTTATTTTGTTCTCATCATGCACACCATATTCAAATTTCTACATTCATCTTCACCTATTCAATTATCAGTTTCCTGAAACACACATCAACATGGCATTTTAAGATCTCTCAACTTTTCCAATTCCCACTTCGTGAAGTTTGCTTCTGTCATTAAATAATGCTACCGTGATTAAGGTGTAAGACCCTGATTATTTTGTGGGGTTATCTACGGTTTATTCATTCTGTTGATATACATAAAACTGTGTTTATCAGGTGTTTAGTGTGGTTTGAGGGCTTAGCCCATGCTCGTATGTACAGGCGTTATATAGCCAAATTTTCGGAAGAATATTTATATTTATCGTATGATTTTTATTGTATGGTGTCTACGTATTTATTTATTTAATTAAGATGTCGATGCCGCGAGCATGTGAGGTTTTGGTGGGCGAGCGCGCATCGGATAAGAGAAAAGAAGGATATGCATCCAACGGCGTATTTCTCGTAGGGTAAAAATGGGTAAAAATTTCCGAAGGGGGAAAGTAGGGTTTGGGTTGTAGGGATACGCGTAAGTTACGGAGGAAATCTTCATTGGAGTTAGAGCTGTGGCGACTGCGGCGGAAATGGCGATTGGGGTTATTCTCAGGAAGAGAAAGAGTCTGAGGAACTACTAGAAGCTCATTCGAGTGGGATAAAAGCGGGTTTTCTCTCTCCAGAACAGCGAACAGTTCGACTAACATTTAGGCTACCATTTCGTCTTCGCGCATTCGGGATCGCGATCGGCCGATTTCGAGGGCGACTACCATTCTGGGATTATCGCGCACACGAGTGAGTGGCATTGTTTTAGCACCGAGGTTTTCGGATTTATTTGTATATGCATTGAATGATATCATGGTATTAAATTGCATGAATGTTGGGTTTTCTGGGAAACACAGTTACGAAGGGTTTTAGTTACGAAGGGTTTTAGTTACGGAGGGTTTTGGTTTTGCACAGTGGAATTGGGGATAACTAGGAAGTCATTTAGATTAAATCCAAAATTGGTTTGGATGTATCCTGGGACTACTAGGAGGCCATATAAGTGGTCACAGAGTGAAAAATTACAGCCAGAGTTGGATTTCCGGCATTAACAGAGACCTGAAAATTGAACTGGGTTACCGCCTAGCTATCGCCTACCTAGCGCCCACCTAGGAGGTGAGCGCTAAGAAAAACAGACCTGGCGCCTAGCCAGCGCCCACCTCGCGCCTAGCTGGCGCCTACCTCCAATTCTCGCGCTCATCTCGCGCTTTTCTCCCGCCCGTCTGGCGCTTAGCTAGCGCCTACTCATCCACGGGTGAGCGCAAGCTAAGATTTATCAAGGGGACCTACCGCCCACCTGGCGCCCACCTGGCGCCCACCTCGGGAAGTGAGCGCCCAGTGGTTTTTCATACAGAATCCTAAATTTCGGAAGAGCCAAGGGTGCTCTGGACAATAGGGGTTCTTCAACCATTCGACCAACAAATAGAATTCGCCATTAGAGGAAATAAATATTACCGGGAAGAACAATGTAGATAGGTACTAGTTTTAGTACAAGCTTATGAAGTAGGTGTGGAGAAATATTTCGAGGATGTTCGGGATGTTCACATATTAGTGCTTTATTCTAGTCCTCTTGAAACATGCATTGCTTGGTACCTTATTTGGTTTATCGAACCCTGTTTGATGGAAAGTTTGAATGAGGTTGTAATTATTGTTTATTTGATTACTCGTGTGAGTTTGTGTTCTGGTTGGAACACTTGTGTGAATTTCTGTTCTGGTTGGAACACTTGTGTGAGTTTCTGTTCTGGTTGGAACACTTGTGTGAGTTGATGTTCTGGTTGGAACACTTGTGTGAGTTGATGTTCTAATGCAGAGTTTTAAACAGTTAATTATCGGTTTGGGTTTAGCTTCCCATGGATCCTTGTTAAGCTTAGTAATGTGATGGTATGTGTTGGTTGGTGTAATTGCATGGCCACGTGTGTTGCCACGACCAGTGTAGAGCAGCCAGATACCCTGAGTAGGCCTGGTTGTCAGTGCCGATACCCGGAGTAGGCCGGCATTGGATGACGATACCCTGAGTAGGCCGTCATTTCAGAGTTTCCGATACCCTGAGTAGGCCGGGAACTGTGTACATGGAGGTGTGGAGTGTCTACTTGGCATGTAAATTAATCAATGTAACCATATGCATGGCATTGACCTGGTTTGAGTTGTTATCGAAATTTACGCGATTATTATCATTGGTTATTTGTCGAAGCATGCCTTATAACTGTGTTAACTATTTTATGCATGCATGTGTCACTCGCTGGGATATTCGTATCTCATTCCCTCGTTGTTACTGTTTTTCAGATACTCGTGGTGAGGTGCCTACAGGGGTAGATCCGGCTGATACATATAGGGAGGAGGATTATTACTACCGACCTTAGTCCAGCAGGTTACTCAGTCTTAAACTGTTAAGTTGAATTTTGAGGATTGTAATAAGATAGTAAACTTGGGACCACTTGATGATTTCATAACTTGCCTGGATAGAAATGTTGAATTGTGCACTCTGACATGATATAAAGGCGGGTGATTATCCAGCGATCACCATCATTGAGATCCTTAACTAACCCCTAGGAGACGTGTTATATCTTTAATGAAGAACACGGATCCGGGGCGTTACAGAGATGGTATCAGAGAACTTAAAGCTGGAATTAGAGATTCCTAGGTAGTACGACCTTAGGAAACCCGGGGAAAATTACTGTGTGTACGCTAGGGTGAACCATGAGGTATAGAAGAGAGCTCCTAACTAATATGGTGTTTGTTGATTTCAGGAAATCATGGCTGGCAGAGGCAGAGGCCGACCCCCGAGAGCTCAGGAGGAGGATATACCGCAGGAGCAGCCCCCTGCACCTCCGCGAGGAGCTGCACCTGCCGTTGAGGATATCTGGGCTGCAGTTGGCTCCCTTGCCAACCTCCTTGCCTTGGAGAGGGAGGAAAGGATGAGTCACACGGGAAATGGAAATGGGAACGGCCACAGGAATGGTCAGGGAGCAGATGTAGAGCAGCAGCGAAGAGGAGATGAGTTGTCCTTGAGGGACATTGATCAGTTTCGGAAGTTGACCGCGCCACCCTTCCATGGAGTCCCCGATCCCTTGGAGGCAGAGAGCTGGGTGGCCAGGGTTGAGCGTATGTTTGATACCATGGACTGCCCAGAGGACCGGAAGGTGCGATTAGCCACTTTCACACTAGAGGGCGAGGCCCAACACTGGTGGCAGTCTTTGAGGAGGCGGACAGCAGAGGGGATCCAGATGACATGGGATCAGTTTAGGCAGGTTTTCTACGAGCAGTATTTCTCAGCTGAGGTGAGGCTGCAGAAGGAGAGAGAGTTTATGGACGTCTCTCAGGGTTCATTGACCGTGGCACAGTATGAGTCCCGATTTGCGGTACTTTCTCGATTTGCGCACCACATCGTCCACGATGAGCAGAGACGCACTCAGCACTTCGAGAGGGGGTTGAGGGCCGATATCAGGCGTATGGTCTCAGTACTGATGTGCACTAGGTATTCTGACCTAGTTGGGAGAGCACTACGAGTTGAGAGGGAGATCCGCGATTCCGGACCAGAGCAGAGCAGAGGGAGAGCGCAGCCTAGCGTTCCAGAGCCACGAAGGATGCCTGACAGGGACAAAAGGCCGAGGCTTGATACTGGAGGTTCTGGGTCTTATGGAGATAGAGACAGGAGGAGTTATGGAGGTTGTTTTAACTGTGGCAGATTCCATATTCCGGGTCCCTGTGTAGCACCACCCGGAACCTGTTTCAGGTGTGGTCAGCACGGTCACCGCGTGGCAGGATGCCCACACCCGGCCTCGTACCAACTGCTCAAGACCGTTAACACAGTTCCGGGGGACAACCGGTCAGATACTGCTCCCCGATTCCAGTATCCGAGGCCTGCACCAGCGTTACCGGCACCGCCGGGATTTCAGGGTCAGAGCAGCGGCGGACGTCAGGGCAGGCAGGCACCTCAGGGGCCGCATGCACCACTTATGCACCCACAGCAGCAGCCGACGAGAGTGTATGCCGTGGCAGCCCATGAGGAGGAGGCAGAGAGGGGACTTACAGAGGAGGCTCGAGAGGAGGAGCCGAGCGCACCCCAGCTTGTCGGAGGTATTCTTTTTATACATGGTAGATCGGCCATATGTTTGTTTGATTCGGGTGCCTCTAGATCTTTTATTGCTCCACCTTGTGCGTTTCGTATTGGTTTGGTTCCTGCCACACTTGTGTCTGAGTTGGTTGTACACACACCATTGGGGGAGACAACTAGAGTACAGACTGTGTTTAGAGACTGCATGATCCGACTAGGTTCCTTAGAGTTGCCAGGGGACTTAGCGGAGTTGAGCTTTGGGGAGTTTGATGTGATTTTGGGCATTGATTGGCTGTTTAGGCATCATGTGAATATAGATTGCCATCGGGGTACTGTTATGGTATGTCGACCCGATCAGCCTATACACTGTTTCCGATGTGACGGACTAAGAGCACGGATCAGTTTGGTTGCTTCCATTGAAGTTGAGGAGGCAGAGTCTGGGGCACCTAGTCTCTCTAGTGTGCCTGTGGCATTAGAGTTTGAGGACCTTTTCCCTGAGGACTTGCCGGGCTTACCGCCATCTAGAGAGGTTGAGTTCAGTATACGACTCTTACCTGGTACGGCACCGGTGTCCAAGCCTCCATACCGAATGTCACAACCTGAGAACCAAGAAATGAAGAAGCAGTTAGAGGAACTGGAAGCAAAGGGCTTCATTAGGCCCAGTGTGTCACCATGGGGTGCACCGGTCCTGTTTGTTCAAAAGAAGGACGGGTCGATGCGGATGTGTATAGATTACCGCCAGTTGAATCAGGTCACCATTAAGAATAAGTACCCTTTGCCTCGGATCGACGATTTGTTCGATCAATTGAGGGGAGCGTCATGGTTCTCTAAGATTGACCTCAGATCGGGTTACCATCAGCTGAGAGTAGCGCCGGATGATATAGATAAGACGGCCTTCCGCACCCGATATGGGCATTATGAGTTTTTGGTTATGCCATTTGGGCTGACTAATGCCCCGGCTGTCTTCATGAATCTTATGAATCGTGTATTTCACCCTTACCTAGACAGTTTTGTGGTCGTGTTTATCGACGATATTTTGGTGTATTCCCAGAGTAGAGAGGATCACATGCAGCACCTCAGGGCAGTGCTACAGACGTTGAGAGAGCACCGACTGTATGCAAAATTCAGTAAATGTCAGTTCTGGTTGAGGGAGGTGAGCTTCTTAGGGCATGTGATTTCGGGGAATGGTATAGCAGTAGATCCAGCTAAAGTGCAGGCCGTTGCAGAGTGGCCTAGACCTTCATCTGTGACAGAGATTCGGAGTTTCTTGGGGATGGCTGGGTATTACAGGAGATTCATAGGAAATTTCTCACGAGTGGCATCACCTTTATCCAATCTCACTAAAAAGGCAGTGAAGTTTGAATGGAGTGAGAAGTGTGAGACCAGTTTTCAGGAATTGAAGAGTAAACTGTCTACAGCTCCAGTTCTGATTGTTCCATCAGTGAGCGAAGGATTTTCTATATATTGTGATGCTTCACGAGTGGGGCTGGGCTGTGTTTTGATGCAGCAGAGGCGAGTAGTAGCGTATGCTTCGAGGTTACTACGTTCTCATGAGAAGAATTATCCTACCCATGATCTGGAATTGGCAGCGATCGTGTTTGCACTCAAGTTATGGAGGCATTATCTGATGGGGGCTTCATTTGAGATATTCTCAGACCACAAAAGCTTGAGGTATATATTTTCTCAGAGGGAGTTGAATATGAGGCAGAGGAGATGGATGGACCTCCTAAAGGACTATGATTTTACCCTTCATTACCATCCTGGTAAAGCTAATGTAGTGGCAGATGCTTTGAGCCGTAGGAGCGTTTCCCAAGAGGAGGTGGCCACATTAGCTAGCTTTATGGTTAGTCAGTGCACTCTAGTTGATACAGTGGTAGACTGGCCAGGAGAGTTCAGCACCCACGGTCATGGGCTGATCTTGTCACGAGTTCAGGTGGAGCCTGAGTTAATACAGCAGATTCGTGATAGGCAGTTGACTGATGTGGAGTTGACACGTACCCGAGAGTTAGTATCCAAGGGGGATGAAGCAGCTAGAGACTTTGAGATCAGGGATGGACTGCTAAAGTTTAAGGGTCGTATGTGTGTTCCAAATGACGAGGAGATCAAAGGAGTGATACTTAATGAGAGTCACAGGTCTAAATATGCAGTTCACCCGGGGGGCACCAAGATGTATCGGAATTTGAAGGGGGTATACTGGTGGTCGGGTATGAAGAAAGACATTGCGGGGTTTGTAGCTAAGTGTCTCATATGTCAGCAAGTAAAAGCAGAACATCGTAGGCCTCCAGGATTGATGAGACCACTACCGGTGCCTGAGTGGAAATGGGAACATGTCACAATGGACTTTGTGAATGGGTTACCACCTACAGCTAAGAATCACAATGGCATATGGGTAATTGTCGATAGGTTGACCAAATCCGCTCATTTCTTGCCTTATTCGACTACTCAAAATCTAGCATCGTTGGTTGAATTATATACACGGGAGGTAGTCAGGTTACATGGGGTCCCAGTGTCTATTGTGTCAGATAGGGATTCCCGGTTCACATCTCACTTTTGGCAATGCTTCCAAGAGGCCATGGGTACCCAGCTGAGTTTCAGTACTAGTTTCCACCCACAGACCGATGGACAGTCCGAAAGGACTATCCAGACTTTAGAAGATATGCTGAGGTGTTGTGTTTTGGATTGGGGTGGCGGCTGGAGTAAGTATTTGCATCTGGTGGAATTCGCCTACAATAATAGCTATCAAGCTAGCATCCAGATGGCACCGTATGAGGCTTTGTATGGTAGAACATGCAGATCACCAGTATGTTGGGTTGAGATTGGGGAGAAACAGTATTTTGGGCCAGAAATCATTCAAGACAGTATGGAAAAAGTAAAACTCATCAGACAGCGGATATTAACTGCACAAAGCCGTCAGAAAAGTTATGCAGATACTAGACGCCGAGAATTGAGGTTCGAAGTGGGAGATATGGTCTTTTTGAAAGTTTCACCATCCAAGGGAATTAGGAGATTTGGGAAGAAAGGAAAACTATCACCCCGGTTTATTGGTCCATATGAGATAGTGAAGGAAATTAACCCAGCAGCATATCGGTTGGCTTTACCGGGCCACTTGGAAGGGGTGCATGACGTGTTTCACATTTCCATGCTACGAAAGTACATATCTGATCCTAGTCATGTGATAGATTCCGAGCCTTTAGCGATTCGGGAGGATTTGTCGTATGAAGAAAAGCCAGTGCAGATTTTGGATCGACGTGAGCAGATCCTTCGCACCAAGATTATACCTTTAGTGAAAGTGTTGTGGCAAAACCATTCCACTGAGGAATGCACTTGGGAAAGCGAGGAAGAGATGAAGAAGAAGTATCCGGACTTAATTGTTCCTTCTTGAAATAAATTTCGAGGGCGAAATTTTTGTAGGAGGGGAGGATGTAAGACCCTGATTATTTTGTGGGGTTATCTACAGTTTATTCATTCTGTTGATATACATAAAACTGTGTTTATCAGGTGTTTAGTGTGGTTTGAGGGCTTAGCCCATGCTCGTATGTACAGGCGTTATATAGCCAAATTTTCGGAAGAATATTTATATTTATCGTATGATTTTTATTGTATGGTGTCTACGTATTTATTTATTTAATTAAGATGTCGATGCCGCGAGCATGTGAGGTTTTGGTGGGCGAGCGCGCATCGGATAAGAGAAAAGAAGGATATGCATCCAACGGCGTATTTCTCGTAGGGTAAAAATGGGTAAAAATTTCCGAAGGGGGAAAGTAGGGTTTGGGTTGTAGGGATACGCGTAAGTTACGGAGGAAATCTTCATTGGAGTTAGAGCTGTGGCGACTGCGGCGGAAATGGCGATTGGGGTTATTCTCAGGAAGAGAAAGAGTCTGAGGAACTACTAGAAGCTCATTCGAGTGGGATAAAAGCGGGTTTTCTCTCTCCAGAACAGCGAACAGTTCGACTAACATTTAGGCTACCATTTCGTCTTCGCGCATTCGGGATCGCGATCGGCCGATTTCGAGGGCGACTACCATTCTGGGATTATCGCGCACACGAGTGAGTGGCATTGTTTTAGCACCGAGGTTTTCGGATTTATTTGTATATGCATTGAATGATATCATGGTATTAAATTGCATGAATGTTGGGTTTTCTGGGAAACACAGTTACGAAGGGTTTTAGTTACGAAGGGTTTTAGTTACGGAGGGTTTTGGTTTTGCACAGTGGAATTGGGGATAACTAGGAAGTCATTTAGATTAAATCCAAAATTGGTTTGGATGTATCCTGGGACTACTAGGAGGCCATATAAGTGGTCACAGAGTGAAAAATTACAGCCAGAGTTGGATTTCCGGCATTAACAGAGACCTGAAAATTGAACTGGGTTACCGCCTAGCTATCGCCTACCTAGCGCCCACCTAGGAGGTGAGCGCTAAGAAAAACAGACCTGGCGCCTAGCCAGCGCCCACCTCGCGCCTAGCTGGCGCCTACCTCCAATTCTCGCGCTCATCTCGCGCTTTTCTCCCGCCCGTCTGGCGCTTAGCTAGCGCCTACTCATCCACGGGTGAGCGCAAGCTAAGATTTATCAAGGGGACCTACCGCCCACCTGGCGCCCACCTGGCGCCCACCTCGGGAAGTGAGCGCCCAGTGGTTTTTCATACAGAATCCTAAATTTCGGAAGAGCCAAGGGTGCTCTGGACAATAGGGGTTCTTCAACCATTCGACCAACAAATAGAATTCGCCATTAGAGGAAATAAATATTACCGGGAAGAACAATGTAGATAGGTACTAGTTTTAGTACAAGCTTATGAAGTAGGTGTGGAGAAATATTTCGAGGATGTTCGGGATGTTCACATATTAGTGCTTTATTCTAGTCCTCTTGAAACATGCATTGCTTGGTACCTTATTTGGTTTATCGAACCCTGTTTGATGGAAAGTTTGAATGAGGTTGTAATTATTGTTTATTTGATTACTCGTGTGAGTTTGTGTTCTGGTTGGAACACTTGTGTGAATTTCTGTTCTGGTTGGAACACTTGTGTGAGTTTCTGTTCTGGTTGGAACACTTGTGTGAGTTGATGTTCTGGTTGGAACACTTGTGTGAGTTGATGTTCTAATGCAGAGTTTTAAACAGTTAATTATCGGTTTGGGTTTAGCTTCCCATGGATCCTTGTTAAGCTTAGTAATGTGATGGTATGTGTTGGTTGGTGTAATTGCATGGCCACGTGTGTTGCCACGACCAGTGTAGAGCAGCCAGATACCCTGAGTAGGCCTGGTTGTCAGTGCCGATACCCGGAGTAGGCCGGCATTGGATGACGATACCCTGAGTAGGCCGTCATTTCAGAGTTTCCGATACCCTGAGTAGGCCGGGAACTGTGTACATGGAGGTGTGGAGTGTCTACTTGGCATGTAAATTAATCAATGTAACCATATGCATGGCATTGACCTGGTTTGAGTTGTTATCGAAATTTACGCGATTATTATCATTGGTTATTTGTCGAAGCATGCCTTATAACTGTGTTAACTATTTTATGCATGCATGTGTCACTCGCTGGGATATTCGTATCTCATTCCCTCGTTGTTACTGTTTTTCAGATACTCGTGGTGAGGTGCCTACAGGGGTAGATCCGGCTGATACATATAGGGAGGAGGATTATTACTACCGACCTTAGTCCAGCAGGTTACTCAGTCTTAAACTGTTAAGTTGAATTTTGAGGATTGTAATAAGATAGTAAACTTGGGACCACTTGATGATTTCATAACTTGCCTGGATAGAAATGTTGAATTGTGCACTCTGACATGATATAAAGGCGGGTGATTATCCAGCGATCACCATCATTGAGATCCTTAACTAACCCCTAGGAGACGTGTTATATCTTTAATGAAGAACACGGATCCGGGGCGTTACAGAGATGGTATCAGAGAACTTAAAGCTGGAATTAGAGATTCCTAGGTAGTACGACCTTAGGAAACCCGGGGAAAATTACTGTGTGTACGCTAGGGTGAACCATGAGGTATAGAAGAGAGCTCCTAACTAATATGGTGTTTGTTGATTTCAGGAAATCATGGCTGGCAGAGGCAGAGGCCGACCCCCGAGAGCTCAGGAGGAGGATATACCGCAGGAGCAGCCCCCTGCACCTCCGCGAGGAGCTGCACCTGCCGTTGAGGATATCTGGGCTGCAGTTGGCTCCCTTGCCAACCTCCTTGCCTTGGAGAGGGAGGAAAGGATGAGTCACACGGGAAATGGAAATGGGAACGGCCACAGGAATGGTCAGGGAGCAGATGTAGAGCAGCAGCGAAGAGGAGATGAGTTGTCCTTGAGGGACATTGATCAGTTTCGGAAGTTGACCGCGCCACCCTTCCATGGAGTCCCCGATCCCTTGGAGGCAGAGAGCTGGGTGGCCAGGGTTGAGCGTATGTTTGATACCATGGACTGCCCAGAGGACCGGAAGGTGCGATTAGCCACTTTCACACTAGAGGGCGAGGCCCAACACTGGTGGCAGTCTTTGAGGAGGCGGACAGCAGAGGGGATCCAGATGACATGGGATCAGTTTAGGCAGGTTTTCTACGAGCAGTATTTCTCAGCTGAGGTGAGGCTGCAGAAGGAGAGAGAGTTTATGGACGTCTCTCAGGGTTCATTGACCGTGGCACAGTATGAGTCCCGATTTGCGGTACTTTCTCGATTTGCGCACCACATCGTCCACGATGAGCAGAGACGCACTCAGCACTTCGAGAGGGGGTTGAGGGCCGATATCAGGCGTATGGTCTCAGTACTGATGTGCACTAGGTATTCTGACCTAGTTGGGAGAGCACTACGAGTTGAGAGGGAGATCCGCGATTCCGGACCAGAGCAGAGCAGAGGGAGAGCGCAGCCTAGCGTTCCAGAGCCACGAAGGATGCCTGACAGGGACAAAAGGCCGAGGCTTGATACTGGAGGTTCTGGGTCTTATGGAGATAGAGACAGGAGGAGTTATGGAGGTTGTTTTAACTGTGGCAGATTCCATATTCCGGGTCCCTGTGTAGCACCACCCGGAACCTGTTTCAGGTGTGGTCAGCACGGTCACCGCGTGGCAGGATGCCCACACCCGGCCTCGTACCAACTGCTCAAGACCGTTAACACAGTTCCGGGGGACAACCGGTCAGATACTGCTCCCCGATTCCAGTATCCGAGGCCTGCACCAGTAGCATGTACATTCTTACTTATTTGACCCAATGAGAGTTGGGACTACAGCTTCATACTTCGACATCCAAATGAATTTCTAGTTAGAGGAGGAGACTGTGAACCTTTTCTTTCCTATTATGCACTTGCTTGAGTTGCTGGCGAATTTTTATACAAGTATTTTTTTTCACATAAGGTGCATGATAGTCGGTATAAAACTGCAATCCAAAAAGGAATTGACCAATACGGCATAAAACTAACATGCGGTATCAGCTATGTGTCTACCATATCAGAAAGCTCAGTAGTCAATCTAATTTATATCAAGCCTATCATATAACACAATAATTAAAGCCAATGCTCATAACATAAGTTGATGTAATTACTAAAGAAATTTTACCTCATTTGAAAATCTGTAGTTCGATGCAGGGGTGACACTGAGAATGTAACAGGCAATCCGAAATTTTGGGAACTGACATGATTGCATTCATCTCAGCCCTATTCAGGATATTCAATCTTCCATTGGAGTGTTTTTATATTTACAATGAATGAAAGTTACATTGTAAATATTCAAATAAAATAAAATAAAAGGTAAAATGAAAGAAAGGAACAATGAATATGCAAAGAACCAAAAGCCTACTTATGAACATAACAATCAATAAAAAGTTTGTTTTTTGCAAGAACTTCTCCGAAAATTTTACAGAAACATTCCGAAAAAAAAATGGCATGTTTCAATCCATCAGCATTTCTAAATATTTGAAGTCCTTGTCTTTATAATATCCATTATGCTCAAGGGAATACAACTGGTTAATAAGAAGAAAAAAAATACCTTTACATGAATGTGATGGACTCAAGAGTGGGTATGGAAGAAATCCCACAAGCGAGTAAAATCCTGAAACATGCATACGATATTTTTTTTAAAATATAGAGAGAAAAAGAAGCAGAAGAAACCCTAATACTCCTCATAACGGACCATCTCACCAAAGAGAAGAAAATGGAAAATAAATTTTCACTCTTTCCACAAGCTATGCGGCTTAAATTTTCCGAATTAGTTGCATCGAAACCTATCTTGGTCAGATAATAACCGAAAACCACAAAATCTTAAAATCCCTAGAATAATCAGTCTGTAAAAGCATCTCTTTTACAGATCTATGTTAAACTACTACATTTCTTTTTCTCAAATCAAACAAAAATTTACAATTTTGAAAGCATACAGGGTAGGGCCTCCATGAAAGCTTACCTTACTTTGCAACACGAGCTCAAAGGGGTGAAAAATGCCGTCTATTGAGTCGTGAGGGACGAGCTAGTGGAATGGGAGAAATTGGTTAGTCATTGAAGAGAAGAGGAGGGGAAATGCCGTCGGTCCTCGATCGTTGCCGGAGAGGAGAGGAGGAGACGGAGCTGGACAAAGGAGATTGTTGCAGCCATGCAGGAGAGAAACGGAGGAGAGGAGCCTGATGGAGGAGAAAACAAAGCTCTCTCGACTTTGGGAAGAGTACGAACGCGGCTCCCATCGAGCCAGCTTCATGAACGAGGCTCAAAAATGTTTGGGTCGGCTGAAAATTTCGGCTGAACTGAGGGAGACGCGTGTCGGAGGATTCGTAAGAGGAAACGTCGTAGAAAAAATCGGTCGACGGCACCTGGCTAGTGAAACGTGCCGCTACTAGGGCTGTAAATGGATCAGATCATGATTCGTTTACCGTCCGGTTTTGATTAAATTATCCGATTTAATCGGATTTTTAACCGATTAAATTATCCGTTGGGTTGGATTCGGATCCAAATTTCAGATCCATTTATAATTGGATTCGGATTCAAATCAGGGCATATCCGTCCGATTAAGATCCGAATCGGATTAGATTTAAGGTATAACTGTAATTTATTAGAATTAGTAAGGGTCTTCAAGTAAATTTACTAGTATACTATATATACCCTCCCACACAAGACCTAAACCTAACGCTCCCTCCCAACTCTCAAACTCTCCATCTACAAGTTGCGATAGCCGACAGGTATCCCCTAACCCTAACTATAGATCAAATCCCCTTCATTCTCCTCTCTCTTTGGTTCTGCTTATTTTTTTCTGATGATTTTTATTGAATGGCTAGGGTTTTGATTTATGGGAGGAGTAATAAATCTCAACACCATCAAGGAAGACGACGGTGATGTCCATGGCGCTTCAACTTTGGCTTCTACTAGTTCGTTTCCTCTATCTTCATGTTCGTCGGCTGCTTCGGGGTCTAGTTATTGGAAATCTGGTTCGTCTTCTTTGGTTTGCCTAAAGCTCTTGTGTTCTTCTATCATTTCTTAACCAGTTCTTCTGGTATCGGAAAGAGCCTTTGACATTCACGGCTATATCAGCTCAGATCGCCGTGGTCCCTCTTGGACACATGATGACCTCCATGATAAGTGATAAGTGATAACAGATCGCCTGTTCTTCAAGGGTACGCGTGTTCTTCCTGGCCTACAGGAAACTTGGTGCCTTTTTGCAAAGCTTAACAGTGGAGACATATCAAAAAATGCTGCCAATAAGCTTGTTCAGCTCTGCCAAGCTTTGGAGAAAGGTGATTTTTTTGTACAGTCCTACAAATCAGGGTGCAGATCTTCAGAAGATGCTAATATCTAACCAAGCGGCATTATATCTTCATTCTTTATTATTGATAAATTGTTCCTGTGCAGGTGCTGCTAACAACAAGTGAGTGAGATTGATGCAATTTTTGGCTTGCAACACTGAAGCTAATGATCAAGACAAGACAAAATTGGAGAAGTTAGAAACTAAAATTTCTACCCCAGCCATTTCTATAGGCTCACATGTTGGAGTGGTTGAGTCTTGTGGCTTCTATTCTTTCTACATTTCATGTACAGAGATTTTTTTTTGGGTGATTAAATGATTGCAATATATTAATCAATTTCATGGTTTTTTCCCCTTGCTGGGTTGTTTCTGTCCGTTTTATTTTGTTGAGAGTCATCGTCTATTACATGATCTTCCTGTAGCAGCTTGAAGAGAGAAATGTTGGGTAATTGTTAAGATTTAGTAACATAAAATCTAATCAGATTTGGTAACATATTTGAATATTTAATCGGATTCGAATAAATCGGATTTGAACACGGATTTAATAACAATAATCAGATTCGGATTTGGTATTACGTACGAAAGATCCGTCGGATAATTAAACGAATAAGGATATCCTTAATATTAATCGGATTCGAATATGGATTTACATACATCCGCTCTGAATCCGATCCGTTTACAGTCGTAGCCGCTCCCCAGGCCCGCAGCAGAACTAAAAACCGTCCGCAGCAGAACTAAAAACCGTGAACACAGTGTGTAATGTTTTACTGATATAACACGGATTTATATGTAGTACGGATGTGACGGAAAGTCGTCTTCACCGGTTATTCATTTATTCTTAAAAATGAATTTCTTTTCTATTAAATCATTTTTTCAAATAAATTCACCAACCAGGTGCAGGCACCGGCAAATAATCTTAGGAGAAGAGGATATTTGCTAGTAAAAAGACTAGTTTATCAGGTGATAGCCAAACTCCCAACGAACAATACGAAGTCAGATTTGAAAGAACACAAAAAGATGGATAGTAAAAAACGATGAAATCGAGAAACCATTTCGATTTTATCGCATCATGTGTCGTTATCATTCATAGACTTCAAGGTATGAGTTATTTCTTCTTTTAAAATGATTGTTCTTAATCTTATCATCCTTCTCAATTGCCCTCCGTGTTGGATTGTCTTCCTCTAATCTCGATACATCTCTCAGTTTTCCATGCGGGAAGTTTACGATTACTTTGTTTCTTGAATTTTTTGTTGCAACTTTCAGTTTCCATCTGGGTAATTTCTCTAAGTTCTCTTGAGGGTTTCTTGGTGTTCGATCGATGTCGAAAGAAGAAGAAATAAGAGAGGGTTTTCGCATGCTTGGGTATAATCTGATAGAGGGGAAAGGCATAATCGAAGGGTTTGCTGTTAATGATGGTTCTGTGATCAGTTCTCGTAATTCCCCTTTTCAGAAGATTAGGGTATTCGAGACTCCTGCGACCTTTCAAAGCAGCTTTAATGGATCATCTTCAAATGCAGACCCAACTGTTCATTCGGCAGAAAAAGGGCTTCAGGAGGATAAACATTATCCCTACATACCTCCTCTCCGTGATGAGTTAGCGCTTTTGATCTTGGCTAGGGTTCCTAGATCAGAATTTTGGAAGTTGCGCTTGGTAAGTAAGCGTTATTTATCCCTTATGAGAAGTGGTGAGCTCTATAAGATTAGGAAGTTGATTGGGGTTAGAGATCATTTGATTTTTATGTTAGCAAGTAAGGAATCTCGTTGGTGGGCAACTGATAGGCAATTCATGTCGTGTAGAGAGCTCCCAGTAATACCATCGGATCGATGTTTTGCTCAATGTTGTAGGGATTCATTTTGTGTAGGAACTCATTTGCTAGTGTTTGGACAGGAGACGACTGGTCCAGTTACTTGGATGTATGAGATGACGATGAACAGATGGCACAGAGGCCCTCTAATGATTAGTCCTAGACGAGCATTTGCAGCTGCTAGGCATGGAAACTTTGTTTTTGTAGCTGGAGGGATTGCGAGGGGGACTGTGGAGATGGTAATGAACTCAGCTGAGAAATATAATTGTGGAAGCAATTCCTGGGAGCTAGTTCCGAGTATGAACAAAAAGAGACAGCTCTGTTCGGGGTTCTATATGGATAATAAGTTTTATGTGATAGGAGGAAAAAATGAAATGGGGCTCGATCTCACTTGTGGGGAAGTTTATGATGAGTACAGAAGCACTTGGAAGCCGATTCCGAACATGCTGTTGGATGCTACACCTTTGGATAATCCACCTTTGGTTGCTGTTGTGAACAATGAGCTTTACTGGATTGAAGCTTCTTCAAACCAGTTGATGGTGTATCTGAAGAAGAGTAATTCGTGGAAGGCATTAGGGAAAATTCCTGTGAGTTTTGATTATAAGAAAGGATACTTTTTGACTTTCAAGAGTTTGGATGATGAGTTAATTCTCATTGGAGGTTTCCATGACAATTCCTCAATCCATGGGATGCCTGTTCATACCTGCTGCCCTGATCCAAGTGCTGAGCTTTTGCAATGGAGATTCCTTGGATGTGACAGTAGCCAGAAGAGTAAGTTCTTATTGAATTGCTGTACAATGGAAATATGATCATTTAAGTTACTAGTCTTTTTACTATTATGGTCTAGCTGACTTTTATTTTGTTTAATTAGCAGAAAATAGTTTATTATATGAGAAAACTCTGAACAAGCACAGTTGAGAGAGGGAAAAATTAAACAATGTAAGAAAAGCCATTTCCACTTAACAAAGTTTTATGAAATGTTTTTCTTATCTATTCAGTTGATGCAAGCAGGTGACAGGATTTCATGAAGAGAGTCAAATGATTAGATTGCTCTTAACACATGTTAAAGACTTTAGGCTTCTTGTTAATTGCAATAACAATGATTATATGCAAATGATTAAACATTGTATTTTTCTTAGAGCACAGTAAATCAAATGTATTGTTGTGCTGAACATAATCTCTAGATTTATGTGCTAGGTATGATTTTAATATCTTTTAGGCGAATGGTATCTAATTTGCTTCACAAAGTTTAATTACTGGATGAGTCATGGCTTTCATTGGGACATGGAACAATGATGTGGTCGATTCAGACCGTGCACTGTGTTGGAAACGTGGTGAACAGGCAAATTTGACAATAATTTAACAAATAAAAACTCCATTGATACTTCTTTAACACAATTTGTGACTGCCTTCTGACCAACATGGTGGATGATTGTTGGGTGTGGTGGAGATTATGACAATAAGATAGAGATATTTTCAATTATTTTTTATTATCTTGTGGAATTTGAGGTGAAATCGGTGATTGCTTTTTGTTTCTAATGCTTCATGGATCAAAAAATTGCTTTTTCTTTAGGAATTTTTTTTCTAATTGGTTTTGGGTTTTCTAATGGGAATGTAAGTTTTGAGTTTTTGTAATGTAGTTTCTTGAGGCTATGTTTGTGTGACAGAGAGAGAGAAAGGGTTAGTGGTCTATATCAATAAAAATATAGTGTCGTTTTGTGGGTTTTGATTTTTTGTAGTTTTTCATTTTTATTGAATAAAAAATTTGTTTTTGAATACATGCTAGCATATTGCTTTTCTTTATAATTATCAATTGTAGATACATATGAATTGTACCTACTAGGAACATAAAAGAGATTTAACTGCTTACCTATTGAATCTATGAAGTAGATACCAAAATCAAGTTTGGTATGCTAGTTTCACCGGCATGTAGCAATTGCTGTTTTATCAAAATTTACTGGCACTTGTTTCACTACATTTTTTGTGCTTTCATTCAAAAAATTTCAACAAATCCAAAATAATTTTTAAAAGAAAGTGGAAAAAGCCAAAAATAGAGTCCCGCCACTTTTTCACATTGATAGCTGAAAAGTAACAGCAATGCTGGTTGACAAGCTTGAGTGGTAGCATTTCCATCCCATAAGTGACTCAATATAATGATTTTGATTCACTATATTCAAAATTCAAGCTTTTTCTTAAAATATTGAATCGTATAGTAATTGTTCTACTTCGAATGAAGTTTATGATTCAAAATTATCATCGAGGACTCTTCTCTGTCTTTAGTATTTTGTCTTAAATGCGTTTTTTGCTTCTTGTATTAGGCATTGTTAAAAAAATCTGAAATTTTTGTGTGCAAATTTGTAATGCCAAATGTTAGGTCTATTTCCAGTCTACACCTGCAAAAGTTGTACTTCAATGGAACTTATGCTGGATTATGTTCCTTTTAGTAATTTTTGTATTCCTAACAAAATTTATGGTTTAAAATTATTGTGCCCAATTTTTATGTTTGTCTTGGTAGCTTGTCTTACATGTCTTTTTTGGCTTCATTCTTAAGGTTGATAAAAATTTTAATTTTCCTCCAAAAAGTTTTCACAGTATTTAAGTTGGATTTTACACGTTCAGATTTGGTTTGACATTAGAAGTTTACTAGAACTTAATGTTAACTATTAGCTGACTCCTACCATGTTGAGACCCAAATAAGAAGATTGGTGGTAATTTCATTATTTGAGGTTTGGTCGGGTGCTTTTCGCACATGCATGCATCAAGCTGGATTGGGTTGGCCGTGTGTGTCATGGGTGTTGTCTGTCCGTGCATGAGGTAGAGTTATAATTCTTAGAAGAATGGGTTGGTATGGAGGATAAATGGAGTAATAGGAAAGAGTGCTCGAAATTAAAGAGATATTTGATGATTTTTTAATTCTCCACCTGTTAGCGTCCATGGTCTTTCCTTCTTTAAAAATATCTCCTTAAGAAATTAAAGACATTTTTTAAGAAGTTTTTATCATCTATTCTAGGAGATTGTAATTGTAAATTGACTATAAATTATTAAAAAAAAATTTGAACGAGAAATCAGGTATAGTTATCGTAGGATTTAAGAAGACACATAAGGTGTATTCAGATGAGAGGAAATAGGGCCTTTTCATGGGTGTTTTTGGTGCAAAAGAAAGTTACTTTTATCCTTTTTTGAAAGGAATGGAGAAAATTCTACTAGAAAATGGTTATTCTATCTTATGCCAAGTGGGAGTTCCCTTCATTTTTGTGGTAAAATTATTAAAAAGAAGAAACTAGGACATGGATATCATTTTTTGCGTGCTTTAATAAAAAGAAATTAAAATGAAGAGAAGGATCTACATAGAAATTTTTTTCCCCATACCAAATCCTATAGTTTGCTATAGATATTTATAGGTTGATCATGGTGTGAGACTTTTGGCTTTGGATGTGGTTTCTTACCACTCAATCTTTAGTGATTTATCAAGGATTAGATCCTGCTGTTCACTTGATCATGTGAATTTTAACTATTTGATTCACTTTTTCAAAATCTTTACTCAGGGTCAGGTCATTTATATATCACTACCATCCAAAATGAAGTGAGATCAAAATGGTCTATATGTGCTTTTTGAGAATATGATCTTGTGATGTTTCTCAACATACAGATAATCTTTATATAACTTCATCTAATTGTCATTATTTCTTTTAACATAACCATACAAAAGGAAAAATGACAATCGGCATGTAATATGATTGATGTTTGGCGCACATGATCCCTAGGCACTACCCATGCGTGATGGAGCTTGATCATCAAAAAAATTTATATTTGTGTACAAATCATGTTCTGGAACACTGGACAGGAAGCATTGAGATTAGAAGTTCAAAGGAATTTATTGAGATGATATTTGGCAAGCATGATCTTTTCTAGAAGAAATATAATCTTGTTGGTTTTAGTTTTTTTATCTAGAAACCCACAACCGTGCCCAAATCTGATAGGCATATTCTCCACCATTAGGAACCAGATAGATTTTAGTGTTAACCACTGTTCAGATTGAGATAATTCTTTGCATGCTTAGTCACTTTACTGGGACATGGCAGATGGTAAGTACTTAATAAGCTCATCTTCAGGCTTCATGTTTTGAATAGGTTCTTCAGCCAGGAACCTTTGATCCTGCCTCTTTTATTTACTGTTTTTTTTTATAAATAGATTTATTATCTGCAAGCTCTAAAGATAGTATAAGAAGCTTTAGTTGACCCTCATGAATTTGGGTTGTATATTGACTACTGGTATTTGTCAATACTGATAATAAGCTCATTTTCATATTTGACGCTGTAAATAGATTCTTTAGCATTCAACCTTTGATATTATTGCCTCTTTTATTTATTGGGTGATTTTTATACAACTTTGTTGTCTTTAAGCTTTGGAGAAAGGTTAAGAAGCTTTGATTGATTCCTCTGGGTGTCTATGAACTACTCTTTTCTCAGAATATTTTTGTAATGAACAACAAAATCTTGGTGTTAATTGTGTAGTTTAAATAATTGAAAAATCTGAAACCAACTTTTAGTTTAATAATTAACAGGCTGTTTGGTAACGTGTTCAAACACAGTTTTTGGTTTTTAAAAACACGAAACCCGAAAACTTGTTTGGTATTGATGGTTGTCAGATCGTTATTCATAAAAACGGTTGAAAAACAACCTTGTTTTTACACATGATCTCAATTGGTTTTTACAAACCGAAAATTTTGGTTTCTAAAAACGACGACTCATTTTTTTATTTGATGGCATTTTTGTAATTACTTATTTCTTTTCTCTTTGATACCTCTACTTCTCTTTCTTTCTTCACATGAAAACTCCTCTTCCTCTTCCTCGGAACCACAACCAGACACGGTTCTCCAGCAAATCTTCAGTGACAAGCCTAATTAAGTTCAGCATTTTGACCTGAGAAGCCGGAGACTGGATCTACGCTTCCTGAAGAAGTTTTTGTACTTGGTACTCCGGTTGATTATTCGGTAAAGAGTGGTTTGGAGGGGCAGTTGAGAATATTGGAGATGTATAAGAACCAGCTTCAAGAGCTGGCACAGAGGAGCTGCTTTAACTTTCTGTCGTATACGTGTATAAGAGAAGGTCCTGATCACACGTCGGGATTCAAGGCTACCGTGAATTTCAACGATGAGATCTTCGAGAGTCCTAGCTTTTGTCCGATGTTTAGGCAGGCAGAGCATTCGGCTGCCGAGGTGGCACTCAATTCGCTCTCTAGTAGGGGTCCGTTGCACTTGCTAGCCGTCAGCATCCTTGTAAGTAAGCTCCTTTGTATGGTAGCAGTTAGTGTTTCATTTCAGCTCAATTAGGGCTTCTGTTCCCATCATTTCTGGCTCGACTCAGGGATGCGTGAATGTGCTGGCATGCCAGCATCTGTGCCGATGCAAGGAGTCGGAAACTTTTGACCCCGGCGCCAATCGTACGCAAAACCTAACGGGTTGCGGTTCAGATACGACTGGCAGCCTGTGGATTTGGAGACTTCTGATCCAGCGATTGCTAAAAGAATTGGGGTTTGTCCTCCAAGGTTCTTCCCCCAATTTTATGGCAACATAGACGACGGCCACGTTGGTGGTGGCCGTTTGATGTAGAATCTACAGAAATTGAGGGCCGTGTGGGGTGACGGCCGTTTCAAGAATGGATGGTGAGGACAATCAATAAAAGGTAAAAAGAAAACCAACAATATCTCAGTACTTGTCGCCTGTTTCTTTATAGCTGTGATCGAAGTATAGAGAGAAAAGATTAAGAGCCACCTTGACGATTACTGGTTCAGGGGTGCACATAGTGACTGCCCTTAGTCTTAGTTGAAGGAGTAAGCGAAATCGTACCTAGCCGTGATCGGAGTAGGGCGTATCTTCTTCCTGGAGTAAGGGGGATCTCCATGTATTGTTGCGACAGGAAACAACAGGAGGATAGATTACTTCATGTTATGAGGATAGCATGAGAGTAGGGTGGTCTAAGGAGACCGGAATAGCTAATGTAATTGTGTTGTATGTTGATCGAGAGATCTTTTTCCCTTGTCTACAAGTCCCTATTTATAAGTTGTTTTGCTAGATCACAAAGTCTCCCAACGACCCACTCTTAGGAAGTTAAACCCCACTTTACACAAACCTCCCACGTTTCTAGGAAGCGAGGGACCCCACTTTCCATCTTTTTAGCTCTTGTAGACTTTTTCTAAACCAATCTTACGTAATGAGGTTTCTTAATGGACCCCACTTCCCTATTTAGGGGGATTTGTAGCCACATAAGATTCAATTCTACCGCCTGACTACTGCGGGTGTAAACATTGCCCCCCACTTTCTCATTACGTCGTTGTACTAAGACGTGATGAGAAAGTGATAATACACTTGTTAGCCATATTAGGCTAAGATGGGTTGTATTTGTTTCATAGGTAGTAACATAAGGGTCAGTCAAAATTTGGGTATATATTTTTGACTAAAACGAAACGGTGAGTATAGTCATTTTTATGACTATTTGTGGATTCGGCATGCAGATTACGACCGAATGGACCCTTTTTGTATATTCGGCATGAAAAATCACAGCCAAGATAATGCGACTGGATAACTTAATAACAAGGACGTTACCGGTATGATCATTTTGTAAAATAAATGTGACCGGTTTTATCATTTCTTACGAAAAATGTGGCCAAGCGTCCATTTTGGATGTTCCCGGTTCCTTCTTTTTTAAGAAACATGTGGCTCGATGACCATTTTTAAGGACTTTTTTGATTCCTTCTTTTTTAAGAAACATATGACCAGATGACCATTTTTCAAGAAGGATTTTTCTGGTCGCTACTTTTTTAACAAACATTCGGCCGGATGACCATTTTTAAGGCCTGCTTTTTAAACAAACATGCGGCCGGATGGCCATTCTTTTATTATTTGAGTATTCACGACCGAAAAGGCTATGAATTCCTTTTATGAATCATGGCCATCTGGTTATGAATTATCTTGATCGATCAATCATGGCAGAATGGCCATGATTTCTCTTGTCAAATCATGGCCATATGGAATGATCGTTTGTACCTGTTGAACCCATAATAGGTTTTGAAAAGCAGTGTATAGAACAACTTTCTTCACCAATTGATGATGCCGTAATCCAACCAAGGGGCCATAATCTGATGGTATTGTGTGACCCACCACGGCTTCTAATCTGTGACGATGAACTGTAAACTGTAGGTGTGACCGGAAGTAGCGACATGTGAATCCGGTGAAAAAGGTAAACCTCAAGATGGCCGAAAGATAGAGTAAAGAGATTTCATCTCTATGGTTCAAAGACGGAGTAAGCACCAATGAAACTAAGATTTCGGCATGAGATTTCGTCTTGCCCCCGGGTGTGTTTTGGCGAACAAGATTAAATATATATTTTGTAAAATCGGCAAAAATATACTCGTCGATCCAAATATTTGCCAATTTTAGGGTCCTACCGGGCGTACCAAAAAGATGTTCCCATCATTTACGGCTTGACTTGAGGACGCGTGAGTGTGTGGGCGTACCAGCATCTGCGCCGATGCAAGGAGTCAAAAACTTTTGACCCCGGCGCTAATCGCACGCAGAACCCGACGGGTTGCGGTTCAAATAAGATCCGACCTCTTGTGGATTTGGAGACTTCTGATCTGGCGATTGCTGAGAGAATTGGGGTTTGTCCTCCAAGGTTCTTCATCCGGCCGCATGTTTGTTTAAAAAGCAGGCCTTTTCAGCCGTAAATACTCAAATAATAAAAAAAAGGTCATCCGGCCGCATGTTCGTTAAAAAAGCAGGGACGGGAAAAATCCTTCTTAAAAAATGGTCATCTGGCCATATGTTTTTTATTTTTTTTAAAAAGAAGGAACCAAAAAAGTCCTTAAAAAATGGTTATCCAGCCACATGTTTCTTAAAAAAGAAGGAACCGGGGACATCCTTTTTTAAAAATGGACGCCCGGCCACATTTTTCGTAAGAAAGGATGAAACCGGTCACATTTGTTTTACAAAATGGTCATACCAGTAACGTCCTTGTTATTGAGTTATCCGGTCTCATTATTTTGGCCGTGATTTTTCATGCCGAATATACAAAAAGGGTCCATTCGGCCGTAATCTGCATGCCGAATCCACAAATAGTCATAAAAATGACTATACTCATCGTTTCGTTTCGGTCAAAAATAAATACCCAGATTTTGACCAACTCTTATGCTACTACCTATAAAACAAATGGGATTCATCTTAACCTAATATGGCTAACAAGTGTATTATCACTTTTTCATCACGTCTTAGTACAACGACGTAATGAGAAAGTGGGAGGCAATGTTTACACCCGTCGTAGCCTGACGGTAGAATTGAATCTTATGTGGCTACAAGTCCCCCTAAATAGGGAAATGGGGTCCATTAAGAAACCCCATTACGTAAGATTGGTTTGGAAAAAGTCTACAAGAGCTAAAAAGATGGAAAGTGTGGTCCCTCACTTCCTAGAAACGTGGGAGGTTTGTGTAAAGTAGGGTTTAATTTCCTAAGAATGGGTCGTTAAGAGACTTTGTGATCAAGCAAAACAGCTTATAAATAAGGATCTGCAGACAAGGGAAAGAGATCTCTCGATAAACACACAACTATATTAGCTATTCCGGTCTCCTCAAACCCCTTATTCGGTCTCCTCAGACCACCTTACTCTCATGCTATCCTAATAGCATATGCTATCCTAATAGCATGAAATAGTTTATCCTCCTGTCGCAACAACACATGGAGATCCCCCTTACTCCTCCTGGACAAGGCTAAGAAGATACGCCCTACTCCGATCACGGCTAGGTACGATTTCGCTTACTCCTTCAACCAAGGCTAAGGACAGTCACTATGTGCACCCTGGAACCAGTAATCGTCAAGGCGGCCCCTGATCTCTTCTCTCTAGACTCCGATCACGGTTATAAGGAAACAGGCGGTAGGTACCGAGATATGGTTGGTTTTCTTTTTTCCTTTTATGGATTGTCCTAACCATCCATCTTTGAAACGGCTGTCACCCCCCACAGCCCTCAATTTCTGCAGATTTTACATCAAATGGCCACCACCAACGTGGCCGTCGTCTCTGTTACCATAAAATTGGAGGAAGAACCTTGGAGGACAAACTCCAATTCTCTCAGCGATCGTTGGAAGAAGTCTCTAAATCCACAGGTGGACGGGTCGTATCTGAACCTGTCGGGTTCTGCGTGCGATCGGTGCAGAGGTCAAAAGTTTCCGACTCCTTGCATTGGCATAAATTCTGGCACGCCCGCACACTCATGCGTCCCCAAGTCGAGCCGCAAATGATGGGAACAGCTTCTTAAAATAGGTAAAGCTCCTTTTTGTGGTAGCAGTTAGTTCCTTGGACACCGCTTGCGTCGGGACTTCGGTGGTTATTGATAAGAATGTGGAGGAGAAGAAAGAGAAGAACCCCTTAGCACCACCGCCGGCACATATTAGGTGTCGGCAATAACAACACGAAGAAGAGGAAAATTGATTCTTAGCGAATGCTTTTTAAAAATAATTTTGATTCAGTCACCACATATTTTATAATTGAAAATTAGTGATACTTTTTTAAAATAATTGTGAATTGGTGTTATTTTAAATTCATGAAAATTTTTCCAGACATACCCTCAACATACTTGTGAAAATAAAAAAAAAAAAGAAAAAAAAAATTCTCTTCCACGTTTTGCAATGGAGCTGGATGGCTTGCATTGTTTTGGAACAGTCATCCTTTGATTGATTTATCATATATATATATATATATATATATTTAGAAATTCACCTTGATCCAATACGGTGACAGGTTCAACTATAGATAATGTAGAGGAAGATGATTTTACATTAGATGATGCCCCACAAACTAGTCGATGTATGCGTCATAAGGATGATAGCAAAAGGAGAAAGGAGTCAAGAACCACAAAATTATCCGATTCCCTTCATATATTCTTCATATATTAGCTGAGGCATCTATGGCTAGGGCTAATGTATTGAATTGATTGGCCCTAAGTATATAATTGCTGAATGTATCAAATGCCTTGAAAAGATGGAAGGATGGACACCATAAGCCTACATTAAGGCAATTGTGATATTTCAGTCCAAAGGTTGGAGAGAGGCTTTTATTGAGATGACTGTAGAAAGAAAGGCCATTTGGTTGGCTTCCCTGTTTTGACTTTTTTTCGTGGAGATTATAGGTTCTTAGGCTACACTAATGCCTTTTATACTACTGATGTTTTGTTTTAAAGGATGATGTTTTAGAGAATATTACTATGAGCCCTTTAGATTGTGGTAGTTTGTACTTTATTATGCAATTGTTATTGTTCTTTATTTGGATAATGGATTTATGGGATTTATCCTTTGTAATTTGTGTTATGGAATTTTGATTTGCTTTTTTTTTTTTCATAGCAAATTTGTTATAGTTTAATGACCTTGTAGGTTGTATAGCAACGCATATTTGTTAATTTTGAAAAGTTGAATTGTTTTTTTTATCAGTTGTTATCAAACAGGTTTCTTGTCACCTGCTTTCAAAAACCCAAAAAACAGTAATTGTTACCAAACAGGGTTTCTTGTCACTTGTTTTCAAAAACTCAAAAACAGTTAGAAATGTTTTTAATTTTCAAACTGTTTTTAAAAAAAAACGTTACCAAACGGCGTCTAAGACAATGAGCTTTTATTTTAAGACCATCAGTTAATAAGAATAAAGACAGCCAATTCAATCCGCTAGCTTGATTGGACCCGAAGACTGCCCATCTGAGCTTCTAACATTGTTGCTCCGTCCATTATAGTTCAAAATCTTACAAAATTTCATCTATGTTGCAATAGAATGTAGGAAGCTGGTTGGTGAAAGAACAGATTTGACTGGAAAGAGTCCAGTGGGCTCCACATTTCGCCTGATGTAGTTTTAGATCTCTTCATCTATAAACAAAAAATGGCATATTTAATTTGATCAGTTTTTCAAACAGGGTCGGGCTTTGTTCTTTTCTTTCATTTCTTGGTAACTAAATTTACGTTAGTGTGAGAAAAGTTGCTTTTCCTGTATTATGTTGCTTGGTTATAATATTTGGAGTATTATAGCCATTATAAGTTATTGAGGCAAATTAAATCACCAATATGGTGCATACATGATATAAAAAAAAATTCCAATTTTTTTTGCTATTCTTACGAGGCAAAGGGTGATATTCTTTTTTATTTTTTCATTTTTTGTTTTTACGAGTGTTTTTGGGACCTGATATGGAGTTGTTAATTTTCTGGCTTAGATATTTAACAAAAATTTTCAAAACAGATAACTTCGGTGGACTGTTCATAGAAAAATTATGTTTACTACTATAAAAAACATGAAGGTCCTTATTGTTTGTCTATTTTTATTTTCCAGAAGTATCCTCCTTCATTTATATATTTCTTCTCGTGTCATTTTCCAAACTACCTTCATAACCACTTCACAGGAAGAAATTGCCATGTTTGCCTAAATTGCTCCATGAGATGCTGCCATGTGGAGCATCTTATGGCTACTGGTTTTTCATGTGGGGCTCACTTGAAACATTTACAACAATAAAAAAAAAATACTGATTGTGAGATGCTCTACATGACGACATTTCACAGTCACATCAGGGAGCAATTCAGGGAAACGTGGTAGACCCATTTCACACCATTTCCACTTTCAACAATTTATCCTTTCAAACGAAAGGTTGTGTCCCAAAAGATATTTATAAATAAAATGTACTAAATTTCAATCTTAAATCTCCAAAAGAATCTATCTGTCTTTCTCAAATCCCACACAAGATAACTTCCATCTCCAAGAGAATCTGTCCAAAAGATAACGTGGTTATCTCTAAATTTCAAGTTTTTTCGTGAATGGTGGCGAGTCCGTCTTTAGATTTCACAATAATGATTTTTTTATTTATTTATTTGGGATCATATTTGTGAGAATTCTATTATTTGGAATATCACATTTATTTTATTTAAATGTCTTTGATTAGGATTAGGATTGTTCACTTTATCTAAAACTTCTCTACGAGAGAGAATTGGATTAACATTGGAGGTTTATTTATAAAAAGGTTGATTGGGATTATTTTCGTTATCTAAAATTTCTATATAGGAGAGAATTGTATTAACATTGGAGGTTTATCTATAAAAAGGTTGATATGATGGTCTCCTTAGTTCAAACACAAAATATAACTAGTTGTTTTACCTGTGCTAAGCACAGGAACATATATATATATATTTAAATATGTTATTTTTAAATAATTTAAAATAACCGCTACAATGAGTAAATATAATAGTTGGACATTTTGGTATCATGTGTAAGCACACAAATAATTTATTTACAGCCTAAGATTTTAATGGCAACAATTCCTTATGTCATTTAATTTTTAATTGGCAGGATTCAATATTTTGCTGACCGTTTTTTGGCTGCCAATCCTTTTTTAGTGAAAATCATACAATTTTTTTTTTTTGGCAGCTAGTCCTTTTTTTGGACTCTAAATGTAAATAATTCCTTATGTTTATATTATATTAGTAAAATAAATATTTAAAGTGGCCCCCGAAAAGGGCCACTTTAAATAATATGTCTTACTACTATTGTTGAATAATAGTAAAATAAATATTTAAATTAAAATATATTTAAAAATTAACTATTCTTTTGCGTTTTCATTTTTAATAACTATTATTATAATTCTAAGATATATCACTAGCAATTGCAACTAAAAACACAAATATCTTTTCTATTTAAGTGATACGAGCAAATAGCAATTGCAAAGTCAGCAAATTTTTTTGAAAATAGAGAAATATATCTTTGATTATTTAATTATTAATTTAGTTAAAAATAGTTATGGGTTTCTAGGATTCTGAAAAGATAAGGATTAATAATATAATTTTAATTTAGTTAAAGATAACATTGTAGAAAATGTATTTTTAAATTTAAAAATTCTGACAATGTACATAAATTGTTGGACGGAATATTGATTTGGCTTATAATTGAGAATTAGTATATTGATTTGGCTTTGAATGTGCCAAGCAAGATTGGCTCATGTAACGCCCCAGATCCGGGTTACGTAATGGAACCGTAACTCGTACCCGAGGGTTAGATAACAAACCGCAGGATCTATATCAGAGTGAAAGAAACATGACATTCAATTATTATTACCAAAAAATATCAGAGTTCGCTAAAATATCCCAATCACTCAATCACCATGAATTGAAAGAATTACAATTCAAAAACTACTCACTATCTCAAATGCAAATAACAGCTAAAATGAGTCTCAGTGGTCACTCGACAAAATAGTCCTCTCCACTATACTCAGGGTAACCCGCAACTGGCTCAACCCCGCGAGTATCGTCCTCACCAAGATCTGAAAACAAAACAAAACCAACGGAATGAGATATGAATATCTCAGCAAGTAGCATATGCATGCCCAAAATATTTATATTAGTTTCTAAAACATGCTTCAGTAAAAATCTATGCATCGGAAATGATAGCCAACATTTAATAGAAATCTGAAAAATCCAAATACGACTTATACTAATAAGAGCCATCTCCACAACCAATACAATAACTGCAAGACAAAAGTGAAATCATAAAACAAGTCCACAGTGGACTCATGAAATAAGATTGCCCTTAACTAGGTAATGCCGAAGTTCACTATGCCACCTCCCGGCTTAGGTGCGAAGCCGAGTACACGATCATCGTCTTATTGCGGGAGAACCCATCTAGTTCAGTGATGAGTTGGCATGTACTAGTCCAATCACAGTCCGAGTACACGACAAAGTTAGGTATAGCCGCAGCCAGCCGAGTACACGATCAAGCCTCACCGAGTACACGGTGGAAACGCGTACGTGAACAACTCATTACTACTAGCAAGGAAAACAATCTATTCCACTACCTAGCTCTTAACTTGACAAATGTGGATCCACACAGAGCTATGCCATCTAGACTTGAGCTAAAACCAAAAACAGAAATCTCATCAATATAGTATTGTTCCAAACCCAAAACATGCTATCTTGAACACACAGCCATCTCTGAGTACACAGAGTAAACAACACCCCGAGTACATGGCGGTAAGATGACCATCAAGACAAAAACATCATTCAAGTACATGGAGAAAACCAATTGCTCACATTTATCCAAAATAATCTAATTTCAAGTTTCTTTTCAAAAGGTTGCATAAAATTCCCTTTTTATAACCCAAAAGTTTGTAAAGCTGTTAAGTTTTGGTTAAACCAGCAACTCCGAAATAAAAACAGAACCTTAATCCTCTTATTTAATTAAATCTGGTATTTTATGATTCATGTCCAAACAGTAGTTCCTACATATGGTTTATACTCCAAATATCTTGTTTTATATACAGCTTTGAAGCTTACCTTTTACTATCCTATTTCTTTTTACATTACCTATTTATGCACTTACTTCAACAATCCCAGATTTACTCAACTCCAGCTTGCTTATCCCTAACTAACCCTCGAATTTATTTTCCAAGTTCAGGTGCATAACAAAGGCATATGTGCTGGAGAAATCTGTAGCACCCTATCACACTTCTCCAACAAATTTCCGTGTTTTTAGCACTTAATATCTTGAGTGTAACCCCAATTTCAGCACCTATATGTCACTCCAATTTCCCTTTCTTCATATACCATTTATCCTGTAAATAATACCTCCATATAAGTTTTACAAACCACAATTTATAAGAGCTGAAAAAATCTCAGAACTCATAAAACACTCCACTTATTTACCTAGATAGATTGCTGATTTTTACCTTAGTACCTGAATAATTTTTCAGACCAAACCTCTCTTATTTCCCAATAGTCCTTTAAATATTTCTAGCTAGCTACCCCAGATATTTTTCCACTGTTAGAATTATTACTTTAAGTTCGAAACATACTGAGCATAAGCTGGAGAATTATTCAGCACCTAAAATTACTCAAACTTCCACTAAACTGGTTGCTGGTTTTTCACATCCTAATACCTGAAAAGTTTTCCCAGATTCAGCCTTTGTTGCTCCCCAATAGTTCCTTAATACCAATGATTAACTCCCTAATTAATTTCCTACAATTAGCAGTTAAAACAATTCATAAGTACAAAACAGGTGCTGTCCTCAACCACAACAGCACTTGGTTTTTCCACACACAGGTTCAGACTTCAGATTTAGGACTTCAAGTGTGCTGCCCATTTAGCACGTTCACCCATAGATACAACTTCTAATTTAGTCATGTGCAAACCCCTAACTGAAATGTAATACTTGATACCAACAATAGTGATGGAGTTGCTGCTGACTTCTAAGAAAGTAGGCACCAACAGCAATTGTCCATTACTCCATTAATTAACAACCATACAAAAGTTCCTTTAACTGAAGTACTAGTGTTTAAATATATTAGCATCTAAAGTATAACAGCACCTAAACCATAAAAGAAAAACTCTTTTCCACTGTTTTAAATAAAACAGCACCTAAGTATAACCACTTAAACCATAAAAGGATAACACTTTTCCCCTGTTTAAATTATAACAGCACCTAGGTATTGTGCATAAGCAAAACCAATACTGTGTACAGCACCTAAGTATTCCCACTTCTAGTGTATCCTAATCCATCAAAAATCCTACATTAACCATTTAATACAATTCTTAAAAAATCCCCTAAGTAAAACTTAACAACAATATACATATGAGCTGTAAATAAGTGGTTTTACAGCAACTAAATTATTTGAAATGAGCTGAGCACCACTCAGCCATGCTCAGCAAACCTGGGCAGCAACAACACATTACAATCCTAGTCAATGCCACAATCAAAGTTCTTTAATTTAGTCTAAAGTTTCACTCACAATTGATTTCAGAAGTTTTCCTAAGTTTCCACTCATTGGTTTTGAGTCACTTTGGGTCTAATTAAGTCACTTAAACCATAGCACAAACAGCAGGTCCCCGCAGCATTTTGTTTAAAAATTCTGCCATGTCAATTAGGATTTAATTCCCAATAGATCAAATCCAGTCCTTCACCTACTATACATTCCACTTTCAATTCGAATTACTTAATGACACAACCACCTTACTCTGGAATTCTGGTTTTCACCAAAACCAGAATCTGAACATGCCATGGTTCAGTGACTTACCAGAACAGGAAATCAAATAGTTAGGCAAATTTCTGTACCACAGGGTAGTTAAAACATATTGATCATTTCCATTACTTAAACAATAGATCTACTGTTGGTCGAATTAACTCAAACTACAATGGTTCAGTTGCCTAGTCGCCAGGATTTTGTAAACAACAAAGTCATTCAATAGTAAACATTAAGGTCATAAACAGATCTGGAATTTCTAGATCAGATTTCTGCAATGGTTCAGTTGCCTAGTCGCCAGAATTTTGTAAACAACAAAATCATTCAATAGTAAACATTAAGGTCATAAACAGATCTGGAATTTCCAGATCAGATTTCTGCTCCACCAGTATAACTATGATCATTCAATAGTAACAACAAAACAGAGAAATAATGATGCTACTTACTTGTTTAAGCAAACCACTTCTGATTTTTCTTTCCACAATCGCCAAGCACACTCACCCTATCCGAGTTATGCTTTCATTCGAGCCTTCCATCTTTCCAACGAAATCTGAAATATGCACAGCACGAATTCAGATCTAAAATCTGAATACCTAACCACCACATGACCTAAGGAAATTCAATTTAACTCAAGACCTACTGATTTGGAAGAAGGCACACTCAAGTTCTCAGCTGCGGCAGATTCCTCTACTCTCCTTTTTGACAGAATGTAGGATCACCGCAATTCCTTGAGCAGTCCAGCAACTTCCAGATACGGCTTCTTCCTCAATCTCTCTTCTCCTATGAAACTCCCAAACTCAGATCGCCCCCCCCCCCCCCCCCCCCCCCCCCCCCCCCCCCAGAAAAACCTTCGACTGAATTTTTTTTTTTTTTGCTTGCCCTTTTATAGTTGCCGCCCAGCAAGCTTTAAATCTTGATTTGGTGGTGTGCCACTCCACCACAACTCCTTACTATAGCAACACTATTGATTACACCTTGTATTTATCTAACATTAATTCCACATCAGCAACCTCTAAAAATTTATATTACACCACAAAAACAATTTTTTTTTTACCTTACTAAAATACAAAATCTCCAAGCTGGCCCACCCAGATTTAAATTAAGGCCATATGGTCACCCTTGTCTGCAAAACCAATAATTAGATTTTATTTAAGATATTAAACTAATATAATTTTTATTTGCATAAAAATTAGGGATTTTACAGCTCAAGCTTCTAGTAACCCAAAAATCGCCCAGGATATTCAGATTGCAAATATCAATAAAGAACAATAAATTACTAAAAAGTAAAAACAGTGATCAATTCAATTTAGAAAAGAAAACCCCAAAAGAAGGAAAAGTGAATAGCGTTGCATGATTGAAATAATCCCAAAACCTAACACAAAACCCTACGGAAACTACATGTCAATTGATAATCTGGAACTAGAAAGTAAGGGATCACAGAAATAGACAGACAATGCAATAGTAGAAGAGAAGCTTACTTGGCCTGGACCCTCTCACCGGAAGATCTGATGGTCCAACAGTAATACATGTGTCCACATCAGCCTCACATACCTATGTGGACACATGCATTGCCGTTGGATCAGGAGATCTTCCAGTCTATGGCTCCAGCAGATTTCAAGGCGGTTAGAGATGCAATGCTTGGAAAGTTGAAGCTTCATAAGCCAAGATGCTACATGACCTCCTGCACCCGTAACACATACTCTTATATTGTCCGCCATTAGAAGTCCACCGAATCACCTCTCTCTCTCTCTAGCTCTCTCTAACAGCTCCTAGCATCACCAAAAACCAATTTACTCAAACCCATATCCGTGTCTCACTTTTTGTTTGGTTTTTGTCTCTACTCTTCTTGTGTTAACGTTTTTTTTTTTTTTTTTTTTTTTTACCTTTCCAATTTGGAATTGAAAATTTTTTCATTGTTAATTTATTGTGTTTTGAATATTAGCATTATTTTAAAAAGAGAGAAGCATATCTTTGATTATTTTCATTAATTAATTTAGTTAACAGATAATTATTGGTTTCTAGAAAAGGGATAAGGATTAATTATATAATTTCAATTTAGTTAACAATAATATTGGAGAAAGATATCATGTCCACATGGAGGTAAGATGTATGTATTTTAAGAAATTATTTATTTTAAATAAATTATTTTAAGGTGGGGTCCAAAAGGGCCATTGGAGAAAGAAGGGGATGTCCACATGGAGGAGAGAGAAGGTGGTTTATATGTACTCCGCTTTACTATATATACTAGTTGTTTTACCTGTGTCAAGCACGGGAACATATTTTTTTAATACCATATTATTGACATATATCAACATATCATATTCTTATATCTTTATCTATTAAAAAATCATATTTTCTATTAGATACATCTTGTTCTTATATCTTTAAATTATAAAAACTATGTTTCCTATTTTTCTCCTATATTATCCTTATGTTTCTTATGTAACATATTTTCTGAACATAATATATATAAGCATATATTTCATATTTTTATTAACATATGTTTTGAATGTTTCATGATATATGTTTATAGATTAATACATACATATATATAATCGTTGTAATCTAAGATTTTCTTTAAATTGTTAAAAGCTTCGGTGGCCTGCCTTTACTTGACAATCAGAGTATGCCAACCTATGATCTGCACTAATCTTATATATCGCTAACAATTTAATCAAAATGACTATTTATCAAGGTGAATTAAAATCCTTTTTTTGCCTGCATGGAAAGTTAATTTACCATTAAAGGGACACCAACCGGATAGGGTTAAAAGCAGGATTCGTACTTATAGGGGTTGGTAGGGTATGTTAAGATTCGCCTTGTGCCATCCCTAGATTTTCTTTAGCCCGCTTGGAATGTTAATTGTGAATTGGAAGACTTAGGCAATAAATTGTTGGCACATGGCTTCGTGCTGTTGGATTTATTTGGGTTGTTACATTAAAATTTTTAAAAATTAAAAAAACCCAAAAATTGTATAAAAAACAAGATTATTTTTACTAAAGTATTATTGAATAATTTATACAGTTTTTATTATTAAATAAATATAACAATAATTTGTAACAATTGTAATCCCCATTTCATTGTTGTTCCTATATCGTTATCTATTAAAAATAATTCTTCCTTTTTTTCTTCTTATATCTTTTTCCTATATTTACTATCCTTGTTAACATTTTTTTTTAAACACAATATTAGCATATGTTTCGTATCTTTGTTAATACATGTTTCTTAATTGAATTCTAGAATTGGTGTAAAGATTAGTCACGCCAGTTATGATGTTGTTTTTTTCCTGGACCCGTCTATTATTACATTATATATATATATATATATATATATATATATATAGTAATACGAAAGAAAAAGAAATATCTAATTTGTATTTTTTATTACATCTATTATAAATATGACATATCTATAGGAAATACAATTTATAAATACGTCATATCAAATAAAAAACAAAAAATAAAAAAAAGAGATAAAAGAAAACTAAAAAAGAAAAGATAAAAAAAAGTAAAAGAAGAAAATTTGAGGGAGAGAGAAGAGACCCACGTGGTGTCTCTCTCCCTTTTTACTCTCTATTTTTTTGGAAAATAGAGAAGTAAAAGATAGTTATGGGTTTCTAGTACTCTGAAAAAATAAGGATTAATTATATAATTTAAATTTAATTAAAGATAATATTGAAAAAAGATATCATGTTCACGTGCAGGTAAGATATATATATTTTTTAAGAAATTATTTATTTTAAATAAATTATTTTAATGTAGGGCCCAAAAGGGACATTGGAGAAAGAAGGGGATGTCCAAGTGGAGGAGAGAGAAGGTGTTGTTTTACCAGTACTAAGCACAGAACCTTTTTTCAAAATAAAATTTTTTAAATAATTTATAATGTCTATTACTATTAAATATATTTAATAGTGCTTTGTTTCTGCTATGAGCCTTAATTATTTATATATTGATGATCTATATTTATATCTTTTTCCTTTATCATGTTCCTATCTCTTTATCTTGCTAAGCACAGAAAAATATATTGTTCATTGATTATATTTTATTAAATAATATAAAATGTGCATTAGTTTGTTTAAATGCATGAGTATACATAAATCCATTAATTACAAAAGTGTAATTAGGAATCTATCAAAACTAAGGAAACTGCCAAAGATAGTGTGGCAGAATCCTTTACAAATTGGACTCCATGATTGCCTCCCTTCATAGCAGGAGATAATGGTGTAGACACAAAGTAATCCCTTGATTTTATGGAACCTATAGCAATCCTTAACAATAGGAGATCATCTTGTATTTCCTTGTATAAATGATTCATTATATATAAAATGGAATGCTCTCTGTCGTTGTGTGATGGAGAGCAACACACCAAAATTCAAAAAGATCTATTCTTTGTCTTGGTATCAGAGCCGTTTGTGACTCACGTCAATGGCTTCATCTTCCTCCATTAGTCCTGTTAACCCACCCAATATTCAAAACCTGGTTACTCTCAAGTTGACTAAAGATAACTTCTTGCTATGGAAGGCTCAAATCGTTCCCTACCTTCAAGGACTTTGTTTCTTTGGCTACGTTGATGGAAGTATTGCAGAACCTACATCTCATATACCCAATCCTACTGCTGCCTCGTCATCTGCAGCACCACAGCAGGTCCTAAACCTGGTTTTCACCCAATGGTATGATCAAGACCAAGTGGTGTTAAGCATCCTAATGTCTTCCTTATCAGAGGGTAGTCTTGAAAAAGTGGTTGGTCTTTCCACTTCTCAAACAGTATGGTATACCCGTGAGAGAATGTATTCTTCACATTCCAAGGCCAATGAATCACAAATCCGTCATAAGTTTGCCACAATTAAGAAGGGTAGCACGTCCATTTCTGATTACTACCAAACAGTGAAAACTATGACTGATACCCTTGCTGCTATTGGTCAACCATTGTCCAACTCTGAGCTTCAATCATATCTTTTTGGTGGACTTGATTCCTCCTATGATCCTATTGTCATAGCAATTCAAACCAAGACAGATCTATGGATATTGAAGATGTCTTTTCCCATCTACTCAATTTTGAATTGAGACTAGAACAGCACACAAGTGTTTTGGAAAACTTTTGTTGGATCCGTGAACGTTGCTACGCGGAATGACTTTACTCGTGAACAAGGACGCAAACCCCTCAATCAACAATCCAACCATAAGCAAAGACAGTTTTCCAACAATTATCATGGACGTGGTCATCGTGGTCATGGTGGTAACTCTTTCTCGAACCCTCGTCCAACATATCAAATATGTGGCAAGACTGGGCACTCTGCTATTAAGTGTTTCCATCGGTTTGATCAAGCATATCAAAACATGCCAAATCATCAGATTTCGGCATTCCTTATTGCACAACAAAACATTCCTGACAACAATTGGTACCTGATACAGGCTCAACCAACCACTTGACTCATGACTTCCAAAATTTGAATATTCATTCAGAACCATATGGTGGTACATACCACATTCAAGTTGGCGATGGGACAGGTTTGGCTATCTCAAATATTGGTTCTTGCACAGTATCCTCATTTCATCTACCTAATCTTTTACATGTTCTCGCAATTAAAAAGAACCTTATTTCTGTCAACCAATTTACAAGAGATAACAATGTCTTTATTGAGTTTCATGCCTCTTATTTTTTGGTGAAGGACAAAACAACGGGGAAGGTTCTACTGCAAAGCACAACTAAAGATGGGCTCTACCCTTTTCCATCTACCATGTCTACCTTTGCTTCACCTCAATCCTTTATTTGTCAGCGTGTTCCCTTAGAAGTGTGGCACTACCGAATGGGACATCCATCCTACCAGACGGTACAACGTCCTGTGTCAAGATTTTCGTTACCCGTCTCATCCAATAAAATCCTTGCGGTTTGTACTGCTTACCAGTAAGGGAAGAGTCATCGTCTTTCTTTTCCAGTCTCCCAATCTCAATCTAAGCATCCCTTAGATTTAATTTTTTCTGATGTCTGGGGTCCTTCCCCAGCCATGTCTACTAAAGGAAATAAATATTATATATCATTTGTTGATCATTTTAGCAAATATGTCTGGCTTTATCCCATTGCAAATAAATCTGATGTCTTAGCTCTTTTTCGGTAATTTCAAAAAATGGTTGAGCGTCAATTTCAACGCCAAATTAAATGTGTTCAAATTGATTGGGGAGGAGAATTTCGATCTCTTCATCAATTCTTTCTATCTATTGGTTTTCAACATAGGGTCACTTGCCCTCACACCTCTCAACAAAATGGCTTGGTTGAGCGGAAGCACAGACATATTATCGAAATGGGTTTATCTCTTTTATCCCAAAGTTCTCTTCCTCAATGTTTTTGGAATGATTCATTTCTCATGTCTGCCTATCTCATTAATAGGCTCCTTACTGCACCTATGGGAATTTCTCCTTTTGAAAAACTGTTCAAAATCAGCCCAGATTATTCAATCCTTCGTATTTTTGGTTGTGCTTGTCACCCATTTCTTTGGCCATTTAACAAACATAAGCTTGATTATCGATAAAAAAAATGCATCTTTCTTGGCATGAGCAATCTTCATAAGTAGTACAAATGTCTCAACAATGACACTGGCTGTGTCACGACCCGGAACCAGGTCTACCCCTTCAAGGCACAACCCATCTCAGATCGTCACAAGTGGGTCATTATACTTGATAAAATGCAGCGAATTTAAAACTTTTTCTTACAAGTGCAAGTGATAAGACAATTCATACTGTGCATATCAAAAGTGTGTTTATAACAAAGAAATATAATAAGACATGAAAGTTGATTACAAAATGATGGGTGACTAATCACTCCTCTCAAGTGTAAGGTTTACAAGTCCTAAAGACTCTATACATGTACAACAGAAAGGAAAAGCCTAGAGCCTATGGTAATCTTCCTCTCTATACCCAATAACCTTCTCCTTGCCTTTATCCCCAATCCGGTCCTTCACACCAGACGACGATGGATCTGAAAAATAAGATATAAAACAACTGTGAGACGAAGGTCTCAGTAAGCAACACATGCATGATCGGTGAAGCCACAGTTTATGCAGATAATATTCGTCAAACCATGACATGCGGGTAGTTCTAATACTACAAAATCCACGGCATCTTAGTGTCATACAAATAGTGCATGCATGTGCCTCGGTGTACAGGTCATCCATTTAATAACAATCCTCCATTCAAGTCTTATCACTTGTTATCTAGGTTATTTAGTATATAATACACATGACCTCAACTAGCTTCACCAATTCCACGATGTGGCTAGGCATCTACGCCGAGTCCTCATGACGTAGGCATCTAATACGCCGATTACCCGTGACATATAAGTATCCATTGCTGATTACGTAAAGCCAATGAACATCGGCCACCGATGTTGCTGGTGCCGGAATAATATCACAGTAGAGTACAGTAACAATAACAACAACACTTAGCCATGGCATATATATACAAACGATCTTGTTTAAGTTTATGGATCCATAACTTAAGGGTTCATTATGTTGATGTGTTCATTCATCAATTTCACAACTAATATATCATGCACTCACGCATGACAAATCTCAAGGGTAGCCCATGGCCTTACCCGAGTCATTCTTGGGCCAAGCCCTCTTTCATTTCTCATGTAATTTAGGCCACTGCCCTCCGTACAACATGTCAATGATCAATGGACCACTGCCCTTTTATTCAATGTATCAATATCACTAGGCCACTGCCCCTTTCATCTCATATTAACAAGTAATGGGCCAATGCCCTTAATATCATGAAATTATAACGGGCCAATGCCCTTCATCTTGTATGCCAATGTGGGGCTGAAGCCCTTCGTATCATGTATTGTATACTCATAATGGAAGTCAATGATAAAGGATAGGTTTTCCAGAAATTTCTACATTTCATGACTCATTTGGGCAACCTATGCCTCAGTTCTTTTGATACTTGTGCAACTTAGTTTTGACTCTTGTTTTTCATTTTTAAGGGTTATTTGAAAGGTGCTCGAAATGACGGAATCAAGTTATCCTACTTCTATAGGAATCTAAGACAGAAACTCTCTGTAAGACCTCATTTGGCAAAACGTACTCAAAATCCTTGTTATTTGGAATTTTGAGATACTTCCAGTTGGAACACTTCATAGACACCTAACTCTCACCTATACATAGGTTGGATTTGAATAAAAAAAATTGGTAGTTTAATCTGGACTAAAAACTCAAAAATTGGAAAATCTGTACAGGGCGCTCGAGCCTACTTCGAGCGGCTGGAAAGTAGCTCTCGGGTTCTCTGTTCCAAGCAAGTCACTCGAACAGTTGTTCGAACAGTCGCTAGAGCGGTCATGCCTTATGTCTTTACCTAAAAAGGGCGCCTGATACCGTGCTCGAGCGGTATCTCAGGCGACTGGGTTTCTTAATAGTTCGCAAAATCTGAACTTTTGGGATTTAGGGTTTTTCTCAAATCTCACTTGTTTTTGGGCTCTAAATTGCTCCTAGCATGTAGGAAAATCTATTTCCTACAAAACCCCTAAAAGAAATCACTCCTATTTGTACGAATAAACCATTTCATATCTTAAACCCTAACTTTCTCACTTTCATACGAAAATGGCCAAAATTTTGAAATAGAGGTGAGGGTGGTGTTGCTTATGTGAGACATGGAAAATCAACCGAAGTGATTCCCTATCTTCACACGGGCTCAACTAAATGGGAGGAGTCGCCACCATTCAGTTTTAGTGGTAGATGATGGTGGTAGTGGGCGGCGGTAGGTGATGATGGTGGTGGTGGAAAGTGATGGCGATAGCGATGGTGGCAGGCAATAGTGAGTGGTGGTGGAGTGGGCAATGGCGGGTGACAGTGGCTGTAAGACCCTGAATTTCGGTAGAGTTTTTTTTATCATTATTTTATTTATTAAAATATAGCTTGGGCGTTTGTTAATTTAAGTGGCCGAAATATGTAGGTTTCAGTGGGTGAGCATGCACAGGATCAAGGCTTTTAAAAGGGTGTCGTGCGGCAATACATATGGGAGCGTGTGGAAGGTATATATACTAAAGGGGAAATTAGGTTTTTGGTTGGGAATGCTCGCATCATATTTTTATAACTGAAGAGGTTTGGTGTTTTGCGGCTACTATGGCGATTAGGGTTTCTCTGGGAAGAGATGAGAACCGCGAGAGCTACGACTGGATTAGTGGAGTCGGAGATCCATATTTCAGTGGGTTTTTCCTCTCGCAAGCAGGGGATCCGTTCGGCTACAGTTGCATCCTCGCGCGCAGCCGGAAGTCGTGCTCGGCCGGTTGTGGAATAAGCTTTTGTTTCTCGGATTAAGCGTATACTTGTGAGTAGCACTGATTTACAACTGGGTTTTGCGTTTGAGGTTTTCGTGAGCTTATTCTGATGCATGTTTTGTAGCTTAAATGATGTATGAGTTTCTGGTTTTCTGGTTTTTCTGGTTTTCTGGAATGGCACGAAACAGAGTCGGAGACCGAAATTTATCTTGAGATTAAATGTATTTAGATTAAATCCAAATATGGTTGGGAAGTCTTCTGGGAGTATTAGGAGTGTACTGGAGCAATTATAGACCTAAACAAACCGGCCAGTCTTGTAGATCTTGGAATAACAGAGAAACAAAAATCACAGGGGGTATCCGCCCACCTCGCGCTCACCGGCGCTCACCTAAGAGGTAGGCGCCCCGTTAAACACGACCCACCACCCACCTCACGCCCGGCTGCCGCTCAGCTCGCGCTCAGCCGAAAACCGTGCGCTCATCTCGCGCGAATCTCGCGCCCACCTCACGCCCATCTCGCGCTCAGCTCACGCTCACGCTCACCTAGCGTCGAGTGAGCGGTAGGTCGATTTTACCCCATTTCCTTACCGCCGACCGGCGCTCACCTCGCGCCCACTTCAGGAGGTGAGCGCATAGTCCAATACACTTGCCGAATTACAGAATTTGTTGAAAATAGCCCCTTAATTACATGAAAGACATGTAAATAAGGTTTATTGCTCCATTTACTTAAGTCTTTACATGTAAATGTCCTGTGTATTTATTGCTCCATTTACTTAAGTCTTTACATGTAAATAAGGTTTTACCCCCCATTTGGAACCAATAAAAATACTTCCAAGGTCTAATTCCCAGCCAATAAAAAGTCAACTTTCCAGTTCATGCCTAAATCCCGGTTTTAATCAAAATGCCCGGTTTGGGTTTAATACCCAGATGAGTGATTCAGGAGCCCAGAAAATTCTAGGAGATGTATTTACCCACCAATAGACTACAACCAAAATTTGAGCCCGAAACTCCTTGTAGATTTGTCTAGAAAAATTATATACCAAAAGTCAACGTTTTTAACCAGACTTAGAATATTTTGAGGTCCGAAACTTTTTGTCTCAGAATTGATTGCTTTTTGGTATGGTGACCTTATAGGGGATCCTAAGACTATTCTACTCATCCAAAATGTGTTTTGAGGTCTTTACAACATTCGTTTTGATTGATTTGGATTATGAAAGTGAAATTGAGAATCTAGGAGATGTTTTGCTGATTTAGGTTTAATCGAAGTTTGGATGCTGAAATCATTTCTGTATAATGTGTTTTATTCTGAAAAGTTAGTTTTGAGATCATATTGTTTTGCTGAAATACATCTACACTGTTATGCTAGTTCACCTTTGAATGCACGGTGCACTTCAGGAATGATTTACTTGAACATGTTGATCTATATATATCAGTTTTACATGATGGAAAATACATTGGGTTGATTTGCTAGTTTTATACTTACTACTGGTTTAGCTTGTCCTGGATCCAGAGTCTAAGCTTAGTAATGTGATGTTATTGTTGGTTGTTGAAATTGCATGGCCTTGTGTGTTGCCACGACCGGTGTAGAGCAGCCAGAAACCCTGAGTAGGCCTGGTTGTCAATGCAGAAACCCGGGGAGTAGGCCTGCATTGGATGACGAAACCCTGAGTAGGCCGTCATTTCAGAGTATCCGAAACCCTGAGTAGGCCGGAACTGTGTACATGGAGGTGTGGAGTGTCTACTTGGCATGCTTAATTTATCAACTAAACGATAGTCATGACATTGACCAATGTTGGTACTTGATTTGTTTTGACGTGACATGTTTTATTCGCTGGTTTGTTGGTATTTATGGTTCATGGAATATTGTTTACCGATTATTGGGTATTGTACCTCCCGCCGGTGTAGAGCAGCCAGGAACCCTGAGTAGGTCTGGTTGTCAATGCAGAAACCCGGGGAGTAGGCCTGCATTGGATGACGCAGTCATTCCAATATCCGAAACCCTGAGTAGGCCGGATATACATTTGGAGGCGTGGGCATGGTTATGAGAAGACTTGGTGTTATGTGACATTGGTAAATCTGGAATTATATCTTGAGTTACAAAATTATGCTTATTTGCTATGTTGTTGCCAATTAATCATTATTTTATCGATATCTTCGGGATTGGAAACGGATTGTTATTGCTTGATTTACCTGATGGTTTTCCGCACTGATATGAATTGGATTATTGAAGTTTAGTCGGATTATTCGGAATATGCGTATTATCCTCATTGTACATGGTTATAATCGTGGCATGTTTTAGAACTGAAATAAATGTATTTGTGCATGCATGTGCTGCTCACTGGGATATTCGTATCTCATTCCGTATTGTTTTGTTTTGTTTTCAGCTGCTCCTGGAGAGGACGATACTTGCGGGTAGTTACTTGGTCATGTGAGTTTATTTTCGTTTGGGATTATTTTAGCGCACTCTGTTATATAGTTTTTGTTGTATTCATGTTTTTCCTTCACTCTGATATTGCGATCCTGAGTTTTATAATAACCTCTGGAGACGAGTTACGGGTTTTTCATGTGACTCGGATCCGGGGCGTTACAGTGGCGTAGCCAAGATTTTCATTTAGGGTGGGCAAGGTAAATCTTTGAACTAAAGATGGAAGATGAACAGTTGCAATTACAAGGATAATAGGAGCAAATTAAAAATTTTAGAGTAGGCAAAACTATCTATATGTTAAGTACATAATAAAATTTTAACAATTTTAGGGTGGGCAATGGCCAACCCTAAGCTCTATGTCGCTCCGCCCCCAGCGGGTGATGGTTGTGATGGTGGTGGCGAGTAGCAACAATGTGTAGACACCCCAAAATTGCACGATTTTTGATAAATCTTGAAGGAGAGAAATAGTTTATTGGAATTTTCAATTCTTTGCATTGGGTTTGAGATACTTAACCCATTTGAATCCAAAACGGAAAAGGAAAAGGCCCGAATTCAATCTTTTGTGCAAAGTCAAACTTTTTCCGGTTGAATTTTGACCCCAAAAAATGAAATATTTTTTAAAGCCAGATTTCAAGATAATTTTTCCCAGTAATCAGGTTTTTAGCCATGTTATTGCATAAAAGAATTTTTTGAGATTTTAAATCTTGACGAATACCTTGGTTTTAACATATTGAACTTTTTTTCCAGACCTGAAAAATCGGAATTTTGCCTAGAACTGGAAAGTTGACTTTTTATTCACTTGGAATTTGGGTCTGGAACTATTTTTAATGGATTCAAATGGGGGGTGTTTGCTTATTTACATGTAATATCTTAAGTAAATGGAGATTAAAAAATACGAGGACATTTACTTAAACGATATTACATGTAAATAAGTATTGCCTGTGTTAAAATTTGGAAAAAAGGCTTTTTTCCTTGTATCCGGCAACTCAGGCCGGATACAAGTACTTTCCTTTGTATCCGGTCTTAAGTGCCGGATACAAGGAGCCTTTAGTGTATCCGGCATCATAGGCCGGATACATTAGAGCTCTAGTGTATCCGGATACATTAGAGCTCTAGTGTATCCGGCCTGAGATGCCGGATACATTAGTTTTTGCTCAAAATTAGGGTTTTCCGAGAGAAATCACTTTTTACCATCATGTCCCTCATTAAATGAGGGGAAATCTCGGAAACAGCCCTAGGGTTAAGGTTGGGGGGTTCTAGACATTAAGTTGTGTCTACCAACAACCCTAGCCTTTGCCTATAAATAGGAGGCTCCTCCTCAAGCAAAGGACTAAGTTTTTGGAGATCGAAGAACTCCGAGTGAAGAAGGGAACCGCTGCCGGATTGCTTCCAGAACCCCAGGTAAGCCTCAACCCTCATTTATTTTCTATATTTAATTTATTAGATCTAGATCTCTTCTTCTACCTTTCTGTAGAATAAAGCCTCTTTTTGTGTGTGGAAATCCTTCCCTGGCTCAAAGTATCTCAAGACTCCCCTAGCCGTAAAACGTAAAGGCAGGGTCTAGGAGAAACGAGACTGGGGATTGACCCTAGTACTAGAACCCATGTAGCATAAGGCTTTTGAATGATTGAAAACCGTTCTATAATCAAAGTACCCTTGATTATCTCGAAGAACCGTGTTTAACGGGGAGAGAGAACAGAGGGAAACGATAATGGAACGGAACCCTAGGCTATGCTAGGACCTATCTTGTTGAATCTATATGCATGATATGTTGTTGTATTAATCTTGCTTGGTTTTTCACTCTTGCACACATATTACACTCTTTTGGTGGAATAGGCTCATATTTGGGGTTTATTGCATTTATTGTGATAAATCTCAAATAAATGACCTCAATCAATTCTGGAAGGTTTTGCAATGATTTTTAAAGGTTTTATATTCATTTTGCACGAATCACACACTTTTTGTCACATTTTGGCATTGGTTTTACTCAAAAAGGGCCTAACTGAACAGCACCTGTACCCTGACTTCGGACGCTCATAACTTCATAGTCCGGATGAATTTTGGAGCAATTTTAGAACCATGGGAAAGGTGAGGCTGTCTAGTTTATGTCCACCAAATTTCATAAATTTCCATCAAACGGAGTTTTGACACCTCTCTGTCGAAGTTAAGTGGACAGTTCAGGTTCAAATACAGAACTTGTCACTTCGACGGAGCGCCATGTGTTCGTTTTAAGTCCGATAAGAGTGATTTTTGTTTCTGAGTATTTCTTTATGAGTCTATTTTCAAATCCAGTTGGTTTCATAATTTTTGAATTCCATTTGAATTATTGGTAGCCGATTTACTCATAACTGTTCATTTGTACTTTTCTAGGTAAATCTGTGATCTTCGGGGCCTGTTCGGGAGACCACCCAAGGCACAACCGAAGGGATTTTTGTATGAGGCTAGTTTCTGTTGAAAGATGGCCATACAGACTTCAATCACACCAAATTTCGTGGATTTTTATGGAGTGGATTTTTCTATGCAATTTCCCAAAGTTGCCCACTCATCACTTTTAAAAATCCCCAGCAGCAACTTCAAAGGAGCATAACTCCTAGGATTTTAATCGGAATGAAGTGAAATTTTGCATAAGACCCTTATTTACTGTAATCTTTCAAATGAATTTAGTTTGGTTTGATCTAAAATTGGATTTGAATGATTTCAAGACAATTGGCATTACTTTTCACCGAATTTTCCGGATTTGATTCAACTTGGTTTTTGAGTAACTTGTGCTTTGATTTCCATCTTTTGAGATATTCCAGAAATGATATTGATATAAGGGAAGATCTAAAATCCATTTGAATCTTCATGTGAAAATATCATACATTAATCCTTTTTCAAGGTTTTCTATGATTTTAGCAAGCTTTCTATTTTTTTGCATGAACATACACTTGGAAACCACTTCGTGTGGATGAATGGGGGTGCCTAACACCTTCCCCCATTCATAATCTAATCCCCTTACCCATCTCTGGATTTGATTTTCAAGTAGGGTTATTTTTATCCTAGAATTTGTCTTTTGGCTATTTTTGCTTATTTTTGAACTCTTTGGTGTCCATTCTCACCCCAAAATCATGAATGGTGGCGACTCTCCCATTTTTGCGTTGAGCCCGTGTGTTGACAGAGGGATGATCATTCCGGTGATTTTCCCATGTCTCACACAATGGTGGCAGGTGGTGCTGGTGGGCGGTGGCGGGTGATAGCGGTGATGGTGGTTGTGGGTGGTGGTGGCTAGCAAGGGCAGTGGTGGGTGACAGTGGCGGGTGGTGATGATGGTGGTGGTTGTGGGTGGTGTTGGCGGGTGGTGATGGTCGGTAGTAGGTGGTGATGGTTGTGAGATAGTAGCAGTGCTGGTGGTGCTGGTGGGTGGTGGTGGGGTGATGGTAGTAGGACGGTATGGGTGGTGGTGATGTGTAGTGGGTCGTGGTGGTAGTGGTGGGGTGGGTGGGTGGTGTGAGTAATGATAAATGATGGTGAACTTTCTTTTCTTTTAAGACCTTTACCTTTTTTGAGAGAGATTTTACATTGGAGAGAAAATTTCAATTTCCTTCATTCTAAGCAAACAAGAGAAAAGAAAATTTTCTTTTCTCCCCAAATCCAGCATTCCAAACACAACCTTCAAAAATCAAAGAAGAGAACGCATTTCTTCTAGTTCAAGAAACTGGTGGTACCATGATATAAATGGCTGGGATGTGTTATGGGGTGTGGGGCTCATTATTGAAACTAAGCATGCATCCGTTTGTACCAGAGGAAATGGTCTCCAAAGAATATATATCCTTTTTAAAGGAGATAAACTCGTCTAGTGAGTTCCATGGTACTATCCATGAAACACATGGACGATATGCCTTTGTCGGTCCCACACCCCACAAGATTATACCAGCCGATGGTATCACACGAGCACAGGCTTCTAGCACTAGAGGAAATGCATTCTTTTTAAAGACGCGAGTATTACACCAAATTCAGTGACATAGAAAACCATAGAAGAAAGGAGGTAAATTCAAACTATAAGGACTTCATAAACTCTCAAGCCTATGATACCGATTCTTATCCTCTACGGCATGGGTAGAACAGCAAGATACATTATAAAGGGGCCACCATTCACTTTTGGAGGGCCCCACACATTCATGTGTCTTGTTGTTTACACCGGACGCTATAGATGATGTGCAGGCCTATGATATGCTAGAAATTGGTCTTCCATTGTTTCAGACGTAGTTTATCAATCTTTATGCCACGTGTTAGGTTCAGGTTCGTGTTTGACTCTTATGTTGTACTTCGTGGATAAGCTTCCTATCTCCTTTCAAATAAATGAAATTTAATTATTTATCCAAAAAAAAAATACAAAAGAAGAAGAAAACATTAAATATATATATTACATTAAGGAAGTTTTGACATTTCGATTCTAACCCATTTTGTTCCCTATAATGCAAACATACACCTGAGGATTTCTTAGACTGAGGATGCTAGAGTGATTAGGTCACTTATGTCTTCAGTAGCACTTGCATTTTCAATAAACTATACAAGGCCCAATATTTCATATGCAGTAGAAAGATTAGTAGATATACAAATAGTTCTGACTCCAAATATGGGAATGCATTGATTATGGTATTAAGATGCCTTAAAAGTATAATGCCTTATGGGTTAAATTACCAAGATTTCCAATTATAGCGGAGAGTTATTGTGATGCCAATTTGGTGACTGGGCATAAAGAGTCAAACTGAATCAGTAGCTATATATTTACTTTATGAGGTAATATTGTTTCATGAAAATCATGTAAATAGTCACATTAATACAAAAACCATAAAATCAAAGATTGCGCCTCAGAATTTGTTGGTGGATAGTTAAAATTAGGGGTTTCAATTGGTTTTTTTAAAACCCAAATCTGAAATACCAAACTGACAAAATTGGGTCTCGTATCGTGTTTTTTTCCCCCAATTCAGTTTGATTATGGCATAAAAATGTTGAACCGAATTATTTCGGTTTGGTTTGTTTTAATCCCACATGGGTTGGCGAAGGGAGATGCTCTCTTCGCTTGTCCGAGTTTAAGTTCCATATTTTGCATATATAAACATAAATAATTTAGTACATTATAAGTATTTTATTTTAAATAAAAAAAAACAAACCAAAGTCATATATTCGGGTTTTGGTTAAATTGAAATTAATTATTTTGATTTTCGATTTAAATTTTTATATCTTTTTTTGCTTTGGATGGTTTTCAGTTTGGTTGGTCTTAAATCAGTTTTTGTTTGGTTTTAGCAAAAACCCAAACTAAACGCACCTAATTACCCTTAGGCAAAATGATTAAGAAAACTTTTGCATGATATTCCCTTGTGGATGAGACTTACACTTCCTACTTCTATTTTTTGTGATAGCCAGGAGTGATAGCTAATTAGCTATATCCTAAAATAAAATTTATAATAAGAGAAAGAGGCATATAAGTAAAGGAAAGAGGGGGGAATATTCTTTTCTTTAATGTGAATCCTTTTCTTTAAACATTAAGAAAAGAGTTTTTATTTGCTTGGAAGTCCCAAATTTAAAGCTTCTCTTTTGTATATATTTTGTCTTTTAGTGCTTTGTCTTTCCATGGTTTTATTTAGTCCCACATGAAAAACGTGTCGGAAAGTTTATGGATTTATATTGAATTATGTGATTCTAATGATGAAGCTCTAAAGAGTAAGAACACTATGACAGCATAGTTACAGCTTCACTTATCAGCTTAAAGCTTTTAAGCACAACGGTTGTTTAACAATCCGATCAAGCGAATTAGGTTCTTGGTAAAGAGAATTTTCGAGTCTCAGCTTGGTTACCAAGAAGTTTCCCCTATCCTTTATTTACTTCAATTATCTGTTACATATACAAATTGTGGTGTCATCCATTACCCTCTCATGTGAATTTTGTGTGCTTAATGTTTATTTTCACAACAGTTCATCCAAGGGAAACATAAGATTCATGTTGTACGGCACTCTTACTATAAGGTACCAAAAAAAGTAAAGAGAGAATTACTCCATGGCTTCAAGCCTTCAAGTTCAAGGCCACCTCTTTCAATGATTCATGAGCCTCCCTCATACGAAAACATGGCAATACTCCTTCATATTGAATCAACAGACATAATCTTATTTAACTTTAATCCAATGCTTTATTTAACTTTAATCCAACACATTAAGGTTTGCGATGTGGGTTTAGCTATTTTCACTAATCTCTATTCAACATTTAAATCTCTTATTGTTTTCAATAGTAACAAGGTCCATTATTACTACTAGAGGGGTGCACGTGCAATTATTGTCGAAGGAGGGAACAGTTTTAGAACTGTGCAGATTTTAAATGAACAGACAGAGTTTTGACTATTTTAACCCTATATTAATGATGCCTTTACAACGAACGGTAAAGACTTTCTGGAAAGTCATGAATAGATGTTGGCACACTTCCCAAGGGACCTATTCTCCATGTACAATATTTCACTTTAGCAATTGACAATTATATAAAACCGTTAATAATAGGATCTTATTGGAAAATTAATTATAAAAATTAGATATGAATGTGATGTCTAACAGATGAAATGGCTTAGATTGGGAGATTTGTAACAATACGAGTTAAAAACAGGAAGATTAATATAAGTAGTAATTGAAAGCAAAATAAGGAAGTAGCAAAACCTTCAAACCAAGTCAAGAAAAAGAAAAGATTATAGCCCGATATTTGTTTCCTCTTTTATAAAGGTTTTTAAGTGTATCTAATAAAATTATGGAAAGAATAGCTTGCCACTATAAGAACATATTTTAATAGGCAATTGTAAGACCATTCTTGGAGTTTAAAAAAAAGGTAAAATTTCGGAAACCATCCCGAATCAACCTTTCGTGTTTTATTTATTTATTTTTTTTTTGGGGTCTCAAACCTTCATGAACTAATACATTTCAGGTCACGTTATGGGAGGAGAATTCTCTTGTTGCTGAAATAAGATCTAAATTCAGAGAAAACAAAGCATGTTAGCCATCTAATGTTTCCAAATTAAAAAGGAAGACCCGAAAGGTCAACTAAGTCTGCGTTTGGAATTGTTTCTCAAAAATTGCTTCAAAAAGCAAGAAAAGCAATTGAATTGCTTTTGCTTCTATGAAGATTTTTTTCATGAAGAAAACTATTTAGTTCATCTTTGCTTTGTTGCAAAAAAACAAGAAAGCATGTTTAGTAACATCAAAAAAACACAAATTTGCTTTTTTGCTAATATTATATTGTAGGGGTGGGTGGTGGTGGTGATGTTAGTAGTGGTAGTAACATAAAAAAAAACACAAATTTGCTTTTTTGCTAATATTATCACTATAATGGTAGGAGTGGGTGGGTGGGTAGTGGTGGTGGTGGTGTTAGTAGTGGTGGATGATGGATGGTACTAGTGGTGGTGGTAGTGGTGGAAGTGGTAGAATTGGTGGTAGGGGTTTTGTGGCGGGTGATTTACTGGGTGGTGGTGATGGCGGTGGTAGAAGTGGTTGGTGAGTGGATGGATGGTGATAGGAGTGGTGGTGGCAGAGGTGTTGGTGGTATTGGTGTGTGGGATTGGTGGTTGCCTTGTTGGATGGAGGTGGTGGTGGGTGGTGTGATAGTAGAAGTAGGTGGTGGTGGTATAGGTTGGTCGTTAGAATTGTAAGCAATACGCAAGAGAAGCAAAATTTCAAAAGAAGCAAAAAAATTTTGCTTCTCAAGAAAAACAATTAGATTGCTTTTTACTTCATCATGAGAAGCAAAATCAAACACTAGCCAAACAGGTTTATTGCTTCAAAAATCATGATTTTGCTTCAATAATAAAAAAATAAAAAATAAAAAAACAATGCCAGACGCAGCCTAAACTGAACAGGAAAATTCAGAAAAGCTACTGCAGCCATGGATTTCACAAGTTACTTGGCCATTATTCCATAGGCAATAGATAAACATGAATGCAAATCGAACAAAGAACTACCATTATATATATGAAAAAAAAAACCCCACCAAGAGTTGGGGGTACAACTGAACTTGATTGGCAATAATGAAAATGTCATCTAAATTATGAAAAGAACAACACACATTTATAATTATTTCCATGTTTATCATCCAAGGTCACATCCAGATCTTGGAGTTAGGCAGGAATACCTTGGATCAAAATGTACTCGCCATGTCAGAAACCTGTGCTTCATTTTCTTTATACAGGGTTTTCTGACTTCCACTACTGTTGCCGCAACTTGTAAACTTGAAGAAACTGTATTCCATATATGAGAGGAGGGGTGGGGATGAGAGAGGAGAAAGAAACCTACCAGTTCATGAGACGCATATAATTGGCTTTCCAGTGATCATACATACAGGGACATTAACTGCTGGTCGCTACACATACTGGAAGTGCAGCATCCTATTTTCATTAACAGCAATCAATCAGACAGTTCATCATCTGCCGCGCTAAAGTGATCCATCTCCAGGACTCTTACATTCTTTCGCTGTGGTTCAAGGTCATCCTCAGTTTCTGACTTTCCTCTCTTTGTGCTTGAAATATTCCCCTTCGAATTTGAGTAACCCTGAATATATGACAAAGATATGCGAGGGGACTCCAAGATGAGATGGAATCATAAGGAAAAGCACAAGTTTTAACCCAACATAATCATGACATCAGATATTCATAAGAGACATACCCCAGAATCCTTCAATTCAATTGCCGCAACATCTGATCTCCGTCTCACAGTTACACTTGATGGTACAGGATAATGTTCAACCTCATCACTGGACCTTCCTTCCTTTGCCCTCTTTTTACTTAAGACAAGCTTAGTTGGAAGAGGCTGAATCATGACCAGAGTATGAGCAAAAGCCACCGTGGTTTCCGCTAATAAATTTATAGTAAAAAATATAGAATACATACGGCACTTTTCTTTCCTAAAACTTACCACATAGCGTGCAGCTTCTTCATCAAATGAAACAAGATATGTTGTGGGGTCATCTGCATCATCACCCCTTACCTGTGTGGCATGAAAAAGTAAGCATTCAATCTGCAACATAACTTGGCTTGCAAGAAAAAAATATCAAGATATCCATGGCACATACATCCCAATGGTACTCCCTGACCCATGAGTATGAGACATCTTCATTTTCATCCAACAAATCCTTAGAGATCTGCCCACACGTAAAATGTATCAGTGGGAATAATCAGCATTAATGCAAAGAAAACATAAAGCATCAAATGCTATCCACTGAAAAAGAAGCAAAATGAATATAAGGGTAATCTACCTCATTTGGTGAGGGAACCATGTATGCCAAAAATTTATCTGGCTTGGCCGCATCAGAGCCATTTGCCACAAAACTCTTCATTATTGCCTGTGGTGATAAAAAATGATAAGTCTTGCATCATAAAAAAGCAATCTGCTAGTAAGTTCAAATTCTATAAAAACAACAATGATAATAATAACAATAATAATAGTATTACCAGTACCATTGGTGCTGCAGCAATAATAACAATAATAATAGTATTCACAGTAATAGTAACTGTGATAACAAAAAGAACAGCCAAACGCAATACCACAGACAATAGCAACAATCATAATAGTAGTAATGATGACAAGGATTTATAACAGGCACAATAATGCTGAAAGGCTTAAGATCACCAAGATACTATATCCTGTATCAACATGATCGAATTGGAGAAAAAATAAAAACCGGGGGGATGCTATCTCTTTCATCAGTTTAGGATGATTATTTTGATATCATCAAGATACTATATCTTTCATCACCATGATATCTTTGAAAGTATGATCTTCTAAAATCTCCATCACTAATTATCTCAAACAAATTTTGATGTTAGGAATCATGAACCATTTAAAAGAAAGAAACTTCCTGTGTAGGTCAGGATTAATCACACTAGAAGCACTATCGTCATAAAAGAATTATTCCCCAAACTGTATACACTCGAATTTAGTAAATGGATAACAAAAACATCCAGGGTATGATTGATTTTATCCCAAACATTTATCAATATTCTACATGGGAACTGATGAAATTTTAGCAAGTATTACTGAACAATCAAACCTTGTTAGATCAATACATAAACAAACAACTCACCTGTGATTCATGAACATCACGAATTGGTCTGTCCATTTTGCTGTAGATTTCTGAATCAGCGGTAGGATCACTATCAAATGCTGCCATAACAAACTGGTCATCATATCTGGTACAGTCACAGAATGACCCAATTAGCTCAATGCCAATAGGAATAGCTGGGATACTTATTTGATCAATGTTGAATGAAAATATAAAATATGATTGTCATGGATCCCTATCAGTTGTTTGAGTCATTCACCAACATATTTTATTTAAAACATAAATTGATTTAGTAACGAAGAATTTCATCAGAGAGGAAAGGTTAAAGCAAAAAGCAAAAAGCGAACAAACCCAAAGTAAAAGATCAAACTGAAAACAGTTCTGTTACGAATCAAGGCAAACAATCACATAAATTCACAAGAAACACTTATTTTAACAAGTTCATTCACCATCTCTTTAGGGAACGAGATGGTGAATGAATAGAAGCTTATCAAGAGAATCAGAGACCAAATTCTCTACCACAATATAGGAGAGATTATAAGTGACTACTCTACAGCCAAACTCCCAACAAATAATCACACTATCAGACTGAATAAAATAATAAAAATAACTATAATAACAACAACAATAACAATCATTATAATAATAGGAGCAATAAGAAGAAAAAGAAAAATGAGAAGGAAAAACAAAAAGAAATACAACAACCATAATTGTACTAGAATCACCTTCAACCATAACCCTGGGAATTATATATAGTGTGGAATGTAAATGCACACAAATATTGAATTATATGCATTGTCGATTAACCCATTCAACTATGTTGATATTCCAACCTAAAAAAAGGAAAGGCTCTTAATCAAGTCTCATTAAATCCTACAAAATGAATAGAAGAACTATGTTAACTGCTGGACAACATATCAACCAGCCTTGAAAATGAACCTAGTCACCCAAAACAAGCCAAGTGCTTGGTTTATAGGCATGACCTCAGAATGTTTATATCTTCCTATCACTAGAAGTATGATTAAACTCATTACTACATACTAGCCCAGGTTAACCATACAAAGGCAAGAATTCATCATTACACAAGTACTCGGAAGAAGATAATAACTCTATTGAGGATCAACAATTGGATCTATATCTATCCAGTTCACCATTAAACTATAACTGCAATCAAAAGTATCAATAAAAGGCAAATACATAAATAAGCATAATGTAGAGCCCATACCGATCAAAATCAGGTAATAGTGGCAAAACCTCAACAGGTTGCAATCTAGCATTCGTTGCATGAATTGGCCGTGATTTACATGCCTCAAATGATGCCTCAATTGCCTGAATTTGTTTTTCCCTGAAAAGATGGTTTATCCTTACTTTCGAAGATCATGAAACACATTATACCATATGCATATGCTGCAATTTCTTCTAGATTCTGTTCATTTAATAGTTGCATAAATAATTTGGGATAGAGCAAACCTATCATTAAGATTCTCCAAAAGGTTGACGCCTCCCCTCGTTTCTCGCAATTCTTTTGCTTGCTTTTCAGTTAGGGACTGCAAAATGCAAACATTTTATTTAAGCTATCACTATTCACTAAATTTTATTTTCAAGAAATCAAGGTTCTTGTAAGCTGAAGCAGACACCTGTTTTGCTGATTCCATGCTAAGAGGAGATATATACTGTGTCTTAACCAGCCATGAAACACCTTTGTCAGTGGGCCGCTCTTTCCTTCTGATGCCATCTTGCTTGACAGGAGTTACTAACTCACTATCACGCAACAATTCTTCATCTTCTGAAGCAAGTGGTGGTTTGACACTAGGAGGACTGATAAAAGAAGATGGTTCATATCAGCTTGATGACAATATGAGAAATCATTTAGGTTTTCTAAAGAAGTAAATCACAAAAGGTTCAGACATAATACTTGTATACACTGATGTCAAGAAGATCAAGTGGTATCCCAAGATCTGGCTCAACAAATAGTTGGGGCTTGTGCATTTTCTCCAATGATATAATGGTGTATTTGTTGTATCTGTAAAACAAGTCAGCAAATATGTAAGTTCGAATAGAACTAAAGAATGCACAAAAACTCTAACAAAAATTAGACAACATAAGATTTATACTTCTGTTGCTTTCCATATCTTAAAAGTTTAGTTACTATAACAAAACATGGACTACTGGGATTAAAAAAAGGGAAATCAGAAAGATGCAAAAAGAGAGAGAATATTGAGTAGCAAAAGAAACATGGGGAAAAGCCAAATCAACAATTGTGGTCCACTTCTCTATATATATTATTTTTTTAATACAAAACAGAAACAACCAGAATGTCCTCATAAGACCTAACCACTAAATATTATATAACATTCCCCCTCAAGTTGAGTAAGTATATTGTAGAATCCCAAATTACAGCACATAAAATCCATTCTTCAAACATATCAGCTAATTGATTTCAGAATTCCTAATTGGTGTCTAAATATCACTGACTTGAATATTTTTTCAAATAAAGTAACGATCAACTTCAATATGCTTCAAACGCTCATGGAAAACCAAATTCATGGAAATATGAACAGTAGCTTCACCTCAAAAAAGAAATTTATATAAGCAAGTGAACCTTGAACCTAATATTATCCAACAAATATTTTCACAAAATTAACTCACCAGATATGTAGGCCACACCCTGGTTCTCTACTTTTTGATAGTAAATATTTTAACAAAAGTAACTCACTAGATGTGTAGGACATACCCTGATACTCTACTTCTCCACTCAATCCAGCTACCACATTCTAATTTTTGCTTTTTCAAGACATTAGATTAGCAACACGTTCCACTAAGTACAACATTCTCAATCGATACAATCTCTATTAACACATCATAATCCTTTCGTTGGGCTCAAGCAAATACAGAAAATGGCATAACCTGGAACATAATAAACAGAAAAGAAAAAGAACTCTCAAATGTTGCGAAGACCTTAATAGAGTCAATACAACTACAAAGACTTCATGAAAAATGTCAAAAAAAAACCAATTAGACATGGGGCCTATGCACAAAAATGGTCAAAACTTTTCAAGTTTGCAGAACATCCAAAAGATTTGGAAAATTGAGGCCAAATCCACCAAAACTCTCAAAAGTTTCAGGCAAGCTTCAAAAATTCAACTGCATATGTGTGTATGTGTATATATAGGAAAAGGAAAAGCAGAAAAAAAAAATGGGAATCCACGTGGAGGGGCACAACAGTGAACCTTCCTAGAGGACCAATGACCTAGAAACACCATATGGCCTGTGAAGATACAAGCTAGCAATGCAGGTTCACAGTGTATTCTTCCCCTCAGGGGATAATGTTATGTGAGGAGACCGTGTATTATGCATTTGTCGTCCATATTCTAGACAGCATGTGCCACTACTTACAGATAACTTATTTTTATGTCGCTTTGGTAGAACAAATATTCCATTTTTAAAGTTGGAATAGATGCATAACTTTCTCGTATCCAGATATCTTAATCAAGTGTTCAAACATTTCCTATAACTTTTCTACGCAGTAGTCTTTGGTAAGCACCCTTAAAATGATTTAGATCACATGAGGACTCACTTTATACAAAACTGAAGATTGAAACCTCAAAATAGTGGCCTATTATGTGACTAGACCATGTATTATGTATTTGTCATCCATATTCTAGACAGCATGTGGCATTCCTTACAAATACAAGACATCTTATTTTTTCTGTTGTTTTGGTAAAACAAATAGTCCATTTCTTAAAGTTGGAATCAATGCTTAACTTTATCATATCCTGAAATCTCAGTCAAGTGTTCTAACATTTCCCATAACTTTTCTATGCAGTAGGTCTTTGATAAGCACACTAAAATGATTTCGATCCCCAAAACTATTACTTTTGTCAAATTAGATGAGTTTTGACATTCATGACTCAAAGTATACCATGCAAGCCAAAAGGAGAATAACAGAAATCATTATCCTTATTATAACTGATGAAAAGAAATCACATATTCATTTCATATGACACTATTACTAAAAGGTATTCATGTGTAACTCATTGATCATCCTCTAGCAATTGCAAGGAAAAAAGATAAACCATTTTGAAGAAAAAATAATTATCAGTAATAAGGAGTTATATTAATATAAATATCAATAGCAATACATGCGGTGTACACAAAATGTGTACCGCTATATAGAGAGAGAAAAATAGGCGTGTAGAAGTGTAGAAGAAGAAAACCAAAATCTTCCAGCCTCCCAAAGCCCCTCAATATCTGAGCAAGAATTACAAGACCAAAAAATGTCCAGATGAGAAAGAGATGAGACACAATTTTAACAAAATTACTTACTGATCTTTCTTTGTGTTTTTAGACAATAACTTCGGTTGTGCTGTTGGATCTGGAAGTTCGTTCCTGAACCTATAAAACAAAAAGCCAAAAAGTAGAGACAGTCTTAGTATTGGAAGTACAGAGCAGTGAAAGTTACTATACTACAGGTACAAGAAAGTCAAATACAACCAGAATAACCACTTCTTCTAATAGATGATACTGCTACATTGTAAAGTTAGATATAAGCACTCAGTCAAAAGAAATAATAAGCATAATAATTATACGTACATTGAGTCTTTCATGCAATGCAAGTGTATATGAAAATAGTAGGAGCGTAGCTGAGCATGTACATTGTATATCAGGTAGAATATGGAATAATAAAAAAAATCTATCAAAACCCATGACATGTAATGAGTAGAGTTACAATTTATAATTCATGTACTATAGTTCTGCCTTCTTACATAGGTTAACTCTAATAAATGGAAGCATATGAAGCAAAAGAGGTCCAGCTTCCCTTAGAGGTTATTGCTTAATAACAGTTTGCGGATTCACATAAAGCAGCTTAAAAGAGGAAGAAATAAAGTATTAATTTCATTTGCACAAAGAAATTCAGTAAGTAATGCTCTCTTTGAACTACTACTTTTAACAGAAATGAAGCCAATTATAAATTAATTGGAAATAGCATATCAAAAAGTAACGGTGAAAGGAAAATGCAAGGTAAATCTCAAGAAAAAGGAGGAAAAGGACCACTTCTCCACATTGACCTTTGAAGGTGAATATTGTTACTTACTATTTCCACATCAAGTATTCAGCTTGAGCCATGTTTAGTCCAACAGAAGTAGGAAACTAGCAGTCTTTGGACTTCACGATGCAGAGAAATGAAATAAAGAATGCCATAGTATGGAAATAAATATACTAGCGTAAAATTGAGTTCTAATTGATTATGTCATTAACTGAAGTATATGATTTAGCATTAGAATCAGAATTAAACTTGAATGTCATCCTTTAAGTTTCATAATTCAACTTGTTTATAACTATTACAGACAGAAATATTATAAAAGCACAAAAGTAAAAGAACCATTTTTTAGGAGGCTCACCTTTAATTCTCAATTTCTAATTAACAAGCAAAATATCCCTGGTCCACATATGAGTTGAAAGTTTATACTAACCTTTCATATACATGGTCCAGGTTCTAAAGCTAAAATAAGGAAACTTCAAATATAAATAAATTCATTTCACAAAGATATCAATTTTCAGCTCACACTTAAAAGAGTGGCAGCATAAATTTGTACGGCTTCAAACAAAAGTGAGGAAATTCACTCTTCTTTTGGCAAAGTTCTGATTTCCATTAGATGAGTAGATCACATTGTTGTCCAACTCCCAAGTACAATTTATCCAACAGGTCTTGTCACTCACAGATACATACACTTGCAATCAGAGCGATTCCATTATTTTATTTTTATTTTTTGCTTCTCTTCTTTAAATTTTCTCCACCAATATTCGCTGTAACACTTTCCATTCCCAAATGAAGCTTAAAGAACATTTTACAGTGAACAAAGTCAGAAATTTTTTTTACCTTTAGTGCTCAATCAAAATTGGAAAAAATAGGCCCGCTTCACATTACAAGGTTATATGGAACATAACACCGCTTCATCTCTCAAGCATCCAGTTGTCTCTTTTGTCATATGTTCCATCTCAAGATTCTCAATACTAAGACTGAGAATGTTCAAACATAAACTGGCTTTTGCAATCTCTCATCACAAATGAGAGTTGCCGCTTAATGTTCAAAAAAAAGTATAAAATGTGTTTCAGAATCATGGAATTTGAACTAACAAGATAACACAATATCAACAAAATGACTTATTCCACCTAGTTGGAATTGGCAATTGATATAAGTCATCAAGAATATTCATGCCAAACAACTGATGAAAACTTAAACTTGAATATGTGAAAATGTAGTTGTCATAGTCTTGAGCATTAATCCTTTCATTCTAGGACTCTATTGTGGAAGAGTTAAGACCATTTTCTCACCAGGTAAAAACCTTTTAAAAAAATGCCAATGGCCAAGCTCATACTCCTATGCATCAAAATAACAAATAGAGCTTCTCATTTCTGTGCATTTAAATACAATAATCCAGGTTTTCACGAAGAAATGAATTGCATATGATTATCTACAGCACCATAAACAGCTTCCATATTATTTCACAAGTATCAACATAATAATGAAAGATCACATAAAATACTCCCATCATTAAAGAGATGGAGATCGATTCACTGATGTAGTACCCTAAGCGAAAAACTAAAAATTGAATAAGGAAGCTAAATTAAGGTTTTGGGTCACATGATACTTACTTCAACTTGCACAAAAACGTAGTTGGCTTCTTCAACCTGTTATCAATCCTCTCACCACTCAAAAATGGAGTAGTCTTCCTCTCCCCAAGTCGTGATCCAACAATTGATCCATGCCCTTTCATCCCTGAAGACAAGATTTGTGTCTTATGCAGTACGGTATTCTGGGACTCCTTCAATTGATGCCTATGCTTCTCTTCTTGCCTCAATTTCTCATACTCTCTTTTCTTGCGTAATCGCCTTTCCTCTTCTGTCTCAACCCTCCCAGTAAGTCCATCTGGCTTCCCTGCATGCACGGGAGCAGCAGATGCCTTCTGCTGTTTAAGGGGAAGCCCATGTTTCAAATTCCCGGGCCCACGCCCCCCAATATTACTTGAATCCCTGGGCATCCCACTATCATGCCCACGGCTACTGGGCCCTCTTTCTTTACTCTGATTTGGTAGAAAAACAGATGAAGAGGGAGGTGCTGGGGGAGGTGGAGGAAGAGAAGGCGAATCAAGAGGAGGAGGGGGTGGAGGAGGAATTGCAGAACTTGGGGGTGGAGATGGAGGAGGTGGTGGTGGAGGGGGCAGTGGCGGTGGCTGCACCGGATGAGGATTGTATTGGGAATACTGGGAAGAAGGGTAGTACATAGGAGCTGAAGAGGGCGGTGGTTGTGGGTTCATTGTAGATGGAGGCATTGATGGAGGAGGTGGGGGTTGATAAGAAGACTGGGGTGGAGGTGGCGGAAGAGGATACTGGTATTGTTGCTGCTGTTGATGTCGCTGATGCTGTGGTTGTGGGTGTTGATGAGTTCTCGAAGCTCCATATGGGTGGGAAGATGGACCAAATCCACCATGGACATTAGGAGGATATAAAGGAGGTTGTGGATGTGGTTGTGGTTGTGGCTGAGATCCAACCCCACCACTAAACCGAGCTTGAGGGTACTGATTTCCTTGAGATGGTGGCAGAGGGTTTGGATTCGGTGGAGGCCCAAACGAGGATTGAGGAGGAAATGGCCTGAAAGATGCCATGACAGAATTCTCTCAATAGAGAGCTATCAATTTAATTGGTTTAACAAATGAGTTTACAGGAGAACTAACAAAAACCCCGTGCAATGCACAGGAAAAGATACACAGCCTGACAAGTATATATTGAACAATACTTGTGAAAAGAAATAATCTGTTTTATTTAAAGCAGAGAATTGCATATCAAAAGGAAAATTGCATGATGTGATTTTCAAGGACCACCACGATACCCATGGGGCTTCATTGCAACATCGCCATGCAAACCTGCAAATGAGCATACATAAAAAGATTAAATGTAAAGTTCAACAGTAAAGAAGTTACGAAAGCCATAATTTCCAATTCATGTGCAAGACAAATATGACCTATTTTCATAACTTATAATCTAAAATTTCAGTTACCAAAATGCTCCTACTTGAAGCAATTGTCAATTTTCATGCCTCTGTTGTCGATACTAACTAGTTTCTAAACAGTAGAATCCTTTTAAGGACTTATATTCATGGAATAAGGAGCCTAAAGACCATTTTAGGTTTAATCTAGGATGCTAGTTGATGAGAACATAGCCACCATTCCAGTCAAATTAAGCCATTAAATCACATTAGATACAGCAGTAATAGGAAAGAAGAATCATAGTATTTCCTCCGGAAGGAAATCTCTTTAATAATTGGGGAAAAAAACATTCCATGCAAGATTTATCTAACAGCTTAAAATATAGAAGAAATACAACATAACATAAAATAGCGAAGTAAACAACAACTTGAATAAACACTCAATGTTCAATATTTCTGTGATTAGAATAGGACCATTTCATACTGCAAGCATGATAAAAATTCAAAATTTAATAGATCCAGAATACCAATAATTTATTGACAAAAACAGGTCTGGTGCAAGATATCTTATAAAACACTAAAATACTATTATGGCAAAGCAACTCTAACTTTTCAAATGCAGAAGCTAGGTAATCTGATGCCGATGAAAACTAAACAGATATCAGATAAATAGATTTTCAATTACGGATATTTCAAAGTTCCCTTTTCTGGGTAGATCTTGTTAAAAGAACTAGCTAATATACTTATATAGGAAAACTACTACTACTTAATAATCTAAACATGCAAATATGAAAACAGATATGCATATAAAATCCTAAATAACACTGCACAGCACACAGCTAAATAAATTATAAGAAGATGATTAATCTATTTATACAAATCAGAAAATTATATCAACCTAACACTAAGAAAGATTTGGAAAAAAAATAATGTTAATTACCATCTCCATTATTTCACTTTTTCTTTCCTTTTTTGTTCATTCAAGAAAGGATATTGTGGATCCTTTGACAATTCAAACACAGCTGGATCACTGAATGACCTTCAAAATCAAGACTGATAGGGAGAAAATGAGAAAACATGCAGGAAAATAAATAATCCTTTCACAATGCTTATATAGAAACATTATATTAGATTTTTGTGTTTATGAGCCTCTCTCTTTGTTCACAGCTATAATTGCTCTCATTTTCTTTTGATTTTTTCTGCACAGCCTCTTACCTTTTTATTAATAAGAAAAAATAATGATGTACAAGCACAGAGACAAATCATTATAGTTTCTAATCCTTATAATCAAAAAAAAGGTCACATTGTTTATTGTTAACTGTGTTTTGTGGAACAAAGCTCCTTGAACCTGTTTTATTTAACTTTTGTGCAAACAACAATCTTCCTAAGTTTTCATACAAAATTTTTGTCATGACCAACGTTGTTAAATAGCCTGGGAAAAGATGACAATTGAACAGCCTACAGCTTAGGCAATTGCCAAGAGCAACTTCTGGTCTAAAAATTTTACAAAATTCCTAAGCACATTACAGCAAGTCTAAACAAAATCTGTGACATTTTCTTAAAAAGTGATCAAATATTTCAGCAATGATCAGCAACATATTAAATGCGAGAAACTTAAAATGAAACGACCTCAAACTTTTTTTTTATAAGTAAATGAGATGAAATCTAATTAAAAAACAGGATTAAGAATTATAAACATTCAATTACATGAATGATTCATGAAGCAATCAGCAAGTAACGTTTCTTATGTGAATGCAATTTTATCACTTCCAAGTTAAAGAAAAATAATAATTGATCATATTGTAATGATATATCAAATTATTGAGAAAAAAAAAAGTAAAAGAAATCAATGTAACTAATTAAACTAAAAAATTTGAAAATACAATTTTGTTAAAAGGAAAAAAAGACGAGACAAAAATCTAACTGCTATGGTTAATTGCAGATAGAAAAGGGGATGAGGACACTGGAAGGGTTCTTGGAAAAAAGAAAAAAAGAAAAAGAAAAGACAGGAAAACAAAAAACTAAAAAATACCAAAATTTACAGGAGATAATGATCAGAATTTCACTTAAAAAAGGACGAAGAGAATTGGCTCCTACTCCATTCACTTTTATTCAAATGAAGCCTTAATAGGTTTTTGATACATAATCTGGTTAAATTAATTGCTATTTGTTAGAATCAGGCTATAATAATATAACTAAGTAATAATTTCCTATTACTAATATAATATATTACTACTACTTTACATCATAAGTTTAATAACTAGGCCAAAAATATGCAAATTTATATAATTAATTATGCTAACGGTCATCTAGACCAAATCACGCCTAGGTAGATCCTCAAAAAGCACTTAGTTATCGAGGCAACCATCTTTAATAATAACAATCATTAGTTAGCTAAATCTCCAAGAACCCAACACGAGATTGAGCATAACTTTGACATGTCTCAATATTCCATGCTACCATTCAAATATTTTCCAAAATCCCGACTAAATTGTATCATTAATCCCCACTTTCGTGGTAGTTGGCTTATGTGGATGATGATGATGATTCGAAAGTTAATAACACCATTCATTCAGCCATCTATGATTAAATATGGAATTGTAATTATTTTTCCTCTATGTACTTTATTGTTCCCCAATTTTATCTTGTTGACCCACCAAGTAGGCAACAATTGACCTCTATGTCCTTCAATGGTTTACCATCAAGAAAAGGATAAAATTAGATAAGATCTTATATCATTTATAATCAATAAAATGAGTAAATCAAATCATACAAGCTCTTATACCATTTTCATGATTCTCATTGCCGCTTGCCTTTTATTATGAAAGATAAAACTACTATTTGAAGAAAAAACGTTACAATGTTTGCAAATATCAAATGCTTAAAATTTTTAAAATTAAAAAATGTATAATTAACCATCAGTTATTCAATCAAACAATCCAAAAAAAATGAAGGAATTAAAACCTTGAGTATTAAAGGAACCTTTTGGCAGACAACCATAATGATATGGTGAAACAGACTGGATTTTCTTCGTCAAAGAAGAAAATATATATGAAAAAAACTAAAATGTTCAAATTTTTTTATTTTAAAAAAGGGAAAAGGAAAAAGGATGGCCAGATTCCTTCTTTAAAACTTAAGAAAATGAAAGCATAAGATATGTAATATGATTATTTGACGATATAAAATTAGAAGCTGGAAAATTTTTCATATGCTAGAAAGGGAATAAAAATCATGGACTTGAAAGGCAACAGTCCATTTGCAGTATTTTTGCCTTGATGAGGATCGACCCAAACAAATATTTTCAAATCAAGCCAAATAAATAAACAGCTGTACATACATTTATTTGGCCAAAACACAGAGAGAGACTTCCAAATAAAGGAGAGCAAGTAGAAATGTGAACAGAGAAAAGGACACATAAACACAGAAGCCTAATATAGTAATTCAATACAAGTATCGTGAATCGACTATCTATTTTCTTGCGTGTTTGCTAGCCTTCTCACTAAAAGTCATGACATCAAAAGCCACCCAATGATCCAGCTATATTGGGATGGTCAAAGGAGCCACTTTCACTTTTTTCAAAGAACAATAAGGAAAAGCAAAACCAAAAAATGGAGATGTTGGCTATTTTTTTTCCCAATTATCCTTAATGGAGGGTTTATTTGACTTTCCGAATGTGATAAATATAATATATAGTGTCCACCGTCCAATGTCCGCCCATTTTTTGTGAATCCTAAGGAAGTACATTATCAAAGTTTTCCATGGTCTCTCAAAGTCCCACAGCAGAACTTCAACTGAAATCTATAACTCTACGTAAAGCATGGAGAAGGTTACTTCTTGTACCAGCTAGAACAACAAACATTTCATGCATCTTTGTAAACTAATGAGTGATTGTTACATTAAACAAGATGCTTTCAATCTCCCAAAGCCGCAGCAAAAGAATCCACTCACATAAAATCCATTCTCTGCATCATTTCCTCCTTCCTAATGGACTATATAAACTCCACAGAAATAGATCTTTTCTGGAACAGAGAGAACTTTCTGCCTGTAAAATATTTTGTCTAGACAAGTAGACTGATGGAATGCACCAGATGGTGGAAAAAATTTTCACACATGATGATGGAGTTGGCAAGGCCCCGCTTATGCACATGCCTTATCTCCACATACCATGTGTCAAACACAAAACATCTGCAATTGACCATCTTATTCTAACTTTTTTTTTCCGAATAAAAAGTCTGAAGTTTTATTTAAAAAGATCATTTCTCATCTTGTACATGATAGAAGTCTAATTTCTACAAGAAATAACCGAGTTTCATGAGTCAAAAAAAAGCAGTCCATTTGGCCTATCCAAGCTGTTCATTCATTGTTGTATAGATCACTAAGATTGGGCTTCGTGGCTTTAATTTTAGCCAAAACATTTTTCATTCAGCTGGGAACAAAACAAAACAACGCATTGATTTATCTCTTAAGTTTTGTTACCGTGATGAAAATGCTTTTGTACCTAATGCACACTGGCTGGAAAATCTTGTTTTTTGATATGGGCCAAAAACCAACATGAGCTGGAGAATTTTTACCATATTGGAAATTTGAAATCCACACTACATGGAAAAAAATTATGTCGATCTGGGAGACAGACCTGGTGAAAAAAACCACAAAATATGTCCCCTGTTTTAACTGTACATGATTTTATAACATACGTACATGTTCATATGATTCATCAAGACCATTAAATACAAATGCACATGCACGCCCCACACAGATGTACACATTTTGTAGAAGGAGGAAGACAGAGAGAGAGAAAGACATTCAGAAACTATAAGATACATAAATCCCAACTGACACATGCTAGAATGCATTCCCTATCATAGAAAATCCCATTACTCACCAGGAAAATAACCCTGGTGTTTACTGTAAATCATTTCCATTATCCTGATCGTACAAAATCTTCGTTCATCTAATACACGTACATTCATGGAAAAATATCACAAAATGTAGATCTCCACAAAGTATGGTGGAAATTCACACTCTGGCTGAAGGAAATTGTTAACCTTGTACCACCAGGTGGACTTCTTGAGCTCTAGGATCCCACAACAAAAATTAAATAAATGCCTTATCCAGATCAGTTAGGGTTCACAATACAAATCCTGCTTCTAATTTTAAAGCAATTGAGCCAGCTAAGAGAGTTTCAGAATCTTCTTTTATGTCTGGGAAATTCTTTTCATCGGATTCCAAACTCTTTATTCAGTTTAATCCGTAAAGCACCTGCTCCAGTCTCCTTTTTCAACATATTTCTGTTAGTGAAGCAAAATTCATAAAATAAAATACAAACAAATCACCCATCAAAGAATAGTACATAAAACTGAAACAGAACAAGACGCAGAATTAACCCAAATTCACTTCAGCGTTTGCACATGCAATAATTTACTCAACTTTCAACTTGGGGAAGTTAACACAAGAAGTAGATGAAGGGGAAAAAAAACCAGGAAAAAAGAAAAAGAAAAAAAGCTTCGAGTGTCTGATATAAACGATCATCAATTGGCATCAGTGACAGTCTCAGAATTTCGTAAACCCCTTCAACATCTCAACATGCATGGAACTGAAAACAGAATGGTACCAAATATACAAGATAATGCTTTCCCAAGAACAAAATCATAAAAAAAACGCAACACGGAGTCACAGCTAACAATCAAACGCACTGGAAAACGAACTTAATTTGAATAAAATCGAATTTTTCACACACGAACACACACACGGAAAGCCCTCCGAGCTGGTGACAGTTGGGAAGAAAATTGAGTCCCTGTTATGAGATTTCACCTCTATACGGCAGCAAAGAACGAGAGACGAAAGCTGGAGATCTTACCGATTACCGAAGAAGTGCCGATGGAGTTCTTCAGATTCACCGAACGAGCTCTTTTGGAAACCAAACTCTTTTGGAAACCTCGCCGGGAAATATGGAGATCTTACGTTTCTTTCCTTTTTCTGACAGGGAAAGGGCAGAGCCCTAGTCCGGCGAGACACGTTCTGCACGGTCAGCCTAGCTCCATATTCAGTCGACTTCGGTATTGCGTACCGGGTCGGTTTCGTCCCGGGTCGCCTAATGGAAGTGAGAAGTGAGAACTATTGGAGAAGTCGGCTAGTGGTTTTTCTACAAATATCTAAATTTTAGGTGTTATTTTTTTAGCTTTAGAAGTTGCGCTCGGATCCTCTGTGAAGCAAATCTTCTGTGGCGCGTTATGTTCTCTGTGTAGCACAATCAAACGGACCAAATTAAGTGAAGGCTATTTTAGTAATTTCGACCACAACAGTTAAAATTTTATTAAAATTCTCCTCAGTACCCTCCTCGTCTCGATGAAAACGCACGAAACATATTATTTAACTTATAATCCTCTCCACGTCCACACTTTACACGACCTTTACGAGTTCTTCGTCATTCCTCATTGCATACAAAAACGACAGGAACGAACTCCACTTCCATTTTCAGACTCCATTCCTCATTCTTACAAAATCCCCACTTGACGAAAGGAAGGGACCACCACTATCACAACAACTTCGTAAGCGAATGGACCACCACGACAGCCACCACCCTCAGGAAAAACAACAATACCCTGGTAAGTTCTTATTTAACTTCATAATTTCATGACTAAATATACATATGGAGCCATAGGTATCACCTGAAATAAGCTAAAGGTACCCCTGCAAATAACCATAGGTACCTGCCAAGTTAAGTTTTAGGTACCCCAAAGAGCTCCTCAAATAACAATTTGGTACTCCCCAAATAAACCTAAGGTACCCTCCAAATAAGCCATAGGTACATCCCCATTTAATTCATAGGTACCCCCAAATAAAGCGTAGATACCCCAGTTAAATAACTCATAGGTACCCCCCAAAATAAGCTTAAGATACCCCACTCTAAGCCCACGGTACCCCCCATATAAGCATAAGGTACCTCCCATATAAGCCTAAGGTACCCTACATGGTAAGCCATAGGCACTCCCCAAAATTAGCCCAAGGTACCCCCCCTCAACTAAGCCTATGATACCCCCGATATAAGCCTAAGGTACCTCCCGAAATCGTGCTTCGGCGATTAATCCTGAGACATAATCGCAATGAAACAGAGACTTCATGTTTCATTGCTTACAGTTAATCGCGCATCCGAGATTAATCATGTGATTAATCATGGGACCTAATCGTCAGGTCGCGATTAATCCTGATGAAAATCTTGAAAAATTAGTTTTTGTAATAGTAATCGCCGAAGACACGATTAATCGTGGGTCTAATCGTGGTCCTCAAGTAAGCCTTAGATTCCACACCCCTCCCCCACATAAGCCCAAGGTAGGCCCCCCTCCCCAATTAAGCCATAATTGGTGGGGTACCCAAGGCTTATGGGGGTGGTACCTATGGCTTATTTTGGGGGAGTACCTAAGGCATTTTTGGGGGGTACTTAAACCATTTTGTTTGGGGGGGGGGGGGGGGGGGGGGTGTAAAATCCCCAAATTTTAGTAATAAAATAATTATACTTAATAAATAAACTAATTGAGTTATTAATAATATGCAGTGGTTGAGGACTTGGTTCAATCCGGAGAAGATCAAGTTGAACCGGAGGAGAACTTGGAAATTTAATATCAGGTGAGATTTTTAAGTTAAATTAGGGAGAACTTTTAGATATTATTATTCAGATTATTATAGTGTAGAACTAATTAAAAATAAAAATAATAAGAGAGATGGTCGAACCCAAAGAGAGTGGGTTGACCCAAAGGTTTATTTGGGTTGAGGTTTCATAGTCTAATTGGTTTGGCTTAGTGAAGGGGGTATTACGGTAAAATACCTCAAATAATTAAATAAACTAGGCATGCATGGAATTGTTCACGTTAAAGAACAAAACACAAAATAGAAGTAGCCGCACGACCACTTCTATTCCTTCTACACTTTTCTCTCTTTTTCCTGGAGATCAAACCTAACCCTAGTATTCAAGATTTGTTGGAGCCGTCATAGAGAAGGAAAAGATAGAATTTTCGTGCATAGAAACCCAGGTAAGATCAAACTAAAGAGAAGTCTGATTTGAGAAGTTAAACTTCTTGTTAGATCTCTAAATATGATTTTTCTTAACCCAGACGAGATCAAGGCCTTCTGAGATCTGTTGGAGTGTATTTGGGGTGATATCTTAGAGCTTTTAGAGAAGGTTTTAGTTCCCAAAACCAGGTAAGTAGTCCCTTTAAACTTGCACAAAAATATTTTGTGTTTCTTCGATATCTATGATTATCCAGAGGTTTGATGAGTTGCTTGCGAGATTTATGATGTTTTAATTGTTGGAAATTGTTCTAACATGTTTATAAAGTGTTTTAGAATGATTTAGAATAGATTTGATGCATTGGATATTGAGTTGTGGAATTTTTATTGAACTTCATAAACTTTCAAATTTTTCCGTATTGGGCCGCCTGAGCAGTCACTCGAGCGCCCTTGGTGTGTTGTCAAAACCCGAGAGCGATTTTTCCAGAGTGAACTACCGCTCGAACAGTCGCTCAAGCGACCTATCGAGTGACTACCCCTGAAATACCCTGTTTTATTTAGTCATGCGGGCGCCCTAATGGCCGCTTGAGCGCCCTTCTATCAGATTTTAGAAAATTTTCCAACCAGCCTAGTTTTTCACTACGGAAGTGTTTTTATCCAATTCTAACCTATGTACCATCAAGATTGGGGTATTTGGGGATTGTTTGCACTGGTGGATGTTTAAAATTCAATTTTATAAAGATTTTGGGTAGATGTTTCTAAAGAGGCATTTTTATTTGATACCATTGTTCCAAACAATTCTATTCTTAACCAAACTTGATTTTAAGAGTTCCTACATCTGTATTTGGACTATTTGGACATTTTTGGAGTGCCGAATGATTTTACATACACCCGGATTATTTTGCCCATTCAAACCGTGATTTTGATATATATATATATATATATCTATATATATATATATATATATATATATATATATATATATATATGTTACTCCACCTGTGTGGGTGTTTGGGTCATAGTTGTGACAAGGCAGGTGTCTGGTTTATTGTTTCCGCAGGGCGGATTTGGTTATTGGCATATGTTTATCCTCAGTCCGTGTACTCGGCGGGATACTTCCTCAATCCGTGTACTTGGTGGGAAGCTGGTTACTTTTGGTTATCCTCAGTCCATGTACTCGGCAGGATACTTCCTCAATCCGTGTACTCGGTGGGAAGCTGGTTACTTTTGGTTATCCTCAGTCCGTGTACTCGGCGGGATACTTCCTCATTCCGTGTATTCGGTGGGAAGCTTATTATTGGTATTATTTCCTCAATCCGTGTACTCGGTGGGAAGATGGTTATTTGGTGGCTGATGCCTTTTATCCTCAGTTTGTGTACTCAACGAGATACTTCATTATGGATGTGTTTATAATCCACAGTGTATAATTTTATCCTGTTTAATTTGATTAAACGTTGTATATATTTTATTTGTTGTCAATTATTTGCATGACTACTTACTGAGATGTTGTTTCTCACATTATCGTTTTATCGGTTTTGTTTTCAGATATTCCTGGTGAGGACATTGCGGGGATAGACACTCCTGGGGATTATATTGAGTAACAGGATGACGATTTCTTTATTCCTGTATAGGTTTAGGGATTTATATTATTAAATTTGACTTGGTATTGGAAGAATTGTCTTAGATTACTTTCATTAGATGGCATGGGTGATGTACATTTTATTCTAGTTAACCCTTTTCAGACTTAGTTGAGGAATTGGTATTGGATTTTCCTTTTGTATTCCGCGCTTCTTGAGAGAAAAGAAAAATTATCTGTTACTTCTGCACTCTTATTATATTAAATGAAATTGTTTAAGTTTGGATTAGTTATTTTGAACCATTACCCTAACGTTCTAGGGTCGGGTTTATGTTCTTAAATAAACCTGGATCTGGGGCGTTACAGGGGGGGGGGTGTGGCCGGCGGGGCTATTTAGGGATACCCAAGGCTTATTTGTGAGGTACGAACGCCTTATTTGGGTGGGGGTACATAAGGCTTAATTGGGTGTAGGTAAGCCAATTTGGGGGGTGTAGGTAAACCAATTTAGGGGCCTATTTGTGGGTACCCAATGCTTATTTGTGGGATACCTAAGGTGTATTTCTAATTACATTTTGATTTTATAGATGGCACATTTAAATAGTCACATTGCAAAGTTTTTTTTATCAATTTGTCTATTTATTTGTAGATAAATGGCACCAAGCAGGAAGTTCGCAATAGATGTATGCCTCAACGATTGCACAAACTTATGGGAGGGTTGAACGAGTCCCAAAAGTTAGCTGTTAGAGAAATTGGGTTTGGAAGCCTTCTTGATATGAAGATTAAACACTGTTATAGGGGCAACATTGTGTCCTTATTGGCTTCATTTGATCCTGATGAATGTTGCCTCTTAGTAAGTGAAAGGAGTTTGATATATCACCTCTTAATGTGGAGTGGATATTGAGGCTACCCTCTGCCGGAGAGACCATAGAAATCGAAGAGGTGGAAAGTGACCTCACAAAATTAAGGAGAATGTATTGTGATAAAAATGGTGAGATACCTTTAGGAGAGATGGAGAGAAGACTGAAGGAGAAGGAGACGGGGGATGAAGATTTCAAGAGGCTTTTTGTATTACTTCCCTTGGGTTCATTTTTGTGCCCTCAAGCTAAGCCGGAGGCAAGTGCAAAGTTATTAAATCTCCTAATAGATACTGAGAAACTCCCCAACCTTGATTGGTCAAAGTTGGTTCTTGATTGGCTCTTTGCCTTGATCCGTTGATACAAGGAGAACCACCAAAAATATGTTAGTGGTTGTTTGGTTTTTTTAAAGGTAATTTATTGTTATACACAGATTTCATTTATTTGGTATGCTTAAATTTTAATGAAAAAAATGTTTACTCAATTGCAAATGTTCTATTATGATTATGTATGCGTGGATGGGTCCGCAATAGACACTGTTGCAGAAGCTCCTCGCATCACCGTGTGGAGTGATGGTGATGCGTTGGAGAGAGCAAAAGAAGAGAAGGAAAATGATATGAATATTTTGGAACATATTGAATATGAATATGTTCCGGACTCCGATAAATCAAAGGAGAAGAAGGTATATTATATTATATTGTATTTTTTTTCCCAAAGGGGGTACTCATTATTCATTATATGTACATCGACATAAATTTTACTTGATTGATTGTTTTAGGCGGATAAATTGAGGGCCGCCATAAAGAAGCTAACGGAGGTGGTTGCTGCCCTTTAACGTGAGGTAGCCGAATCCCTGAGATTAAAGGCTCTGGAGAAGGAGGTAATGGAATTCGATTTTTGTCATTATTCATCATAAGTTCCAGATCTTATAGAAATGCAAATGTTTCTTGCTTGATTGGTTTAGGCAGAGAAATTGAAGTCAATAATAAGCTATCTTCAAAGAGGGGAAGTTGAATTAAAAGAGATGGTTTTGGAGCTTCTTGGATATGCACGTGGCTACCAAACCTACACTTTACCTCAGTCTCCACAGGAACCATTTGAGGTTCCAACCAACGTTGCTTCTCCACCGGAGGGCCCTTGCCCAGTGTCGGTGATGGAAGATATTGAACTTATGGCCAAATGTATCCTGGATCCAACGCCTGGATAATATGAAAGGTCAATCGTTCCAATTCAACCTATTGAAGCATCGATATTGAAACGTATGAAGGTGCCCAGCAAGGCAAAAAGGACTCCTTTTACAACCATCACCGGGGAGAAAAAGAAGATGAAGACCTTAAAAAGAAAACAATCGGTCAATGCTGAGAGGCCAACGCAAACTATAAGCAGTATATAATTGGATGTCTAACTGCATGTCAACCTTTCATCTAGAACTATACTATAGTAGATCAAACAACAAAATTGTCGATGTAAAGATCGTATGACTTATATGAAATATATTTCAGGTGCCATCTGGCTATGTTCAACCTGCGAAGGCAATGTTGCCGGATCTGAACATTGTAGAAGAGGCCATATAGCCATTAGTATGTGTGTTCTCGGTTTTTCTAAAGGAATTGTTTTTTGTTTTTTGGTTAAAAGTAGGTTGACAGGCATATATACATTTTTTGAAATTTTTTATTCACTTGTAGGAAATCGAACCAGCGAAGGCATCTTCAAGTAGACCGTCGTCGACTGTTGAACGCGCCGACTGCGAATATGCATTCCGTGAGGACCTCGATGGATCGTACGTAGTTTCGCATATTTATGTTGGTTGCGTTGTTTCTTTGTAAATTGTTGCGTATGGTTTGATTGTTTCTTTGTGGGATATATATGTATGGAAGTTTTGGTGAAGTTCTTCGACATCTTCATTGATCACAGTGAGCTGGAGTGTATGAAGCCAAGTAACTGGGTAGGAGTCTAACAAGTTGGGTATCTTCTCAGATCGCATAAATATTTGGATTCTTAAATTTTATTTTTTTCTATGTAAGGCATGGACGCCTACATACGGGTGCTCAATTACCGTGAGCAACGGGTTGGAGGCACCCATTACTTCTTCAAATCAGATATTGGGGTAATTATTACGAAATTCTTCAAAATGTTTGACAAGGTCTATAATACTCCTGTTTAACTTATATTATAACTTTACAGACATTTTTCGAGCCACCAACGAACCGAGACCTGAATAAACTTATTCAACATTTTGATGTGGAGTACCTATTGAAAATGGCGAACTACCCAATGATAATCTTAAGTCACCATTGTTATTGGGATCTTTTAATAGGGTAGGGCTAATAAATATCTTTGTATGCAGTTATTTTTCCCCATATTGGAGCAATGTCATTGGTACATGTGCTTCGTCGACAAGACGACACAAAATGTATTTTTATTGAACTCGATGAGGTTGTGGAGAAGGAGTGCAGTTCTCAACGGAGTGGTAAGTGATCAGCGTAATAATTTCTTGTGTCACTAATGTTGTTATTAAGTATCGGTTTTTATATTTCAGCTATAAGCAGTTCAGATTATATTATCATAGGATTCGCAAGAGAAAGTTTTGGTAAGCGGATTTCCAAGGTTCAAAGCAAAGAATCTTCAGCTTCCTTCGCAAGACAACCCGTACGTTTTCCACCCATACTTTCTTTCCATCCTTACTACTATATGATATTAATAGCATTAACTTGTAATCGCATCTTTCGTAGCAATGACTGTAGAATATTCGCCATGAAGTTCGCCGCTTACTGGAGAGGAAAACTTTCTCCTGAATTCACGTAGGTACACTACAACTCCTACCTATTTAGTTGTGTTTTCAAAACCTCCAAATGATCATAGTATTAATATAGTTTTCTAATTTTTGAATAGAGGGATATTCCGAACTTGAGAATAAGTATTGTGGTCGAGATGATCCTCCACGACAAAAACAAGTTGAAGGATGATATTGTAAACAAGATTTCTACTTAGGGGGAAACTTGGATGTATTAATATTTTTATAATATACTTGCCTAAACTGAAATTTTTTTTTTCCGGAATTTGTATGTATTTATTTTAGAACAAGGATGTTCCTTTAATGAATTCAGTATCTGAATCAAGCATTTAGTTGGATTTTTCTCTTATTATGGGTATGTGTCTTGTTTATGATGTTTTGCGAATAGGTTTTTGTCAAGTATTGTGTATATAAGACATTGTATCCATTTAATAAAAGCTTTGTTATTTTAATTGCTTAAGTTCTGTCACAGATTCGCCAATTTCATAGTTCGTAAATTACTCCAAATATTTAAATTTTGTGTGTCAAAGGGGAATGCAAAACAAGTCAGTATACATTAGCGACTCCCCCCTAGGGGATACCAAGGTACCCTTCGAATGGAGCCTAATGTACCCCCCAAAAAAAGCTTAGGTATCCCCTAGTAAGAGTTGTGTACCCCCTGAAATAAGCCCAAGGCACCCCACAAATAAGCCTAGGGTACATCACAAAATAAGCGAAAGGTACCCCCCACCCCCTACAAGCCTTAAGGTACCCACAAGTATGACCCCAAATAAAGGAAGGGTACCCCCAAGTAAGACATATGTACCCCCCCCCCCCCCCCAAATAAGGTTAAGGTACCCCCTAAGTAAGCCGAAGGTACCCCAAGTAGAAATTAATAATGAACAAAACGCACGGACGTTATTCTTGAACGCGTGAACGTTCAACTCAAAACTCTTTCTGCATCTCAGTATGAAAGACACAGGACGCGCGAGCATTTGCCGGATACGTTCGGGCATTGAGTGCATTACTCATTTGTACTTGGGGGTACCTTTGGCTTATTTTGGGTGTCACGACCCGGAAGCAGGTCTGCCCCTCCAAGGCACAACCCGTCCCAAACCATAGCAAGTGGGCCATTGAACTCGATAAAATACGAAGGATTTAAAAACTTTTTCTATACAAGTGCAAGTACAAACAGTTCATACTATGCATATCAAAAGTGTGTTATGTATAAAAGAAATGTAACAAGACATGGAAGTTGATTACGAAATGATGGGTGACTATATCACTCCTCTCAAAATATAAGGTTTACAAGTCAAAAGAAACTATACATGATCAACTGAAATAAAATCCTAAGGCCTATGGAAAATCTATCTCTCTATTCCCAAAGGCTTTCTCTTTGCCTCTATCCCCAGTCTGGTCCTTCACACCCGACGTTGATGGATCTGAAAAATAAGAAGTAAAGCAACTGTGAGACAGATGTCTCAGTAATGAGAAAACACAGTTTAGGCATATATCAATCGGTTAAATCATGACATGTGGTTATTTGAAATCATAAATCAAATATCACAGTTTAGTGCCATACAAGTTGGCGCATGCTTGTGCGTCAGTGTACAGTTAATCAATTCAATACAACCTTTCATTCAATCTCACCAATTGTTATGTAAGAGGTCTAGTGTCATACTACACAAAATTTCCATCTAGCTTCACCGATTACACGCGGTGGCTAGGCATCTACGCCGATTACCCATGACGTAGGCATCTAGTACGCCGATTTCACAGGACATAAATGAATCCATGTCTGATTGCCCATAACAAGTGGAGTGGTGTCACATTATCATCAAAACATCAACAATAACACATATTCATCTAGCTTCACGGATTACTCATAGTAGCTAGGCATATAAGCCGATTACCCATGACGTAGGCGTCTCACACTGTAAAACCCCGATTTTTTTGCTAAGGTTTTTTTTTATTTATTATTTTTTATTATTAAAATTTATTATGTGTGCATATTAACTTAAGTAGATGCGGGTATATGTAGGGATTTCGGTGGGCGAGCATGCACGGAATCAATGTTTTTCAAAGGTTGTCGAGCGGCAATACGTATGGAAGCGTATGAAGGTATATATATACTAAAAAGGAAAATTAGGTCTTTGGTTTTAGAATACTCGTATCGAATACTTTTGGTAACTGAAGACCTTGGGCTATTTGGCGATTCGCGGCTACTGGTGTGGCGATTAGGGTTTTGCTGGGAAGAGACGAGAACCTCGAGAACTACGACTGGTTTAGTGGATTCGGTGATCCTGATTTAAGAAGGTTTTTCCTCCTGCGAACAGGGGATCAGTTCGGCGACATTTGCACGCAGTCGGAGTCGGTGATCGGCCGTGGTTTAGAATAACCTTGTTCTGGGATATAAGCGTGCAAGAGGTGAGTGGCATTGTTTTACAACTGAGGTTTTGAGTTTATTCGCGAATGTATTCTGATGCATGGTTGTCTTCTGAGTTTTCTGGAATAACCTAGTCCGAGCATGAGAGTGAATTTCAACTTAAATAGAAATGTGTTCAGATTAAATTCAAAACTGGTTGGGAAGTATTCTGAGGATATTAGGAGACTACTGGAACAATTACAGACAGAAAAAGATCGGCCAGAGTTGGAGATCTGGAAATAACAGGGAGTTGGAAATCGCAGTGAGCATCCGCCCACTTGGCGCTCACTTGCGCTCACTTCGGGTAGTGAGCGCGAGATATATTCTCACTATGCGCCGAGCTTGCACCCACTTGGCGCCGAGCTCGCGCGCACTTAAAAAACTATACGCGCATCTCGCACTCATTTCCCGCTCACTTCCCGCCCACTTCGCACTCACTTGATATCGAATGAGCGCATAGTCAAATTTTAACCTAGAATCTATCCGCCGACCTGGCGCTCACTTCAGGAGGTGAGCACATAGTCAAATAAACTTGCCAAAATGAAGTTTTGATTAAACCAAGTGGTTTTTGATGAGTTGAGGGTTAAACCACATAACCAATCACTTGTTTGGGACTTTGGAACCTACTTTACCTATTCAATTACTAGAGGAAAATTTAGTGGAAATTCTTAAAGGCTCCCAAGGCTAAGTTTAGGTTATTTGTAAGTGATGTACTGGGTACCAAAACACTAGGAGTTCCTAGTTAGTTTCCCCTTTGTTTTTATACATTGTTTTGATTGAGAAATTATTAAATTCTGGTTTCACTTGTTTGGAAAATTTTGAATGTATTGTAAAGATTTTCTTGGTATGAATAACTGAGTTTTATTTCCAAATGGCATGTGTTACGGAAATGAGAAAATACTGAAAGTACTTGAGGTACTGTTTGGTCCAGAGGGATAGGTGGTGAACTGTGATGAGTTATACATGATGTGGAATGAATGGATTTATTTTGATGTTGGAATTGAGATTATACGATGATTTGCTGTTTTGGTTTAGCTTGTCCTGGATCCATGCTTAAGCTTTGTAATGTTATTGTTGGTTGTTGAAATTGCATGGCCTTGTGTGTTGCCACGACCGGTATAGAGCAGCCAGAAACCCTGAGTAGGCCTGGTTGTCAATGCAGAAACCCGGGGAGTAGGCCTGCATTGGATGACGAAACCCTGAGTAGGCCATCATTTCAGAGTTTCCGAAACCCTGAGTAAGCCGGAACTGTGTACATGGAGGTGTGGAGTGTCTACTTGGCATGTTTAATTTATCAACTAAACAATAGTCATGACATTGACCAATCGATGTGTTGTCGTACTTAACTGAGATATGATTTGACTGATAAATTGGTTTTGGTTTTGGTTTTGAACTTGAAATTGATGTTAGTTGTTTACTCGTACGGAATGTTTATCGATGCATAGTTTGAACTGCGGTTAACTATTTTTGCATGCATATGCTACTCGCTGAGATATTCGTATCTCACTCTGTTGTTTTTGTTTTGTTTTCAGATACTCGTGGTGAGGCGACTATTGGGGTAGATCCAACTGAGACTTATAGGGAGGAAGACTACTATTACCTTCCTTAGAATTGTAGGTTATCTTGTTTCGAACTTCGAGTAAATTGAATGTTTGAGGTATATTAAAGTCTATTGGGGTGAACCATTTGATTTCTTGTTAAGTTTTAAATGTTAAATTCTTGGATTAAATGAAATTGTGCACTCTGACATGTTCTAGTTAGATGATTATCCAGCGATCATAAATGATTAAAGATCCTTACCTAACCTCCGTGAGACGTGTTATATCTTTATTGAACAACACGGATCCGGGGCATTACAGAGATGGTATCAGAGACCCCAAGCTGGAAAATTTGAGGTTCCTAGGTAGTATGACCATAGAAAACCCTGGGGAAATATTGTGCGTACATTAGATAGAACCATGAGGATTAGAAGAGAGTTCCTAACTAATGTGGTGTTTTGTGCTTACAGGTATACATGGCCAGTAGAGGCAGACGTGCGAGGGCTGTGGATTATCCAGAGGAGGATATGCCACAGGAGCAGCCACCTGCACCACCACGGGGAACCCCACCACTAGTGGGGGACATTTGGGCTGCTGTTGGCTCACTTGCCCACCTCCTTGCAATGGAGAGGGAGGAAAGGATGAGTCAAACTGGGAATGGAAATGGCCAGCGAAATGGTCATGGAGCTGCAGTGGATCAGCAGCGGGTGAGAGAGGAGTTGTCCTTGAGGGACATCGATCAGTTCAGGAAATTGACTGCCTCGTCGTTTTATGGAGTTCCAGATCCGTTGGAGGCGGAGAGCTGGGTGGCCCGAGTGGAGCGCATGTTTGACACTATGGATTGTCTGGAGGACCGGAGGGTGAGATTGGCTACCTTCACCTTAGAGGGCAAGGCTTAGCATTGGTGGCAGTCATTGTGGAGACAAGTGGTAGATGGGATACAGATGACTTGGGACCAGTTCAAGCAGGTCTTCTATGAGCAGTATTTCTCGGCAGAGGTGAGGTTGCAGAAGGAGAGAGAGTTCATGGATATCTCTCAGGGATCCTTGACCGTAGCACAGTATGAGGCTCGGTTCGCGGTTCTTTCTCGATTTGCTCACCATATAGTGCATGATGAGCATAGGCGCACCCAGCATTTCTAGAGAGGACTGAGGGCGAACATTAGGCGCATGGTTTCGGTGCTGATGTGCACCAAATACTCTGATTTGGTGGGGAGAGCTTTGCGGGTTGAGAGGGAGATTAGAGATTCAGGGACTGATTAGAGCAGAGTTAGAGCACAACCGAGCGGTATAGAGACACGGAGGGTCCCGGATAGGGACAAGAGACCGAGGATCAATTATGGACAGAGGGATAGGAGAGGTTCTGGAGGTTGTTTTAGTTGTGGCCGATTTCACATCCCAGGTCCATGTGTGTCACCGCCAGGTGCATGCTTCAGATGTGGCCAGCATGGGCATCGGGTTGCTGATTGTCCACACCCGAATACTTACCAGTTACTCAGGCCAGCCCTTACTGCACCCACGGATACCCGGTTGGCCGAGGCTTCGAGATTTCAGTATTCTAGACCCGTGCCAGCACTACCAGCACCACCGAGATTGCAGGGTCAGAGCAGTGGGGGATATCAGAGGTAGCAGGCACCTCAGAGGCAGCAGGCACCACCCCTACGCCCTCAACAGACCAGGGTGTATGCAGTAGCAGCTCAGGAGGATGAGCCTGAGGAAGGGGATGTTGAGGAGGCTCGTGAGGCAGAGCCGGAGGCACCACAGCTGGTTGGAGGTATTCTTTTCATTAATGGTAGATCAGCTATATGCTTGTTTGATTCGAGTGCTTCTAGGTCTTTCATTACTCCTCTTTGTGCATGCCGTATTGGTTTGGTTCCTTCCACACTCGAGTCTGAGTTACTTGTACACACACCATTGGGGGAAGCCACTAGAGTACAGACCGTATTTAGGGATTGCATGATCAAGTTGGGTTCTTTGGAGTTGCCAGGGGACTTGGTAGAGCTGAAATTTAGGGAGTTTGATGTGATTTTAGGCATTGATTGGCTTTTTCGACACCATGTGAGTATAGACTGCTATAGGGGTACCATTATGGTGTATCAGCCAAATCAGCTAGTGCACTGTTGTTTTTGTTTTGTTTTCAGATACTCGTGGTGAGGCGACTATTGGGGTAGATCTGATTGAGACTTATAGGGAGGAAGACTACTATTACCTTCTTTAGACTTGTAGGTTATCTTGTTTCGAACTTCGAGTAAATTGAATGTTTGAGGTATATTAAAGTCTATTGGGGTGAACCATTTGATTTCTAGTTAAGTTTTAAATGTTAAATTCTTGGATTAAATGAAATTGTGCACTCTGACATGTTCTAGTTAGATGATTATCCAGCGATCATAAATGATTAAAGATCCTTACCTAACCTCCGTGAGACGTGTTATATTTTTATTGAACAACACGGATCCGGAGCGTTACACACACACCGATTACACGTGACGTGTAGGCATCCATTGCTAATTACATATAGCAAATGGGCATCAGCCACTGATTACACATGGTGCCAAAATAACATAGACATCCATTGCTAATTACACATAGCAAATGGGCAGCTAGCTTCGCCGATTACACATGATGGCTAAGCATCTACATCGATTACCCATGATGTAGGCATCCATTGCTGATTACACATAGCACATGGGCATCGGCCACCGATGTTGCTTGGTGCTGGAATAACACTGCATAGCATGAACAATAGTAAGGTTACTTCAAATATCATGTGGGTCATGCACTCAAGCATGCCAGATCTCAAAGGTAGCCTATGGCCTTACCCAAGTCATTATTGGGCCAAGCCCTTATTCATTACTCATGGATTCCGGGCCACTGCCCTCCATTCACTATCAATCACCATGGGCCACTACCCTTTCATCCACTATCAATAACCATGGCCCATGGCCCTTTCATTCACCATCAATAACCATGGGCCACTGCCCTTTCATCTCATATTACAAGTAACGGGCCAATGCCCTTAAGGTCATGCAAATCAATATGGGCCAATGCCCTGCATATCTTCCAACTTAATACAGGCTAATGCCCTTCAACTATATACTAATGCTGGCCGAAGCCCTTCCTATCATGTGTGGTGTACTCACAGTAAAGCTCAACGGTAAAGGGTAACTTTTTAGGAAATTCTCCCTTTTCGGGTCTCACTTGGGCAACCTATGCCTCAATTCGTCTAATACTTGTGTAACTTGGATTTGGCTCTTGTTTTCTACTTCCAAGGGTTATTTCAAAGATGACCTAAGTGGTGGATTCAAGTTATTCTACCTTTATAGGAATCTGGGACAGAAACCCTCTGTAAAGCCTTCCTTGGTAATACGTACCAAAAATCCTTTCTATTTGAAATTTCGAGATACTTCCAGTTGGGACACTTCCTAGACATGTAATTCTAGCTTATATGTAGGTTGGATTTAAGTAAAAACACTTGGTGGTTCGATCTGGGCTAAAATCACATTTTTGAAACTTTTCTGACATTTCATGACCCAACTTGGCAATCTATGCCTCAATCCTTTTGAAACTTATGCAACTTGGGTTTGGTCCTTGTATTATACTTCCATAGGTTATTTGGAAGGTATTTGAAGTGGTGGAATCACTTTATCCCACTTTTATCAAGATATGAAACATAAACTCTCTATAAGACCTATTCTAGCAAAACGTACCCAAAATCTTTACTATTTGGAATTTGGTGATAACTCCAGTTGGAACACCTCCTAAACACCTAACTCTCACTTATACATGGGTTGTATTTGAATGAAATCAAATGGTAGTTCAATCTAGGCTAAAAACTCAAAATTTGGGAAATCTGGTAAGGGCGCTCGATAGGTCGCTCGAGCCTACTTCGAGCGGCCAAGAATTAGCTCTCGGGTTCTCTTGTTCAGGTAGGTCACTAGAGCAGTCGCTCGAGTGGCCATGCCTTAGGTCTTTTCCTAAAACCATCTCCCGATGCCGCGCTCGAGCGACAGTGCCTCTCGACAGTTCGCGAAAATCTGAACATTTGGGGATTTGTGGTTTTTCTCAAATCTCACTCATTTTAGGTGTTTTTGGGCTCTAAATTGCTCCTAGCAAGTGTAGTTATCTACTACTAACAAAAACCCCCAAGAAAATCCCTCCTATTTGTACAAATAAACTATTTTACATATCAACCCTAACTCATATATTCCACAAACGAAAAATGGCCGAAATTGCAAAGGTAGGTTGGGGTGGTGTTGCTTACCTCTTGCAATCACTTAAGCAAATCTTCTTGCTTCCAAATCAACCCATGAACAGTGTCTTTGCTCCCTTTTAATTGCTCTTTCACAAGCCTCCAAGCTTCCAAACGAGAATCACTCTTAGGTTTTTCTTCTTTCCTTACAACAAGGTTCCTTCAGGTGGACTTTTATGAAAGGGAACGTGATGGGGAGTAGAAAGTGAGGAGAAGAAGATGAAGAAGAATTGGGAGAGGAGAAGGGGACGAAGGAGAAAAGGAGGTCGGGTGTAGGGTTTTGGTCGTATGGGGTTTGTGTTTCTTTTTTTTTTCTTTTTCTATTTCACTTAAGCAACTCCCTCACATGCAAAAATCACCCTTTTGCCACTCCACCTCCTATTGCACAATACCAACCAACACTTAGTCATTTTTCGCACAACAAGAAATCTTATTTAACCAAATAGAGATTACTCACCTCCATAGGTCACTACCGAGCCGGGGCTTAGCTACTTTGACTGGCTTCAAACTTGGGCTCCTCCAACTTCACCTACACATCAAGCTCATTAATTAGAGTGTGCTAATGGTATTGGAACGGGGTTTCACATTGGGGGTACCTTAGATTTATTTGGGGGGTACCTACGTTTTACTTGGGGGTACCCTGTCCTTATCTGGGGGCATACTTGTGGGTACGTTAAGGCTTGTATGGGGGGGGTACCTTTTGCTTATTTTGTGATGTACCCTAATGTAATGCCCCAGATCCAGGTTTATTTAAACACAAACCCAAATCTGGTTCGTTAGGGAAAATGGCCCAAAACACTATTCCAGACTTAAAACAATTTAATTTATTATATCAGAGTGGGGAAATAAAAACATCTTTCAGAAGCGCGCAATTAAACTACCAAAATAATCCTTTTATATTTCATCTAAAAAGTCTGGAAAGGGTTCAACTAAATAACATAAATAACATCCACCAAGGGTGTGGAATAAAGATACCAATCATCCTTTAAATAACATCAAACTCCTCAATCAAAATACTAAAAATAATCCCTAAGAAAAATAAATCTAAATGTTTCTCCATGTCCTTCTGGACCTACACAAGAATGAAATAATCTTCTTCCTGATAATCGCAGTAATCCCCCGGTGTCTCTACCCCGGCAATGTCCTCTTCAGGAATATCTGAAAACAAAACCGATAAAACAATAATGTGAAAAACAACATCTCAATAAGCAGTCATGCAAATAGTTGACCACAATAAAATATGCAACGGTTAATCCGAATAATCACAATAAAGTACAAGACAACAATGAAATACAATTTGTCCACCTCATGGGACTCATGAAATAGTATACCAGATAAAGAGAATAAACATGTGCCAGTATGCTACCTAACCGAATTACGATGGGCCAGCCGCCCTACAATCTGGCTATTCAACACCAACGGAAGAACCCAACCATGAGTTAGCATATATGGCCCAACCAATCCAGGAGTGGGTAACGTAGCAACCGACCAATCCAGGAGCGGTACCATCCTCGAGAACATGGAATGCCTCAGACACAGAATTCAAACCCCTCTAATACACATTTCACTTACTAGCTATTCTATGGATCCATATACAGAACCATATTTGTAACCAAATCCGCTCATGCGGAATACAATAAATCAGGCACCAGCCTTGTCACACCAGTGACCTAAAACCAAAACAGAATGCACCAAGTCATATGTCCAAAACTCCAGGTTTCAACGAGACAATATGTCCCGAATGTGTATCGACTCCATCGATGCACAAAATACCTTCATATCACCCAAATACAGGTGTCTGAACTCACAAAACCAACCTTGGTTCAAAGTAAATTCTTTTGGAACAATGGAATCAAGTAAAAGTGCATCTTTAGAAACATCTACCCAAAATCTTTATAAAATTGAATTTTAAACATCCGCCAATGCAAACACTTCCCAAATACCCCAATCTTGATGATACATAAGTTAAAATTGAATAGAACCACTTCCTTAGTGAAAACTAGGTTGAAAAGACAAGTTTTCCAAAATTTGACAGATTGGTCGCTTGAGTGGTCAAGGGTGCTTGATTGGCCTTACAGAATAGGTTAATTCAGGGTAGGTCGCTCGAGTGACTGTTCTAGCGGTAGTTCAATCTAGATAAAATTGCTCTTGGGTTTTGAATATATACATAGGGTGCTCGAGCGACTGCTCAGTTGGCCCGATACGTGAAAAATCAGTAACTTTGCGAAATTCCATAAAAATTCCACAACTCAATAATAAATGCATCAAAAACATTCGAAATCATTCTAAAATACTTTATAAACATGCTAGAACAAATCCCAACAAATAAAACATCATAAATAACAAAAACAAACGCATCAAACATCGAATAACCATGAATATCGTCCAAACATGAATTTAGATTTTATGCAAGCGTCAAGAGACTACTTACCTGGTTTTAGGAACTTAAATCTTCTCTAAGAGCCACGAAATATCACCCCAAAGTTTGCCAAATGATCCCAACAAACCTCGATCACGTCTGGGTTAAAAATCACACTTTTAAGACTCTTTAACATACAAAAATCTCCAGAACAGAACTTATATCTATATGGCTCATACTTGAGTTCTCTATGCACGAAAATACTCCTCCTTCTCTAAGACGGCTTCAACAGTTGTTTAGGGTTTAGTTTTGATCACAAGGAAATTAGGAGAAGGAAATAGGAAACAAGAAGGAAACGAGCGGCTTTTTCTATTTGAGTCTTTAAACTCTACGTGCATTACCACTCCATGCACAACTAGGTGCACAACTAGGTTAATTTATTAATTAAAGTCTTTTACTTAACTGCCCCTCCTTCATTAAACCAATTCACAACTAAACCTTTAAACCCACTACTCTTTAAACCAAATAATCATTGGGTCAACCCACTCTCCTTGGGTTTGACCAACTCTTATTTATTCTCCTTGGTTATAATACAATTAATTCTTACTAATAATATAATAGCACAATAATTAATATGTTAAAATTATATTTTGTCAATAATCAGGTGCTCACCTTATATAGGCTCTCATGTCATCTCCGGTTCATTTTGAACTCCTCCGGGTTGAACCAAAATCTCATATCCTGCATATTATTAACCAATTAGTCTAGTTACTAAAATCTGGGATTTTACACCTAGGCTTATTTGTGGGGTGCCTTGGGCTTATTTCAGGGGATACCCAACTCTTACTAGGGGATACATTGGGGTTACTTTGGGGGGTAACTAAGGCTAATTTGGAAGAGTACCAAGGCATTGTTTTGGGGGAGTACCTAATGTATACTTACTTGTTTTGCATTCCCCTTCTTCATACACCCTTCGTTGTTCATTTTAAACATTTGGCATAATACCTTAGGCTTATTTTTCAGAATTTCATTAGCCTAGGCTTATACAACCTACACCTTAGCTTGGAATTTAGGCAGCTCACGCATTACAACATGGTGGACCTAACCAACTCCACTTTGGCACAATAAAGAATATGCGGTGGGAAAAAAATACCAAAGAAAAATTGGTATGCATTCAATTATCTGGATGTTTTACAGTGCACATACAATAAAAAATAAAAAAATAATGAACATTTGGCTGTGATATACTACAACCTATGTATGCTTATCCACTATCCCCCTCTTTCTGAGGAAGAAGCAAATGACATGAAAGGAAGTCAAGACTCTGGGGCAGAGTCTCCTGGAGCAAAGCATGGTGTGCAGGCTCAAGGGATTGAAGCATCAAATATTCATCTTGAATGTACTCAACATCACTTGGAGGAACATACTCTCCAATGATACCTTGAGAACCTGCTTGGTCAACTGTCCTCTGTTCTCCCCGTCCCTATTCAGCTTATGAAGCTACTGATTTTCCAATTCAAAGTGCTTCATGGCCCGGCTGTAGTCTTGTTGCATCTGCAAATATGTCTTGTTCATCTTGGTCTAATTATCATTCACTTCTTTGAGTGTGTCGTCAGCCTTCCATACCGTTCCCTTCACCCAATTCAACTTGGTGTCCAATTCTATAAACTTCTTTCCAATTAGTTCTCTTACGTTATAGGATGTAGAGTGGGTGTCACCTTCTACTTTCTTAAGCAGATGTTTCATCTCAGCAAGGTTCCGATCAGTTTCATGCTTGTGTGCAATCTGAACATCATACAATTGTTTAATTTGCTGCGTCATCGTGTCTTGGTTCTCAAGAAGTAGCTTGGTTTGACTCATCAGCTCATTGTGCGCACTTAAATCTAGATCGCACACGGGGCGCACATGGGAGTTCGTGCATGCCTCAGAACTTTCGGAGTCGCCACTGCCTGAGAGGTGCAGGCAGACACAGGAATTGCCTATCCGGGTATAAGTTTGGTTTGCGGCTTATTAGAGATTTAGCTAAGTCCTCGATTACGTCTGGGGAAGTCCGAAGACACCCTGGCCCGCTCCGTCGGTTTGATGGGTCCCTCGGGTCTCCGTGGTTTTTGAATCAAATTCACACTCCTAGACTAGCATGTGCCTTTTTGGGTCTGGCGGGGTCCTCTGGAGGTGTGGGCCCCTTTTATTTCATTTTTTATCTTTTTACTTAAGTTGTCTGGGTTGGATACAGGTCCCGTTGGAGGGCCTGTGGGTTGCCAAGTTTGGGCTTTGGCCCAGTAAGGTTATTGGGTAATCCTTTTTGGTTTATTTTGTTTATTTAAGCAATTAAACATTATTAAAGCCTACTGGGCTTGGATATGGCCCAATAGTATTTAAACATGTGGCCTTGGGCCCGTTTGTTGAAAAATGGGCCTGGTTTAGGCCAGTCGGAATGTGGGCCACACATGTGGGCCCAGGGTGTCTTGGTGGGCCCATCCAGGCCCATGGTCCATAAGCGGGCTCAAGATAGCCCAAGCAACTTTTTGTGTCGGGTCGGAACGGATCCAACCGGGTCCAAATATTCCACTTTTTATATTATTTTGAAGCTGCCCGCATTTGTTATACGGGTTGGCCTTGCCCATAAATAGAATACGGTTCAGGCCTGCCCGTATAGCAGGTACGGGCATGCCCAGACCGTATAGAAAATACGGGCACGTCTGATTTTACAATTTTGTGCCAATTTTGGCCATGATCATTTTGGCTATTCTTTTGGGATCTCCAGCTACTTCTGTTGGGCTTCTTAGCATTCTTGTTGAAGTACAAATGCTTCACGTTTGCTCCTTGTCTTCATTCTTCCTCTTTAATGCACCACCATTTACAAATTCACATACATGGAGATCTCTAAAAGAAGATGAAGTGGGGAGTTCACATGATACAACACATTTCTAAAAGTGCAACTCTCTCTGTGATGGTAGACAGGATGAATTAGTTAGATTAACTTAATAATTATTTAAAATGTCCTTTTTAACTTAAACTTGCTCTCCTCCCTTTTTTTTATAGAAATCACCGTCTCGAATCAAGTTTCTCGTGACGTATCACAAATAACAAACATGTTAGAAACGATATAGTAAAAGCAAAATATAAACAAGAAATCTGGAAAGATATCAAAAGCAATCACATTCCACTTATGTTAAATGTAAAGCTGTAATAATACTTACAGTATCACCACTTGCTTGTTTTGGTATGTTGTGGTTCTTTGAATGATTTCGGCAGCGCTTCTGCACTCCATAGGATTTCTCGAAATGGATTTAAGAAGAGGTTCCTTACTTTTTTGGGTTAAAAGGGCTGCAAGTGAGTGGAAATAGCCTAATCCGGGGGTATTTTGGGTATTCTGGGTTTTGGGTTTTGAAAGGGACAGGATTTTGGCAAGGCTCAGACGTGGAGAAGACAAAAAAGGAGAGTAGAGGGGCTGTGGGGAACCAGCTTACCGAAATAGGGAGGGCTGACCCTCTATTTATAGACAAAATTTTGTGCCTGTATTTGAACTACGAGCATGCCTTGCCTGTACTTGAACTACGGGCATGCCTTGCCCGTATTTCAAATACGGGCGCGCCGCCCTCGTGCACAAATCTTGCGCGAATTGCTCGTACAGGACGCGTGTCCCGCCGTACAACGACGCGTGTCCCTTCCAGAAGGTTTGCCCGTATTTGAAGTACGGGCATGCCCTGCTAGCAATTCAAATAATGGGCGAGCACGTTTTTAAAATGCTGGATTTGAAAAGTTTTGTTAAATTTGACTTATTTAAAGATTTTATTCAATTTTCTTATTATTTTATTAAAAAAATCTTAAGATTCTTCATCATTACCATATTAAAATATTAAAATATCTTTTATTAAATGTTTTTTATTTATTTTATCAATTTATTTGGCTATTCACAGCTGTTTTTGCCACATGGGCAGTTTTGCTGAAACTTCAACTGCCCATAACTTCTTCGTCCGACGTCCGATTTCAGCAAACTTGGTGTCGTTGGAATCGGCTCGGAACCCACTATCCACTGGGATCAATTTGGGTAACTGTATTGGGTTCGAGCAAAAAGTCAACTTTTCACTCCCCAAAAGTTTGACCGGTTCATAACTTTCTCATCCGGACTCCGATTCCAGCAAATTCAGTTGCGTTGGAACCGTGTCAAAGTGCTCTTTTCAATGAGATGAAGTTTGATGGCCAAATTAACTTGAATTAAAAAGTCAATTTTTTTACCCCCTCTGGGTTTGACTTTTCATTTTTCTTCATTTTAGGGGTGCAAAAATCAGGTGCTAACACTCATTTTGCATGCCCATTACCTGTGAAAGGATTGATGCGACATAATGAGGAAATTGGAAAGAAGTGGATGTAAGTGGAGGAGCAGCAATGGGAGCAGGCGCCCAAGTGGATGGAATATCAGGTTCGACATCGTGATCATGTGGAGTTGAGTCTAGGAGAGGAAGATCATGATCATGTCCTTTAGAAACATGGGGGGACGATCTTCACCAGCCGGGGGAGGAGATGGAGGAGCAGGAGCAGGAGGAAGAGATGGAGATGGAGATGGAGATGGAGATGGAGACGGAGGAGCAAGAGTAGGGTCCTCTGGAACAGGGGGAGGTGGTGGAGGAACATTGGAGGAAGGATCTTCAAGAGCAGGGCGGGGAGATGGCGGAGTAGGAGCATGGACCTCTGGAACGGGGGGAGGGGGTGGAGGATGAGGATGATTCTTGTTGATCTGGCCCTTGGATTTATTATATGATGATGTACTGATAGGAGGAAGGGGAGCAATTAACTCATTATGGAAGTCAATTTCATGCATCTAGACTATCTTTGCAATGGCACACCCCAAAGGAAGTCCATAAGTATGTTTGTTTTCGAGAAAGGAGTCAATTATAGAGCTCATCATGATGGTGGCGACATCAATTGAATCCCTCTTGACCAATGCAAAATGCAACAATGCTCTCATTACAGGAACAATGGATTTGTGAGAAACCGACGCAATGTTAGAGCATTGGATTTTGTATATGAAGGATGTGTCAAATGTAAAATGAGAGGAACCTAGAACTTTGCCCTAATAGCCCCCTTCCCTCCTAGAGGTGAGTAAGAAATCAACCACTTCATTGAGCCTAACTTGTTCATCTTTATCAACATACGGGAAATTAGGATTTTCAACTCTCAGAATACCTAGAGCATGAGCAATGGTATCAAAATCTATATGCATGGGCTGCCTTCTGAGAGAGGTATCGAAAGAAATAGGATCCTCTATGATGTTGTGAATGTTTGCATAGAATTCAAATATTAGCTGTTGTGATGGGAGCTGAAAGTTGGTGAAGAGGTTATCCCAACCTCTACCAGTAAATGCTCCATGAATAGACTCAGAGAATTTGTCTAGAACAACCTCTCTTTCAAGCAAAATTGGTCTATGGCTGATGTTATTCCAGTAGTTCTTCTTTGCTTCGGGATTGATGAAGATTGAATTATCAAATGAACCAGTCCTGGGTTTCTATTGGACTTCCTGGAGGATGTTTTAGGTTTAGAAGATGAGGCTTTGGTCTTAGGGGCCATCTAAGAGTTCAGAAGAAGAAATGAAGTGAACCAGTCCTGGGTTTCTATTGGACTTCCTGGAGGATGTTTTAGGTTTAGAAGATGAGGCTTTGGTCTTAGGGGCCATCTAAGAGTTCAGAAGAAGAAATGAAGAAAAAAAATAAGAAGTACAAAAGAACACAGAGCGAAAGATTAGGTTAGATGCAGAAAAGATGAATGCAACAGAATGCAACAGAATGCAAATAAAATAGAATGTAATTAAATACGAAGAAAACAAAAAACCACTCCCTAAGTGCAAAAAAAAGATGCCAAAACGTGAGAAAAAATTGCAGGCATTATTCACGCGTTCGGGGGAGAACAATAGGGATTTGTACTTGTCAAAGGCAAGGGAAAAAATGTGAATAGTAAATAGCTTTCAATCGAAAATAGAAACCATTCTGAGCAAAACAAAACCAATGTTCCCCTTTAAGACAATCGATTAAACACATAAATCAGAAGCCTTAAATGAACAAATTAGTGCCCTAAACGTAATATTCGAAATCAATGCAATAATGTTCGTAAACCATCAATCTCACCATCGAACCTCAAATAACTGATTTCGACAACTTTTCCAAGAGAATAAACAGGTGGATCCTGTTTAATTTGTAAATGACGCGCGCTCTTTTTTAATTTGTATATATACGTAGACGCACACACGCTCCTATATATACTTATTATTATATTAAAATTCATGTTTTTATATAAAAACATATATATATATATATATATATATATATATCTAAATATATCGTAATATATTCATATATTATACTTAATATCATAAATTCCAAAAGGTTTAACCACTATGTCTAGTGGTTAGACATAGTGGTATCAGAGCCATTTCTAACCCAAGGACAATAGTAAGGTGTAACATCCCGGAACCGGGTTACATAATTAAACCGTAACTCTTTCCCGAGGAGTTAACTTTTATACACAGGATCGCTATATCAGAGTAAGGAAAACATGAAATGGCAATAAACATAATCAGAGTCAACTAAATTTTCCCCAACTCACCTGAACCAAGCATATACCCGCCTGTATTGTCCTCTCTGAGATCTGAAAACAAAACAAAACAGTGAGATACGACTATCTCAGCAAGTAGCAATGCATGCACATAATATAGTTATAATAGTACTAAAACATGCACGATTAAAAATACACGACGATTAACCACGGGTAATCCGTCTAATCTCGGGAATACATCGTCAATCACATATCATGTCAAAAATCAGATTTGGAAAACAATATATATTGGGACTCATGAAGTTTGTCTATTTTGTGTGGCTAAGCACTAGTGTTCCAAACAATCCAGTCGAAATACTGCAACAGCTCAAACAAACCAATTCATCGCCCTCATGGCGGAAATAATCGTGTGACCTCACCCTCATGGTGGAAAGGAAGTTGCTGCAGCACTTCCCTCATGGAAGGCCTCTCCATCATGGAGGAAATGCACTAAGGAACCCTAAACTTAATCCAAACAAAATGTACAAAATTCACTTACAACTCGACTGTGGATCCACACTAAATCTCTCCCTAGTACTCCGGTAAAATTATCAATCACTGTGCAAATTTAGCGGAAAACAATGCTTATAATAAGAGAAGCAAATTTATAGATAACAGTAGCAAATTCAATATCAAATACTCACTAAACCAGCCAACAGTAAAAGTGTATGAGAATTGGCACAATCTGATAAAAGTCTATACTTTTCCGCAAAAAGAATTCAGCAGTATGTTATGCAACCATTTTAATTACTTTATCCCAAAAATATGAAAACTAGTGATTCTTCAAGAAACCATAACCAAATACCATTCATGTTAAAAATAGAAAACAGCAATATAATAAGCTAGATCACAAATTCAGCTCAAAGAAAAACCAACTACAAGTTGCCCTAATTTGTGTCATAAACTGGCTACTTTAATCACATAACCATCCTCTAATAATAATTCTGTTAATTCGTCCTCCATCAGGTGTTTAACAAAACTGTAGGTTAATTTGAACCTAGCTGAACCTAATTGAAGAGGCTTAAGAGACTAAAACTCGCACAATGTGGTTCATGATTACATGCTGCAAAAATTACAGCATACAATCCTTAGTATTTTATCTTCAAATCAACATTTTAAATCCATAATAATAATCTTTGTTAGGCTTCTAACAATTGTGAAATCTCTGATTTATTTATTACATAACTCAAGTGTAGCAACTGAAAGTTGACCTCAAATAGACATAAAAGTTTCAGCCATAATTGATGCAGAAATTTAACTCATGCTTTGGTATTATGTCTCTCAACAAAACTCTAAATCCATTTGATAAATCTGATCTCCATATGAATCTAATTCTTCTAGAGGTTATTTAGGAGTTATATGAACATGTTTTGAACAAGATTTAGAAGCTGAGGTTAAACATATAACCAGATAACACAACAGCCGCATTATACATGTTACAATGAACTGGTGTTGACCCAACACTAACCTGGTGTTGACCCAGAGAGGTTGGCGCCAGGTCCAAGCACTTAGTGCTAGGCACATATAGAGTCTGGCACCTACCTCTTTGAGGTAAGCGCCAGATGAAGCAGGTTGGCGCCAGGTACACCATCTTGAACGATTTACAAAAAAATGAAAGAAAATGAAAAAAAACGATGATAGAACCCTATTTCTCCATTGAAATCTCATCTAATACCTTGATAACCATTCAAATAGTATTTATAAACCCTCCTGGATTCAATCCAACCAAACTTAAAAGATCTAGAAATTTTATGATCAAAACATGAACATAACACGATGCTTATTCTTAACTCAGAACTAAACTTCTAATAGAATATAAAACACGCAATTAACATGAACGATGAAGATGCTACTTGCCTGCTTGATGTTGAAGCCCTACTCCACAGAAATCACCTTCAATCAGGAATTTGGGTGTCTCTTGCTCCAATAGAATCGGACGATCACTTTCTAACAGCACCGAACTTTTTCGTCTTTCCTCCAAACAATTCTCTCCACTCAACCTTGCTGATCTAAAACTCTTTCTCAATGCTCATATCCAACGTTTACAATTATTTGCACTTCTCCGAATATGAGCGGTCATAACAATTGGAGACGCTTGGCGAACCAACTGTTGATAATGCTCGGTGAAACACTTCTTTACGTTACAAAAACCTTTTTATTTCTTTTATGATCATATGTAGTGCTCCACCACCATATCTCCTACACCAACCATCCATTGATACTTGATCAAAATATTGTCCACTCAAACAAAAGATTGACCCCACTTTATTTCTAATAAAATAATCTAAGCAATATTTATTTACGATAAACTATAATCTTACTTACCTGAAATATACATAAACCAACTTTCATGAAATTCCCATATTGCCCTTGAATAGCTTCCACCTGAAAATCCACCATATAAACGAAATGATTTACTAATTATTCTTCAAATTGAAATACCAAAATTCGGGTCTTACATAAGGATTTGAAGTTAATTAACCATATTTTAGTTTGAAGTATCTTGACTCCTTGCATGACCCCAAGTCGCGTAGCCGCTTAAGGACGTCTGTGTGATTAAGGCCGTGTTTTGGCGTAAATCGTTGACAGTCTGGGAGGAAGGATACTAATAACTAAGGTAGAAGTTAAATGACCAAAATACCCTTCTGAATTATCTAAGGAGAAGTATGTCTTAGAAAACGTTAAATTTAGGTCAAACTTCAAATGTAGAGGAAAATAATCTAACAAATATAGAAAAGGATTTAAATAATTGGACAATTCCCAAAGTACCAATTGATCAAGTTTATAAAAAAGGTAGTTTCAAATTTATTTCAGATTATACAATCAAAACTGTAGAACAAACAATTTCATTAACAAATGGACGTGAAAAAATCCATTTGTTAAGTCAAAAAACTTTTGAAAAACATCGGAAAAAATATAATTACATACAAATAGGAATGGTTCAAGTAACCATCAAACCATTAACAAGACAAGGTTTAAATGCTACAATATTATTATGTCTTAGAGATTGTAGACACAATCAATTCAATGATTCACTCTTAGGAATAATAGAATCTAGTTTATACAATGGTCCAATATATTTCAATTGTTTCCCAAACTTTTCTATATCTTTAACAGACCCTAGAATTCTTCAATCCTTAGTTTTAAACCTCAAATCTTCAGGATATGATATGCTTCCAGGATCTCTCCCGTTTGCTATCATATACAAAATTCACTACAAAGCAATGACCACAATGGCTGATCCTAAAAGATCATCAGTGTAATAACTCCAAAATACAACATTTGGGTATACAAAAAGGCAACTAAGATCTTTCACATCACTAACTCTCTCATGAGCATTCATACACAAAAATGATAATCTAAAGATAACTCCCAAGTTTACAAATCCCAAAAAGAATAATTACATTCCCATTGATAGTTTCTAGGAACTAAATACAATAACATAAAGATAACCCCTACTACGGATAGTAAAAGTCCTCGGGCCTGCGCTCGAGCTCACCCTCCATAGCTGCCCCAGTACATGGCTCACCAAACGGATCTGAAAACAAAACGCGTGAGACTTAAAGTCTCAGTAAGCAGCAAACATGCATGGATGGAAGCAATTGATACAATTCATGGATCATCATGTATAGAAGCAGTTTAGGAAATTCATATAACATCAAGAATAAATACAGTTCATGCTATTTATATTCTCAAGTAAAGCAACTAAACAATGTAACACATAAAAGTTAACTAACAAACCTGGTAGGACTGATAACGTAAACCAAACCTGTAGAGCAAACCTTTCTCAGCAATTACTAGGACCAATGTCAAGTGGGACTGTTACTAGAACCAATGTCAAGTGGGACTACTCGTTCTCTGTTAAATACCAAGTGTCAAGTGTCAAGTGTCATGTGGGACGACTCGTCCACGGATGAAGGCTAAGTGGGACTACTCATCCATGGATGAATGCTAAGCGGGACTACTCGTCCATGGATGAATGCTAAGTGGGACTACTCGTCCACTATTGAATACCAATTGTCAAATAATATTCACAATGCGTAAGAAATAACTAATAAGCACTTCACATCCAAAACCAAATCACAGTAGAGTACATACCCCATAAGGTCCACGAATCACGCATTTGAGAAGTGGGATAGTCTTAGGATCCCAAATAAAGTCACCATACCAAAATCAACAGATTCCGAGACAAAAAGTTTCTGTCATCAAAATATTCTAAGTCTGGATAAAAACGTTGACTTTTCGGTGTCGAATTTTTCTAAACAAATCTACGAGGAGTTTGGGGCTCAAATTCTGGTTGTAGTCTATTTGAGGGTATACAAATCATCCAGAATTTTCTGGGCTTCCAAATCACTCATTTAGATATCAAACTCAAAAAATGGTCTTTTATGAAAATCGGGAAAACTGGAAATTTAGGCATAAACTAGAAAGTTGACTTTTTATTGGTTGGGAATTGGGCCTTGGGAGTATTTTTATTGGTTCCAAATGGGGGGTTAAACCTTATTTACATGTAAAGACTAAAGTAAATTGACATTTACTTAAATGTCTTTCATGGAAATAAGAGTGCTGTGCATGAGGCTTGGGTTGTTTGGGAAAGGGTTGAGGGAAAAAGAGTGAAGAACTCCAAAAACATAGGCTCAACGTTCGGGCGTTAAAGGCATAGACAAGGCAACGTTTAGGCGTTGGGGTAAAGACTAGGGTGACGTTCGCGCGTTGAAGCTAAGGTTCGAGCGCTAAAGGGTAAATCAAGGCCAACGCGCACGCAGTAAGTTCAATGTTCGCACGCTAAGGTCGCGATTAGCCCTGGATGATTAATCCTGATTCGCGATTTGCTTTAATAGAACTGATTTTTGGGGGTCTTGGCTCAGGATTAATCGCCAATCTTCAGGATTAATCGCCGACTCGGGTTCTTACAAAATTTTGGCTATTTTCCAACACCAAACCTATACAAGCCACATCCAACCTCTCTAATACCGAATGGGATGATTCTAAAACATCCCAACATGCTCAAAAACACCTCCCAACACAGGAATCCATCCCAAATACTCATGAACATAAATCCAACCACATGAAACTTCAATCAACCCATCAAACTCAAACCCTAATCTTGAGATATAATCAATAGAGGTTGTAAATCCATGACAATCAAGAGAAGAATACACTATATTGCTATAAAACCCAAACCCTATGAATTTTGAAAGCAAAACCCCACATACAAGTGATTTCCCAATTTATCCAAACCCTAGGAGAAAGAAATACGAAAATCTATGGCAAATCAATAGAAAACTAAACAAGATAGTTAGATAAACCAAACCCTACGAATTTTTAAGGTAAAGCCAAACATGCAAGAGATTCTCTAGTTTAATCAAACCCTAGGAGAGGGAAGTACGAAAATCCAATAAATTCATTTTAGTTTGAAGGGTTTGCTACTTACATGATGATGGAGAAGCAAACTTCTCTTTAATCTTCCTCCTTCTTCTTCTCCAAGCCTTCAAGCAAGCTCCGACTTCTCTCCTCTTGTTCTATACGTCCAATACAAAGAAAGGGGTTCTTAATTAAGACACTAGATATTTAGTTAGGGCATCCCTTTTATATGTCCAACTTTTGGGTCTTTCAAATCTGCCCCTAAACAAGGCTTTTATTCAATTAAAACCCTTAGGGGGTACCTTAGTGTTAAGTATGGGTGTACCTTAGTGATAAGTAGAGGGTACCTTAGTGTTATTTGAAGGGTTACCCAAGTGTTTTAAATAGTTTTCCTTAGCTATTTCAAAGGCATACTCTAGGGATGCTTGGGGATACCTTAGTTATACCAGATGGGATACCCTGGTGTGAAGTGGGGGTACCTTAATGTTATTGAGAGGGTACATTAGTGTTTCAAGGGATTTACCTTAGTCATTCTAAGGGGTAAACTTTGAATAAGCTTAGGGGGGGTGTACCTCAGTTATATTGAGGAGGGGGACTTAGCTATATAAGGGATGTACCTTGGTTATATGAGGGGGGTACCTTAGCTATATAAGGGGTTATACCTTAGGCAAAACAGTGGGGGTTACCTTAATTATATGGGGGTTATTTTAGTTAGACAAAGGGGGTACTTTGGTTAATAAACATGCCAGAGCGACATCCATACCTCCATGTACACAGTTCCGGCCTACTTAGGGTATCATTCCGAATATTAAAATCATTCTAATGCATCATAGAGGTAACAACAGAAATAAGAATAATATAAACCTCCTGGTTTCAGAAATCATGCATCTCGGAATTGTAAATTAATTCAAACAACAACTATGACTTGAGTTAAAGCGAAACTAATATTAAATCACTATGAATATAGCAAATAACTCAATCAGATCCAAGTTCTTTGAAAAAGAAAACCAACTCAATTGAAATCTGTTTCATACCAGTACTTCGGAAAATTGGAGGACAATATACTTGTTTCAAACGGTAGGCAATTTGTAGTGAAACCATAAACCCAATAAGGTAAACACTTAGTTCAATTATGTAAAATTCCTCTCCTTATAATCCTTATTATGGACAGCTAGAACTAAAACAGAATTTATGATCTTTAATTAAGTCACTTGAAAGTAAAATTAGAAGTTAATAATTTCAGAATTTATCACTAGGAAGCTAGCTCACATGACTCTCTTGGTCAAACTGATTTCAGACAAAAACTCTACCATACCATTTAACTATTCAAAGTTGATTGTATAATTGATTCTCTTCCATTCCCATTAATCTACTGTTAAGATCTAATGGAGTTTTCTAGAACTAGTTTTGGGACATTAAACAAAAGATTATAGTTACTACTAGAATAGCTGTACATGACCATTCTAAACTAAAACAGCCACCCACTTCAGTAGATAATTCTTCCAACCATAAAACTCAAATCCCTTCTTTACTTCTTCCAAATAATAATAGTATAAATTTCCTATCTCTCAATCATTTTAGGCTATTGCTAACAACCAGTAGGGACTCTTAAGTTTAGATTAAGGCTTTTGACAAGAGGATGCAATCTGTTTTGAGTTTAGCCACACCAGAAAAGAGAATATGAATTGGCGCTAACCTCTTTGACTGATTTATTTCAACAATGATTCGATTCATTTCTCTCATAACTTAATCGTATGGGATCTTTGATTCTTAATCACTACAATCTAGTGTTAAGATCTAAATACAATTATTAGAAGATAATTTGATCAATTAATTAACAGAAAATGAAGTCTGGAGAAATAGCCGCATTTTGCGGAGTTGGTGCTAACCTCTTGAGGTTGGCGCCCCTAGCACCAAGTGTATTTTAAACCAGCGATTGGCCTAGGTTGGCGCCAAGTGTAAATTGTTGTCGACGTTCTGCAGATTCAATTCCTAACATTTCTGAACAAGAGTTCTACTGCAATAACAATTCAGTTATGATCCTTCCTCCTCTAAAAACTTAACCAAAGGTATTCGACATAAATCAAATCAGATTTCCTAATAATAATTCAGAAATTAACATGTTGCAAGCTTACAGTTGATCCATCCCATTTTTAAACAACCGAGTCATGAAATCTAACAAATGCATCGGAAAACCTCAAAATAAGTGCTACTCACATTTAGATGATGAATTCGAGCTTCTACAACACTGAATCCCCGAATTGGATAAATCTGCTCAGATCTGACTAGATCTGAGATCTAATTCGAATTAGCATTAGATTTTAAACTAAAATACCCTAACTCAATGAAATCTTACTCAAGCAGATCGAAATTCACAGATTCGAATTGTTTTCTGACGAACTTTGATTTCTGCCGCAGGTTCTCTTCGCTCTTACCAGAACAGAGATGGAAGATCGGCTTACCTCTCTCGATGATCACATCAGAAACTCAAATCCACCTTCTCAAACCCTAGCCCAGCTCTTCTTCCCTCTGATCTCCTCTGCTGTTCGCTCAACCTCCAAACGAAACCAACAATTAAAATAACTGCCGCTTATATACTTGCCGCCAACAACTAAATCAAAACATGATCATGTATGCTGGCACTCCACCTAATTTCTTACACTATCACATTTAATCAGCAATGATCTCATATCAGCCACAACATCTAACCAATTAGAACTCTTGCAATTTGCCATTTTAATAATTTCTCATATATTATTATTTTTTAATTTTTCTCTAACTAATTCCCTTTTTCTATTTCTAAGATTTTCCATTCATTAAACTAATTAAAACAAAAAATCTAATTTTTAATGTTATTAAAAATTTGGGATTTTACATTCAATGATCAATTCAAAAGCCCAAAAGACCATCTCAAGCACTTCCCACAATTGTTCCAATTTTATATCAAGTTCAAATTATCATGGATTCTCAGTTGGGACTATATAATCAGTCAAAATCAAGATGATGCATTCCCAAAATTATCAAGACAATTCAGAACAAAATGGTGGGATAAATTTGATGCATCTCATGCATCCATGGACAATGTTAAACAGTCGTTACGTGCTCAATCAATCAAGCAAATTAAAGGACCAGAACAAGAACAATTTTTTATGATAAAAAATGAAATACAAGCTAGACTTGCGTCCACCATGACTGAGGAACAATTCAGGCAATACCTCCAAAATGCCATCAAGGCACTGGACAAAAAAGACAATGATGAAGATGAACAAGAATCCGTAGGTAACTATGATCTGGATGATCCTAATGATTTCAATGTTATTCTCAATGATTGAACAATGGATGCTTGAAGAAGACCCAGATAATTTTAATTAATTAAAAAATTAAAATTTTCTGGAGAACGAGAAATTCAAGAAATCCAAAAATCAAGATTTATGATGCAGAAATGACCTCAGCATGATGCCAGCTCATGATGCTGACATGACACCAGCATGATGTCATCAGCATTGGATTCTCCAATAGTAGAAGACAAGTGTCAAAATGCTACAGTGAAAAGTCAAAATTACTATTGCTACAGTAAAAGCAAGGGTAATTATGTAAAGTTACTATTCGGACCCCAAATGTTTATTCCAAGTCCATGGCTCTCCTTAATCTATATAAGGAGACCCTCCCCTCTCTTCATATCATCCTCCTCCAAAATTCTCAAGACCTTCAAGCTTCCTTCTTCCATCTCTCTCAAACCTCTCAACCGAAACATCCATCCTTCTTTCTTTCTCAACCTCAAGAGCGGAAAATAAATGTCTAGGATCGCTAATTTTAAACACTTTAGAAAATAAACCAAACAAAGAAGAAAGCATAAATAAACAGCGGAAATAAATGTTAAACTAAACAAATTGAAAATTGATCTTAGGATCTGATCAATTAGATCAACGGATCAGATCAATTGAAGGGCTTGGAAAACCCTACAAGGTTTTAGTTCCAACCATAGTGCTTTGCAGACCTGACGAACTGCTCTTCACACTAGAGGGAAGGCCCTTGTAGTTGGCAGAATTCACAGCTCAAGGCAGAGGTGCCGTCTCTTGCTGATCTATCGCTAGAAAGATTCTAAAGTCCTTTAGGCGGCAGAGCCAGCCATATTTTTCTTGGAATTGATTTAATTGATTAGTTCTTTAGATCTTATCAAGAAATTGGAAAACCGGCGGCAGAGCCGTCCGTCATGAGTAGATCTGTGGGACCACAACCGTAGCACCAACCACGAGATTTACTTGGCGTGTGTGTTTACAAGTGTAATTGATATTAAAGAAAGAAACTTAATTTCATTGATAATAAAAGAAACTTACAACATAAATTGACTTACAAACTTGAAATTGAAAACAAGCTACAATTTCTTAAATTGAAACTAAGAGAAGACTCGACTCTTGACGAAAGGTAGAAGATTGAAAGTTTAAGGCTGCGTTTGGTAACGCTTTTGCTTTTTTGCTTCTAAAAGCAAGAAAGCAAAAAAGCAATTTTATGCTTTTCGAAAGATATTTTCTTGAAGCAAATGCGTTTGGTAAACTTTTGCTTTGCTTCTAAGAAGCAAAAAAGCATGTTTGGTAATTGCAATAACATAAAAATTGCTTTTTGCTTTCATAAAAGTATTATACACAATTTATGTATTGTACTTAGAAATATACTCAAAAATATAAGTCCAATATTATAAAAAATTCATAAAATAGTCATTTAATTACATTCAAATAACTAAATAAGTATCTAATATCACCATTGTGCTAATCCATATGCACTAGCTAGTCTACGTGCAATTGAGTCTCTTAATTCTGACATCTCTCATCGAGATCTAGCCGTCACATCAATCTCTATGGGTTGTTCTGAACTTGAACTTGCTAGCTCATCTTCGACCACCATTTCCTCATCTTCAAATTCTGTGAATAAATTATCTTCATGTGCTTGCATTCTGATAAAATTATGTAATGCACAACAAGCAATAACTAGAGCTGGCAACGGGTCAGGTTCGGGTCGGGTCATAATCGGGTTGGGGTTAATCGGGTTGGACTAAATTAAGGTGGGTTGGAAAACCCCTAACCCGCCAACCTGTTTATTATTATTATTATTTTTTATTTTTCAAAAAATATTATTAAAATAGGGTTGGGGGGTTAATTGGATCCGGTTGTACCGGGTTCGGGTCGGGTTTTTAGGGTTAATCGGGTCGAAACATGATACTTTTGCCATCTTTTTTTTTAATCGGGTTGGCGGGTCATAATCGGGTTGACCCGATTACTATTATTTTTCAAAAAATATTATTAAAATAGGGTTGGGGGGTTAATTGGATCCGGTTGTACCAGGTTCGGGTCGGGTTTTGGGTTAATCGAGTCGAAACATGATACTTTTTCCATCTTTTTTTTTTTAATCGGGTTACCTGTCGGGTTGGCAGGTCATAATTGGGTTGACCCGATTACTGGCCCAACCCGCACCCAACCCAATTAATAAACGGGTCAACCCAACCCGTTTATAATCGGGTTGACCCATCGGGTCAGGTGGCATTTTGCTGGCTCTAGCAATAACAATACGTTGTTGCTTCTTAAGTGAGTATGGAGGCATCATCTTTAATATAGGAATAAAGAAATAGGGTATCGAGGGGTTTTGAAAGCAATAAAGCAATTTTGTAAAAAAATTGAGAAGCAACGTTTTGTTGCTTCTGGTGAAAAGCAATAAAATTGCTTCTTTGCTTTTAGTAAATTGCTTCTCGTGTGCGTTACCAAACGGTACTTTTGCTTTTAAAAGCAATTTTTTGCTTTCAAAAGCAAAAAAGTACTTCCGAAAAGCGTTACCAAACGCAACCTAAATTGAAAAGGGTTTTGGAAGATTGAAACTTACAAGATCTTTACTTGGGTGAAGGTCTTCAACGAAGTTCTCCAACGTTGAAGGTCCTCTTGAGGTTAAGAAAGAAAGAAGGATGGATGTTTTGGTTGAGAGGTTTGAGAGAGATGGAAGAAGGAAGCTTGAAGGTCTTGAGAATTTTGGAGGAGGATGAGATGAAGAGAGGGGAGGGTCTCCTTATATAGAGTAAGGAGAGCCATGGACTTGAAATAAACATTTAGAGTCCGAATAGTAACTTTACATAATTACCCTTGCTTTTACTGTAGTTGTAACGCCCCGGATCTAAGTTACGTAGAGAAATCATAACTTATCTTCGAAGGTTAATATATAACCCAGGATAGCAATATCAGAGTGAAGGAAAACATGAATAAAACAATAACTGGATAATCAGAGTGCACTATAACCCAAGCTCAACAATAAAAATACTATAACCAATGTTAACTCACATGAACCAAGCATATACCCGCTAGTGCCGTCCTTACCAGAAACTGAAAACAAAACAAAACGTAATGAGATACGAATATCCCAGTAAGCAGCATATGCATGCTCAAATACAGTTTATCAGTTCTAAAATATGATACAGTTATAAATCATGCAACAATAGCGATAACACATCAGTTCTGAATAATCCGAATAATTCGGCAGTAATCCATCGATCAGTATGAGATACAAGAATAATCCAATTTAACAAACATATATCTAACATCAAATCCACAGTTGATAAGTCACCGCAGGACTAATGAAATAAGACTGTCTTTAACTAGTATAAGACCATGCTCACTATGCCACCTTCCGGCTTATGTGCGAAGCTGAGTTACATGGTCATCGACTTATTGCGGGAGAACCAATCCAAATACAGTAATGGTTTGGCATGTACTATCCCAAACATAGCCGCAGCCAACCAGATACAGAGAAGGCCTCATCGAGATACACGATGGAACGCGTACATGAACAAGGTATTACGACTAGCAAAGAACAATCCTTTCCACTATTTAGCTCTTAACATGGATCCATATCGAGCTAAGCCCACTAGACTCTAAAATCAAAACCAACCGTGAAATCCAGTAAGCACAACTCATCTCAATCTCAATCATATCATCCTGAGCTACATGGGGCATCCCAAGATACACGGAGGTAACAACATCCTGAGGTACATGGGGCATCTCCGAGATACACGGAGGTAAGATAACCATCAAACCATCAAAGAAAACCCAAAAACATTGTTCAAGTACAGGGAGAAAACAAATAATCACATTTCACCAAAATAATTTGATTCCAAGCTCTGTTTCAAAGTATTGCATATAATTTCCTTTTTATAGTCAAAGTTTGGTGAAATTGCTCATTTTCAGCTAAACCGGCAAATTTGAATGTTAAAACTAGAACTAAATACCATTACTAAATTCAGACTTGAATTATTTAGCTTGTGCCCAAACAGTGGCTCTTTCTATAAATATTAACCTTAGTTCACTCTCTTTAACATAAACCTTTAAAGCTTTCTATTAATACTTCTAATTCCATTATATTCATTCCATAGCTTCTCATTTTTTAGTTAGTTTTATTTTCTGAAATTATTCTTTAACATGATCCTAAGCAACTTAGATGTGGTCTGAATCTGAAAGAAATCCTTTACAATAATCTTTACTTTGACTTTAATGCTCATGGCCCAACTATAACAAAAACTGAAATATTCACGATGCTTCTTGGACAAAAACCCCACTTTTATATACTCATTTCAGCATATGTTATTACAATTCAAACCCTGACACCATCTCTAATTTATCCTTTAAGTACTTTCCCAAAATAAGTTTTACAAATTAAAAGTATAGGCGCTGGACAGATTCCAGAACTCATAAGAACTCTCAACTTACTAACCTGAACAGTTTTCTGATGTCAATCCTTAATACCTTAATTATGGTCTCAATTTCAGCCTCTCTTATTTCTCAACAGTCCCTTAATAACTCCTAATTAACACCCTAATTATTTCCCCCCAGAAATGGAACTTAAAACAAACATGAGAGTACTGGAAAAGAGCTGGTTGCCAATCTCTGTGAAGGAAGGCAGCACTCAGCGCATGGTCCATTTCTCTATTAAACTATCTTTCTACAAACTTATGAAATTAGTTAACCAATACCCTTCTTATACTGTTACTAACAACTAATTAAATTACCTAAACTAACAACCTTTTATTTAAAGATAAAATTACTGATTTTACTGAAATACCGAAACTGGACATGAATTATATAGCTGGCACTGACCTCTGATGAGGTTGGCGCTAGATGAATAATACTCAGCGCCAAGTCTTTCTTCTTCTCCAGCTCATTTCCAACTAGTAAAATCAGCAAGCCTAACTGAATACTTGGCATTCGAATTTCTCCTAGGATCATCTTAACCCATTCCATGTCCTGATTAACCTATTTCGCATTTAATTAAACCACTAACAACATCTGAACAAATTAGTCGCTCATGCTCTTGTCTTCGACTGGCCCTTTCTTCAGTAACAGCAAGAAAGCTTACTATGCATTGGACTAAATCTTCTTCAGTGCCTCATAGCAACTCAACAGACATGAAATTAATCAACAGTTATTCCTTAGAATTTATTTGAGTCACTTAAAACCTCAAATCAGATCTAGCGTCAGAACTAGCAGAACAGGGATTTTCGTTTGATATCAGGTTCAAAGCAAAAACGAAATTCAGGTTAAAAACATCTAAAACAAACCAGGTTGTGCTACTTACCTTTGTTTGGAGACTAACCACCATCCTAAACCTCTCGATTGCACAAAGAGTATTTTTAGAAATTCCACTCCAGATTCCAACGTGTTGCATTGATCTGCAGAGATTTTATAACCACTTCAGATTTGTCCAGATCTAAATCTCCTCTTCAACTAGAAGTGAATTTCCACAAATTCAAACTCTAATTGAATTGATCTTACCTGAGTTAATCTCATTTGCAGAAATTCTGCTCCTAAACCAACCGGCAGTTGCTGCCACAATCGATTTACACCTCCTCTCTACAGCCACCAATGAACACTACAGAACTCTTCAATCTCCAGCAATTTCTCCAAATCAGCTCCAGAACCCTAGCTTCTTCTGATCTCCTCTCCTCTCTGAGATTTCCTCTTCAGTCGTTCAATTCCTCTAACAAAACCAGAGATCTCAATTAACCTGGTTTTTATAGTTGCCGCTAAACAGCAACTCAATTCACAATCTGCCGCTGCACCACTCCACAGAAAACCCCATACCCGCAACCTAATTTAATTTAAATCACTCATTTAACCCATCATTAAACCAATTTAAATCTCCCAATTAATATTAATTAATTTTTCCTCGCCTTTATTAAATAGAAGTTCCCCAAATCGATTCACCCGAGAGCTTCGATCGACCTTTTCCAATCTCCGAATATACATAATTTTGCCAATTGATATTAATTAATTACTATAACTAATAATTTTAATCTCATTAAAATTTGGGATTTTACAGTAGCAATAGTAATTTTGACTTTTGACTTTCACTGTAGGATTTTGACACTTGTCTTATACTATTGGAGAATCCAATGCTGATTAAATCATGCTGGTGTCATGTCTGCATCATGCTGAGGTCATTTCTGCATCATAAATCTTGATTTTTGGATTTCTTGAATTTGTCATTCTCGAGAAAATTTTAATCTTTTAATTAATTAAAATTATCTGGGTTTTCTTGAATCATCCATTGTTCAATCATTGAGATTAACATTGAAATCATCAGGATCATAGTTACCTACGGATTCTTGTTCATCTTCATCATTGTCTTTTTTGTCCAGTGCCTTGATAGCATTTTGGAGGTATTGCCTGAATTGTTCCTCAATCATGGCGGACGCCAGTTCAGCTTGTATTTGACTTTTTGTCATAAAAAATTGTTCTTGTTCTGGTCCTTTAATTTGTTTCATTGATTGAGCACGTAACAACTGTTTGACATTGTCCATGGATGCATGAGATGCATCAAATTTGTCCCACCATTTTGTTCTGAATTGTCTTGATAATTTTGGGAATGCATTATCTTGATTTTGACTGATTACATATTCCCAACAAAGAATCCATGATAATTTGAAATTGATATAAAATTGGAAAAATTGTGAGAAGTGCTTGAGATGGTCTTTTGGGCATCTGAATTGATAATTGAAAATAACAAAGCTTGGTTCAATTGATGGGTAGAGATTCTTAGGAATGGGTCCAAAATAAGTCCAACATTCTAAGAACCAGGCTCAAACAATATCTTTGAATTGGGTTTTATGAAAATAGATAAGCCAGGAATGGGTTGAAGGCCTGAGGAAAAACATGTTATACCAGGCCTTGCAATAGTCCCAGTAATTGTAGTGTTGAGGCTCAAATTTTTGACTTAAGGTTTTTGGGTAGGCTGGGTGTCTGGCTCAAGTATTTAAAATGTGAATTTGGAGGATTTGACAAGTTGAATGGGTTATATGGGGTTCTGGATCATTGGAGGTATAATGCTAGATGAGGACAGAGCCTGTATCAACCAGGATGAACTCATAGAATTTTTGTGCTTTTTCAGAAAAGCCTTGGGGAAATTCATTTTGAAATTCAAAATAGTTTTGGGCACACTGATCTGGATCAGGATGCAAAAATTCTTTTTCAATTGTAAAAACATTTAAATTCTTTGATTTTATCAAATAATTGGAGGAAAACATTTTTGGTAATTTTAAAGGTGTGGGTCCAGAAGAGAACTCCACAATTTGCACAGGTTTTGAAGTTCCTGTAACTTCTTTGCCTTTTGATCCATTTCAAACAACTTTTTAAAACGATTGAGATTGAAGGGATAATTGATGTGATTGCTGAATCATTTGGATCTTCCTATTCTCTTCATCTCTTGTTTCTTAGATTGTTCTATGTAATATTGGCCTGATTGGATGCTTTGTGGATTTGGGCAAAGTAACCTTGGAGGAATTTGATTAATTGCTTAAACCATTCTTTGGGCTGGAGATTGGCTTGATGATTGGCTTTGAGCATACATTTGCGGTGTCGTATATAGGCTTGGATTTTGAGTTTGGTTAGATTGTTGTTGTTGGGCTGGTTGAACCCTGGGCCTAAGCTTGGGCCAGGGTGTTGGAAGTTGTCTTGGCATCTTGGCCCTGTAGGAATTCACGAGTTAGGAAGTCAAGAAGTGACTTGTCTTCTCCTTTAATATATTCAATATCAAAATCAAAGACACTTAAAATAGCTTGCCATTTGGAAAAAATTTGTTTTGAAGCTAAATTTTTTACATCCTTTTGCAAAACTGATGTAGCGGCTTTGCAATCTACTCTTAATAAAAACTTTTAATTTAGCAAATCAGATTGAAATTTGAAAATGCACAAAACAATCAATAAAATCTCCTTTTTAATTGTTGAATAATTCTTTTGAGTTTGATTCCATGTACCACTTGTAAATTTGACTAATTGTTCTTTATTATAAATTTTTTGTTTGAGAATGCCACCATAGCCTATATCGGACGCATCCGTCTCTACAATCTTTTGGGTATTTGTGTTAGGTAAAGTCAAACATGGCAATTGTTTGACCTCTTGTTTTATCCTCTGTACAATCTCTATATGTTCTTGAGTCTAAGGACCAGGATTTTTCTTTAGTCTCTTTCGCAGTAATTGCACAGATTGACTAAGATTTGGAAACAAATTTGTTACATAATCAAGACTACCTAAAAATCTTTGTAATTGTTTTTTGTCTTTGATTTCATTAGGGAATTTTTCTCCAAATGAAAGTAATCTTTCAATTGGACGAATTTCCCTTGATGGATTATGTGACCTAGAAATTCGATTTTTGTTTTGAATAAAACAATTTTAGGTTTAGAAACAATTAAACCATTTTGTTTTATAATTTGATTGATAAAATTGGTTAAGATGTTTCCATTGTTGTGAAATAGATGATGAAAAGACTAGCACATCATCTATGTACACAATTATAAATTTGTTATATGGATTAAAATTTTCATTCATTATTCTTTGGAATTCTGAGAGAGCATTTTTGAGTCCAAAGAGCATTACGTTCCATTCGTAATGACCGAATGGTACTGTAAAAGCCGTTTTGTACCTATCTTCCTCAGAAATTTGGACTTGCCAAAATCAAAATTTCATATAAAAATTTTGAGAATATTTTTGCATTGTATAATCTTTGAATTAAATCGATCTTATTTGGTATTAGGTACCTAATCCATTGTAATACATCATTAAGTGGTTTATGAAAGAGTAGAGGACTACTCTATAGGTCCATGATCTACAACAATAAAGAATTTACCAATACGGAAACATACACACAGAGAATTATACGAGGAAACCTGAATCCAGATCCAGGAAAAACCTCGAGTCTATATGAAGCGACTAACCCTTCGAAATTCCACTATTGAATGAAAAGACAATTACAAAGGAGCACATACTTAACCTTTACAATTGAACTCACTCAACAGCAATCCACAGTTCGAATCCACGAACTGCAACACAGCTTGAATCCACAAGCTGCAGAACACGATCAATCCAGATCGCAAACAATCACTCACCAGTGATCCACAGTTCGAATCCACGAACTGCAACACAGCTTGAATCCACAAGCTGCAGAACACGATCAATCTAGATCGCAACAATCACCTCAGAATCCACTGAGACGATCCAATGCAGTAGGAATCCACCTACGCATCAATCAAAGCCGATCACCAGTCCAGGCGATCACACGATCAGATGAAGTTCCGAATTGAAGAAGAATCCTCTACCTTCAATTCCAGGCGATCTATCTCAGATCTCCCCCTCACTCGATCGCCGACTCTCTAAAGAAGATTTGATCGAATCTCAAACACCTCTAGATCCGAAATCAAATTGATCCAAAGAAAAAAGTCCATTCTAAAAATTACAGCACGTCTATTTAAAGAAGAAAACTCAGATCGCGTCGAGCGCTGGTGGCGTCGTGGAGCGATCGGGGTAGACGGCTGGAAGCGAACTCAAGTCCCGCTCAGAACAAGTTGAATCAGTTAAGGGCGCGCTGCCAGCGAGCTGCTAGCGGGAGAGAACGCGGCATGTGCACGGCTGATCATATAATCTTCAATCTCGCTCTGCGCTACCAGCGGCGTTTCGGCGTCGCCTTACGACGCTAGTGCACGTGCCTTACTTTCAAAGCATTGTTTCACTTATGCGCTGCCAGCGGAGTGGCAGCGGCGTTGTTCCTCGCAAGTGCCTTTACAAGAGATGCTTTATTTAGACAATCTTTCATTTCCTTGAGCTACCAGCGGCGTGGTAGCTGTGTGGCAGCATCGTCTTCTTCTTCTTTACTAGATTCACTGAATTTTCATTATTTATTCTGCACATCTTGAAGATTATTAGAAGACATAATTTGTCAAACATTTGCCATAAAAGGAGTGTGAGTTTTCACACTTACAATCTCCCCCTTGGCAAATGCCTGACAACAACCTTAAACCAGTGTTTAAGATCAACTTCAGTTAATATTGATTTTCATTTAAGAATTTTAAAACCACACTGATAAGGAGAGACACAGTGATTTTGGAGAATCCAGAATTTCATTCATTTAAAATACATTGTTCCAACAGATATGAGAATCCAGAATTTCATTCATTCAAAAAGAGTATACATTGTTCCAACAGATATATACACAGATATATACACATCCAACCAACCAACATAAAACTTCCCTTACAAACCCACAGAAAATTCCTCTACAAGCCAACTTTCAGAAACATAACAAATACACAACACATAGAGAGAAAAAAATAACAAGCAGCAAGCAGCAGCAACAACCCAGCAGAACCATCAACAAAAACATCAACTCCAGCAGCAACATCATCCAAAAAAACTCCCCATTTCTGGAAGGTGGTTTTGGTTCCCAAGTCCTTGAGTAATGCTTGTATGCTTCTTGGGACCTGGAGTGCAGCCAACAGAGTTTGTGATCCATCTCCAGCTGAGTCTTCCGAATGCTTTCCAGAAAATGATCAGCTTCATTTTGCATTCGTTGCTGAGCAGCAACATCCCTTTGTACCTCACCACAGGTAAAATCAACATCCTTTGCCAGTCTCTCCAGCCTCTCTTGGGTCTCTGATTTGAACATGATCATCATGAGCATGTGAGCCCTAACTTCAGAATTGAAAGCCTCCTGGGAGGCTTGCATGGAATTCAGTTTTTCCATAATTGCCACAGCATCAGAGCTGGACAAAGATGACTGAGAAGAAGAGGGTTCAGAAGACACCAAACGAAAAGGATTTGCTCGTTTACTTCTGGTCAGGGTGGAGGAATCAATGGGAGGTCTGGGATGAAAGATCATTTCAGCAGGATCAGGGAGTACCCCCTGATGAATACACAGGTAAGTGATGAATATGCCAAAAGGAAGAGCAACAGTCTTGGATTTTAAATTCCGAGACTGAATGATCTGATGGAATATGATGGAGGGAATACAGACACTGTCTCTGGTCCAGAGAGCATGAAGAAGTCTTGCTTTTGAGTGAGAAATCTCAGAATGGTGATCTGAGGGAACAAGAGAAGCACACACAAATAGATTCAAGATCCGGAGAAGATCTTGAAGAGAGCCATGAGGAAGGTAGTTGGGTTTGTTTTTGATGGAAGTAGGAGCACCTGGAACAATGAGAGAAGGAATAATAGACTCCATCGGAGGATCAGTATGAGAATCAAGAAAGTTAAAGGAAGGAGAATCAACAAGGGGCAGTTCGAGAAGAGAGGAGATAAGCTCTTTCAAGAAGTCAAAAGAGATACCCCTGACATAGGCTTTGACATAGCCTTGATTGGCAAGATGAAGATTGTGGAGGTTTGAATAAAATTCTCGGACCAGGTCCGGATATGCAAAACCATTGACCAAAGCAAATTTTTTCCAACCATTGTCCGAAAACAATGAGTAGAGAGGAGATTCAGAAAAAGACTCAAGCTTAATGGCCCTTTCCAACAGAAGTGGCCTATGCTTGAAAAACTCATTAAAATCAGAAGAACCATTACCAATGAATGGTTCAGAGGACTGAGAAGGGGATGGGGGTTTCACTGGAGGAGAAGAGATAACAGGAGAAGACCTCACAGGAGGAGAAGATGTGGAAGGAGAATCAGTCCTCGATTTTCTCTTGAGAGGCATGGTGAAGATTTAAAAAAAATGAAAGAGAAAGAACAAATAGACAAAAACAAACAACGAACGAAAAGAAACCCTAATGGCAGAACAATCTACCAAACCCTAGCTTAGAATGACGAGAGAAGACTACTGAACTAGAAAGCAGAAAATGAAGAAGTAAGATGAAGACAGTAAAAATTTTTTTTACCTGAACAGTGAACAAGGTGGCGGAAAAAAGGCACGAAGGCAGAGAAAGATCACGACGCGAGGAGCGAGGTGAAAAGCAGAGAGAGTAAAAAAAAACAGAGGTAAAAAAATGAACTAGATTTCCCCTATTTATAGGGAAAAAGAATTCGCTGCCAGCGTGCATCCAGCGACGCTTACCATGGCAGGTGCCAAAGCATGAAATAGAGAAAAGGCTACCAGCACGCTTCTAGTGACGTAGAAGGTGCACATGCACACTCAAAAAGAATTACACTTATAAGGCAAAAATTGATAAAAAGAGTTTGAACTATTCTTCATGAAAAAAATCATACTTCTAAACACAAAGCTAAGATTTTAACTAAACTAAAATCATCCGGATAATTAACTGATATTCAATCCAAGAAGTACTTATTCACAAAACTGATCTTAAGGAACCTATCAAGGTTAATTCAGATGTGACATATTTCATATCTATGACCCAAAATTCCTTCATGGTTTCTTATACTATAAATTGTCTTCAAGATATTGAGCTCATATGCATATTAATTAGTTAATGTTTGTGTAGTGTGTGAAAAATAATTTTTGACTTTTACACTTTATACATATGGAAGGCTATTTTAGTGTAATCATACTTGGAAAGTATAGACATACCCCAACTTCATTTTGGTGGCTTTCGCACATCAGAGATAGGTAGCCTTTTCTGATCTCTTTTTCTTTTCTTTTTGTAGAAGGCATTGACCCTTAAAAAACCTGAGTTTACAGTTCATTCCAAGGATATACCTTCTTTCTCTTTTTCTTTTTGAGAATAACAGTGGCTTTCACTCTAATCTCTATGGCAGCCATTTCCAAAACTTTTCTTTTCATAAAGGTGATAGCCTATAGAATCCAAGCTTCAAACACACAATAAACTTCAATGCACAAAAGTGTTTAAGCCAAAAATGATAATTGATTATAAGACATTTCTATCAATATGCATAGACTCAAGCTTCCTGAATTAAGATTTCAGTATCAAGAACACACAAGATCATTTTGAACAGATATGTAGATTATTTTACATCTAAATTAACTCAAAACAGAACCTGTTTCAGTTTTGAAAGCAAACTCCTAGGGATTTCCTAAGAGTTTCAAATCTGTTCTGATTTAAAGGTTTAGTGAAAATGTCAGCCAACTGTTTTTCAGTAGATATATATTCAATCAAAACAGTTTTGTCTTCAATTAACTCTCTTATAAAGTGATGCCTGATGTCTATATGTTTGGTCCTTGAGTGTTGAACAGGATTTTTGGAAATATTTATGGCACTTTGATTGTCACAGAAGAGAATCATTTGGTCCTGATCTAAACCATAATCAGAAAGCATTTGTTTCATCCAAATAAGTTGAGTACAACTGCTACCTGCAGCAATGTACTCTGCTTCAGCAGTACTTAGAGAAACTGAGTTTTGCTTTTTGCTTAACCAAGCAATGAGATTATTACCCATATAAAAGCAACCACCAGAGGTGCTTTTCCTATCATCCATACACCCAGCCCAATCAGCATCAGTGTATCCAGTAAGATATGGGTTTGTTTCTTTGGAAAACCAGATTCCCAGATCAACAATACCATTAACATACTTTATTATCCTTTTCACAGCATTTAGATGGGATTCTTTAGGATTAGTCTGATATCTAGCACAACCTCCAACACTGAAGCTTATATCAGGTCTACTTGCTGTTAAGTACAGAAGACTTCCAATCATTCCTCTGTACAAAGTAGGGTCTATATCCTTACCAGATTCATCTTTTCCAAGCTTTAAGCTAGTACTCATAGGAGTCCTAGCATGTTTAGCATGAGTTAAATTGAATCTCTTGACTAGATTTCTAGCATATTTGGCTTGAGAGAAAAAAATTCCTTGTTGAGATTGATAAATCTGAAGTCCTAAGAAAAAGTTCAGTTCACCCATCATACTCATCTCAAATTCACTTTTCATTAAGTCTCCAAAGGAGTGAGCATGTTTTTCAGAAGTGGATCCAAACACTATGTCATCAACATAGATTTGAGCAATCAAAATATGTTTGGACTCTCTTTGAATAAAGAGTCTTATCCACATTTCCTCTCATAAAACCAGATTCAAGTAAAAAAGAGGTGAGTCTCTCATACCAAGCTCTAGGAGCTTGTTTGAGTCCATACAAGGCTTTGTTTAGTTTATAGACATATTTAGGATGATTTGTGTCCTCAAATCCTTTAGGTTGCTCTACATAGACCTCTTCATTCGGATATCCATTCAAGAATGCACTCTTAACATCCATTTGAAACAGTTTAAACTTCAAATAGCATGCAATAGACAAAAGTAATCTGATTGATTCTAACCTAGCTACAGGAGCAAAGGTTTCATCAAAATCTATTCCTTCTACTTGAGTGTATCCCTGAGCAACAAGCCTAGCTTTATTTCTGGTTACTACCCCATTTTCATCAGCTTTGTTCTTAAAAATCCATTTGGTTCCTATTACATTCAGATCAGAGGGTCTTACAACTAATTCCCATACATTATTTCTAGTAAATTGGTTTAGTTCTTCATGCATAGCATTTAACCAGGATTCATCCAACAAGGCATCTTTATAAGATTTTGGCTCAAATTGAGATAGATAAGAAGAAAATCTTACCTCATTATGTACTTGATGTCTTGTTCTTACACCATCTGAAATATTTCCAACAATTTGCTCAGTTGGGTGATCTTTGAGAGTTTTTGTCAGAGGAACAATTTCATTGCTTGAGGAAGCATCTCTGACTTCATCCTCTTCATCTACAACCTGCAAAAGTTCACAGTCAGTTCCTTCATCATCTATTAACACATTAATAGATTCCATTACAACAGATTTTTTCATGTTAAAAACTCTGTATGCTCTACTAGAAGAAGAATATCCTAGAAAGATTCCTTCATCACTTCTAGAATTAAATTTTCCTAGATTTTCTCTGTCCCTCAGGATATAGCATTTACTACCAAAGACTCTAAAATATTTCAGGTTTGGCTGTTTTCCTTTCCAAATTTCATAAGGAGTTTGTTTCCACCCAGATCTGACATACACTCTGTTACTTATGTAACAGGCAGTATTTATAGCTTCAGCCCAGAATTTTGTTGACACTTTCTTGGCTATCATCATGGTTCTAGCCATTTCCTGCAAAACTCTGTTTTTCCTTTCCACAACTCCATTTTGCTGTGGAGTCTTAGGAGCAGAAAATTCATGTTTAATTCCTTGGTCTTCACAGAATTTGGAAAACATCTAATTTTCAAATTCTGTACCATGATCAGATCTTATTCTAACTATTCTCCCTATTTGCAAGTTCTTTTCAACTTGAATTTGACAGCACAATTGTTTAAAACAATCAAAGCATTCAGATTTTTCTCTTAAAAAATTCACCCAGGTGTATCTACTGTAGTCATCTACAGCAACAAAGATATACCTCTTTCCTCCAAGGCTTTCAGTCTTAGTAGGTCCCATTAAGTCCATATGAATCAGTTCTAATGGTCTAGAGGTTCCTACAATGTTGGTTTTCTTGTGTGTGGCTTTGATTTGTTTTCCTTGATTGCAAGGACCACACATTCCTTTCTTTTTATTGTTCCCAAACTTGGGAATTCCTCTAACCAATTCAGACTTAGAGATTTTTGACAAATCTCTATAGTTAATGTGACCCAGTCTTTTATGCCACAAATCAATTTCATCACATACAGAAGATTTTAAAGATTTTTTATTGTTTCCAATGATTCCATAACAATTATCACTTGTTCTTACACCTATAAGAACAGTTTTACCAGAATTATCCAAAATTTTACATTCTTTTCTGGTAAAATTGACAAACAATCTTAAATCACATAACTGGCTAATACTAATCAAGTTTGCCTTCAAACCATATACAAATAATACATCTTTCAGACAAACACCATTAGGACCATTAACAGTTCCATTACCTTTAACTTGAGAAGTGCTTCCATCACCAAATGTAACACTTCCACCAAAGTATTTTTCAAAGGTACTAAACATAGACCTATGTCCACACATATGTCTTGAAAAACCACTGTCCAAGTACCACATGTTGACATCATGAGCTTTCAAAGCTACATGAACCACATTAGCAACTAAGGAATCTTTTCTAACCCAAATCTGTTTTTCAGGAGTTTTCTGAGAAGTACCTTCATCAACTACTTGAGATTTTGAAGGAAGCTTCTTTGACAGATTTGTGACTTCCTTGTTTAATGTTTCAGTCAATTTTAACAGGGAATCAAATCTGTTGTATAAATCCAGGGACTGACTTTGATTTACTTTCCTCTTATTGTCAAAATATCCCTCAGGAAAACCATGTAAGACATAACACTTTGGTCTTATATGACCCTTTTTATTGCAGTGATGACACACAGGTATGAACCTATGTTCAGAAATATCAACATTTCCAGATTTGACAGTATTTCAAAACTGTACAGATTTAGATTTTGCAGATGTTGAAGATTTACCTGTTGGTCTTACTTCTCCAGCAGAAATTTTCTGTGAAGATTCCTTATTTTGATTACTTACACTCATCCTCTTTTCAGCAGAATTTGAGCTTTTAGGAACTTCCTTTGAAGTTGATTCCTCATCAATTTGATGATTTCCTGCAGAATAATTTTAAGCATTAGATTTACTTGAATTTGAAACTTTCTCAAGTTCAATCACTTTACCTTGAAGTGCAAAAATCTGAGCTTCCTTTTCTTTTAGTTTTTCAGTTTTTTCAGTTAAAGAAGTTACCAGAGAATTTTCTTTGGCATGTCTTTCAAGTAACTTCTGGTTTATTGAATCTATTTCTGCAAGAGCTTTATTTTTCTCTGTTTCTAATTCCTTCAATTTTTTACTCAGTTTCTTGACTTTCTTCTGAGCTCTATTGAATTCCTTATAGAGCTGATTGTAGGCTTCTTGTAGTTCTTCTTCATCATCTGATAAAGTCTCTTTATTATCTCCTGCAATTCTAGAGATTGAACTACCAGAGGAAGATGAGTAAAAAGAATTGAAAGCAGTAAAATTAGCAGAAATATCCTCATCAGATTGTGAAGAATTATCAGTATTACTGTCATCCCAAGTAACCTGATAATTCGTCTTTTTCTTTTTATCCTTTGAGGGACAATCAGAGGCAACATGTCCAAATCCTCTACATTTGTAACATTGAACTTCATCATTCTGAGAAAATTTCTTCTCCTTTCTTGGATCAGAAATTTTCTTATCAGATCTCCTATTAGATCTGTCCATGGATGATGAAGGATTGGATTGTCTCTTTTTAAACATTCTCTTAAACTTTTTAGCTAAGAGAACAAGTTCATCCATATCTACATCAGAATTATCTGATTCTTCAGTATTTACAGATTTTAGAGCTATTCCTTTACTCCTTTTAGGAATATTCAGATCTAGCTCATAAGTCTGTAAAGATCCTACCAGATCTTCAATTCTCATGGTATCTACATCTTATGCCTCTTGTATGGCAGTTACTTTAGGTCTGAATTTTTCAGGCAAAGATCTCAAAATTTTTCTAACAACCTTAGATGTAGAGATCTTTTCTCCAAGATTAAAACTCGAATTAACAATATCTGAGAGTTTAGCATAAAAATCATCAAAAGACTCATCATCTTTCATATATAGAGTTTCGAAAGATGTAGTAAGTCATTGAAGTCTGGATAGCTTGACAGCTGAGGTTCCTTCATGAGTGACCTCAAGAATGTCCCAAGCTTCCTTAGCGACTTCACATGAGGAAATTCTCCTGAATTCCTCAACACTAACAGCACAAAATAAGGCATTCATTGCCTTGTTGTTCCATCCACATTGATCAGATTCAGTTTTAGTCCACTGATCATGAGGTTTAGGGATCACAACACCTCCTTCTGTTGTGATCTCAGGTGGATGATAACCATTACAAACCAAGAGCCAGAAACGCTCATCGATTGATTTCAGGTAAGCTCTCATTCTTGCTTTCCAGTAAGAATAATTGTTACCTTCAAATAATGGAGGTCTGGAGGCAGATCCTCCTTCTTTTCCAAAGTCCATGCTATAGATCTAGATCACACTTTGTATAGCAATTCAAAGTGAATAGGCTCTGATACCAATTGAAAGAGTAGAGGACTACTCTATAGGTCCACAATCTACAACAATTAAGAATTTACCAATGCGGAAACATACACACAGAGAATTATACGAGGAAACCTGAATCCAGATCCAGGAAAAACCTCGAGTCTATATGAGGCGACTAACCCTTCGAAATTCCACTATTGAATGAAAAGACAATTACAAAGGAGCACATACTTAACCTTTACAATTGAACTCACTCAACAGCAATCCACAGTTCGAATCCACGAACTGCAACACAGCTTGAATCCACAAGCTGCAGAACACGATCAATCCAGATCGCAAACAATCACTCACCAGTGATCCACAGTTCGAATCCACGAACTGCAACACAGCTTGAATCCACAAGCTGCAGAACACGATCAATCTAGATCGCAACAATCACCTCAGAATCCACTGAGACGATCCAATGCAGTAGGAATCCACCTACGCATCAATCAAAGCCGATCACCAGTCCAGGCGATCACACGATCAGATGAAGTTCCGAATTGAAGAAGAATCCTCTACCTTCAATTCCAGGCGATCTATCTCAGATCTCCCCCTCACTCGATCGCCGACTCTCTAAAGAAGATTTGATCGAATCTCAAACACCTCAAGATCCGAAATCAAATTGATCCAAAGAAAAAAGTCCATTCTAAAAATTACAGCACGTCTATTTAAAGAAGAAAACTCAGATCGCGTCGAGCGCTGGTGGCGTCGTGGAGCGATCGGGGTAGACGGCTGGAAGCGAACTCAAGTCCCGCTCAGAACAAGTTGAATCAGTTAAGGGCGCGCTGCCAGCGAGCTGCTAGCGGGAGAGAACGCGGCATGTGCACGGCTGATCATATAATCTTCAATCTCGCTCTGCGCTACCAGCGGCGTTTCGGCGTCGCCTTACGACGCTAGTGCACGTGCCTTACTTTCAAAGCATTGTTTCACTTATGCGCTGCCAGCGGAGTGGCAGCGGCGTTGTTCCTCGCAAGTGCCTTTACAAGAGATGCTTTATTTAGACAATCTTTCATTTCCTTGAGCTACCAGCGGCGTGGTAGCTGTGTGGCAGCATCGTCTTCTTCTTCTTTACTAGATTCACTGAATTTTCATTATTTATTCTGCACATCTTGAAGATTTATTAGAAGACATAATTTGTCAAACATTTGCCATAAAAGGAGTGTGAGTTTTCACACTTACAGTTTATAATTGATTACTAACCTAGGTGTTCCTCTTTCTATTTCTGAATTTTTGTTGACATAAAAGGCTGAGCAACTCCAAGGAGATTTACTTGGCCTAATAATCTTTTTATTTAATAAGTCTTGTATTTCTTTTTTACAATATTGTAATAATTCTTGGGACATTTGAATTGGTCATGCTTTTGTTGATATTTTATCTTCTTCAAAATCTTGTTTATATGGTAAATTGACTACATGTTTGTTTCTGTGCCAAAATGCATATGGTACATCTGAACGAACATATTTTTCTAACTTTTGTTTAAAATTTTCAATTTGTTGGATTAGGTTTGGATTACTTAATTGATTTTCTATATTTTTATGCTCTACCTCTCCTTTGAAAAACATTATTTGTTTTTGTTTTCTTTGGATTAAATTAGCTTCATTTGTTATTGATAATTGTTTTAATAAATCTATTTCCTTTGTAATTTGATAAGTGATAAAATTGAATTTAATTTGTTTATCTTGAATTTTTTTTCTAGTCCACTATCTGTGACTGTGAAAGGTTGTATTAAAGTTAAAAATGGTGTTCCTAAAATTACTTGTCTGGTTACATCTTTGACCAGGACAAATGGAGTTTTGATACAAATATTGTTATTGCAAATATGAACATTTGATAATTTAAAACTAATTTGTAATTTTGTGCCACTATCTGTGTGCAATTTTTCGTTTGTTTTTTCAAAATACTTTGAAGGTATTATACCTTCCAGAATACAATTGAGGTCTGCTCCACTATCAACAAGAGCTATTGTTTTGAAAATATATTCATTGTTTATGACTAAATTTACTTTGATTAACCATTTTCTATAATTTACTTTTGAAATAATATCTAAAAATTGATTGACTTCTAAATCTTTAACTTCTTGTGATGTTGAAGCTTCATCCTTTTCTTCAGGAATTTTCTTCATCTGATTGTATGTGAAATGATTTTGGATATTTATTTGAGCTTGCAAATTGTTTGTTATATTTTTTAATTCTTTTAATTCTATTTTAATTTGATTAATTTCATATTTCAAATCTTGAAATGTTATTTCTTCTTTTGATTCTGATTTAAATCTATTTATGATATCCTTAAAATTATTTAAAATTTTTTTTTGTCTGCTATTTGTTTTTCTAAAAAATTTGTTTTTGGTTGATCTAATGTTTGTCTAAGTTTTTGTAATACTAATTTCTTTTCTTCCAGATTTTGTATTTCATTTATAATATCTAATAATAATGATTGTTCCTTTGTTAATACATTAATACTTAATTTATTACAACAAGTACTTGTGCAAATTTTTGGTTCATCATCTGATCCTGTTTCACTATCTGAAATAGATTCTGATTCTGAATTGAAAAACAGGGTTTTGACACTAAATACACCTAGAGGGGGGTGAATAGGTGAAGCACAGCGGAATAAAATTCTACTAATTAAAAACAAGTTCTTAATTAATAGGCATGCACAAGTCTTGATCAATTAATAACCAATCACATAAAATTGCAAATAAAGTAAAGAGACAACACAAGAAATTTTGGTGACGAAGGGAAAACTCTATGAGAACTCTCACTAGAGAAAAACCCTCCGGGCTATGCAGGAGCCACCTAAAAGATCCAATATGAAAAGAAGACTTACAACCTGTAGTTCAGACGACTTAACATCCCTATGATAGGCTCTGCAACTCACAGACTTGAAAGTATCTGAGGAACTCCTCAGATTTGCTCCACAGCAAAACTTCAAAACTCTGAAGATCTTCTCACACAATCACCCAAACGAACTCGCCTAGTATCCGTAGGAATTCCCACGATCAATCTCCCCAACCCGGAACTCCAAGGTAGAGGAAGGAAGAAGAAAAAAAAGGTTTTATGGCTCAAAAGATTAAAACCTAGAAGAAGGGTTTTTAGAAGAGAAAAGGATATTTAGGGCTTCTAAAACGTCGCTCTCTTAGGTTTAGAAGGTCCTTAATCCTATTTCAAGTTTCCCCAAAAAGTTTGAAGTCAATCCGAATTGAAACGAGTAAGTTATGTAATTTTTCGTAACTTCTCGGAAATTTTTCTGTTTGAACGTTCAAACGCCAGGCAAAAGCACCCTTTAAAAATTGAACGTTCGAACGGCCAGAGAACATTGGTCGAACGCTAGCCTCGGGTTTGTCTGCAGAACATGAATGTTCGAACGGCCAGAGAACATTGGTCAAACACCACTCTCCAGAAATTGAACGTTCGAACGGCCAGAGAACGTTGGGCATAACTTCTTCAATTTGACTCCGATTTTGTCGCCATTTGAACCATGTCTTCTTGGACTCAAACTAAACATTCTAAACACACTTAAACACATTTTTTTTGACATTGAATTAAGCCAAACTAAAATATTAAACCTAACATGAATCAATTTCATATTCTTGAATTTGATTTATATTTTATTCACTTGAATTATATGTTTTTGTTTCTAGATCTGAATCTTGAAGTATTAAAATTTCTTGTAGTTTTTCTTTTGTAAGTGTGAAAACTCACACTCCTTATATGGCAAATGTTTGACAAATTATATCTTCTAATAATCTTCAAGATGTGCAGAATCAAAATGTAAGTTCTGTGAATTTAATAAAGAGGAAGGTGATGCTGCCACACAGCTACCACTTCGCTGGTAGCTCAAGGAAATGTAAGGTTTTCTAAATAAAGAATATTTCGTAAAGGCATTTGCGAGGAACAACGCCGCTACCACTCCGCTGGCAGCGCATAAGTGAAATAGCGCTTTGAAAGTAAAGAACGCACACCTGCGTCGTAAGGCGACGCTGACACGCCGCTGGTAGCACAAAGCAAGATTGAAGAATCTAAAAATCAGTTGTGCACATGCCGCGTTCCCTCTCGCTAGCAGCGCGCTGGCAGTGCGCCCTTAACTGGGTCAATTTGGATTTGAGCGGGACTTGAGTTCGCTTCCAGCCGTCTACCCCGATCGCAAGGCGACACCACCAGCGCTCGATGCGATCTGAGTTTTTCTTCTTTAAATAGACGAGCTGTATTTTTTTAGAAATGACTTTTTTTTCTTTTGATCAATTCGATTTGGATCTTGAGGTGTTCGAGATTCAATCAATTCATCTTTAGAGAGTCGGTGATCGAGTGAGGGGGAGATCTGAGAGAGATCTCCTGGAATTGAAGTTTGAGGATTCTTCTTCATTTCGGAACTTCACATGATCGTATGATCTCCTGGATTTGTGATCGAGCTTGATGGATGCATAGGTGGATTCCTATTGCGTTGGATCATCTCAGTGGGCTCTGAGGTGATTGTTACGATCTGGATTGATCGTGAATTGCAGCTTGTGGATTCAAGTTGTGTTACAGTTCGTGGATTCGAGCTGTGGATCTGGATTGATCGTGAATTGCAGCTTGTGGATTCAAGTTGTGTTACAGTTCGTGGATTCGAGCTATGGATTACTGTTAAGTGAGTTCAATTGTAAAGGTTAAGTGTGTTTTCCTTTTTAATTGCTTTTCATTTAATAGTGGAGATTCTAAGGGTTAGTCGCCTCATATAGACTCGAGGTTTTTCCTGGATCTGGATTCAGGTTTCCTCGTATAAATTCTGTGTGTATGTTTCCGTATTGTTAAGATCATAATTGTTGTAGATCGAGGACCTGTAGAGTAGTCTCCTACTCTTTCATCTTTCAATTCTTCAGATAATTCTAATTCATTTAATTTTTGTGTTAATCTGCACTTGTTTGCATAATGTCCTATTCTACCACATTTGTAACAAACTCTATCTTTGCCCAAATTCTTTTTAAATGGTTTTGAATATTTTTTACTACTATCTTTGTTTTTTGAAGAGTTTTGTTTTTCTTTTTCTTCTTTAATTTCTTTTCTAAAATGTTTTTTAGATTTTTTGTATCTTCTTTCTGGCCTATATGATTTTGACTTGTATGATCTATAATATTTTCTTGGTTTTGTTGATGGTGATTTTATTTTTTCGAATCCAAATTGTTCACAAAAACTTCCTAATTCTTTTCTTGTTGTCAGATTGTCTTTTTTGAGTTTGTTTTTTAATTGAATCTCAGTACAAATTGCTAAGGCTTCCGAATTGATTGTTGATATTAAATCTCTATATGTTAATATATCGTATGGTATTGAACCTTTGTGTATTTCTGCTAATTTGGTCTTAATTTTAGCTGACAAAGCTTGGGGTAATCCAGATAAGAATTTTTCTTTTCAGAAAGCTTGATTAAAATCTTCCCTGAGCATTACTTTTGATAAAAACATATCTTTGTACCATTTAAAATCTTGTAATTTCCTACATCTAAGATTTAATAAAATTTAAGAGGAATTATCCTTGCGTTTTGTTGGATCTCCTATGTAAGGCTCCCGAACCCGAGTCAGTGCAAACTGACACCCAACCCGAACCTGGTTCGCTACTGTAACAACCCAAGTTCGGTTCAACAACCAAACCCGAGGTGTTACCACAAAGCTGGGGTCAAATACAAACTAAGGATCACAATAAATTTTAAAACTAATTAATTATAACAGAGTTCTGGTGGAAAATAAAACAATTCTTTATTCCATTTAATCAATTCAATTTACAATAACATCTGTCTAATCAACATGTGACATTAATACCAATTACAATTCTACCCATAAAATTAAAACCCCATCTTCGCAATCTCTCCAAGCAACCTGAAAAATAGGGGAAAACGGAGTGAGATTTACATCTCAGCAAGTAGCAGGTGCATGCAATTAGAAACAGTCTAACGTAAGCAAATAGTCATGAGGTATGCGATTAATTCACGATTAAGCGACGAATTCAAGTTATCAATAGCAATTCCAAATAAAGCGATAAAACATGTATTCTTTCGTATATACCTGCAATTAGATGTTATCGGGATAAAACCAACAAAGCGATAAAACGCGTGCCATTGCAGGACTCACAAAGATGATAAGTATATGAGATGACACTCAACTAAATGCTATACCACCGTACGACTTAAGGGCGAAGCTACTAAGACACTCAAAACCCGTGAAGATCACCTTAGATAGGAGCCGTAGCCATCGACTTATTGCGCACGAATTCAACATAATTGGCATGTACCCTCAGCATGCAGCACCCAGAATCAATACATGGAGATGGTCGCTTATCCACATGTACAAGGAATCACCAGCGGAGCACTAGGTGTCCCTCCAGACATAGGACCTTCCAGAGCAAACTAACTTGTAAAGGAAGCACGCTCGCACATAGGAATAACTCAACCCAAACAAAATACCACTTAGCTAACCAGCCAAATTATGGATCCACATACAGCTAAGCCCACTGACACAAAACACGATAAAACCACATACGGGAGGACACGCTACTGTAGGAGGATTACACATCTCTACACAAGGGATTACCCATCTCTGCCGTAAAAGCTAGTATCAACTCAACCACAGAAACCGTATCACCCAATCGTAAAAGAAAGCCTAATAACATCATACCACATACCAATCCATATCCAAATATTCAATTCCAAGAGAAAACCATGATTCAATCCTTAAAAATCCAAATAAAGCCTTTTTCGGAATAACATATGCAATTTCCCAATTATATTCAAAATAAAACTCATGTATCATAAATTCGAAAAAAATCAGAGTTTATGCAATTCCAGAAACCAATATTCATATTTAAGTACAACCCAAAAGTAATTCAAGTCTTGCTTAGAGTTTTCCTTATTAATCCCTTTATTAGAATCCAATTTCCCTTCATAATACTTAAGATAATTTCTATTTAAGTTTTCTGTATTTTCATTCTCCAGCATATCTTCCAGACCTAAAATAAAGTTTAGAAGATGTTTTTACCCTATAAAGTCCAGTAGTATTATTCCTATCAATATCCCATACCATTTAGACCTTTTCATGCACCAACCTTACATTATAACCTTCAATTAATTGGTTAATTTTTCCAATTTAATTTTATAAAATTTTATACCTTAATTAATTCTTTATAAAGTTGGTAGAATGATTATCATACTAGAAAAATTACTAGGTATTTAATCGTATTATCAAAATCCCAAAATCCCTTAAATTCTGATTAGAGCACCTACCTCTGCTATCTAGGCGGTCCTAGGCGCTCGTGAAAATTTTCAACAGTAATTTCTAGATTTACCAAGTTCGGATTTTTAGGCTTTGGCAATAAGTTTCATTGGTCTAAATTAATCTATTAACATTCTAAATCATACCTAAAGCCTTCTAGATTAATTTGTTTCAATTAAATACCATCCTACGATTATTTGCATGATTAGACCAAGTTTTATTCATTACTTTAACCAATCCTTCAAGAATTCAAAATCCTATAATACAAAACATTTGATTCCATGTAAATCCAATTCCGACTAATCCATTCAAACCATAGTAAATCATAGAAAACGAAACCATGCAGTTCGTCCAGTTTTCAAGGTTTACTACTTGCCTCATACGCTAAAAATCCATCTTCCATTGAAGTTTCTTATTCTGGACCCAACTTCTGCTCCCAAACGCACCAGCCTAGAGTTCTCCAATTCCAATCTCCACTGTTCACATTGTAGTTCATTCAGTGAAGATCAAAACCTCAAAATTTAAAGTTGATTCACCGTACGGATTTTTCCCGATCGCGATTTGATGGAGACTGGTCGGACAACTCCATTAACAGCCTTCTTCCTTTCTCTCCCTCTTTTCTCTCAATATTTAACCCACGAAAATTCTTTCTTTTCTCCTCTTTCTTTTCTATTTATACTAGGCTATAAAAGTCCTAAACCAACCCTAATAGGTTCCTTTAATTGGGTTAACCCAACCCCATGATGGTCTAGTTAAAGTCTAACACCTTCTAATTAATTCATACTTTTTCTCCACCTTCTATTTTTCTACTAAAACAATAATAATCAATTCTCTTATTATCTAAACACTCTTTACAGCCTATTTTCGTGCCCAACACTCTCCTAAATCCTAAATATCACCTAATGTAAAACCCCGTCCTAGATTATACCTTAATTATTAAGCTTAATTATCTAAAATGTGATTATTAGACTAATTAAGAAATTGTGTTATGAAGATAGGGTAAATATAGATTATAGTTAAGGATTTAAGGAAATCAAATTGAACTTTATTGAAGTTATCAAGGGAAGCTAAGTTAGTGCCATGTCTTAATTTCAATTAGCTAAAGTATCCTCCAAAAATCTAATGAATTGGAAATCAAATTCTGAAAAATTAGAGTTAAATGTACCTAAAGTACCTTCAAAGTATACTCAGGGTACCCTAAAGTATACTCCAGGTACCCTCCCGATTAACACTAGAAGTACATCTATACATTACTCAAGGTACCCTCTCGAATACCACTAAAGTACCTCTTGTATTACACAAGGTACCCCCATTGTATACCCAAAGTACATCCATGTACTACTCAAGGTACCACCCAAGTATACCTAGAGTACACCAAAGTATTACCCAAGATACCACCCAAATATGCCTAGGGTACACCCATGTATTACCCGAAGTACCCCCATGTATTACTCAAAGTACATCTAAGTGTTACCCAAAGTACGACTTAAGTACACCTAAGGTATCCCCTGTGGTTGCCCAAAGTACCCCTCTGATTTACTTAAGGTACCCCATGTATTTGCCCAAGGTACTCCTTATATTACCTAAAGGTACCCCTTTATTTTACCTAAGGTACCCCATTTGAATACCTAAAGTACCCCCTAATTATACCTAAGGTACCCTCTTATATTGCCTAAGGTACCTCACTCATATTGCCTAAGGTATCCTATTTGAATACCTAAAGTACCCCACATGTATACCTAAAGTACCCCTTATATTACCTAAGGCACCTCACTCATATTGGCTAAGGTACCCCACTGTTTTGCCCAAGGTACCCCATTCGAATACCTAAAGTACCCCCTAATTATACCTAAGGTACCTCACTTGTATTGCTTAAGGTATCCCTTTATTTAACTAAGGTACGCTACTGTCTTACTTGAAGTACCCCCTTGTTTGCTAAGGTACATTCCCTTATACAGCTGAGGTACCCCCTTTATATAACTAAAGTACCTCAAACATACCTAAGTTACATCCCCTACATTACCTAGGGTATACCCCTTGTATTTCCTAGAGATACTCCTCTCATATAAGTAAGGTACCCCCCCCCCCCAACTGTTTTACCTAGGGTACACCCCCTATATAACCAAAGCACCCCCTTTGTCTAACTAAAATAACCCCCATATAATTAAGGTAACCCCCCACTATTTTGCCTAAGGTATAACCCTTTATATAGCTAAGGTACCCCCCCTCTCATATAACCAAAGTACATCCCTTATATAGCTAAGTACCCCTCCTCAATATAACTGAGGTACACCCCCCTAAGCTTATTCAAAGTTTACCCCTTAGAATGACTAAGGTAAATCCCTTGAAACACTAAGGTACCCTCTCAATAACATTAAGGTACCCCCACTTCACACCAGGGTATCCCATCTGGTATAACTAAGGTACCCCCAAGCATCCCTAGAGTATGCCTTTGAAATAGCTAAGGAAAACTCCTTAAAACACTTGGGTAACCCTTCAAATAACACTAAGGTACCCTCTACTTATCACTAAGGTACACCCATACTTAACACTAAGGTACCCCATAAGGGTTTTAATTGAATAAAAGCCTTGTTTAGGGGCAGATTTGAAAGACCCAAAAATTGGACATATAAAAGGGATGCCCTAACTAAATATCTAGTGTCTTAAGAACCCCTTTCTTTGTATTGGACGTATAGAACAAGAGGAGAGAAGTGGGAGCTTGCTTGAAGGCTTGGAGAAGAAGAAGGAGGAAGATTAAAGAGAAGTTTGCTTCTCCATCATCATGTAAGTAGCAAACCCTTCAAACTAAAATGAATTTATCGGATTTTCGTACTTCCCTCTCCTAGGGTTTGATTAAACTAAAGAATCCCTTGCATGTTTGGCTTTACCTTAAAAATTCGTAGGGTTTGGTTTATCTAACTATCTTGTTTAGTTTTCTATTGATTTGCCATAGATTTTCGTATTTCTTTCTCTTAGGGTTTGGATAAATTGCGAAATCACTTGTATGTGGGGTTTTGCTTTCAAAATTCATAGGGTTTGGGTTTTCTAGCAATTTAGTGTATTCTTCTCCTGATTGTCATCGATTTACAACCTCTATTGATTATATCTCAAGATTAGGGTTTGAGTTTGATGGGTTGATTGGGGTTTCATGTGGTTGGATTTATGTTCATGAGTATTTGGGATGGATTCCTGTGTTGGGAGGTGTTCTTGAGCATGTTGGGATGTTTTAGAATCATCTCATTCGGTATTAGAGAGGTTGGATGTGGCTTGTATAGGTTTGGTGTTGGAAAATAGCCAAAATTTTGTAAGAACCCGAGTCGGTGATTAATCCTGAGTCAAGACCCCCAAAAATCAGTTCTGTTAAAGCAAATCGCGAATCAGGATTAACCGCCTAGGGCTAATCGCGACCTTAGCACGCGAACGTTGAACTTATCGCGTGCGTGTTGGCCTTGATTTACCCTTTAGCGCTCGAACCTTAGCTTCAACGCGCGAACGTCACCCTAGTCTTTACCTCAACGCCCGAACGTTGCCTTGTCTATGCCTTTAACGCCCGAACGTTGAGCCTATGTTTTTGGAGTTCTTCACTCTTTTTCCCTCAACCCTTTCCCAAACAACCCAAGCCTCATGCACAGCACTCTTATTTCCATAAAAGAAATTTAAGTAAATGTCAATTTACTTAAGTCTTTACATGTAAATAAGGTTTTACCCCCCATTTGGAACCAATAAAAATACTCCCAAGGCCCAATTCCCAACCAATAAAAAGTCAACCTTCCAGTTTATGCCTAAATTTCCAGTTTTCCCAATTTTCATAAAAGACCATTTTTTTAGTTTGATATCTAAATGAGTGATTTGGAAGCCCAGAAAATTCTGGATGATTTGTATACCCTCCAATAGACTACAACCAGAATTTGAGCCCCAAACTCCTCGTAGATTTGTTTAGAAAAATTCGACACCGAAAAGTTAACGTTTTTATCCAGACTTGGAATATTTTGATGACAGAAATTTTTTGTCTCGAAATCTGTTGATTTTTGGTATGGTGACTTTATTGGAGATCCTAAGACTATCCCACTTCTCAAATGCGTGATTCGTGGACCTTATGGGGTATGTACTCTACTGTGATTTGGTTTTGGATGTGAAGTGCTTATTAGTTATTTCTTACGCATTGTGAATATTATTTGACAATTGGTATTCAATAGTGGACGAGTAGTCCCACTTAGCATTCATCCATGGACGAGTAGTCCCGCTTAGCATTCATCCATGTACGAGTAGTCCCACATGACACTTGACACTTGACACTTGGTATTTAACAGAGAACGAGTAGTCCCACTTGACATTGGTTCTAGTAACAGTCCCACTTGACATTGGTCCTAGTAACTGCTGAGTAAGGTTTGTTCTACAGGTTTGGTTTACATTATCAGTCCTACCAGGTTTGTTAGTTAACTTTTATGTGTTACATTGTTTAGTTGCTTTACTTGAGAATATAAATAGAATGAACTGTATTTATTCTTGATGTTACATGAATTTCCTAAACTGCTTCTATACATGATGATCCATGAATTGTATCAATTGCTTCCATCCATGCATGTTTGCTGCTTACTGAGTCTTTAAGTCTCACGCGTTTTGTTTTACCGGATTTGTTTTCAGATCCGTTTGGTGAGCCACGTACTGGGGCAGCTATGGAGGGTGAGCTCGAGCGCCGGCCCAAGGACTTTTACTATCCGTAGTAGGGGTTATCTTTATGTTATTGTATTTAGTTCTTAGAAACTATCAATGGGAATGTAATTATTCTTTTTGGGATTTGTAAACTTGGGAGCTATCTTTAGATTATCATTTTGTGTATGAATGCTCATGAGAGAGTTAGTGATGTGAGAGATCTTAGTTGCCTTTTTGTATACCCAAATGTTGTATTTCGGAGTTATTACACAGATGATCTTTTATTATATGGAAATTTTTAATTCCATGCTTCTTGATCTTATGCACTCTGATCATTACATTGTAATTGCCCACGTTAATTGTTGTTTATCAGGTTCTTTTGGGCCCATAAGTAGGTCTCAGGTACAGGTTGGTGCCGTGATAGGGCAGACCCGGATCTAGGGCGCTACACCTATGAAAGAGTAGAAGACTACTTTTAAGGTCCACGATCTATAACAATTCAGAATTGAACAATGCGGAAACAGTACACAAAGAATTATACGAGGAAACCTGGATCCAGATCCAGGAAAAAACCTCGAGTCTATATGAGGCGACTAACCCTTCAAAATCCACTATTGAATGAAAAAACAATTACAAAGGAGTACATACTTAACCTTTACAATTTGACTCACTCAACAGCAATCCACAGTTCGAATCCACGAACTGCTACACAGCTTGAATCCACAAGCTGCAGAACACGATCAGTCCAGATCGCAAACAATCACTTACCAGTGATCCACAGTTCGAATCCACGAACTGCAACACAGCTTGAATCCACAAGCTGCAGGACACGATCAATCCAGATCGCAGCAATCCTCTCAGAATCCACTGAGACGATCCAATGCAGTAGGAATCCACCTACGCATCAATCAAGGCCGATCACACGATCAGATGAAGTTCCGAATTGAAGAAGAATCCACTGTCTTCAATTCCAGGCGATCTATCTCAGATCTCCCCCTCACTCGATCGCCGACTCTCTAAAGAAGATTTGATCGAATCTCAAACACCTCAAGATTCGAAAAACAAATGATCCAAAGAAAAAAGTCTCCATTGAAAATTACAACTCGTCTATTTAAAGAATAAAACTCAGATCGCGTCGAGCGCTGGTAGCGTCGTGAAGCGATCGATGTAGACGGCTGGTAGCGAACTCAAGTCCCGCTCAGAGTAAGTTGAATCAGTTAAAAGCGCGCTGCTAGCGGGAGAGTACGCGGCAGGTGCACGAACCTTTCTTTCGACACACGAATTCCCTTATGCGCTACCAGCGGGGTGGCAGCGGCGTGGTAGCAGTGTGATGGCACCAACTTCTTCTTCTTTACTAAATTTACTGAATTTTCATTGTTTAATCTGCACATCTTGAAGCTTCATTAGAAACATAATTTGTCAATCATTTGCCATAACAAGAGTGTGAGTTTTCACACTTACAATCTCCCCCTTGGCAAATGCCTGACAACAACCTTACACCAGAGTTTAATATCAACCTTAGTTAATGATGATTTCCATTCAAGAATTTTAAACCCACATTGTTAACGAGAGACACAATGATTTGGACGAATCCAGAATTTCATTCATTTACAAAAAGATATACAGATAACAAAATCATATACACTGTTCAAGAAGGAAAGACAGAAATTTACTCCCCCTTACTTATCACTCCCCTTATACACCCATATTCAGGAGAAAACACCCAGAACAGAACATAACAAAAACAAACATCATATCCACAGCAAAACGAATAACAGACAGCAGCAAACAGCAGACATCCGCAAACAGCAAGCATCAGCATCAACCCAGCCAAACCATCAACAGAAACAGAAACTCCAGTAGCATCATCCAAATTTCTCCCCCTTTCTGGATGGTGGTTTGGGTTCCCAAGACCTTGAGTAGTGCTTGTATGCATCTTGGGATCTGGAGTGCAGCCAACTGAGCTTGTGATCCATTTCCAGCTGAGTCTTCCTAATGCATTCCAGAAAATGATCCGCTTCATTTTGCATACGTTGCTGAGCAGCAACGTCCCTTTGTACTTCTCCACAAGTAAAATCGACATCCTTTATCAATTGCCCCAGCTTCTCTTGAGTCTCTGATTTGAACATGCTCATCATGAGCATGTGAGACCTAACCTCTGAATAGAAAGCCTCCTGAGAAGCTTGCATTGAATTCAGTTTCTCTATGATAGCCACAGCATCAGGGCTGGACAGAGAGGACTGAGAAGAGGAGGGATCAGAAGACAACACCCGAAACGGACTTGCTCGTTTACTTCGGGTCAGAGTGGAGGAAGCAATGGGAGGACGGGGATGAATAATCAATTCAGTAGGATCAGGGAGTACCCCCTGATGAACACACATGTACGAGATGAAAATTCCAAAAGGAAGAGCAGCAGTCTTGGATTTTAAATTCCGAGACTGAAGAATCTGATGGAAGATAATGGAAGGAATACAGATACTTTCTCTGTTCCAGATGGCATGAAGAAGTCTTGCCCGATGGTGAGAGATCTCTGAGTGATGATCAGAAGGAACAAGAGAAGCACAGACAAACAAGTTCAAGATCCGGAGAAGATCTTGAAGAGAGCCATGAGGCAAATAGTTGGGCTTATTCTTAATAGAAGAGGGAGCACCCTGAACGATGAGAGAGGGAATGATGGACTCCATAGGAGGATCAGTGTGTGACTCAAGAAAGTTAAAAGAGGGAGAGTCAACAAGAGGCAGTTCAAGAAGAGAGGAAATAAGCTCTTTCGAGAAGTCGAAAGAAATTCCCCTGACATAGGCTTTTACAGAGCCTTGATTGGCAAGATGGAGATGATGAAGATTAGAGTAAAATTCTCGGACCAGGTCCGGATAAGCAAAACCACCAAGTAACGCAAATTTTTTCCAACCATTGTCCGAAAACAATGAGTAGAAAGGGGATTCAGAAAAAGACTCAAGCTTGATGGCCCTTTCCAGAAGAAGAGGCCTGTGCTTGAAGAAAGCATTGAAATCAGATAAACCATTCCCCACAAAAGGTTCAGAAGAATGAGAAGGGGAAGGAGGTCTCACTGGAGGAGAAGGAATAACAGGAGAAAACCTCACAGGAGGAGACTTCACAGGAGGAGACCTCACAGGAGGAGACGATGTTGAAGGAGAATCAGTTCTCGACTTTCTCTTGAGAGGCATGGTAAAAAAAATGGAAGAGAAAGAGAAAACAGACAACACCAACCAACAAAACGAGAAAGCCCTAATGGCTGAAAAAACTACTAAACCCTAGCTTCGAATAATGAGAGAAAACTACAGAACTAGGAAGCAGAAAATGGAGAAGCAGGACGAAGATAGTAAAAAAAAATTTTACCTGAACAGTAGGCAGGAAGGAAGAAGGTGACAGCGACAGCAGCACCGGGACACGACGCGAGAGGCGAGGGAAAAACGAAGAGGGTGAAAAAGAACAGGGGTAAAAAAAATAGCGCACTTTCACCTATATATAGGCAAAGAAAATACGCTGCCAGCGAGCAACTGGCGGCGTAGAAGGTGCACATGCACACACAAAGAAAACTACAGATTCAATGCATAAATTTATAAAAGAGGTTTGATCAATTTTTCATGACATCCTCCTACTTCCAAACACAAAGCTGAGATTTTAGCTTAACCAAAAATCATCCAGATAATCAACTTATTCAATCTAAGAAGTACTTATCACAAAACTGATCTTGAAGTACCTATCAAAGTTAATTCAGATGTGGTACATTTCATATCAAAGAGCAAAATTTCCTTTATGGTTTCTCATACTATAAATTTTCTTCAAGATATTAAGCACATATGCATACTGATGAGTCAATGCTTGTGAGAAATGAGCAACATTTTTTACTTTTACACTTCATACATATAGAAGGCTATTTCAGTGTAAACAATCTTGAAAAGTATAGACATATCCCAACTTCATTTTGGTGGCTTTCGCACATCAGAGATAGGTAGCCTTTTCTGATCTCTTTTTCTTTTTAAAGAAGGCATTGACCCTTAAAAAACATGAGTTTACAGTTCATTCCAAGAATATACCTTCTTTATCTTTTTCTTTTTGAGATTTACAGTGGCTTTCACTCTAATCTCTATGGCAGCCATTTCCAAAACTTTTCTTTTCACAAAGGTGATAGCCTATAGATCCCAAGCTTTACCACACAATAAGCTTCAATACGTACAGGTGTTTCAGACAAAGTTGCTGGTTAGAAATAAGACATTTCTGTCAATATGCATACACTCAATCTTCCTGAAAACAGATCTTAGTAATAATAACACACAAATTCATTTTGAACAGATATGTGAGACAGTTTACATCAAAATTAACTCAAAACAGAACCTGATTTTCAGTTTTGAGAGCATACTCCTAGGGATTTCCTAAGAGTTTCAAATCTGTTCTGATCTAAAGGTTTAGTAAAAATGTCAGCCAACTGTTTTTCAGTAGATATATATTCAATCATAACAGTTTTGTCTTCAATCAACTCTCTTATAAAGTGATGCCTGATATCTATATGTTTGGTCCTTGAGTGTTGAACAGGATTCTTAGAGATATTTATGGCACTTTGATTATCACAGAAGAGAATCATTTGATCTTGATCTAACCCATAATCTGATAACATTTGTTTCATCCAGATAAGTTGAGTACAACTGCTTCCTGCAGCAATATACTCAGCTTCAGCAGTACTCAGAGAAACACAGTTTTGTTTCTTGCTTAACCAGGCAATGAGATTATTTCCCATGTAAAAGCAACCACCAGAGGTGCTTTTTCTGTCATCCATACACCCAGCCCAATCAGCATCAGTGTATCCAGTTAGATGTGGGTTTGTCTCTTTGGAAAACCAGATTCCCAGATCAATAGTCCCATTAACATATTTTATAATCCTTTTTACAGCATTCAGATGGGATTCTTTAGGATTAGCCTGATATCTAGCACAAACTCCAACACTAAAGCTTATATCAGGTCTACTAGCTATTAAGTACAGTAGACTCCCAATCATTCCTCTGTATAGGGTAGGGTCTACAACTTTTCCAGATTCATCTTTTCCAAGTTTTAAACTAGTACTCATAGGAGTCCTAGCATGTTTAGCATGAGTTAAGCTGAATCTCTTAACAAGATTTCTTGAATATTTTGCTTGAGAGAAAAAAATTCCTTGTTGAGATTGATAAATCTAAAGACCTAAGAAAAAGTTCAGTTCACCCATCATACTCATTTCAAATTCACTTTTCATTAAATCAGCAAAGGAGTGAGCATGATTTTCAGAAGTGGACCCAAACACTATGTCATCAACATAGATTTGAGCAATCAAAATATGTTTGGACTCTCTTTGAATAAAAAGAGTTTTATCTACATTTCCTCTCATAAAACCAGATTCAAGTAAAAAGAAGGTAAGTCTCTCATACCAAGCTCTAGGAGCTTGTTTGAGACCATACAAGGCTTTGTTCAGTTTATAGACATATTTAGGATGATTTGTGTCCTCAAATCCTTTAGGTTGCTCTACATAGACCTCTTCATTCAGATATCCATTTAAGAATGCACTCTTAACATCCATTTGAAACAGTTTAAACTTCAAGTAACATGCAATAGACAGCAGTAATCTGATTGATTCTAACCTAGCTACAAGAGCAAAGGTTTCATCAAAATCTATTCCTTCTACTTGAGTATACCCCTGAGCAACAAGCCTAGCCTTATTTCTGGTTACTATCCCATTCTCATCAGATTTGTTCTTAAAAATCCACTTGGTTCCTATCACATTCAGATCAGATGGTCTTTCAACCAATTCCCAAACATTATTTCTAGTAAATTGATTCAGTTCTTCATGCATAGCATTCAACCAAGAATCATCTAACAATGCATCTTTATAAGATTTTGGCTCAAATTGAGAGAGATAAGAAGAAAATCTTACCTCATTATGTACCTGATGTCTTGTTCTGACACCATCTGAAATATTTTCAACAATTTGCTCAGTAGGATGATCTTTGAGAGTTTTTGTCAGAGGAACCACTTCAATGCTTGAGGAAGCATCTCTGATTTCATCCTCTTCATCTACAACCTGCAAAAATTCACTGTCAATACTTTCATCATCAATTAGCACATTTATAGATTCCATTACAACAGATTTTTTCAAATTAAAAACTCTGTAAGCTCTACTAGAAGAAGAATATCCTAGAAAAATTCCTTCATCACTTCTAGAATCAAATTTTCCTAGATTTTCTCTGTCCCTTAAGATATAGCATTTACTTCCAAATACTCTGAAATATTTCAAATTTGGCTGTTTTCCTTTCCAAAGTTCATAGGGAGTTTGTTTCCATCCAGATCTGATATAAACTCTGTTACTAATGTAACAGGCAGTGTTTATAGCTTCAGCCCAGAATTTTGTTGAAATTTTCTTGGCTATCATCATGGTTCTAGCCATTTCTTGTAAAACTCTGTTCTTCCTCTCCACAACTCCATTTTGTTGTGGGGTCTTAGGAGCAGAAAATTCATGTTTGATTCCATGTTCTTCACAGAAATTGGAAAACATTTGATTCTCAAATTCTGTCCCATGGTCAGATCTGATTCTTACAATCTTTCCTATTTGCAAGTTCTTTTCAACTTGAATTTGACAGCACAGATGTATAAAACAGTTGAAACATTCAGATTTTTCTCTTAGAAAGTCTACCCAGGTATATCTGCTGTAGTCATCTACAGCAACAAATATATATTTCTTTCCTCCCAGACTCTCAGTCTTTGTAGGTCCCATTAAATCCATATGAATCAGTTCTAATGGTCTTGATGTTCCTACAATGTTGGTTTTCTTGTATGTGGCTTTGATTTGCTTTCCTTGGTTGCAAGGACCACACATTCCTTTCTTTTTATTTTTTCCAAACTTGGGAATTCCTCTAACCAGCTCAGACTTAGAGATTTTTGACAAATCTCTATAGTTAATGTGGCCAAGTCTTCTATGCCACAAATCAATTTCATTGCCTATGGAGGATTTTAAAGAGCACTCATTGTTTCCAATAATCCCATAGCAATTATCACTTGTTCTTTCACCTACAAGAACAGTTCTACCAGATTTATCCAATATTTTGCATTCTTTTCTTGTAAAATTAACAAATAATCTGGAATCACATAATTGGCTAATACTGATAAGATTTGCCTTTAAACCAGATAAAAATAGAACATTCTTTAAGCAAACTCCATTTGGACCTGTAACAGTTCCTTTACCTTTAACTTGGGAAGTGCTTCCATCACCAAATGTAACACTTCCACCAAAATATTCTTCAAAGGTACTGAACATATCCTTATGACCACACATGTGTCTTGAACAACCACTGTCCAAGTACCACATGTTGACATCATGAGCTTTTAAAGCTACATGAACCACATTAGCAACTAATGAATCTTTTCTTACCCAAATCTGTTTTTCAGGAATCTTCTGAAAAGTACTTTCATCAACTACTTGAGTTTTTGAGGAAAACTTCTTTGACAGATTTGAAACTTCCTGATTTAATGTTTCAGTCATTTTTAACAGAGAATCAAATCTGTTGTATAAGTCCAGAGACTAACTTTGGTTTACCTTTCTCTTATTTTCAAAATATCCATCAGGAAAACCATACAGTGCATAACACTTTGGTCTTATATGACCCTTTTTATTGCAGTGATGGCAAACAGGTATGAACCTATGTTCAGACAAATCAGCATTTCTAGATTTGTCAGTTTTTCTAAACTGAACAGATTTAAATTTCTCAGAAGTTGAAGATTTACTTGTTGGTCTTACTTCTCCAGCAGAAATTTTCTGTGAAGATTCCATGTTTTGATTACTTACACTCATTCTCTTTTCAGCAGAATTTGAGCTTTCAGGAACTTCCTTTGAAATTGATTCCTCATTTATTTGAGGATTTCCTGCAGAAACATTTGAAACATCAGATTTACTTAAATTTGAAACTTTCTTAAGTTCACTCACTTTACCTTGAAGTACAGAGATCTGAGCTTCCTTTTCTTTTAGTTTTTCAGTTTTTTCAGTTAAAGAAGTTACCAGAAAATCTTCTTTGGCATGTCTTTCAAGTAACTTCTGGTTTATTGAATCTATTTCTGCAAGAGCTTTATTTTTCTCTGTTTCTAATTCCTTCAATTTTTTACTCAGTTTCTTGACTTTCTTCTGAGCTCTATTGAATTCCTTATAGAGCTGATTGTAAGCTTCTTGTAGTTCTTCTTCATCATCTGATAAAGTCTCTTTATTATCTCCTGCAATTCCAGAGATTGAACAACCAGAAGAGGATGAGTAAAATGAATTGAAAGCAGTAAAATTAGCAGAAATATCCTCATCAGATTGAGAAGAATTATCAGTGTTACTGTCATCCCAGGTAACCTGATAATTAGTCTTTTTCTTTTTATCCTTTGAGGGACAATCAGATGCAACATGTCCAAAGCCTCTACATTTGTAGCATTGGACTTCATCATTCTGAGAAAATTTCTTCTCCTTTCTTGGATCAGACATTTTCTTATCAGATATCCTATTTGATCTGTCCATGGATGATGAAGAATTGAATTGTTTCTTTTTAAACATTTTCTTAAACTTTTTGGCTAAGAGAACAAGTTCATCCATATCAACATCAGAATTATCTGATTCTTCAGTATTTACAGATTTTACAGATTTTAGAGCTATTCCTTTATTTCTTTTTGGAATATTCAGATCTAGCTCATAAGTCTGTAAAGATCCTATCAGATCTTCAATTCTCATGTTATCTACATCTTTTGCCTCTTGTATTGCAGTTACTTTAGGTCTGAATCTTTCAGGCAAAGATCTTAAGATTTTTCTAATAACCTTTGATGTATAAATTTTTTCTCCAAGATTAAAACTAGAATTAACAATATCTGAGAGTTTAGCATAAAACTCATCAAAAGACTCATCATCTTTCATATACAGAGTTTCGAAAGATGTAGTAAGTCTCTAAAGTCTGGAAAGCTTGACAGCTGAGGTTCCTTCATGAGTGACCTCCAGAATGTCCCAAGCTTCCTTAGCAACTTCACATGAGGAAATTCTCCTGAATTCCTCAACACTAACAGCACAAAATAAGGCATTCATTGCCTTGTTATTCCATCCACATTGATCAGATTCAGTTTTAGTCCACTGATCATGAGGTTTGGGGATCACAACACCTACTTCTGTTGTGATCACAGGTGGATGATAACCATTACAAACCGAGAGCCAGACACGCTCATCGATTGATTTCAGGTAAGCTCTCATTCTTGCTTTCCAGTAAGAATAATTGTTACCTTCAAATAAAGGAGGTCTAGAGGCAGATCCTCCATCTTTTCCAAAATCCATGCTATAGATCTAGATCACACTATGTATAGCAATTCAAAGTGAATAGGCTCTGATAACACTTGAAAGAGTAGAGGACTACTCTTAAGGTCCACGATCTATAACAATTCAGAATTGAACAATGCGGAAACAGTACACAAAGAATTATACGAGGAAACCTGGATCCAGATCCAGGAAAAAACCTCGAGTCTATATGAGGCGACTAACCCTTCAAAATCCACTATTGAATGAAAAGACAATTACAAAGGAGCACATACTTAACCTTTACAATTTGACTCACTCAACAGCAATCCACAGTTCGAATCCACGAACTGCTACACAGCTTGAATCCACAAGCTGCAGAACACGATCAGTCCAGATCGCAAACAATCACTTACCAGTGATCCACAGTTCGAATCCACGAACTGCAACACAGCTTGAATCCACAAGCTGCAGGACACGATCAATCCAGATCGCAGCAATCCTCTCAGAATCCACTGAAAAGATCCAATGCAGTAGGAATCCACCTACGCATCAATCAAGGCCGATCACCAGTCCAGGCGATCACACGATCAGATGAAGTTCCGAATTGAAGAAGAATCCACTGTCTTCAATTCCAGGCGATCTATCTCAGATCTCCCCCTCACTCGATCGCCGACTCTCTAAAGAAGATTTGATCGAATCTCAAACACCTCAAGATTCGAAAAACAAATGATCCAAAGAAAAAAGTCTCCATTGAAAATTACAACTCGTCTATTTAAAGAATAAAACTCAGATCGCGTCGAGCGCAGGTAGCGTCGTGAAGCGATCGATGTAGACGGCTGGTAGCGAACTCAAGTCCCGCTCAGAGTAAGTTGAATCAGTTAAAAGCGCGCTGCTAGCGGGAGAGTACGCGGCAGGTGCACGAACCTTTCTTTCGACACACGAATTCCCTTATGCGCTGCCAGCGGGGTGGCAGCGGCGTGGTAGCAGTGTGATGGCACCAACTTCTTCTTCTTTACTAAATTTACTGAATTTTCATTGTTTAATCTGCACATCTTGAAGCTTCATTAGAAACATAATTTGTCAATCATTTGCCATAACAGGAGTGTGAGTTTTCACACTTAGAACCTAAAACCCAAATTAGTTACTTTTCTCCCCATTAAGACTTGAAATCTCCTAATTACCCTTTTTCCTCATTTGGGCTTTTATTAATTCATTTTAATTTCTAACTTGTCCAAATAAATTATTTTTTTCTATTTTCTAATCCTAGTTATTATTTAATGATCTATTTATTAATTACCCTTTTTTGAAATTACCAAAATACCCTTTTACCCTTTTAGGCTAATTTTCCTTAAAATCCCTTCTTTATTTTCAACTTACTACTTATTTGAATTACTTATGCTCTAAATCTTCACTTTTTTATTTTAGTTAGGACTTAAACTCGTATTTCCGTTTATTTATTATTTATTTATTTATTATGTGAAAATTCGGGGTTTTACATACTATATACATCTTGACAATTGTAAAGATTAAAGTTTCTACAGGATTCGGGGATTTCTTGGTCATTTTCTGTTTTGATTGGTTCCTCATTATCATCTACTTTGACTGAATTAAAAATGTTTTCTCTGTCTATTTCAGTGAGATAATTACCCCACCAGTTTTTTAATTGTCGTGTAAAACTTGCAACTAAGACAGCTGCTATAGCTTGTTCAGTTACATTTTCTTGTTTAATCCTATATGATGTTGCTATCATAGTCATTTTTTGGAGTGTTTCTAAGATTAAATGTTCTGATTTACCATCTATGCTCCATTCGTAAATTGTATTTTAGTGAAAAGAGGCTTGTGTAAATTGAATTTTTTCTTCAAACTGCATATCTGGGAAACTAGGTCTTGGATAATAATTTCTAGTATTTTTCCAATTTATTTTGTTCACTTCTATTTTATCTTTAAAATTTTCTATTGTTATTACATCTTTTCCTCTATCTTCTTCTCTAAATCTTAATTGTTGTGGAGTTGTTGGAATTCCTTGAGAATCTGGTGCAACAAAAATTTGTCTTAACCTAATATCTAATTCTTCTTCAAATTCTCTACTTCTTAATTGATTTGTTAATTGTTTTGGAATTTCAGATGGTTTAAATATTGGGGTATTTTTTGTTGTAGGTTTTACGAACGAGATTTCTGTTGGAATAGTATCTTGTTTTTGGATTATTGTATCTATTTGGTCGACTTGCTTTCCGATTATTTGTAAATACTTATTTGTAAAATTATTTTGTTCTATAACTTTGTAAATACTTCTTTGTAAATACTAACGAGATTTCTATGACCATACAACTAGGATCTGTTTGGGGATCTTGCATTTTTGAGTACATTGGTGAAAGATTTGCTTCTTCTGAATCTTTGTCTTCATTTGTATTTTCTGGTTTAGTTTGTTAATAATTTGATCTGACTACGTTGGCTTGTGTTCTTATTCCAGTTAAGTCTATAGTTGAAGGGATTGAAGAACATGATTTCCTAGAACTTGTAAAAGACGGATTTCTGTTACCTAGAGGGTTTTGGCTACTTGATCCTACTTCTAAATTCTTAAGATTTAATTTGGTTGTTCTGTCTGAAAAGTTGATTCCTACACTACCATCTTCATGTTGGATTATTTGTTCAAGTTTCTTATTTTCTTTTTTAGGATCAGCTATTGTGGTCATTGCTTTGTAGTGAATTCTGTATATGATAGCAAACGGGAGAGATCCTGGAAGCATATCATATCCTGAAGATTTGAGGTTTAAAACTAAGGATTGAAGAATTCCAAGGTCTGTTAAAGATATAGAAAAGTTTAGGAAACAATTGAAATATATTGGACCATTGTATAAACTAGATTCTATTATTCCTAAGAGTGAATCATTGAATTGATTGTGTCTACAATCTCTAAGACATAATAATATTGTAGCATTTAAACCTTGTCTTGTTAATGGTTTGATGGCTACTTGAACCATTCCTATTTGTATGTAATTATATTTTTTCCGATGTTTTTCTAAAGTTTTTTGACTTAAAAAATGGATCTTTTCATGTCCATTTGTTAATGAAATTGTTTGTTCTACAGTTTTGATTGTATAATCTGAAATAAATTTGAAACTACCTTTTTTATAAACTTGATCAATTGGTACTTTGGGAATTGTCCAATTATTTAAATCCTTTTCTATATTTGTTAGATTATTTTCCTCTACATTTGAAGTTTGACCTAAATTTAACGTTTTCTGAGACATAATTCTCCTTAGATAATTCATAAGGGTATTTTGGTCATTTAACTTCTACCTTAGTCATCAGTATCCTTCCTCCCAAACTGTCAACGATTTACGCCAAAACACGGCCTTAATCACACAGACGACCTTAAGCGGCTACTCGATTTGGGGTCATGCAAGGAGTCAAGATACTTCAAACTAAAATATGGTTAAATAACTTCAAATCCTTATGTAAGACCCCGAATTTTGGTATTTCAATTTGAAGAATAATTAGTAAATCATTTCGTTTATATGGCGGATTTTCGGGTGGAAGCTATTCAAGGGCAATATGGGAATTTCATGAAAGTTGGTTTATGTATATTTCGGGTAAGTAAGATTATAGTTTATCATAAATAAATATTGCTTAGATTATTTTATTAGAAATAAAGTGGGGTCAATCTTGTGTTTGAGTGGATAATATTTTGATCAAGTATCGATGGATGGTTGGTGTAGGAGGTATGGTGGTGGAGCACTACATATGATCATAAAAGAAATAAAAAGGTTTTTGTAACGTAAAGAAGTGTTTCAACGAGCATTATCAACAGTTGGTTCGCCAAGCGTTTCCAATTGTTACGACCGCTCATATTCGGAGAAGTGCAAACAATTGTAAACGTTGGATATGAGCGTTGAGAAAGAGTTTTAGATCAGCAAGGTTGAGTGGAGAGAATTGTTTGGAGGAAAGACGAAAAAGTTCGTTGCTGTTAGAAAGTGATCATCCGATTCTATTGGAGCAAGAGACACCCACATTCCTGATCAAAGGTGATTTCTGTGGAGAGGACTTCAACATCAAGCAGGCAAGTAGCATCTTCATCGTTCATGTTAATTGCGTGTTTTATATTCTATTAGAAGTTTAGTTCTGAGTTAAGAATAAGTATCGTGTTATGTTCATGTTTTGATCATAAAATTTCAAGATCTTATAAGTTTGGTTGGATTGAATCCAGGAGGGTTTATAAATACTATTTGGATGGTTATCAAGGTATTAGATGAGATTTCAATGGAGAAATAGGGTTCTATCATCGTTGTTTTTCATTTTCTTTCATTTTCTGTAAATCGTTCAAGATGGTGAACCTGGCGCCAACTTGCTGCATCTGGCGCTAACCTCAAAGAGGTAGGTGCCAAACTCTATATGTGCCTAGCGCTAAGTGCTTGGACCTGGCGCCAACCTCTCTGGGTCAGCACCAGGTCAGCGTCGGGTCAACACCAGTTCATTGTAACATGTATAATGCGGCTGTTGTGTTATCTGGTTATATGTTTAACCTCAGCTCCTAAATCTTGTTCAAAACATGTTCATATAAGTCCTAAATAACCTCTAGAAGAATTTGATTCATATGGAGATCAGATTAATCAAATGGATTTAGAGTTTTGTTGAGAGACATAATACCAAAGCATGAGTTAAATTTCTGCATCAATTATGGCTAAAACTTTTATGTCTATTTGAGGTCAACTTTTCAGTTGCTGCACTTGAGTTATCTAATAAATAAATCAGAGATTTCAGAATTGTTAGAAGCCTAACAAAGATTATTATTATGGATTTAAAATGTTGATTTGAAGATAAAATACTAAGGATTGTATGCTGTAATTTCTGCAGCATGTAATCATGAACCACATTGTGCGAGTTTTAGTCTCTTAAGCCTCTTCAATTAGGTTCAGCTAGGTTCAAATTAACCTACAGTTTTGTTAAACACCTGATGGAGGACGAATTAACACAATTATTATTAGAGGATGGTTAAGTGATTAAAGTAGCCAGTTTATGACACAAATTAGGGCAACTTGTAGTTGGTTTTTCTTTGAGCTGATTTTGTGATCTAGCTTATTATATTGTTGTTTTCTATTTTTAACATGAATGGTATTTGGTTATGGTTTCTTGAAGAATCACTAGTTTTCATATTTTTGGGATAAAGTGATTAAAATGGTTGCATAACATACTGCTGAATTCTTTTCGCGGAAAAGTATAGACTTTTATCATATTGTGCCCATTCTCATACACTTTTACTGTCAGATGGTTTAGTGAGTATTTGATATTGAATTTGCTATTGTTATCTATAAATTTGCTTCTCTTATTATAAGCATTGTTTTCTGCTAAATTTACACAGTGATTGATAATTTTACCGGAGTACTAGGGCGAGACTTAGTGTGGATCCACAATCTAGTTGTAAGTGAATTTTGTACATTTTGTTTGGATTAAGTTTAGGGTTCCTTAGTGCATTTCCTCCATGATGGAGAGGCCTTCCATGCGGGAAGTGCTACAGCAACTCCCTTTCCCCCATGAGGGTGAGGTCACACGAGTATTTCCGCCATGAGGGCGATGAATTGCTTTGTTTAAGCTGTTGCAGTATTTCGACTGAATTGTTTGGAACACTAGTGCTTAGCCACACAAAATAGACAAACTTCATGAGTCCGAATATATATTGATTTCCAAATCTGATTTTTGACATGATATGTGATTGATGATGTATTCCCGAGATTAGACGGATTACCCGTGGTTAATCGTCGTGTATTTTTAATCGTGCATGTTTTAGTACTATTATAACTATATTATATGCATGCATTGCTACTTGCTGAGATAGTCGTATCTCACTGTTTTGTTTTGTTTTCAGATCTCAAAGAGGACAATACAGGCGGGTATATGCTTGGTTCAAGTGAGTTGGGGAAATTTTAGTTGACTCTGATTATGTCTATTGCCATTTCATGTTTTCCTTACTCTGATATAGCGATCCTATGTATAAAAGTTAACTCCTCGGGAAAGAGTTATGGTTTCATTATGTAACCCGGCTCCGGGATGTTACACCTTACTATTATCCTTGGGTTAGAAATGGCTCTGATACCACTATGTCTAACCACTAGACATAGTGGTTAAACCTTTTGGAATTTATGATATTAAGTATAATATATGAATATATTACGATATATTCAGATATCTATATAAAAACATATATATATATATATATATATATATATATATATATATATATATATATATATGTTTTTATATAAAAACATGAATTTTAATATAATAATAAGTATATAAAGGAGCGTGTGTGCGTCTGCGTATATATACAAATTAAAAACGAGCGCGCGTCATTTACCGCTTGCATTTAAAGAACCCTCCGACTTCATCTTCCTTTCGCGAGAGTTGCTCAGAGAGGATCCACCAGTTTATTCTCTTGGAAAAGTTGTCGAAATCAGTTATTTGAGGTTCGATGGTGAGATTGATGCTTTACGAACATTACTGAATTGATTTCAAATATTATGTTTAGGGCACTAATTTTTTCATTTAGGGCTTCTGATTTATGTGTTTAATCGATTGTCTTAAAGGGGAACATTTGGTTTTGTCTTGCTCGTAATGGTTTCTATTTTCGATTGAAAGCTATTTACTATTCACATTTTTTCCCTTGCCTTTCACAAGTACAAATCCCTATTGTTCTCCCCCGAACGCGTGAATAACGCCTGCAATTTTTTCTCACGTTTTGGCATCTTTTCTGCATCTAACCTAATCTTTTGCTCTGTGTTCTTTTGTACTTCTTATTTTTTTTCTTCATTTCTTCTTCTGAACTCTTAGATGGCCCCTAAGACCAAAGCCTCATCTTCTAAACCTAAAACATCCTCCAAGAAGTCCAATAGAAACCCAGGATTGGTTCATTTGATAATTCAATCTTCATCAATCCCGAAGCAGAGAAGAACTACTAGAATAACATCAGCCACAGACCAATTTTGCTTGAAAGAAAGGTTGTTCTAGACAAATTCCCTGAGTCTATTCGTGGAGCATTTACTGGTAAAGGTTGGGATAACCTCTTCACCAACTTTCAGCTCCCATCACAACAGCTAATATTTGAATTCTATGCAAACATTCACAACATCATAGAGGATCCTATTTCTTTCGATACCTCTCTCAGAAGGCAGCCCATGCATATAGATTTTGATACCATTGCTCATGCTCTAGGTATTCCGAGAGTTGAAAATCCTGATTTCCCATAAGTTGATAAAGATGAACAAGTTAGGCTCAATGAAGTGGTTGATTTCTTACTCACCTCTAGGAGGGAAGGGGGCTATTAGGGCAAAGTTCTAGGTTCCTCTCATTTTACATTTGACACATCCTTCATATACAAAATCCAATGCTCTAACATTGCGTCGGTTTCTCACAAATCCATTGTTCCTGTAATGAGAGCATTGTTGCATTTTGCATTGGTCAAGAGGGATTCAATTGATGTCGCCACCATCATGATGAGCTCTATAATTGACTCCTTTCTCGAAAACAAACATACTTATGGACTTCCTTTGGGGTGTGCCATTGCAAAGATAGTCTAGATGCATGAAATTCACTTCCCAGATAATGAGTTAATTTTTCCCCTTCCTCCTATCAGTACATCATCATATAATAAATCCAAGGGCCAGATCAACAAGAATCATCCCCCACCCCCTCCCCCCGTTCCAGAGGTCCCTGCTCCTGCTCCACCATCTCCCCGCCCTGCTCTTGAAGATCCTTCCCCCAATGTTCCTCCACCCCCTCCCCCTGTTCCAGAGGACCCTACTCTTGCTCCCCCATCTCCATCTCCTCCTCCTGCCCCTGCTCCTCCATCTCCTCCCCCCATGTTTCTAAAGGACATGATCATGATCTTCCTCTCCTAGACTCAACTCCACATGATCACGATGTCAAACCTCATATTCCATCCACTTGGGCGCCTGCTCCCATTGCTGCTCCCCACTTACATCCACTTCTTTCTAATTTTCTCACTACGTCGCATCAATCCTTTCACAGGTAATGGGCATGCAAAATGAGTGTTAGCACCTAATTTTTGCACCCATAAAATGAAGAAAAATGAAAAGTCAAACCTAGAGGGGGTTAAAAAATTGACATTTTCATTCAAGTTAATTTAGCCATCAAACTTCAGCTCATTGAAAAGAGCACTTCGACACGGTTCCAATGCAACTGAATTTGCTGGAATCGGAGTCTGGATGAGAAAGTTATGAACCGATCAAACTTTTGGGGAGCGAAAAGTTGCCTTTTTACTCGAACCCAATGCAGTTGCCCAAATTGATCCCAGTGGATAGTGGGTTCCGAGCCGATTCCAACGACACCAAGTTTGCGGAAATCGGACGCCGAACGAAGAAGTTATGGGCAGTTGAAGTTTCAGCAAAACTGCCCATGTGGCAAAAACAGCTGCAAAAAGCCAAATAAATTGATAAAATAAATAAAAACCATTTAATAAAAGATATTTTAATATTTTAATATGGTAATGATGAAGAATCTTAAGATTTTTTTAATAAAATAATAAGAAAAGCGAATAAAATCTTTAAATAAGTCAAATTTAACAAAACTTTTCAAATCCAACATTTTAAAAATGTGCTCACCCGTATTTGAAGTGCGAGCAGGGCATACCCGTACTTCAAATACGGGCAAACCTTCTGGAAAGGACACGCGTCGTTGTACGGCGGTTTGTTGGGATCATTTGGCAAACTTTGGGGTGATATTTCGTGGCTCTTAGAGAAGATTTAAGTTCCTAAAACCAGGTAAGTAGTCTCTTGACGCTTGCATAAAATCTAAATTCATGTTTAGACGATATTCATGGTTATTCGATGTTTGATGCGTTTGTTTTTGTTATTTATGATGTTTTATTTGTTGGGATTTGTTCTAGCATGTTTATAAAGTATTTTGTAATGATTTAGAATGGTTTTGATGCATTGATTATTGAGTTGTGGAATTTTTATGGAATTTCGCAAAGTTACGGATTTTTCACGTATCGGGCCAACTGAGCAGTCGCTCGAGCACCCTATATATATATTCAAAACCCGAGAGCAATTTTACCCAGATTGAACTACCGCTAGAACAGTCACTCGACCTACCCTCAATTAACCTATTCTGTAAGGCCGATCGAGCGCCCTTGACCGCTCGAGCGACCAGTCTGTCAAATTTTGGAAAACTTGTCTTTCCAACCTAGTTTTCACTAAGGAAGTGGTTCTATTCAATTTTAAATTATGTATCATCAAGATTGGGGTATTTGGGAAGTGTTTGCATTGGCGGATGTTTAAAATTCAATTTTATAAAGATTTTGGGTAGATGTTTCTAAAGATGCACTTTAACTTGATTCCATTGTTCCAAAAGAATTTACTTTGAACCATTGTTTCAAAAGATTTTGGTTTTGTGAGCTCAGACACCTGTATTTGGGTGATATGAAGGTATTTTGTATATCGATGGAGTCGATACACATTCGGGACATATTGGCTCGTTGAAACCTGAAGTTTTGGACATATGACTTGGTGCATTCTGTTTTGGTTTTGGGTCACTGGTGTGACAAGGCTGGTGCCTGATTTATTGTATTCCGCATTGGCGGATTTGGTTACAGATATGGTTCTGTATTTTGATGGGTGTTATTGAGAAGTATGTCCATTACCCTGGTTGGTTTTCTCACAGCTGAGTGGACTTAGCAGTTATATGCATCCATAGAATAGTTAATAAGTGAAATGTGTATTAGAGGGGTTTGAATTCTGTGTCTGAGGCATTCTATCATCTCGAGGATGGTACTGCTCCTGGATTGTTGGGTCGCTACGTTACTCACTCCTGGATTGGTTGGGCCGTACATGCTAACTCATGGTTGGGTTCTTCCGTTGGTGTTGAATAGCCAGACTGCAGGGTGGCTGGTCCATCGTAATTCGGTTAGGTTGCATATTGGCACATGTCTACTCTCTTTTTCTGGTATACTATTTCATGAGCCCATGAGGTGGACAATTGGTATTTCTTTGTTGTTTTGTATCTTACTGTGATTATTCGGATTTAACGTTGCATATTTTATTGTGGTCAAATATTTGCATGACTGCTTACTGAGATGTTGTTTCTCACATTATTGTTTTATCGGTTTTGTTTTCAGATATTCCTGGAGAGGACATTGCCCGGGTAAAGACATCGAGGGATTACTGTGATTATCAGGAAGAAGATTATTTCATTCCTGTGTAGGTCCAAAAGGACATAGAGAAACATTTAGATTTATTTTTCTTAGGGATTATTTTTAGTATTTTGATTGAGGAGTTTGATGTTATTTGAAGGATGATTGGTATCTTTATTCCACACCCTTGGTGGATGTTATTTATGTTATTTAGTTGAACCCTGTAACGCCCCGAACTCGGGTCAGTGCAAACCGGCACCCGACCCGAACCCGGATCACTACTGTAACAACCCCAATTTAGTTCAACAACCAAATCCGAGGTGTTACTGGCCCATATCATATACAACATCAAAACATACCAGACCAAAGAATTCAAAATCCATTATCTTATTATACTATCAGAGTTGCGGAAACAAGTATGTGCGGAAGTGTAGTTCAAAATCCTCAAATGAACATAAAGTTTGACAATCAAATAGTAATATCAAAGTTTGGTAAAATAACTGGGTACTATCACTCTCATCTCTCAATACATCAACCCAAAAATAATAATGATCCAATCATATGTACTAAGTCTATAGCAACAATCCACCTCAGACAAGATCTGGATAATAGTAATCCTCCGGAGAATACTCAGCTATCTCTCCCTGGAAGTCTAAGAGATCCCCCTCTCGCGTATCAGCTGAAAAAAATGGAATAACAGTAGGGTGAGATACGAATATCCCAGTAGGTAACACATGCATGATTAAACAGTTCATATAAGTAAAATAGCAGTTCATGCACGATTAAGCAATATCAACTAATCAGGCTCGTATAATCATTCGTATCATTCATGAATACAAAACAATATGCTAAACAGTTCTAGAGATGAATTCCAGCAAGTTTAATATGAGAATACAATAGTCAAATCAGTAGCATAGTTCACATATTGTCAGGACGTACTAAAAGTCACATCCGACCCATATCTCAGTCACATGCCTCCCGCATGTATATAATAATAATACCAAGTGTTTTGATTTCAGTGTCATTGTAGGACTCACAAAGATAGATAAACCTTTTGAGATGATTCTCAACCAATTGCTATACCACCGTGCGACTTAGGAGCAATGCTACTAATGATACTCAAGCCCCATGCAGCGCAGCTTAGACAAGAGCCGTAGTCACCGACTTATTGCACACGTACCCATCAGAGTTGGCATGTACCACCAGCATGCAGCACCAGAATCAATACATGGAGATGGTCGCTTATCCACATGTACAGGGAATCACCAGCGGCTCACCGGGGTGTCCCTCCAGACATAGGACCTTCCCAGACAAACTAACTTGCAAAGGAAGCGCGTCGCATATAGGAGTAACTCAACCCAAATGACATATCCCTTAGCTATCTAGCTACGACTATGGATCCATAACCAGCTATGTCCACTAGACTCCAAAATTCCCTAAAGTATCATATTTCTATAAGGGTTGGTGCCTAGCGGCATATGAAGGTTAAATCTGTCAATTTACTTCAATATTCGGTCATCTGAATTCTGAATTCTCTTTATAAAGTTTTCTAACTTATAGTGTCATTTAGAAGATGTTCTAGTAATTAAATACAAGTTAGGTTTTCCAAAAACTAGGTTTCTCCATTTCTTTCAAAGTTTGGCAACTAATGTCCTAAATACCTTCCTAATTTATTTTTCTGTAAAACAGGGAATTAGATAGTTTATTTTGATCTTAAAACATCTTATTTAATCATTAAAATTGTCTAAAAATAGTTTGGAATTGAATCAGGGTGTAAAATTATGAAAAGCTGCAAAATCTGAACAGAGCGCCTAGGATCGCCCCGGCGGTCTGTGGTCGGCAGTAGTTCAAAATCGAACGCCGACGATACGTCTTCAAGCGGTCTACGGCGGTCTGAAATTTAATACGAGCGCCTAAGATCGCCGACGATCGCCGAGCACAGTCGAGGTCGGCGGTCGTTCGAAAACGATCAGAATCAGTTCCAAAACATGATTTTTCTCATCTAAACTCATTCTAACATATATATAACATGATTATCAACATATATACATCATTATATATCATAAAAACATACTTTTGTCGATTAATCACATGTAAAGCCAAAAACGAAGGAAAACGGTGTCACCTACCTCTTGAACGAATGTTCCTCTTCCTCTCTTCTTTCGACAACGATTCTCTATCACCCAACAACACTCTGGACGATGAAGAACTCAAAAACCCAAGCTTTTCTTCTCCCTCTTCTTCTTCTTCTCCTTCGGTTGCTCATTCGCTCAAGGCTGTCGCTTGCGGCTATTCAATACGAGCGAGAATACGAAGTATAAATTTAGTTTATTAAACTAATACTTATACTCACTTATCCCATGTATCTCACATACACCAAACTCCATACACACGCTCAATCAGAATACATACCTCGATATCTCATGATCGGATGGTCAGATCTGCGTCCAATTCTGGATCTCCACTAATTAGATCATCCCCTACAATAATAAATTATTTCTATCAATTATAACTCTCACTAATATTATTTATTAATTTAATTTATTATTTAAGGAAAATTCAGGGTTTTACATTGGATCTTCTAGAAAATATACCTGCAGTAGCTGTGTGTAAGTACAAGGTTGTTCGAATGGAGACAAATTTGAAAAGTCAGCCATAGGATTTGTTCTCAAATGCATTTCCGTCGCCACTCTATCTGTTTGAAACTAATGAGAGCCCTATGGAATAGATATAATTCATAAACAATCAAAAAATCATCCATAAAATCATAAACATGATATGATAAAACAAATACACTAGTATGAGGTAAGTATTACTACCATCGGCTTACTCCATCTAGAGCTTTGACTTGCATATTGTGTTTGTGGTGGAGTTTGAGAGTGAATTGTATTTGCCATTTGAGGTGGTACATCATGTTTCCTCTTCCTCTTTGGAGCCCTTTCTAAAAAATGTTTTGGTCGACGTCCACTACGACAACGACCCGGCTTCCTCTTAAGTCCAGCCACATTAATTGCAATAATTTCAAATATATTCTCTGGCTTATTCCCATCCTTTCGGTTGCCAAGCTTGTTCTTCAGCACATTTTCAACTTCTGTCATTAAAATGGCCAGCCCTTGTGCAGTGCATTCATATGCCTCAACAGATTCAACAGCAATTGCTGATAATTTAACGGCATATGGCAAAGTTCTCTGTACCGTTTAACCATGGACACTTTTGCCACTTCCTCATTTGACAAACGACTATAACTTGTGCTGGAACCCTTTGCATCCTTTGTCCACCTCTTTAATATGTATTGACTTGGGTCATGTCGAGTACTTTGAGGGCATGGCTACACAAAATCCCAACAAATTCAAACTTATTGCAATTGCATTTCAATATATCATCAGTCGTTTAAATGTAACAACATGCTCTCGAGGATTATCAAATAAGCTAACTTTATACGTTATCGATGTCTCAATCTGTGAAGTCTCATTAACAACAAGATTCTTAGCTTTTCCATATTCTGATTGAAACATCTCAAACAGCTTCGGTATGTATACCTCCCTTGCATGCTTCAATATGATAATATCCACCATCATTCTTGGAATATGTTGGTGCATATTATAATCGTCTTCCTGTTCCTTGTAACGAATATCATCCAAAAGCCTTGAAAAATGCTGGAAAAAACACGAGACGTCCATGTTGTACTTCGTGTATTTCTTTAACTGACTGTTGAAGCTTTCACTCAATTGGGTACTCCTTATGTCAACACAAAAGGTAGTTCTTCTATATACAAGGGCTCATTTCTCCTTTATCTTAAATATGCCCTTCAACCACTCATTGTCTTCGAGATCGTATTTTTGAATCATTGCATCCTACGCTTCCAAGAACTCAACCGCTTCCTCATAATCATATATACACCGATTGAAATCAGATGTTAAGGAGGTTCTCCTTCGGAATACGTGGCCAAGATGTTTCAATGAATTTTGGTGCAAATGCCATACACATAACCGATGATAGGTGTTCGGCAAAACAAATGCAACTACAGCTGATATAGCTGCATCTTGGTCTGTCAAGATGGTAACTGGCCTTTTCCCATTCATTGCCTTTATAAATGTTTCGAACAACCACACAAAGGATGCCTCTATCTCATCATAAAGCAATGCAGCTCCGAACAGTACCATACGCTTGTGATGGTTGACTCCAATTAATGGTGCAAATTGCCTTTGAGTTTCGTTTGTCCTATAAGTGGTATCAAAGCAAATGACATCTCCAAAATTATTGTAGTCTTCTAGCATCTTCCGATCAGCCCAGAAGAAGTTTGTTATTTCATTATTGTCGTCAACTTGTACAACATAAAAGAAAGATGGATCCTCCTTCAGTTGTCCTTCAAAGTAAGTTAATAAGCTTGATCCGTCTCCTTCTTTCATTCTTCTCTGTCTGTCACGCATTTGGTTCTTATGGTCAATAGGTAGGAAGCCTAAATTCTCTCTTCCGCCGGCTTCTCTACCCATGAACTCAAAAGCATGCTTTGGTCGTATGCCACTGCTTTCTGCTAATTGAGCCTCTGCAACTTTCCTCTATGAAGGTAGCATGTGGGCCTTACTTGGGGTAACAACCTCGTGATTATGCTCTTCCTCAAAGCTCACTAGAAAATACATGCTATTGCTTTTAGCTTTCACTCTCATGTGTGCCAAACAACCCGTACGTGTTTCCTTTCTAGGGTTCTTCACATCTTTATCCCGTTTGTCTGTTCCCTTCTTCCCTTCTTTATAGCAACAAAACCTCCTAGACAACTCCTTCCCATCTTTCCGACTTTTACATGTCTAACTCTTTTGAATACTGAAGCCCTTGTGTGCTGCATAAGCATTGTAAAATTTATACGCTTCTTCAATAGATGTGAACTCCATTCTTACGTATGGCCTTAAATTTTGAGTATGACATTCGCCGCCATCAAATCTCAGCTCTCTTGCAACTTTAGGCACGGTATTTATATCCGCTATATCATCACTAACTTCATCTCCACTTAAATGCTCACTTCCACTTGTAGAAATGACTTGATCCATTTGTCTCTACAACAGAACAATATCTCCATCTAATCCATTACATACCAGGAAGAGAAAACAGAACATGAAGAAAGCCCGATGGTTCAAGTCCTTGACGATGATCCCATAACTCAGAAACCCAATCGATAGCGACGCCCTCAATCATACTTGAAACTCTAATCCAATCTCTATAAATTTGATGTTTCTATCGTTAAATGCACTGAGGACTCTCCGAAACCTCTACTAGGTCTTTGATGGTCACATCGGAGGACAAGTTATCTGCTAAGTGCCAGGCCATATATTATCTTATAGAAAAATTTATCAAATAGATGGCCATAATCATGTATTTTCTGTAATTGCATTGTATGTCATATATCAAGGAACAAAAATGTGTATTTGTTGATTTTGAAAATTTTAATTTTTTTTTATCAATTTTTACCAAGCGGGTTTCTTGTCACCTATTTTCAAAAACCCAAAAAACTGTAATGGTTACCAAATAGGTTTCTTGTCGTGTTTTAAAAAACGTAAAAACAGTTTGAAACGTTTATGGTTTCCAAACTGTTTTTTTAGAGAAAAAAAAAACTTTACCAAACAGCCTCCTAGTTTATAGATTTGTAAGCCATGTAATTAGACTTGTAAATCTAATATGGGTACTTGTAAAAGATACATACTATATGCATTGCTGCCCGTAATCAATTAAACGACACTCATTTTCACATGTCTTGAAAAGGTATCACTAATGTCCAATTATCCAAAATTGGGTGTTTGAATCTGAATTATTTTTAAAAAGTACAAACAATTTTAGATACATACACTTGAAAAAAGATAATGTTTTCTTGGAAATTTTCCATCTTTATTGCAACAAGTGGGTGACTCTATAAGGAGCATTGTTCTCAACAATTGTGGCTCGTGATTTATTATTCGAAGAATAGAGAAACATGCTTTGGCCTAAAAATCCCATCCCGAAGTCTAAGAAATCGACTTGGCTCCGTTTGTTTCGATTTAAAATCTAATACGAAAGTGTTTTCGGCGTAAAATAGGGTTTTCCAATTGTTTATTTCCATGTAAAATACAATATGTAAAACTATTTTCTTAAGGCTCTATTTGTTTCACCAAAAAATGGAGGAAAGAAAATTTTTCTAAAATTTTAAAATTTTCTACATGTTTGTTTTAGGGGAAAGCTAAATGTAATGGAAAACATTTTCCTTCTTGATTAAAAAAATGGGGGAAAATAACTTCCGCAAAAATTCAGTGGAAGTTATTTTCCGAAGCAACCTGACTTTCGTCTTCCTACTTCTAACGCATAACCAACAAGGAACTACAAAGTAATGGGCAAGCCTCTCTTCTTCTTTCATTTCTTATTCATTAATCTATTATCTTATCTTTATTTCTCCCTCATTTCTTCTTCCCCATCTCCACAATAGATTCTGAAAAGCTTCATTCATTCAATCCAGCCACTCTCTGGCCATTTGCAGGTACTTTCTGGTGCATTCGTTCCATTATCGATTAATTTATTACTTTTTGGTAGCTGTTTGGAGGTAATCTATTTTGTTTTGTGTCTTTGAATCTACTCATTTGATCAAAATCCTAATGTTTGATCCAAATAAATTTGCGTGCTATAAGAACGATTGCTTTCACATTGTTCACTCTTTCCAAATGAATTTTAGAGATTGTCTTCATCTTTATTATTATTATCATGATTGCTATGTAGAGTTTTTTCTATTGCTTTTCTTTGGGATTTCTAGGTTCATCTTGATCTCTTAAGATGATCATGATTACTCTCTTAATAGTTATCTTATTGATATCTTATTGATTAGTGGGTGAGGTTTATCTTGTTAAGGGGGTCATCAATAAACAAGGAGTTGTAGTTCCAAGAGAGTAAAAGATTTTCTATCACTATATTCTTTCTAACTGTATCAAAAAGCTATATGATTGCCATGGATTCTGGCAAGGAAGTGCCCTATGAAGCATTGGCAATGGTTGCAAGCAATGACGACCTCATGTTTGAGATTATCTTGCGCCTACTAGTGAAATCCCTTCTAAGATTCAAATCAGTGTCAAAACTGTTGCGAAATAACCAAACGAAATAGCGAAATAACAGTAAAAGGGAGAAACGAAAACAAAGAAGAGGCAAACGATTTACGTGGTTCGGCTTTAAAGCCTACATCTATGGGAGAAGATGACGAGAGGATTCCACTAGAAATCTGAATTCAAGATACAAAGCTGTTCTTCACATTAGAAACCCCAAAATCTCACGAACTCAACTTACCACCCTAGACTCCCAACTCCACTGAAAATAGTACCCCCAAAAAAATTCGAGCAATGGATACTGGGTATGGGTGAAATATAAGACATCTACATTACAAATCTCCACCTTGGCCTATATTTCGCCAAACAAGACAAAGTGAAAAATAAAACAACTATAGATGTCCACAAAAGAATCAAATCATCATTTCCTCCAAACCAGCCCTCCATAGGGCTACTGCATCCTAAAGCTACGAATGCCAATCAAGTCTAAGCAATGCCTAAACTTCACAACTGGAATGCACTTAGTCATCATATCAGCTGGATTCTCTGCTGTAGCAATCTTCTTCACAAAAACGTCTCCTTTAGAAACAATGTCATGAACAAAGTGATATCTAACATCTATATGTTTGGTCCTTTCATGGTGCATCTAATTTTTAGTCAAGTGTAAAGCACTCTGACTATCACAAAACACAAAAATTACCTTTTGCTCTAAACCCAGATCTGTAACCAAAACTTTCAACCAAATGGCTCCTTTACTGCTTCTGTAGTTGCCATGTACTCTGCCTCTAGTGTAGACAAAGCAACGGTAGATTGTAACATTGCCTTCCAACTAATGATACTACCTGAGAGAGTAAAGGTATAACATATCAAAGACCTTCTTTTATCCAAATCAACTGCATAATCTGAATCAACAAAACCAAATATAGCACCATCCATACAAGCACTCCTATCATAAACCAAACTCACATCTACTGTACCCCAAAGATATCTCAATATCTACTTCACTGCTTCCTAATGGGTCTTGCCAGGATTATCCATATACCTGCTCACCACACTAACTACATGTGAAATATCAGACTGGGTACACACCATAGCATACATAAGGCTCCCAACTACGCTAGCATAAGGAACCCGGGACATATGCATCATCTCCTTCTCATTCTGTGGGCATAAGCTTGCTGAAATTTTCAAATGATAGGCAAGTGGAGTACTCACAAGTTTAGACTTTACCATTCCAAAACGTTCCAGCACTTTCTGAATGTATCCCTTTTGTGATACAAACAACTTTCTTGCTTGTTTATCTCTATGGATCTCCATTCCCAAAATTTTCTTTGCTGCACCCAAGTCTTTCATCTCAAATTCTTTACTAAGTTGAGCCTTTAGCTTCTGAATTTCAAATATATGCTTTGCAGCAATAAGCATATCATCAACATAAAGGAGTAAATAGATGAAAGAACCATCAGAGAGTACCTTGTGGTAGACACGACTGTCATATGGACTTCTATTGTAGCTATGCTCTTCCATAAAAGTCTCAAACCTTTTGTACCACTATCTTGGTGGCTGCTTTAACCCATATAATGACTTCTTCAAAAGACAGAGCTAATCTTCCTTTCCATGTACAACAAACCCCTCTGGCTGATGCATATATATCTTCTCTTTTAACTGACCATGCAAAAAGGCAGTTTTCACATCGAACTGCTCTAACTCTAAGTCAATCTGAGCAACCATAGCTAAAAGCACACGAATAGAGCTATGTTTCACAACTGGAGAGAACACTTCATTGAATTCTATTCCTTCCTTCTGATTGTTGCCCTTTGCCACCAATCATGCTTTAAACCTTGCACTTTCTCGTTTAAAGGCTCCTTCCTTCTTTTTGAAGATCCATTTGTAGCCAACAAATCTCTGACCGTTGGGAAGCTTTACTAGTTCCCACATTTGATTCTTGTGAAGAGACTCCATCTTTTCACTCATAGCAACTGTCCACTATGCTGACTCACTGCATGTGATAGCCTGATTGTATGTGAGAGGTTCCTGTACTTCAATGGAATCAGCTACACTGAAGGCAAAAGCAACTATGTCTTCATAGGTGCTCTCAATTGCCTCCTCTGCCTATCTAAGGCAATACTATAAGGTCTCTCTTCATCTGCAGACTCTTGGACCTCTTCCTGGTTAACTTCTTACACTTGTGTGGGTTCAACTTCGAACTCCACCTACTCACTAAGTCCTTGATCTTTATCTGCATTAGTAGACTTGTGCTTCATATGAAGCATAGCAGACTCATCAAAAGTAACATCTCTGCTAATCACAAACTTGGACTCTTCAGGACACCACAACCTATATACTTTCACACCTGATGCATATCCAAGGAATATACACTTCTTTGCTCTAGGTTCAAGTTTGACTTTATTTACATGAACATAAGCAAGGCAACCGAAAACTCTAAGCAAAGAGTAATCAGCAGGAGTACTAGAGCATACCTCTTCAGGAGTATTACATTCAATGGCAGTAAAAGGTAATCGGTTCATTAAGAAACAAGCTGTACTAACTGCTTTAGCCTAGAAACCCTTAGACAATCTTGCATTTGAAATCATACATCTAGCTCTTTCCATAAGAGTCTAATTCATTCTTTCAGCAACTCCGTTTTGCCGTGGAGTATACCTCACATTGTGATGCCTTCATTCTTACAAAAATCATTGAACTCACCTTCACAAAACTCCATCCCGTTGTTTGTTCTAACTCTCTTGATCTTCTTTCCAGTCTGCTTTTCAATCATAGTTTTCCATTGCTTGAAAGTGTTGAGCACATCATTTTTTTTCTTCAACATATAAACCTAGACCTTTATAGAAAAATCATCTATAAAGGTTAAGAAGTACCTGGAACCACCCAATGGTTGAACCTGAGTAGGACCCCAAAGATCTAAATAAATGTAGTCCAAAGTACCTTTAGTTCTATGGACAGCAATATTGAATTTTACTCTGCATTGCTTCCCAAATACACAATGCTCACAAAAGTCAAGTTTTCCAATCTTCTGAGTACCAAGTAGTCCTTGCTTGCTCAACAACATCATTCCCCTCTCACTCATATGCCCCAATCGCATATACCATAAGTTTGCAGTTTCTAACTCAGAATTCGTAGATGATGAAACAACAACTTCACCAACAACTATACTTCCTTGAAGAATGTAAAGGCGATTTTCTAGCCTCCCCTTCATCATAGCCAAAGGACCCTTACTTACCTTCACAACTCCATCTTTAACCTTAACCTTACAACCAGTAGAGTCAAATGAACCTAAAGAGATCAAATTCTTCTTCAAATCTGGAACATATCGAACATCTGTCAAAGTTCCGACAACTCCATCATGCATCTTGATTTTAACTGTTCCTATCCCAACAATCTTGCGAAGTATATTGTTCTCCATTAAGACAATACCACCATTGACTTTCTCATAAGTAGCAAACCAGTCCCTATTGGGACACATATGATATAAACAACCAGAATCAAGAATCCATTCATCAGCATCAACCACATTTTCAGGCATTGTCAGAACATTATCAGAACCTTCACTTTCCTCTGCAACTCTAGCAATCTCAGAAGGCTTTTCCTTTTTAGTATTTTTCCCTTTAAGTATGGGACATTGGAACTTCGTATGCCCTAACTTGTAACAATAGTGGCACTCAACATCATTCATGCTCCACCTAGATCTCGAATTTGGTTTGGATTTACCACCCTTACCAGACCTACCAGATCTCTTATCAGGACGTCCCTTAACTGTCAAGCCTTCAGCTTGATCTTGGCTCCCTTCACCAAATACCTTCTTTCGTAACTCTTTAGAGTACAAGGATGATTTAACATCTTCCATCGAAATGGTATCTCTCCCATAAAGCATAGTGGTCACAAAATGATCATATGAATTGGATAGAGAGCATAACAAAATAAGGGCTTGGTCCCCACCATCGATCTTCACATCAATATTTTTCAAGTCCATAATAAATATATTAAATTCATCACTATGTTCCTTAATAGACTTTCTCTCACTCATTCGCAGGGTGCAAAGCCTTTGCTTTAAATATAGCCGATTGGTGAGGGATTGCATCATATATAGGCTCTCGAACTTGAGCCACAAACCTGCTACCGTTTTGCTCATCTGCAATATCACTTAAGACCTCATCTGCCAAACACAGTTGAATCACACTGCGTGCCTTCACATCCAACTCCTCTTTTTAGTCATCTAACATCGTACTAGCCATAGCCTGCTTACCCTTCAAAACCTTGTGCAAACCCTACTACGTCAATAGGGCTTGCATCTTCAGTTGCCACAAGTTGAAAATATTCTAACCATTAAACTTCTCGACTTTATACCGTGACGACGCCATCTCATGAAGAACCCAACTCTCTAATACCAGTTTGTTGTGGAATAACCAAACGAAACAACGAAATAACAGTAAAAAGGAGAAACAAAAACAGAGAAGAGGCAAACTATTTATGTGGTTTGGCTTTAAAGCCTACATCCACAGGAGAAGATAACGAGAGGATTCCACTAGAAATTTGGATGCAAGATACAAAGCTGTTCTTCATAGTAAAAACCCCAAAATCTCATGAACTCAACTTACCACCCTAGACTCCCAACTCCACCAAAAATAGTACCCCCAAAAAATTCAAACAATGGATACTGGGTATAGGTAAAATATAAGACAGCTATATTACAAAAACACCAGCACTCCCTCATCACCCATCCCAGCTTCCCTCGCCATTACCCTAACTCCCTCATTGGACTGTCGCATCCCCTCTCGATCCTTTGGTGATTATGCATCAGTATACTATGGGTGATTTGTGGAGAGAAAGAGGAAGATTTTTTGCTGGTCGTACATATACCTTTCAATCTCAAAGATAATGATCAACCGCTGACAAGGATAGGTTTTAGAGGTGCATTAGGGTAACAAGGAGACAAGGCATTTTAATATATATATATATAGAGAATCTATCTTGTGTTTAATCATATAGTTGCTGTTCTAATTCAATTTCCTCAGCTCTAGTGGTTGATATTCCTTTTGTTGAAGCTTTTAGACTACTAAGTGTTGATCAAATACATTAGATTTAACATAAAAAAAAATAATGGACTAGAAGATGATCAGCAGCTATCTTTGAAAGGTGCTTGTGGATTTATGTTTTTGCCCTTCTTGTAATGATTATGTTGGAGTTGGGTTGCTATGCTTGCAATTCAGTAACCGCGACTAAGAAAAGTAAGCTTTTAGATTTTGAGAAGGTATATGGCTGTTTTATCCCCAAGGTAAAACTTGTCTTAGACTTGATTTAGGTTTCTCCATGAGGTTACATCACATGGTTCCTCTAGTGTATAACCATTAAAACCTAGAAAGTTTAGATCTCATTCATAAAAGCACAAGTATGAATTAGATTTGTAGGTGAGAATCATCATAATTTTCAATCCAAGAGATGCAAAATTGGTGCAATAGGGGTCTAAACAAGTGCCATTAAATTTCAATCATGAGAATTTTCAATTTAAGATAAGATTAGAGAAATTCTTTAATGTGAGATTTTGTAGAATGTGGAATAACTAGCAAAATAGGGATCTAAACAAAAGCAATTAAATTGTTTCACATCACAAATAGAATTGCAATTTGAGATATACAGGAATTGACAGGGTATAGAGAACAATTTGTAAGCATATAGCTGAAATTTTAATGAAAAAGTGCATCCCAGGAAATGTGTCAAAAATATTTATTTGGATATTTATTTGGTGATTAATTTTTTTTAAAATTTTGTAAAAAAAATGATCACCCCAGAAAATGTGTTAAAGGGTACCTTTCTGTTTTATGTTATTTCTCTCTGTTCAGATTAACCTGTTAGAGTTGAGTGATTGCTACTTGTTCTTAAATTTATAGGTGTTGATTAAAGAAGATAGGGAAATCATTATAAAAAATGTATGACATTATTTATATCTAATTGTAGATGGATGAAGATAGAGATTATCTTATAAAAAAACAAAAATGAGATTGTGGCTACTCCAATTGCAATTATGGCAGTAGGTTTTGCAATAATTGCTGCAATTGGTGCTCTAAAACACATACCAAGAGTGCCTCGTGAAAACAAGGATGAAGAAAGAGAAAAATATTTAGATGGTATAATCAATGGGAGAGACAACAAATGTATACAACAATTGCATTTGTCAAAGAAGGCATTCCATGGATTATGTAATGTTTTGAAAGAGAAAAGGGTTTTGTGGGATACTATCCATGTCTCTGCTGAGTAGCAATTGGAAATGTTTCTTCATAGTATTGGGCATAAATTAAGAAATAGAGTTATTAGCTGTCAGTACTTTTGCTTAAGTGAAACGGTATGCAGTACTTTAACATCGTCCTGCATGCAATACGAAATAGCTAAAAATATTTGCCTTGGTTTAACGTAATGAATACATATTCCATTTACATGTTAAATATGGGCTATTTGTCTCCTTTAGGCCTAATTATGTGAGTTGCAATGTTCATGCTTCTGTTCCGATTGATATCCAAGCTCGGTTTTGTAGTGATAAAGATAGGAACACACAAAATGTTGTAGCCGCTATTGGTTTTGTCACATCCTAAAATTAATCAGGGACATAATAGTCACCACACTCTCTTGATAGGAACTTACTTTCCCACATCGAGATTGCTGGTTATCGGAGTACAATAAAAATGCTACAACAAAACATGGGAACAAGTTGTGCATCGAAGATAAAGTAACACCCACTATCTTTCTTATAATATTTACCATATAGGAAATTTAAAGGTTTCCACATACATAAATTTAACAAGTCTTTCTCTTTCTCTCTCTCTCTCTCTCTCTCTCTCTCTCTCTCTCTCTCTCTCCACTGGCAGATATCCCCAATCAACCTTTACCTAAAATATTAAAAGGGATAATAAGCTCAAAGCCCAGTAAGGAAATCCCACTAAACACAATCGCATATGTAACTCAAACAAGTACATATGCAAATTATTTCATCATGCTTCACCCAGTCAAAATAATTAACATCATTTTCATAACAAAACATAAATGTCAATCAAATATGCAATGCATGAATGTCATACTTCACACTCATGCACTGTCTATGCTGACATGATGGAAAGCCTAGGGTCTTCGCTCTACCCCTCATGTACAATCCATGCTCCTTTTGACTAGGCAGTAGTGTAGGACCTCACAAATAAGCATGTTACCTTACCCTTCGTCGACTGGCGGTTTGGGACCAATTATACAACTAAACTAGATCTGCCCAGCTGGAGGTGTGGAAGCACTCCTCAACCACTTCCGGTGTGGCCACTCACAGGTTTAGGGGTCTTTCAACCCGAAGGGTACCTTTTCTCTTCCCCTCATATTTTCCAAAGAAACACGGGTAACAGCTCATTGGGAGTCACATCCTAACATCCCTAAACAATGCCACGCACTCTATCAGGTCACCAGAAGTGCCATCATGTCAGGTGATGCAATATATGCATCAGAACAAGTAGTTATATTCTAAATAGTTCAAATCATTCATATTTAGTTCAATACACATGATTCAACATATAAGAGCCATGTATAACATCAGTTGCATGAGTTATAGCATAAATCAATGGATAAAAGATAGTAAGATAACAAAGGAATCACACATAATTGTTTTAGAACAATTATTCATAAAAACAAGGTCTTAAAATTAATCGTCCCTATCTTGCAATTAATCGTAGGTTCACAATTACGTTTCAGGATTAATCGCCAATCTCGATTAACCTTCCAGAGCACTGTTCATTTCTCATGATTAATTGCTCTATCCGTGATTAACATTTTAGAAACCAACTTAAGGTTCAAGACTAATCGCCAAACCCCACAAATTAATCGACTTGGAGTTCTATGATTAATCAAGCACTTGGCAATTAATCACCGAGTCACGAACTAGGTTATCTGGGTTCGTTTATCAGTTTTGTATCACTCTAAATCATAACAATTACATTCTACGGTCTTCCATGCATCCAAAGCAACTCGGGCATGGATTTGAAACTAAGAAAAAACTTGTTTTCATCAATCAAATCATCATTCATTTTAGCTCAAAAGTATACATTTATACAAAATCTTACTGAACACCAATGCAGTGGCAATTCAAAACATGTGAATCCAACACTTGGAGGCAGTCACTAAAGGCAATGCTCAAAAACATCCATTTCACTAGTACACAACACCATGGCTCCGTTTGGATACCAAGAGAATACGAGAAAAACATATGAGAAAAGAAAGTAAAAGAAAAGTGAAGTAAAAGAAATGGAAAAGTAATTTTCCTGATATTGTTTCGATGTTACAAGAAATTTTTATAGTTTTAATTGAAAATCAGAATTTTGTGTTTGGATACCAAGAAAGTTAATAGAAAACTAAATGCAATTTTCAAGTTTACCCTCACGTGTATTCATGTCAAGGCCTTCCCAGGAGGCTCTAGGCATTTGGCCACCTGCCATCTTAGGGAAATGCCCAATGGATATAATGTAAAGGTGAAATAAGGGACACCTACAGTACACACCAAGGAGTGATGTAATTTTTATTCAACACTCAACAAATCTGGATTAATAACATGATTAGGTGAAATTATGCTTTTCCCAATCTCAAAGACAAATGAAAGATCTTCTCGAAATCAGTATATCCGCCCTTCTCTCTTGGATTCCCTTCTCATCCGCCAGCCATGGCGAACAAACCCACGAAACTTCTTCTTCTTCTTAAACCTTCTTTTAGTCTGCACGTTGCCTTTTACTTCTTGCTTTCTTGAGCTGAGGAACCATGGCAAGGAATCATCAGTAGGCTGTAATGGGGGGAGGAGTATTTTGTTTGGGAAGTACGAGATGGGGAGGTTACTGGGACAAGGGACCTTCACGAAGGTCTATCATGGGAAAGAGCTCGGAAGTGGAGAAAGCGTCGCCATTAAATTAATCAATAAGGATCAGGTGAAGAAAGAAGGCTTAATGGAGCAGATCAAGCGAGAAATCTCAGTCATGCGCTTGGTTCTACACCCCAACGTCGTCCAGCTCAAAGAATTCATGGCCACGAAAGGGAAAATCTTCTTCGTCATGGAGTACGTTCGAGGGGGTGAGCTCTTCGCTAAGGTCGCCAGAGGCAGGCTCAAGGAGGATGCGGCTCGCAAGTATTTCTAGCAACTAATCAGTGCTATCGATTTCTGTCACAGCAAAGTCTCTCATCGCGACCTCAAGCCTGAGAATCTCCTTCTCGATGACAATGAAGATCTCAAGATCTCCGATTTCGGCTTGTTGGCTCTACTAGAGCAGCTCCGTAACGACGGCTTGCTTCACACCCAGTGTGGAACTCCGGCATATGTTGTGCTGGAGGTTCTGAGGAAGAAAGGGTACGACGGATCGAATGCTGATATTTGGTCCTGTGGAGTCATTCTCTTTGTGTTGCTTACGGGATACCTCCCTTTCTAGGACGACAACATCATGAAGATATATCGAAAGGTTTTCAAGGCTGAATTCGAGTTCCCACCATAGATTTCGTCTGAAGCCAAGCGGCTTATATCAAAGCTGTTGGTTGCTGATCCGGATAGGAGAATTACGATTCCGGCGATAATGAGAGTTCCCTGGTTTCAAAAAGGGTTCACTAGACCAATCGCGTTTTCGATTGCAGAGGATCCTCCTCCATTGCCAGAGAAACCTGAAGAGGAGGAGGTCAAAGGAGGACCGGAAGGAGTGGTTCGATCCAAATCTTCTCCACCTTTCTTCAACGCTTTCGAGTTGGATACAAGGTATTTGAGGAAGAAATCGACTAAGCTTTGGTGTAGAAAAAATGGAGGAGAGGGGGCGTAGGAGAAGATGCGGGTCGCTTATTCAAAGGCTCATCGCTAACGCTAGACATAGAAAGATGGTAGTGTAGGTAAGTTGCGTGCTTTGTGTTTCTTACGACGCAAAATCCGACCTCCGTGTACCGGAAATAAAATGTGACAGTTGTGATCAATTGTTCTCTCGAGAAATGGTGGGCCCCACGCTTTCTCGGTATCCAAACAACATTAAAATACGAGAAAAGTTTAATTTCTTTCACTTTCTTTCACTCTCTTGCTATCCAAACGGGGCTCATATGAACATTACTAGTCATAGCAACCACAGAAAATTAGTAAGATTTCCTTATCTCTCTGCCCTTTTCTTCCCCTTTCTTTCCATTCTTCTTTTTCCTCATCCTTTCTTCTTTCTTATTCTTCTTCTCCTCTTTGGCTCTAGGACTCTCCACTTCAACCTTTCTCCTCCTGGCCTTAGCTGAGCCCACGTAAAAGTACACCAAAACTCCCACTTGCTAGCTTGGTTTTATATAAACTATTCCCGATTCAATGTAATGCGACATGACTGTACCTACACTCTCCTCCAATCAAAAAACTCACACAAGCATACTAATTCAACTGAAACAAAATCATGCCATTGGTCATGTACACAAGTCGACCAGCGAAGGCGCACGCAATGCGAGGGGAAGAGGGGGATAAGGAGTCGCCATTGCCTGATGGGGTGCAGGCAGACACCTGGATGCCTAAAGGATGTTTATTAGGTGGTCTGCGCATCGAGATTCTGGGAAAGGGCTCGGTTATGGTTCGGGAAAGTCCGTAGACACCCCAATCCGCCCCGTCGGTTGACGAGTCCCACGGGTTTCCCTGGTTCGAGTCAGCTTTGTCTAACTCACCCTATTTCCTAAGCCAAACATGCTCATTTGTTTTTAAGTTTGGGTGGGGACTACCAAAGTGGTGTGGGTCCCTTTCTTTTGTTTGATTTTATCTTTTTATTCATTTGTGAAGTGGGTCTGGTATGGGCCATGTTGGAAAGCCCATGGGATGTCATGTTGGGCTTAAGTCAAGCCCAAGGCCCATTTGGGGTTACGTTGGATGACCCCGTTTATTGGATTGGTCTATTTAGTTTAGGGGTTAATTAAACATGCATGATTAGTGGGTTTAAGCTTTTAGTCGGGCCCATTGGGCTTGGATGTGGCCCTGGGTGTTATCCAGGGCCACATCCTAGTGTAGGACTAGTCTGAATGTGGGCCCCGTTGGAAGGCCCACAAATCCTTATTGGGCCCAGGTGGGCCCAAGTCTCAAAAGAGATCCTGGGTTGACCCAAAGGCCCTAAGGGTCCGGGGGCTTACTGGGCCCTATTCGCAGAACAGGTACAGTCAAGAGTATGTGCAGGCAGGGCCAAACCACTCTGTGTATGCGGTTCCAGCCCAGGTAGGCCAAAAGGCAATTCTCATGGGGGGGGGGGGGGGGGGGGGGGGGGGGGGGTTGGGTAGGAGCTACTATGGGTCACTGTGTTAACCCATAGTGGTTTGTTTTTGTCCCAATCAAACAAAACCCCATCTAATCAAGAAGGGATTCCAAGTCTAGGACAGGGATTATAGAGATCCCTGTTATAGGTGCTAATAATGACCTCCGTTCTCTTCCATGGGGAGAAAAGGAGGGCCCGAGAGGCCTAAGTCACAGTCCGATACGGCCAAACCATACATATGCTCACTCAAAACATGATCAAGCGCATAAAATGAAATGAACATCAACAAGTATGCACGGCAGCAGCAATTAAAAGAACGTGAAAGCAACAAGCGGGGGAAATCCTATGAGAGGTATAGCACCCTTTCTAGGGGGATTTTAAGGTACCTAAGATAATGCAAACAATGGGTGAATGTGGGCTAAACAAAGGCTTCTACTAGTATTTAGAGTGGTTGAAGGAGACCACAAAATTGGAGCTAAACCAGTTTCCTAGGTGCTGTGTGGGTGTGCAATTGGTGATTCCCATACGCATAAAACATGGCACAGCAGCAAGTAAAACATATGAGAATGTGTGTTTCGGACCAGTGAACATTCATGGAGAGCCTAGATGTGGATATTCGAACAAATGTTAATGCATGACATACTTAGAAGATGTGTGTGCTGCATGGGGAGTGTTCTAAGGTCTAAAAAACACATGTTGGAACAGGTAGCAAAGATGTGTCCCACCAAAACAACAAGCAATCATGCTAACATGCACCTAATCCAGCTAACAAGACCAAGAAATTAAGAATACACCAATCAATAAAGCTAACCACTGCATTAAGCAAATAAAAATGAACTAGCTATGGAAGGGAAATGGGGGATTAAGGTTACAATAGAGATACAAGAACAGGGGAACATGCTCCCCTCAAATAAATATGTGAACAGCCCCATGTACATGACTTTTGGACCATCAAACAAGGCCCCTCTCCTCCCATTCAAGGCAACTAACTCCCCTTACCATAGGAGCCTTAAAATAGGAAGTACAGGAGAAGGAAATAGTGGAAGAAAAGTAAAGAGATCATGCCCACAGCGGTGAAAAAAAGTGCTCATCATGAGCCAATTCTCATATATATATTGAATAGAAAATGTGAAGAAACTCACCTAGGTGTAAAGAGATCTTCCTGGTACTAGGTGCTGGCTCCTGGAAACAAGAGCAGCAGTTGAAGCTCCTTCCTTCAGCTTCCCCGCAAATTCCCCAGCTCCCTTCTTACTTAGGTTGGAGAGGAAGAGACCGAAGGAGTGTTTGAGGGGATCAAAGTGGGTTTAGAGGCTTTAGAATGGTGAAGAAGAGTGGTTCAGAGGTTCAGGTGGCTAAGGAGACTGAGAAAGAGCAGTGGAAAACGACCATCCTTTGTCCCATGTTCGAATTTGCCTTTTATAGAACACAAAGACCAAACCGCATGGTATGTGTAGTTCGGCCACGTCTTTTCAACAATCATTAGGGGACAAACTTGGGCGGTGCGCAGACTGATGAAAAGTGTCCGCACTTACAATGCGGTCACTTTTCGTCCACCACTTGCCCTAATTGGCTCGCGCGGACGGCAGCCGAAAAAATCGACCGCACACCATATGCGGTCGTGTGCCTTTTTCTCTCCCCTTTTGGCTTGAGTTGACGGCTGAGGTGACTTAGCCGCCCACTCAGACGAGTCAAACTTCTCCAGTTTATGTATACACTCAATTAACTTATAAAAAGACCACAATGCCCTCGTCTTTATTACTTAATTACAAGGGCAAAATTACAGGATATTACAGGTTTTGAATTCAAGTTTACATACGCACTTGTGGGTTGGGAAAGTTTAGCAAATGATCCAATTATATTGCATGATGCATTGATAAGGCATAATGGGCTCATAGTCCCTAAAGGTATTACCAACATCTTATAAAAATGACTTATAGGGTAGAGAAAGATTGATTATGGTGTTGATTTTTTATTTTTTGCTTTACAAGTAAATATTATTTGGTTAATGCTAGGTACAGTATTCAAAAATGATTTATTCCACCATATTGTGGTGTTCGATATCACTTGAAAGAGTATAGTGACTATCAACCCCAAATGGAAAGGAATTGTTTAACCCTCGACATTCTAAGTTGAGGAATAGTATCGAGAGTGCCTTTGGAATTAAAAAAAAGAAAGAAAGAAGTTTTGTGTACTAAGTGCTAAACCATTTTGGTCATATGAGAAGCAAATTGACGTAGTTTTAGTTTACATTTTGCACAACTACATAATGGGTGTTGATCCAAATGACAAAATTGTAGTAGAATTTGATCAAGACATACAATTTGAAACACAACTCCAAAGAAGACAAATAACACAAAGGGAGCAAAGAGAAGAAAATAGAGAATGGACCCAAAAAAGAGACGAAATAGCACATGTTATGTATGATGACTATTTACATTATTAAAACCTTTTTGTCAACTCATATTATTAATATGTACTCAAAAACTCCATTTGTTTTGTTTACATTGAGTTATAGCTATTGCTTATAATTACTTTGAAATACCTTGAATTTTTCCAGATTCATAATTTAATTAAAATCTGAGATTATTTTGCTAATCCATGTTTTGATTTAAATAGGTGGTCATGTGGAGGATGGAAATCCAAAATTTGAGGAGAATCCAACGTTGGGTTTTGAATTATAAGGAATGTAAGTTCTTATTATTTATCTTGAATTTTATTTGTTGAGTACTTGAAGCATGATAGAGTAGATGCATAGGATCTTATTTTATTAAGTAAGAATTAATATGGATGGTTTGGTCGTGCACATGAGGATTAGATAGTTTCCTTGAATAGTTTCTATTATTTGGGAAACTTCTATAGGGTTTTGGGCTTGGGCGTGTGATTGTTTGGGATTAATGGAAAGTTTCTACAAACACTTTGTTGCTTTGGATGGTTGAAGGAGAAGGAGGAGGTTGGGACGTGCAGTGTTTTGTTTGGATTCCGTGGGTTCTGTTGCTATGAAATAGAGAAGAGATTGCTTCTTGAACGTTTCTCTTCATTGATTGCGAGAAGAAGTAGCAACCCTTCTTTTTTTTGGAAAACTTTCTTGTTTTCTTATTTAGCTGGACAACATTGATGTTCCTGAGATTTGGTTGACTTAGAAATCATTGTTGTGCGGTTTCTGATGGCTTTACATGAGGTTTTAAAGTGCTGGAAACAATAACAGTCATGCTAGTTCATATTCTTGTTTTGGTATGATTTTTGAATGAAATATATGATTTTGATGAGAAAAACTTGGTCAGTATTTATTTATAATGTTTTGGTATGTTTAGGTACTAGAGTTGATTTTGAATGATAGAAACAAGTTTTGTAAGAAAGAATTAGAAAATAAGAAATCTGTAGACAATTCAGATTTCGTAGACTATAACTGTCGCCTAAGGTGCGCTCGAGCGCTACCTCAAGCGCTACCTTATATTTTATGGACGCCCAATGTCGCTCGAATGACCTATCAAGCGACTGTGTACTATATGAGTTTTAAATCAAAACCCGAGAGCTATTTTAGGACACTCGATGTGCGCTAAAACCATCAAGTGACAGAACCCAGAAACCCTAAGCTGAGCGCTAGGTCGAGCATTAAGTGTATAATCTGAATCAGTGTTGGACGCCCAATATCGTGCACAAGCGGAGCTCAAGCGCCAAAGCCTAGAATTTCCAAAATTGAGGTTTTGACCTAATTTTTAATTATAAAATAATTTTTATGCAAATCCAACACATGTACAAATAAGATTTAGGTATTTATGAGTTGTTTTTAGTAGCCAAATAATTTTATAAAAATTATAGAAGATTTTGGATACGTTCTAGTGAAATAGATCAAGTTTGGTTCTACAGAGTAAATTGGTTCTTATATTGGAATTTATTTGAATTAGATGATTTCTACATTTGTAACAGTTGCTTTTGAACATTTTAAGTTCTGGAACTGTATAAAGATGATTTCATATAGATTTGAATAGCTTGAGCCTATCCTTGGATTTTGGCAGTTTTGAGTAACATTGGTTTACCTCCATAAAAGAGAGGATTTTACTTATTAATTATTCTCCATGATGGAGATATGTTGCCATGAGGCTAGTGAATATAAATGTACCTCCATGAGGGAGTGGTTTTGTGTAAAATCCCAAATTTTTAATAACATTAAAAATTAGGTTTTTGTTTGTTAATTAGTGTAATTAATGGAAAATCTTAGAAATAGAGAAAAGGGAATTATTCAGAGTAAAATTTCAAAAATTAATATATGAGAAATTATTAAAATGGCAAATTGGTTAACTGAGTTTCATTGGTTGGGTTGGTGGTTTGGTGGTGGAGCGAGCAAGGGTAACTTTGGAATTTCACCGGACTAAGTTTTGAAGAATGTAAATTAAGGAAAAAGGAGTTGCTGGAATTTAATAATAATAATATGTATAAATTTTAAATTGATCAAATGAGAGGCTAAAATAGGTAGTTTGGTGCCGGGGCAATCACCGAATCGTGAGTTTAAGAGTTTGGCCATGTACGAAGACCTGTGGGTGAACACACAGCTTATCATGAGGAAGAAGGAGCGCCAGCGCCCATTATAAATAGCTGCGAATTTGGCGAAAATGGGGTTTCGCTCAAATTCTGGTCAGTGAGGAACTGACTATTGGTGTATGAGCCGATTGGGGAAAAAGATAGGGCAAGGTGGATTGGAGTACTTGCATCTGTCTGGAAGTTATTCTGAAGGAAGAAATCCTTCTGTTGGAAGTTGCTGAAATTGCTGGAGGTTGCTGCGATCAGCCCAACCTGCTGTGCAATCAGAAGTGATCAGGATCTAAGGTCTGGAAAACCTATCGGCCATTGACGAGAGTTTTGGAGCTGCTGCCGTGCGAGGTCTGAAGAGGGATTTAAATCTCTGAGTAGAGGAGTTGCGATTCAGGTGAGTAGCACTCTGTTTAATCGAGGTTTTGGCATACGATGTGTTTTAGGACTTGAAGTGTACTTGAATCTGCCGTAAGTCCTGTTTATGGCCTATTAGTGAAGATCGAGCGATTTCCGATGAATTGCTGTTTGGATTAATTTCGATTAGTGGTAATCGGTTTGTTAGGAAGTATAGAAGGGGATTGGATTTGAGTTTGGCCAGGGATTTAGGTTCAGAGGTGTAAGAAATTCACAAAACAGTGTGTGTGAAAATCCCCGAGCTATCGAGCTCTTGGCGCTAACCTCTGTAGTCTAGCACTAACCCCTAAGAGGTTAGCGCCAGTGCAAAAGTGGTCTGTGGCTAACCTCTTAGACCTGGTGCCAACCCCATGGAGGTGAGCGCTAGGTGTGTTCTTCCCAGAAGAGTTCGACAAACCTTTCGACTTGTAGAATCTGGTTCAAGGTCCATTTAAATTGTTCCATTAGATTAATTAAGAGTTGGAAATGATGTGTAGGTGGTTGGAAACTCAGAAATTCTAACACCAAAAATTAAAGAGGAATTTAACACAGGAAGTAGAGGTTAGCACCAGCCCTCAAGTGTAAATCCAAGGCGGCTAATCCCTTCAAGTCTGAAGCTCTGGTTTAACTGAATGAGACTTACCTTTGGAGTCTTAAGTAGGGATTATTGTTGAACAGTGTCGGGCCTCGGTGGTTATCAAAATCGTTGTTATACCTATATATGCAGATATATAAATTGAGAACCTAGAGTCTTATATTGGAAATCAGGTTTTTACAAGTGGTCGGCTAAACCTTTCATGTGCTGATTTTATTTGATGATTCAGATGAGTGTTTCCTAGCTTTCTAAATAGGTATCCTCCATGTTTAAGATTGGTCGAGAGTAACTTACCCTGTTAAAGAGTAAAAGTAACATCAATGAGATTAGGAAAGTAAAGTGTAAATTTCTGCAGGTACTGGCTTACAAGTAATTGACTGATTTCACTACTTCCAGGTTTTCAAGACCGACATGATTAACCCTTTAAATTCCAGTTTTGATATTACTGATTTGAGTTACTTTTGTGGATTTCATAGTATGGGCAGATTTCAATGGTGAAGTATTCTTGAGACTTTTGCATCATATATTATGGGGTTTTGTTGTTGTATTTTGAATTGTATTTGAAGCCTCCATGATGGAGTATTATGGTTCGGAGTGACCCATGATGAGCAGTACCTATGCATGTTTGGTTATCACATGAGTGTGGGTTTTCACGCTATTTTATCGGGTTATGTTTTAAAAGCGGTAATTGAGATTGGTTATTGGTTTAGCTTGTTATGGATCCTTGTCTAAGCTTAGTAATGAAATTTTATTGCTTGTTGGTGTAATCACATGGCCTTGTATGTTGACACGACCGGTGTAGAGCAACCAGAAACCCTGAGTAGGCCTGGTTGTCAATGCCGAAACCCGATGAGTAGGCCGGCATTGGATGACGAAACCCTGAGTAGGCCGTCATTTCAGAGTTCCGAAACCTTGAATAGGCCGGAACTGTGTACATGGAGGTGTGGATGTCTCCTTGGCATGTTGATTAACTAATTTAAGCAATAGACATGACATTGACCAATGTTGGGTTTTGACTTTATTTGTCACGAGATGCTTTATCCGCTGGTTTGTTGGTATTTATGGTTCGTCGAATATGGTTTATCGGTTATTGGGTATTTGTTTTTCCCCGCTGATATAGAGCAGCATCGTGACCCTGAGTGGTTCGGTGTTGTCAATGCCGAAACCCGAGGAGTAGGCCGGCATTGGATGACGAAACCCTGAGTAGGCCGTCAATTCAATATCCGAAACCCTGAGTAGGCCGGATATACATTTGGAGGCGTGGGCATGGTTATGATGTGATTTTATTGTTGATACTTGTTGGGACCCGAGTTATATCTTTTGAGTTGTTGAATTATGATTTCTTCGATATGTTGTTACCTGGTTATACGTGACTTTACGGCTATATGCATGATTTGATACCGACGTCATTGTTTGGTTCACATGATGGATTTCCGCACTTATATCAATTGGATTGTTGGAATTTCGTTGAATTATTCGGATTATACGGGTTATCGTCACTGTATACGTTTTGTAACCGTTGCATGTTTTAGAACTAAACTAAATGGTTTTGTGCATGCATGTGCTGCTCACTGGGATATCGTATCTCATTCCGTATTGTTTTGTTTTGATTTCAACGGCTCTTGGAGAGGACGATTCCTGCGGGTAGTTGCTCAGTCATGTGAGTTTATTTCAGTTTGGGATTTGTTTAGCGTACTCTGATTATGTAGTTATGGTTGTATTCATGTTGTTCCTTCACTCTAATATTGCGATCCTGTGTTATATATTAACCTCCGGAGACGAGTTACGGTTTATTACTTAACCCGGATCGGGGCGTTACATTTTGCCAAGAGGGCACTATTGATATTGATTGTTATTTACCTTTCTATGAGGGCACTACACTATACTCATAATTGGTCATGAGGACCTTATATTGATATATGTTTTCATTTTATTCGTGTCTAGGGGGCTTAGCTCACTATGGATCCATAGTTGTAGCTAGATATTGAAGTATAATTGTCTTTTTTTGGCTTAAGTTTAGTTCCATTTATGCATTTCCTTCATGAGGGAAAGGTTATTCCACGAGAGAATATGCTGCAGCGATCCACTTCTACCATGAGGGTGAGGTCTTATTATCGAATATGTTGCAGTGTTGTTCTTTGACTAGATTGTACTTGCCAACTCATTCTATAAGGGGGATTGGGTTCTTGCGCAATAAATTGATATCCAAAATCCAGAGTAGGCTAGCTTCGCACATAAGTCACGAGGTGGCGATTGGGACTAGTATTAGCCTTACAAGGTGGTTAGATTTCACGAGTCCTGGGAAGTCACACAGTTATATTGATTTTGATTCCCAGGAGAAGATTATTTCTCTGTTTTGGGAAAATTTATGTTGAAATGATTATTGAATATGGATTGTGATTAGTTAGATTTATATGCTGAATTTGTTATACCTTATGAAATATATTTTGAATAGCAACATGTGGACTGTTTTATTCATGCATGTTGCTACTTACTAAGATGTACTTTATCTCATCCCATGTTTTGAATGTTTTTGTTTTCAGATCCTGTTGGTGAGGACATAACATAGGGTAGAGAAACCAGGGGTTGATCAGCAAGATGATTCCTTTTGCATTGTGTAGTGGTCTTTATTTTAGTAGAATGATTGTAGTAGGATTTCTTTAATTGTTATGAGTAGGATGTTATTGCTTTATATTGAGGAGTTATTTTGATGTTTAAAGAGTTATGAGAGTTAATTGACATTCCTTTTATCTAGACTTAACCTTACATGAATGATGATTTAGTTGGGTTATGTTTCTGCATTATTTAAAGGTTATTAATGAAATTTGAATTTGATAGTGTAGTATGATGTGTTGATTAAATTCAATAATAATTTAATTAATTGTCTGGATATTAGTTGCTTTGGCCCACAAAGTTAGCACTTCGGGTTTGGATTACTCATAATAAATAGATCCGGATTCGGGACGCTACATACTTGGCATCTTTCCTTCAATACCATTATTAATCGTCTAAATCTTTTATGCTTATCAAGCTAGTACCTATCTTTTTTTTCCTTTTTTTCTTTTTATTTGTGAGTTCTAATTAATATTACAAAAATACTTTTGTGAGGTTTAACTAACATTCAATTTGGTAACATATTTGTTGTTAGTAATGGAGACAAATAACAAAGAAGAAGAAGAAAAGTAATTTAGATGGACACCCATAATGGATAGATTTCTGATTGATTTGCTAGTTGAGGAAGTTAAACAAGGTAGAAAACCGGATAAGAGATTCAGAAAAGACTTGTATGCACATGTAGCTAAGGCCGTCTCATAGAAATTTAATGTATTTGTACTTTGGAGAAAGTTGATAACCGTTTGAAAACCCCTAAAAAAGTTTTCTATTACAAAAAGGAATAAAGGACAATGCTGGTGGATTCAATTGGAATGAAGACAAGAAAATGTTTCTTTTTCCGCTATTGTTTACAAAGAGTATGTTGAGGTATAATATTCCATCTAGTGGTTTCTTATGCAAATTATTATTATTTTTATTTTTTATTTGATTATTATATACTTGCTAATTAAATTTTATGTGATAAATGTAGGTGTGCGCACGTGATTTCGCACGGGGCGCACTTCGACGAGTGCCAGCTTTGAGGGTTTGGGAGTCGATCGCCACTACCTGAGAGGTGTAGGTAGCCATCAGGGTGCCTATACAGGTCTATTTTTGTTGGTCTGCAGCTTTTTAGAGATTCGAGGTAAGTTCTAGGTTACGTCCAAGGAAGTCCGAAGACACCCTAGCCCGCCCCGTCGATCTGACGGGTCCCTTGGGTCTCCCTGGTTCAAGTCAACTTAGTTCTCACCCATTTTCCTATGCCAACATGTGTTTTGCTTGGTCTGAGTGGGGACCATTGCAGGTGCTGATCCCCTTTATTTTGATTTTATCTTTTTAGCCTTTTAGTGCAGTGGGTTGAGTATAGGCCCCGTTGGAAGGCCCAGTGGAATCCAAATTGGGCTTGAGCCCATGGCCTAGTCAGGGTTATTGGGTAACCCTTGTTGGATTTGGTTGTTTGGTTTAAAGATTGATTAAATATTTACAAAGTTTAATCGGTTGAAGCTTTTATGGTCCATTAGGCTTGTATTTAGCCCACGAGCAATTAATCAAATGGCCTTGGGCCCGTTTATCGAAAACGGGCCTTGGTTTGGCTGGATTGGATGTGGGCCCCGTTGGAGGGCCCACGAAGCCTTGGTGGACCCACAATCTCAAAATTGTCTTGGGGTGACTCAAAAAGCCAAAAATGGTTCAGATATTGCCAAAATGGGTCGGATTGGGTCCAACCGGGTAAAAAAATGATTTTTTAAGTTTTGACGAATTTGACCGCATTTAAGGTGCGGTCCGGGCTGAACAGTAAATCAAATGCGGTTCAGGCCTGATTTTCAAAAAAATGCCGCGATTCCAGCCGGATTTGGTTTGCCTGTTTCTTCTTGCCGTCAACCGTCTCTGTTGAGATTTTCCAGCACCTCCAAATGGATCAACTCTCATTCTTGGCTCAAGTATCCCTTTCTTTTTTGGCATTCTGCCAAGAGACAAACTCCCAACTCTTCGGCGTCTGCTTAAGTAATTCAAAAGCGTGCATGTGCAAAAGTTTAACTAAGAAGGGAAAGAGGGACCAGAGTATTAGGGGTACAAGAGATTTTTAGGGGAGGACAAACCCCTCCCTAAATAAGATGATCAAGTCAGATCAAATCAATATAAAAAGGGTTAGTGTAAAAATGTTAACATAAGCCCTTTTACTTTACATGGAAACTCTCTTCTTCCGTCTTCGAATATGTGAGCCCCTCTTACCGTGGGAGCTCACATGTCATGCACAAAGAGAAAAACGAGTCAAAAAAGAAAATACAACAACAAGAAACAAAATCTAGGAAGAACTGAAAAATAGAACTTGCTAAAATAGCTTGATTTTCATATATGTCAAATACAAGATGGTAGGAAAGCTTACCACACTATTACCTTCCTATTTTGATGAGTGAAAGTACCCCGGATGATTTGGACAGCGCTTCCGCACTCCGTTAACTTTGAAAGAGACTCCTCCTTTTGTCTTCGAGTGGTTTGAAATAGTGAGGAATGATGCTTTGAGGGGTAAAATGGGCAAAAGAACAGAGTTTGGAGGTTGGAGAGTACGAGAGAGGTTTGTTGGCAGTGGGACAAAGTGGGGATGAGGTGGGAAAAGGATGGGGGACTAGCCTTGGCCAATGGAGGCAGTGGGGCCTATTTATAGGCAAAATTTTCCAGAACCGTACCAATTTGGTCAAAACCGCACTTAAAGTGCGGTTCCTCCCGAATTGCACTTAAAGTGCAAAAATCGCACTTAAAGTGCGGTTGGCATTTAAAACGTGCGAATCTGCACGAATTTGCCAGCTATCGCAAGTTGGCAGCGCGTGGCAAGCTTCTAGAAGATCAAAACCGCTTTTGAAGTGCGGTTCAGACCAAACCGCATTTCAAATGCGGTCGCGCACGTTTTTTAAATGCTGGATTTGAAATCCCTTATTCAATTCAGTTTTAAGTGAAGATTCAATCCAATTTTTTCATTATTTTAATGTAAAAATCTTAGATATTTTTTATAAAAATATTATTTAAATCCCGATATTTATTTGCTGCACCATTTTCTGCTCTTTAGTCACGCGGGTAGTTTTTTTTTTTTTTTATGAAACTTTGACTAGCCATAACTTTCTTGCCCGACGTCCGATTCCAGCGAACTTAGTGTCATTGGAATCAGCTCGGAATTCTCTATCCATTGAGCTAGAGTATGGCAACAAATCCTATTTTTAGCGGAAAGTCAATTTATGCTCCCCTCAAGTTTGACCGCTCATAATTTCTTCATCCGGACTCCGATTTGAGCAAACTCAGTTGCATTGGAGTCGTATCGGAATTTCCTTTTCAATGGGAAGAAGTATGGTGGTCAATTTGCACCTGATTAAAAAGTCAAATTTTGGCCCCCTCAGGGTTTGACTTTTTAGATCAAAATTCATTTTCTACACTTTTGGGGGTGCAAAAATCAGGTGTCTTGTAAAACCCCGATTTTTGCTAAGAATTATTTTTATTTAAATTAATTATGTGGATGTATCAACTTAAGTAGTTGTGGGTATATGTAGGGATTTCGGTGGGCGAGCACACACGGAATCAGGGAATTTCAAAGGTTGTCGTGCGGCAATCTACATATGGAAGGTATTAATACTTAAGGAAAATTAGGTTTTAGTTTTTGAATACTCGTAACTGAAGACGATTGGCGATTGCGGCTACCTGATTCGCGATCTAGGTTTTCGTTGGGAAGAGAAGGGAAACTGTGAGAGATCCGGCTGTTTTGTTGTATTCGTGATCAAGGGTTTCAGAGGGTTTTTACTCTTGCGACCAGAGGATCATCTGGGCGGTGATAGAAAACAGGCGGACGACTGTTGGTGATCGGCCGTGGTTCGAGTATTTATTGTTGCTGGGATATAAGCGTGCAAGAGGTGAGTAGCATCGTTTTAAAACTGGGTTTTTCGTACTTATTCGTGAGTTTAATCTGGATGATGCATGTGTGTTTTCTAGAAGAAGTTCGTCCGAGCATGAGTTCCTTTAGAACTAAATGATGATAAATAAAAATGTGTTGGAATAATTTCAAAAGTAGTTTAAATGTTTTCTGGGGATATTAGGAGACTGAAAAAATTGTTACAAAGAGAAAAAGTCCCGCCAGTCGTGTAGATCTGGAAATAACAGAGAGTCGAAAATCAAGATTTGTATCCGCAGAGTTGGCGCTAACTGGTGCCAACTGCAGGTAGTGGGCACAAGGTTTATTTTTCCTATCTGCCGAGCATGCGCCCAGCTCGCGCGAACTTAAATTACATCTGCTCATCTCGCACGAATCGTGCGCGAAGTTCGCGCCTAGCTCGCGCTCACTCGAGTTAAGTAAGCGCATACTAAAAATTTTGACCAGCGACCTATCCGCCGACCTCGCGCCTAGCGCAGGAGGTCAGCGCATGGTCATAAAATTTGCCGAATGTAGAGTTTTGACCCAATTAAGCTGGTTTTGATGATTCTGAGGGTTCGAGCACTTGAATAATGATTTGTTTAGGACTTTAGAAACATTATTCCCTATTAAATTTTCTTTGAGAATGTAAGTGGAAATTCTGGAAAATTTTAGAAGCATCCAAGATTATTTTGAAAGGGCTAATGATAGATGATTTCATTGTACCTAACCCTAGGAGTCCCTGAGTTAGATTCCTATTATTATATACTGTACTTGAATGTGAATTTATTTCATCTGATTTTTATTTGATTTCAAGTTTCTGAAATGTATTGTAAAGAATTCTTTTGGTGTGAGTAAAAGGTTTTATTACAAATGAACATGTGTTGTGAATTGTGAGTAATTGCTAGAGATACATGAGGTACTGGTTTTGGTCCAGAGGGACGTGTGGTGAACTGGTTGAACGTGTTGTTTTGCTTTGAAGTCAAAGTTGTGTTTTACGTTGGTTTACTGTTTTGGTTTAGCTTGTCCTGGATCCAGAGTCTAAGCTTAGTAATGTGATGTTATTGCTTCGTTGGTGTAATTGCATGGCCTTGAGTGTTGCCACTGCCAGTGTAGAGCAGCCAGAAACCCTGAGTAGGCCTGGTTGTCAATGCAGAAACCCGGGGAGTAAGCCTGCATTGGATGATGAAACCCTGAGTAGGCCGTCATTTCAGAGTGTCCGAAACCCTGAGTAGGCCAGAATTGTGTACATGGAGGGGTGGATGTCGCCTTGGCATGTCAATTAACCAATATAAACAACTACATGACATTAACCAATGTTGGTATTTGATTTTATTTGACGTGATATGTTTTATTCGCTGGTTTGTTGGTATTTATGGTTCATGGAATATTGTTTACCGATTATTGGGTATTTGTACCTCCCGCTGGTGTAGAGCAGCCAGAAACCCTGAGTAGGCCTAGTTGTCAATGCAGAAGCCCGGAGAGTAGGCCTGCATTGGATGACGCAGTCATTTCAATATCCGAAACCCTGAGTAGGCCGGATATACATTTGGAGGCGTGGGCATGGTTATGAGAAGATTTTGTGTTATATGACATTGGTATATCTAGAATTATATCTTGAGATACAAAATTATGGTTATTCGCTATGTTGCTGTCAATTAATCATTATTTTATCAATATCTTCGGGATTGGAAACGGATTGTTATTGCTTGATTTACCTGATGGTTTTCCGCACTGATATGAATTGGATTATTGAAGTTTAGTCAGATTATTCGGAATACGCGTGTTATCATCATTGTATATGGTTTATAACCATGGCATGTTTTAGAACTGAAATAAATGTATTTGTGCATGCATGTGCTGCTCACTGGGATATTCGTATCTCATTCCGTATTGTTTTGTTTTGTTTTCAGCTGCTCCTGGAGAGGACGATACTTGCGGGTAGTTACTTGGTCATGTGAGTTTTTTTCCGTTTGGGATTATTCTAGCACACTCTGTTATATAGTTATTGTTGTATTCATGTTTTTCCTTCACTTTGATATTGCGTTCCTATGTTACATATTAACCTCTGGAGATGAGTTATGGTTTTATACGTAACTCGGATCCGGGGCGTTACATGTCTACAATAGGCACACCCTAAATCTGCATTGTACATAAACAAGCCAATTGATATGTACGATGAGTTGTGCATGATTCGTGGTGATAACCCAGCAAGTGAAAGTTTTAGCAAATCAACTAACGATTTTGCTCATATAACTGGCTTGTGAGTAAATTTTGACGTTGATATGGATGTTGAAGCTAAAATACCAAAAAATGAAGGAAGTGGGTAGTCTCCCAACGTTTCACATGAATCACATTCAAGATCTTCTATTTCAACTTCCAGACATAGATCTCATGGCAAGAGAAGTTGTCCTTTCTAATGACATAATTGAGAAGATAAATAAATTGGCAGATCAAACGAGTGAAGTTGCGAAAGCATTGAAGACCCATACTCAACAAGTGTATATTTCATTTCTTTGGGGAGAAGTAATGAAGGTGGAAGGATTTGATGAGATTATGTTCGAAGAAGCATTTGACTTTTTGAATGAAAATGAAAAGCTAGCGAGGTCATTTCTTGCAAAAGGGGAAAATGGTCGTAAAATATGGTTGATGAAGTTTCAAAATGAAATTCGACAAAATGAAGCTAGTGCTAGTTTAGACTAGGTTTTGGTTTATATACTTGTTGACCTATTTCCTTTTATAATACTAGGGGAATGCACGCGCTACGTGCGTTGCAAATTTGTGGGGCCTATAAAGATAAACAACTCACTCTAAAAATAGATAGCATGCCATTCTAAATGGGTAGTTACATCGTGTTTAAATTTGAATGTGCGAAGAGCACCAATGGGATCATTATAGTGGGGGATTGTTTTGTTTGTGCAGGGTAATGTTTGAAAAAAAAAATGGAGGGCTAGAATCTGGGGGGAATATTCACCCTATTCTCTTTACTAATAGTATAGATTTTAAGTACTTCTTGTTTTTATATTTACATTTGGTTGATTATAGTTTGAGTATGCATCAGCCATGGATGTTGGAGTTTTCATGCTCTTATATGCTTAGGGACTTATTTCTTTTGCTTGGAATGGTCGATTCTTATCTTTCTTTCTTTTTTTTGTTTGTTTTGCCTTTTTAGCTCTTAGTAATATTTTAAATTATTCTTCATTTGTTTTTTGCTGTATATAGTCTTGGTGTGCCCTAAACAATTAGGGCTTTTGTCTTTCTAATTAAATCAAATCTTTATTAAACATCCTTTGTAACTGTGAGACATGGAAATGTCACCTAAGATGACATCTGATATCATCACGCGGGGATCAAAAAGATATAGAGTCGCCATCATCCAAGTTAAGGTGTGAATGGACACCAAAGGGATCATCTATGCCAAATAGAGCCAAAGTAGCTCTAATACAAGGAAAAATCCAGAGATCAGGTAAGGGGAATTATTTATGAGCGGGGGAAGGTGTTAGGCACTCCCACTCATCCGTCTAAGACGGTTGCCACATGCTTGCTCATGCTAAGGATTGTTTGCTAATAAAAAATAAACAAAGGATGCTTAAAATAAGCAAAATGTGTGTGATTATTCCACATGAGTAATCCAATGGATTTGGACTCTCCTCATGGATATATCACTTTAGAACTTCATGAGTGAAGGAAAATCCAAGTAAAATTTGAAGAAAACCAATTCAAGGCAAATCTGGAAAAATCTGGCTAAAAGAGCTTGAAAGCTTAGATTAACCATAACTCATTCAATTTAAATCCAAATCCATTGAAACCAAAGCCATTTGAAAACTAGTATATAGCAGAGTATACAGTAAAAAATTCAGCTCAATCCGACTTAAAATGAGAGAGAAATCCACATATGAAATCTGCTGTTATAACTCAGAAAAAGCTATGAGTAGGCATTTTCAAAGTCCTATTCGTGGAGTTTGGCTCAATAAAAATCCATGAAAATTTGCATGGAAGGAGTATGTGGTGCCATCTTTCCAAAGAAAAAAACCTCACACCAAACTCTATCCGAATGCGGCTTGTGTGCTCTCTTGAACGGGCCTAAAAGACCACAGATTAGCTCTGGACTATGCCAGCGAGCAGCTCTGAGTCAATTGAGCACCCAAGGCACAAACGAGATCAAAATCCGCTGAAACCAGTTGGAAATGAAAATAGACTTCTCAAGGAAAACTCAAAAACTGGAATCACTCAAAATGGATTAAAATTGAGCAAATGGTGCACCATCAGAGCGGCAAGTTCAGCAATCTGGGCTGAACTAACTTACTGACTTTGAACAGATGGTGTCAAAAAATGGCTTCATAAAAATGAGCGAAAATTTCCAGATATAAAGTAGGCTTTCCCATCTATCACATGTCTTTGGAATCACTCAAAAATTCATCCGGAGGATGAAGTTATGAGCATTCTAAGACATGGTACAGATGCTGCCCTGTTTTGAAAAACCTTGAGTAAAAGTGTGAAACCAGTGCATGTGTGCAAGTGGATTCGACCAAAATAACTTGAAATCATGAAAAGCAACTCATGAAGTCCTAGAAATTCATTCTAAGGCCAGAGATCTCAGATTTTCCATATTGAGCATGGAGAATCCAAGATCTAGCCTATTTGATGCAAAACAGTGAAAAAGTGTGTGATATTGGTAAAAACACATATCTAGGAGAAGATTAAAATCCATTGCTATTGAGAGCATGGATCATGTTGGTTTCTCCAGATTCAAATAGCACAAATAATCAGCATATAAAAATAACATGCAAATCATTCAAGGTAGGTTCTAGCCTAAAGGATCCATTCCATCTTCCTTTTCCCAAGGCTCTCTCTTCACGTTTTACGGCTAGAGAGGATTCCCAGGTACTTTGGAAGAGGTTTGGGGCTTGCAAACAATCACCAAATGGCCTTACACTACAGAAAGGTAGAAGTTGGGAGTTGAAATGTAAAGGAGAAGCAAGAAATGAAATGGAGCTTTACCTTTAGTAGTTTGGGCCTTGAGTAGACAATCCAGCAGAGTTTCCCTTCTTCTTGCAAAGCTTCTAAGCCTCAAATTGTCAGCCATTTGCAAGAGGAGGACCCCTCTATTTATAGGCAAAGCCAAGGGTAGAAGAGTCCCAAGGGTATGCCAAAAAAGCCTTCTAGATTATTCCAAGTCTCCTCAAAGGCATGAATTGGAGTAATTCAGCAAGTTTCAGAGGGTGAAATAGAGAGTTCAAGTCCCTGAGAAAGAGGTAATATGCGTAAATAAGGCTCAGAAATTGAGCCATTTCGCAAATCCTCGAAACAGCCAAAACCGTATACTTGGTGCGGTTTCAATAGAACCGTCACTCTAATACGGTTTCCATGCAAATTCAACCAAACCGCACATACAGGGCAGTTCAATTCAGTTACGCTCGTCATGATTGCTGTCGATGTGTCTCAACGGCCGAAGCTTCCGGAAGCTACGTGGCAGCTCACGCAACAAACATGAATATCAACTGTGTTGTGTATACGATTGTAACCGTACATACAGGGCGGTTGAGACCAAATTCTCAAAAACCGCACATATACTACGGTTAGCACATTTTTGGTTGGTTTTGAGCCTTATCTGCACAGGCCAGGCTTATTTACATGTAATATCGTTTAAGTAAATGTCATCGTATTTTTTAATCTCCATTTACTTAAGATATTACATGTAAATAAGCAAACAACCTCCCATTTGAATCCATTAAAAATATTTCCAGACCCAAATTCCAAGTGGATAAAAAGTCAACTTTCCAGTTCCAGGCTAAATTCCGGTTTTTCAGGTTCGGTAAAAAGATTCAACATGTTAATACCAAGGTATTCGTCAAGATTTAAAATCTCAAAAAATTCATTTATGCAATAACATTGCTAAAAACCTAATTACCGGGAAAAATTATCTTCAAATCTTGCTTTAAAAAATATTTCATTTTCTGGGGTCAAAAGTCAACAAAATTCAACCTGAAAAAGTTTGACTTTGCATAAAAGATTGAATTCGGGCCTTTTCCTTTGCGGCTTTGGATTCAAATGGGTTAAGGATCTCAAACCCAAAGCTAAGAATTGAAAATTCCAATAAAATATTTCTCTCCTTCAAGACTTATCAAAAATCATGCAATTTTGGGGTGTCTACAGTAACTTCCTTGTATAGGTGTGATACACATGATATTTTGTCTCTCACCATGCTGTTAGATGTTTCCTATCCCATGAATGATACAGATTGTTTGTAATTTATTCTACTCTGCTTAGTAGCAGAAATGATGGATCACTTCTTAAGCAACCATAGTCTCTACCTATGAAATCATGACATAGGCCTCCAGCAATTGCAATTATATTCGCCCTTTCATTGCTCCATTGCAATTGATTTTGTTTCTATTTGTGCTATGAGGAGGGGAGCCATAAGATAAAAGACCGTCTCTTTTGTTGGGAAGAATCCACATGTACTTATTTGGCCATTATTTTACTTGCATTGGCTCAATTTGAAGGTTCTTATGCTACACTTCCTTTTAACAGGGTAACAATAGTGGCGGGGTTTGAGTTTGCCATCTATCTTATGTATCGTGGATGATAAGACCATTATCCATCGCATATCCAACTTGCTAGGGTTAGATAAGAGATGTTTTTATAGAGTAGAAACTCTAGGGAAGCAAATGATTTAAAATTCGCATGGAAAGGAAGCACTAAATCCACTTCAGTTTCTAGGGGAGAGCTACTTCAGTTTTTAGGGGGAGGTGTTTGTAATTGCATTTGTACGAGAAAAGAAGAACAAAATTCTAAAACATTTTTTATTTTACATCCAAACACTTTGAAAAAATAAAAAAAACCTTTTTCTTGGAAAGTTTCTTTTATAGCCTAAAAAATAGCTATTTCCTCGAAAACAAACAGAGCTTAAAAAAAAAGGGGCTATTTTCGAGAAAAACAAACAGAGCCTAAGAAATAGCTATTTTTCGTAAAACGATTTATGTTTGAAGATCTCGTATGTTGTCTTCGGGAGAGTCCATTGCGATCGATATCGAGCATAAAGAAAAAATCACGACTGAAGAGGAAGCTCTGCCGAAGCGCCATCGTCCCCAACCTGAACCTGTGCGGATTATTCACTCCTCCCATCGTCGGTGCGAGTACCCTTCGTTGCCGCCTTCTAGCGAAGAGCCTTCCCGTCGATCAACTTCCTCACCGTCAACTGACAAGGTAAGGTTTTAGGTTTCCATCAGTTTCATCAGTGTCGCACATCATCTCATCTCTCTGTCTCTCGCATTCTATCTCTATGTATCGATTGCTCCCCGGACCTTCTTTGAGATCTTCGGTAGGTTGTCTCGATCCGTGGATCTGATCTATATTTTTGATTTCTCAATCGATTTGGATTGTTGCATGCTTCTTTCTTTTGTCAACTTATTGGGTTGCCTGAAGAAGCCATTGCACATTTCTTTGAGGTTGCTAGAAGCTTAAAATATGATGCTGTCTTAGGAGAACATGTAGACAGGAAAACTGAGATGATACTTTGAAATGGATGCTGTGGCTGGTATTTGAATTTGTGAGATTGGCCTTGGTTGCAAACGAAACATTCTAACTTTAGCAGCGACTTCACTTCGCTTGCAAATTATCGACTCTGTAAATTCTCTTGGGGGTCGGATTGCAAGGTCCGTCATCTGTTTTCCTAAACTCATCTTGACTCGATAAAATTGCTTTCTTTTCATCCTTTTCCCTTTGGTGGCATCGGAGACATGTCTGTATTGAGAATGAGGAATATGATTCATATATTTCCTGTCCAGAATATGTTAGTGCTAATTGCAAATGAAATTTGTTAATCAGGCCGACTGGACCTTCAGTCAAGTTTGGTCCAATTATTACTTGGAAATGAATCAAATCACAACTGGCGAGGTTATCCGGTCATTAGTCTTTTACCATATCATTTGAAAGTAATCATTACTAATTACTAATTAATTTCTTGGCTGCATTTCAAACACAGGAAGTGTAGGACTTTAAGGTCTTAGTTTTAAGCCATTAGTTTAGCAGTTGCACCAGAAAAATATATGAGCATAAGAAAATGAAATATTCTCATTCGAAACTTGGTCATTTTCCTTGATTATTTTCATTTTGTTCCAAACATAAGAAAATGAAAAATTCTCATTTTCAAGTCTATTTTCTCATGTCCGTCCAAACAGTTGAAAAACTTTGATTTTATTTCTGATGTAAAATGTTTTTCAAAGAATTTACATGAAAACAAACAAAGCCTTAGGCTTCCACACTTCATTTGATCTCCTTGGTTGCAGCCCCATTCATTGCCTGCGATAAGGGATTGCGGCCTTCTCTTTGATCTCCTACTTCTATCTTTTATTCTTCTTCTCTTAGCATATTCTATTGATTTGATCTAATTTGTGCATCTTCTGTTGATTTTTTTTTTGATCGGTAATAAGAGAAATTGTATTAATAAACGAAGAGAGAAAGTACATCTACACCAAAAGTGTATAGCAAAAAAAGGAACAATAAGCAACTTTAGGACCCTAAAATCTTTACATGATAATACTTCTTAGAGATTCAAACCAGTGCGTGAGTCCTTACTTGATGCCCAAAACAGGATATTACTAAGAGAAGACTGAAATATGCCTTGAACAGATCTTGAGTTGTTGGGTTGCCCTGAAGGTTCTCTACCTACTTCATATCTTGAAATACCAATTGGGGTGCCTTATAAGTCTAAAGTGGTGTGGGAGCCAGTGATTTCCCGAATGCAAAGGAAACTAGCATCTTGGAAAAGTAACTTCTTATCAAAAGGTGGGAAGATGACTCTTATTAAAAACTCTTTAGGAAATCTCCCGACTTATCTGTTTTCTTCTTTGGTTTGCCTGGCATCAGTAGTGGAAAGCCTTGAAAGAATCTAAAGAAACTTTCTTTGGAAGGGTTGGGATGAAGCAAACAAATATCATCTAGTAAGTTGGGAGGAGGTGTATAGAGATAAAAAGGAGGATTGGGTATCAGAAGGTTGCGACTCTTTAATCAGTCCCTTTTATCCAAATGGAGTTGGCGGTATGGGAAAGAACCTACAAGTCTGTGGAGGAAGCTGATTACAATCAAGTACAACTATAATCCCAATGATTGGCTGCCAAGTCATGCGAATGGCTATGTTGGATGTAGCCTCTGGAGGCCTATGTGTAAATTCTCCTCACACCTTACCTCTAGTTTGAGGTATGAGTTGTGGAAAGGTGATAGAATAAGATTTTGGGAAGATATATGGTGTGGGGAAGAGCCGTTAAAAGTCAGATTTTTCGACCTCTTCAGCATCACTACTTTTTCGCACATGTACATTTCTGAGCTATGTTCCTATGATGGGAGTGGATGGAATTGGAATCTTAATTTTAGATAGAACTTGTTTGATTGGGAAATTGACTCTCTTGCTTAACTGTTAGCTAGCATTCATGGCCATTAGCTGAACTCAAATTAAGATGTGATGAAATGGGTGGGGAACAGATCAGGTGAGTTTACCGTAAAGGGGTTCTACAAGCATCTAGCCAAGAAGGACATCAGATTTATGCTCTTAGAAATGCTATAGCAGCCTAATCTTCCATCCAAAATTGGTTTCTTTATATGGACAATAGTGTTGGGGAGAGTTTTGACAATAGATAACCTCATGAAAAGAGGATGGCAAATCCCAAACAGATGTGTATTGTGTAAATCTGATTCGGAGTCTGTAAATCATTTGTTTGTTCGTTGTAAGGTTGCTCATGATTCGGAGTCTGTTATCTTACAAAGATTTGGCAAACTATGGGTGCAGCCTAGAGATTTGATTCAAGTGTTGCAGTCTTGGAATTATAGCAAAGGTGTCTTGAGGTACGATGTATTGTGGAATTTGGCACCGGTTGCTATTCTTTGGGCATTATGGAAAGAGAGGAACAAGAGAATTTTTAAAGATTCATCTAGTTTATTTTGGGGTTTATTAGAATCATCTCTCAACTACCTGCTGTATTGGGCATTGAGTTATGAATCTTGTAAAGGGATGGTTCGTCATGAGTTTCTTGAGTGTGGGAACTTTTGTGATTTGTAGAACTGATCATGTACACCGATCGTGTATTGTTTAGTTTTTGTACTCCTTTCTTTTTTATGCTTTAATATACTCCTTTTTATTACCGATAAAAAAAAATTTGTTGTCAAAAATTCTCTTATTCCTCTCTTTCCATAATGTCCATAAGATTGCTACCGGTGTCAAACTCCACATTTTCTGAAATCAAGATGTCTCTCACCACTATTCCAAGAACAAAGAGCTAGCTTCACATCTTTAGGTTGGGCCCACATCACTCCAAATCTAGATAGGAAGGCAGTGCAAATCTCATGTGCCACTGAGCAATGAAGAAGCAAATGGTTCACTATTTCCAATTGAGATTTACATAAAATGCATCTATTAGGGATTTTCCAATCCTCTTTTCATGAGGTTATCCATTGTTAGGATCTTCTCTGCTACTGCTGTTTATAGAAAAAAATCCTACTTTTGATGGAATGAGAGGTTGCCATATCGTTTTTGATAAGTTAAAACTGAGGTCTTGCACACATAAATGGGAGTAGAGGCTCTTGGTTTAAAACTTACCCGCTCTTCCCCATTACCATCTCATACAATCCTGATCGCTACTAGGAATTTGCCCATTTATCCTCCCCAATAGATAAGAAAGGGACTCAATCTCCCAATCAAACATAGCTTTTCTGAATTGCAAGTTCCACGTAATCCCCCCTACCCCTTGAAAACATTTATCGGCAATGTATGTTTGTGAAGATGAAGTGATGCTAAATAAGTCAGGAAAACCCTCTCTTAGAGAACCCTCACCACTCCAAGGATCGTCTCAAAATGTAATCCTGTCTCCTCTTCCCAACTGAAATCATAGACTCGGAAGAAGCAAATGGTATAGCTTACAAATCGGCCTCCATTGGCTACACCCGATGTGCCCACTCAGCAAGGTTGGCATCCAAGAGGCATGACTGTAGGCGTATTTTGTGCATATTAGATTTCTCCGTAGACTTGATGCTTCACACTCAAACCTCCAACATCATTTTGCTATTAGGCTTTATTAAAGAGGCGCAAATTTCTAATACCCAAGCCTCCTTCACTTTTAGGTCTACAGACCTCTTTCCAACTAATAAGATGGTATTTTCTGGACTCATCCTAACTTGCCCATAAGAAATCTCTTTGTATTTTGTCAATTCTGTCCAGAACTGATGCCGGGGCCTCCATAATAGAAAGCATATAAGTTGGAAGGTTCGAGAGAGCACTTTTGATAAGGATAACCTTACCTTCTTGTGTTGTTGTTGTTTTTTTCATTAAAATCACTAGCAGAAAGTTGTCGAAGCAACAGCTTTCCAATTTTTCTTTTCTTTTTTTTTTTTGTTGTTGAAGAAATTTGAAAGATTTATTTTTGTTAGTGATTGTTTCTACAGATTTTGAGTCTTTATTTTTTACAATTTTGGGATATTTCCCTGCATTTATTGTTCTTGGCCTGTTGTTATTTTAAGCTTTCACTTAATGTTAGAATATTTGGGTCTCGTTCATTCAATAGATCTTGGTCACTAAATTATTGTTATTTTAAACCGCTAGGGTTGCCCAGTTGGTAAAGGGAAGTACCTGGGAGGAGCCATAAAAATGGACGTTTAGGGTTCAAACATCCTTTTGATGCTCTATGACTTAAATGATACAAGGGCCTTGTGGGTGGGTTCTTGTATACGGGATTTACTCCTCTAGGGTGGGTCCAAAGGGCCCTGCCTAGGGTAGGTTCCACATCATTTAAAAAAAAAAAAACACTAACAGAATTTTCATGGCATGACCTGGACGACTAATGAAATTAGCAGTCAATGTCCCACTTTCTCTTCTCTAGAAGTTATAATGTACTTTATTCTTATCTTAATACTTGGTTTAGTTGAGGATTTCTCTATGCTTAGCATGGCAAGATAAAGAACATATTCTCTGTCTTACAAGTTTTTGCTTATCATCTTTGTCTTTGTGCCTGTAGGTTTTTCTGGGTTTTCCTGTATCGCATTTGATGCTCTATAAGTGAGCAGATCATGGCTGAGAGATTTCCTGCTAGTCAGGTGAGAACCTTTGTGTGTCAGTTTTTTATTTTTTTATTTTCATATAAATACTGGGCCAAATGGTTCCATACGAACTCGACCTCTTACATGTATGGTTGAAACTTGAAAGCATGCAACCAGGCTTTTAGTTGCACACTAAAGAAAAAAGGGAAAAAGAAACAAGCACACTGTGCACGCTATGCATTTTGAAATGTTAGGATGAACATTGCTCTTTTAAGGATCTAAAGAATTTTTAACCTCATTATGTATCAAAATCACCTGAAGATCATCATGTATTTTAGGTCTTTGTTCTGGCTGTATGATTACCAAGTTCGAAGTAGTTCACCTTCTTTTATATTAGTTATTTTTTTTCTTTTTCTTCTTCCTCTTTTTTTTTTAAAACCAAACAAAAAGGGACAAAAACCAGAAGGATACAGTCAAAATATATATCTTTTGTCAATTTACAATGAAATTGACAAAAGGACACAATCAAAATATATATCTTTCCCAAATTTTCCCATGAAATTGACGAACATTAACTTCTCAATTTGAGGAGATGTCAATAAAGGCATTATTTAATTTATCCAAGGTTGTTCTTCATAAGATGATGCAAATATAAGTTTATGCAAGGTTGTTCTTTATACAATGATGCAAATATTATTCTTTGCTTAGATGTGTAACATGTGTTATGATATGATGAATCTGCCGAGTTACTATTGTTCAACTGTCAAGTAAGCGACCTTTATGGACTAAAATGAGGGAAAGAGAGTTCCATTTAATTATTGTTTGATTTTTTGATGAATAATCAAGATTATATTAAGAAAGAAAAGGAATTTATGAAAGTGCTTGATAAGAAAACAGCTCCATAAATCACACACATGCACACACATATGTAGAACATGAAGGAAAACCTTTCTAAATGTAACTAAAGGGGTCACCTAAACTAAATCTAAGAGAATTAGTATTTTTTGGTAGCGACTTTATGTCATAAGAATCTTCAGTTGTATTGCCCTAGAATTAGTGAGTGCGTTTGTGAAGTTTGTTTATAATTTGTTTCTGGCTATGCTCTCCATTAACATTGATGGATTCCTTGTTGTTTGGAGAAAAGTTTTTTGTTTGTCATAGCAGGTTTAGTTCCATAGGGTGACATTTGGTTTGGATTTGAGTAGACTGTAAAAAGACATACAACCTATTTTTTTTTATATTATCAAATCATCCAAAAATCTCCATTTCTTCCAAATTTAAGGCCTCTAATTAAGTATAACTACCAATAGGTCCTTTTCTCACTTATTTGACTATAAATCATGCTATTTAAATCTAATTTAATCCAACTTAAGCCTAATTAAAATTTCCCAAATATATTAATTATTTAGTTAATTAATTTATTAATTGGCCTATTAGGAAAAGACTAAAATACCCTTCCTTTTATTTATATCCTCTTTAACCATTTGATTTCTACCAAAATTTCCAGATTTAATCTCCTCATTATTTCTATTTATAATATCAATTTAGATTATAATTTTAATCCTCCAAATACTTAAATCAAAAACTCTATTCCTCAATAATTGGATTTATTTATTTTATTCTTCTAATATTCAAATTTATTTATTATATTATTATTATTATTTCCTAAAATTCAGGATTCTATAGTGTTACCGAGATGAGGATGCTAAAATTGGCTTATTGGAAAACTAAGAAAGACAAAATAAGAAATGAAGAAATTTGAAAGTTGTTAGGTACAACATGCATTAGGGATAAAATGGAGGAGAGTAGGTTAAGATGGTTTGATCATGTAAAGCTCAAATGTAGAGATGCACCATTAAGAAGGCCTGAGAGTATGCATATTGAAGGGCCTAAGCGAGTTAGAGGAAGACCTAAAAAGTTATGGATGGAGTGTATAAAACAAACCTTATAAAAACGTAGATTAACTGAAGATATGATTTTTGATAGAGCGGGATGTAGAGACAAGATTTATGTCGCTGACCCCACTTTGGTGGGAACTGGCTTATGATGATGATGGTGGTGTTAATTAAAGAAACATATATTTTTAAGAACTATTAAATTACTAGCGAGTTTTGTAATTGGCCCGTTATCTTGTAAGGCACTCATATTATCTCCTGCCAGAAGAGCTGGTAGTTACTTAGTGCTCCATATGATCTTATAGTTCAAACGAAAAATTGTGTGCTAGCTGCTAATGACCTTTTTCATTAAGTTCCTAAATTTTATCTAAATTTCCATGAATTAGTTCTACTAGAGAGGGGCAGAGATGTAGCTTAGGTCAGTCTGCTGTTTTCAGCCACCCACAATAAACATAAACCGGAAGGGGATTTCCTTAGTTAGGCTTGCCACATGGGCAACTGGGCTTTTCTCTAGCACTTAGGTCATGCTAGACTAGGTGAATTTTGGGACTTGGTGTCTGGTCCTATGTTTACTTTAAGAACATGGCTATAAAGAGAAGGAAATCTCCAATCTTGCATTTCCTGCATTCTTTGAATTTTGTGACAACCCATAGCAGGCTTATTTCCTTTTTGCTACTGTCTCCTTGTGTTTCTTAATTAGCTAGTTATTTCAGAGTTTGTATTCTATCTGTGTTCAATTTTCTTCTCATATATAACATGAACTGATCTGAAAAAATATAGATTTTTAGCTATGATTATTTACATTATTTATTAAACAGCTAATCGTAATTTATTTAAATGTTTTATATTTCTTACTAATCAGAATTATATTACACAATAGTGACACAATAAAATTTACAGATTATTAGTTATTTACTATTAGTAATGCATTCATGTGATGCATTTTATAGTGATAATTATAATTGCTTATTACTGCAATATCAAATTGCAGGTTACTAACCTACTACTAAACACACATTGATAATATATTAATATGAATTGTATTTCTGCTGACTATTTTATTTTTTATTTTCTGTTCCCTACAGTGGATTTATCTCATTAATAGGCGATTCAATATCTGATGTTCCATCCTAATTTGGTTTTCTGGTTCTCGTTGCTGCCTGAATTATAAGATAGCAAGGAATACTGGTTTTAAATATAGTTCTGTATCATGCGCATTGCATGATAAATATCGTGTTTATTGGCACAATACACTGTCTTGTTTCGTTAAGCTAGCCTTATCGCATCTTGTTCCATCAAGCTAATATTATCATGCAATAAGTCTAGCATATCGACTGTATCTGGTGGTACAGTCAATACACGACAGTGTATACACTGAATTGTTCAATATAGTGGTTATGTAAAAAAAAAAAAAAGGCTAGATGAGGAATAGAGAGGCATGTTATCGCTCAAAATGAAACAGAGGTGGAAGAGAGAGGATATGGAAGATATAGGTGAGGGAGAAATAAGGGGGGAGAAGTGAGACAGAGGGGGAGGAGAGAGGTAGGAGAAAGAGAGAGAAGGGGGAGAGGCAAGCCAAAGTGAGAGGGGAAGTGAGTGATAGAGGTTGGGGGGAGGGGGGAGAAAGAGGGAGAAGAGAGGGGAGAGAGAGAGAGAGAGAGAGAGAGAGAGAGAGAGAGAGAGAGAGAGAAGGGGGGTGGGAGTGGCAGGCCTGGTCGCCCTCACCATTCCCTATCGAGCTTCGGACTTGAAGTGGGGTTAAATGATTGAAAGAAAGGGCCTTATGCCCTTTTATTATATATATGTAAATGTTAGGCAAATATATTTGTAAAAAATATATTGAATGGTAAAAAATTAATTATATATATATATATATTCTCTAATATTAGTTTTGTAAATTTTTTATAATATTTTATATTATTTTACAATTTGTTTAAAATCGTATGTTTATGTACGGCACTTCTATTTTATTTAGTTAGATTATTGAAGGCCTTTACATTTGGTTCATTTTCTCTTCACACATATATTGAAAATTTTAATATATTTCATCTTGAAATTCTTATGTCACCTCAAACATATTTTTTGCATTTTTTAAGTATTTAGTTTGAGGTTTTTTTTTCTAAATTCTTTTATAGATATGGCAACCAAAAAGCAAAGGAGGACTATTAACATAGGTTGGCAGAATGAATTTTCTTATTCTATTTATTGGTTTATCTAGCATATTAAAGCTTTTGTTAATTTTTGATTAGTTTTTCAAAGGTTTTCATTTGTTCGTGCATATGATGATTTATTTCCATATCACTATATATTCTTTTTTTATGCCTATGATGTGAGATTATTTATCATATTTTGAGCTTATCTTTCTATCCAAATAGGTTTTGTTTTATGTATCCATCATTTTTCATCCATATCCACCATTTTATATTGTATCAATGTGTATCTGTATCTGACACATATATCGATATGTATCCATTTCTAGATTGGTTGATACGATACTTTGGCACGATATATATATATATATACTGCACATCAAGCTTTTTGCTTGTTACTTTATTGTTTAATCAGTCTGCTGGATTGATTGGTTTGCATGCAGATTTACACATCTGGATAACACTGCACACTGGATACAAATAATTTCATGCTATTCTGATAATTTATATTAGGAAGATATACTCATCTGTATATACTGATTGAGAAAATGTTGATTGTCTAGAGAATTGGCTGAACTTTAAGTCAGACAGTTCTAAGCAGTGATAAGGCATGCCAATACCTTGTGGATTTTTGTCCTTTGTCCAGTTAATTGTTGGTGTTTAAATGACAAGGCATTTGCTCTTCACTAGTTTAATCTTGAAAGTTATGAAAATTCATTTCAAAATAACAATTTATAAGTTCAAATTTCTTTCCACTCATTCAACAGACTGGAAAGGAATTTGGCATCAATCAAACTTCTATACTCAATGTTCCCTTTTTTTTTTAAAAAAAAAAAATTTTGGTGTTTGATTTTTCAGGATTCGGCGGGGACAACACTCATGGATCTCATAACCTCAGATCCCTCATCCGTCCCCCCATCAAATTCTGGAACAACTCCTTCCACACTTGGGAAGCCAGTGCAAACAGATCGAAAGACGAAGAAAGGAACTTTAATGCAGATACAAAGTGAAACTATTTCTGTGGCAAAAGCTTTGAATCCTGTGAGAACAAATATTATGCCTCAGAAACAGAAGAAAAAGGTACGTGTTTACTTTTTGTCCAATATTTTGAATTTCCCTTTACCAATGGAACTAAATGATGTTTCTGAAAATATTGTTTTATTTCTCATATGAATTTCTATGATTCCTATCATGGTTATACTTCAAGCAATTATTTCTTTCTATTAAACATATTGATGGTGAGGCACTTTCCCCGGCATACGGAATAAAAAAATCCAAGATGACTTCTTTTTCTATTAAGAATCATCCATCTTGAGTATATTGTCTCTAATTCAATTTGCTTCATTTGCAGCCGGTTTCATATTCACAATTGGCAAGGAGTATTCATGAACTTGCTGCTGCATCGGATCAGGTAAGTATCTGTAGTCCTGTGATTATTCATTTTGCTTGCTGCTACATTATGATCAGATACATATGTGTGGTCCAACTACTCATTTTACTGCTTATATGCTCTTATTGTAGTTTTGATTTGTTATTCTATTTGTTTTTTTATTGTAGAAAAGCTCCCAGAAGCAGTTAGTGCATCATGTATTTCCGAAACTTGCTGTGTACAACTCTGTTGACCCTTCTTTGGCACCATCTCTTTTAATGGTATGGATTTAATTGCCTATTCATTTCTAATCTTCTTTTGTAATTGCCCTTCAACCTGATTTAGATCTCCAGAATTGAAGCAAGACTGTAGAACTTATATAATCTTACTGATTCTGTTTCAAAATTTTGTTTGTAATATTAGTTGACTTGGTGCACGGGTTATATGTTTTGATGTTAGTATATTTGTTATGGTGGTAGATAACATATTCTTTGCTTTTGATGCTATTTTTTCTATGCTTTGGTTGGCTTGTTTTAGTCCAGATCTGGAATTGCATTCGTTGTTGAATGAGCATCCACTTCTTCAGCATCAGAAATTTACACACTTTTAATAATTTGTAAACTTGTGCTGCTCTTATTGGTGGGATACATATATAATTTGTCAAGATGTGGGGAGTGAGAAGAAGCCATCTGGAAAACTAATTGAAGGCCCTCATTTGTGATCTTTCATTTACAAAACCTGAAAACCAAATCTGATAATGTGAGCATTTTCGCTCATGTCAGACATGGGAGCATTTTATATGTCTGATTGAGACAGTTTGTGTTCTTCCATGTAGCTTGTGTGACCTTTTTGCCCAGTGGAGGTTCCCCTCCCTGGGATTATGTGGATGCTGTTTATATCAGTTACCATTCTACGCTAGTAGTCCGTGTTTTTGGAAGGAGAAAAACATACGCATCTTTGAGGACCGACATTAGCTGCTATCAGCTGTGCTGGAATCTATTATCTATCCTTTATCTACCTGGGCAATCCTGCTACCTTCATTCCACAGCTACTCGATTGATTATATTACATGATTTTGGGTTTTTTTCTGCTTCTAGGAGGTTGACGGGGTTGGGTTTGTGGTGCATACAGATTTCTATTATTGCTTCTGTTGGGGGTTGTCTCACTTTACCTGCATGATCAATTCTGCGTTACATGACTGGAATACCTTGTTCCATCATGCCTATAAGTCATCCATCCGGGCTATTGTGGTGTGCTCTTGGGGTGGGTTGTTGGGGCTACACCAGGTAGATATAACTATGAAGCCTATGATTGTGTTTGGTATGTAGTTTGCACCTTGGATGGGATATTCACTTGTTTTGTTGGGTGCTGTCTTGTGCTTTTCTCTTCCTTATCTATATATATGCTTCATTACTGCGGGGGAAAAAAAAACTGATAATGTGAACCATTTGATCAGTGTGAGTCTTTACTGCTTGAAAAACTTTTACATTCACCCAAGTGCTATCAACGAATCAATGATGCAGCAGCTAGTGATTTATAGATTTCTTACCCCATTTGCATATATTTCACCTGTCGAGAATCACCCACCATCCAGAATGACCACTTTATGGAGATGAGGTTGTTACCATCAGAATCAGCTCTAAGGCAGCTGTAAGCATGATAAAGGCCACTTTGTGCGGCACTGAGCACTCCAAATCAGCTTTTGCTGGAATGAAAAGAGTCTCCTTGGTAAACTGATGTTTCTCACTGGGTACAATCATTCCCAGTCCACACCCATCTTCGACATCCCCCTTCTCTGCAAACCAAGGTGAATAGAAATGGTGAATAATATGGTTGAAAGAATCTACATTCCATCACATAGATTTCTTCCAAGCGTAAGCCACCAAGAAATATGCCATTTATCAGGATATAAATAACCACTCACCAATGCATGTGAGCTGATATCTGCAGCAAATGGTATGGATGCTTCACCTTAAGCAAAATATCATCCACATACCAAAAATCACCCAAAAAATCACTTCACTTCCAGGGCCTAATGAAATCAGCTTAGGTAGGAATTCACCGTAATATTACCTGTTTGTTTTCCAGATTAAACACCATAACTAATGGAAAAATCAGAGTTGATGGGATTGCAACTCACCTATTATTTCTGTACATATTTAAGAAAGATATTCTGCAGAATCATTCTCAAGTAACCAGCATATTGGGATACACCAAAAGGTTCCTGCCTTGTATTATTTCAGCTGGTCCAAAAAAAAAAAAAAAACACTGAAGTATTTGAGACACAATTAAGGTTGATTAAAGTCGAGGTCTTCAATTTTGATACTTTTCAACTGACTCCCAGTATTTGTATCCAAAGTGTCCAACAACCATTCCTCGTATCCTAAAATTTAGGAGTAAAGCATATCCGACTCCTAGACATATACCCACACCGGTACTTATACCCGAGTCCATGGAACATAGGTTGAAACTTGCTTGAACATGAAAACCCCCTTTGGAATTCTATTTCCACCTTATGTGAACCAATATGCCCATTCTTCCATTAGCTATGGAGAGTTTTGGAAGAGTGGAAGTAATGAAAAAGAAAGCTATAGAGTAAATAGAGATGTTGGATAATAAGGAAGGTAGTGGGAGATGGGACATGCAAGATAGGGTTAGAAGGATGGAGATTAAAGAGAGCTTGGGGAGCATCCTGAAGAATGAAGAAATTCATTGGAGGCAAAAATCTAGAATCAAGTGGTTGAAAGAGGGTGATGGGAATACAGCATTTTTTCATAAGGTAGCTAATGGGAGAAGAGCCAAGAATGGTATTTATAGATTGGAAGTTGATGGGAGAGAGGTGGAGGATGTGGTGGAAATTGGGAACTCTTTATGTCAGTTTTATGCTAATCTTTATAGATCCAAGCAAAAACATCGGTTTAAATTTAAGGAGTGTGGTCAATCGAAATTGAATGATTAGGAGAGAGATTGGATGGAAAGGGACTTTGAGATGGAGGAAATCAGGATGGCTATTTGGGAGATAGAAGGAGATAAAGCCCCTGGGCCAGATGGCTTTACTATTGAGTTCTTTAAAAGGAATTGGGAGATTGTCAAGGAGGATTTAATGGAGGTGTTTAGAGAGTTTCACTCGAATGGTGTCATCCATAAGGCAACTAATGCTAACTTCTTAGTTCTCATCCCTAAAAGACCTGGAGCGATAAGTGTCAAGGATTTTAGACCTATTAGTCTCATGACTAGTGTGTATAAGATCTTAGCTAAGGTTTTGTCAATTAGGTTGAAAACCGTTTTACCAAAGATTATATCTGCTAATCGGAGCGCTTTTGTGGAAGGAAGGCAAATAATGGATGGGGCCTTGATTGCTAACGAGTGTGTAGAGAGTAGGCAAAGGTTGGGGGAACCTGGAATTGTATGCAAGCTGGATATTGAAAAAGCATATGATCGGGTTCAGTGGAGTTGTATTGATTCGGTTTTGCATTGGAAAGGATTTGGTATTCGTTGGAGACAATGGATTCGTGGGTGTTTAGAGAAGGTTCATTTTTCCATTCTTGTTAATGGGATAGTGAAAGTTTTCTTCCCTTCTTCGAGAGGTATCTGCCAGGGGGATCCTTTATCCCCTTTTTTGTTCACTTTAGTAGCTGAGGTATTACATAGTTTCTTCTCTAGTGGGGTGGAAGGTATCTTGATTCAAGGGTTCCATGTAGGGAGAAGAGGCCCCAGAATTACCCATCTTCAGTTTGTTGATGATACTCTAGTATTCTTAGAGGATTCTAGAGATTAGGTTGTTTGCCTGAAGAGCATTTTGCATACTTTTCACATGGTTTCAGGATTAAGAGTTAATTGGGGGAAGAGCTCTGTAGCCGGGTTAAACATGAGGGAGGGGGACATTGAGGTGGTTAGCAGAATTTTAAGTTGTCAGGTTGCTTTGTGGCCTATTTCATATTTGGGTTTGCCCTTGGGTGGTTCCCCGCGCAATATTTGCTTTTGGGAGCCAGTTATTGAAAGGGTTGAGAAAAGGCTTATGGTATGGCAAAGGAATTATTTGTCTTTTGGGGGTCGAATCACCTTAATCAAAGCGGTCTTGTCTAATTTACTGGTTTATTTTATGTCCTTGTTCCGTATGCCTAAGCGGGTAGTGGCTATCATTGAGAAAGCTCAAAGAGATTTTTTATGGGAGGGTGGGGGTACAAAAAAGATGCATTTAGTGAGGTGAGCAAAGGTGTGCCTGGAAAAGGAAAAAGGGGGTCTAGGTTTGGGCATGATAGCTTTCCGGAACTCATCCTTGTTAGTCAAGTGGTTGTAGCGCTTCAGCACTGAACAAGATAGTCTTTGGCACAAGGTGATTGTTAGCAAATATGGTATTGACGCTAATGGGCGTTCTATTAATGTGAGGGCACGTCCTTCCGGAAATAGTCCTTGGAAAGCTATCATGGGAATGGCTCCTCTTTTTTACCCTCACATTAGATTGTCGATCGGGTCTGGTTGTTCAGTTCTTTTTTGGCATGATCGGTAGTGGGGCAATATTGCATTATCGAGTCTTTTTCCCCGTTTGCTTCCCTTAGCTACCCATCCTCAAGCCTTTGTGGCTGACATCTTGTCCATGTCTGGGTCAGGTCTATCATGGAACCTGGCTTTTAGGAGAGAACTTTGTGACGCTGAATTGGAGGATTTTGCTTCTCTCCTAGATAAGTTGAAGGATGTGTTCATCGATTCTTTTTCTGATGATAAGGTCATTTGGTCTCACTCTCGTCTAGTACATTCTGTTGTAAATCCTTCTTTAACTTGCTCAATCAAAGTGTTCATTCTTCTCCTGCTTCCTTTTCTGTTTCTCGGTTATGGAAACCCAAGGTTCCCCCTAAGATTAAGGCATTTTTATGGACAGCCATCCTATATAAGATTAATACGGCTGATCGTCTCCAAAGAAGATGGAAAACGAATGCTTTATCCCCTCACGTGTGTAGTATGTGTATGAAGGCCGGAGAGAGTATTGATCATTTTTTTGTACAGTGCCATTTTGCTACTACTATTTGGATGCGCTTGTTTTAGGTGATTGGAGTATCGTGGGTTCTTCCAAACACCTTCTCAGCTTTGTTCGCTCAATGGAGAATTGGAGGGTTGGGGAGTAGGGGTAACATTTTGTATAGGTCCATATTCCATGCAGTTATATGGCATATTTGGTTAGAGCGTAATAATAGGATCTTCCACGACTCCCAAGAGTCTGTGGAACAAGTTTTTGCTGCTATTATAGTTGCAGTAGCATCATGGTTGGCGGTTCTTCCAGAGTTTCGGGGTACTCAAGTTGTGGAGATAGTGAGAGATTGGCATAGGTGGTGCTTTTCTTATTCATTGTTAGGGGATGAAAGAGAGTGAAAGTGGTCTTAGATGAGTCTTAAATGGAAGGTATTTTCGTAGAGGCATCTCTATGTCATTGGCTTTGGAGTTGAATGCTTTATTCAGCTACGATTCTATCTTACGGTTGCTATAGCTGGTCCTTGGAAGCATATTGATGGGGGTTGGTTGGTTAGTTTTATTTCACTGAGTGGAGTATGTTTTTTGGTGGAGTTTTGTCATTGGGTTGGGTTGTCCATGTTGAAAATTGATTACATTCCATCTTTTATATTTATAAAATTTATACTATCATTACTCATCAAAAAAAAAAATTCTTCCCTTAGCTGGTTCTTGGTGCAGGTTTTGCATATTTTGTCATCTCATAAATATTAATGAGAGACATATGGATATATCCATTTCACATTAAAATTGATCTTTTATCTGTGCATCGGCCCTTTTAGAAAGTCCTTTTTAATAAAGATTATCTTTGTCTTTATTTATTACTAGGGTTGGAAAATATTGCTATAATTTTTCCATGCCTATGGATTAGTTGACATTTTTTCACAAAATGGAGCTTCTATCTTGAGACATTTGGAGTGGATAGGGTTTTGCGTTGTCTTTCTCCTCTTTTCTGAGTTGTTGGGGGGTTTTCTATGCAGAATATGAAGTTTAGTGCTTTCTGCAAAATTTAACCTTTTGCTATCAGGTGGTATCTGGAAAGATACAAACCACTGGGTTTTTAATTGTTAGGAGTGAGCTGCTGAAATATTGGTGCATTTAACCCCCTATTTTTTTCTTCATAAGGCTGCTGCATCGTCATGTGAGTTATTTTGATTTGGGAATAAGTATTGTTCTAGTTATGTGAATTTTTATTTTCTCATATTGTCATTATTAGTGTCAGTTAGGCTATTGTATGCAATTTTGGGGATGTTGGGCTTGTATGCAATGTCGGGGGGGGGGGTTGTTAGGCACTATTTTATGAATGTTGATTCAAGTCACTCTTTACCTATGAAAAATTAAAACTTTCGTTTGCTATTGGGAAGAACAATATGTTTTATTGTAAAGAATCAAGGTGTAGCTGCAAATTTTTCTTGGTCATATCTATTATGATTATGAAACAGCCATTCTAGATCATGATCAAGTCTTGTAATTGGTTTACACATCAACATCACAGGTTTAGCTCATAATTTGGTCTACAATCAGTGAATAATCCCACATATATTGAGGTTTTAATATGCTCAAGCCTGATCTTTGTGGTGACTAATTTCATTTTCTCATGTATTTTTCTTAATTTGTAAATGTGTCTAGAATTTCTCTTATCTATTTTTGCAGCTCCCTCTGCTTTTCCTCCCTCTCTCATGGTCCCTAAGTATCTCCACATCCAAAATTTGCTTATATGTTGTGTTAAGGTAAGGGTCATCATTCTGTTATACGTATATAAATACATTTCGTTAGTTGTTAAAAGCAAAACGTTGGAACATCAGCAGCAACTAATCCCACATTTCTACAAGGGATATAAGCTACCCCTCTCCACTCACTAACAATGCAACCCAATCAATCACAAGTGGACTGTTCTATAACTATATCTTCCGTAACTGCACCAGTTCTTGCAAGTTTATCAGCCACTTCTTTGGTGGATCGGAGAAATAGATTGAGTGACGTATGCAATTCTAGTGCCAGAGACAAAGCCTTTCTTATGAAATGTAACAACTGCTATGAGCATCCTTTATTTGAGGACATCCACGCCAAAGTAGTGAGTCTAGTGACACAATCCCCTTCCAACTCCAACTCCTGAAAACCTTGTTGCTTTGCAATTTGAAGACCATTTAAGCATGTGAATGCTTTTGCACGAAACAGAATTTCCAATTCCTGTGAGTCCAGAAAATGTAAAAAGAGTATCTCCTGCTACATTCTTGACAACTCCTCCCACCATCACTTTTCCTGGATCTTCGTAAGAACTTCCATCAGCGTTAAGCTTAATAGAGCCTGGAGGGTCAGGGGACCGTGCAATGCAAGTGGTCCTCAAAGGTGATATACCAAGGCAAATATGAGACCAGCCTCTAGTAATATCAGTCATCGCGAAGCCTTTAAAACTAGGAAACACAACAGCCTAGGAGCTCACTGAGACTAGAATGGCCTCGATGATGGAGGTGATACGAGAACTCCTTCCTTCAAAGATCCTAAGATTCCTCTCTCTCCAGAGGTGCTGCACAATAGCCTGAAAAAGTGATGTTTATAAAATCCTTCCCCTATGGCCTAGAACTGGAAATCTCCACTGTGCAAAGAGGTCATCATTCTGTTGTGTTGATGACTGATATTTCTCACCTGACATGAGCATATATGCCAATATGAACTCAGGCTGGGATATGGCACAGTTTTGTCAGATATTCTATTTTAACTGGTCAATTTATATTTACCATTTTAGACTTTTCATTCATTTTATCAACAGTTCTTATGCTTTTCTTTTAGCTGACTATTGTTGGACCTTGATAATGGTCTTTGATCGTCATTCACTATGGTACTGTTTTATTGTTATGTTCAATCCTTGTGTAGTCAGTTTTCTTAAAAAAACGTCTCTATCTTGAAGCTTTTCTTTCTGCTATTGCACATATCACCAAATTTTTTAGTTGTTTCTTTTCTGTTTTTTATTAAAAAGATAAGCTGATTTTGATTCCTGATGTATTTGAATTGCTAGTATGCAATGCCTTCCCCCTAATTGTTCTTTTATATGTAATGTTTATCCTACAGTTAGATCAGCAGTGTGAGGATCGGAATGTTTTGCGCTATGTTTACTACTACCTAGCCCGGATTTTATCAGACGGTGGTGCTCAAGGTCTAAGTCCAGGTGGTGGGATCCCCACACCTAATTGGGATGCTCTTGCAGATATTGACGCTGTTGGAGGGGTGACAAGAGCTGATGTTATACCTCGAATAGTAAATCAGCTCACTACAGAGGCCTCAAATGCAGACGTGGAATGTAAAGTGGTTCCAGAACTTGTCTTTTAGCACCACCCCCTATCTCTATTTTATGCTCTTTTTTGTTTATTTTTTAAAAATATAGTTCAGATGTTATATTGGTGCAAATCATAAAACAAAGAATGGGAAGGCAGGATTCCCCAAAGGGAGGCCAGATAATAATCGACTTATTAATTGTGAGTTTTACCAATTTCTCCACCCTGTTTACTGGTGTTGCCATTAATTAGTTCATCTGGTGATCAATTTTCATATAGAACACTGCCTTTGAATAGTGGATTGTGCAATTAAGATAGGACGATGAAGTTTTAGACCCTAAAAAAACTTGCAACCAAACAAAAGAAGATAGGAAGATGAAGTTGGCTAGACCATTGGCATTTGAGTTGAATACTTCATTCAAACTAGTGCCTAGGTCAACTAACCATTTGGTTGATAAGCTGGCAAAAGTGGGAGTGGGTTGGGAAGAAATGATGGTGGAGAGCATGCCTTGGAATGCTACTGGCATGGATTGATATGTATTATAATATTTTGCATTCATAAGGTTGATGTCGGATTTCCTCCGTTGTGTCTTGGAGGGGTCCCAGGTGGATGAAATGTACGGTATTTACCTGCTTCTTTCATAATAGGTCATGATTTATCAAAGAAAAAAAGCAGGTATATGCATTAGGTATAAAAAGGTGCCCCAATCACATCTTGCTATCCTGCTTTCATTCTCCTTTTTTACGTTTATACTATGAGCCTGGACCAATATTGTGAATAGGAAGAGAAAGGAACTTCTCATTGACAATGAGCCTTGTGCTCCCAGAATAGAAAAGGAGAATGTAGATATGCATTCTCCCATTTACTTTGCGTTTTATTTTTCCCATTCCACTAAACTAATAAAGAAAAGGTCGTAACCTTTACAGTTACATTTAGCCTTGTAATTTCATCAAGCAGATTCTATCAAAAATATCTCTCCCTCCAACATAGTTGTACTCAGATTTTGAGATGGTCCACCATATATTTTTGATTGCTTGATTTAAGAAACAAATTTTGTAGATGCTGCTTATCAGACTGATTGGATGATAGTTTGTAAAGTCCATTCCCGCGTGAGGTTTGGTGAAGAATGTGGAATTAGATCTCTCCTCCAAGGAGCCATGTTATGAAATCTTCTGTAAGTTCTTCCAACACCTTTTGTAGTAGCCTGAGGTAAATGTTAAGGATTGGGGGCTTTGTTGTTGCCTGACTCACTCAATGCCTTGCGGACTTCATATTGCTTACAGGTGAATTCTGGACGAGCATCTATATGATTCCAAATCTAGTGTCTCCATGCTGTTTCTGAACTATGATTGCAACAGATATCCTTTAGTCCTAGTAACTTCTTGAACTTGTCACTTATCCTCTCTGTCTCTGTCCTCTTTCTTTTCAGTGGCTACAATCTTGTCGAGAATAGCATCCTTCCTAACATTTCCACCCCTTCATTTTGTCTTGTAACCTTTTTTCTTGATCGGTAAGAAGGATTATATTAATTCAAATACTAAATAAACTCCAATTACACAGCTGTACACCAAGAGTGTACAGCTAACATAGTCCAATCTGCTACATTTCGCTGAAGTTGCTGCACGTCAATACATCCCGAAGTTTTAAACCATTAAATGAGTCCATAGCAGAAGCCCAATAGATAAGTAGGCTGAGAGAATACTGAAACACAGCTCTTGGTGGCCTTTATTTATTCTTGAAAATTCTTTTGTTTCATTACTTCCAAACCGACCAGAGAACAGCCCCCGGTGTCGATCTCCATAGCACCTGAATACGTGAAGCCCCTTTACTACTCTTCCAAGAAGGGAGGAGTTGATTTAAATCTCCAGGCTGCGTCCATGCTACTCCAAATCTGATTAAGTATGCATTCCATATTTCATTTGTCATCATACAATGAATAAGCAGGTGATTCACTGTGTCCATATTACACTTGCATAGAACACAATCCATTGGGTAGCTGCCACCATTTCTTCATCAGATTATCCATGGTTAATATTTTCTCCAATACTGCAGTCCACATGAAGAATCCTACTTTAGATGGTAGTAGGGGTTGCCACAAAAACTAGAAATATTGAAATTCAAATCATGCTTGCTTAATTGGCTGTAAAGACTCTTCCATGAAAACTCACCAGTTTCACTCCACCTCCATCTCATTCTATCTTGAACAGAACTTGGTTGCTGTCCCTTAATGCTCCCCATGAGTTGGGCCAATGCTTTCGGTTCCCAGTAAAACATATATCTTCTAAAATTTAAATTACAATCTATGCCACCTACTCCTTGAGATCACAGATATGAGATAATAGCTTGATGAGATGATGATATATTGTATAGCATTGGATGAGCATCATTTCCACACCATGGGTCATGCCAAAACCTTAACCGATCTCCCTTCCTCACCTGAAATCTCACTCAGATTTTGGAAGAAAGAATGATGAAGAAGGCTTGTTTAGGAGAGCTAGAGAAGGTGTTGAGGGATGAAGAAATTATTTGGAAACAAAAGTCAAGAATTCAGTGGCTCAAGGAAGGCGATGGAAATACTAAGTTTTTTCATAAGATTGCTAATGCAAGGAGAAGAAGAAATGGTATTAGGAGGCTGATTGTCGATGGAATTGTTGTGGAGGAGGAAAAAATGATTTTGGACGAAGTGGTAGAATTTTACTCTAACCTGTACAGATTTGATGCCTCGGTCTTTTGTGGGTTAAAAGGTTTTGAAGGGCCAAGTATAGATCAGCATCAAAGGAGTGGTTGGAGAGGGAATTTGTCGAAGAGGAGATTAGGAAGGCAGTGATGGAGCTAGGGAGGGATAAGGCACCAGGACCGGATGGATTCTCAATAGCTTTTTTCCAAGATTGTTGGGATGTGATAAAAACAGATTTGGTTGAGGTTTTTAAACATTTTCACAAGTATGGTATAGTGAATAAGGTTACTAATGCCACTTTTGTGTGCTTTATCCCAAAAAATCCAGGTGCTTCAGAAATAAAGGATTTTAGGCCAATTAGTCTTATATTTAGTTTGTATAAAATTATCTCTAAAGTTTTGTCAATGAGGCTGAAGTGATGGAGAAAATTATAAAAGGAAATCAAAGTGCTTTTGTTAAAGACCGCCAGATTTTGGATTGCTCGTTGATTGCAAATGAATGTGTGTCGGAGAGGAAAAAGAGGGGCCAACCGGGTTTGGTATGTAAGGTAGACATGAAGAAGGCTTATGATAGAATCGAGTGGAACTTTTTGGAAGAGGTTCTAAAATGGAAAGGTTTTGGAGGAAAATGGTGTGAGTGGATTAAAGGATGTCTACATAATATCAATTTCTCTTTTATCTTGAATGGAAGGGTGGGGGGTCAAGTCGAGGCCTCTAGGGGGTTAAGGCAAGGAGATCCGCTATCTCCATTCCTTTTTACTTTGGCTAGTGATGTGCTTAGTAGGTTAATGGACTTTGGGGAGAGTAAAGGATTGATTAGAGGTTTCAAAGTAGGGAAGGAAGGGGTTCCCTTATCCCATTTACAATTTGCGGACAATACCATTCTGTTTCTAGAGGCTTGTAGTGACACAGTGTATTGGACAAGATGTATTCTTAGGGTTTTTGAGATGATGTCTGGGCTCAAGGTTAATCTAGCAAAAAGTAGCATCTTTGGGATTCATGTAGAGGAGTGGATGGAAATGTTTGCAAATCAGCTGGGTTGCAACATTGCCGAATGGCCTATAACTTATCTTGGCTTGTTGTTGGGTGGAAGTGCAAAGTCAATGTCTTTTTGGGAACCTGTTCTAGAAAGGATGACGAAAAGAATGTCTATGTGGAAGAAGAGCTATTTGTCAATAGGGGGTAGAGTAACACTGATAAAAGCTTCAATGTCTAATGTGCCTATCTACTTTCTTTCTTTGTTTAGAGCACCTATGAAGGTGGTAAAAGAAATGGAAAAAATTCAGAGGACCTTTTTGTGGGAAGGAGTAGGAAACAAGAAGAAAGACCATTTGGTTAGGTGGGAGGTAGTGGGGAGGGACTTGAGTCAAGGGGGTCTTTCTTTGGGTAACATGCAATTGAAGAATTCTGCACTTCTTAGCAAATGGTTTTGGAGGTTTGGTCAAGAAAAGGGGGCCTTGTGGCATCAGATTATAAAGAGTAAGTTCGGATCTCACTACAATGAACGGGAGACTAATTTTAATGCTAAAATACCATATGACTGCCCATGGAAATCTATTTTGTTGTTATCTCATAGTTTCTTTCCTTTGGTGTCTTACAAGCTTTGCATGGGTGATACCTTCAAATTTTGGTCTGATGTGTGGTAGGGGGAGTCTACAGTTGCATCACTCTTTCCACGTCTTTTCCGGATTCGGCTCTTAAGGGATCCAATGGTGTGCAACGTACTATCTTGGTCAGATAAAGGTCTAGAGTGGAACCTACAGTTTAGAAGGGATCTTAGAGAGACTGAGATTGATGATTTGGGGTCATTGGTTGAAGTTCTAAAGGGGGTGGTCATTCTTGATAGTGTGGCAGACGATAGATATTGGTCTCTTGAGTCAAACGGTCAGTTTTCTTGTAAAATTTGGGGGTCTCATTTTAGAAAGTTGGGAGTCATTCATAGTCCTAGCTTTCCTACCTCATTCCTTTGGAAATCTAAAATTCCCCTAAAGGTGAAAATCTTTGCATGGACTGCAGTGCTTAATAGGATTAACACTCTTGATAATCTTCAAAAGAGGAGGAAAACTTGGGCTTTGTCACCACAAGCGTGCACACTTTGTAAGAAGAATGCTGAATCTGTAGACCATGTACTATTGCATTGCGAGGTTGCTGATTCTATTTGGAAAAGGTTATTACAATTTTCAGGAGTTAAGTGGGTTCTACCAAAAACAGTGAGTGAGTTGGCAGCACAGTGGAGGTTCACTGGTATGTCTTTAACAGGAAGAAGGCTGTATGATGGAGTGTTTTTTGCTTCATTATGGCTTATGTGGCTGAACCGAAATAGAGGCATTTTTGATGAAATTTATAAGAGTCCAGATGCACTTCTGGATTCAGTGATGGGTTTGGCTGCTTTTTGGGCTTCGGTAACCCCAGAATTTGGTGCTCTTGAGGTTGGGGAAATTGTAAGAAATTGGGGACAGATGTTACATTAAAGCCTTTTCAGGTTTTTTCGGGTTTTTCAGATTTTTTCCAGATTATGTTTGAACCATAGTTTGGTGGGGCTGTGTTTTTTAGGACCATCCCACTCCTCGTGGGTTTGGGGCCTTGTATCCAGCATTGTATTTTGTAGTTTGTACCTTTATATGTTGATGTATAAAATCTATCATTACTGATTAAAAAAAAAAGGAATACAGGCTGTCCTCCATAGAGTACATCCAATATTGCCGGTCACTTGATCTGGAATTCACATTGCTCTGTTGTAGCTGTATTTAACGACTTTAGGTTCCTCCATAAACTTGAAATCCCTTGACCAAAACGCCAGCACCATTTTGCTAAAACAGCTTGATTGAAAAGCTGTAGGTTCCTTACTCCTAATCCTCCATCTTCTTTGGCCTTACATGCCTCTTTCCATGCAACCAAAAGATACTTTTGGGTATCCTCCCAAGTCCCAACCTGCCCATTAAAAATCTCTTTGAATCTTTTTAAGCCTATCAGTCACTGACGCCGGGGCAAGAAAAGAAAAAGAATATATGTCGGAAGATTAGATAGAGCATTCTTAATAAGAACCACCTTACGACCTTTGGATAGAAAGTTCCCTTTCCAAGAGGATAACTTCTTTTTCATATGAGATATCACCTTGTTCCAAACTGATTTGGCTTTAAAAGAGGCCCCAATTGGAACTCCAAGGTATGTGGTTGGGAGAGGTCCCAAATGACATCCCAATAATTCGCATAAATCTGGCGCTATGTCACTACCCCCAACATTAAATAACTCACTTTTCTGTAAATTAACCTTCAAAACCGAAATAACTTCAAAACACGTTAGGATAGCTCTCACCACAAGGATTTGGGTTGCACGAGCCTTGCAGAAGACCTCAGCATCATCTGCAAATAACAAGTGGGAAATAGTTAGAGTTCCTCACCTTTCAGCTTCAAAACATTTCATCTTATAACCTTTCAAGTTCATAAACAATACATTTGTCACCTTCCTTATGAAATACAAAGCATTTTGCTATCCTTATACTTCTTTGATTGGAGATTAACTCAAGGTACTGTTTTGGCTTCCTTTTTCCTCTCCCCTTTTTATCATGAAGGTTGGTGGAATCTTGTTATACACTGATGTGGTAAGGACATGGATGAGTAGCAGTATAGGAAAAATTTTATTACATTCCACTAGAGGAAGTGCTCCCAAGCTGAGATTAGGATCTTGTACATCGTTAAAAGGGAAGGAAATTCTGATTGCTATATCAGATGAAGGATGTTTTAAAATTCTGTTCTTCATGTGTTTTTTAAAACCAGGTCACATTAGAGTTTAACTCTGCAGCCCTTGTATCCAACCTTATATTGTTGGTCTTCTTCCAGACCATGGTTTAGCCAAGCCTGAGTTAGCCTTGTCAAATTACTTCAATGAAGCAGATGGTATATGATACAAAGTGCCTGTGGTTCTGTTAATGAATGTTTGAATTTTCATTTCACTGTCCAATTAAATACTTATTGGTAGTTGAATTGTCGCTTCATTGTGCATATCATGCCTTTAAGACAGCATCCTACTATAATGTAATATAGTAGGTCACTGATTTTCGGTTTTATTGTATTTCTTTCCTTTTTTTTTTCTTTCTTTATGGGATAAGGAAGAACTTCATATCCAGATAAATAGGAGAGGGTCTAAGAGAGAAGATAAAAGAAGAATGATAACAGCAGCTAGGATATTTACAGCAACAACTGCATGTTTTTTGGGGGAGGGGGAGGGGGAGAGACATAGTACCCTGAAACATCTTAGATTCTTAGTGCAGTATATTATTTGTAAATTGCTTATCAGCCCCAAAAAAATATCATGTGTTTACATTGAAGTTGCTTGAAATATTGTTCTGACCTCTCTTTGTTGGTCTTTTGAAGTTCATGCACGGAGACTTGCGGCATTGAAGGCTCTTACTTTTGCTCCTTCAAGCAGCTCTGAAATCTTGACCAAATTATATGAAATTGTATTTGGAATTCTTGAGAAGGTTTGTCCTGTTTTTGCCAATTTAATTGAGGCGGTTATAATTTTTCTTCACTTTAGATCTTTTTGTAGTGGATAACTGAGATCTTTTAATGTCCTTTGTAAGTGGTTGAAATAATATCTCATCAGCTTATACACTCTCAAGCATTGTGTGTGTGCATGTGTTTATATATATGTTTTTTATATTTTCTCATTGACGTCTTTTTCAACATTTCAAATTTCAGGTTGGTGACACAAAACAGAAACGTAAGAAAGGCATGTTTGGAAGCAAAGGTGGTGATAAGGAGGTAATTTGATCAAATTATGGCTGTGAACAAAAGAAATAAATCCTTGGATGTTTTTTTATTTTGGTCATTTTTTTTTTATGAATCAACATAAAGTTTTCTTTATTATAAATTATTGAGTGAGTTAAAATGATCACCATAAATGACCTTAAGATGTTCCCCAATCACGCACCAAAAATAAAAATAAAAAAATTACTCCCTCATATCATCTAGAGGACAACCAATGAAAGGATCAGATCTCTCCACTCCCTGTTTAGCCAGCTTATCTGCCAAAGAGTTTGCAGATCTTGGTAATCTTTTGATGAGGTGTTCAGCTCAAGTCCCAATAATCTAGCCCTAAACACTCTGAGTCTGAATCTCCAAAGGCCCTCCAAATTTGCTGACGTCCATTGTAGTATAGCTGCACAATCCCCTTCCACTAATACGTCTCGGTATCCTTCAAACTTGGCAGCTTCTAGACCCTTCAAGCATGCTGCCAATTCTGAAAATATGGAAATACCCTCTCCACGAGGTCCAGAGAAGGCAATAATTATGGTGCCTCGTGAATCTCCGAACACTCCTCAATGCTCAAAGGACCATGATTTCGGTAGGAACACCCAGCAAAATGAATTTTGATGATATTGGCGGGGGGAGCATTTTTTTGTTGACTTTGTTCTAATTTAGCAATACTATACTACGTAGCTCCTGAATATGAACCTATTTTTTTGATAATTAATGATATTGATTAATAGAAGAGAGAATTTACATAGTAAATACAAATAATAATCTATTCCCATCCCTTGACACCAAAAAATATCATTAGGGATACTATGTTCTGAAGAACTATAACTCTATAAACGTAAACAGCCACGTATACAAAAGCAAAACCTGACTCAACAGTCATTCACATTGCTGAACACACTCCTACAAACTCCGCCATGGGCCTCTCTGTGCACATGACTGAACGAGACATTCAGCTCATGTGACAAAGCTTTGGCCTTGCCAATGATGTGTGATAGCCTCCACGACCCAAACATGTCTCCATGCATCCATATCATGACCATAGTGGAGTCACATTCAATGACAAAATCCCTAATTCTCCTTTTCCGAGCTTTTGAAAGCCCAAAAAGAAGAGCCAACATCTCCATCTAAGTAGAATCCCCAGTGCCCACTGTGCCACTAAAAATGAAGGAAATCTGACCACTGCAGTCCCTCATCCTTAATATGAATCTTTGATAACTAGTTGGCAAAGAAATATAAATATGTGACACAGTGGGGTGCAGAACTAGTTGGCGAAGAAGGGTAGAGGTGAATTAATTGTAAGAATTTAGATTCAAGAGATTCCTAAAAGTAATAAATTTTTTCACCATGGGTCAGTTGTTTATAAGGTTGGTGATGATGATGAGGATGTTGCACATAGAGTTAAAGTTCGGGGTTACACGACTGACATGTCTCATTTTAAGTATGGTGGAAATGAAATAATCATGTGGCCTGTTTTGATGTATGGATCATAATGTTGGGCAAGAAAAATTATAATATGCATAGAGTGAGTACTGATTAGATTCAGATGTTTAAAAGAATGTTTGGGAAGGCTTGAAAAATAAGGAATGAAAATATTTGTAAGTGATTAGTTGTTGCACAATTAAGTGATAAGATAGAAGGAGAGTAAGTTAAGATGGTTTGAGCTTGTGAAGCAAAAACCTTGGGTTGCAGCTTTGAAAAGTTATGAGAGGGTTCTCATTGAAATTTGAAAGACTTCAGAGGGTAAGGTCAAGACCAGAAGAACATAGATTGAGTTTGTTAAATAGGATTTGAATGCCCATAAGCTGATTGAAGGTATGGTCTTTGATAGATTGGGATGTAGGACTAGGATTCATGTTGTTGATTCCAACTAATTGCGATAAGGCATTTAGTTATTAATTGATATCAACTAAAATGAAAAATACTTATGCATGCAACTTCATTTATGCCTAGGAAACTTATTTACGCTAAAACCAGAAAATCAGTTAAGAAGTGAAGAATTTTGACTGCCAAATCTAGATACCATAGTAATTTACATTAATGTAAGTTAGATGCACTAAGAGATCAAAGAAAGATGGAGAGAATATATATAAACCTGAAATTCATATATAAACTTGAAAGAATAAGGGAAAGGAAGACAAAAGATTTAAATAAAGTTTGATGCACTAAGAGTGAGGATTTGAGAGTCTTAGTAAAGGATGAAGAGATCAAAGAAAGATGGAGAGAATATTTTCACAAATTATTAGAAGGTAAAGGTGAAGAGAATCTTGTTTTGGATTAGTGTTTTCAACGTCGGCGATATTTCGCGAAATGCCACTATTTGGAGGGTTAGCAACACGAAATCACCCTAGAAAATGGAATGCCAAGCATTCTTGTAAGCCGTTGAAATGTCGACGAAATGAAGGAAAAGTCTTCTGTGACCATTGTATCTTCATGCATGCACTTTCTATTTTATATGCATTTTCAGGTTTACTATGTAAATATGCATGCCTATCAGCCTATGCCATTGAGTCTTCACCATAAACTTCCTTTGAATATGCAAATGATCCATTGTACCACATTTACATATGTTTTTGTCACGATTCTTACGTATTTAGTTGTATTTTAGTCTCATTTAAACCTAAAAATAACATAATATTAGAATACTTTACTATTTTTATGCCCTTTTCTCATTTTTTACTAAAATCTCATGTTTTGGCAATTTTCCTGTAAGTTGGTGACGTTTCGGCAAAATGTGGCGGTCGATTGAAACAACATTGAAAACCTTAATTTGGATACTAATATGATTATTAGAGAGCCAAGATGACATGGTTAAGAGTGTGATAAGGTTGTGGAATTATCCTTGTATACGGGGATATTCTACATTTTAAACTTTATAATTGAGAACTTGGGTATAGTAGAAATAACTGAAAGCATGTGGGAGGTATCTAAGTTTGTTAATTTATATCAGCTGGTTAAATTGCCTTAAGTGGGAACCATAGTATGCCATGCCGGTGAAATTTTATTGGTATTGGACAAAAAACAGGAAATCCCAAATTCTGCAAGCACACCGCCTGCAAGCATGGCGTGCTGTACATTGCAGAAATAGTAAAAGAAAAAGAAAAAGTAAGAATGATAAAGCAAGAGGAGAAGTTTGAGAGCATGAGAGAATGAGATGAGGGGAGGGGGCATAATAGTGACCTCTTTTTTGTCTTCTTCATAGCCAAGCGGCCCCATCTTTTTCTTTGGTAGTCAAAACTTGGTTAGCCTTTTTTCTTAAAAGATTTAAAAGTGGAAAGGGATACAAAAAAAGATTTGAATGGGAGTACTGGGAGGGGTGGGGAGCGGTCGTCCTTCTCCTTCTTTTATATATATGTATATATTTTTTTTGGATAATTGTATATTTTTTATATTTTAGAGAGAACTTAAAAATATGATATTTGTGAAATTTTAATTCAAAATTTTTGATTTTTTAAAATTTATTTAATTTCTTGAATTTTTTTTAGAATTTCTCTGAAATAATGGAATGAAAAGTCCAATGGCCTGTGTGACCTGTTAGCGTAACGGCAGATAAGGCTCTAGGCAAAATGGTGCCCAAATTCTTGGTGGTCTCCATATGTCATGGGTTCACTCCTATCTCTTGTATTTCTCTTTAAGTTTTATAATAATATTCCTTATTACTTATAAAAAAAAAATGGTGCCCAAACCAGCATGGCAAATCTTGGTCGGGACAATTTACATGGTTTAGCAATCAGGAAAAGACAGCTTTGTCCAAGTTGGGCATATTTTTTGTCTTTGGATGCAAGTTTCCGCAGGCTCTCTTGGGATCTAGTTGGCCTACACGAAGTTTATGGTGGTAGTGGTTTGCTCTTATTCAAGTTGGAATGCGTTTGGCGGCTCCAATCTGTCTTTTGACATTCATCTCTTTGTAGCTGGTGATTGGATGTGTCCTCTATGCTGAAGGTTAAGTCATGCTGATCCAAGCACTAAGAAGTGGTATCTCTTTTCAAAATGAAAATTGTGTGCAATCCTAAGCACCTTTATTGGACACGAGGACTAGGAATTAGACTACTAACTTCATTGGACAAGTGATTTTTAAGCAAGTTGATTGTAAGTTTGGTGAGGTGTGGAAAGCTTGTGGAGAGGTGTATTACACAAAATGTGTGCCACGAGAGGTTAGGGTGATAATATGGTTAGAGGAAGCTATTGCTTTGGTTTATGGAATTTTATATCTGCTATTTGTGGGGCTTTCCTGAAAGAAACTTCATTCATTGTGGATTACAGCATGAAATTCAGATTTTTAATTGGCAAGTGGTGCTGTCATTCTTAATTGAGTTATTCCTGTTCTGTTACTTTTCACTGTCATCTTGTAGATGGATGTCAATAGACAATTAGTTTGATTGTAGTGTTTGTGAGCAACTTTTTGTGCTTCAACTATAATTAAGATGACTCATGAGTCAACGTACTTGTGCTAATCTATTTGGTTCCCTTGTTAGATTTGGGACTTGAGAATCACTGAAGAACTGCTAATAAGAAAATGTGGCTCATAGTTAAATTGTTACTTACTCTTGTCTAATTCTAAGACCTGGAGTTTCATTTTTGACTTTTGTTTGGGCTAGGCTAGGTTGTTGCTTAAACCTGTGATAGTTACCAGCTAATTGGGCCTATAAGACTGGGACTCATTGGATCATAACCTATATTTTTGGAATGTGATGGTGAAGGAATGGCAGCATCTCAGATATGGGAATATGTGGTTTTTAGTATGAGTCGTTTACATCCAAAGTGGAGGATGGTCAGTGAGTTTCAGTTTTGTGAAACCTAGCTTTGGCTTGTTAACAATCATTTGGCTCTTTAGACGTAGATTAAAGACTGGAAAGAAGAAAGTCTTGAAAGGTGAATTATGAAGGTGAAGGCGTTGGAGAATCTAAAGGAAACTAAATGGAAGGGAGGACATGGTGATCTGTAGTAAGAGGATATGGAAGAAGAGAGCCAAATGATATAAAGGAATGGGAAGGGATGGAAGAAATTATATGGCATGAATAACCCAACGCATCCTGTGATTGAACCTTGGTGATAAAATATGAAGCTCTTGCTTGGAATGGTGAAGCTTGAAACATATTTAATTCAATAAGAAATTAGAAATGAAGGAAACAATGGTGGTAGAGGACGATGGGTTTGAGAATGCTGTAGAGAGATTTTAAATGGGCATAAGAGGAGGTAGTGGGATACTGACCACTGTTGTCTAGGTGAAATTTAATTGTGTTATCACTTAAGGTGATGATGTGCTTTAGAAACCTTTCGTGGAATTATTGGTGCCATAAGCGGAGAATAAAGGGAATAAAGATGGATACAGTTCAGAATTTTATGAAAGATTATCCGAAAAGGATTTAAGGAAACATCTAAAAGCAATTTCGGAATTACGTAGTACAATATACTTTCGGAAGAGTTCTAATGCCATGGTTGTCGCCCCTTTTTTCTGGATTGCTGTGAATATGAACATTAGAGATAGAAAGTTTAAGTTTTTTTTTATTTGGAGTGTACAAAATCACCTCTAAGCCATTGAATAGGTTGAAAAATGAATTTATGAAATTTATATCCTGTTCAGATATCTGGCATCTTACTTCCTGTTGTTCCTTGTAGATATCTTTGTCTTTTGTTTCTCCTTACATGGACATCCATGGTTGGAGGTTCAATGATGACCTGCTATTCATCAAGATAAAATCCATCTTTGATTGGTCATCTGTCAATTAAATTTTAAACTACATTGGTCTGCCATATTTTCTAGGCACTTACCCTAGATTTTGTTGTGTCATCACCGCATTCAAAATATCTAGGTTCCCATTTTTGGCAGTAGCTAAATTATTTGGTACACATCCTCAGTATTTTGAATTATAAATTTTGTAGAATAGCTATCATACCTGCTATGATTTATGTTGTTGTAGCATTGAAAACAACAATTCAAAGGATCAATGTTGCAGTGATGAGGATTTTGAGATGTTTGTATGGAAATAAATGTGAAGAGAAGGTAAGTAAAGAACATATCTGAGTCTATGAGTGAGCCAAATGGGATATAAATAAAGGAAAGTAGTTTGTGACGGTTTAAGCATGCAAAATAGGGATCTAGGGAGGTGCCTATGATAATATGCTAGAATGTGTATGTTGAAAGATCTAAGGGGCCAAAGGATGATTTATGAAGGATTTTGATTGGGTCAATTCAAAATGATGTGAATAGACAGAATTAGATTGTCTGGTTGAAGATGTGGTTTGTGACAGATTGAGAGGATGTGACAAGGTTCTTGTTACTTTAACAACTAGGTTTGGCATTTTATTGATGTTGATAATTTTAAACTTTTCACATAACTGCCCAAGCTTCAAGCTGAATAAAAATCCTGCAGATTCCATACGGATCACTGTGTTTTGAAGGGTATAAATTTGGACACACACACACACACACATATGCAAGGACATTGGTATGAAGGGCTTTGTTATTTTACCTTTAAAAATAATATGAGAGAACTAAAATTAGTAAAGGGCACCTAAGAAGGCAAATTTGCAGAAGAACAGCAAAACCAAAAGCCTTGATTCAAATCATGGGCAAATTTTGGACAGAGGAGCAACTCATCAATATTGTGCTATCTTGTATTCTACAGCTTGGTATTATTTGTCTCTTGACTTGTTACATGTATTAGTTTAACTACATAATTTTTCTCATATTTGATTATTGAAGTTAGTGATGCAGTTTTTGGTCTCAATCAATTTTCAACTTATGAAATTTTGCAGTCAATTATTTGTAGTAATCTGCAATATGCTGCACTTAGTGCTTTGAGAAGACTTCCTCTAGATCCTGGGAATCCTGCATTTCTTCATCGTGCCATTCAAGGGTGAGTTATCTTAGTATTGTTGCTGTTGCTGTTAGTTGCTATTATTGCTATTTTTTATTAATGGACCCTGTGTTCATGAAGAGGGAGCATAATTTTGATATTTTTATATATATTATGCATAGTGTAAATCATAATGGGCTTGGAGTGTAAATGGAAGAGAGATGATCAAGAGGAACTATCAAATCTTTATTTACAGTTTTCAATTCTAATTTTGGAAACCATCTCACAAGTAACTTTTTATGGACCAATTTCTTTTCTTTGCATGAGCTTTTATGTTTTATTTATGTAATTTGGCAACTAGTATTGTTCTGGTAGAAGCTTTTGAAACTGACTCAAAGTTTTAGATCTACATACACTCTCACACACGCACTCTTATTCCCTTCTGAAATTAATTCAAGTTTTCTGGTTAAGTTCCCTTCCATTTTTAGCAAATCTGGAAAGAATCACTACAGGTCTTTAGTCCTCAGGAAGGTCAAGTTATTTTGTGTTTAATGATTATTTAAAACCAGAAATCCTTGAAATCACCTTAAGAATAAATGATGGTCGGGCATTGATTACTTGATCTGAATTAACAACTAGGTAAATATAGATTAATGACATTGGCTGGGGCTTTCCCTTCAAGGGATCTTTATGATACAAAGTGCTTTTCTGAAATGAATGAATTGATCATCTCGATGAGTGCATTAGGAGAAGATCAATGATACACGAGATCAGGATATGATCTACATTTACTAGTGTTGTCCTCAACTGTACTATAGCCTCTGTGCAGAGCCGTTTGGCAGTTTTTCTTTGACATGCTTGTGCTTTTAATTGGGATGAAATTCTACTGGCATAGAATTATGTTTAAGGAGACTCTTCTACAGTTTCTTCAGTGTACTGGTGTTCTTTAGGTCTTTGCTACATCCAAAATACTACTATGGTGGTTGAAAATCTGGTCCTTATTCCCATTGTATCATTTTCTCTCCCTAGTCCGATGACAGGAAATTATATTTCTTTGACAGTTTTACTTGGGATTACCATGCGATTTTGGCTTTGTTCTGATCTCCTTTTACATTTTTTTGCTGTTATTTTTGTTTGCCTCCCTCTTTCCATGAAATTGTTTCCCTCTGTTTCTCTGTTCCTTTACTCAATAATGAATTTTTTTCCCTGATTTGGAAAAGAGATAGGATGGATACTGATGTGAATGTCTGTACTATAGTTGGAGGTGTAAGGATTAATATTATGTTTAAAAAAAGGGGCCAGTCAGTAGAAGCAGTGCAATTTTGTTTTCTTTGAGTTACACTCGAGTACCATTTACATAATATTCCATTGAGTAACTATTATCATGGTCACTTTCCTATGTAGCCTCCATTATCTTTCATCTCTCTCTCTTCCCTCCTCTCTTTCTCAATGTTCCATAGTCATTGTTTGAATAAAAGATGACTTTAGTGGACTGTGATTTGAAATCACTTAATTCTGCAGGGTTTCATTTTCTGACCCAGTTGCTGTGAGGCATGCTTTGGCAATTATATCTGAGTTAGCTGCAAGAGACCCCTATTCTGTTGCAATGGCATTAGGTGAGTTGATGACCTGAATATGTACCTATTTTATTTTTATCTGCTTCTTACATTCTGAGAGCTGTTGGCATTATAATCTTAATTTTTCCAACAATGAATGCATATGCATGACTTTGATCTTAATTAATTGGAAGGGTGCATTTTTAACATGTAAATGACATTTTTGTGGACATATACGCAAATCAAGTATAAACAAGTGTATGCAAACATGAATAAATCCTTATGCTTTATGGACTCATAAATATACAAAGTTATGCCAGACTCCATGGGTACTGAGTTTAGTGGAAATGATCCATAGACTCCATCCCTGAATTGTGGTGAGATAACAAGGCTTAAATGAGAGAATTTGTTTAGTCTTTTGGCATGGTTGATAAGAAGCTCTTGAGGAGTCATGGAATGGATAAATTAAGAACTTGATGGCAAACAGTTTATTTCGGTGGTGAAAGAAAATGTGGGAAAATGGGAACCTTTTATAAATATCCCCTCCTTTCCCCCCTTGTGGAATGGCTAAAACCCCCTCATAAGGTCCTAATAGGCATATGTTGGGTGTGAGCGGAATGGATAAATTAAGAACTTGATGGCAAACAGTTTATCTTAGAATAGTTGTTTCTAAGATTTTGGCCTAATAGGCATATGTTGGGTGGGGGAAGGCTTTCATCCATTCTGAAGATCATAGTGCCATTCATAAGGTCCTTTTCCTTTGTAAGGTGGAATTGAAGAAGAAATCTGATCATGTGATTTGGAAAGTCTTGATTAATATGTTGAGAGGGATGAGATTTTTTGCTAGATTTAACTTCATTCTATAGCTATTCTTTCAGAACTGGTGAATGTTAGACTACTCATTTCTCTTGCGGTTCTGGAGTTTTAGACTTAGAGATTGACTTTCATCCTTGCTCATTATTATGGAGGCATCAAGTGGAACTGTATTGGTGGGAAAGAACATCTTTATCATGTGATTTTATGTCGGAGATGAGGGCCCTTCTCCCAACTGCAATTTGCTAATGATACTATCATGGTTGCTGCAATTTGTCTCTTCTGTCATTCTTAATGGATTGACTGGTTGTAGTTAGATGTTTCAAAGTGGTATCGGGTTCTGAAATATTCTCATAGTGAAACCATTATGATTGGTGATTTGTAGTTGAACTTGACAAGTAAAAATCTGTAAGGATTTGGGTCAGGATCTATTCCTACATCTAGGATTTCCCATGGTTGCTGCAATTTGTGCGGACTTGTGGCGAAAAGAGCAGGAAGGAAATTAACTGCTCGGAAGAGTACTTATCTGTAACTCAGAAGCGTACATTGATCAGAAGCACCGTATTAGACTTGATTTTCTCGCTTCTTACTGCTCAAGGTAACGGAAACTTCTGAGAGACTTTTCATCTGTCAGAAGCTTAAGCACCTTATCGAACTTACTCTATTCGCTTCTTATTTCTGTTCATAACTCATATGAACAGGGAGTCTTTCTGCAGAATCCACACGTTGCAGGGTTTGTTCCATATGGATATTGGTATCTGATACATATGCCTATGTCCTCAGTTATGGTTATCTCAAGCTCATTATCATTAGGACCCAGCCATAGCAATATCGGTAAGGATTGGTGAGGATGACTTCTGGGCCTACTGCGTGAGATTATGGATTGGTACCATCACACGCTGATTTGTAATGGATATTGTAACTATGTGAAGCAAATATGCTATGGCCACCTTAAGGCTTGGGATGGGGCCTTCAAGTTTGTTTGGCCTTCTATGTGGATGTTATACTTACCATCATTTTTGTTGATCATGTATTTGGATATTACATTCTCCACTTTTTTTTTGTGTTTTTTCATGATATTTAGATATTTTTTTAATGATCTTTTATGTATGGTAGCATTTGTTTGACACATCATCTCATATTGAAAATATTTATATTAGATCCTTGAATTTTTTTCCATTATTATGCATAGCTGTTTATTGTTATATTTTGAGTTATTTCTGTATATTTATGTATGTTTTAGTGATCCCTGTAGTTTTGTTAAAAAATTTCAATGGGTAGTCTGTCTTGTTTCAATAGCTTTAGTTGGTCATTGCAACAAAGTAGAAGATGCCACCTGGAAGAATGTTTTGGCAAACATAGACTGTCTATTTCATGGGGGCATCCTGTGGATTATCCAGGTGAATAGCATCTTAAATAAGCCTAATTAGTAGATGAGTATCAATAACAATCCAATTTTTTAATATTTCTTAAGTTTTATATAAAGAAAGATGTCAGTTTTAGGTGAGTCCTTTATACTGCCTGGAAAATTTATTCTGGTCTGAAACTTAGCACATAACCTAGGGTTAGTTGAGAATATATGCAGAGAAGTGGGGCTATCCAAAATAAGCTTCCAACTGTGCATTATTTACCTCAACTTATAACTTTGTTTAGGACATTGCTCCGTGCAACCAAGCCTCTAAAAAGGCTTCTTGATTTTAATTTTTCCCCTTGAGTTCTCTCCACTTGGTGAAATGTTTTACCAAAATGATTTCTTCAAATTGCGATGAAATTTATTGTGGGGCCTAGTTGCAAATTTCTGGCGAAAACGCCCTTTAAAACAGATGGATTTGTGGGAGGACTATTTGAGATAAGTGATGAATTTATCTAAGAATTTGTTTGAGCAGCCCAAGGTGAAGAGAAAGGAAGGTAGGACAAGAAGGCTGGGGCATACTAAACATTGACCGAAGGAGGAGCCTGTGAAAAGTTGAAGGATAAAGATGGAAGAGGAACACCAATAAAGACATTGATGGAAATGGTGGCTGGTGATTTATTAATTTTAGTTCATAATGGAATGACTAAATATGTGGCTATGGGATAGGTTTTGTGTTGTTGCCCCAAACTACATTGGTTAAGCCATTGTGTTGTTTTATAATGGATAGTTGGGTTTAAATTTCTTTTCTATGATTGTATCTTGGAAGTTTGAGTTCATGATAGGCCATGTAACATGAAGTGAAATTATATTTTTCTCTTATTTTTTGTTTCTAAATTAAGCATGCCAGTGGGCTGGTACGCTGTTATGTCCATATTTTATGCTTTCTAGCTGAAGTATATTACTGAATACAATTTATGTTTTTTTTTATATTATTTAAAGTTATAACTTTGTAGGAAATTATACATGTCCAAGTAACATAGGATTCAAATTGTTATTCATTTAAATCTTTCCATTTGCAATATCTTGGTTAGCTGTGATTCTGAAAAACTGATGTGTATATTTTTATATGTTTTCTCTATTTGTGCGAAGCCTTTATGTCCTTGATTTATTACTGTTTGATAATGTCAAAGACTGATTATTGTTATCATGCTGACAAAATGGGATTTGGGTATTTAACCTTTACTTGGTTTTATTTCTTTTGGGTGCAGGAAAACTTGTGCTTCCTAGAGGTATTCTTGTTATTCTGAGTCACTTTCTTCTTTTTAGTTTTTTGCCTTTTTTTATTTATTTTTATTTTGATGGTATATATGTTTTCATGTTTTATGCCCATTGAAGAATATTTATTCGCTATTTTGTGCATTGCTGTGATATCAGTAATCTTTGGTAATTTATATGCACTCTCTTTTTAAATTTTTTTTTCTTTTTGTTTTTGGGATTATGCACCTTGACTGGAAAAGATAATGTACATAAGAATTTCATAAAATTCATTTGATAGTGTTAAAAAATCAACTTGTGTTGATTGTCAGTAACGTCCTCTATTGTTGTTTGTTTTAATTATTTAATTTGAAACAAACTCCATTTTTATTGTTCATGTGAGGAGCGCCATTTAGTATGGTAAAGCTGAAACATTCTATCTGCAGGAGAAGGAAATTAAACAAATACAAAAGGAATCAAAATAAGTTACACTAGGTGTTTAGCACCAATTCAAGGGTCCTTGTCCTAAGGGTTTAAATTCCATGTTTGGTATCTTTTTTGATCACTTGGAGGAGGAATATCTTATTTTGAAGTTTATGGAAATCTATGGAGGTTCGGTATGGTTACAGATTTTAGAGAAGTATAAGGAAATGGTGATGTTCTTCATGGAAATCTATGGAGGTTCCTCTTTAAAGGACGCACTACAGCGCCGCCCAGTTGTAGTGAGAAATGACAAGTTGTCTCGTGTCTTGGATGAATGCAAGAGACTAGGGTTTGATTAGATAGTTGGAATATCGGGACTTTAATAGGGATGACACTAGAATTAGTAGATACTACAAAGAGAAGGCAACCACATATAGTGTACTTTCAAGAAACTAAAGGGAAAGGGGATAGGGGGTTAATGAGTATACACTTTGGTACACAGGGAAAGGTAATAATAGAAATAGGATAGGAATAATAGTAGATAAAAACATGAAAAATAATGTTGTTACTTTTAGGAGAACTAGTGATGGAATAATGTTAATTTAGTCATAGGTTAAGAAGTTTTGAATATTATTAGCGTCTTTGTAACATAAGTATGTTTAAATGACTGCATAAAAAAACCATTTTTGGAAGAAATGAATGGGTTGATACATGACATATCTGAAAGCAAAAGGGTATTTACAGAATGCGACTTAAATGCTCATGTAAGAGATGGAAGTGATGGTTTTAATAGAATTCATGGGGGAAGAGGATTTGTCAAAGGAATGACCTTTCTTTAGCAAATACCTTTTTGTTGAAAGATAATTGAACATTTGGTAACTTTTAAGAGTGGACCATATTGGAGTCAAAATTGACTTTTTTCTTCTTAGGATTGAACTAGTTACTTGTAGAGATTGTAAAGAAATTCTGGGCAAGAGTTAGCTTCATAACATAGGTTGATGGTGATGGATATTTGTTTGAAGGAAGGAGAGAGACAAATACAATAAAACAAACCCAAAAATAAAATGGTGGAAGTTGAAAGGAGACAATTTAGTAAATTTAGGAATAAGATAATGAACAAGGCTAGTTGGGATCAAACTATGATGCAGAATGAAATGGCCAATTGCATCACAAGACTTGGGAAAGAAGTTCTAATGAAATTGCGAGGTAGTATTCCATTTCTTAAAGAAACATGATGGTGGAGTAATATTGTCTAAGAAGCTGATTAAGAGAAAGGACATCAAAGAAGAGAGAGAGAGAGAGAGAGAGAGAGAGAGTAGAAATGAGCAAAGCCTAATAAAACTTAGAAAGATGTAGAAATGTTAAAAAAAAACCAAGAATAAAAGTAGCGAGGCTAGAAAACATGCTTATGGAAATTTGTATGATGAGTTAGGTATTAAAGAAGGGGAAAACTTTCTTTATAAACTAGCAAGATTTAAAGAGAGGAAAATGAGAGACTTAGGTCAGGTTTGATGTATTAAAACTTTAAAGTGAAGAATCAAGAGTTTTGCAGTCAAAGATGAGGTTAAAGAAAGGTGGAGGCAATACTTTATGAAATTATTAAATGAGGATGGTAACAAAGATCTAGATTTTGTGTGGAAGATACCATTAATGGAACCATAAAAACAAATTTAATTCATAAAGTTCTAGGTGTAGAAAATAAAAATGCTCTAATCAAAATGAAAATAGAAAAAGCCTTGGGCCTAGATGGTGTCCCTATAGTTATCGAAGTGCGTGAGAGATATTGGCTTATCATGGTTGAATAAATTGTTTAAAGAAATTAAGGATTGGGAAAATGCCTTGTACTTGAAGGCTTAGTACAATAATACTGATAAATAAGAATAAGGGGAGGTGTTGTGTGCTAATTATTGTAGCATTAAACTTATAAGTCATACTATGAAATTGTGGGAAAGAGTTATGGAACATAAACTAAGTCTAATAACTAAAATGACAAAAAACCAATTTGGATTTATGTTTGGAAGGTCCACTACTGAAGCTATATTTCTACTTAGATAGTTAATAGAGTAAGTCAAGAGAAAAGAAAAAAGATCTGTATATGGTTTTTATTGGTTTGTAAAAACCATATAAATTTGGTAGCATGCATTTGGGATAAAATTGAGGATGGTAGGTTAAGTTGGTTTGGGCATTTAAAGCGAGACTTAAAGATGCACTTGTATGAAGGGTGAGAGCAAAGTTTTAAGTATCGGTGTTGTTGGGAGTACCGCTACTTGAAAAAAACGGCACGCCGTCAGAAAATCGTTGAAACGCTGGAAAGTTATTATTTTTTGTTTTGTTTTATTGCTTAAAATCAAAGATTATTGATAAAAAAGGATAAATAAGATGATTATAACTTATAAGGTTATAATACATGAATAACATAAGCATATGTGCAAATAATCACTGAATAAATGGTAATACTAATATCATGCATAGTCACAGACTCATAGTAATTTGAAATGTAATAAGTTAATACTTAATAACTAAAATTAATGGGCAACTAACAAGGATGCGAACAATAACAAAGCTAACAAACATGGCATTCAATTCATACATAGTTAAATAAAATAATGAATGATACCATCAAGAATGGAAGGAGTGACGTCTCGACTGGAACATAAGAAGCTCAGACCATGCCTACTCCTTGATATAGTGGCAAAATCACTTCCATGACATCATATACATGTAATCTTCCTTGAACAACCTAACATGGTAGTCATACTGCTCCTGAGACATGTGCCCAATACTACCAACAAGAGGGAAGTCAGGATAATAACTGTACAAGCTATCTGGCTTTGGTTAAGGCGGTGGTGGTGGTGGTGGAGGATAAGCAACAATGTCGTATCCAACGGGCATCACTCCATCCAGTGCGGCGTAGTATCCATATGGATATGGGTTCACTGGAAAGAACCCCAATGGATTAGCGGTTTGCATCTGCTGTAAGTTAGGATATCTATAGGATTCATAGCTACTGGTATTTGACGACTCTGCTAGATCAGGCTGCTGAGGATAATAATATGAACCGTAATGTCCATGGCCCTGATGTGGATAGTGGTCTCCATAAGATGAATTGGATCCAACATCCAGTGATCAAAAACTTTGAGTTATGGAGGACTCGTTGTTGTGCACACAAGTATGCTGCTGTTGCTTTCCTTTGCCCCTCCTCTGAAATGTTTGTGTTATACTGATGCCCCTCTTGATCCCATGTTCTTGGTCCTGCATGGCATGATTGTACCTTGCCTCTCCAGTGAACGCAATCAAACCTGGGGCACTACGGCTAGTAACACTGCCCTGAGCATCATCATTTGTTCTATCATCATTGTTGTCGTCGTCGTTTGACTCATTACCATCATCATCATCATCATCATCATATGACTCATCATCATGTGGGCTTGAGGATGAGGCTGGGGCTATTGAAACTAAGGGAGGAACAACTCTAAGCAATCGATCTAATGAGTCTTCACTGTCCTCCCCCCTCTCCTCCTCCATGATAGCATCGACATCTATGCCTAGATCTGTAGCTGCACGGGTGATGATTGGGCTAGGTCTACTATCTGGCTGGTCCATTTCAGCAGTACATCTAACCCACTTTGCAAATGGATCCTCCTCGTCAATCTCATTGCTGAATAACACCTCCAAAGGATCCCTGATGATCGTAGTATGATGTTCAAACATAGCTTCATATTATAATGGCAGAAGACGAGCTTTTCCAATCTCACGTACGCCAATCTGTTCCTTTGCTTTGTATGAATAAGAGCAAATGTGTTACAATTCCGCTTACACGCTGAAGAAAAGGCGATTTAAGCTAGGGCCCTAACAGCTAACTTGCGCAAAATAGGTGCATCGTACCTATACATCGCCCACCATTCACCTGTGATTTGAAAGGAATAGTAGTTTATCAGAAAATATCAAAATAGAAGGCTACAAAATTATAGACTTATGACTTTAAGAGTTATGAACTTACATACATGGCATCATTGTGTCCCTCGATGCAATCGTTGTGGATCGCGCCGTGGTCGATCCAAATTACCCCAACGCATCTTTAAATAGTAGCAACTAAGAAAACCAGAATTAAACGTTAGTATTTAATAAAATGTCATTATACTGTGGACTTATATTTAACAAGTATCCTCCAACACCAGTAGCACGATCACCTTCAGAGTAACCACCCCTCTTAAAGCCCAATCTGTGGCTTTCCTTCCTCTCGTATTTGGATTGTAAAGAATCTCGAAATGTAGCCCTCTCTGCCTCTGTGTCCATATCAGCGGGGTACACAATGTCATCGTTTGAATCCTCAACCCTAGTAGGTGGTCATATTGGCTCCCTAGCCTACGTCTGATCTCATCCTTTACAGCCCTCTTCTCCTGACGACCAGTCGTCCCTGATGATCTCTCATCTGCTTTTTCACTTCTGGAGGCAATTTTGGATAGTTCGCTACGTTTTTGTAGTCGTGTGCTAAGTATTGCTTTAGGTGTGAAATCCCACCGCCCTTAAATATCTGGCCACAATAATTGCATTTTGTTTTATTTCTGCCCCCATCCACTTTTTTACAGTTGTTCCAGCTAATATCTAGCTGCCTATGACTATGTTGATCACCTCCACTACTAGAAGCCATATTAGATCAATACACTGAAGTAACAATCATGAACAATCAACAGTGTGATGGAGACCTGTACAATGAACAAATAAAATGCCAGCAACAGCTTAATTAATACATTGTAAAACAAATTAGTAAGCCATTATAAACATAATTTCATATTTTTTAACTTTTGCATGTCAAATAATTTATAGATAGTTCATTACTTATTTCAATTGATTGAACAAACTTTTTTGTAATTTTTTAAGTTTTTTTTTACATTTTTTAATATTTTATTTAGTTAAAATGTTAATAAAAAATAATATAATCATAAATTTCATGCTCACAAATTTTTATAATTTTTATTGCGGTATATTGTTATTCTTATATATTTTTTTTCAGATTTATAAATAAATTAATATAAATCTCTTTATTTTTCATTACACTTAGTGTATTATATAATTAAATAATTGTTAGATGTCAAGAATAAGCTGAAAAAGGAATAAGAATCAGGGGATGATTGGTGTCTCTGGCTCAGGCCAAACCCATGTTTGCATTGTCCCTTTTGTTGCCGTCCGTTTTGAGAAGACCGACAGCCATATATGACTTATTGTCTTCCATTTACGGTCACTTATTATTGGCATTTGGGTCCTTCCATTGTCGCTTTTGTTTTGGGAAGACCGACAGTCGATGGCCACATCAAACTTCTGTGTGGGATTGCAACTTTATTGACTTTCGTTAATGGTTGGTAGCATCCAAATAAGCTGCCATGTCAGAGGATGACGTGAAAAAATTATAAATAACAATATATCGCAATAAAAATTATAAAAACTTGTGGGCATGAAATTTGTGATTATATTATTTTTTATTAACATTTTTAAGTAAATAAAATATTAAAAAATGGAAAAAAACTTAAAAAATTACGAAAAAGTTTGTTCAATCAATTGAAATAAGTAATGAACTATCTATAAATTATTTGACATGTAAAAGTTTAAAAATATGAAATTATGTTTATAATGCCTAACTAATAATTGTCGAAATGTAATCATTTATTTTTTTATTTTTTAAATCACTTGTTTATGATTTTTGTTAAGTCTCAAATTTTTCATTGTACATATAGTATTTATATTATTTAAATAGTTATATATTAACATATATAAAGTAGTTTAAAAATCTGTAAAGTATATAAATATTAACAAAATAAAACAACATATTGTCATTATAATTATAGTAATTTTTAATAATTTTTAACATTATTTGTTGTATTTTTATATATATTTTCCTATTTATAATTAATTTTTGTGAGAAATAATTAAAAAAATTAACTTTCATAAAAATAATTATAGGTGGTGACGCTCATTGATAGATCGGTGTCGCTACATAACATATCCAAAAATCAGCTCATTCTATTATTTTTAAGGCTTTAAAGTAGAAGAAAGACATGCTTTACCTTCTTTAGGATAAAACACGAATATCGTAGAACTCCAAGTGCCACTTTAGATCGTGTCTAATGTGCTTCTACGACCAAAATCTTGAGATTTGAAGAGGTTTATAAGAGATTTTGTAGAAAATTGGGGAGATTTGAAGAAGAAATCAAGAAGAGGGAGTTTCAGTCGGCACCTCCCTTCGTTTAGTTGATTTGGGCAAAAATTTTGCCCAAATTGACCTTATTTTAACTTTGTTCTGCAAGCACACTTGTGCCAAAAAAAAAAAATAATAAAATAAATAAACGTTTCGACGAAGCGCAGCGAAATTTAACTGTGTTTTGTCGAAACGCATTGACACGCTGGCGCTGATTCAAGCTAGTGGCATTTCACCCTCGACACATGCCGCTAGCTGAAAATAACGATTTTTGGGCGGCACGCCGAAACTGAAGACACTGGGTGAAAGGATGCATATTAAAGAGAAGACTTGACAAGGCATGGATAGAGTTAATAAAGCATGTCTTACATAGACATAAATTAATTGAAGGTATAATATTTTGATAGAATGGGATGGAGAGATAAGATTCATGTCACCAACCAGTGTTAACAGTTTCGGCTGCCGAAATTTCATTTTTTGGGATGTGACGATGCGTTTCAGAGGATAAAATCTCTTAATTGCATCACTGGTGATTTTTGTGGCGTGCCGGCGAAATGGGGCGGCGTGCCGAGTGAAACGGAGCGAAACAGGTGAAACGGGTGAAACATAAGAGGGAAATGCAAATTTGTTAACTTTTATTGGCGAAACGGGGCGACGTGCTGGCGAAATTTCCCTGAAATCTAAAAAATCCAAATTTTACCCTTTTTTGCCCTTTTAATTTTTCCGGCGGTGTGCCGCAGAAATTCGTTTTATAGATGGGTGGCACGCCCATCGGCACCGAAACGGTAAACCTTGTCACCAACCCACTTTGATGGAACAGGCTTATGTTGATGATGAATGATGGTGTGATTCTTCAATAAAATTTTGAAAAGTGAAGATACATCTAGACACATAAAATGTGTTACATAGCAAAAGGCTGCCTTTAAGATAGAAGACTCGAAACTAATAACAGAGGGACAAATGCTGTCATTCATGTCAAAATAGGAACTTAATAGACTCTAAATTCTAAATATAGCTATATATATTGAACACATCAAATGGGTGTTTAAGTACTACTTAGTCAAATATGACATTTAACTGTCTGGAATTTAAAATCCAAAAAACTTAACAGTGTAAGAAGAAAATTTTACAATATCACGTTTTCCACAATTTTCATTCTACCCGTCTTTCACATGTTTACAAAATCCATTGCAAACGGTTGAAACCTGCTGAACAAAGGAAATTCCTAGCCTAGACCACAGATCTCGTCCTTGGTGCATTTTTGGAGGATGAAAGTTTTTCCCTTTTGTTAAGTGGAACTGATTGATTCTTTACACTGCGATCAATCATTCTGGTTTTCTTTGAGGGCCTTTTCATGGAATATCCATCTTGAGTGCTTGCTGTTTGCACCACATGAAATGCCCCGTTTCAGTTGAGTTTGTAACTTGTAGAAGTGGGAGTAACTCATGGAACTAACATGGTTCTTGATGAATTTTGAACTTACGTCTGATTGACTTCATACTTATCCATGGAATATGAAAAAAAAACTTTTTTTGTTTTTTGACTGCTGAACCTTTTCTATTAACTGTTATCCGTCCAACTTACAGATTTGTTTACCATGTGAACTGAGATAAATTTCTCAGTCAACGATGCAAAACCAAGGATTAAAAGTTAGTTGTCTAAAGCATTATAAAGTGAAGTCTGCATATTGATGCCTTAGTTTTACCTGGATCCGTTCCATTTGAATCCAAAATCCCGAGTGACATGATTGCTGGACAGAAGCATTATTGGTCAAGTTAATATTTTTAGTCATACAGCTATCCAGATTTTTGTCAGCCTTGCAGGGTGTAATTTTTACATGTTGGTTCAAATTAATATATCAGACTTTATTACAGTATTTTACATTATTCAATTATGGAGAATGATTTGGTATGTGATTTTGTGAAAAATTAGACTTGGATCTCACCGAGTCCACGACTCTCCATGGTTGTGTTATATTTCTGCCCTCTTCATGGTAAATTATTCACATTTCACTACATGTTCGTATTGAATATGAGTATGAATATGAATAATAGTACCTATATTGCATTTTCTGGTTACTGTTGCTGAGTTGTGAAGGTGTTACGTGGATCAGGGGCACTACAGGATGTTCTTCATTTGCATGATGTTCTTGCTAGAGTTTCACTTGCTCGATTGTGTCATACATTATCTAGAGCTCGTGCATTAGATGGTAAGTTTTGTTTATGTAAAATCTTATTTCCATCTATTATATATGTATGCATATTTTGGATGGCTGGAAGGTTCATATGACTGAATCCATATGTATACAGAAAGACCTGACATCAAATCTCAGTTCACCTCAGTGCTCTATCAACTTCTCCTTGATCCCAGTGAACGAGTTTGTTTTGAGGCAATTTTGTGTATATTGGGGAAATCTGATAACGCAGAGAGGTATATGTTTTCTTCTTCTTTTCCTTTCCTTTTCTCAAGTGGATGGAGTATACATGGCGTGTAAATATGTTATCTCGTTTTTTTATGTTTTCTCTGGTCAATATTTCATTGTGGTATTTTTTTCTTAATTGTAGGACTGAAGAACGTGCTGCTGGGTGGTATCGATTAACTAAAGAAATTCTCAAGTTGCCAGAAGCACCCTCAGTATCATCAAAGGAACCTAATTCAGAGTCTAAGGATGCCCTTCCACCAAAGCCCACAAAGGATAAATCTCAAAAGACTAGGCGTCCTCAGCATCTTATCAAACTTGTGATGAGAAGGTTTATAAAGTTCATTTTCCCTATAATATACAGGGTTAAAGTAAAGTTGTTGGTAACTGTATCTGTCAGAATGATTAGACATTAGGTGGAATCAGGGATTCAAGTACAGTATTGGCAATGTTGGCTCTGGTACTGATACAGATCAGTCGATCCATATTGGAACCATACTGGGTTGGTTTGTGACACTGGTTGAAATCAAGAAAGCTTCCATGTGACTGCTGATATGTACTGGTTACTTGTCTTAGACAGGTTGTGATACCATAATCATTGGTGTGATTAGTAGTCATTTTATGTACTGGCTGATATGTATTTGTTGGTTCTCTCATACTGGTTCAGTTATAGATATGGATCAGCTGATTGTATCAGTATTAGATGATGCATTAAATAATGCTAATAACCTTGTTTTGGAATACTGTTTTATGGTGACGACATCTTGCATGATTGAAAAGTGGAAATGTCTTCAAGCTGATTTCAATTTAGATTTTATGATTGAAAAAATATTCTGATACTAACTAGTTACTGCTATTACTGCCTTAGACTGGAGAGCTCTTTCCGAAGTTTCTCTAGGCCTATTCTTCATGCAGCAGCAAGAGTTGTGTTGGAGATGGGAAAGAGTCGGGCTGCAGCATTTTCCCTAGGTGTTGATATTGATGAAGGAGCTCATCTTTATGCATATTCTGAATCTGTTGATTCTATTGACTCAGATCTCAATGAAACTTCACAGCGTGAAGGTAGTCAGCTGCTTTTGTCTACCAATTGTTTGTCCATTTTGACAATGCTTCAATTTGTGTGTCCCATTGTTTGCAGTCCTGCTACTACTTATCTGTTGTAATCCACTTATTCATGATGAAGCAAGGTCAGCTTGTTACTGTGGATTGTGTGCATGATTCTTCTTATTCAATATACACTGAATTTTTGCAAGTCAATATTCCATAAAGAGTTTTTTGAACCTCATAACACTTCAAACAATTTTGTACATTTTGAAATCAGGACTGTGATTTAGCAATTGAAAATGTTGTTTACTACATCTGGGTAGCCAGAAAAATACTTAGCTCTATTCATCTGTGTAAATAGAGAGGGGTGTGACATGATACAATATTTTAAGCAGCATTTGTTTGTATCTGTGCACTATGGTGTATTTCACGACTGGATGAATCTATCCTAGGCAACGCTTAAGATAGAAAGTTGCCTTGATTGCTCGGTGTCACCTAGTTTTGTTGAGAATTGTAATTATTGAGTTTTATTTATCATTTATGTGTAGATATTCATACCTGAATTATTATATTATATCTATTGATACTGTAAATAACAAAATGATAAATATCAGTTTGATTTTGGATATAAAAGGAACCCAGGCTGCGTAACTAAATGAGGGAAACTTGATGGGAAAAGGTTCAGTTGGCGGTGGGAGAGGGCGCTCAGTTTTTCATAGGTGGATCCAAGTGAACAATGGGGCATTTTTCCTTTTTTTTTTTTCTCCTTTTTTGGCGAGATTTTTCTTTATTTCTTTTCGTTCAGTGTTGCTTTAGTTTGAACCTTGGGAGCTCATTTTTAGGCCTCTATTTATTCTAAGGTTATATTCTTCTTGTGGTTCCTGACGATATTTGAAGGTCAATTGTAGTTTAATGCAGGGCCAGAATTGGTAGTTCAATCTCAAGGCATTGTTCTTTCTTCTATATGTAAATATATCACTTTTTCCCCATAAGAAATGATAAAGAACAATAGCAATTATTAACCCGTAATATGTACATAACTATTCTTTCTCATCATAAGGTATTGGTTTATACTGTTTTAACTATTTAATAACCTTGTGTTTTGGCTCTGTCTTACACAATTTTCTATAGTATTACTTTTTCAGCGTGCTGCAAATGGTTACTGATTTGCATGTCAATATGCATTTTCAGTAGCTTAATTTTGATATTTTGATATTTAAATTTCCTTGTATTTTAAGTTGATCATCCTTAGGTGTATGGCATGCTCACTATATTAGTTTTTTTGATGGGGCATATTTTTGTCAGGATTAGGGATTTTGCTGTTTTGTTGTTGTAGCATTTTATCCCTTTGAAGTAAAGTTTAATTACAGGCAAATGCCTGTTCTTGTCCTTTCAATAGCTTTGACAAGTGTATATGTGACAAGAAATTCTCATTTCACCATGCGAAGGCATTTTAATAAGGGCATTGATGTATTCTGTTTTTTGTTAAATATATATCCTATTTACAATATGTTTATGATAAAAAAAAAAATTCTCAGAAATTAATCTTTATGGATGTTAGCATTGCTTCTGATGGCATTTCCTTGATCATTTTTTTTATTGGCACATTTCTAATTGTTGAGCCAAGCTTGGTTGTTATATACAACTTAATTAATAAGTGTAAAAATTATAGTTAATAGAACTTACCAAAATTTTATTTTTTTGAAGTCAAAGTCTTTTGATAAGAGCGTCGATGTAATGTGTTTATGCTTAGTATATATTGTATTTACAATATGTTTATGATAAACAGAATTCCCAGATGTTGATTTTTGTGGATGTTAGTATTCCTTAGGATGTCACTTCCTTGATTGTTTTGTTATTGACACATATCAAATTGTTTTGCCATACGTGGTTGAAATAAACAACTTAATTAATAAGTTTAAAAATTAACATAACTTATCGAAATTTTAGTTTGTTTGAGGTCAAAGTCAATTGACCTTTGTTTTAAACCCATCGTCTCTTTTGCATCTTTCCTTAAATGGTATCGTACTTTTGCCACCACCATGCTCATTTCAACACCATCTACCGAAGGCCTGTGGTACGATTCTGTCAAAATTTAATCAGAAAACTGCTCATATTGCTGTATTTTCTTGTTATCATACCAATGTTTACAATTTCGCGACATTTTGCAAAATTTCGCTGAAATGTTGCAAAATTTCGCTATTTTTCAAGGTGGCAACATGAAACTAGCTTGAAAAATGAAAATTTGAAGATTCCTTGATGTCGGCGCCATCGGGGAAAAGTTTTCAGATTTTCCCTGATGTCAGCGAAATGATAGGAATTTACATTTTTTTTAGGTTTTTTTTTTTTTTTGATTCTAGCTTTTTCCCTCATTTCGGTGAAATTTTGCTGACATTTCGCTAGTGACACCTAGCGAAATGTCGTTTGAAATGAAATTGTAAACCTTGCATCATACTGAAAATTTCAAAAATTTTAAAAAATTATAACAAAATAAAAATAAAAACATTCTTTTAAGTTTCCTTGAAAATCTAAAAAATTTTAAGTTGGTATTTTCTCATTTAAGAAGATGATGAACTTGAACTAGAAAAACATGTTATATGACAACTACTATTTTTATGAGGAAATCAGATTCATAAAGTTGACAGCTCTCATGATATTCATAGATTATATCACTTTTAAATGAAAATATATGTTTAAAAAATAAATAAATAAATGTAAATTGTTTATTTTACGGAAAATTAAGAAATTTACTAAGTTCTAAATATGGTTAAGTGTCAGTTAAGTTAAATAATAACTAGATGGAGGGTAAAATGATCCAAATTAATGAAATTTATCATATTGTAATTAGCACATCTTGGATGGGAGGTAAATGTATAACCAAATATAGTGAGGAAGTTTGCATTCTTCCAAAAAAAAAATTTTTCATTTTTTCAAGATTTGTTTTGAGTTTGATAACATTTGGAAAACGTGAGAAATAAGGTGAAGGGAACTTGATTCAGATGATGACAGCTAGCAGGTTTCTTCCCTCTGTTCCTCCCTCCATATCTCTCTCTCTTTATCTTTGTCTATCTCCTTGTTTGTCTCCCTCTCTCATTTTTTTTTCCTCAAAAGGTTCTGTGCAAAGTTTCATAAAATCAGTGGCCTGAGAGCATGTTGTCGATGTTGCCACTATTTCACATGGAAAGCCACTTGTGACACTCAAAATAGGGTGGTTTTTTTAAACCCCATTAAAGGTGATGGGTGCCAGAACTAGAACTGACGAAATTTTTCCAAAATGAGGACATTAGTTGCTGTTATTGCATGGATGTGTATATGGTTGTTTGAGACAAATGCAGGATTACATGTTAGATGATCTTGAGCTTGAAATTAGGAATTATAGACTCGGTAGTATGTTTTATAAAGGAAACTACTAATATTTTTGAGACTATGACTTGCATAATTAGTTGTGTTATTATGGAACAGTGGATTTGTTAGTCTGACACTCGTGGAACTAGAGACATTCATCAGTACATGCATGCATTCACTTACATATATCAACTTTTGAGCTATGTTTTCTATTTGTACAGTATGTTTGGAAAGAAGGAAAGATATCTTCATTGGCTTTCATGGATCTAAAGAATGCCTATTATAGGATCTCTGTAGATATATTCTAGTGGGTTATAGGTAGGTAGTGATAACAAGTCAGATACATTCTGTAAGGACATACTTGAGATAGTGTAATATGTCATAGTGGTTGATAGTAATAGATATCAGTTTCACTTGATGATAGGCTTAAATAGGGGTTCAAATTGTTAGTCCTTTTTTTTTATTTGTCCCTTTTGTATTCGTGGATGATGTAGTTGGTTGATTTTGGCAGAGATTAGTTTCAACCTAATGATATGCTTACTTAAGAATTAAGTTACTAGTCTCTGTTATTATTTATAGATGATACGGTTTTGCTGTGGTTATAAAACGAATTGATGACTCGTTTTCATTTGGAATTGCTTTGGGGTATATTATTTTCAGATGATGTGGTTTTGTTGGACCAAACCAACTGGAGTAAATGCAAAATTAGAATCTACTGTTGAACAAAAGGTTCAAAATAAGACAAATTAAGAAGAGGTCCTTAAAAGTAATCAAATCATCCATCTTAGTTCAATTATCCATAAGGAGAGGCATTCGGTAAGGAATTCAATTTGGTTTAAATTGGTTCAGCTGAGGTTTGAACCAGTTTCAACTTGTTTGCTGTCATGATAAAAAAAAGGAATTTAAGTGCTGTTAACATGTCTTGGGTTTTATCTTTTATTAACAAAATAAAAAATGAAATAATTTAGGTGTTGTTAACATATGTCTTGGATTTGATCTTTTAAGAGTTTGGCATTAAGGAAATTGAAGTATCAAATGTATGCGAAAATAGGTACTTAATTTTTTCTATTTTTGCCAATATATAAATGAAAAAAATTGATATCTATTTCATTATAATCTTTGTTAAAAGTTCCTATTAAGTGGACCAACCTTAAAAATATAGATTCAGATTGTTTTAATGGCAAAGATATCAATATATTGAAATGGTATTAAAATGATAAAAGAATAATGAAACAATCACTTCGTTATAAATAGACATGTAATGTTATATTATAACTACCAAGATTAATCTGCCTCAATCATAAACTATATCAATATATTAAAATGAGTTTTTATAAAAGGCAATATGTCTAAATTGATTACTCAAAATAAAAATTTGTTATCAATATATTCTATATCTGTTTGGAAAGCTATGTTAATTGCATGAAGACCATGTGCAGAAGGTCAATACTTAAAATGTATCTTTGTCACCAATTCAACTTGTATTAGTTACAAAAGTGTGGTGGGATATTGAATCTAAGTTGGAAGGGGAGGCAACCTGGTTGTAATTAGCAAAGCAGTCTATCAAATGCCAAGAAGAAAAGGAAAGAATATGCGGAATTCTTGTTGGTTGCATATTCAGGATGGTGGGATAAAGTGAGTTAAAACATAAGTGAAATAACATTTAGAATAGGGCGATCCTAATTTGTGTGGGGTTTTATGCCTAGTTGAAGTTAGAATCATCATGAAGGAACATCTCCGGTCTAGATCATGACTATGGTTGATATGGTTAGCTTTTTTGTTATCTATTTGTAATTTTTAATGTATATAGTTTGGATTTGTTTAAAAACCATATATGCTCATTATTTGAAGTTGTAATTAATGACATATGCGTGAAAGCATGTACATTCTTTTGCCCATATATTCATTACTTGGCTTAAAAACCAAGTAATGAATGTTTAACCATTCTTTTGCGTAAAAACCATATTTGTCATTTTTCTTTAAATGTTTTGAGTTATTTTGGTGTATACATGGCTTAATCAATGTTTAACAATGGTTCATTCAAAATTTTTACCTTTTCCCCAATCATTTTGTCATTTATCAAGCCTTTTTTTTTCCCCGACTTCAACATATCCTTTGATATGGCAACATTTCCGCAGTATTGATTTTCTAAATGTTGGTTGCATAGAGAATTAGAGCTGGATGGCTGAAATTTAGATGATGTTTTGGACTGTGATGCGGTCCATGTGTTTCATTCATTCTAGAAGTTGAATGTTATGAGTGATAGGAGACTTCCTATGATGACTGCAGCTGAATGCTGGGGAACAAATGGGCATCACATTTATGGATGAATGTCATTGACAGTAGTATGCTTAGATGATGTGTTGAAAGATTATGAAATATAACACAGGAAATGATAATATTTTGATAAGATAAAAGGAAAGTAGGTTAGGGTAGGCTTGGGCATGTAAAATGGATATCTACGGATGTGCTTGTGAGAAGGTGCTAGGGGCTCTAAGTGTGCAAGGAAGACAAAAAAGGATCTGGGTAGAGTCAGCTAAAAATGATTTGAAGATCACAGTCCAATTGAAGATATTGCTTTTAGCAGTGAGATTGATGAAGGCTATAATTTTTGTTGGTGTGTGATTTGGCGTGAAAAATGTTAAAACCGGAAACATTGTATCTAGAAATCGTTGTAATTGCTAGCATTCCCTTTTTAGGGAAATATATGAAATATAGTTCATTATATTCACCGGCACCGCTTTTAAAGATTTGATGTAACATAGTGCATTTTATTTTCATCCCACTCTCATGTATGTTAGTATTATATATTCTCACAAACCATATTTCTTCTCTTTTTCCATCCTGTTTATGTGTTTTTGTTCTTTCATTGCCATCATCACAATTATCTTGTCTTGCAATACTTATCACAGCTATCTTTGGCTTGTTGCGTCATTTCACTCTATGTACAGTCCTCTTTATGTTCTAGCATCTTTGTATTTTACCAGTCTCAAAACTATTAATGCTCTCTTAAAATTCCAATAAATGCTGAGGTCTCTATTCCCTTTTGTGCAACACATTAGCTATTTATTATGTAAGGAATATGTCCTTTTCTTCAATACCTGCAGAGATATGAGAGGCTACTGATTGACTATTACTGAGACATACGATTGTTCTCTCTCTCTCTCTCTCTCTAACCCCCTCCCCCTCCCCTCTATCCCTCTCTGTGGTAATCTGTATGTTGTAATTTGGCTGCATATATTTGTTTTGCTATTCCAGTTTGATTATATTCATAGGTATTTATACGCTAATTCATTATTTTAAAATGGAAAACACATGCTTGCTTGGTTAATTAGATACAGGAATGTATATTCCCATTTCTTGCAGTATTCCTGTTTGACATATCAATTTTATGTATTGATTCACGGCACTCTATGGAGTTCACCTTCCCCAATCCCCAATCCCCATACCCCCACCATATCAATTTTATGTATTGATCGACTGCACTTTCTGGAGTTCACCTTGCCCAATCCCCACACCCCCACCACCCCCTCCTCCTCCAGTTTTTGCAGCCTTCATTCTCTTCCACAAATCTAAGTAACATTTGTTGTACTTGAGTTTGTATGGTGAGAGCAGTTTAATGATTTAGTAAAGCAGGTCAGTAAGTAACAGGTAGTGTATGAGGGGGAGAACAAGGTTTTTATCTGAATTAGTGTAGGACAGAATCTTTGCTAGCAAAAGTGATATTGGGTTTCATGGAGTGGGCTTGCATTTGGAGATTTGCTTCTAAGGACTCAATACGCGAATGGTGAAGGGGCTGGTCTATGTGGAGGGTTGACATCTACGATGCTGTATATGTCAAATGTTATCAGAAATAAAATGAAAAAAAGAAAGGAAAGGTAAGGAAGAGGTAAAGATCTAAATAACAGAGTCCAGAAGTTGAGTCTTAAGTGTCATCATAAAACACTAGATTCTCACCATGCTGGGCTTCCCAATTTCTCATCTTTGGATGCAGTAGATGGCAAACACTACTCCCCACAATTCAATGAGGATTTTGAAATGCCTTGGTACTTGGGTGTACCTGCGAGAGAAAATTTTTCGTACTTGTTTATTAAAATGAAGACAGACCTTTTAAAAATTACAATTCAAATACTTCTTTTCTTTGACTTGATTTGGAGTAGAGTCAAAATGGGAACTGAGGTACTAAAAGTTAGAAATGTGTAGAAAGGTTGAATCAAAAGATAGAACCTCGATTGAAATTAAAATTCCAGAAACTATGGGAAGTCCAACCTGAAACTCTCAACTAATAAAAACTGGCCATCTTGCCATATATCTGTATGCTTTCCACATTCCAACTGGGACTTAAATAATGTAGAAATAGCCTAGTTTTAGGATCGTTGAATGGCTCTTCAAATATGCTCTATAATGAAAATGGCATTCAAATATGGTCTATAATGAAAACCATGCCATTTTATATAATTCTTTGGTCTTCATTTTCTTGAGTCTGCAATTTCAGGCTATTTATTTTTCCTTGGTCTTGTTTGGGCGCATCTAGATCAATGGTGCTTCATATTCTTGTTGATTGTCCCGTGATTTTGATCTTTGTCAATACCATCTGTATCATTCTCCCTTCTTTTGTAAAATTCAAACTAAACTTTTAAAGTTGTGAAATATTGACAGAACATTATGAAATACCAATATTACATCCTTCGAGATGCCTATCTTCTAGACTCCCTCCTTTTGGCAGGTTGAATAAAACTTCAGCTCTTTCTCGATTTAATGCCATAATTTTGCTTCTGGACTCTATACTTGCTCTTATTTGGTTTCCTTACAAGAAAACCCTTCCTAAAACTTTACCATAACTGAAATTATACTACTCTAGGTTGAACAAGAATTTAAGCCTGGGATACACTATCTTGCATGATCAATTTGGTTGTTAACATTTTGAAATCATGGTTTAAATTTGCACATCAAAATAACATCCAATCTTGATGGCTGGCATAAATTTACCTCTCTGCAAAGTTAGGTTCAGTTCAGTTGAACCGTTGTGATTGCCATTGCAGTCCTGAGTCCGCCATAACAATACTGTTTACAGATTCTGTTATTTGGTGTCTGATTGTACCTGTGATCTTCAATTGAATTTTTCTTTTGCTTTTGTGAAGCCTCTCGTCATGCTTTAAAATGTGATGTGACTCGTGTGAGTTTGGTTTGCACCATTTAGGCCTTGCACTCCAAACATTATGATCTAAGGATAACACCAGCTCATGAATCAGACAGTGTCAAATCACTTATTCAAGATTAAGTAGTGGATTATTCATAATATAAAGAAAACAATGATCTGTTATTTATTCAGTGATGAATTTTCAATTTAATATATTTTTTTGTTTGAAGCAAGAGACTTATTAGTGTTCTTATCAGTTTCTTAATCATTATAATTGATGTTCATTTGTCCAAGTTCTTGGACAGAATTACTTCATTTTCAGGCCAAGGCATATTTATACACCATTTCAAATATTTCTTCAATGATAGAAAATGGAAATTAATTTTTATATCATATCTTTTCCCACTTTAGCTGAATTCGGAAGCAATAGGTTTTATTTTATTTTTTTATTGTTTACATACGTTTTATGAATTAACTTTGGTTCTTTATATTCAACAAGTACTTTTATTACATGAGGATGAGCAATAGGTACTTGTATAAGCTGTATGCTGAACGTTTTACTCTGAGCTAAATTATTTCTTATTGATCGTAAGATTGGTTTCCTACTCCTGTTTTCTGTAGGTACACGAAAGGGTTCAGCCTTATCCAATGGATCAGGCAGCAAGGATACAATTGCAAGTCTATTAGCTTCATTAATGGAAGTTGTGAGAACAACTGCAGCATGTGAATGTGTATATGTAAGGGCTATGGTGATTAAAGCTTTAATCTGGATGCAAAGTCCTCACGAATCATTTGAAGAACTTGAGTCCATTATTGCATCTGAGCTCTCAGATCCTGCTTGGCCTTCAACATTGTTGAATGATATCTTGCTTACTTTGCATGCTCGTTTTAAGGTACTCGAATAAAGCCAGATAATGCTTGTGGTTTTTGGGCTATGCATTTATGTACCTGCTTTGATATATTTATTTTGAAATACATTTTGAATATTTTCTTCGTTTACATTTCCGTTTTGTTTAACTACCTTCAGATACATATTGAATTTTTTGTATGTTTTTCCTGCTCTGAATTTTATCTATCATCAAATTTGTTTATTATTTGTATTAATTTTGACCTCACCATGATATCAAATGGATCTAAAGTGAAAGTTTTGACATATTTGTGCCAATTGGTTTTTCTACGTATTGGTAAAGTAGGATTAAACTCATAATAACAAAGAAGCTATAATTTCTTGATATTTTCTGATGAAGTGTGAAATCTGTGTCCTCCATGCAGCTAGATGATGGTGGGCCATGTTACTTTGATCACCATAAGAGTAGGTTTCTTAAGGCTATGTTTGGAACTTTTGATTTGGGAAGTAAGGAAAAGAAAACAAAATAGGAAAAGAAATTAAAAGAAAAGAAGAGAGCTGATTTCCATTCAAATGTTTGGATTTAATATAAAGAAGCATTTTGTTTTTGTTTTTTTATTTATTTATAATTTTCTAGATAAAGTGCCATATATTCTAGCAAGTTAGGAGGGAGGGAGCTTTTTTTTTTGATTGGTAATAATGGAAAATAGATTAAAACAGATTCAGCCCAAACAGGCAGTAGAAGTATGCGAAAAGTGTACAGGAACAGCAAAAGGAACAGAAACTACAAATCTAGAAAATTGTCACACTTGAAGAACTTCCGACGGTCTAACCCTTTACATGAATCTCTACTTGCTGCCCAGTACAACAGACAGCTAAGAGTAGATCGAAATAAAGCCCGTGGGGAACGAGATACATTATCAAAAGTTCTCTTGTTTCTCTCTTTCCATAACGACCAAAGAATTGCCACCGGTGTCAAAGTTCTATAAAACCTCATAATGTAACACTCCTCTGCTGTACTCCCAAGACAACTGAACCTGATTTAAGTCGTGGCTACGCCCACACTATTCCAAATCTCAATATGAAGGCTGACCAAATATCATAAGCTACCTTACAGTGTACTAGAAAATGATTCACTGATTCCACCTGAGATTTACGCATCACACAACTATTTGGCCACTGGCAACCTAATTTCACGAAATGTCAGTAATTTACTATTTTGAAGTTTTTAATGTCTGGCGATTTTTCCCTCATTTCAGCGACATTTCGCCGGTGACACCTAGAGAAATGTTGTTCGAAACGCATTTTAAACATTGAATTCAACTCTATATTCCTAACATGGGAACTGTATTCAAGTGCAGCAATAACTATTTATATGTTCAAGGTGCTGTATATGCCTGATTTTTGCTTTGTGACTGTGATATTGTGCTTCATAATTTAGTCCCTCAAGATTGTCTTATCTATTTGTCATTGCTTAGTTTGTGGTGCACATATATTAAAACATAAGCAGCTGAGACTCAGAGTTTTACTACTGTGGCATCTTTTCTGGTCTTTTTCATTTTGTATGACGATGGCATCTAGATACACTTTCTTCTAGTTTTTATCTTGCCCTGTATTGTGATTTATCAGGCAACTCCAGATATGGCTGTCACTCTTCTTGAAATTGCAAGAATTTTTGCTACTAAGGTTCCTGGGAAGATTGATGCAGATGTGTTGCAACTGCTATGGAAGGTGATTCTATATTCATGGAAACTCTTTTCATATTCACTTTATGCCAATGTTCCTTCTGTTTCTTTGTGCACATGTAAGCTGTACTTTGTTCCTTTTTCAAGAAAGTTATAAATCTTGGTTCTAGGATCAATTTGCGGTAGAAATAGAATGATATATCAGATTTACAAGCTTTTGATTCCTTTGGAGTTAATAGTGATTTTGCTAATTTTTACAAGATGTGGTCATGATAGGCAGAGAGTTTGCTATATTTTTACAAGAGCTGGTCATTACATGGGGTATTGCAGCTCTGGAAATTCCCGAATGCCAAAAAACCAGGAATATATCTATCTGATATTTTCATTTATTTTTTCTGAAGTTAAATGTATGCAATTCTTGGTTTGGCCTTCTCCATATTATGGTTATCAGTTCCAATTTTGGCATGAATTATGGTTCTAGTTGAGAATCATAAAGAAATTGCTCAAGAGTCAAGGTTTCTTCAAATTTTGCCAAAGTCCTGGAAATTTGTTTATGTCCTATTCAATATTAGCAGAAATTTTTTTTTTCGATTGGATATTAAGAGAATGTGTGAAATACAAGAGAACATAGAAGAAATAATTAAAACCTAAGTAATGAGCCCCAAATTTTCTCACAACACATTTTCACATCTCTTGAACAAGAAACTAAAATGGAAGTTGTTGTCCCCTCTTTTTCTCATGCAACTGTAGGTTCCACTCAAGGATTTCAATGTCATGATTGACGTGATGGAAAATTCACTAGAGTGAAATTTCGATGAAAAAATAAGAAAAAAGATGTAAAACAATAAGTATTCTAGAATTATGCTATTTATGTGTTTAGCGGAGACTAAAATATGCCTAAAAACCTAGGGATTTTAACAAAAATATATGTATTGCATATTTAAAGGAAGTGCAATAATGAAGAAACAATGGCATAGATTTTCAGGGCTTACATTGTAAACCTAAAAATGCATGCAGAAATAGAAAGTGCATGTTACTACCAAGGTCATAGGCTCGCAGTCAGAAAGAATGTCTAGCTGGCTTGAGCAATCGTTCTCTTGGGGCAACTTTTAATTTTGGGGAAATGTCGTCGACATGTTGATGACATTTCATCGACTTCCTGGAATGGTTGACATTCCTTATATTCTCTAATATCTTGTTTCGAGACCTCTTGAAATGCTGACATTTTGCGAAATATTGCTAAAATGGAAAACACTCACTCTACATTAGGCCCATTCTTTGGGTAATTAAATGCATGCAAGATGTAGGATTACTTTTTCAGCTTCTTTCGTATCCTCTAAACATAAATGATAACATTAGGTATCTTAGATCATGGTTCAATATGCATTATCAAGCAAAACAGATATTAGAGCATTAGCAGCAGCTTCCCTATGCAAATTCCCTATTTTAAGCAATTTGGTTCACTTTTCTATTTTAGGGATTGTCTTTTCAATAAACCACTACATCAGATTCCCTATGTTTTTCCCCATATCATTAAAATATTAGTTTTTTTTTCAAATTTTCTTTATTTTTATCTCAACCAACTTGTTTGTCCTTCAAATTGATAATAACCCGCCCAATGCTTTACCCCAAAAATAAAAAAATTAAAATAAACACCGGCCCAATCACAAAAAAAAAAAAAAACTCGCCCATTCCTTTACCCCAAAAATAACAAAAATAAAAATAATAAAAAAACACCAGCCCAATCACAACCTGAACCGCTCAAACATGAAATTTTTGAACTAAAACCTGCCAACCCGCCCGAACATAACCATAATGATTATATTCTCCAACGACTATATTCCCAATGGTCATATTCCCCAACGGCTATATTCTCCCCAATGACTATATTCTCAACGGTCATATTCCCCAACTGTTGTATTCTCCAACGGTCATATTTCCAATGGCTATAATTTTTTCCTTATAAAATAGAGTGATTACTTTACAAATCGCTATCCATATCAAATTTCTATGTCGCTTAACTCTAATTTTTGAATTGTTCTTTGTGTTATTGTCTTTATGGTTTTTTTTTTTTTTTCTGATGATGACATTCTCTATCATTTGTCTTCTAATGACGAAGTAGAGGTAGCAATAGCGACTGCTATTGAACAAGAAAATTTGAAGACTAAATGAGGTTCAACATCAGGTCATGGTTCTATTCAAAAGTATATTTTCATCAATCGTAATTCGATCGAAGGCGACCAACATCTATTTCAAGATTATTTTGCTGAGCCCTCGGTTTATCCTGAAAATAATTTCAAAGGAGATTTCGTATGCGCCGTGAGTTATTCCTTCGTATTAAATGTGCTATAGAGGCGTGTGACCCGTATTTTTTGCAGAAACTGAATATTTGTTGGAAAAGCTTGGGTTATATTTTTTGCAAAAGATAACTGCCGCATTTAGAATGCTTACTTATGGAGTAATAGCTGACTTGATAGATAAGTATGTCAGGATTGGGAAAACCACTGTCAAAGAAAGCATGAAAAGATTTGTGAAAGCAGTGGTCGAAATATTTTTAGATGAGTACTTGAGAAAACCAAACAACAATGACATAGCTAGATTCTAGCAGAAGGCAAACGACAAGTAACCCCAGGAATGTTGGGGAGTATTGATTGCATGCACCGTGAATGGAAGGATTGTCCCACTCAATGGTCAGGTATGTATACTGGTCGTGGTGGTAAGCCGAAAATTATTTTTGAAGCTGTCGCTTCATATGATATTTCGATATGGCATGCATTTTTTGGTTTACCAGGGTCTCATAGTGATATCAATGTGTTAGAATGGTCTTCTTTGTTTAATGAGCTTGCCCAAGGGTGGGCTCCTCAGGTTAACTACTCAATTAATGGTCATGATTATAATATGGGATACTATCTAGCAGATGTTATATATCCCACGTAGGCAACTTTTGTAAAATAAATTCTAGTATTAGTGGGGGGTGAAGAAGCAACATTTTGCTACAACTCATGAAGCTTCGAGGAAGGATGTTGAGCGTGTATTTGAAGTGTTACAATTATCCGTGGACCTGCACGTTACTTTAATTAGGGTGATCTAAAAGAAATCATGATGGCGTGCATAATTATGCATAACATGATTGTTGAAGATGAGAGACATTTGTATCAAAATAGAGCAAACTTCTCAAACTACGACTATGATCAAGACGATGAAGGCCCACCCCAAGTAGCGATTTCAACTATAAAGACAAATGAAGTTCGAAATTTCATTATGCGCCACCTAGAAATTAGAGATAGAGAGGTCCATAGTAGATTCCTAGAAGACCTCATTAAGCATTTATGGAAAATTTATAGCGAATCCTAAGTCCTAACTTGTTTAGACTTGTATTGAATCAATGATAAATTTCATGCATATTATGTTTCTATTGAATGTATTTATATTGTATTTCCACCAACTTTACTTCAATAACCACGATTGTATTGCTTGTGTGCAAGTATTAAGCAAAAACTGCAGTTAGTAAAACCAAATAAACTATAAAAAATATCCGATAGAGTTATAGTCAAAATAAACATAAAGTTTAAAGCATTACAAAAAACTAATACAAATAAATTAACTTTGAGAATTCTGCCTTCGCTTTTCCAAAATTTCCATGCGAAGTAGTCGAAAATATTCTCTTTGATTAGGGTCCATTATGCTTATATCTTTCATCATGATTTCAGTCTCTTGGCGCACTCGCTTGAGTTGAAGCTTCTCATTTTTTATACGGTTTCCTTCTTGTGTTTCCAATGGCTAAGCATGTTGGATTTGAAGAAGCTTTGCGTGTTGTTCGACGGTTGAATTTTGTTTTTCCATTTTCTCTTTATGAGCTTTCTTCTTCTCATCCTTCAACTCAAAAAGAACACTTGAAAGTTGGGAAGCATCACCTAGCAAACTCTTTCCTTGTCTCATTATCCCCTTCGCAACCTTCCTTCCCATAGGTCTCTCCAAGTCCACAAATGTGCTTGGTTCGGATTGGCCTTCACATAAATTTGTAGATTTTGGAGTTGAAGGAGAAGATGGTATTGGGGATTTTCTTTTAGAAGTAGTTTGTTTAGACCATTGGTTCCATTTAGGCTGGTCCTTCAAAATAAGCCAACATTGATCATAGCGAAAAGGTTGTTTCGTTTGAGTGTGAAACATTCTTTGAGCTTCTTGAACCTGTGAATATTTAACAAACCAAATTAGAATTTTCTAATTTGTAAGAAATTACTTAACAATGTGATAATAATTATACTTACATTGTCTTCCTCACTAACACCACTTCTCTGTTTTGCTTCAACTTGGCTTAAGAAACCACAAAACTTATTGACCGCTTGTTGGATATTTGACCATTGATGGCTTAAAGAGCCAACTGAATGTTGAGGCTTTACCTTTCTTTTTTCTCTTGATTTTAGTCGCTCTCAATTCTTTTCCAAAAAGAATTCCATTTTGCATTAGTTCTAGTTATAGGATCCAAACTAGTATTGAGCCAAGAAGACACTAGTAATTTGTCTTCATCCGGACTAAAGTTATGACCATGTTTTTTATTGGAAGAGCCTACTTCATGAATTTCAGGTGAAGTTTGTTCAACTTGTAGAGGGTTCTCCTTAAACAATTGTCTGCCATCTTGTGAAAGAGAGGTAACGGTAGAGTTGTCTTATATTTGTGAGTTCATTCCTAGAGAAAAATGAATGATAAATATAAGATGGCCTTGGAGAGTCTCAAAGAAAGTGATTGAGACTACCCACCAAACCTTTTGAATGTAAATGTCGAATATATCTATCAAGCAAAGAGCAAATTAATGAGAACACAAAAAGAGAAAAGAGAATCCACTTTGACTTATGGCTTGCCTTTACTCTCTCTCTTGTGACTTTGTGCATTTTTCTAATTAGAGAGAGAGAGAGAGGACAGAGAGAATGGGAGTCTGAGAGAGAGCTGGCGGTGGCTTTTGTTGGAGAAGCCATATCTGCTATAGGGCGTTGGGCTCATGTGTTTTCTCTCGAAGTAGAGAATGGGTGTGCATTTATTCTTTTTCGTGTTTAGGGAGCTACAGTGCTTCCTCAAATATGAGGAAGCACTGTAGCATATTCTCAAATTTTAGGGAAAGGAAATTGGGATAAGGAAGCTGTTGGGGGTCTTTTTTTGTCAAAATATCTATTTGGTTTCTCGATTTTAAGGAAAGGGAGGTGAATACGGAATTTGTTGCTAATGCTCTTAGAGACTCAAAACATGTTTTCCTCCTTTTTTTTCCCCGAATTTTGACCTCCAAAACAAGTTTATAAACATCCAATAAAGTAATTCTAACCTTCCAATTGCAACCAAACCACTTGTAACAAAATACACATGTTTCCCCATTGACATCTCATAAATTTCCATGTTAGGTGTTCATGCAATTTAATTCATATTTTCATAAAACAATCTCCAATCATATTGATTATCCTATTGACATGTTTCTAACCACCTAATAATGATTTCCTAACCTACTAATTACCACCAAATTACCCGGATTAAAATATAGATGTTTTACCATTAAAATCTCCTAAATTTTCATCTAGGGTTTCATACAATGATTTCGCATCAAGCAAGACAGATTCAGATTTTTGTAAACATCATATCAATATGCTTCTAGACATTCATAGAGAAAAACTCACAAATCAAACATGTTCCATGGATAAGATCAATGTAATCGAATCTTAAGAACATTACAGATAAGATCAACTAACATTTATCCAATTATTGTGAGATCTTAACAAAGCATACTAACACAATCTAACAATCATATTGTATTGATCCCAATTTTTAAAAATCAATCAAATAAAGGCTTAGGCATGATTCCACAAGCTAGTGTTCTATTTATGACTTAAAAACTGTACATCCACCTACCTTTAATCGCTAATATCCTTCTTGTTTGAATAATAGGTGCAGCCACGTTTTTGTCAATTTCAGACTAAGTTAGAAAGCTCCAAACACCATCTCCCGTGTTTAGATTAAAGAACTACGTGTCAAGAAGACCTCCTCCAAATTTCAGCTTGATCGGTTGGTGAATTCTCCACAGATCGCATTTTGATGAAAGCTGCAAAGAAAAATTCTGCAGCAGTTTTCTCTATATTTGTCCAACACTCTCCCTCTCTTAAACTCTCTTGTTCTCTTTCTAGATCATAAATCCTCTTTCTTCTCCTTCATTTTCTCTATGCTCAAGCTCCTAGGATTTCTCCATATGTTCAGATCTCCATCAATAGGGCTAAATGTAACGCCCTAGATCCGGTAGTTTTTTTTTTTATACGGATCAAGACATTAATTTAGTGGTACTAAAAAATTAAGAACAAAAGCATAATAGGATAAAAGTAAATTAGAGTACATCAAAATCTAAAACAACTTCTTCATTAATTCAATATAAAAGTGCTAAAAATCCTTAACATAAACTTCTAAAACTAAGTACATCAGATCTGAACTCAAAAGGGTAAACTAACTAACCATCATCTCTCTAACAAATCCTTTAATAAAATAAACAACTCCAAACAACTCTCCTAATAAAATTTAAAAGAAAATTAAAAAGCTATAAAGTGCTCATTCAAGGTCCTCTGCTGTACCCTTTGTACTATCTACCCCAACTTGCACTTTTTCTCCAAGATTATCTAAAAACAAAACATTAAAAACCGGTATGAGATATAAAATCCCAGTAAGCAATAACATACATGCTGTAAAACAGTCCATATAATTTAAAAATCCTTTCATGATTTACAAGCAATAATCCAAATGTTCATAGCCAGAAAATACGATATAAAATCCAAAATTTAACATAATATTCACACAACAAGTCACACAATTGTGACATCACAAGACTCGTGAAGTATGATTACTTTGAGAGGTTAACTCTAGTCCCAATTGCCACCTCACGCTCTTATGTTTGATGAACCAGCCTACTCTGGGTTTCGGTCATCACGAAGCTGGCCTACGCTAGGTTTCAAACTTGGCTTTACACTATGGATCATTTAAACCTGATACATGTATTAAGTTAGCGAGTACAATCCAGTCAAAGAACAATACTGTAACATATCCAACAAAAGACCTCACCATCTTGGTGGAAATGGATCGTTGCAGCTCATTCCCTTTCGGAGTAGCCTCTCCTTCTTAGAGGAAACACATAAATGGAACTAAACTTAATCCAAACAAAGATAGACATACCTCACTATCTAGTTAAACTATGGATCCATGGTGAACTAAGCTCGCTAGACACAAATCAACCAAAAACAATTATATAATTTGAAAATAAATGTCAATAATTGCCATCGTAGCATAATTCATTCCTTCTTAGATTTAAACCAACAACCATTGCGCTCTTGGCAGGAATACTCTCTCATGAAGATAACAAATAAATACTACTTTCATTGAAGAGCCCATCATATTTCATAAGTCCATAAGTTTTAATAAACCATAATTATCCAATCTATTGTATATGAATTTGAATAATTCCATAGATTAAAACATGTTTAAAACCATCTTAGAAAGTTGTAGGAATAAAAAAGAAACAATAAAAATCCTTTTGAATCCATCAAGTCCACTATTCTAGGCCTATTCCATCTATTCCACCAAAACGTATCCAAAATCTTCAATAAATTGGATAAAATAATTTGGCCAGTGCAAAAACTCTCAAAATACCCTAATCTAGTTGGTGCATGAGTTGGAATTTCATAAAAATAAGTTTAGAACCAAAAAATAGGTCAAAAGGTAAATTTTTTTGAAAATTTGGCAATGAGCGCTCGAGCCTAGGGTAGGGCGCTATACCGGGCGCCAGTTCAAAATCAATTCGAGAAGTGGTCGCTCACTGTCACGCTTGAGTGACAAATTGGGCGCTGGGAATTCTGAGTTTCCAAGTTTCGGTGCTTGTGCCACATCTCGGGCGTTTGGTTTAAGTTTGAATTTTGGTTCTCGGGTTTCAAATTTAAAAAAAAAAACACAGGACGAGTGCTTGAATGGCGTTGGGCATCTGTTTTAAACACTAGGTCGCCTAATCAAGTGCTCGAGCCAGATGTCGGACGCCCTTGTAAATTCGTTAAATTTGGGTTTTTCAGAAAATTCATTCTAAATCCAAATCACACCAAACAAACTCTTCAAATCACTTCTAAATCATGCAATCTGATCCTCTAATCATGCTAGATCATACCAACCGCATCCAAACATGGATTTACAACTAATCTCAAGCAATTTCTAATAAAACCATACGTTAAAAAATTGCTTTGACAGTTTTCTATAACTTTGTACATATTCATTAAAAACCCACGAAATCTTCTTTACAAAATACATGGATTCACATCTAAAATCATTATACATATTCCCAAAACTATTCTCGATCGATTAAATACAAATTATGCAATATTTCCAAGATGTAATGGCTACTACTTACCTCTAAAACGAAATAAATCCATTATTCGTTTTCTTCTTCTAGCCGATCATTTCTCTTTCTAGACCCAGCCGTATGCTCCCACCCTCTCTCTTCTTCTCTATTCGTATGATTTAGCAAGAAACCCCAAATCCTTTTATCTCCTTCCTTTTATACAATCCCCCTATTGGGAGTCCTAATTATATTTGAAAACTTCCATATTAATCCACCTTACCTATTTTAGTTTAATTCTTCTTTTAAATCCTTTTTCTTTACTCCCCTATAAAATAAACTTCTAATATAATCAATTTTCGTGCTATTTTAAATCCCTATTTTTAAATATTACCAAATCACCCCCAAAATCTCCATTTATTCCAAATTTAAGGCCCCTAATTAAGTATAATTACCAATAGGTTCTTTTCTCACTTATTTGACTATAAATCATGTTATTTAAATCCAATTTAATCCAACTTAGATCTGATTAAAATTTTCCAAATCTATTAATTAATTAATTAATTAATTAGCCTATTAAGAAAAGACTAAAATACCCTTTTTCTTTATTATACCATATTTAACCATTAGATTTATTTCAAAATTTCCATATTTAATCTCCTCATTATTTCTCTTCATAATATGAGTATGGATTATAATTTCCTTCTCCCAAATACTTAGATTAAATATTTATCTTTCAATATTTCAAATTTATTTATTTTATTTCTTCTAATATTTAGATTTCTAATTATATTATTATTTCCTAAAATTCAGGATTCTATAGTGAAAGTCTTAGTAATAGTCCCTAGCTCACTATTTATGATGGAGTCTTAGGGTTTCCTACTCTAACCAGGTCATTAGGTTTCGTACTAGGATTATAATTTTACTAGGTTTCTTTAATTGAAATATAAGTTCACCTTAATCTTTGACTTCTTTAATTAATTTTCGTCCTATTATTAATTCCTATTTTTAAATATTACCAATTCATCTCATAAACTCACTTGTTTCTAAATTTAAGACCCTTAATCAATTGTTATTACTAAAGTGCCATTTTTCCACTTATAGGCAATAAATCTTGCTTTATAAAATTCAATTTCAGTCAATCTTAAGTCCAAGTAAAGTTTCAGGTCTAATGATTATTTAATTATTTGTTTAAACAATTTGACTAATTATGTAATGACTAAACTACCCTTATGTAAATTTCTAGGATGTTACATCCATTTTGCAAAGGTCACAATTTTACTTGTGGATTAATAGTATTATTTTCCCTGCCCTAGTGAAAATACACATACAAACATGTCTACCTAGGGTACATCACTTTAGCAGTTATCATTTTCTGCTCCACCTTAAGACTTATACTGTAGTACCAAAAGGATCTTTTTTGGTACCGTATGTAAAAAATTTGGATTCAGTAATTTGCATGTTAGATGTACTTGTTAGTGTATAGGATGCACTTAAAGGTAAATTGTTTAGTTTTAGGCGATTTTGGATACATCAATTTACATGTTAGATGTAAAAGTTAAGCATGATTTCGGATGCACCAATTTAGATGTTTAGATGCAATTTTTGTGTGTATACAATGCAGAATATTTTTTTCTCAAAAAAACTATTATAAATCACCTAGTTATAAACAATTTTTGGATTAACTAATTGATGTGTTAGATGCACTTATTTGTGCATAGAAAGTACAACGATTTAGCTAAATCACCAAAATGTAGGTGATTTAGCAACAACTAAAAAAATAAAAAATAAATAAAAAAGAAAAGATAATGGTGTATCTCTAAATTGCATAGATGTAAGCGATTTAGATAAATGGAAAAATTACCTTAGGTAAAATGACCTTTTTTCTGTATGGTACTGAAAAGGCCTCTTTTGGTACCGTAGCATTATCCCCGTTTTAAAGGTGCCTCATTTCCTTCTGCTATTTATGATTTTTTTGGGTCATGGAATGTAGGGTGATCTATTGAACTTTTATGTCCATGATCTGTTTATAATGAATACTATTTTGAATCTCCTTACTGTCTTCAGACTTGCCTTGTTGGAGCTGGTCCTGATGGAAAACACACAGCGCTAGAAGCAGTCACAATAGTTCTTGATCTGCCACCACCTCAACCTGGGTCAATGTCAGGACTTACATCAATTGACACAGTCTCTGCATCTGATCCAAAGTCGGCTTTAGCATTACAGAGATTGGTGCAGGCAGCAGTAAGCATCTTATCTTGGTGTATTATAATTTTAATAATTGTACTAATTACAAGAAAAAAAAAGGTTTTGCACTTAAGGTTTGATAAGTTAGCCTTAGAAATTTCCTTTTTCTTTGTAAATTTCTGGAGTAATGTGACATGTAGGTATGGTTTCTTGGAGAAAATGCAAACTATGCCGCATCTGAGTATGCTTGGGAATCTGCAACCCCTCCTGGTACTGCATTAATGATGTTGGATGCAGATAAGATGGTGGCTGCTGCCAGTTCAAGGAATCCTACTTTAGCTGGTGCATTGACTAGGCTTCAAAGATGTGCTTTTAGTGGAAGCTGGGAGGTAAAATTTTTCACCTCAAAGCTTATCTGACCATTATATGCCTAATTCATTTTTTTTTTCAAACTGCATCACCATGGTACTACTTTGCAAAACCATTTTTTATTGGACTTGTTGGTGAAGTTACGGCTCCCTTTTTTTTTTCCTGATAAGTAAAATTTTACTAATAAATGAAACTGGTCACATCCTTGTAAGACATCTATATGAAGAGGTCCTACCAATAGTGCATATTCTTCTAAAGCTTAAATACTCCAACTATCTATCTTCTTCCAACATCTCATTTGTAGGTAAATTTTCTTCTCTACGAACGCCCTTCTTGGGATTATCCGCCATCAATAATTGCTGAAAGGAAATCTCATCAGTAATTGGATAAGTTACTATTCCTGAAAAAAAATGTTATCAATAATTGCTTTCCGTATTGTCTTCATCAAAATAATAGTAGTAGTAGCAGTAATAATAATAATAATAATAATAATAATAATAAGAACAAGAATAATAATAGTAATAAATAATAATAAATAATAATTTCTTTATGTACTGATAGTAATGTAATCGTGGTTTTAAATATTTATATATTTGTCTATATATCTATTGATATATCCCCTTTCCCTTGGAGCTGATATAAATCTGTTAATGTAATTGTGCATATCCCTCAATATATCTCCTTCTTCGTGGTGGCAATATATGTGGTGATGGTAATATTTAAAACCTTGGTCATAACAGTTCCTATGCAAGGTCAAGCCTGGATGCATTTTGGCTTGAAGTTGCAAGCCCATTCCAGTGTTAAGATGTAACTTCTTAATGTTTCAACCTAAAAATTGAATATAAGAACATGGTATATATAGATAAATATATAAATTGGTTCATCAATTATGTACATGCATAAATACGTACATATGAATTTCTATTTATATTTTTGATGGGTTTTTTTTATATATTTGATGGGTTATTGTGGGGTTCAAGGATCACAAAAATTTGCTAGGGGACATAACACAATTTTGTTAACATGCCAATGGAATTTTACAATATTTCCCCAAATGTGGAAAAAGTAGAGAATATTTCTTAATTTCTTTTTAATTCTTAAGTAAAACTTTTACAGCATTTAAATGATGGCAAGGAGCACTTGTAATAATAATAATAATAATAATAATAATAACAATAATAATAATAATAATAATAAAGGGGGATAGAGAAATTATAGTTACTAAATATAGGGCTAAGATCATGTATATAAGCAAGTATAGCTACTAAGTTGGAAAAATATAGAGAAATTATGCCTAAATGAGTGAATTATAGTACAAAATTTTTTATAGGGGTCTAATAAGGGACATTTAAAAGGAAATAACTCAATATATAATAAAATTGATACATATAGCATGTATCTAAGCTAAATTCGCAAGATATTATTTATATATAAATAAAATAAATACAAAATAAAAATAGGAATTGAAGTCAAATAGCTCTATAAAATATGAAAGAGTTCCAATAGCCTACCTCCTATCCAAATGAAAGAATATATGACGATATCATACCCATAAAGAATGCCTATCTAGCTAAAGTAATCTTCATCATCCTTATCCTTTAGTTGATCATAATACACTCTCTCAACATTTTCATCATCCTTATCCTTCAATGATGGGACTGACTGCTTTTTGGTCTTCTGTTACTACAGAATTTGGGGACTTTGGGGTTGGGAAAATTGTAAGAAACTGGGAGCAGTTTTTAGAGTAGAGGTCTCAAGAAACGTTTTAGCTTTGTTTTTGGGGGGTGTGTCCTTGTGTTTTTAGGATCATCCTACTTCTCGTGGTGGGAATGGTCCTTAATGTTTCTGTTTTTGGTAGTGTCTTCTGTATCTTGATCTTTGCTGATTTATAAAATCTATCATTACTTATAAAAAAAAAAAAACATCATGGCAGTATTGTTGCTAAATTCCAAGAATAATGATATCTGCTTATATATTCCCTCACATATCTCTCATCTTTTTTGAACTGATATTTACTAGCATTCTCATAGGTAGATAATGAGGATATTATGTGATCAATATGATAACAGGTGTCGGTGGTGCTATTAGGTATATGAATGAGGATCATATCTGTATGATTTTGATGAAAGAAACCTCGTCTATGCCCATAACCCCTTATCATGTGAGAAGTCGTGTCCGAATTAGCGGGGCGTAATCTCACAGCCATATGATTTGGAGACTCCTATAAACCATGGCTCTAGAATTTTGTCTGTACAACGACGTAACTAGCTCCAGGGTACTGTTCTCCAGCTACATAATTGTACCGTTCATGTATAGGTCATCAATATGATGTAAGAAAGGACAACCCTATTGCTCATGCCCAACCTCCATACTGAAATCATGATTCCCTTATGAAACAATCATAAGGCCTTTGAGACCATGTACTACTACCACTAGCTCTAAGGTTTTGTTTCCCTTGATAATAGATGGGGGCACAAGAGGTTTGTAGAGTTGATGCCTTTCACACCACCACTAGACTGGTCTAAATCCAATTCCTAAACATAGATTGTCATCGTTGATCATCATTATCACCACTACCATTAGCCCCAATATCATAACTTCAAAGCATGTCATAAAATTCTCAAATTTTCTTAATGTTGGTTCTCGAGCTTGGCATCAACTTTTGCTCTTGGGCTTCCTTCCCTATTTTCCCCTACTTGGTTTGGCTTCTTGTGCTATGCAAGGGAGGGATAATCCTCATGGCTCTATCAAAGGAGTCTATTCTTGCATAACCCACATTGTCTTGCATCATAATATTAACATCGATGTTTATATCTAAGGTGGCTCTAGCAATGTTAGCATTGGGTCAAATGTCCACCGGATGTCTAGCTCTTCCAACTAAGAGCAACTAACCCACTAATTTGTCCTTACCAATATCATCCTTAAATATGATCCAATGAATCCTTTGAAATGCTCAAAGTATTAGATGGCCTAGAGTGCAATATTAAATGCTCAAAGTATTCTAGGGTCTTCACCAAAAAAGAAACATCCCAATCATCATGATTGCAAACCAAATTCCAAAATGCATGAAGACTATAGCGGCATTAATCCCATACATGGATGACCATGCACTTGTAAAAGAAATATTTTATTTTTAGTATGTGAAAATATTTAATATAATTGTCAAAGTAATTGACAAGAATTTTTAAAGTCCGGTGGCATGCCAATGATATCTTGCCAACTAGATCTATAGCGACACAAATCACTGGGGACAAATTGTCTTGGTGATTTCTATTGGCATTTTGCTGAAATGCTGCAAAAGTTGCTATGTATTGGCGAAACATGCGCTTTTTTTTAATCATTAGTGAATATGCTTATTACTCATTTTTTTTTCATGTTTGCATATGTCACCAAACATGTGCAATCCAACATATGTTAATTATTGGGAATAAATGTTAGAATATTAAGTGTATTTACCTTTATTTAATATATTTATTAAAGACATTAAATATTTAAAGTTTTACTATTAATTAGCAAAAAATTGTGTAGTATTATATGTTTGATTTGCATTTTGTTATTATGAATGATTGCATATCCATTTTATTTTTATGTTTTTAATTCATTCATAATATATTTGTATTTTCTTATCTTTTTTTCTAATTTTCATAACAATAAAATTTTGTGAAATTTAACTCAAATTGGAAATTCCTTTCTTTGCTAAAATTCCGGTGGTGAAACTTGAAACCTTGATTTTGAGGAGCGGGGTGGGGTTTGAAGTTTCGCCATCGGAATTTAACTAAAGAGAGGAATTTCCAATTTGGGTCTTCTTTGGGTAAGATGGAGAGGTAGGGCAAGATGGAGAGCGCTTGAGCCTGGAGTGCTCAAGCTGAATGTGGATGGGTCTTCTTTGGGTAATCCAGGTCAGTTAGGCATTGGTGGAGTCATGAGGGACAACGGAGGTGTGACCTCTTTTCTATTTTGTGGTACAGTGGGTGTAGGGGACTCCACTCAAGCGGAGCTCTTGTCTATTCTTTTTGGCCTTTCAGAGGCTAAAAGATGGGAGTCAGGGGTTTGGTTGCAGAGGGAGATACTTCTATTGTGTAGAGATGGATGCGTAGAGATGGTATGGGGTCGTGGAGGCTATCTCATGTAGTTAGGAGAGCTAGAGCCCTGGCTTGTGAGTTGAACGTCTCGTTCAGCCACGTGCTTGAGGGGCTAACGACGTTGCAGATTGACTTGCAAAGCTAGGTGCGGCAAGATTAGACATATATGCAGGGCTGATGGTTGAGGAGTTCATGGACATATGTATTGGTTGAGGTTGTTTGGGTTGGGCTAGGGATATTGTATTTACGTACGGGTTGAGGAGTTCTTTTGTATATGATGTAGTTATGTCCATAGCGTGATGGGCGGAGTGTGAGGTTTTTTGGTTTAGACTTGTGGATTTTTTTTGAGGGCTAAAGCTTATAGGCAGTGTCATACTTGTAATTATTACGTTTTATACTCTTTTTAATCTATAATATCATTATTCGTCAAAAAAAAAAAAAAACTTCAAACCTTGATTGACCATCAAAGGTTACTTACATGGCATGATAATATTCCCGACTCAATAGCTACCTCCTAATCAAAGGATTATAACGCATCTATAAGCACTATAATGTATGAACTATCCTAAATATTTGATAGGAAAATCTTTGAAAATTTTAAACAAAATAATTTTCCAACTATAGTTCTAAATATTGTGACGTATCGGTCGATACGTATCCTGTATCATGTGTTACGGCACGATACACAACAATGTAACCTTAAGTAAATTGTATTGGTTGATACAATTGATACAGTTGTCGATACACTAGATACATAGTCGATATGCTCGATATATAGTCGATACTCTTGATACAGTTGATACTTAATGAAAAAAATGATAGCAGAGGCCATTCTAAAGAAAGGTCTGTTCTCTCAAACCAAAAGGAGTTCAAAGAAACCTTTACGTCCCATTGTTTGAAGTCTATTTTTATATGATTTCTCAACTAATCTTTAAGAAAAGGCATCTTTCAATAAATCAAATGAAGAAATTGTTTTGGTTGATAATTTTCATTGAGGTTGAAGTTTTTCTTGATAATTTTTTTTAATGTTTAAATATGATATGATATTCCTTTAAATGAATCTACCGATTTCAAGTGAAATCTATGGATCTTATTATTTTTTGGAAATATCATTAATCCGTTTTTAGTTTATTTAGAATATTATAGCTTTAATTAATCTGTTAGTACTTTTTCTATTCTGTTAGTACTTTTTCTGAAGTTTTTATTCATCTGCGCGTATGCTAATTTGTTTCCATACCAATCCGTATTCTGTGTAGGCTTATGATGTGAGAAAATATTTTTAGCTTATCTTTCTATCTAATTCGGTTTTGTTTTATGTGTCCACCATTTTTTTTTTGTGTATCCACCATTTTATAATGTATCCATGCATATCCGATACGTATCTTGATACGTATCCATTTTTGAATTGGTCGATATGGCACATTGGCACGATATTTTGAACCATGTTTCCAACATTGACCAATTACCTTGTTACCAAATTGGCTAGTCGTGCTTGACTTAGTCTTCAACTTTACATATACCTCATCTAGTGAATTCATTAAATTAAGACATAATCCTAGGATATGAATTTACTGTTACTTGGAATTGAATGAGTATGTTAGTAATGAATTTCAGAAAGAACAATGAGTAAAATTTTATAATGAACATTAAAGATAAAAAAAAAAATAATAATAAACTGCCACTTGCACTCTGAAGAGGATGCTCTACTATCTTATACTATTGAGCATAAATGTTCCTATATATACACTAGTATGCTTGTCAAGGCACAACCTTGATTTTCTACTTCATAATCCACATGGACTTGTATGTAGAACCAATGGTAAGATGGGGGATCTATATCAACTATTCTTAATGTACAATAAATTGTCTTCAACAAAGCGATTAAATCACAAACCTAGTCCCATAAGCTGTTAGATAAAACAATGCCCTTTACTTTTGCATCTGGTAACATGATTTACAGGGTAGCTATTTCAGTCATTGTTTATTTCTTTGGTAAAGAGTGACCTTAATTCTTCCCTGTGCCCAAAGATTCTCTCTAAGGCTATGTAGTTACTGACGAAGCGTGTTAAGGCCGATCTATCTATACCAGTATCATATGGCTCTCTCTTCATGGCTAGCACATAAGAATGATTGTAAATTGAAGTGGCATCCAATAATATATCAATAACATTCTATATGCATGCAATGGCCTCAAACATGAAGTCAATATAGCTCACAATGCAGAGTCTAGTATAGGTTATATTTTTCCTACATCTTTTCTATCATCTCATAACCGCCATCATTGTCTGTGATTATATGTATGGTATTATTCCACCCAACCTCATTTATAGTATATTTCTATAAATCATTTCAGTAGTTATCCTTGATTTTGTGTATGCATCTTCTAACTTTAATCTTGTATCATAAAGTCCATCTAGTATAATGGGCCCTATTCAACCATTGGACGCAATTGTCACACCAAACTCATCCAAAAAAAGTGGGGGTGTCAAGCTGTCAGTGTATTCTCTCATAATCACTTTTTGGGAAGAGGCAATACTTTTCTGTCATCCTCCTAGACAACATCCATCATGTTCTCAAAGTGAAAGAAGCCATAGCACTAGCTAAAACATGGTTGAATGTAAAAGATTTTGAGATAAATTTCTCCACATTCTCCCTCAAATTACTTCAACTTTATACGTTGGTAAACCTCTTTTGCTTTGAATCTTTTCATTTGTAAGGGAAGGATCCATGGATGAATTTGGCGTACTCATCTCATTTCCGAACCCTTGACGTATTAGCTTTAGAAGTCTTAACCCCTAAATGCTTAGTATTTGAAGTCATAGCCCCTCTAGAAAACTTGTTCCTCTCTTTCATTCTCCTTTTGTGCTCAGCCTGAATGTAGGCACATTATCCAACTCAAGAACTAAGCCTGTTTGCCTTAATAACACAATCAGGAGGATAGAGAGCATCATCACCAAAATTAACTGCACTATCCGGCGAACATATGGGCATTGATAGATTCCTTTTGGCCTCTTGCTTCTTCCCCTCATCACGCTACTGAAAGCAAAAGTTTCCAGGTGGCCCCACTTCACCTCAAAGGGCACGTTAGCTAATCCTATTTTACATTCTTAATTTACCCTGTAAATATTTTTTTTTTTGGGTAACTACATATGTTCTGATTTCATTTTCCTTATAAAAATTTCATTTTCTTTGAAGATAAGTAATGACATCTATAGATAGATAGGGTGATTATACAACATATTAATTATGTATGTTTTGATTAGCTTATGACCAGAAAAACGAAAAAGAGCACATTTATCTCAAACCCAAGCTTCATTGGTGAAGTGGCAAAATTTTGCCATATTTCACTGAAGACTAGCTCACTAAAAGCCATATCCATCTGACATCTCTACAAATATCATTGTTTTTTTCATGCAAATTTTGTAGGATTTTGGTTACTGACTATAATGAATAAAACTTCATTTCATATGGTGTACAAGTTTGATATATTTTTGTTTGAATCCTTTTGGTTTTTCTGTAAATTAAGTTGCTCAAGTGCAAAATGTGTTTTGAGTATCTATGAGTTTTTGACATGGCTTTTGTTTGAACCCATAAAAAGGACCATACCCATTTTAGCTATTGTTGAATCGAGGTATTGGAAGTTTCGGCTTAGAAGAAGCCCAACCTGTAGCACTTTAAGTGAAGTGGTTGCACTGGAACTTAAGCCTCCATTTTCCTATGAGCAGCCCATGGTTTTAAACATCATAACAAATACAAGGTTTTTTTTTTTGAATCTATAAGGGGTCAAAACTAAAAATTTTCTGGAATATATATTTTGGAGTTTTATCCCTGAGAACGTGATGGCTTAATGTATAAATTTATATATAATAAGAAGGTGCCAAACCTAAGATTACTGGCATTATTGTTCTCGAAAAGTTTTTCTTTATGGAATTTATGTATAAAAAAGTTAATGAAAATATATAATCCTAAAATTTATTATAGCAGGTATATTTAGTGATTAATATGTATTTCTATATCATCAAAAAATAACCTACTTATTTTGGTTAATCATTCACCCAATTTATTGAGCGATAATTTTACTTATATAATAAAATTTTCAATAAATAAATGAAAAGAAAAGCGACTAGCAGAGATTGTAATAAATTCATTAATAAGTTCAAAGATGTAATATCATTCTAATTTTGTGTGTGTGTGTGTGTGTGTGTGTGTATAATTGATGAGTATGATGCACATTAATTATATGGGCCCTTACTGTAACCCTACATTGTTTATGGATGGTTTGCTTTATAATAATATTTAAAGTCATATAAGGGTGTAACATTTTAAGGCATTTGGCAAAAAGGGAAATGACAATTCCATGAGAATATTTGGTATTACGGTAGAGAAGAAAGTCAAATACGAGAAGTTGCATGAGTCTTTGGCACACTTTGAATCTCTAGAAAGGCCTATAAATCAATTAGCTGCGGATGAAGATGATGATGATTTGTGTATTCTCCTGATTGTAGGACTAAGAAGGGGATGGGTTATTATTCAAATGGGAGAGAGAAGAGGCTTTGAAATAGGTATTTAGGTGTTGGACCTTCATCGTGTCTGGCACTTGGGGTGAATCTTTATGACACTCAAAGACTATTTACGTTATTTTGTGTGAAGCAGCTGATGAAAAGCAAAAGATGGCTGAAAAATATTTGAAGCTGAGGTTAATTTTAAAATAAGTGAAGGATTTCATCTTTAAGTTTTTTATTTTTAGTTCATGGGAATTATTGTGATACTAGAACATACTTTACAAATATGATTAACAATATTCAAGAGCCTGGGTATGTTCCATGTGGCTGTAGGTTGTGATTGGCACACCCATACAATCATGTATCTAGATTCTAGAGATAATTTATGAATATATGGATCTTCCTAGAGAACACGTATCAATAAGGATATATTCCTAGTCCCCTTAATATCAACACCCCCCATAAATATGTCTTTTATTAGAGTTCTTGTGACCGCTTACTATTATCAGTACCTAACATTTGTTATACTGTGAAAACTTAGTGATGATCTATATTGGGGGAGATTTATGTGTGAATATAACAGTTGGCATCATCATTCCGTGAGTTGGATGCAGTATGAGTATTTGGTGTTGATGGATTATGCTTAATTTTTTGTGCTAGCTTGAATAATGTAGCTGAGAAAGGTAAAAACCCAGTAGCAAACTGATTGTGATAGAAAGAGAAGTGTAGGATTAGGGTAGGAACATGAAAAAACCTAGGGCTTGAAGAGTTCTTGAGAAAAAAATCAGATCTATAGTTTCTGTAAAATCAATAACAGTGCTGCTACAGCAACTAAAAGATGCTATTTATAATAGCCTTATATAACCCTAGGATCTTAGCCTTACATTAGAAAAAGGAAAACAAATCCTAGCCATCCAAGATAATTAAAAGTCACATGACCCTTTTTATTTAATTCAAACTACTCTAAAAAGCACCTAAATAACCAAAATTAAAAGTATACCCCTACATCAATCCCTCCCGGTGAAAAAGAGCTCGACTTCAGTGAGAAAACCTTGGCTGTATCTTCATATTTCTCAGGATCGGTCTTTTTTAATCCATCTTCAGTAATCCACGTACTTTCACTAGCTGGTTTATCCAACCATTTCGCCAAAAATTGCCTATACTTGTTGCCTCTCCTTGATATTGCCTCCTTGACATCAAGCACATCTTCAATGATGTCTTTTCTTTGCTTTTGGTAATTTTTCAAATTACCCTTCAACAGCTTCTATGTCTACCATGAACCCTTCAAATGGATACAAATTAGAAACATTAAATATGGGCTGAAATGCAAATCTTGTGACAGCTCAACCAAATAAGCATTAGAGCTAATTTTCTTGACTTGAGCTTTTGATATGTTTCATAAAATGATTATTGTATATTAATTTTTGTTATTGTATTCTTATTATGATTCATAAAATATAAAAAACAATTTGAATGCCAAATTCTACCATTTGGGGAAGATTTTCCCATTTTTCTCTCCAACTAGTCGAAATCTCCACCATGTGCAGAACACATAAGCGACATTTTGGTGACTTATAACAATTTCTCCAATTTTATCCCTAGTTTGAGGAAATTTTCACCATGTTGGAAACATATTAGTGACATGGTGGAAAACTTATACATTCAATTTCCCCTGTAATTTTTATTTGTCCTATCCCAAAATTGTAAAATGCCAATGGCATTTCATGAAGTTTCACCAACATTTCAAGCCATGGGCATTCTGACCTAACAGAGTTCGAAGGTTAATGAGCTTGGGCAGTTGTGACATTTTGAAAGATTCATCTTATATGTTGCAGGATAAATGATGTCTTTTAGTGAGGCTGCAATGGTGCAGCAGTGAGTACCTGGTTGCTTCTTTGCCTGCCTCTTGTCATTTCTATTTGTTGTGGCATAATCTGGGCATATAACACCATATCTGCTTTATCAGGATCTGTTTCAAATGTAGTATATATGCTTATTTTCTTTTCCTTTGCAATTTGGGGATACACCAGGTTAGAATTGTTGCTGTTCAAGCTCTTACAACCGTGGCGATTAGGTCTGGTGAACCTTTTAGGCTACAGATTTATGAGTTCCTACATGCATTAGCACAAGGTGGAATGCCGTCCCAGTTTTCAGAAATACATTATAGCAATGGAGAAGATCAAGAGGCTAGTGGGACGGGCCTTGGACATTTAATAAGTCCTATGTTAAAGGTTCTTGATGAGATGTACAAAGCACAAGATGACCTGATCAAGTAAGAGCTATGTTATTTTTCTTATCCTAAAGCTCTATGATTGCTTTCATTACTTGACCATGATAAGAGTGTTCATTATGAATTTCAAGGGAAATCCGAAACCATGATAATGCAAAGAAGGAATGGACAGATGAAGAACTTAAGAAGCTGTACGAGACCCATGAGAAGCTGCTTGATTTTGTTTCATTATTTTGTTATGTTCCAAGAGCTAAGTATCTACCTCTGGGTCCAACAAGGTACTCCTTTCTTTGAAACAAAATGTTTCCTTAAGTTTTAAGTACTCTGAAGGAATCCAATTTCACTTGTGAAAGAATAAGATCCATGGAAACTTTAAGTATTGGATTTAATGTGTATTAAAGGACTATATGAACCTTAAAACCTATAGTAGCTCCATGTTATCGTTGCTCATTTTCATTTATATGGTTCCATCAAATGGTTTTCATTTATCTTTTCTTATGGCCTTCTTGTTCCCTTTTTACATTGATTAGCGTCTTTGGAAATGCATACTCGATATTACTTTCTTTGATTCATGTCATGCATGATTGTTTCAATTGTTATGTATTATACTTGTTGAGGTGCTTGTGCTTGAAGCATTCATTATATATGGCTCTCTTCTATAATCTGTTGTCATATTCATTATTCCAAGTCTGCGTGTTATTTTATTTCTTAATGATGTGGAGTCAAAGCTTTCGTTTTTATTTTTTTGAGAGAGTAATGAAAATATGATATAAAAAAGGAGTCAAAGCCTTTGTTAGTGATAGGCAAACCTTCAAGTACTTATCTTGCTTCCATGAATTCTGCTTGGATAGGAACAGGGTGTTTAGTAAAGAATTTAACATTATAAACAAACTATTTTGAGCCCTAAAAGTTTTTTTTCCTCAAAAAGTGAACATTTTGGTAGATACTTAGACAAAACAGCAGCTAGGTATCATGCGTTATTTTATTCAAGGTTTTTTGTATTTTAAAATATTCTAGCTCAAATTAAATCTGCATCAAGTATAAAAGGATATTCTATGATCTTGGGTTTGGGAATATAGTAAATACCATTGTTTATAATGAAATTATATCGATATTTTTATTTATTTATGTCCAACGATGATGTACTTTGGCATTAACCATTTATTGGGATATGACATGCTATTGAGAATGTGTATGAACAATTGCTGTTGAAAATGTGTGTGAACTGTTGCTATTGAGAATGTGTATGGATGATTTTCCTACATAGATACATGCAAGGAATGAAGTTTCGGTGAAATTTTGCAGCAGCATTGAAACCACTTCGTTTCGTTGTGCCACCAGTGGCGGCACGGGTGGAATGTGCCATACTTGCCACCCATTTCATGAGTGAAATGGGAGAAATTTCATCGATTTCACTTATGAAATGGGAGGCACGAAAGGCACATTCCGATCATTTCTTACCCAAAATGGGAGAATTTTGAAATTTCTCCAATTTTGGTTAATTTTTTTTACTGGAAGAAGCCAAAATTCGCTCGTGGAATTAAAAACTAAACCATTTTAACATCATAGACTTTAAATTAGCTGTGTTACCTTACATAATAATACATCTTTATAAGTGCTTAATTTACGTATCATTGTCCTCAATTTCACTTTTTCGATTAAAAATAACTTTCATTAATTTGGGGAAAACTTTAAAAATTTATAAAAAAAAATTGATAAAAATATGGAACATCTATTTTTCACATTGCCCTCTTCCTCCTGCCAACCTCTTGTCATCACCTTGTAGCTTTAGAATGAAGCCTTCAATCGAGAATGAGGGCTTACGCCCTTAGTTTATAAAGGAAGGCATAAGCCCTTCTTTTAGGATACATATATATAATATAATAATAATATACATGTAAAAATTTGTTTTGAATTGAAATAAAAGCTAAAAGTATACATATAAATTTTAAATTATAAAAAGTTGCTATTATGAAAAAAATTATATATATTAGTTTTTATATATTGAATTGAAAAAATTTGTAAAAAATTATTAATATGATATATATATATATGTGTGTGTGTGTGTGTGTGTTTTATATTTAGATGCAAACAGAATAAAACAAACTAATAATATTATGGTGATTTCATTACTATATATTTTATATATTATTACTAAAAAAATTGTAAGAAATTATAACTATGATATATGTAGATTTAAAAAATGAATAAGATAAAATAATAATATTATAGTGATATTATTATATTCCTAATAGTATAAGTATTATTTACACACACATGTATATACATATATGTTATTATCAATAATAATATATAATTATAAAAATTTTATAATATTTTATATTTTTTTGTAATTTTTTTAGATTTTCTTAATTTTTAGAATTTTTCGGCATAGTAGTACAAAAAATGCAGCTGCACGAGGTGCATACCAGCAAAATTCCGGCGAAACGGCACGGCAAACCTTGGATACATGTGAATGATTTTGTTAGGGAAGTGTAGTGTTACATGGATGAACGAGACTTGCTAATCTGTCCAAGGGAATGATTTAATGTGAGTAGAAACAACTGTCTTGTAAGTTGGAATTCCTTGGGTTTGAGTCCCCAAAAAAGGGAAATAATCAAAGGTTGTTGGACCTTTTGAGTGGAAAGGCCCTAAAGCCCATGATGCACACATGGGCCTCCTGACTAGTTTGATCCCTGTTGAGGGTTATGTTATATGGACTTGTGTGTGGGCGTCGGATGTATGTGTCTAGGAGTCAAGTCCACTTGATACCTAAAACTTAGGATAGGGAACTTGGTTATGAAGTATCCAAAATTTGGATACAAATAATGGGATTTGGCTGCAAAGTCTCCAAATACATGTTGATAAGGCATTTCAGAAGCTGAGGTCTCTCTTTGTTTGTTTTTGTTTTTGTTTTTGTTTTCCATATTTTTCTTTTTGATTCATTGCTTACGATATTTGAGTGTGGGAATATATGTCTTTCTTCATAAAAACTATTATTTTTTTTGATTCATTGCTTGCAAGCAGATTATTTGCTATTTCTTTACTCCTGGATTGATGTGTCCAAGAAAGTCTGTGAAGGCTTTAACACATATGTTGTACTGATACCCAGCACTCCTTTCTCTCTTAAGCTATTATGGAAACTGGCTATTCCTCCAAAAATCAAGGCTTTCATGTGGACCACACTAATCAATACAGCTGACCACGTCCAAAATAGAAGGAAGTTGGTAGCACTATTTGAATTTCACTTACTTTCGATTTTGCCTGGTTAGCTACACAAAATGTCTGGGGAAAATGAAATTTCTCCAGTTTTGCTGCATTTCCTTGATCTGGGCCAAAATTTGTGAAATGTTGGCGAAATTTCCCTAGATTTCCTCAAATTTCCCCATGTATGCATTTATTATCAATGTATTAAACAAAAAAAATACAAGAAAAATTGAAAAACACATTTCCCCATTCCCTTCATTGGGGAAATTTCTGGAAATATTCCCTGATTTCGCCGAAATTTCTTGAAATTTCGAAATATCCATCCTTGGTTGGTAGCACTATCTGTGGTAGATTGGAATAAAGGACTATATCTTTATCCATTGCTGGACGGCCAGACATCTAGGGGTGGCTACACCGATCAACATGCATTTGGTGATTCCGGACAGTATCGTGGCTTTTAATAATAAGAGGTTGTTTCCTTGGATTATAGGGAGAGAGCATATACTATATTAGCTCCTTTTTCACGCCATTTTGTGCTAAATTTGGATGGAAAGGAATAGAAAGTTATTTGAAGATATTAGAGCACCTTTATAAGTTGTGATTGAATCCATTGTTAGTGCCACAGCATCTTTGGTGGTAAGATTAGAGAATTTTGGGGTATCTTAACTGTCAGAGGTGGTAAGGAATTGGAAGGCAGTTTATTCCTTTCTCACTGGCCATGGATGCTATTGTGGTACAGTGGAATCCTCCAGCTGAAAGTAGTTTGATGGAATCCTACAGTGGATGCTATTGAGGTACAGGATCTGAGTGACTTCTACACATAATATGTCAAACCAAAACCATTGTTTTTCAGTTGAATATTTTCTTGAAGCAGGTGCCTACACTAGCATATGAGGTGGCAGATAAGTTGGCCAAGGCTGGAGCGAAGAGGCATGACTTTTTCTTTGGCATTCTATCCATGGAGGAGTTGTAAGCTGGTATGGGTTGAGGGCTTCTTATGTAATACCTCAAGAATTGGTGAGTGATAAGGTTTCTTTTTGTCTTTTTGGAGGGTTTAAGGTCCTAAGACCTGTTTACCTTCTACGAATATTCTTACTCTCCTTTCATCTTCAATAAAATTGCCTTCATTATCAATAACTTAAAAAAAAAAAGAATAGAAAACTTTATAATCACTAAATAAATTTATTTTAACTACTAAAAAGTCCTCTATCTACTACCAAGAATCTGTCAAAGGAATGCAAACTCAGGGCTCGTATGGCATTCATTTTGGAATAGGAACTCATTTCATGAATTCATTGCAAGAATGGGTAGGGAGAGGGTGGGTTGGACATTTCATTTTGGCCTTTTTGCTTTCTGTGTAGAGTCAAATATTACAGGCTTGCCACCATTCTTACTTTAAGAGCCCTTTTTTTTTTTTTGTAAAAGGCAACTTTGTCCTTGTCTCAAGAAGTATTTTATAGAAGATTCCAAGTTTGCCCGTTGGAGTTTACAAATATTACAAGTTTGCTACTGCGAACTTGTCAAATGAGAAATGAGAATCCAATAATGGGTCTTGACTCAATTTTTGGAATTAAGTGTATTTTCCAAAACCCATTTCTCCAAAACCGATTCTTAATGTTCTAACCAAACCGTTGTTTCCCCTTGGAATTCCTAGAACTCATTCCAAGCGTTGGAATGTATTCCCAAAATAATGTCAAACATTCCATGTTATTATTTAAGTAATTAAGCAAGCAAATTATTAAGATGGTGGATAGAACTTGTTCATATATGGTCCAGCTATTAATGAAATGACTATTAAGATCATGCTTTTCAGTACCAGGATCGGAGATCGAACCGTTCCCGGCCGATCCCGGTACAAACCGGACCGAACCGTTCAGATCGGACGGTCCCAAGCCGTCCAAAACTAAAAATAAAAAAATAAAAGAAAGCGTCCCTTAGTCCCTTCCTTCCACAGTTCCTCCCCCATCCTCTCTCTTCTCTACATACCTACCATCCCTTCTGTCTCTCTTGTCTCACTCTCTTAGTCTGACCGGCGACCGGCGATAGTCTCTCCCTCAGTCCCCCTCTCTCTCTTCTCTAGTTACCTCCCCTCGAAAACAATAGAATGGGATTTATCTCTCTATCTCTCTCTCCTGCTCACCTAAGGCTGTGTTTGGAGCCTTGGATTTGGGGAGAAAAGAAAAGAAAGCTAAAAAGGAAAAGAAAAGAAAAATTCTGATTTTATTTCCTTTTCTGATGTTTGGATGAGATGATAAATGAGAAGAAAAGAAAAATATATTTTAGTAAGATGATGGGTTGGGGTGGTGGGCGGTGGTGGTGGTGAGCGGCAGTGGGTGGTGGTGGCAGGCTAGCAGCTAGTGGTGGTGGTGGTGGTGGGTGGTGGTTGGCAATGGTGGGTGGTGGTGATGGATGGTGGTGGCGGGTGATGGTAGGTGGTGGTGGTGGGGTGAGTGGGTGGTGTGAATAATGATAAGTGATGGTGAATTTTCTTTTCTTTCAAAATTCTTACCTTTTTAGAGAGAATTTTTTACATTGGAGAGAATCTCATTTTCCTGAATCTAAACCAAACAAGAGAAAAGAAAATTTTAGCATTTTCTTTTCTTTTCTCCCCAAATCTAGGGTTCCAAACACAGCCTAAGAGTCCAAGTGATTGCCGATGAATTCTTCGAGCCCCTGCCAGAATGCGTGTCCGCCAGAGAAGATGCCGTAGAAATGAGAAAGATGGACGGAGGTTCCTCCCTCCCCCCACTCTCTCTCTCTCTCTCCCTCCCTCCCTCCCTCTCTTTCTTTCTTTTTTTTTTTTTTTTAAAAGGCTTGACCGATCGACTCTTGCAGGCTTGACTCGGGAGGTCCAACTCGGGACCGCTCGAGTTTAAAGCATCCAAGACCTGGGATGGGGTCCCAGACTGGGACCATCCCATCCCGGTACAGGCCGGCTAGTTCGGTAAACCATGTTTCTGATACATAGATTGGATGATATGCTAGACATGGCCAGTGGAGCTGTAGTGCTTTCAAATAGAAACTCTCAAAGTAGCTAGCATCAAATCTGTGTTTTCTCAACAGGAATCTATCAAAGGAATGTGCAAACCTGTTAAGTTCAATTATGTGAAGTACTAGAACACCTCTTCCATTTTGCACTGCTTCTCTCTATCAAGCCATAGGATTTTTCTGCTCTTGTGGGGATTGATACTTCTTCACTTTTTATTTCTTTGAGACTTTGAATTAGCCTATTAGTAACCACACCATAGTAAATGAGGGATCCTTTTTCATTTGCATCAGGGTATCTATTTTCAGCTCACACTTGTATCTTCTATTAGAACAATACTTGATAAAAAGAGACAATGCAACTATAAAAAACTGCAGTATTCCAATTTATTGGGCTCGGAAACATGAATCCTATTCCTCCAAGATAATTGGTCAAAAACCATTACTTCAGTCATATTATGATTATCTAAAATTTTTTTTATATTGGTTCCATTCAAGTTCTTTTATATCTCTCTTTTGCTTTCTTAGATCCTTCACAATGTACTCCCTTAAACATTTTTTCACAGCTAGCTTCTTGTATCTTTGCTTTATGGGTATAAACTGTGTTAAACTTTATCTTTGATCTAAACAACACCTAAACACTCTTGGATATATTTTTTACTTTATCTCACCTAGGCTTCCCACCTAACCATCCCAACATCCTCATCTCAGCAATCTTATCTCATGCACAGATTTCCCTTTTATTAAAAAAATTTCTCCATAGATCATAGCAAGCTTAATGGTTGTCTCTTAATTTTTTTTTTTTTTTTAAATTTCTAGAGGAATAAGATTATGATGATTATAATACTTAAGAAATCTCGCCTCTTTAGCTGTCCAACTCGAATACCATGTGCAAAACCCTTATTGATAGCCTTTTATTTATGGATAATTTATCTGAAGTAATGAAATTGATTGCTTGTACCAGTCTCTTCAATCTCAATTATAATCATTACTTCACCTCTATGTTTTCGTTTTTGCCAAAGTTACATACCATATACTCAATCTTAATTTGATCTATTTTTTAACTTTTCAATTCCAAGGTATCCCTCCATGTGGACAACATCTATAGACAAAATCCTTGCTGTTCAGAATCCATTATATAGGAATTGGGAACTTCATAATTGGTCTCTTATATCTTTTAGCTGCATAGTTTGTATGTCATTCGTTTTTGGCATGAACCCCTTTCCAAATACATTTTCCACTTTCCTTTAGAGGGTGGGCATGAACTGGGTCATGCCAAGCTTTGTTGCTGATGCCTTTTAATTCGTTGATGTTCAATGGGAGAAGTAAAAGTATAGCCTACTTTGGAATCTTAATCCTTTTGTGATATACTGAGATATTTTGATGGAGAGGAACAGTTACATTGTTTTTTTAGGACAAGAATAATAGTATATATTTTGTCAAAAAGATCTCTTTGCCTTTTCTGTCAATTGTTTTTCTCTTACCAAAAATATGGGAAAATTTTGTATAACACCCCAAATCCGGGTCTATGCAAAACAAGCACAAAACTCATATTCGAAGTGCTACTGGGCCCAAAACAAACTAAATACCAGACATTTAAATTCAAATAATTCCAATTAACATTAGAGTGTAGAAGATAATCATCAAATTCACCAATAAGCGTGGTTAAATGTAACATCAAACTATCTCATCAAAATAAAATCATAAGTCTAGTAAAAAAGGTTTCTATCACTCTCTCTCTTTCATAGTCATCCAAATCATAAAGTGACAAAAAGTGACATCTGTATCAACCTCCAAACAAAAGTCTAATTTGGGTAATAATAATCCTCAGCACGATAGTCAACCAACTCTCCCCGTATGCCAATCCCGAGATCGTTCTCACGTGGATTAGCTGAAAAACAAAACAAAACAAAATACGGATGAGATACGAATATCCCAATAAAATAGTTCATCATGTAAATAACATCTCTGATCTGAGGATACTGTCGGCCATGAAAATCACAACAACTATCCCAATAATGGAGTATTCAACAAACAAACCAAATCAATCATTGTATGTGAAACGTCAACAATATATATATCTCTATTGTGTAACAAAACTCATAACTCAGACCATAACAGATATTGTATGACTCATGAAGAAAAGTAAACCTTTGAAAAGATACTTTCCATTTACTACGCCACCATGCGACTTATGAGCGAAGCTAGTAATCACAACCCTCATATTAGCAACTGGGATTTAAAATATGGGGCCTAGACATCGACTTATTGCGCACAAACTCATATACCAGCAACTGGGATCTGAAGTACGGAGTTTGGCATGTACCACCAAAGCATGCAGCCACAGGTATCTGAACATAGGGATGGCCGCTAATCTACACATACAGGGCACCTCATCAGCAACTGATATTCGAAATGAGAATCTATTATACATGAAGACCTCCCAATGTAAACTAACTTCCAAAGGAAGCGCATACGCAAGCTAGGAGTTACCAACCAAAGAAAGACCTCTTCACTCTCTAGCTTAACCTTATGGATCCATATGTAGCTATGCCCACTAGACACCAATAAGTATTACTCACTAATATCAATGCATATCAGAAGTAGTGCCTAGTGGCTTATAGGGTTTTCAAAGCTTGTTCAATATCCAACAAATAACTCAACATACCCAAATCTGGTACAAAGACTTCCTAACAATTTCCAGTGCTCAAAACACTTTAAAAAAACATACTTATACAAGTGTAAGATTCATCCAATTCGACTTAAGACAAGTTTGGGAACCAAAAATCATTTTATAACCAAAATAAGACATTTTATTAAAACGTACCCAACATACTTGTTGGTACGTAGGTTGAGTTCTTTTAAAATCATTCTATAATGTAGATTTGCTCAAAAATTCAGAAAATCATAGTTTTGTATTGATCACTCGACCCACGCGCTCAAGTGATGTGGTTAGGCGGTTTCGATGCTAAAATTTTTAGTAGAAAATAAACTGGAGCTCAACATGGACGCTCAAGCGGTCATGTTGGGCAACCTTTTTAACTAAGAAACTTGAACGGGCGCTCAACCCTTATTGTTCAAGCGAAGTGTTGAGCGATCGTTCATGTGAAATTTACAAGCGAGGCGCTTAACAGGATCGCTCGAGCGATCGTGTTGAGCGCTCATCTAACAATGGCTAATTTTTGGAAATCCATAACATTTCTTCTTTATGTTAAACACTATCTCATCCATAAAAATCACTTTCAATACAACCAAAATCATCTATAAATCATGCCAAATCATGTTAAACGAACTAAACACAATAAAACTTGCGATTAACAACAAATTGGTGTACTACATACCTCTTGAATGCTTGAAGAATGTCGTTACTTCTTCTTTTGTTTCCTTTAAACTTCGCGATCTGATCCCTCTTCTACAACTAATCTGGACTCTTCCAAGTAATCTGAAGCTCTCCAGGATCAGCGAATACTCCACGCATAGGTTCTCTCTTCCTTCTTCAGCCGCCATAGTCAAGACCGAGAGAAAGAGAATACGATTCATTTGTATGCTACATTAGAAAAACCCTATTATATTAACTATGATCCTATGCATCCCATCTGTACCATCTACTACACATCTTTCCAATAAGATTTAAAATAAAACATTAAACTATGCTTACCCTTCTATCTCAAGATCCAACGGTTGGATTTGCTTTATATTCCGGATCTCCTTCATCCATGTGATCACTTATATAAGTTCAATCACAGATTTAGCAAAATCACATTAAATATTCAGATATTTAATTAATTAAAAATTCTGGAAATTTCGAGGTCTTACATTTTGGTTTTGGGTTTCTCTGTCTTTTATTGTGGTTACAGATAATTGGCTCTTCTTTGAATTGCTAGCTTGTTTTATACAGGGGATTCATAATGCTGATGAACATTAATGCAATATCATTTTTACTTATAGAGCAAAAGCCACAAAAAAAGAAAAAGGTTCTAACTATAAATGGAAATGATGCTTCTATTATTAATCAACCACTTCTGATATGCCTATGAAATGTGATTCTATTTAATAAAATCGCTGCATTTTCTTTGTAAGCCATAATTGTGATTGTGACATTACCTTCGTTTATTTCATTTAGTTATCTCTAAGAAACCAAATAGCTCAATAAATATGCTGTTTGACCTTAATGCTCTCTGTAAAGTTGCATGTGGGAGTGTTTTGGTGAGCTATGCTTTTATTACTTATTAGTAGGTTTAGAATAATTTCTCTTGTAAGATAATATTCCTTTTTTTTTTTTTTGTGGGTTGGGCCCTTTTATTTGGTTTCTTATGATATCATTTGTATTCACTTTTTTTTGTCCACTGAAATTCATTTTCAAGTCCATTTACATATCTAATCTTGCTTGGCTGTGTTGTTTTATGAGCAGTGCAAAACTTATTGAAATCTATCGCAATCGACACAATATAAGCGCATCAACGGGTCTGAATGATCCAGCTGTAGCTACAGGGATTTCTGACCTTGTTTATGAAACCAAAGCAACACCAACTGAGCCTGATGCACTTGATGATGATCTTGTAAATGCATGGGCAGCTAACTTGGGTGATGATGGCTTATGGGGAAGCAATGCACCGGCAATGAACAGGGTATGACCTTTATTTGAACACACACAAGCACATATACGCACATGCATGCATACCCACAAACAGCATACACTCAAAGGACATGGCACTTTTTTGGGCCCACAAAAGAAAATCTGAATTTGATGTTTTTTTTAAAAAAAAGAGCCTCCTCATAAATGGTTAATCTGATAAAATTCTTCCAGCTGTTGGATAAAGGCTTCCAAGCACTGATCCTGTCATGTGCTATGTACCATGCTATAGTGTTTTCAAGCAAAAAGCTGTTTTGAGTCCACGATAAGATGGCTACAATTATCAAAGTCATATCATTCAAATAATTCAACGTTGCAAAAGTAAAAAAAATTCCACTTTCTATTTTTACCCAGAAAAATATTTACCAACCACCCAAAACAAAGCAGCCTCCCCACCACCACACAAAAAAAAAAAACTCTCTCAGAACACCACCAACAAAAAAAGAAACCATAAAAATAAATGTCAATTCCCACCTGGTACATATACTTCATAAATTTTGTAAGTTGAGAAGTTCCAAAGAGGGTCACTCGTTTCTTGATTTTTGTGGCATGGTCATGGGCATACCTGGAAAAAAAAAATCCTATATACCTTTACCGTACTGCAAGCCCCAACCCCCGCCGTTTGCCAAGGATCCTTAGGTTTCTCACCCCTTGGACCCTGAATATGAGCCACTATTTCCAACGTATTCACTGACTTGTGGTACATTTTTGGCCTTATAATGAAATATGTATTGTTTTTGGACAGCGGGGGCTCTAACTTAAATGTCTCAATTGGATGCTTTTAGCCATCCTAGCAAACCCTAAATGGTTGGTCACATGAAAATCATTCTAAGCATGTTTTGCACCATGACAAAAGAACAAAATAAGGTTCGTTCTTTCAAGAGCTTGATCAGACGGCTCTGGATATCTGATTAAAATGTACATTGCAGAAGAACCCACTGTCCAAAAATATTAAATAGGCTTACTTGGTGGATATGAAAAAGTGCCACGCATCAGCTTATGGGGCACACATAGTGGTGGTTTACTATGCAGTCTGTACAGGGTTATAAATATGTTGAGAAACATGAGGAACAGTTCTGGATATTAAAACTACCAGAATGGAGAGGAGTTCTTTGGCTTTGGTTGGCTATCTTATTTTCTCTCCATTATCAGGATCTTCTATGACCAGTAAAGAACACTAAATTGACTGTAAATGCCATTTCTCTTAGTAATTTAAAATTGAAGAAAACATGACACAAACTACCATTGAGATTGAAAGGCACAATGCCTTTTAGCATGACTGTCACTTTATGCTGCCCCATTATTTCTACCTACATATTTCTAAGTACCTCTACCTTTCTTTGAAAGAGAGATCTGTCCTATTCTCCACTAAGGATTGGAGATACTATTATCCACCACTTCGTTGACTGTTCAAAAGGCAATGGTAAATTTATTGCAACAAGTTTTTTCATAGGTGTTGATGACCTTGAAATGATGGTTGTGGGTTCCATGGTAACTTGGATGTGCCAAACATACTACAATTTTGAGGATGGCCTCCTTCATTCTGTTCATGGTTGGTCATTCTTATTTTAATTGAAACTATTTGCTCTCCTGATTGGATGCAAATGGGAGTGGTACCTGTACTTGATTTAGACAATACTAGTTGCAAATTAGATGTTTTGAATTTCTTATCAAATATTCTTGTCATCTCTGTTTTATGTAGGTAAATGAATTTCTGGCTGGTGCGGGAACTGATGCTCCAGATGTTGAGGAGGAGAACATTACTTCTAGACCATCAGTGAGTTATGATGACATGTGGGCAAAGACGCTTCTAGAAACTTCTGAAGCTGAGGTATGAACCTTGCCATAATCTATACCAATTCATGGGATGAAGACTCTTGTAACGAAGATGTACACTCATCTCCACCAGTTAAATATGGAAATAAACTTAATTGATCCTGTTTATTTTCCAGGAAGAAGAAGCGAGATCATCTGGGACATCATCTCCTGAATCAACAGGATCAGTTGAAACCTCTATATCATCACATTTTGGTGGCATGAGCTACCCTTCTTTGTTCAGCTCACGGCCATCTTCCTTTGGGGCATCACAGATCTCGGTATTTAACAAGCACCATGAAATTAATGTGAGCTTAATTTGTTGTGTTTTTAACTACAGTATATATGAAAAAAATCTGGGAACTCTTGGATCATTGGACTGGTAAACTGACCCTTGCTTTATCATGTCAAATGTGTTTATCTTGACTTAGATATAACTACGCAAATAACTCGCCCTAATTATAAGGTTTTCGTTCCTACTAGTTGAATCTTAGATTTAAAATCAAAATTTGGCTGGATAGTGACTTGAGCATCACCCCCTATTTCCAGTTACATGCATGAGGGATGATGTTTAAATTCATGTGTAGAGTTTCTCAAGCTTTATGTGTCTAATTCTGTGGATCAGGTCGAATTTATAGCATTGGGTTCAATATGTTGATCTCTTTTAGGACAAAAATAGTGGTGATTGAGGTTCTATTAGCAAATTCGTAATGTTATGGTCTCATATTGTTTCAACGAGATATTGAGGATAAACAAATAAATATTACTACTTCTATAGAATCTGATCCTTTTGTGTTGTAGTACCAAAGACCTATCTGTTCCTGATGTAATAGTTCTGTACAACCTGTTCTCTTTTCTGTAAGTTCATCCCAAGGTACATTTTGTGCTTTGGTATGTCTCACTCTTCTTTGCTGTCAGAATCCTATTTAGGCAAAAGGAATTCTGGTCATTCGCTAGATTTATTTCCCACCAAGACATGGGTTTTTCGGCTACATGGATTAAAAGATGTGGCCTATGTAGATCATCAACCCAATGATGGACCTGTTGGATACAAGTCCTGGACAAAGTTTTCAATCCTATATTTCCTTTCATACCTTTGTATTATATTGTTTTTCAAATTCTTCAATTTATGTGGAGTTCTCTACTAGAAAGATGTTACATTAAGGGAATTTGTTCAATGCAGCAAATGTACATATAGCTGAAGCTTGGAAATGAAGTGGGTTTACATTGTCATTGATAATTTGACCAACTGTTATTTGCCAATCACCTCACATGAAATTGATACCACTTCAGGATCTGTAAGTGTCTTACCAGTCTATTCACCCACCCATATTTGCCAATTGGAACAAGTTTTCTATAATTTGTAGCGTTTCTTAGTGGTCTTGGCTGGTACCAGTTTCCTCTATATGGTCCACCACTGGCCAGTCCAGGTCTGAAGCAAATTGGTCAAACTTATCCAGTGATTCCAATAAAAGCATTCAAGTGGCAGAAAATATCTGTTTCTAAACTTGTACCAGTATTTTATATATCTGAGCCAAGCAAGCTTTGCTTTTGAACAAGAGGATGGGCAGTGGTGGCATGGCATTGAAGAACCAAGTGTTTTTCTCTCTATCTCAACCCCTATCTTTACTCTTTCACTGTCTTTTTACTCTCCATCTCTCGACATCTCTATCACTTTGTCCTTGATTGCTACTTTCTTTTCAATGTTTTCATAGACCAAACCAATTTTAGGGGTTTTTTTTTAATTTTTTTTTCTCTTTCAATATCTCTCAGCTTCATCTACTCTCTTTTCCCTCCCCACAACCAAAATCAAAATAAACGAAAAATACTACCATCATTTATTGACCGTGTCATACCTGATCAGCTGGTCTGATCCAGTATCAGTATGTCCCAGTTGTTCTGAAGTACTTTTTCTTTAATCTTTTTAAGCTAATACTTAAAACCGTGGTATAGCTTTCCATTTTTTGTTCAGGGCTCTGGGAAAAAAATTATTAATGGGTTGCTTGAGTTCTGCCCAACGAACTTGAGCTTTTTCTGCTGATATTATTGAAAGGAAAGGATGTTCTCTGTGGAATCTTCATTCTCATGTAAAAACTTGATCAACCTCCAGATTTCAATATTTAACCCAAGCTTGAAATCAAGGCTTTATGTTGGCCAGCTATCAGCATCCAGTAATGGCTCCATGAGACAATTTTCTTCAAGTCTGGTCGCATAAATAATATTGTAAGAAATTTTGGAAATGAATCTAATTTCGCACCATGGTATGCAGGTTTTTTGTGCCATAGGCTTTCATTGACTGCATGAGCATTTTTTAAAGCACGCTTTCAAAAATGTGTGTTAGGTATCCGATATTTTGCTGTGGCACTTTTTATACCAACTACTCTCGAGCCTTGCAGTCAAATTTTCAGCTTCACCAAATCTCCGCCTTAGGAACTACATCATATTCTATCTGTATCTTTTACTGTCCTAATTGCACCCTTGAAATTTTATTTTATTATGGATATAGTTGTTGTTGTTATACACTGAATTGAACATCACCAACACTAGCCAAACAGCATGTTATTTTGCCAACTGTTTTCTCAACTATATTGATGCTTCACCACTAGAGCCTTAAAGTTCTTCATCAAGACCTCCCCAAACACCTTAGCAAAATACCCATTACTTTCTGCTAGGCATAATTCAGGTTGGCCATAATATAAAATGTCTTCTCTACCTGAGTATACAACACCAACTTTCTCATCCTGAGCATCCACCACCTCTCCAGCTTCCTCTGCCTGTAGCTAATTATTGAATAGTTATGTAACCTAGTATAGGTTTAGAATTGCATTGGAAGCTGAGTAAATTAAAAGTTAAGAAAACATTGCAAACTTGTAGTTTTGCAAGTGATCAGCCATTTCTTTGTGAAGTGTGTTGTAGACGGTCAGCCCATGGGCTTTGCATCATATATGAAATGAATTTTTATGTTTTTCTAAATTGAATATAAATTTTGTGAAATTAAAATATATGTCCCTTTTCTAGAGGTTTTTTTTCGTTAGTTTTCATTTTTCTGGTTTTTATTCCATTTTTTTTCTCATATTGAGACATGCTTTTGCTTCCTGCTTTCTTTGAACGTTGTTTCTCATCCTTGAGTCGCTGAATAGGACTACAAAGTTATGATAATTTTACATTTTTTTCCCCAGAAGAATTTGATAATCTTGGAAATTGCAAATTATGCTTGGAAGATAAACTCCTAACAATTTTATTTAACAGGAGAGATCATCTGGTCCTGCTGCAAACCGATTCAGAGAGGGACTAGGCTCTCCGGTTGGTTCTCATTGTAACTTGTTTTCCATTTTATGATGCAATTGAAGTTCATGCTCTAATAATTTTCATGTTCAGGTTAGAGAAGAGCCTCCATCATATACATCATCTGTTATGCAGAGATTTGAGTCATTCGAGAACCCTTTAGCTGGGCACGGGGCCCAGAGTTTTGGATCACAGGATGAAGAACCACCTTCTGAAAATCCACAGTTTGGAAAAGCATTGTATGATTTCACTGCTGGTGGTGATGATGAGGTACATCTAACCTTAATGATCTGATCTGATATGGTCTGTTAAAGGATAATTGCCTGTTTATTATCCAAGGACAATAAGTTTTTCAAAATATTTTTGAAATATTAACCAACTTTTAAATTTCTGCCTTTTCTGGATAGTTAGTTAAATTCACTTAAACCATAACGATGTCTTCAAGCAGCAATAGTTCAAGCAATGAAATTCCATTCCATTGTCACATTGCTGTTTCTTCATTTGAATCTATTGGAAGCCATGTAGTTTGAGTGTTTTTCATGTCTTTCCTTGCCAACCGTATCTGTACCTTGTTTATTCTTTGGTTTACCATTTTTAGAAACATCTACATGCACAAATTCGCATTTGAGCAGCTTATCAATACTTGTGTTGCATATTATCAACCATTTGAATTGAGATCTCAAATGAAATCTCCATGACCAGATGACTTTAATTAGGATTATTCACTGTGGTGTTTCCTCTGTTGCAGTTGGACTTGACAGCAGGAGAAGAAGTGGAAATTGATTATGAAGTGGATGGCTGGTTCTATGTAAGTAAACAGAACAAGAGAAAACAGTGTTCCAATTAATGTGAATCAATTTTTTAAATAGGATTCAGAAAAAAAAAACTGATGCATTAACACTTCAAACATTTGGTTTCAGGTAAAGAAGAAACGCCCTGGGAGGGATGGCAAAATGGCTGGATTGGTCCCTGTTCTCTACGTCAGTCAATCTTGATGAGTGAATTACAATCATCCCATTCTTCTTTTCTAAATCTTCTATCCACAATTTATCCGAGTTCATGAAGTTTTTCCACAGCTGTCCCTGGCTTTCTAATGTATCGTGCTGTTGTTGTTCAGTGACCCATTTTGCCATTTTCTTCACTCTCATTTTTTCCTCTTTCTTTCGTTTTGTAAAATTAGCCTGTGCCTGTTATCATCTGTTTAATTTTTTGGTTGTTTTGTCTTTGATTTTTTGATTGCCCTTATGGCTTGGGTTCTTTTGTTTAGCTGACAGAAGAAAGCAATTTTCTGAGAACCACTTATAAACAGTTTGATATTTCAAGCAGCCACTATTTGTATAATGTATATATCTCAGCCTCAGATTATTCCAGTAGAGGATATTAGAATAATTCTCACATGTTTACTTCGGTCTGATATCAGAGATCAGGCAAATCATATTACTGGACTACATGAGGTTATCATTCTCTTCTTCAATCTTAATCGCTGTGAGAAAGCCTTTAGTCTCCCTGGATGAATCTTGTTGACAAACATTGACTAATGGGGTTCCTGACCATATGAGTATCTAATTTTCTGATGAAAAATGAAATGGAGCCATGTGGTCGTGTTAATGTGGGTGTGCTATAGCCCATGGGTTTTAGCATGGAATCTCTTCCATTTCCAATGCGCGGTCCTTTCATTCCAGACTCATATGCCTTATTGGATATTCATCCCTTTCCAATGTGCAGTTAAGCAGTTGAGAGACGTGATAATATCCTCTTTTTAGGGTACTCTTGATTCATATACCTTATCGGGTATCTATCCATTTCCAATGTGGGATGGGATCTTATGGTAGCCATATTAGGCAGAAGGGTGGAAGTACATGAGGTGTAAAATGTCACATGTCAGGCAAGTCGGGCAGGTTCTCTTGCGCAATGTAGTGCAACAATGTTGAAGCCAAGAGCCCCATTCTTATGAAGGCAAGACATGGAACTAAACCCACTACAAACATAAAGCCTTTATCTTATATTGATTTCAATTCTAAGCGTACATTGAATTAGATTCTAATGTCAACTACAATCACTCACAATATTGTGTTCCATTTATGCTTCAACAAAATGGTAATTACAAAGATTCTGCTTGTAGAAATTGATATGCAATATGCCTTGGTATGTTGAAAGATTACCGCCATCCTATTTGGTTCTCATCCTGGGGAGAAACAAAATCAAAATGACTAATTTCAAGAATATAAACACTTTAATGACAATGTATTATCAGCATGAAAAATATTTATGAAAGATTAGAAAATTAGAGCCACAAGATGTAAGGATTCGAGAAGATAATATGCAGTGAGATTCAATTACTTGAAGATGATATCACGCCTTCTCTTTTTTGAGGTAATTTTATGTTCGAATATTAACCTTGTTATAGCTTTCTGATAACAAAGAAAGTTCAAGTGAAAACTGTACGAACAAATTTATGTGGTTTTGCGTTGTGCCTACTACGTCCATAGAGGAGAGAAGGGGGAGAGAGAGAGAAGTTTTCACTATTTCAAAGAAAAGATTACATCAATAGGGTTCCCCTCCCCTCCCCTCCCCTCCCCCTGGATTGAGATGTAAGTGTGAGCTACAATATTCCAACATTTTCATCATCAATTAATAGCTTGAATCTTTTCATTTCCTTAATATATCAAATTTTAGCAAGTAAAGACTTTTATTTAGGTCGTGTTTAATTTCAATTTTGGAAGTGAGTTCAAGCAACATGGAAATTTCTTTCTGTTGATGTAATTGAGTTCTCATAGATAATGAATTCATTCTTGTTGTTTAAGAGAATGAATTCTGTGAACTGATAAAAGGAAAAAAGCCTCCCAACCGAACCACCCTTGCATCTTTTTTGTACTTGAAGAAAAGCTTTCATCTTTGAACAACTTCAAATATATATATAAAAAAACTAAAACTAAAAAACAATATATTTTCCTATGGTAGAAAACTTGTAAATTTTATAAATTCTTTTTGTCATAATGAAAAACTTGTAAAAGCCATTCTATTTACATGTCAACCAAACACCTACAGGCTACAGCTACCCAAAAGGCTATCAAAATTAGTTTCTCAAATAAATTTAGCAAATTGGTTCTTAGAATGAGTTCATAATCTCGAATGAATGCCAAAAACGCCTTAAGTTATAAAGCTTGGCCTTATTGTTGAAATTGTTATTGAGATTGCTAATTTATGAATGTAAAAGAAGAATCAAAGAGAAAATTGCATAAAAATTTATGTGGTTGGGCAGTATGCCTACATCCAGGGGAGAAAGAAGAGATTCCACTAGGTTCAAAAAATTATTAGATTTACAACATATATCTCTCCAAATTCCTATTACAATCCTAGTCTTTATATTGGTCAAAATCTCCAATATATCCTTACCGTATTGTTAGGGGCTTCCCCATAACTACATGAAAGAGCCAATTAGTCTTTCCATTTAGTGATTTAAAATGACAAAAATGTACTTACATGATATATTTGATGCAAATGGAATTTGTTTACGAAAGAATAATACAATTATGGAGAAAGTAATATATTAACCAATAAAACATTTGATGCAAACTATGTTCATAATACACAATAAAAGTAACATTTAAGAAGCACCGTATGTTCAACTAATCTCTCTCTCTCTCTCTCTTCAATTGAAACATATCTCATCCTTCAACTTGATTATTCTCTACTTATAGGATTCCAAAATAATTAATTTTTTTGTACTGATCATATCTTATCTAAATTCCAATACGTTGCTACATGGGCTATGTCGAAAGAATGATTTTAATTTCATTGTGAGTCTAAGGGTGCATTTGGTATTGCTTCTCAAACATTGTTGTAAGAAGCAAAAAAGCAATTAGATTGATTTTGCTTTTGTGAAGATCTTTTCTTGAAGCAAAATTATTTGTTTCGTTTCTTGTTGATTCAAATATTATCGGAAGAGAAACTGATAAATCAAACATATTTGATACGCTAATCGGCTATGACAACAAATAAATCCTCTGTCTTTGCTATAGTTGGATTAGGAGGCCTCGGAAAGACCACTCTTGTTCAATTGGTCTACAATGATGAGATTGTTGTTGGATCTTTCAATGAAAGGGTATGGGTCTGTGTCTCAGATGATTTCAATGTCAAAAAGGCTTTTAGCACAAATGGCTGATCTTGGTGATTCTTGTGGATTGAGCATGAAACGGGTAGTAGAGAGGCTTCATGAGAAGATTAGGGGGAAACGTTTTCTGCTCGTATTTGTCCCATTTTGAGAAAAAAGGTGTGATCGATAGAGAGGTGAGGAGTGGCACAAGATTGCACACATTCCAAGGTGTTATATATATTGAAATGAATCACCACATCACTGTTTTTCTTTCCACTTTGGAATTCTTTGATGGTTATTGCTGGTGATTCTCTCCATAAGCCCAGGTTTGTAGCGTTCTCTCTTTATAGTTTATAAGTTTTAATATTTATTAGCTTTGCTTATTTTTAAATATGTTTAATTGGAGTCCTTGGGATGCTAAAGATACAATTCACTTGCTCATAATTGATAAAAACTTTAGCAATAGTTTCTTCTCATGTGTGTATGTGTTTGCGTTTGGGTGTGTGAGAGAGAACAATTGCATTTCATCATAATCAGCCCAAATATATCTGCTTTAGGGACTCCTTAATAGAGCTAACATGCAATCCGATTGGAGTTCGGCCGGAGCTTGCCAGAGCATCAGAGATTAGAAACAACATGGATTATCATCACAACCATCATCGCCGCCACCGCCGCCACCATCAGGGAACTATTTGCGATGACATAAATAACGGTTGATGCTAATGTTAGAGTTTTAGCTCTAAATGTCAATACTTGTGATAACAATATTGAATTTGCAACGGATTAAGGTTGTTGCTCATGGTTATTTAAAAACTTTTAGTGGACAAGGCGACCGCCACCAAAGTTAGCACTAAAAATTGAAACTTTTAACGAAATTAATGAGAAATGGAAAGGCAGCCATTAAAAGTGGTTTGGAAACTTTTAGTGGCGGAAAGCAACCGCCCGAAAATGTGAAGAATAGTGGCCAAATAATTCTTTTTTGGGGACTTACAAACATAAACATATACATAACTTGCTTGCCATATAAACATATAATATCACCGGATCACTTCCTGTGGTGGCTTTATCTGCAGTTGTGAGACATGGGAAAAATCACCGGGATGATTTTCCCTCCGTCAATACACAGGCTCAACGTAAAAAGTGGGAGAGTCACCACCATTCAGATTTTGGGTGTGAATGGACACCAAACGATTGAAAATAAGCAAAAAAGGGCTAAAAGGCCAATTCTAGAGTAAAAATAACTCTACTTGAAAATCAAATCCAGAGATGGATAAGGGGATTAGATTATGAACAGGGGAAGGTGTTAGGCACCCCCATTCACCCACACAAGGTGGTTACCAAGTGTTTGTTCATGCAAAAAAGATAAGAAAGGTTGCTAAAAATCATTAAAAACCCTTGAAAAAAGACAAATGTATGATATCTTCACATGAAGATCCAAATGGATTCCAGATCCTCTTTTATGTCAATATCATTTCTGGAATATCATCAAAAGATGAAAGTCCAAAGCAAAAGTTGCACAAAACCAAGTTGAATTAAATCCGGAAAATTCGGTAAAAGATAATGTCATTTGTCTTGAAATCATTCAAATCCAATTTTAAATTGAATCAAACCAAATCCATTTGAAAGATTATGATAAATAAGAGACTCATGCAAAATTTTGATTGAATCTGGTTGAAATCCTAGGAGTTATGCTCCTTTAAAATCTGCTGCTGGAGATGATTAAAAGTGATAAGTGGGCAACTTTGGAAAATCATTTAGAAAAATCGGCTCCATGTAAATCTATAAAATTTGGTGTGAGTGAAGTCTGTATGACCATCTTTCAGATGAAACTAGCCTCATACAAAAACTCATTCGGATGTGCCTTGGGTGATCTCCCGAACAGGCCCCTAAGATCACAGATTTACCCAGAAAAGTGCTGTTGAACAGCTCTAAGTAAATCTATTGCTCACGACACAAATGGAGTCAAAAAATTATGAAGTCAACTGGATTTAAAACTAGACTTCCATAGAAAAACTCATAAATAAAAATCACTCGAATCGGACTTAAAACGAACACATGGCGCTCAGTTGAAGTACCAAGTTTTGTATTCAGATCAGAACTGACCTATCAACTTCGACAGAGAGGTGTCAAACATCCGCTTGATAGAAATTCATGAAATTTGGTAGGCATAAACTAGACAACCTCACCTTTCCCATGATTCTGGAATCACTCCAAAATTCATCCGGACGATGAAGTTATGAGTGTCCGAAGTTGGGGTACAGTTGCTGTCAAGTTAAGCCATTTTTTGAGAAAACCAACTCCAAATAGTGATAAAGTGTGTGTGATCCGTGCAAGATTAATCAAAATCCTTTGAAAATCATTTCAAAACATCCCAGCATTGCTTGGGGCTATTTATTTCAGATTTATCACAATAAATGCAATAAATCCAAAATATGAGCCTATTCCGCCAAAATCATGTGTTATGTATGTGTAAGTGTAAAATCATTCCAACAACATAGTAAAGATAGCATGCATTCATATCAATCAAAATAGGGTTCTAAAAACAACCTAGGGTTCCGTTCCATCATTGTTTCCCTTAGTTCTCTCTCCCCGTTAAACACGGTTCTTCAAGATAATCTTGGGGTACTTTGAATATGAAAGGGTTTCCATAGAATCACAAGGCTTATAGCATGCATTTAGATCAATAAAAAAAGAGGGTTCTAGAACAACCTAGGGTTCCGTTCCATTATCGTTTCCCTTAGTTCTCTCTCCCCGTTAAACACGGTTCTTCAAGATAATCTTGGGGTACTTTGAATATGGAACGGTCTTCACAGATTCAAAATGCTTATTCAAAAGAGGTTCTAGCACTAGGATCAATCCCCAGTCTCGTTTCTCCTAGAACCCGCCTTCACGTTTTACGGCTAGGGGGAGTCTTGAGATACTTTGAGCCGGGGAAGGGTTTTCATACACACATCAAGGCCTTATTCTACAGAAAGGTAGAAAAATAGATCTAGATCTAGAAATGTAAAAACAAAAATTAAAAAGAGGTTTGAGGCTTACCTAGGTTCTGGAAGCACTTCCGCAGCGGTTTCCCTCTTCACTCGGAGCTCTTCTTGGCAAAAGTTCTTGACAAGAATTGATGGCCATTTGCTTAAGGAGGAGCCTCCTATTTATAGGCAAAGGCTAGGGTTAGGGTTGGTGAGGTGGTAGACACAACATAAGGTCTATAGCCCACCAACCTTAACCCTAAGGCTATTTCCGAGATTTCCCCTCATTTAATGAAGGACATGATGGTAAAAAGTGAAATCCCTCGGAAAACCCTAATTTTGAGCAAAACTTATGTATCCGATATATCAGGTCGGATACACGAGTGCCTTAATGTATCCGGCATATGATGCCGGATACACTAGAGCTTGCTTGTGTCCGGCATATTACGTCGGATACGAAGAAAGACTCTTGTATCCGACTTGAGTTGTCGGATACAAGGAAAAAGTTTGTTTTATCAAATTCTGTGCTGGTTTCAAAGGAGATAATGATTTTTGTTGATTATTGATTATTTTTGCTGTGCAATTTGGGGTGTCTACAGTAGTCCTTAAGTGAAGCCTCCACAAGATGCAAACACGTGTCCTGTGAATGCAAAAACGTATCTGTGAAGGCTTCACTAATAGTTTGCATCCACATGACACATGCTTGCATCCTGTGGAGGCTTCACTTAAGGCCTACAGATAAAACCACCGCAAGAAGTGAATTGCAATATCACTTGCAATAAGTAATACAAAGAAAATTATAAAACTTAATTTTGGAATGATAAAAACATCCAAAAATCTGATTTTACTAGCAAATTATACGTTAAGAATGAGCTTCAGTTGGCAATTGTTTAGCACCTTCGAAAGGGCCCAAGTCAAATTTTGTCAAACTTGTTTACATCAACATTTGATGTGATGATCCAATGCAACAATGCCCTATTATTGTTAGGATTCACATTTATGAATTTCAGGATATTTGCCAATGCAACTTGATTTTTGTCCACAAGTCAAACTAGTTTCTCATACCATGCGTTGATAGTTTGATACTGCTTCAAAAAAAAAAAATAAATAAAATAAAATAAAATAAAAAAGGAAAATTTGGTGCTTTATGTCTTAAATTTGTTTCCCCATTTTTCGTTTTATTATACATCAAGTTCACATGATGTGCAGGTGCATGTTTGGAGATGCTGCTCATAGTGCAATGAACATTGAGATGCTAGCTGCTCCTAGTACAGATGCATGTTTGCTCTTAGTTCAAATGTTGTGCAGGTGCATGTTTGGATGCATACATGCCACGTGTATACAATTCAACTGTCTTTTTTTCTTTTTGGTAGTGATACAATTCAACTGTCATCTTTGAATTTTTGTACCATATAATATAATACCCTTGTAATTTTGCTTTGTTGGGTATAGTGGATCCTGAATAACCAACAAATGAATATGCCCCTTTATTGCTTTTATCTTTTCAGACATGACAATTTTTTAATGGAAGAGACTTCTCTTTGAAGGTCCAGTTTGGCTGTCTTGAAGAATGATAGACAATGTAGCTTTTGCTTTGTAGCGATTAACATGCTTTGAAATAAATTGGTTTGTGTGCACACGGGGTCCTGGATTTTGGGATTGATTTTGTTCTTGATCATAATTTCATTATTTATTGATATGTTATATGACCATCCCATCATGATGAATGCTTCAACCCTTCTTAAATTTTACTCACATGACATTGTTCAATTTTACTATAAAAGGGAGATTTAATCCTTAAATTTACTTCCATTGCTATTTGAATTTTTAATAACAGATCAGATTTTTTTTTGGAACTCAGGGCATCCGGCCCGCTTACGCTCAACCTACTAAGAACAGATGGGATTTGGAAACTTCTCCCTCGTTTTTGATGGGTTCATTGATTTACATCAAGAACAGAACAAAAATTTGCTTTTCAGAATCAAATATTATTAACCTCACTAATTTTAACTTTGACTAAACCTTATATCTCAAATTCAATTTTTTTTATGCATCGGCATGAAAAATGTAATGGCACGAACGACAACGGAATGCTGCGACATGCTCCGGGCGAAGCGGCATCGAAATTGGTATGGCAAACCTTGCTTACATTAAATATGCATTAATTATCTCATTTGCAGTGTTTGTGATACTAAAATTGTTGATTTATGTTTTGGTAAATGTTCTTTTTAAGCCGAAAAGAAAATGAAGAAAAAAATTCCACAAAATTTTCTATGTTACTACCAAACACCAGAAAAAGAAAAAGAAATAGAAAAGAAAATATTTTCCTAGAAAATTTTCATACAGAAAATATTTTCTATTGGAACGAATGAAGACTTGATGCATTATGTCATCGCACTTGTTTTACCGGTAGTTCTTTTAAACCATCGATAACACAATTTTTCTTTAGAACTAGTTTTTGAAGCACGTGCAATGCACGTGAACGAAATTCTGTTCACTTGGATCCAATGTCCAGATTCTCGGAAGGTAGATAAGTCTATAATTCTATTGTTTTGTGATCTTGTTGGAGTTAAACGCAAGTGTCTTAATTGAAGCTGAAATTGCAGGGTTGGAATGGCCATACAAAGGCAGAGCTCCAGCTTTGATGTTTGCAGCATATATATGATCATATATGGGTGAAGAATCTCTCCTGTTGGATGATCCTTGCATTTATTTCTTGTCAAATTTTCTTCTTCCCCTTTTCATTTCTTGTTAAACAACCAATGCACCTAAAAGCTTAAGCTAATAGGTGAAGCGCAACTAAGTATTTAAGAGGGCCCAAATATGATATTTCGAAACTCCCCGTACATGGAATATACACGGGGAAGACAAACACAGGATATGAACATCTTGTATACAAATAAATGCCAAGGCAAACTCGCCCTGAGAGTTGAACACAAGACCTCTTGCTCTAATACCATGTTAAATGATCATTGCATCTAAAAGCTTAAGCTTATAGGTGAAAGCGCAACTACGTATTTAAGAGGGCCAAAATATGATATTTTAACAAATTTTGGCCAAGACAAGAAATCTCATATCAGATGTTTAGGCTCATCTTCATATAATGAATTTGTTGGTTTGATGGGTCATTGGTGGGTCCTAGACATCTTGATCATATAATGAATTTGGAGGTTTCATTGTTCATTGATGGCTTTTATGGCATCTTTGACTGTCATCTTTTTTAACTGTAATTCGTTTCTGTAGCTTGATGGGTTATGGCCTTTTATGGCAGTTATCAATTAAGGTAATCATTTATTCATATACTGATAATTTCTCAGGGTTTGCTTTGATTTCAGGCTGTTATCCATTTGATGTCATGGCTTTGATCTGCTGAAATAATTGGTTAGAATGCCATTGAAATGTGAATTTGGGATATTGGAGATGGTAGAGGTTAGTTTCTTTCTTTTGGTGGTTAGAATCCCTGCACATGACTTGTTCTCTCCCTTCGTGTTAACGAAAATAAAAAGCATAAATTGCTAATCTCTTTCAATTGGTAAACCCAAACCCTATTGATAAAAGGGTTTAGACCAAAACCTGTTGGTAGCAAGGAGGGGTTCGGGTTGACCCCCTTGTATTATTTTAAAAAAATAAAATGAAAGTGTTGTTAAATAGAACACATCATTTAATAATGTATGTATTTTATGATATGTATTAAAATAATATTTTAAAAACATATAAAATAAATTTTTTATAGACTAAGGTCTAGTCTGGGGTAAGATTGGGGCAGTTAGGCTAAACCAGAACTCGCCTCTATCCTGATTTTGACAATTCCAAACCCTAACCAATTAGGGGTGGGAGGTGGTGGATTACCCATTTAATGAGATGATAATGTAATTGAGATGTTATCACGTGGAACATCTCATGGTTGGGTTTTTTTCAACAAAAAGTTTTTTTTTTTTTTTGGCATTTTAAAAATCGTACAACCATTGCATGCTCAATGTATCACTATCTGAATGCACCTGTGGATAACGGGGCAAATGATTTCCAACGCATATAACCTTCCCCGTTACCATATTTTTTTTTCACTGGAAAGAAGACTCGTTATCACCTCTACTTTCAAGGAAACTACATGTATGCTTTTATTTAAACGTATCTACTATGAAGTCAGATCTCTTTTCCCACTTGATTAGACTACGCGAGTTACCGGTGTTCCATTCCAAGACTTTATGTGGGAGGGTCAATTCAATTCGGTACTAGTCCATTATAGTGCTTAATATGTTCGTCTCTGGATATTCTACACCATTCATTGTGCACCAAAAACAAAAAAAAAACAAAAGAAAAGGTCTCTACATCATTCATTGCTAACAAGTTAAAAGTTAAAAGCTAAAGCTATTTGTTTAGGTTCTTGAGATACCTAATAAACCCAAATTTTGTTTAGTATTTGACCTGATGGATCAACCACGTTATTGTTCTATATAATAGAAAAAGAAGGTCATTGGCTCAGTACCAACTAGCTATCGGTAATTTCATATGCTCCCCTTTTTTTTTTTTCAAAATCCTTTAATTTTATTGTTACATGTTGGATGTTTAGTTTAAAAGAGAAGGTGTGTTTCTATTTCAAATTAATTAGTTACTTGTGGGTAAGTCTCTTCTACTGAGATTTGTTAGGATTGGCATCATGTTCCTAAAGTCTAGTCACCCCTATACTTTAGGAACAAACTACTTCCTTCTCCATTTAGGGATCATGTTCCTAAAGTCTAGTAGTTTCTTGTTTCTTGTTCTATTTAAACAGTAATGTAAAGGCATATCAACGTATGGAATGAGTAATATTTTATTTGGGTATCTTACTAAAGAGATAGTTTCCTCTTTAAACAAACTACTTCCTTCTCCATCTTTATCTCCATTCGTCATGTTCACGTCCAAACTCTGTTCAACCTTTCTCTTCTGTCAAAATAGATAAGAAAGGGAAGACTGCTACAAGTGGGTCTATACCATTTATTTTTTTCTAAATTTAAATAAAAGGTTCTTGCATTTTATCAAAGACTAGCTGCAAACTTTTACAAAAGAGAAAAATGATTTTAAAGAAGTGTAAGTGAGACGTGGAGCATCACACATTCACACTGTTAGGCTTTTTAAAGAAAAATTCCAAACCGAGAAGGAGTAATTAGTAATTGGCACGTATTTGTGGGATCCATCTATTCAATGTGACTTTTTTTTTTTTTTGGTAATGATCTATTCAATGTGACTTCATTGTAAGACAGCCAACGCAGCGTATTCAATGTTGCCAACGCGGCGTATTCAATGTGACTTCATTTTAAGACAGCCAACGCAGCGTATTCAATGTTGCCAACGTGGCGTATTCAATGTGACTTCATTGTAAGACAGCCAACGCGGCTGACAATTAACAATTACCATGTAAACCCGAACCCTAGTAAATCCGAACCCTGTCGCTATAGAATACGTCATTTAGCCAAACGAAACCATAAAGCTCTCCTATTGCCTATTGGGATTGCTAGCAGGAAGGAAGGGTTGGGGTTGGGCTAAACCTGAACCTCACCTACCATGATTTAGACACTCACAAAACCTAAAATAGGGGTAGGGTGCGGTCAGTTACCCATTTAACCAGGATGATATCATCTGTTGCCATTTACTGTTACTATCCATTCAGTGCAAGTGAGATGCTATCAAGTGGAGCATCTCATGGGTAAACTTTTTTCAAAAATAAAAAATAAAAAAGAAAAAAATTTCTATATTTTCAGAAGCAAAATAATAATGGCAAACGATTTCAAACCCATTTAACCCACCTCATTACCATCATCCCTCCTTTCAAGGAAATTAGATATATGCTTTTATTTGAACCTATCACTTACAAAGTGAAAATCACACCTCCGTCCCCACTCGCGATTAGACTCGTTAGAGGGTCAGGTTCAATTCACAGCTATTTCACACCATTATTGTACGAGTTACTTCAATTCACAATTACTCCACACCATTATTGTAGGAGTTATGAAGCACCAATCTCTTTGGAGATGAAGTTATTGACTCTTATTATACAGCAATGTTTCATGAGAATTTGAAATCACCTCTGTCCCTGCTAATTGATGAGACGACACCGAGTCAGTGGTGGTCCCTCCAAAAACTTTTGTCCCCACTACTCCGTTATAGTGCTTACTTTCTCGGTCTTCGTCTATTCCACACCCTTCATTATTTTGCCATTCAACTTACTAGATGCTTTATTCATGATTAACAGATTATTCCTTGCGAGCCAATTGCCATCATGCACAGCAAATTCATGCAAGAGTATATATATTTGATAGTGAAACGAGGAGTTTTATTTACTTAACAGAACGGTAGTACACAAAATTCCTTGCCTCATCAGCTAAGATACCACACAGTTCTCTAGGAGACCTGTTAGTCCATACACATGAGTAAACGTCAATACTAAAGTTTGCAAGGAAATCAGCGGTCACGTTCCCCTCCCCGTATGTGTGTTGAATGTGAAAAATCTGAAACTTATCCCATAAGGCTTTAATTTCAGTTAGATACGGGAGAATCTTCCATGGGATGTCTTCTTCATTTTTGGTGCCTTGTCTCCAATCAATTAAGAGCTTGATCAAGGATAAAGAATCACCTTCCAGCAGAATGTTCCGAAAGTCCATCGCATATGCCATACGAATAGCCTCTAGCACCGCTATGGCTTCAGCTTGCAAAGGAGAATCCACATAGCATCTTGAAGCAACTGCAGCTATAAATCTTCCTTCATAGTTCCGAGCAATGACACCAATCCCTGACATCGAAGTACCCTTTCTGTATGATCCATCAAAATTAATTTTAACCATGAGATGTGGGGGAGCAATCCACTGAACTGGGATTTGTTGGGAACCTGGGAAAAACTCATTTTTTGCTTGACATAAGTTCAGGATCTCAGAGGTTAAATTATTGAAGTGCCTTATTACCTGGAATACACTAGGTGTAGCATGATTGAAGAGCACTCCATTTCGATGCATCCATATAACCCATCCAAAGATAACAACCTTAGTAAGTGTTTCATCGGCTCTATCTCTAAAAGATCTAGAGATAACTTTCACCACATTCGGAACCATTGATTGAATTGCAGTTGGGGAGTAGCATCTTGAATCGATCCTCCTATAGTTGCAAGCCAGATTGCTCTTGAAAAGGGGCAATGGAGCCAGATATGCTCCACCGTTTCCGCCTTGCTTTTGCAAAAACAGCAGACATCAGAGATCATCGGAATTCTGCTTGATAACAGGTTAGCCGAGGGGATCACTTTATGAATACTTTTCCACAAAAATAATTTAAACCGAGGAGGGCTATGAATATGCCAAACCTTCAGCCAAAGTCCGCCATCAGAGAAGGAATTCTGATTGAGCATGCGGTATGCTGACGCTGTTGGAGGAGGATAAAGAGAAAAGAGTTTCTTTGATTTCTTTAGAGAGGACAACAATGGTGGATAAAGACAAATAACAAATAGTAAACCTCCTCAAGAAGTGTTCGTCCACTTCTTCTCTACTTAATACTTTTTTCTTTTCTTACTTACTTTTCTTCATACAATGACACATACACATAAAAGTAATGGACTAGTCAACATGACTATTTCCAATACAAACAAACCCTTCTTTCCAATACAACTAACTTAAAGTCCCAACACTCTAATGCCTTTCCAAGATATAAGACCTTTCCCAAGCTACTAGTTCCCAACACACAATAACTAACATAAGGTTCCAACACTCTAATGCATTTCCAAAGTATAAAACCTTTCCCAAAGCTACTAATTCCAACACACAATAAATTAAGTTTATATTTTCAACACACACTGCTTTATCTAGGTTGAATGGAGGAGTAATAGAGGTGGCTGTGATTTCGGATACTATAGATGAAGGCCATAAAGAACTTATGATGTTCAAATTCCAATTTCCCGATATAGGATCAATTATGTCACTTACCCGTGATATAGCTTGGCCACTATTGTCATCTGGTTGTGGTAACAGATCACCATTCCCAAGCCATCTATGTCTGAATAAGTCCACTCTGTCACCCGTGGCTATCATCCATCTACATCCCTGCGATATAAAGTCCTTCAACTTCTGTAGTTGACGCCAAACATACGAGTGGCTTGGTCGTGCTACAGCATCCATGAATGAAGCATCTGGAAAATAAACACTTTGCATTAGTTTAGACCACAGACTACAGTGATTTGTATGTAATTGCCAAGCAGCTTTTAGTAGAAGGGCTCTGTTCATTAAATTCATGCAAGAGTATATGTGTATTTTTACTTATTTACAATTATAATACTATAGTTATAATCTAAAGACCAGGTTTGTCTTTATGATTAGCCTTATATAATATAAATATTAGAAAAATTATCTAATGTGTGTTAAATTCAGCTAAACCAACCCAAACCAAACAGAAATTATAATTGGAGTTGGGTTAGGTAGTTAATTTATGGGGTTTATAGTTTCATTTTGCTTCAGTCTTCAGATTGGATTGGTTCTTAATTCAGTTCAATTCAGTTTTGGGTTAACAGCATGAACCTTGCTAACTTTGGTTTTGGGTTGAAGTCAGACCAGACCAAAGCCTCAATTCCTTCACCCATTATAACATGTCCTTTTAAGTAAGACATCATGTTGGTCGAGTCCTCCCTCGCTGGTACATTGTTACAAGGATATGATGAAGAAGAAGACCACGAAAAACGAGTAACTTCTTTGTCTCTCAATAGCTTCCAATTGGATGCCTCTTGCTTCTGGGGATCACTCTGCAACACTGAGCTAGATTTCCTATTTGTTGCACCTTCTCATTTTTCTTCTCTGACCCAGAAAAAAAAAAGCCTCAATTGTAGCTAAATTTAGCTATAACCTATTTCATGAAGGAGGACAAATAAAAAAAGAATACACAACATTGAAATTTCTTGTCCTTGTTGACATAATAGTGTTTTAAACAGCACAGGTTCAAAGGCTATATTAAGTTCAATCACAATTGCAAGCTTAAGTTTCTCTCTCTCTCTACTGGTCTGTAGGCAAAACATTATAGAGAGGTTGTTGCAAATTTGGATACATACGAAACCAGTGAGAGCTTCCAGTCTTGTAATCTGCCACCAGAACATACTTGCAATCTCACACCAATCATGCTTCTTTCAAAGCATCTTAAGGGCTACAGAGCAAACTCTACATTGTGTATCATTCTCCAAGATAGCCAAACTGGACCTTCAAAGAGAAGTCTCTTCCATAAAAGCATCTTTAAGGGCTACATCGAAAAAATGCGGAAACATTTTAAGACATAATTCAAGCACCAAATTTTCCTTTTTTTCTTTTTCTTAAGTAGTATCAATGCATGTTTGAGAAACTAGTTTGACTTACGGACAAAAATCAAGTTGCATTGTCAAATATCCTGAAATTCATAAATGTGAATCCTCAGACCAACTCAAATTGCAGTTATTTGAATGACTTTCTATTCTTTCAGATCATAACAATATGGATGCTACCGACATCATAACCATTTATTTCAGAGATATTTATCAACTCTGCCCACAAAAATTAAAAATTAAAGTTTATCAATGCATGCTACTATGAAGTTGCATCATGTGTGAAATATTTCCATTCCCACAAGATGCACTAAAATGACCATAATATTTCTTAAAATTAAAAATAATTAAGTTGCATCTACACAGCTTATATAGGCCAAATTCTTGTAAGTGTTAATTTTTCCCTATAAATATCTATTGAATCCAACGCTAACCTGGTCAAAATGTAAGTTGAGATAGTAAAACCACTACAGCAAATATATTTGGGCGGATTATGATGAAATGCATCTCTCTCTCTCTCTCTCTCTCTCTCTCTCTCTCTCTCTCTCTCTCATACACATGCATTAGAAGAAACGGCTACCAAATTTCGTATCAATTATGAGCAAGTGACTAGTATCTTTAGCATCCCGATTGCTCTAATTAAACACATGCATTTAAAAATAAGCAAAACTAATGAATACTAAAACACATAAAATTAGGCAATCTTAATGAACTATAGAGAAAGAATGTTACAAACCTGGACTTATGGAAAGAAGCACCAGCAATAACCATCAAGAGATTCCAAAGTGGACAGAAAAATAGTGAAGTGAATCGTCTTATCTTATCCAACAATTTGGAATATGGGCTATCTTGTGCAACTCCTCACCTTTCTCTGGATCACACCTTTCTCTCAATGCGGGACAACTATAAATTTCAAGATGTCGCAAAGCAACAAGACACTGCATTGCTTCCTCTGTGGGCAAGTGAGTCAATCTTGGGCAATCGCAAATTACAAGACTTTTAAGGGATGTAAGCCTCGCCAACCAATTCGGCAAAGCCTCTAGCTTGTTGAGTCTAAGAATCTCCAATCGCTTTAGTGTAGAGAGGTGTTGAATTTGTTCAGGCAGAGACTTCAGATTAGAAAAGGATAGGATTACCAATGACTGAAGAGAGGAGAGGTACTTGATATCATCTACCCCAACAATGACATCAGATTCTTGTGTTGTGTTGCCACTGCCACCAATTGTTAATTTCTGAAGAGCACTAAGGCTTCGCAAACCCTCCAACGAAGTCGACTTTAATTCCTTACAGTCTTCGATATACAACTCTTGAAGAGATTGCAAATGTTGTATACTTGGCAATGACGTCAAGTCATGGCAGTGCACTATTCTTAATTTCTTGAGTGATGTTAAGAGAGCTCCTCCTTCTCTTATCCTCTCATTGTGAATAGTTGCTTCCATGTTGCTGGATTCCCCAATTTCTGGATATTGGCCTTTACTTCCCTTGTTTCCAAGAATTACATTTAATGCCATGCAATTGCTATATTCATAAGATAAATAATCAAGAAGAGGAAAGCGAGTTGGCATGTTCATCAATTTGGGGCAGCCATAAATCAATAAAGTCTTAAGGTGAGGAAAAGCATTTATCACTTCAACCCATTTGACCAATTCTTTCATATCGAAGAATTCCAGAAATTTTAATGAAGGGAATGGTGTTGTTACTCTGTCCCCATCAAAAATATTCTCATTATAGAACTCGTTACCAAGACATTTCACGGCACCCAAACTTCGTATTCGAAGCTTCTCAAGACAAGGCAATTGACCAAATGCTGGGAGATGGACACATTTATGACAATGTACTAATTGGACCTCCACTAAATGCCCCATACTTCCCATCCATCCAGGAAACCTCACATCGTGATACCATTTAATCAATAATCTTTTCAAGTTTGGATGAGGCTCTAGTCCTTGTAGCACATCCTCCTCACTTCCATTGCTTCTCTGCCCCGATTCCCATGCCCACCATAATCTCAACTCCTGAAGGTTTGGTTTTTCCATCAACTTTGCCTCCTTGGCTTCTTCTATCCCATTTTTCACATTCTCAAGATGTCTAATTTGCAGACTACCTCCTAGGCATAGATGTTGCAATTCTTGAATCCGACATCCTTTTTCCTTACCCACAACAAATAAAGATAATGTTTTAAGGCAACTCAATTGCCCTATTCCCTTTGGAAATTCAAAATCATCACAATCATTCATTCCATCCATACAAAGATATCTTAAATTGACCAATCTTCTCATTTCAGGGGGAAGCTTACAGAAGGAAACACAATAATTAAGTTTTAATGTCTGCAAATTGTATAGCCTTGTGATAGAGTCAGGCAATGTTTTCATGTCATTATGTGAAAGATCAAGGTATCTGAGATGTTTTAAGTCACCAATTGAAGATGGAATCCTTTTTATACCATTGTTTTCCAAGGTCAGAACTCGCAGCAACTTGAATTTCAACATATTATTGGTATGATGATAATAATTCGATAGGATAAGTGTTCGCAATCCCTTTGTCGCATACAATTCTTTGGTGGGTTCACCTTCGCATACAAATGATGAGAAATGAAGTACTTTGGAGGTAGCAGAAGTCCGTAACACCTCTTCATTAGAATATTCTGATCCAACAATTGATTGAGCTAGATCGTGCACAAGATCGTGCATCTTGCACACCTTCCATTCTTCACCTGTAAAAAAACCTTCTCTTGTTCGTACATCTTGGACTTCGATGAATGAATTCCACTGTAAATAGTTGAAATATTCTTCTCCTACATCCTCCATAGCTCTATTACCTTTTGATGTTCCAAGATATCCTTGTGCCATCCACAGTTGGATTAAAGTTCTTTTGTTGATTTCATGACCCTTGGGAAATATTGAACAATACGAAAAACATTGTTTCAAGGCTGGAGGAAAATGATCATAACTCAACTTTAGTGCAGGTAAGATCTCGGGCTCATCAGGTAAATTCCAAATCTCACTGCGTTTTATGTCCAACCACTGGTGTTCCTCCCTTTTAGAGTGCATCAAGCCTGCCATCGCCTTCACTGCAAGTGGCATGCCTTTACATTTACTGACAATTTCCTTTCCTATTAACTCCAAGGTTGGAGTCTCCTCCATGCCCCCGCAGCTAAAAGCTATTCGCTTAAATATAGACCAACTCTCTTCTTCTGATAGTCCGTTCAAATGGTGAGTAGAAATTGCACCCATGGCTAATGCCACTTCATTGCTACGAGTAGTTGTAATTATTTTGCTTCCAACTTCACCCACTTTTAAATAAGTCTCCAATTCATCCCATTTTGAATAATTCTTATTCCAAACATCATCTAATACAAGCAGAAAACGTTTCCCTCTGAGCTTCTCATGAAGCTTCTCTACTACTTGATTCATGCTCCATCCATGATAATCAGTAAGAATTGCCATTTGTGCTAGAAGTCTTTTGACATTGAAATCATCTGAGACATAGATCCATACCCTTTCATTGAAATATCCAGCCACAGATTCATCATTGTAGACCAACTGAGCAAGAGTGGTCTTTCCGAGGCCTCCTAATCCAACTATAGCAAAGACAGAGAGGATTTCTTGGTTGCCATGGCCAATCAACATATCAACAATGTTTGATTTATCAGTTTCTCTTCCGATGATATCTGAATCAATAACAAAAGCCGTAGTTTCTCGTTTCATTATGAGATGATCATTAATAGTGGAGTCAGTGGTCTGGCTGATTTGAAGTTGGAACATCGGCACATATCGTTGAAGTTCCTCTAACTTCCTATTGATAGCTTTTATTTTACCGATCATCTTGAAACGAAATGCTATTGGATTCGAATGTGAAAAGAAGTTGCATACCTTGTTTTGTACATGATTTTGAATTTCCACTTTGTGTCGCAGAGTTTCATATGCCAACTCGTCCAACACGTCCTCTGCATTGTGTGCTATATGCTTGAGGCGTTGCAATTGGAGTTTGACAGCCTCTTTCTCAACTTGCTGCTTTTCAGTGTCTCGTACTACAGCCTCGATCATTTCTAGGGTTCGTTGCAGCTTTTCTAGACCTTTCTTGATGCCCCAGGAATTATGAACATCTTGGACTAGAACGGAGCTCAAATTCTTTGTTATATCAATTGCAGCCGAAACAAGTATTTCATACATCCTTCCTTGGAGATTGAAGAACAAAGAGAGCTTTCACTTGATCCCACAATTATGAAAGCTAAAGAAAGATGAACTTAAGATTTAGAGGTAAAGGGCTCTAGAATGGGGCAAGAAATCATATGAGAAAAAATCCATCTAGCGATGGATTCAAGTCAATGAAACCGTGTATGGTATATAGAAAAGTTTGCTAAGGATGACTTCAAGTCAATGAAACCATAGAAATCAAGGCCATTCTTTTACAAAAGTGGCAAGTTAAATATGTATTTTAAAAGAAGGAAAGGAAGGCAAAAGAAGAGAAAGATTAAACAATGAAGTAACTTGCAAAATTTTTATTTTCAAAATGTCTAAAAAAATAAAAGAGGAGAGAAAGAACAAAGAATTTAACACCTAATTTTGTATATATGCTATAAAGAAAAAAAAAAAGTAAAAAAAAAGCTAAAATGGACATTCAGCAACTTGCAAGCTTTCTAGTCAACCGATCCTTTTACTTTTCTTCCTCCACTTCCTTACGCAACTAAACAAGAAAGTCACACGTACATTCACGGATAGCCCTACATAATAAGTCTTCTATTAATAAAAAAAAATGGAAAAATATGTTTTTTCACAAAACCCCGTTATCATTTCTTATACTCGTATACACCCTCTTTATGTTTATTTAATTAGTACATTGTACACTTAATATCAACGTTCTGTGGCATTTTGATTGAAAGAAAATTTTCCTTTTTTAAACCCTATGGAATAGGTATAATTTCAAATCCTCCTTGATGTTTTAGGTTCTTTCAGTACATGATAAACCCAAACTTTGTTTAGTATTTGACCTAATGAATTAACCATATTATTGGCTGAGGAACTAGCTACCTATCATTTTGAAATGCTCCCTTTTTTACAAAATCTTTTAATTTTTTTCTAAATTTAAATAAAAGGTCCTTGCATTTTATCAAGACTAGCTGCATATTATTACAAAAGAGAAAAATAATTTTAAAAGAAGTGTAAGTGAGATGCTTGCATGTGGAGCATCACACTGTTAGGCTTTTTAAAGAAAAAATTCAAACCGAGGAGTAATTAGTATTTAGCATGTATTTGTGGGATCCATCTCTTCAATGGGACTTCATTGTGAGATAGCCAACACTCCTTTAAGACTTTTGTTTTTATGGAAAAGTTGAAATTATTTCATGCAATAATGGAGGGCAAAACGCGTACAATGTTTGTCTTGACCATTCTCATTCTTCCTCCATTTCCATCCTCCACTGATTCTGGTTAGCTGATAATTTGATATAGCAATAACTTATTCTCTCCCTTCGTGTTAACAAAAATATAAAGTATAAATTGATTTTAAGCGTTAACGGAGAAATCCTCAGTTAACAGTGAGTTAGCCAATAACTGGTAAACCCAAATCCAGTTGCTATAAGAGTAGGAAAGGAAAGCATGTAAAACCTTGGATTTTCCTAAAATTAAAATAAATCAATAAATAATTAATTAATGAATAAATTAGAAAGATTTAGAAGTAAAGGTAATTAAAAAGGTAAAATATGAATCTAACTTATATTATAAAGGAGAACTTGAAGAACTAATATTTATGATTGAAATCTCAAATTATGAAGAGAAATAATAAGAAGAATAATATCTGAGGAATTGTGAAGAAATTTAAAGATTTAGTAAGGAAATACAAGAAAAGGGTATTCTGGTCATTTCTAAATAGTCAAATCCATGAAAAGAATAAAATAATTAATTATTAAGTTAAGAAACTTAATTAGGCCAAATTTTAGTTTAGTTGAATTTAAAATAAGGAGTTTAAGGTTTGAAAGAAAGAAAAAGGGTACATTGGTGATTATGGTTAAAAAAGAGCCTTAAATTTGAGGATAAGAAGAGCCTTAAGGTGTTTTACCAATATTTAAAAATGAGGAATTAAATTAGCACGAAAATTGATTAAGCAAATTCTTTTTTTTTTTTTGTAAGAGATTCTCAAAAGAGGAATTAGAAGGAGGGGAAAATAATTAGAAAGATCGAGGGGCAAAGGAGGAAAAGGTATTACATTAGAAGGGGGAGTATACTAATTAGGGTTGCTTATTATTGGGACTATAAAAGAGAAGTTTTAAAGGAGGTTAGGGTTTTGAAAGTAGTCAAAAATAAGGAGAAAGGAGAGGAAAAATTGTGCATATGATCTGGAGAAAATAGAAAGAGGAAGGGAGAAAAGAAAGACGAGTTTTGTGAAAAAGGGAGGTGCTACAAAGGTCCGACCAACAAACTTCAAACGACGATCCCGGAGATCCAACCGTTGGATCGACCTGAAATTTTGAGGTTATGATCTTCACTCGAGGAACTTCAATTTGAACGGTGAAGATTGGATTTGGTGGAGTTTAAAGGGGTGCGATCAAGCTCAGAAAATTGGGGTACGATCAGATTTTCGGAAGAAAGAATTCACATAATGAAGCAAGTAGCAAACCCCTTTGAAAACTAGAGGATCTGCATGATTTTCATGTGTTTTAGATGTTTGAACGTGGGTTATTCGATTTCAGATTTCGTTTGGTTTAGTTGGCGATTTATATGTTAGTTTATGTTGTCATGCTTATTTAAGAATTTAGAAAAGTGATGCTTTTAGGAGATTTAAATTGGTTGGAAAGACTTAAATTAACTTTTAACCATTGAAATAAGGTTAGGATTATCTTAGAAGTGATTTAGGATGAAAATAAGAAGATTCGAAACAATTAAAAACCATTGAAAGTTATGAAAGTTTCGGAATTCAGAAAAACCCTGAAAACAGTGGAATTGGCCGAGCGCTCAAGTCACCGCTCGAGCGCCAATGCAGGTGCCCCACCTGTGTATTTCGAAACAGAACCTGAAAACCCAATGCCCGAACAACCGCTCGAGTGCCCTTACGAGCTGCTTATGAAGAAATTTACCTAGTAGAGACCGCCCAACAAACTGCTCGAGCGCCCAGTCGAGCGGCCTCTGTCATAATTTCCAGATTTATGAATTGGAGCCCAAATCTAATTTTTAATGATTTTTCTTGGAATTTTAAAGTTGTAACACTTGTAATTAGGGTAATTTGGGATGTAGGAAGTGGCGGAATTAAATTTGATTAAAAAATAGTAATTTGGGATGATGATTGTAAAGATGAAATTTTTGGAGATATTTTAAGTAGAAAGAGGTCACAACCTATTTAGATCTAATTTTGGGTAACCTAACCTATTCTTAAACTTCAATACAGACCTAAGTTACCTTCTGGATGTATTAAATAATAGAGTTAAAAAGTTTTGACACCTTAGATTCTAAATGAGGGAAAGTTGGATATTAATAGATAGTAGAAATAGAGAAGTTTTAATCAAGAGTTAGGAACATTGTTATTGCTTATAAAAGTAAACTAAAACTTGACAAAAACCTAAATAATAATGACTCATTGTAGACACCCCAAATTGCACTAAAATGAGAAAATAATGAAAACATTAATTGGAATTTAAAACAGGCCAAAAATGCATGAAAATCAATAATTAAAGCCTGGACCGTATTTTATCTACGGGCTAAGCGCGCTCGAATTTTATATACGGGCACGCAGCGCCTGTAATACATATACGAGCGCCTTTGGACCGTAAATCATTTACGGGCACATCAGACTCGTGCGAGTTCTGTTCTTCTCTCGATTTCTGAGCCTTATCTTTAGTCCAATATACCTTTAAATGAGTGAATTACATATTTTATTCGTGCGAAATATCTTTGTAGATAAAGGATGGGCATGATCTTGTGTTTAACTCAAACTGAAACTCTATCTTGCCAAACCTTGGACCAACCATACCCCTATGTTTGCCTATAAATAGAGGGCCTTTCCTCAAGCAAAAGGCCACGAAAATTTGAATTCTAAAAAGCTCCAAGAGAAGAAAGGAATCCCTGCTGCCTTGCTTGCTCAATCCAGGTAAGTCCCTTTTCCTTTTTATTTTCTGTCTTCAATTCTAAAGATAATAGGATCCTTTCTATTGTTGTAGAATAAGGCCATCTTTGGTATCTAGTATTCCTAAACTTGCCTCTAAGTACCTCAAGAGTCTCTCTAGCCGTAAAACGTGAAGAGAGAGCTAGGGGAAAAGAGAACAGGTGGATCCCTAGAATAGAACCCCATATATGTTTTTCTCCTTTTTTTTCTAGAATAAAGCCTCTGATTGTGCTTGTATACCCAAACCTATCTCCAAGTACCTCAAGAGTCTCTCTAGCCGTAAAACGTGAAGAGAGAGCTAGGGGAAAAGAGAACAGGTGGATCCGTAGGGTAGACCCCCCATGTGCTCTAATCTGTGAGATGTGGCAGATTTAAATATCTTGATCATGTTTTAATGGTTTTTATGAAGAATCTGAATGAATAACATGAATCCATGATGTTTATAGCATGAGATCCCCACTTTTTTTTTTATAAAATTTGGATTTTCCACATATTTGCACCTACAGCACTGTTTTCGTGATTTTTGTGGTTTTAGGCTAAGATCTTGGATTTATCATGATCAATATGGTAGATTTGGATCCAGAAGCCTGAAAGTAAATTCTAGGGTTTCATGATGTGGTTTTTGAGTTGTTTTTCATTATTGAGAGAAGACCCTACGGTCTAAGTTCTCCCCTTTTTTATGTTCTTCATCAACGTAGGTATTTTTGATTTTGATTTCTTGATTTAGGGTGAAATTTGGGCTATACCTATGTCCTGGACTATTCAAGTTCAATTTTGAAATATTTTATAAAAATCATATTTTCTAGAATTTGACTTGAAGCCAGATTTTTAGATTTTTCACTTTAAATTGATTTTATTTGATTTTATCTCAATTTTGTTTTGATCATGAACCCTAGGAATGGTATGATCATATTTGAAAGTTCTCGATTAATCAGACTATTCATATGAAAAAACCATACAATTTTGTCTTTTTTGTGATTTTTCGTTATTTTATAGCAAGCCTTTTTTCTTTGAAAAACATGAACAATACCTGGCAACCACCTTGTGTGGATGAATAGGGGTGCCTAACACCTTCCCCTGTTCATAACCTAATCCCCTTACCCATCTCTGGTTTTTTTTAGGAGGGTTATTTTTACCCTAAAAGTGCCTTTTTGTGCTTATTTAATATTTTGGTGTCCATTCACACCTAAATTAAATGGTGGCGACTCTTTGTTTAATTTAATCCCGCGTGATGATAGAGGAAGTCATTAGATTTAATTTACCCATGTCTCACAACTGGCGACTCTACTGGGGACTTGTGGATTTGAGCCTTTTGGTGTTTGTTCATGTTTTTGATATTTTTGGATTTGCTTGCTATTTTGTGTTTTTAGCATGTTTTTGTTTTGCTTGCTATTTTGTGTTCTTAAGCATGTTGGGTATGTTTTAAATCTGATTTATTGCTTAAGAATTCATGGGGGTAGAAACATGCTTAATTTTGATGCGTAGGGGAGGTTCGTTTTGCTGAACCATGCTTATTTATTGCTATATTTCTATAATAGCATGTTTTAATTTTCAACATGATCTCCATGATGTGTTTTTGGAGTGTATAACATGATCATATGTTTGCATGATTGGATGATTTTTATGAGCATGTTTTAAGTGCTATAGGATTGCTTTATTTACTTGTTTATTTTAAATATGCTTTCCTATTATGCCTTGGTTTGTTTCTGCATGGCTGCGAAAAGAGTGGCAAGGGTTTGGGACGTTGTGAATGCACCCTATTTTTACAATGCACTGTGCACATTTTATTTTTTTACACGGCCTACCCTTAACCTATAGGAAGTTGAACCCGAATGTGTGTAGCTTGGTGCAACGAGGTCGATACTTCGGAAAGCGAAAGTGAAAACATTTACCTTAGAACTTTGGGCCAATGATGTGATGATAACGTGGATCTGTGATTCGATTCTGGTCATCACTAGGCTTGAGTGCTAAGTTGCCATTAAGCCAAAACCCAAAACCCCTACGCTTGAAGGTGGAGTTACACGTTTTTGGCTAAAGTACACAATTATGTGGGGATATGGGCTTGTAATTGTGGGAAGGCCGTTTGCAGGGCTTACAAACCAGGGCATAATGCAGATGCCATATTGAAGGTAAACAAGGTAACAAGGTAATCCTATTTTCCTACATGGTATTCATGTCATAGGGGTGTCAGGGTGCCCATTGGTTTGGGGACAAAATTGGTCCCAAATATGCATGGTTCTTAAGCATGGTGTAGCCCATTGGAAGAGTCTCTAACTCTATTTAGAATCAATCCTACCCAATGTTTGTATAAGAGGCAACAAAAGGGTACCAAAGTATGAGTATGGTGTCAATTTGGAAGGAACATGTGCCCTCCTAAACATGTGTTTTAGCAAAAAGGTCAAAGTCCACTTTGGGACAGTTTAGAAGCCCTGCACTGGGTGAATCGTATGTTTGGATGAACAATTAAAGTGATCAAACCATGTAAAAACTGGAAAAATATAACAGAGTTCCGTAAAACCGCATTTATTACACGGGCTGGGCTCGTCCGTATTAGTTATACGGGCTAGGTTCGTCCGTGTTTTCCATACGGTCATGGCTCGCACGTAATTTGAATACGGGCGCGGCTGGACCGTACTATGTATACGGTTTTCTTGGAAAATTCAATTTTAATCAGTTTTTCCCACTAAAATCTTCCTTTAACCTCTAAATAATGATAAAGGGAAATGAGTTTGAATAAAATGCTTCAAAACAAAATGTGAGAGAAAATCCTTTGGGCCTCTGAAAGCCTTTGAATTTCAGACTTTTTCTCAAAAACTCCTTGGGCCTCTGAAAGCCTTTGAATTTGAGACTTTTTCTCAAAAATCTCTGGGCCTTTGAAAGCCTTTGAATTTCATACGTTTTCTCAAAAATATCCTTGGGCCTCTGAAAGCCTTTGAATTTCAGATCTTTTTCCTTTGGGCCATCTAAAAGCCTCTGAATTTTAGACAAATCATCTCTTTGGGCCATCTATAAGCCTCTGAATTATAGACATATATCCTTTTTGGGCCGTCTAAAAGCCTCTGAATTTTAGACAAATCATCTCTTTGGGCCGTCTATAAGCCTCTGAATTATAGACATATATCCTTTTTGGGCCGTCTAAAAGCCTCTGAATTTTAGACAAATCATCTCTTTGGGCCGTCTATAAGCATCTGAATTATAGACACATATCCTTTGAGCCATCTAAAAGCCTCTGAATTTTAGACCAATCATTTCTTTGGGCCATCTAAAAGCCTCTGAATTTTAGACAATCATTTCTTTGGGCCGTCTATAAGCCTCTGAATTATAGACACATATCCTTTGGGCCGTCTAAAAGTCTCTGAATTTTAGACAAATCATTTCTTTGGGCCGTCTATAAGCCTCTGAATTATAGACACATATTTCTTTGGGCCATCTAAAAGCCTCTGAATTTTAGACAAATCATTTCTTTGGGCCGTCTATAAGCCTCTGAATTATAGACACATATCCTTTGGGCCTCTGAAAGCCTCTGAATTTCAGACTTTTTCCAAAAATATCCCTGGGCCTCTGAAAGCCTTTGAATTTCAGACTTTTCCTCAAAACTCTTTGGGCCTCTGAAAGCCTTTGAATTTCAGATCCTTTTCTTTCTTTTTGTGGGACCTATTGGAAGCCCTAGAATATTCCAACAATTCAATTTAAAAAAAAAAAAAAAAGAGAAGCAAATAAAGAAACAAATCCAAACTCGTGTTCACCCAGCTTGCACGTAGGCATTCATAGGCATGTGAATGAAATTAAATGGGCACTGATATTTTTTTTCTTTATCTTTGCTAGGTACCTATACACTTGCAATCATAGCTCCTGTAACCAGATCAAGAGCTCGCGCCATGAATCCCATTGAGGCTGAAGCTGATGCTCCTCATCCAGATATAGCCCTGCTTCAGGAGCAAGTGGCAGGACTAGCCTGAATGCTAGAGAACATACTGTCAGTACAGGCCCAACAAGTGCAAGCCCAAAATCAAGCATCCACTTCCAACCCAACACCTCCACCCCAAATCAATATTCCAACTCCGGTTCAACCTATTCCTGAACCCGTTTATGAACCCACCCCCGAACCTATACTGATCAGGGATGAGACAGTGGAATCAGACAAAGCTAAGGAAAAGGAAAGGATGTGGGAAGAAGTTGAAAGTAAGTTCATGCACAGACTGTAAATGATCCAAGACGAACTGAGGGAGGTAAAAGGGGTGAACAACTTTGGGGGCACCAATTTTGAAGACTTGTGCCTGTACCCTAATGTTAACCTGCCAGCCAAGTTCAAATGCCCAGACCTAGACAAATATGATGGCTCTGGCTGCCCCATGAGCCATCTGAAGTTGTACTGCGGGGCCCTATGCCAGTTCGGTCGAGATGAGGGTGTTCTGATCTAGCTCTTCCAAAGAAGCTTAAATGGAACCGCCTTGAGATGGTTTGCCACTTTAGACCATGGAAAGATCAGAAGATGGAAGGACCTAGCAGATGCCTTCTTGGCTCAATACAAGTTCAATTCAGAAATCGTGCCAGACAGATACGATATAATGAGGATGAGTAAGGGAAGAGATGAATTTGTGAGACAGTTGTAGACACCCCAAATTGCACAAACAATCATCAAAAATCATTATCTCCTGGAAAGCCAGCACAGAATTTGAAGAAAATAAACTTTTACCTGTATCCGGATACTCAATCCGGATACAAGTACTCCTTCCTGTATCCGGATACTCATACCGGATACATGTGAGCCTTAGTGTATCCGGTACCATGTACCAGATACCTTAAGGCCCTTTTTTATCCGGTCTGATATACCGGATACATTAAGTTTGCTCAAAATTAGGGTTTTCCGAGAGAAATCACTTGTTACCATCATGTCCCTCATTAAATGAGGGGAAATCTCGGAAATAACCTTAGGGTTAAGGTTGGGGGGGTTCTAGACATTAAGTTGTGTCTACCAATGACCTTAGCCTTTGCCTATAAATAGGAGCCTCCTCCTTGAGCAAAGGGCACTCAACTCTTGTTTTGAATTCTCGCAAAGAAGAACTCCAAGAGAAGAAGAAAACCGCTGCGGAATCGCCTCCAGAACTCAGGTAAGCCTCAACTTTTATTTTTATTTTCTGTCTTTACATTCCTAGATCTAGATCTCTTCTTCTACCTTTCTGTAGTGTAAAGCCTTGTTTGTATGTGTGGAAATCCTTCCCCGGCTCAAAGTATCTCAAGACTCCCCTAGCCGTAAAACGTGAAGGCGGATCTAGGAGAAACGAGACTGGGGATTGACCCTAGTGCTAGAACCCATGTAGCATAAGGCTTTTGAATGATTGAAAACCGTTCTATAATCAAAGTACCCTTGATTATTTCGAAGATCCGTGTTTAACGGGGAGAGAGAACAGAGGGAAACGATAATGGAACGGAACCCTAGGCTATGCTAGAACCTATCTTGTTGAATCTATATGCATGTTGTATTGATCTTGCTTGGTTTTTCACTCTTGCACACATATTACACTTTTTGGTGAATAGGCTCACATTTGGGGATTTATTACATTCATTGTGATAAATCTCCAATAAATGGCCTCAATCAAATTCTGGAGTGTTTTTAAATGTTTTTCAAAGGTTTTGGATTCATCTCACACACTTTGTCAATTTTAGGATTTGATTTTCTTCAAAAGTGGCTTAACTGGACAGCACCTGTACCCTTACTTCGGACGCTCATAACTTCATCATCCGGATGAATTTTGGAGCGATTCCAGAACCATGGGAAAGGTGAGGCTGTCTAGTTTATGTCCATCAAATTTCACAAATTTCTATTTAGCGGATTTTTGACACCTCTCTGTCGAAGTTGAGTGGACAGTTCAGGTTCAAATACAGAACTTGTCACTTCGATGGAGCGCCATGTGTTCGTTTTAAGTCCGATTTGAGTGATTTTTATTTCTGAGTACTCCTTTATGAGTCTATTTTCAAATCCAATTGGTTTCATAATTTTTGGATTCCATTTGAATTATTGGTAGCCGATTTACTCAGAACTGTTCATTTGTACTTTTCTGGGTAAATTTGTGATCTTCGGGGCCTGTTCGGGAGACCACCCAAGGCACATCCGAAGGGATTTTTGTATGAGGCTAGTTTCTTTTGAAAGATGGCCATACAAACTTCAATCACACCAATTTTCGTGGACTTTTATGTAGTGGATTTTTCTAGACAATTTTCCAAAGTTGCCCACTTACCACTTTTAAAAATCCCCAGCAGCAACTTCAAAGGAGCATAACTCCTAGATTTTTTATCGGAATGAAGTGAAATTTTGCATGAGACCCTTATTTACTGTAATCTTTCAAATGGACTTGGTTTGGTTCAATTTAATATTGGATTTGAATGATTTTAAGGCAAATGGCATACTTTTTACCAAACTTCCCGGATTTGATTTAACTTGGTCTTTGAGCAACTCGTGCTTTGATTTCCATCTTTTTGAAATACTCCAGAAGTGATATTGACATAAGAGAAGATCTAAAATCCATTTGGATCTTCATGTGAATATATCATACACTTGTTCCTTTTTCAAGGCTTTTTCATGATTTTTAGCAAGCTTCTTATTTTCTTTTTAGCATGAACATACACTTGGCAACCACTTCGTGTGGATGAATGGGGGTGCCTAACACCTTCCCCCGTTCATAATCTAATCCCCTTACCCATCTCTGGATTCGATTTTCAAGTAGGGTTATTTTTATCCCAGAATGTTTCTTTTGGCTATTTTTGCTTATTTTTGAACTCTTTGGTGTCCATTCTCACCCCAAAATCATGAATGGTGGCGACTCTCCCGTTTTTGCGCTGAGCCCGTGTGTTGACGGAGGGATGATCATTCCGGTGATTTTTCCCATGTCTCACAACAGTATGCCAAGAGATGGAGGGAGACGGCCTCTCAGGTCAGGCCACCCATGCTAGAGCAGGAAATGATTTCCACTTTCATTAGTACGCTGGGTCAACCATTCTACAACCACCTGATGGGTCAGACCACCACTAATTTTGCGGCTTTGGTACAAGTGGCCGATCGAATTGAGGACGGGATCAGGTCAGGTAAAATAATTGACCACTCTGCTATGGTCAGTCAGCAGGACCCCAATCTAAAGAAAGGAAGCGGGATAAAGAAGAATGGGAACAAGAAAGAGGGTGAAGTAAACATGGTGCAGCCACCATCAGGCCCTAATAAGCCCATACAAATCAACATACCTGCTCATTTTTCCACTCCATCTCCATCCACCCAGGCCCCTATGAGGGTTAATGTTCCAGCAGCACCTTCAGACCAAAAAAGGGTTTTTACTAAGGAGGAAAAAGATGCTTATTTTGCAGCAAGGAGAAATAGGGTTTTCACTCCTATTCCAATGACTCCTTCTCAGTTGCTGCCCACCTTATTAAAAGCAGGGTATATCACTTTAAGAGAACCCAATCCGAATGCATCCAAGGGGAGAAATTTTGACCCCTCCACCACTTGTGATTACCACATGGGTGCACCTGGGCACCATACTAACAAGTGCTTGCCTTTGAAACATGCCATTCAGGATTTACTGGACCAAAATATCCTGTCTTTCAATACAGAAGTTCCAAATCCTCCCAGAACAGACATTGGTCAAAACCCGTTGTCTCAGCATCATGGGGCAAGCCCCTCTAATGTCATAGGGGTAATTTCCTCTGATAAAATAACCTTTGACCCATCCCAGTTAATTGCTCCCATAGGGACAACGGTCAAGGTTTATTTTGACAGAATAAATAAGGAAAAAGAAATAAATATAGTTTCAAAAGGAAATGATTGTGCTGCTGAGAGCATTAGCTCTGCTCTGGACCGGGTCTTATCTCTCATGGCCCAAATGAATATAGCCAAGCCGCCTTTGGTTATCAATTGCAGTCCATCCACCCATTTTTCACCCACTCTATCAAAACCACCATTGGTCATAAATTGTGACCATCTTAATGCATCAGTCACTTCTGCAACCCCTCAACCAAAACAGGGTCCACCATTGGTTGTTGATATTCCTCTCACTCAAATTTCACCAGCCAAGTCCAAACTTCCTCCCTTGGTGATAAATGTCCCTAAGCCTTCCTACTCAGAATCGGCTGTACCATGGAACTACAGTGAAGGCTACACCACTACATTCCCTACAGTTGAGGCAGAAAGCAAGAAAGAAGTGAACCTCATGATGAGGTCAGGAAAATGTATAGGTGTAAGTGTGAAAACTCACACTCCTTTTATGGCAAATGTTTGACAAATTATGTCTTCTAATAATCTTCAAGATGTGCAGAATAAATAATGAAAATTCAGTGAATCTAGTAAAGAAGAAGAAGACGATGTTGCCACACAGCTACCACGCCGCTGGTAGCTCAAGGAAATGAAAGATTGTCTAAATAAAGCATCTCTTGTAAAGGCACTTGCGAGGAACAACGCCGCTGCCACTCCGCTGGCAGCGCATAAGTGAAACAGTGCTTTGAAAGTAAGGCACGTGCACTAGCGTCGTAAGGCGACGCCGACACGCCGCTGGTAGCGCAGAGCGAGATTGAAGATTCTAATGATCAGCTGTGCACATGCCGCGTTCCCTCCCGCTAGCAGCGCGCCCTTAACTGAGTCAACTTGTTCTGAGTGGGGCTTGAGTTCGCTTCCAGCCGTCTACCTCGATCGCACCACGACGCCACCAGCACTCGACGCGATATGAGTTTTCTTCTTTAAATAGACATGCTGTAATTTTTAGTATTGACTTTTTTCTTTGGATCAATTTGATTTTGGATCTTGAGGTGTTCGAGATTCGATCAATTCTTCTTTAGAGAATCGGTGATCGAGTGAGGGGGAGATCTGAGATAGATCGCCTGGATTTCAGGTAATGCGCCTGGCCACGCGGGCCTCTACTCGGGGCATACCTGGGCGAGGGTACCCCGCTGGGCCTAGGCCACTTGGTAGTGAGCAACGCATGTTTGCGCGCCGAGCCTGGGCCACCAGAAGGTTCTGCGCCCGGTCTTGTGGGCCGCGCACAAATGCGCCCCTGGGTCTGGGCACTTGGGCCGTGAGCGCCGTCCCCCTCTCAGAGCGCCCCCTTGTTCACGGGCCTAGGCCGCTACTTCTTGTGCGCCTAACTCTTTTAATCAGGCCCAGGCACCTGGGCAGCAAGCCTGGTGTGCGCCCAGGTGCATTTTTGCCTTCTTTGCATGCCTAGTTAGGCCCAAAATGTCCTTCTAACCTTCAGGATGCTTTGGTAGCAGCTAGGGTGCGCCCAGGGGCCCCCCAATACTTGGGTGACGAGTCTGGGCGATCATAAAAGGGTTTTCCTCCATATTTTCTTGAAAAAATGAACACCTATCTTCCTCAAACTTGAAGGGGAATTCTTTCTACATCCTTGACGAGATGTAATCAACAATGTCTCTGATACCAATGCAGGGTTTAGATACATACCTATAACGAATCCAAACTCGAAACACACAGCGGAATCAATGGATCACGAACCGGATTACACCCATGTCTTTAGAAAACCTAATGAACAGGATCCTCGTTGCTTTCCACAACGTAAATCATTCCCTAGGATGGACGGGATCCCCAGATCTTCTAGGATAGAACCTCTGCTCTCCAGAGGAGAGGATCTTTCTATCCAGGCTGGAACACTTCGGATTTTTCTATCCAGGTTGGAACACTTCTTCTCTTGGCTTTGGCTGCTTCTCACGTATGACAACAATCCCCCAAATAAAGAGCGGTGCTATTTACAGAGAGAGCAAGAGATAGAGTCCCACAGATGGAACCCGCACCACCCACGGGTGGGACCCACATAAAATATAACAGTTCTGAATCATTTCCTGGGCAAGACTAATATTTTCTGTAATCAACATACCTTTGACAAAAGCACCTTATTCCTAGAAATAATCTTAGGCAAAAGAGAAGATATCCAAGAGGCCATGACTTTTACACAAAACTTATAAGCCACGTTACATAAACTGATAAGCCTAAAATCTGCAAAAGATAACTTTTATAAGATAAAGGAAATGGAATGCCTCTGAAGAAGGCTTGAACTGCATTAACAACATGACGCTGGACAGAATAGCGATTATTCTGCATGCTAGTTCGAACAGATGATGAACAGGGAAGAACACAAACAATTTGCGGAAAAACACAGAGAAATCGTCTCTGAGATTCAACTAATTCTTATTTAATCAAGTAATACTAAAATCAGTCCACAAGCCGGACTTTATAGCCAAAAATCGTCTATACTGGAAAGTTACTAAAAACAGCAAAATCCCCTAAAGCATGCCTAAATGAAATATAGAATAAAATAAGCAACCTGTGAAAAATTTGGCCCAAATCGGGTTTTAAATCACTTCCTAATTGACAAATGAAATATTACCAGAAATAGCAACAAATAACTAAGAATAGTGATTCAGAGGGGAAAACATCGGAATTTGAGGTGGAAAAAGATGCACACCAACTTTAGTCGTGTCCCACGGCTTGCGCACCGGAAATATCTTTCCGAATTGGGGTCATATGTGCGATTCCGATAATCGTAGCCAAAGTTATGGCCAAAATACTAAAATGCACTCAAAACTGCCCCAATTAGAAAGATATCACCATCACTTCCTGCCTTTGCGATGATCTGCCGACTCATGGTATTCCAGCGCCATCAATGTGCAATCTGACAGCTCAGCATCATTTATCTCAGATCCCCCTGCATCACAACATCAATAGCAACAATATTCTAGCAACCTTGAAAAAAAAAAGCCGAAAAGCCATTTGGGCCGGGAGCACCATCTTTAGGAATGCTGAAAACTATAAATTTAATTTTAGAAGCATCTAGAATCTTAGAAAGCCAAGAAGAGTCTTATGCAAAAATCAAATTGGGAATTACCTCCATTATAGAAGAAGAAATCCGATGACCTTCCGAGGATAAGATATTCTAAAAGTACATAGAAGCTTGATCATGAATGATAGAGAAATCTAAAGGGGATGAACCATCTAGAAAGTTCATAGAAAAGATAAATTTTCTCTTATGACGTTTCATTTGTCAATGCATGAAAAAATTTAGAATTATCATCTCCTTGCACCCACTGAATACAATATTTTTGTTTCCAGAAAATTTCTTTTTGAAGAATGACTTTATCATAATCACTTTTTGTCTTCTTTAAATCCTCATGGACACTTGAAAACCAAGAGAGTGGTTTTCAGCTCAAGAAGCTTATCTTTCAAATTCATAATATTCTAAAATGAATTCCCGAACACTGACTTGTTCCAAGCTTTAAGAGCATAATTTAATTTTTTAAGTTAAGCCGCTAGAATCTTTAGAGGATTACCTGAGATAGAAGAATTAACACCGAAGATATTAAGTCTGAAAAAGTGTCATGCTTGGATCACATATGATGATATCTGAAGTGCCTATAACCATGGGAAGTATGCTCAAAATTATATGTGAGAAGAGGAGCACGATCAGAACAAATACGAGCAAGATGTTCCACTCGAAAGGAAGTAAAATCAAGAGCAAACTCCGAGTTAATAAGAACCCTGTCAAGACGAGCCCCGATTCTACAAACACCTTCTTGTTCATTGCACAAGTAAATTTAGAACCCAAAAAGCCTGCATCTTGTAACTCAGAAACCCGAATAATAGAATTAAATTCTTCCATAGCAGAAGTTGAAGCTAACCTGCCACCAAGCTTAAAGAAGCTTTTGAAACAGAAAGCAACATCATCTGATTAGAAGAGAATATCGGCTCCACAGTGATATTAGAACCCCAAAATAACCAAAATTTTCCACCTTGCTGATCATTTTGCTAAAAGAAATTTTACAAGCTAAAGAAGAAAGCTTTGAAATGTCTAACATGGGCTCCAAAAGAGCTAGACATTCAATACTGTGAAACTTGACAAGGGAGAGCGCCACATAATTCCCTCCCATTCTCTTTCTTCTTTTTACATGCATATTGCAAGTCATCACCCTTAACCCTAGCATATAAATAAGGTTTTAAATTTAAATGTGAAAAGAGTGGTGGGAAGGTTATAATTTCGATTGTTTTAGTTGGGGGAGGACAATAGTTGGAAAAAAAAATGGAGGTCAGAATCTGGGGGAATATTCCTCCCTCTTTCCTTTTACTACGAATCCTCTGTGCCCATTAGGTGTGCTGGTTTAGTATGCCACCTATAGGCACAAGCCATGTGGAGGAGAGAGTGTATTAATGCCCTCCTCCTTCTTCTGTTGGCACACAGTACCGGCATACTTAATGGGCACAGAGGATTTGCAGTGCTTCCCTTTGTATCTTTTTATACTTGTCTCCTTGTTTTTTTTTTTTAATTTCTATTTTGTAAACATGCAATATTCAAGAAACTCACCTAGGCCTCTTGTTTGTGGAAATAAAGTCATACCCTATTATTCGCTGGCTACGAACGAAGAAAGGAGCAGCAATCAGGTACACCTCTCCCATTATCTCTCTCCCGACTTCCTCCCACTCTCTCTCTCTCTCCTCTTCCCTCTCTCTCTTTTTCCATTCCTCTCTCTCTCTCTCCATTTGTTGTATTTTTCACTAATTCTAAACAGCACGTCGTCTGTACTAACGGCAAGCTACTTAGAATTTTGCAAAATCGACGGTACATAGTGTGTGCCATCAATTTCTCCTTTCTCATAATGAGGGGGTTTTTAACCCTCACAAAATCTTTGGGTTCTGTTGGAAAATGGAGGTGGATAGGCAAGAGGAATTGTGGGTTAGAAGGTAATTTTAAGGTTGTAGGATGGATGGGATGAAAAGGTTGTAGGATAGTTGGAATAAGAAAGTGAAAGACAACACTTTTGTTGAAAGGCTTTTTATTGGAGCACTTGCTCTCCAAACACTAGAATGTGTTAGCTCTTTTGCTTCACTACATATAAGGCCCCCTTGGGGTATTTATACATGAGCTCCACCTCCTTAATTTCTTCTAGAATTTTCTTTCTAGATAAGTCTAGCAAAATATCTTATGATCTATCTAGATCATTTACATGATTGTATCAAATGTTACATGTGTAGAATATTCTAGAACTAATCCTTCTAGACTTCTCTCTAATACCATCAAGATGCTTCTAGAACTTTCTAGAATATTTTAGAACCTTCTAAAAGTGCATCATATTTTATCACTCCTCCTTGATGCACTTCTGCGAGACGCCAATCAAGCTTTGTAGTAACTGAAATCTTTCTCTTGGTAAGGCCTTCGTGAATATGTCGGCTAGCTATTCCTCAGACTTGTAGTACTTGAGCTCAATTTCTTTCTTGGCTTCAACTTCTCTTAGAAAGTGATACTTAATGGCAATGTGTTTTGTTCAACTATGATAGACCAGATTTTTTGCCATTGCTATTGCTGACTTGTTATCGCAATAGATCTCTATAGGATCTTCTGGTTGTTCTCCCATATCTGTAAGAATTCTTTGTAACCATACCGCTTGAGATGCTGATCCAGCTGCTGCTATATATTCGGCTTCAACTGATGACTGTGCAATTGTGTCTTGCTTCTTTGAAGCCCAACTGAAGATTCCTGAACCAAGCATGAATGCATATCCAGAAGTGCTCTTCATATCATCCACCGATCTAGCCCAATCACTGTCTGTGAAGCCTGTCAGTTTTGAGTCAAATGTATGCTTGAACCATAAACCATATGGCTTCGTTCCTTGTAGATATCGAAGTAATCTTTTTGCTGCTCCATAGTGAACTTGGCTTGGATTTTGCATAAATCTTGATAAGAGACTTGTGGCATACATTATGTTTGGGCGAGTTTCTGTAAGATAAAGCAAACTTCCAATTAAGCTTCTGTATGTTGATGCATTTGCCTCCTTCGATCCATCTTCTTTTCTAAGCTTTTCATTAGTGACCAATGGAATTGGAACAGACTTGCACCCTCTCATTCTGAACTTTCTTAGTAGATCTTTTGTATATCTCTTTTGTGATAAGAAGATCCCTTCATGTTCTTGGCTTATCTCCATGCCAAGAAAATAATGCATCAATCCCAGGTCGCTCATTTCAAATGTCTTCATCATTTCTTTTTTGAACTCTTGAATTTGCTGCAAGTAATTTCCTGTAAGGATTAGATCATCCACATAAAGAGAGATGATAAGAATCCCACCTTGCTCTTGGAACTTAACATAGAGTGTTCGTTCACTCTTGCTCCTCCTAAATCCTTGATTGATGAAGTATTCATCAATCTTACTATACCAAGCCCGTGGCGCTTCTTTTAATCCATATAAGGCTTTATGTAGTCGTAGAACCTTATCTTCTTCTCCCTTTGCTATGAATCCTTGTGGTTGCTCCACATAAATTTCTTCTTCTAGAACTCCATTTAGAAATGCTGACTAAACGTCAAGCTGATGTATGCTCCATTTCTTCTATGCTGCAAGTGCCACCAAAGTTCTAATGGTGTCATGTCGAGCAACTGGGGCGAATGTCTCACTGTAATCGATCCCTGGTTTTTGTGTGTAGCCTTTAGCTACAAGTCTTGCTTTGTGTTTTTGTATTTAGTCATTAGGATTTAGTTTTGTTCTATAGACCCACTTAACTCCAATGACGTCTTTATCTTTGGGTCGATCCACCAAAGTCCATGTCTTGTTTTTCTCAATCATATTAATCTCCTGCCTCATAGCTTCCATCCATTCTTCCTTTTTTGATGCAACTTCAAAGCTTTCAGGTTCTAAGGTTGAGAAGTTGCATGTTTCATATATCTCCGCCAAAGAACGCGTTTTTCTTGCTGGTGCTTCTGGTGAAGCCACATCTTCTATTGGTGAGGAGAATCTTGGTGGAGTTACCTCGACTGCTAGATCTTCAGATGGTTCCCTCTCATTGTTTGCTCTTCGTATAGATTCTCTTCTTGGAACTGTATATCCTTTAGATGTAGTAGAACTTTGTTTCTCAATCTTTTTGGTGTCCCAATTCCAAGCAGCATTTTCATCGACTTCTACATCTCGACTGAGTATTAGCTTTTCTATCCGTAAGTTATATACTCGATAGCCTTTTGATATTGTACTGTAGCCCAAGAAGATGCCTTTCTCTACCTTCTCTTCTAACTTGTGCCTTTTCTCCTTTGGAATATGGACATAGCATATACTCCCGAAGATGCTTAGCCGAAGGCTTTTGTCTACTCCAAGCTTCAATAGGAGTTTTGTCTTGTACTGCTTTAGTCGGACACCAATTTAGCAGGTAGACTGCTGTGTAAACCGCCTCGGCCCAGAACTTTTTAGGCAAGTTTTTCTCCATCAACATTGTTCTTACCATTTCCATGACAGTTCTATTCTTCCTTTCAGATACTCCATTTTGTTGAGGGGTATAGCCAACAATCAGTTGATGTTCTACTCCTTCATCTTTGCAAAATTGATCAAAATTCCTTCAAAGTGTATTCTTTGACTCTATCACTTCTCAAAACTTTTATATGGTGGCCACTTTGTTTTTCTACAAAGCTTTTAAATCTCTTGAAAATTTTGAAAACTTCTGATTTTTCTTGTAGAAAATAAACCCAAGTCATTATTGTGTAGTCATCTATAAAGAGAAGGAAGTACCTGTTTTGATCAAGTGAAGGTGTCCTCATCGGGCCACATATATCTGTGTGTATTAGCTCCAGATGTTCCTTAGCTCTCCATGCTTTCCCTGAAGGGAAAGGTTGTCGATGTTGTTTCCCGAGTAGGCAACCTTCGCATATATCATCCTTCTCAGTAATGCTTGGTAGATCCTTCATTATATTCCTTTGATGTAGAATCCTTAAGCCATGAAAGTTGAAGTGGCCAAACCTCCGATGCCATAACTAGGAACTGTCAACTTCTACTTTCATAGCAGCTTCTTTAGCATACTGCCACTGAATAGGAAAACTTCTGTTCTTCCCCATATTAACTATAGCTATCTCTTTCTTGCTTCTTGTATCATATATGATACAGTCATCTCCTTCAAAGTGTAAAGAATAGCCATGTTGCATCATTTGGCCAACACGTAGTAGATTTTGCTCCAAGCTAGGAACTAGCAGGACATCTTTGATATATCTTGTTCCTTTATTTGTAGCAACTGCTACTGTGCCTTTGCCTTTTGTCTCTACTAGTGCCCCATTTCCCATTCGAACTTGTGAATTGACTGATGTGTCAATGTCACAAAAGATACTTTCATCACCACTCATGTGGTTGCTGCAACCGTTGTCAATATACCACATATCCTTCTTGTTTTCAGAAGCAGCATGGCAAGCATAGAATAGATTTTTGTCTTGTTGTGCTTCCTCGGAGAAATTAGCATGATGATCTTTCATATATCGACAGTCTTTTTCAGAATGTCCAAACCTTTTGCAATTCTTGCACTGTGGCTTCCCACGATGCCAACAATCTTTCTCCAAATGGCTTGTCTTCTTGCATATTTTACATGGCAAGTACTTTCCATTCTTGTCTTTTCCTCTTGAATAATCTTTATTTTGAGATTTTTCTCTTCCTCTTGAATTTTCTGGGAATTTTCTTCCCACATCTCTTGATCTTTGAGACTTTATGTTGAGCTTAGATTGAAAGGCACTTTCTAACGAAATTTCACTACGCCTATTCAATCTTTGCTCATGTGCTTGTAGAGAGCCCATTAATTCTGTGATGAACATAGATAAAATATCTTTTGATTCTTCTATAGCCGCTACTATTGGATCATATTTTTCTGTAAGACTCACTAGTATTTTCTGATCAGAAATATCTTCACCATAGGCTCTCATTTGATTCACAAGCTCTATTAATCTTGAGCAATAATCTTTTGCTACTTCAGAATCTTTCATCTTAATATTCTCCAGTTCTCTTCTAAGAGATTGAAGTTTGATAGTGCATACCTTTGCATTGCCTTGAAACTCCTCCTGTAGTGTATCCCATGCATTCTTTGAAGTTGTAGCTCTCATAATTCTTGGAAAAATTGTTTTATCTACCACACATTGGAGGATGTATAAGGCGCTTGCATCTTTCTGAGCGTTCTCAGCTACTTTGTCCTTTTGGGCTTGAGAAAGAGGAGTTCCTTCACCAGGAATAGTGTAACCTTTTTCAACAATCTCCCATAAATTTTGAGACTTGAAATAAGTCTTCAACATGATACTCCAATAGTCATAATCTTCTCCACCAAAAATTGGGACATTAACTTGGCTTGATCCAAAGGTTGTCATAGTTAAAGAAATGTCTTAGCTTGAAGGTCTGACGAAGGTTAGTGAGCCCAACGCCCAACTTCAATCGACCTAGTCTGATACCACTTGTTGGAAAATGGAGGTGGATAGGCAAGAGGAATTGTGGGTTAGAAGGTAATTTTAAGGTTGTAGGATGGATGGGATGAAAAGGTTGTAGGATAGTTGGAATAAGAAAGTGAAAGACAACACTTTTGTTGAAAGGCTTTTTATTGGAGCACTTGCTCTCCAAACACTAGAATGTGTTAGATCTTTTGCTTCACTACATATAAGGCCCCCTTGGGGTATTTATACATGAGCTCCACCTCCTTAATTTCTTCTAGAATTTTCTTTCTAGATAAGTCTAGCAAAATATCTTATGATCTATCTAGATCATTTACATGATTGTATCACATGTTACATGTGTAGAATATTCTAGAACTAATCCTTCTAGACTTCTCTCTAATACCATCAAGATGCTTCTAGAACTTTCTAGAATATTTTAGAACCTTCTAGAAGTGCATCATACTTTATCAGGTTCCAATGAAATTGATGAACTTTCTCTGACACCAGCGAAATTTCTTCGAAATAGTAATCACCCCCGATCGCCTTTCACCGGAAGGGGGAGAACAAAATTCAGCTTTCATAGCATCATCTTTCACTGCCGCTGATAGGAGTATTGCAGAGATTAGTGACATTGACAATCTAAAAGCATCTTGAGGAGACATTTTACAAAAGCAATGCAGCAAAATTTGAAAAGCAAAAAAATTTTGCTTCCCAAGAAAAGCAATTAAATTGCTTTTTGCTAATGTTTCATCACAAGAAGCAAAAGCAATTCATAGCATTAAAAAGCTTAAATTTGCTTCAAAAATCAACAAAAAAAAAAAAACAAAATTTAATGGCAAACGCAGCCTAAATGATAAGTCAAATTTTTTTGTAAGGATTGGCCATTGATCTTTATCATTAGATCGACGTTGAGACAGGTTATGACACTGCAATGTGCATCACGCATGTCTTTCCCTAGTCTATATTATATAAAACGAGAAAATAGTCAAAACTTTGTCTATTCATTTAAATTTTGAATAGTTGCAAAATTGTTCCTTTCCTCTACATGCAGTATTGCACTTGCACCCCACTAGTTACTATCAACAAAATAGAAATAGAAAATCTCTTTATACACAGATCATTACACCTATTCAAAGAGGCATTGTAGTGAACTCTGATCTCATCTAGGAGTTTTTTGGTCTTTTTATAATTTTGGACACTTTATAATTGACCATATATCTCTAATTGAGTTCAAGTATCTAATTAAAGTGAGCATTGATCCATTAACTATGACCAACTAAGCCAGTTTAAGTCCATAAGCAACTATGGATATTATGGGGATTTTACTCGTGAGTCAAAACTTTAGTACAATTGTGTGGGCCACACTCCAACACTAGGGCACATAGAACTCCAAGATTCAACCACTATTTCCAACATAGTATGTTTCAATGCAAACTTTCCAAACTACAAGCTAGTGATTTATCATTTATTATCTACAACAAGAGAATGAAGACTTTGAAAATGGAAAAAATAAAACTAAATAACAAAAGGCATAGAGAAGCTCTCGTTATATGCAGATCATAAAAAAAGGAAATAAATATTATACTATCCATGTTCCTTACAGTCATTCCTTAACAAGGATTCAATCCTATAAGGCACACAGTCTTCCAACAAAAGATCACATTTGAGCTGTAGCCCAATTTTTGTCATTGCATCTGCCACTCAGCATGCCAAGGGTAAGCCATTTCCCTCAAAAGACCTTTGATAACCTGCAGTGCATCCCCTTCTATCTCTAGATATTTAATACCTTTACTAATCTCAATCCTAATACCATGAAACATAGCTAAAAGTTCAGTTTTAAATACATCAAAACCAAAACTTTTTTGGCAAATAAGCACACAACCTTTCCTTCACTTGTTCTCAAACTCCACCAATTGAAGCTAAACCATTGCTAGCCACGGCCCCATTGAAGTTGAGCTTAATCCACTATGGTTGAGGATGTCTCCAAGCCACCAAATCTTCCTTTCTTCTGTCTTTACCACTCTTACAGCCACCTGAAAATCGATCCAAAATTAAGTCATTTGCTTCTTTATACCAAATAACCCCACGAGCAGCATTTTCAATTATTTGTTTTGGATGAATGTAAACTCTATCAAACCTCATCCTATTTCTACTTTCCAAAATTTTCCAGCAAATAGCTAAAACTTTCTCAAACATATCCAAACCAAGATTAAGCGATTCAATAAAACACATCCAAATATCCTTATCACATTGCCCCATTATAGCATACAGATCATAATTGATTTGCCAAACTTGTTTTGAAAACAAAAATTCTTTAAATAAATGGTTTAAGTTTTCTTCAAAATCATTACAAAAAGTAAATTCTTCATTTTTATCAATATTTCTGCTTCTTATCAATGAAGCTGTAGGTAAACACTTGTTTAACAACATCCAAGCAAACATTTTCATTTTAGGTGAACAATTTAGCTTCCAAATTTTATGTACCAAATCTGAATTCATCGGAAAAATATCATTATGATCTTTCAGCACCCAGATAACAGACTCTATTGAAAAGTCCCTATTCCTACTTAGTCCCCAAGAGATACCATCTTCCTGATTTTCCTGAGGAATATACCATTGAGTTATATCAGAAATTTGTTGTTCTGTAAGACCCGGCCGTGTTATTTAATAAATTAACATCCCAATTAAGATTTTCTAACAAGTAATCTTTAATTTTGGCATCAATATTAATTTGGGCTCTATTTAATAAAAAAGGCAATGTATTTTCATGATGCATCTTGAATGAAAAGCTTTATGCAAAATATACAATTTATTAACAGGCTTAGGCTCTGTTTGGTTCTCATTTTCGGTAATTCATTCAACAACTTAAGAATGAGTAGTGGTTGTTAGAGTGAATTTTGATAGATTAAAAGATACTCTAGCAGTAATTGGTTGCATAAGAGGTGAAGCTAGCATTCCATTTCAAGCTATCTCCCAATAATCGGCAACAGAAATAGCAGGTATAACAACGAAATTTAATTACAATTATAATTAGAAATTAGTTTGGGTAGGTAATTTTTTGAGTCGTGCTGTGGTGATGGTTCAATCCCATTCCCCCCTCTTCTAAGGCAGGAATGATTGGTAGCTATGGCTCAATTCAGATATTCGGTAGCAAAGAGGAAGCCACTATGGTCACATCTTGGGGGTCAGCCACGCTATAAGGCCCCTTCATCCCTTTTTTCTTTTTTCTGAGTCAATTGTGAAATAAACAATTGAGGACCGTATGGATTGTAAACGATCATATATATATGCATGAATAAAGGTCATTTGGCAACGTTTTATTTAAAAACAATTTGAAAACCAAAACCTTTCAGATTGTTTTTGTGTTTTTGAAAATAGTTTAAGAAACCCATTTGGTAACGTTTAAGTTAAACTCAATTACAATTTTGAAAAATCTGTAAAAAGGTATTTAGTAAGGAATTAAAATTTGATTTTGTTTATATTACTTACATCGTATGATGCATAAAGCCTGAATAGGCCCCTAAAGGAGTTTAGTCAATACCAAAACCTAATTCACCCCATCAAGTTGGTAATGGGTTGGGTTGGGATTGACACGATTATATTGAAAATTGCAAAAAGAAAGTGTTTCTAAATGTACTATCAATTAATTATGTAGTTATTCATTAAATAATATATATTAAAATAATCTTTTAAATATTAACACATGGGTTGGGCTAGACCCGAACCCACCCAATTTGGCAATACCAAACCTCACCATTAGTGCTGGGTGGGTCACTTGTTAACTTGCCCTGTTGCCATCTCTACTTCAGATTGGGAGTGGTGTAGGAATGGGGAGAGGGCAAGATTCGTCGTAATGGTTTCATTCCCTATTTTAAGGATGGGGAGGATTATGGGTAGGCTGTTGCTGGTGCTCTTAGTGCCGTTTTTTGATGATCCTCTATGCTGTTTTGTCAAACTTTTGCCGGTACTTTGCTCATGCCATCCAATTTTATGCCTGCAAAAAATTTCTAAAAATTCAATAAATAAAAAATATAATGAATTTATTAAAAACATATAAAATTATTATAAAAATAAAAAATAATATCAAAATAATAATAATTTTTAGACAATAGTAAGAGATATATCAATAACGGAGCAATGATCCTTTATATTAAAAACCCATAAAAATGATGATTGAAGGAGTTAATAAGTGAGAGAGAGAGCGAGAGAGTGAATAAATGTAAGAACATACAGATCAGATATATGGAAGGTTATGTTATTTCAAAAACATGATTGGAGTTTAAAGAAAAAGGATAGAAATTGGATTGGGTTGCTTGTTTGTTTTTAGAACTTTATGGTTATTTTTTGTAATTTACATGTATCTTTTAAAACGTGAATGCTCTGCAAACTTTTTTCTTTTGGGAGCTCGTCGGAAAATTGAGAACGGTGCGCAGGACGGAACAGCAGAGGTACCCCACTCTCTCTCTCTCTCTCTCTCGCTCTCCCCTCCCTCTAACTTGTTTCTTTTTCTTCCTTTTGTGTTTCCGTTGCGGAACCCATCGAGCCAACTGTCCAGCTTTTCAGTCTATAGCCGTGTTTGTTCGTAGCTTCTGTTCGTGCTGTGACGGTGTTCGCGGTCTTCATTCGCGCTTTGAGGCTTCAACTCATTCGCTTCTTTGAGGAATTCTTCTTTCAAGTAAGGATTAAACTTCCATGACAAATTCATCTTCCTCTTCGTAAAGGGACATTTTTATTCCACTTTTTTTTTCTCCGTCGTCCATATCTCCCCCTTTTCAAGCGTCGAACTGAAAAATCACTTATAGAATTGAGGCTTTGGTTCCGGTGGAGTCCGGCAAGTCGTGTTCCTGAACGGATTCAACAGTGCGGTGGAGTTCGGCAAGTCGTGTTCCTGAAGGGATTCAACAGTGTCAAGTTCTTGAGAAACCAATGTGGGCTTTTTCCTGTTTTTTGGGTTTCAGAGATTCTCGATCGAGATGGGAATTTATCGCTTTTAGTGCTCGTTTAGGATTTTGATTCGGTACTTGCTGTTTGTTTTGGTAGGAGGCTGGATTTAAGAAAGACGCTTTCAAAGATGTCTCAAGTATAGCTTTAATCTCCCTTGGCCTGATACCAAGAACGCTTCATCACAAGGCTTTTGTTCATCGCTGATTGATGCAGGAACCCATCGATACAAATGGAAGCGCTTCTTATGCCTACGATGAGATTAAAAATGGCGAGAATTCCCAGCCTTTTAGAGAAGTCGTTCAGAAGATTGATGGAAAACTAGGGCAAAGCTTGGGGGATGGACATGGCGTGGGCTGATCGATGCCCTAGATTAAAACAAAAGGATGATTTAGAGGATTTTTGGTAACGTTTTCAAATCCAATTTTACAAACAGGAAACACAAAATCGTGTTTGGCAAGCCTGGTTTTCAAGTAGTTTTTTTGAAAAAAAAAAAAAAAAACGATTGAGAAACAATGTTGTTTTAAGAAGCCGAAACAATGTTGTTTAAGGGCGTTTCTATAGAGGCTGTTTGGTAACGTTTGATCAAAACAAAAGGATTTTGGAAATGGATCCTTGGCAGCAAATGGTCCTCAGAACCATGTCTGGTTGTTGCCTCAGCAATCCATATAGCACTTTGCACATTTCGATGGTGCTTTGCAAATCACCTCTCAATGCAGTTAACCCAACTGGATATCGCTTTGCTAGTTCCAATTTACAAACGGGCTGTGATTAAGCAGCTTCACCAAATCTGACCACCAAAAATTCCCTCAACACCTGTAATTTCTCTAGACAAGGATGTGGTGTCATCCGTATTATTCTAGCATCAGCCTTATGGGTTCATGTAAGAAATTGCTTGTAGATACTTCCAAAGCCCATCATAGGTTCACTTCAATTTCATTCTTAAAATTTTGTATTAAGATGATGGTGTGATAGTGACTCTCCAAGATATAGGTAGCATTGGAATGTCTTAGTCCTTCAGTGATTTAGGGAATCGGTTGTTGGGACTGATGAAACCAACAACTGGTGCCGCCACTCTAGTGGGTTGAAATAAATTTTTCCTCTTAAATAGCCTTTGAACCTAGTAATGACCATGGTTTGTTTGCAGTGGTTTGAAGGCCATTTCTATTTGGAACAAAGCTTTAGAAGCTGGATCAGACTTGTATGGTATATAATAAAGAAAGGGAAGACCTAATTTTTCATGTATTACACTTTACATCAAATGATTGTCGTTGAATGAGAAAGGGACATTGAAGACCCAAGTTTTCACCCTGATATCTACTATTGATCACTTTTTATAATAAAAAAGAACGGAAAATAGCATTTGGGACGAGGTTTAAAACCTCATTACCGGCTGGTATTTGCTGCTGTTCGATGGTTCTGGTCTGTTCTGGTACCTTATTTTACCAACCGCTATGGCATGGTACCAGCCGAAATTTAAAACCCTGATTTGGAGGTGGCTTTAAATTGTTATTCTTGTTCTAGGAAAAATGTGTAACTCTTATTGATGATGTTGCATTATTTTACATATTTTGTTGTTATTGCAATGTCCCTAATTTTTTATGTAGCATAATAAATTCTCACTGAAATTTATTTGCTTTTTTAATCAGTGTAATTGGTGTTTGAAACTAATTCTCACTGAATTATGATTCCAAATCCAATCCCTTTGTGCCATCTAATCACTGGCTATCGATTCCAACCAATTCGATTTCTTAATGCATTGGAATTTGAATAAAAAAAAAACTCTAGTTACAATTACATGACACAAATTGACCTCTGGAAATTTTGGGAGAAGAGACAAAAAAAGAATTCGGGAGAAGGAGAAGGCACAACTACACATTCATCCTCTTGGCATTCTCCTTCCTCTTTGTAGCAAGGTATTCATGAAAGTCTTTTTTAGAGACTCACTCATTCTTTCTTAAGTACAGCCCTTCCTTGTTTTTTTTTTTAACCCCTTTTACACTTTTTTGTTCTGCTTTTTCTCTCTACAAGGTAAAGTGTACCCAATTTACAAGAATTCCTGAAGTTTGTGAATATCAAGCCTCTTCCTTATCAAAAGTGCTTGATAGAAGAGAATGGAAAAAGGTTGTAGGAATACGCATGGGCAATCTTCCCTAGGAATTTCCAGACCCTTGTTCTACATTTTATTAGAAAGTTTCATTGCTTATTCAAGTTAACCACCTTCACCAAAAGGTTGGAGGAAAAAATTAAAGAAAAAGGGAGCTATACAGAGTCTCTAATAAATATAAATCAATTAAAGAGTCATGAACGAGTCCATTAGGTAGGATGCTCCAAGGATTCTGAAATTTGAACTGCAATGAGTTGGGCTTTAGACTGTTTGATTTCTATTCAGCCATGCTCAATCAAAGAATCCATAACAAATCTGTGGTCTTCTTTGTTTTCATGGTAATCCATTTAATATTAGAGGGTGTTTGGTAACGTTTCTTAACACAGTTTTTCTGTTTTCAAAAACAAAAAACCAAAAACACGTTTGGTATTAATAGTTTCTAAATCGTTTTTAAAAAAAACAGTTCGAAAACAGCCTCGTTTTTAGAAACCAAAATTTTCGGTTTTTAAAAACGACGGACCGTTTTTCTTTTGAATGGCATTCTTGTAATAACGTTTTCGTTCTCTCTTCGACACCTTGCCTCTCGATCTCTCTTCCTGAGCAAAACTCTCTTCCTCACGAGCACATAACAACAAAGTGAAATCCAAGCCGCTCACTGTCAGTCTATGCTCTTTGGATCCTGGCGGGCTTCTTCTTCTCTCCCATCAAGCGGTAAAAACAGCACGGAAGAATCTGAAGTAAAGGGTTTGATACAAGCTCAGAAGCGATGGAAGGGAGCCATTGTTGGGCAAAGTCGAAGACGACGAAATGTGGTTTGAGTTGAGATAGAAGTGTCTTGATTTTTTGTAATATGACATTCATCCATCCTCAGAAGTTTCTGAGAAAGATACCTTGGGCGAGCTTCTTCATTTTCGATTGTGATTACAGGTCCACAGAGAGAGCCTCTTCTATCTTGCGCTCTCTCTCTCTCTCTCTCTCTCTCTCTCTCTCTCTCTCGCACTGTGATATTGTCATGATTTGCGATGAGATGGGATGCTTCGTATCCTTCAGAGGTGTGGGGTCGTTGTTTGAGTCCGAAAAAACCTTGTTCTTGGTGAATATTGTGACTCACTTCTCTGTTCTTCCTCCCCTCTATCTCTTTTGATCTTCACATTATTCCTTCATTACGAAATATGGGCCCCGCTTCCAGCACCATAGATGTGGATCGTGTTTCTTGTTTCGCTGATTTAACGATGTGGATCTCCTCTATCGATTCAATTCACAAATTGAATCGACAGAGGAGAATGATTCAATTTTAATTATAAATATTTTTGGGATATATATTCATTTGGAATGTGCATCTTGTAAATGATCATCTTGGAATATCCATACAATGAATGCACCCACCTTGCTCAGATCTACAAGAAAGTTATCTCCGTATGTAAATCTTACCATTGCATATTTTGGTTCAGATCCATTTTCAAGACATTATGACAAATTGGCGGCAGCAAAAAGATTGTAATAATCTTATGAATTTACTCATAAAATAACGCATGCTATGTGTTTGTAAAAATGCCTCAATCAGTTATTTCAAAAAATTGTGAAAATCAAATTTTAAATTATGACTTATCAAACACGTATTTGTTGATCTTGAAAACTTTAATGGTTTTTATATTAATTGTTACCAACGAGGTTTTTTGTCACTTGTTTTCAAAAACCCAAAAATAGTTGGAAACAATTTTAGTTTTCAAACTGTTTAAAAAAAAAAATGTTACCAAACACCCTCTAAAATCTTTTGAAACATGAGGAGAAGTTGTTTAGAATGTAAGTATAGGAAGGAATTTATCCTTTGTAATTTGTGATATAGAATTTTGATTTGCTCATTTTTTTCATAGAAAATTTATTATAGTTTAATGGTCATGCAAGTTGTATAGCAATGCATTTTTGTTGGGTTTGAAAACTCAAATCATTTTTTTTATCAATTGTTACCAAACAGGTTTCTTGTCACCTGTTTTCAAAAACCCCAAAAAACAATAATTGTTACCAAACAGGTTTCTTGCCACCTGTTTTCAAAAACTCAAAAACAGTTGGAAATGTTTTTAGTTTTCAAACTGTTTCTAAAAAAAACGTTACCAAACGCCCTCTTAGTCATTCTGAAATCATATTTAAAGGTCTTTGAGATGTGGCATAGAAGCTCAGAGGCATTGTTTCTTGATAGGTATGGAAATGTGCCAAATGAGTTCAGACTCGCTCTGTAACAAGAATTCTGTGAAGTATTCTTTTTTCGCCCCTTTATTTGTTCTTATTATTTTTCTGTGTTGGTTTCTTCCCTTTTTAATGGGTGATACACTTTAGTTGAGTTCCTCAATATTCTGAAATGGGAAAAACCATGATTGTGATCATTGTGAAACTTAATTTGCAGATTTCAAAACTGTTTCAATTGATTTGTTTAACTGTTGTTTCTTTTGTTACTGTGGGGTTTTCCTTTATATTTAGTTGCCTTAGATTTAAAGAATTAAAGTTAAGACTGACTTATAATAGCTTTTCTGTCGAAGCAAAAGGGGAACTAAACTTCAGTTGGTTCACTTAGTGATGTAATTGTAACGTATGCTAATATTTTGTTTGAATGCAGTAATCAATACAATTATTTTATATGTTTCAACTTTTTTTTTTTAAAAGTTCATTTTTTTTCTACCCAACGAATTAGTGGAAAATATTTTCTTTGCATTTTGCTTTTCAATTTTGTCCCTTCAACCATTTGTTTCTTTTTTTTTTTATCCTTTTTCTTACATGCTTTCTTTTCTTTTCTTCTGAAATCCAGGGGTTCCAAATTCAGCAAAACAAAGTGGGCATCCACTATTGCCCCCTCTCTATTGGTTAAGTAATTCTCTTGGCGGATCTCTCTCTGATTGCCAAACTGCATCCCTTTGTATTTATGTGTTTCGTTATTTTGGTGTTCTAGAGTTTGTTCACCCCTCGCAATCAATGAAGCAGCTGATCGCCCTTGGTTTTGAGGGCTCAGCTAACAAGATTGGTGTTGGAATTGTAACCCTAGATGGCACAATCTTGTCCAACCCACGCCACACTTATATCACTCCTCCCGGCCATGGCTTCCTTCCTCGAGAAACTGCCCAACATCACCTCCACCACATCCTACCTCTCATCAAATCTGCACTAAAATCTGCTCAAATGTCTCATCACCAAATTGACTGCCTCTGCTACACCAAAGGCCCTGGAATGGGTGCTCCTCTCCAAGTTGCTGCTGTTGTTGTACGTATTCTTTCTCAGCTATGGAAGAAGCCCATTGTTGGAGTCAATCATTGCGTGGCTCACATTGAAATGGGAAGAGTCGTTACTGGGGCTGATGATCCTGTTGTGTTGTATGTCAGTGGTGGGAATACACAGGTCATTGCATATAGTGAGGGGAAGTATCGAATATTTGGGGAGACCATTGACATTGCTGTTGGGAATTGCTTGGATCGGTTTGCTAGGGTTCTGACACTTTCCAATGACCCAAGCCCTGGATACAACATTGAGCAGGTGAGGAGATACTGAACAAAAACATGATTCATTTTCTTTCATTTGTGGAGGAAACTATTTGCTTCATTTTGTTTGATATATCAAATTCCCTACTATTATTAATTAAGTTATTGTTGATTTAGGAATTAGGGTGGTGGTTTACATCAATAAAAGTTTTAAATCCAATCATCTCTATAAAAGGGAAAATGGCTTAATCAAGTTTGTGTTCATTTATAACTTAAGGAGATAATTGACACTGATTAAAAGTTCCTAATTCAAATCTCATTTAAATGGAAATAGTAATTAAATTATACTTAATTTGGATCTTAGAAAGGTAATTGGTATAGAAACTTTGAATTTTGATATTCTTTATAAAATTTATTGGGGGAGGGGGAGGCCTTGGCTGAAATCTTTTTAGCTGCCAAAGAACCCCTTAATCGAGCCATCAACAAACACTGTGAATATTGGAGTATTAATGCAATCTTCAATCAGTGGTTCCACACTAGAAATCTGCAAATTCTATCCCACTAGGTCACTCCATCTTAATGACTAGTTGCCTAGAATCTTATATAGGGATTTATAGGACTAGAGTCCCAGCTAGGAGAAACAGTGGCCTAAACATTAATCAGTAGTAATGAACACATGTAGGTTCTATGAAGACTTACAGCTTATCATTTTAATCTAATCAAAAAACTTTTTTTTTTCTCTTTTTGGTTACTTATTGGTGATTCTGATAAAAGCATTCTCTTATCACAAATAGAGCATTTATCTAAATAGGAGAAGAATCTGACACAATACTCGTTGATAGTGAGTTAATAAATTTCTTTATGTGATTTTTGAAGTTAATTGATGCTAAAATTTTACCATTTCAGCCTTCTCTTATCACAAATGGTATATTTATCTAAATAGGAGAAGCATCTGACACAATACGCATTGGTGGTATGTTAATAACTTTCTTTATGTGATTTGCAAAGTCCATTGATGCTAAACTTTAATCATTTCAGCTTGAGGAGTAGACAGTGTTATTTGGGTAGAAGTTGCTAAGATTCAGGAATGCTTTTTACTTTTCCAAATATGCAGTTGACCTCCCATTTCTTTTCTTTATTTTATTATTTTATTTTTTATTTTTTTTTGGAATGTCAGCTACTGACCGATCCATGATTTAGTGGATGTGAGAACTGTCAGATTTTTTAATTTATTTTTTAACAGATGCATTTCTACAGGGGGTTATTTGCTAATTAGCTTTGTATATAATGGAAAGGTTCTTAATCATGAGGTGAGATGTTGGCTTTCATGCCATGTGATGGAACACCACACCACTTTAGATTTTCTACCTGGTTGGGGATGTAGGCCATGTGGACAATCCTTTTGCCCATGTAGAATAGAATTGTTAAATTAGGATTATCTCATTGCATTCAAAGCAATTATTTTTAAAGTGCTGAAGATTTTTGTAGTACTGTAGAAACACATGTAGAAGAAATATTTGAACACATGAGAACCTAATGCCTTAAATGTGGGACATATGATGACTGATGAGAGATGATATTTAATAATAGCCTGTTACAGTTTCATTTCTTCTTGATATTTCACTTGGTGTGAAGGTAAAAAGCCTTGAGCTATCAACCTGAGAACATGGGTTTGGGTTTGGTTTTGAGCACCCCACTTTTTTGTAAAATATCAAAGTTTAGATTTGTTGCCAGGTTGCCCCTCTTGGGACTACCGCAGATTGTGGTCCTTTTCTAGCCCTCTTGTCAAATTCTCTTAGTCTTAATGATGAAGAAAAACTTGAGAAAGGAGTATACGTTTGAAGAAGCTGGCAAGTAAGAGATGAAACTTGAGAGGAATACCACTACTGATCCTGCTTTTTGTTTAGATGCCTTGAAATCTTGTTTTTGCCTTCCATGAATGTAGATATTCAAACGTGGAAATTTCCAACTTTGCAATTAGTTTTCTTCTTAGATGATAGAGCTTATTTCTTTATAAGGTAGGAAGAGAACTCATTCTAGGGTATTTCTTTGATGTGAATTATCTCTGAAGATAAAACTTTATGATTCTATATGATGTGTTTTGGGGGAGTATATCAGAAATCTTAAGATGAGAGAGGTTAGAGAATTTTATGGGGTTGGGTAACATACTGAAATTAAATTATAAAAATTGTTTCAATTTTCATTTAGAATATATTTTATAGCAGAAGTGAATTATCAGTAGCGCTGATTTTAAGTTTTTATTTATTTTTATTTTGAGGGATCTTAGGCTTCAAGATAATTGATCTATCAGTTTAGAGATGTTGAGAGTGGACCACAAATGAAAGAAAGAATCAGTATCAAAATTTTATTTTTGAATTATCAAATTCTAATTGTATGGAAATTTTCTGCTCTATGTTTTATTCCAAAAAACCAAAATCATTGTTATTTCTCGTCTACAAAGATGTTTTGGTTGAAAGTAGATATTAGAGATTTTATGCATTGGTTAACAATTTTAAATGTTATAGACTGGAGAAATTGTGGGAGAACTTTAAGATGGATATGGAGGGAGTTATTTGATGTACTCGGATATAATACAAAGATTTATGAGTTTTAAAAAATTTTGGAAAGTCTAAAGATTTGCTTAGGATGGATAGGAAAATAGATACTAAATATGACATGTATTTAGGGATTTAATGTGACATTTAGTTAGGGATTTCTTTTTTAATTCATCAACATGTGGACCTAATACTTTTTATTTGCGTGGGACCCACATGGCAGAAAGAGAGAGTTATATTTGGTTTTAGAAATTTGGTGTTTTGGAGACTTAGTGGGAACCATATTAAATTCTAAGGAAACTAAGAGAAAAGTATGATAACCTCCCTTCTACTTTATGACAACTGCAAGCACCTCCCTCGAGTTGTTTGACATGACACTAACCTCCCTTGTAGAGTTGTTAAGTCAAGTATGCTAATAAAAGTAGTAATTTGACCAATTTATCCATCATTAATTCCTATTTAAAGTAAAAAAAATTTTTAATGATTTAATTTAAACACCAATGATTTTTAAATTGATTATTACTGTCTTTAAACCTTGAAAAAAAATTCATTTTTTCGTTATAAAAATTCTTAACATCTTAAACTTTTTTACTTAAATAAGGGTAAATTCATCAAAGAAAATTCAAATTAATAACATCAATACAAAGGAGAGGACATGTAGTAGATAACAAAACTAGAAGGAAGGTTACCTCAGGGAGCTATTTGCAGTTGTAAGAAACCCAAAGGGAGGTAAATGTAATTTTCTCAAAGACTAAAATACTGAACTTGAATAGTTGAATTTGTTGGAAAATAAAAAATAAAAAAAAAAAAATTCTGAGAATTGAGCATGGGGAGAGGCAGTCATATTCCTATAGGATAATATGATAACCAACTGTATTAAAATTTTGTCCTTTGTAAGAGCAACCTTCAGTTTTGTTCTTACAATTTAGAGTGTATTAACTATGGTTGTAGAATGATGTACTGTTTTTGAAACAGAAAAAACTCTCATGAAATTTGTTATATGAAGAGGGGTTATGCAGAAGGCAACGTTGACAGGTGTCTTGTTGCTAACTCAGGTATTTTGTGGGTAGTGCTTAAGCTCTCATACTTGTACATAATAGAAAATGTACAAAGAAACACAGAGAGACTTGTAGCAAATGTAGTTGGACTTATTATTTGCCCTTAGCTAATTTCCTGGCTCCGCCCTTGCCTATAGGTGCTATGAGTTATAATCTTGTCCTACTGTGTGCTTTTCTTCTTTCCAATTTATAAATTCCTCAACTCCTTTTCGTGAAAAAAGAAAAAAAAAATGAGACTTGTAGTGAGGCTGTTCTTGCACCATCTTCCTTGAAACTGAATTAATCCCTTGAAAAAGTTTCCATATGCTTAACTAGTGTCTTTTCGAAGTCTAATTCGTCAATTTCCATTCTTGTGTTTGGATACAGTTCCCATAATAATTGTAATCCGAGCATGGGGTGGCTGTTTTTTTTTTCATGTTCGGGGTGGGGTGGGGTAGGGTATGGGGATGCAAGGTAGCACTTAATTTCTATGATCCTTTAGAATTGCAATTCATACCTTGGGACTTTTACTGTAATTATCGCATAACATGACATCTCAGTTGTGAGTTGTGACTGATTTAATGGAGAAAGCTTCACTCTTACTTAATCTTACGAATTAGAAACTGGAGCCTACCTAAGTCATTCTACATTTTTAAAGTGGTAAAAGCCTAGGATTGCCAACAAGAGAGCATGGGTTTGATTCTGAGTGTAGCTAAATTGCATAAAACGTAAAGGGTTAGCTTTATTTCCATCCTGTCCCTCAAAGGACCCTGTTTTGGCAGGATCTAGAATGGGTTATGGTCTTTTAGCATGTTGAGCTCCTAATCTGTGAACATGTATTGTGATATTTATTATGTGGTAGCTTCATAGGGGCTCTTTCTTCCTCCCCCTCGCTCTCTATTAATAGGATATAACATGATAAAAGATTTCTATTAATAGGAAAAGGACATAACATGTAGGTTTAGAAGTTGGTACTGTGACGTCTAGGACCAACATGGATATGTACCGAAAATATCACCAGGTATTGGACAATGTGGTTTGGTACCAAATACTTTAATTGGTTGAACTGGTTACAGTCCAAATTGAGTTAATTTCTGTAAAAAGGAATTCTGAAAAAAAATATAAGAAGGAAAAATAATGAAGTGTTCAGGTGGTTCTCTCTCTCTCTCTCTCTCTCTCTCTCTCTCTCTCGCTCTCTCTTTTGGTTGGTGCACAGAGAAATGGTTGAATCAAGAGTAGCGCCACTTAAAATTAAAAACCTTACTGAGATATTTCATACTATTACTTTTACAAATGAATTTGATAAAAATGGAACTCTAATGTTGTACTACAAATCAATAGATATATGGTAGGGATGGAGAACTATGAATAACAAATAAGTAACAAATAAACAAAGCATAAAATGGGAGATATGTACATCAACTCTGCCATCCCTGTCTCTGTTAGCTCGTCTTCTATGAATTAAAAAGAACAAAAAAAAAAGAAAAAAAAAAAAGAAAAACAATTGAAGTTACCTTCAATCACTTGACAAACAAGTGAATGAAACATTAAATCTTTAAAAGTACCTTTTTTCATATAGCTTTGTCAAAAAGACAATAGAATGAAAATCTCAGAAGTTCGCCCAAAAGAACCATTCTGAAATAACATGTGATGAGTCTAAATATTTACAACTTAATATGTGTAATCTGAATGATGGAGAAAAAGATAAATTAAAGCCCAGAAATCTTAACTGAATATCAAAATTCTCCAAAACTTGATGGATCGTAGAATTTCTTCAGATCTTTATTGTTAAGAGTCTTTAACAGTGTTCCAATTGCCATAAGATGAATAGGTTTGTTGATGGTCGGTACAAAAATCATGCAAAACATATGCCTCTTGAAACATGTTTTTGGCTTAATGAATGTGAAAATGGCATCAATAGTTTAACAGGCCTTTTTAAATGAGTATAGCATAATGTATTGGGCAATATTGATATTATCTGCCTAGTCAAACTGATGCATATTAGTATGAGCTAATAAATGTTTTTCTTGCAATTTACTCTATCTCATTGGGTTATTTGATCGCCCATATCCAATACAATATTACCAAATGGTAAGAATCTGTATTGGACAATTTTTGGCCTGGAATAACGGGCAAAGGATAAGAACTAAAGCAAAAAAAAGGTGATAGAACTTTTGCAACTTTCTCACCAACTTCCTTATTTCTTGATGTTTTCCACCAATCCATATGTAACAGTTACAGAAACTTGGAATGTGGAAAATAGTCCTTGGATGGAATTTTATTTGACTCTTTATCAGTTTAGCCCATACATTTTCTGGAAGTGTATGGAATGTAATTTGGGTTTAGTGTGGGGCATTCAATCTTAAGCATTAGCATTTGCTTGTTCTTGTTATAGTTAAAAAGTTTTTTGTTCTTATTATTATTTTTTGAATATTTTAATGCTTTCTCTGGCATCAATTTTCAACATGACTTGATGGTGTTACAGTTGATTTCTTTGTCCTTTATTATGTTTCCTGTTTCCTTCAATTTTCTCCCTCCTCCATGGTAGAAATTGGACTTCTCTGGATGCCCTTAAATTCAGTCACAGTTCGTATTTTCCATTAAGCAAGGCTGCCTTTCACGGAAAGTGCTCTCTATTTGACGTGCTTCCATTTGGTTTTCTTTTTATCACACCAGCTTGCAAAGAAAGGAGTAAAATTTCTAGACCTTCCTTATGTTGTTAAGGGAATGGATGTTTCTTTTAGTGGGATATTGAGCTATATCGAAGCCACGGCTGTGGAGAAGCTTAAAAATAATGAGTGCACCCCTGCAGACTTGTGCTATTCTTTGCAGGTAAGCTTTGAACAACAAAATCTTTACATTTTGCTTTCTTCCAAACAATCATGAATAGAGTTGGCATTAAATCTGTCTTAAAATGATTTTACGCAGGAAACAGTTTTTGCTATGCTTGTGGAGATCACAGAACGTGCAATGGCACATTGCGACAAGAAAGATGTTCTTATTGTTGGTGGTGTGGGCTGCAACGAGCGCTTGCAAGATATGATGAGAACAATGTGCTCTGAGAGGGGTGGGCGGCTCTTTGCGACAGATGACCGGTACTGCGTTGACAATGGGGCAATGATTGCATATACTGGCCTTCTTGCTTACGCGCATGGTATTACAACTCCCCTAGAAGAATCTACATTCACCCAGAGGTTTCGAACTGACGAAGTACAAGCAATTTGGAGAGAAAGAGAGATTGCAAAGAGCATGAATGGTTCTGCGGAGGATAGCACATGCCTTCCAGTAAATCTTGGGGTACCTCTCTGTTCTTAAAATATTACCCGAAGCCTGTTCTAGACAGCTTCAATTTATTTCAAGAAAAATTTCAGTTGTATCGAACTACCATTTTATCTCAAACCACATTTTTAGCATTAGCATGACAATTCAATGTCAAATGGTGAGATCAGTTTAATACAGATCAAGTTTTCATAACCAATTTGATTCATTGGCTCAAAGAAAAAAAAAAAGCAATACTATCCCAAACAAGGAATACCAAAAGCAACTATACAAAGTACTGAGGTCATTAGTGAAAACCTATGCATTTGACTGGGGAGATGATCTTGACACGATCTTAAAAGCAGGCATAACTAGGAACTCCAAATGGACTCATGGACAATAGGACATATGGACCAAAGCACAATGGACTCAAGGCTAAAATTATTCACGTACAAAAATTTTTAGAGAAAGGCCAATTTGATTAAAAAGACAAACGAAAAGGACAAGAACGTAATAGTTCTCTGATGGGAGACAAAATATGACATGGAAAATCATTCAGCATGAATAATTGATTAAAAAGACAAGCATTCACAAAAGATAAAAGGAAAAAAGAAAGAAAAGAAAATGTAAGGGATTGGCAAAAGAATGAGACTTCAAAAATCCAATGAAGAAGTAACACATGGCAAGATATTTACCAAAAATGACAAATTATTGAATCCGCTATTGGTGGATTTCAAACAAATTCAAGTCTATAAAATTTTAAATGCTTTTAAGTATATGTTCCAAAACCTCTATAAATAGAGGACTTCACAAGCATTCAGGGCATCCCCTGCAACACAAAACTCCACAACTCAAGTTATCACCTTCATTTTCTCAATTGTCATCACTTTCTTTCTTTTCTGTTCTTTCAATTTGAGGGTTAGATAGGGTGCTAAGACCTCACTTTCAATTATAATCCTCAAATTTGTAATCAAAAGTTTGTAAGTATTTCTTTTCAAGTTTATTTTAAATTTATTTCCACGTATATTGTTACGTTTAACACGTTCTTCAATTGCTACAATTAGTATAGACCTAGGTAGCATTCGTAAATTGTTACACCTTGATAAGAAGCCTAAGTGAATTGATTCTTTCCCTCTAATTGCTTATTAAGGAATGTTAATCTTAGATAAAATTTTCCTGATTTCACTTGTTTAATATAATTATTTCGAATTGATTTTAGTTTTGGTCTTCTTTTGATTATGTGATATAATTTTGGTTTATTACTACAACTGATTTTCATTTACATGATTCTAGAGTTTTTTTTTCTTTTTGTGTGTGTATGTGTGTCAGAACTCCTAATAATATTTGGATTAGATCTCTTAATCCCTATGAAGAATAGCTGTGCATGTAAATGTTAGGATAATACTTGCGTAGTTTAACTGAATCAAAATTAAGGTTCAAGAAATAATATTTTACAATTATTTGGAAGAAAATAGCACCAAATTTATTTGAGTTTCTTTTCATTATATAGCAAGGTCAAAAAATCAGTTTACAGAGGGCTTCCTCTAGTGACTTTGGCTTCAATGATCAGCATACCTGAAAGGGTAGACATCAAACCACTTGAGATCAAAGTTCATGATGAGCTGGCTTATTGTCTGGTTTTGGAAGAAGAGCAAGCTATGGTTTTATGATATCAAAAAGTTCTTGAATTATCAAAGCTTTTCACCTAATATCACTTCAATAGAAAAAAAAAGGCAATTCAGAGGATGGCAAGGCAATTCTTTTTAAGTGGGGGACTGTTATGGTCCTATATGTTTAGTGCTTAGCCAACGAAGTCTCCATAAGCCTTGGGGCTTTTGGAGCAACGATTAGGCATGTAACAACAATAACAATGGCATCCACTAAGAAACGAGAAAGAGGAAGAGGTAGAGGAAGAGGAGGCAGAGCCACTGGACGCGGTGTTTATGCTGCATCGTCTACTACTCTGACGATTCTCGAAATCAGATCAACTTCATCCTTGGTAGATTCTGTCAATGGTACGAATCACTTTCTTGTTGAAATTTTCTACAAAGGACCTCAATCATTACGACATGACAAAACCTAACTCCGATACCATTTGTTACGTGCCTAACCGTTGCTCCAAAAGCCCCAAGGGACTTCATTGGTTAAGCACTTAACATATAGGACCGTAACAGGGATATTTGTATAAAAGGTCCAACAATGATGTTCTTCTCACTTATGTGACCAAAGTTGAAGCAAATAGATTGATTGAAACAGTTCATGTATGAGTTTGTGGGCCACACATGAATGAACACGTGCTTTCCAAGTAGGTACAGTGAATGGGATATTATTGGTCTACCATGAAGCATGATTCTTGCACATATGTTAAGAGATGTTATCTTTGCCAAATTTATGCCAACAATAAGCATGCACCACCAACTGAATTGCATAATATGACATCTCCGTTGTATTTCTCAATGTGAGGATTGGACAGATATCTCCTAAGGCATCAAACGATCATAGATTCATACTTGTTGCAATTGATTATTTTACCAAGTGGGAAGAGGTTGCTTTTTATGCAAATATCACAAGGAATCATGTTATTAAATTTTTGAATCAGCTATTATGGACTCCCAAATGCCATAGTTTCTAACAATGCCTCAGATATTAAGAACAAAGACTAATTTTCTTATGTCAGGCTCAAATCAATCGAGATATAAGAAAAATGTTATTATTATTATTTTTGATATAATGTTACTTACTAAAACAAAGCATGTTAGATAAAGATTTTAAATTTTAATTCCCTAGAAAATAATCACTATGTATTAGAAAATAATTTTATTATATTTGAGAAAACGAAAAATTATTATATATATAGATTAAGAGTTCCAAGAAAATAATTGTCTATTAAGTTACAAATTAAAATTATTTGTTTTTAAAGATATCAATTTACGTGGATTTTATTTATAGTAGGAAAGGGATGCAATTGTACTAGTGTAAGAAATTAATTTCAGTAAGGATTAAATTAATTTCAAACTAACTAATCGTGTGAAAAATATTAAAGGAGTGCTGTAACTCGTAATCAAGTGATTAGAAAGTTTAATGGGGTAGTTCGGGCAACAAATGTTAGGCCCGAGTCTTCCTATTCGTATATATATCATACCATAATTTGTATTTGTATTTTTTTTTTCAAGTTCTTTTTTAATTTTTTTCTCATCCCCAAACAAATATAAAAGAAATAAGTAGTCAACACGTGCTCTAGATGAGTAGCCTCCGCTGTATTTGCCAATAATATACATATATAGGTTTATAGAACAAGAATTATGTATTTTTGCCCTTCTATTTATTTATTTGTCTATACTACTATTAAAAGCATGAACTACCTTAAGTGTTTTTTATTTTCACATACCTAAAATGTCCTTCCCTATAATCTTTATTTTCACATATTCATCTATTTAAACTAGATATATATTAATAAATTAATAAGAGACTTCAATTAACTAAACAAGATAGACATCACTTAGACATCTACTTATATTAAATATTAATAAAATAAAAATAGGTAACAATCACTATTATTTACATGATAATTCCCAAAGTATCTAACTAAATAATTTTAATTGAACAATATAAACATTAATTATAATTAACTAAATAATGTAAACATTAATGACAAAACATAAGTATAGTTTGTTATATGTCCCAAAATTAATTATTAGAAATTACAGTTTGATATAAAAATTGTTAATTCATGATTTCATAATAACAATTTCGTAAATTTACTAATAGTTCTAAAATATATAATAGCAGGGCTATCTTTTTGTTTTTATTACAATTGATGTGAATCTAATCAAATCCTATTTCTTCTCCAATTAAATAAAAGAAAAAATGAATACGTATAAGTATTGTTTGTAGAAAATAATTAAATCCTATTTTTTCTCCAATTACACCATGAGTCCTATTAAATCAAAATTCTTTCCTCATACTTATCTAAAAATTATATTTTAATCTAATAATTATTAGTTCATGATTTCATAATAATGATTTCGTACATTTACTAATAGTTCTAAAATATCTAAGTTCAAGATTATCTTTTTTTTTTTTTAACTATTAAAGTAAATATATTAAAATCCTATTTATTCTCCAATTAAATACAACAAAAGATAGGTGTGTATAAGTATTGTTTACATAAAATAACTAGATCCTATTTCTTCTCCAATGACACCATGAGTTCTATTAAACCAAAATTCTTCCTTGATACTTATCTAAATTCAAATAAAAATAGATAAAAATCACTATTATTTATATGATAATTCCCTATGACTAAAAGAATTTGAATTAGACAATATAACATTAATTATCAATTGGATAATATACCAACGTATCTAACTAAAATAATTTTAACTAAATAATATAATTACATTAAGCTAAAAATATAGTTTAATGTAATAATTGTTAATTCATGATTCAATAATATGATTCCGTGCATTTACCAATATAATTCTAAAATCTCTAATTTCAAGATTATCCTTTTTTTCCTTTTTTACTCTTGACATGAGTCTAATAAAATCCTATATATTTCTTCTCCAACAATTATCCAACTAAAAGAATTTTGGAATTACTAATAAATCTTACTAAGTTTTAACCCAATATATATATATATATAACAATCACCATTATTCATATTATGATACCCAACACGTGCAACTAATTAAACGATCATCATTATTCATATTATGATACCCAACAATTGCAACTAAATAAGATTTTTATCATATTTAAAATTAATAGAATAAAAGATTAATAAAAAATTTTTTATGTACTTTTCATTCAAAATGAAATAATTTATTTTATTGATAAAACTGAAGAAATTGAATAAAAAGTTCATTAAAATATACTTGTTCAACTAAATAAATAAAGATTTGATAATTAAGAATTACAATATTAAAATAAAAGATTAATTTTCACAAAAAATGAAAATAAATTTATCATTACCGTGAGTCATTTAATTAGTAATCATTAATTAAACTCTTAGTTCTAATATCATAACTCTTGGAAATGTAGACTTCTTCTCGTATAATTTTAATTTTAATAATTATAAATCCTTATATATTTAACTAATAATCATAACAATAATATATATTTAATTATTATATTTTTTATTAAGCACATATTATATATATATATATATATATATATATATATATATTTATTTATTTATTTATTTATTTAAATCAAAACCATATAAATAAGTTAACCAATCCATATACATATAAAAACTTCTAAATAATAAGAAACACCTAAAGACAATTTAAAAAAAATCTATAAAGAACTATTATATAATATGGAGTTTAAAATTATCTTATAAATAAAATTCATTTAGTATCATAAAAATCGATCTCATGAATGTAGTTAAACACAACGCTTTTAACATACTAATTAAAATAACATGACAATAAAGAGCTATAACTTATTTAAATATAACATGCGAACCCTAGCGGGTTGGCCTGGTGGTCAATACCCAAGGCCTAGAGGTTTGCTGCCTCTGAGGTCTCAGGTTCCATAAATAATTCTAATTCTAATAATCATGATAGTATAAAACTATTTTTATTTTTTGAAGTTAAACAAAAAAATAAAGTATTTTCATTATGAAAGCACAAATTAATCCCAAAACTATATTTCTTATTAGATTCCTATGTAAATATTGTGAGACATGGGAAAAATCACCGGAGATGATTCACCCTCCGTCAGCACACGGGCTCAACGTAAAAATGGGAGAGTCGCCACCATTCAGAATTTGGAGGTGAGAATGGACACCAAAAGGTTCAAAATAAGCAAAAATAGCCAAAAGGCAAATTCTAGAGTAAAAATAACTCTACTTGAAAATCAAATCCAGAGATGGGTAAGGGGATTAGATTATGAACGGGGGAAGGTGTTAGGCACCCCCATTCACCCACACAAGGTGGTTGCCAAGTGTTTGTTCATGCAAAAAAGATAAGAAAGCTTGCTAAAAATCATTAAAAACATTGGAAGAGAATTGAGCCAATGTGTGATATTTTCACATGAGGAATCCAAATGGATTCTAGATCCTCTTTTATGTCAATATCACTTCTGGAATATCAACAAAAATGGAAATCCAAAGCAAAAGTTGCACAAAACAAAGTTGAGTTAAATCCGGAAAATTTGGTGAAAAGTAATGCCATTTGTCTTGAAATCATTCAAAATCAATTTTAAATTGAATCAAATCAAATCCATTTGAAATATCATGGTAAATAAGAGACTCATGCAAAATTTCAAGTAAATCCGGTTGAAATACTAGGAGTTATGCTCCTTTAAAGTTGCTGCTGGGGAAAATCAAAAGTGATAAGCATGCAAGTTTAGAAAATCACCTAGAAAAATCCACTACATAAAACTCCACGAAATTTGGTGTAATTGAAGTCTGTATAGCCATATTTCGAACGAAACTAGCCTCATACAAAAATTCATTCGGATGTGCCTTGGGTGGTTTCCCGAACAGGCCCCGAAGATCACAGATTTACCCAGAAAAGTATTGATGAGACTCTCTGGGTAAATCTGTTACCAATAATACAAATGGAGTCAAAAAATTATGAAACCAACTGGATTTGGAAATAGGCTCATAAAGGAGTGCCCAGAAATAAAAATCACTCGGATCGGACTTAAAACGAACACATGGCGCTCCGTCGAAGTGACGAGTTCTGTATTTAAACCTGAACTGTCCAATCAACTTCGACAGAGAGGTGTCAAAAATCCACTCTATAGAAATTAATGAAATTTGGTAGGCATAAACTAGACAGCCCCACTTTTCTCATGGTTCTAGAATCACTCCGAAATTCATCCGGACGATGAAGTTATGAGTGCCCGAAGTCGGGGTACAGTTGCTGTCAAGTTAAGCCATTTTTGATGAAAACCAACTCAAAACTGTGATAAAGTGTGGGTGATTCGTGCAAGATGAATCCAAATCTTTTAAAAACCTTTTAAAAAACATTCCAGAATTGATTGAGGCCATTTATTCCAGATTTATCACAATAAATGTAATAAACCCAAAATATGAGCCTATCCCGCCAAAACGGGTGCAATGTATGTGTAAGTGAAAATCATTTAAGAACAATATAACAGCATAGCATGCATTCTCATTCATTTAAAATAGGGTTCTAAAAGCAACCTAGGGTTCCGTTCCATTATCGTTTCCCTTAGTTCTTTCTCCTCGTTAAATACGGTTCTTCAAGATAATCTTAGGGTACTTTGAATATGAAACGGGCTTCAAAGATTCAAAAGGCTTTATTCTAAATAGGTTCTAGTACTAGGGTCAATCCCCAGTTTCGTTTCTCCTAGATCCCGCCTTCACGTTTTACGGCTAGGGGGAGTCTTGAGATACTTTGAGCCGGGGAAGGATTTTCATACACACAAAAAAGGCCTTATTCTACAGAAAGGTAGAAGAAGAGATCTAGATCTAGAAATGTAAAATAGAAAATAAAGAAGAGGTTTGAGGCTTACCTGGGGTTCTGGAAGCAATCCGGCGGCGGTTCCCTTCTTCACTCGGAGCTCTTGGATCTCCAACTTATTGGCCATTTGCTTAAGGAGGAGCCTCCTATTTATAGGCAAAGGCTAGGGTTAGGGTTGGTGAGAATGGTAGACACAACATAATGTCTATAGCCCACCAACCTTAACCCTAAGGCCGTTTCCGAGATTTCCCCTCATTTAATGAGGGATATGATGGTAAAAGTGAAAAGCCCTCGGAAAACCCTAATTTTGAGTAAAACTAAGGTATCCGGCATATCAGGACGGATACAAAAGGGTTTTAATGTATCCGGCATATAATGCCGGATATACTAAGGATTGCTTGTATCCGGTATGTTCCACCGGATACAAAGAGGAGTACTTGTATCCGGCCTGAGTTGTCGGATACAGGTAAAAAACTTATTTTCTTCAATTTTTGTATTGGCTTTCAAGGAAATAATGATTTTTGATGATTATTGTGCAATTTGGGGTGTCTAAAAATATAAAGAAATTTTCAAAACAATAAAAAAATTAAAATAAAATATTTTCAAGCACAACCTATTCCCAAAATTATGTCCTACTTAAATCCTAGGCAAATAGAAAGAAAACTTCAATAAAACAAAAAATAAATAAATAAATGATATTATATTAGGACAAGAATTTCAGTAATAATTTAAAAAATAAGCATTTAAAATTCATTATTTTTAATTATATCCATATTAAAACATTTATAAATACCTTTTTTTTAATATACAAAGTGCATAGAGGTCCTAAGTAATTTTCTTAAATAAGAAGACCTCCAAACTTTAAAAATGAAATAAGGAAATATACTAAAAGTCAAATAAAAATTGATACAATAATCTCAAGAATCTACATAAAAGCAAAAAATAAGTTTTGAAAAAAGTAAAAAAAAACATGTAAATCAATCTAAACGTTGCATCGCTAGTTTGGTAAAAGATAGTTTCTTTACCTATAAAGTGTTATGGCTACTCACAAAAAAATTCTATTCTTTAATTTAGATAACTAAAGTAGAATAATAAGTATACTAAAGAGAAATTAGAAATATGGCTACTCATAAAAATATTCTATTCTTTAATTTAGATAACTAAAGCAGAATAATAAGTATACTGAAAGAAATTAGAAATTTGAACAAGGTATAAGAGTCAAACAATATACTGAGAGACATTAGAAATTCGAAAAATGTAGAAATTACACATATAGGTAGGGTTTTGCAGAATCATGAAAAATCATTGATTCACTATACCCTAGAAAGAAAGAAAAAAATAATTTTTTGTATTATTTTTGTTCATAATCTTAACCGCTCCATATTTATGCAGATTCATGTTGTGTTGACACCATTTCATATCCTATCTTGATCTAAAGAATGGTTCATAGTAGCTTGGGATTTACGAGGTGCCGTGTAAAGATATTCGAAGATGGTTGCAATTTTTACATCTTTCAGTTCTCCTCAAAGAAGATTTTCTTAAATACGAGTTGCCTTCCTTTTGTGCCTTACATTGGTTCTTCCTTTGGTTAGAAAAGCGTTTTTCCATAATTTGTTTCTGCCTTCTTTTGTTCCTTCTTTTGTGAAAGATACAATTTAGACTCTACTACACCTAGAGGGAGATGAATAGGTATAATCAATTGCAGAATAAAAATTTCTACAATTAAAAAACAAGTCTTTTACTAATAGGCATGCACAAATCTCAATTAATTCACAAATCAATCAATATCCAAGTCACCCAAATTTCAAAAAAAGATAATCAAAAAATAATTCAACACAAGCAATTTTCGTGACGAAGAAAAAACTTTAAGAGAACTCTCAAAGAGAAAAAAACCCTCTGGGCTTTCAGAAATCACCTTAGAAAATTCACTAGAAGAAGTTGACTTACAGACCATGGTTCAAACAATCCGACACAGACTTTGATACTCACAGACTCAATATTTGAAGAACTTTTCAAACTTACACCCTTGAAACACTTCAAAACTTTGAAGATCTTCATGAACAACCAAATAAACTTGCTTAGCAATCATAGGAACTCCTACAAACAATCTCTTCAACCCAAAACTCCAAGGTAGAAGAAGAAGGTAAAAAAGAAGGTTTTATGGCTCAAGAGAAAAAAATAGGAAAGAAAATTTTCTTCTGAAAATAACAAGTCTTAGCCTCCAAAAACAATGTCTGAAGTATTGAGGAACGACCACTAATTGTTTATATAGGTTATCAAAAAGTCTTGTTGAAGTAGGAAATGAAATAGGCTTTTTTCCAGAATTTTAAAAATATTTTCAATATTGAATGTTTGAGCACTGCATCTCATGCCGGTCTCACGTTCAATACTTAAAACCTATTATTTTCCTTTGGCGAGAACGTGGGTCTCACGCTACGCTTTAATAGTTGATCGCTCAAGTGCTGGATCAAACTCTCTCCAACGCTAGCCTCGGGTTTGCCTGTTATTAAAAAATATGCTGAAACATTGAATCAAACACTCTCCAATACTAGCATGGGGTTTGACTATTTGTATGCTTTAAAAAGTGCGCTTGAATGCTCCCTCAAACATTGTCTCACATTGAGCAAAAAAAACCGTGTTTTTGCTCTGATTTCTACATTGTTTGAACTGTGACTTCTTGCACTCAACCTAAACACTCTAAAAACACTTTTGACATGGAATTAAGCTAATCAAACACTCTAAAACCTAACACTTTGGTTAGAAGATTGTTCTTCCTTTGGTTAGAAGATCTTAATCAAGCACTTAGCTGTGCTCATTGGTAGAAGATTATAATCAAGTTGCAAAGATGGAGAATAAAAATACAGTTGTGGGTTGGATTTTAGCTAAGTTTGAGGGAAACTTGATATCAAGTCCATCTGCATCAATAGCTTGTGATTTATATTTTATATATATATTATAAATTCATTTTATTGAATTCTTTATTCTATCATCATTTACGAATACGGATGGCAAGGACGGGTTCGAGTTCCAACCCACCCCTATAGGAGTTTAGGTAATACCAAACCCTAACCCTAACCCTATACCCCCCCCCCCCCCCCCCCCCCCCCCCCCCCCCAAAAATATGGTTGGTAACGAGGCAAGGCGGGTTTGACCTAGTTGGAGTATACAATATAAAAAATGTATTTTTTGATTAGAATATATATACATATATTAAAAATATATTTATTAATAAAATATGTATTTTGTATATGATTTATGTAAAAAAAATATTTTAAACATATAAATGATAATTTAATATAAGAAGGTCGAGCTCGAGGCGGGGTCAACTAAACCCGAACCTACTCCTAACATGGATTTAGCTATACCAAGCCCTAATCATTAGGGGTGGGGCGGGTTACCCATTTAACCCCACCCATTGCCATCCGTATTTATGAAAGGTCAGGTTCATAAAAAAATTTTACCAAATATTATAAAAAAAATAAGTAAAAAAATGTAACATCCCAAAATTTTCAAATTTGTTGTTTGGATTACTTGAGAAATTTTCTATTAATTAAAATGTTAATTATTGGATTTATGATAATTAAGGACCTTGATTATTTGAATGGTTTAGTAATTATTTGAGTAGTGTTTAAGATTAGGACCTGTGAGACATGGAAAAATCAATTTAATGATTTCCTAATCATCACACGGGATTATATTAAACAAAGAGTCGCCACCATTCAATTTAGGTGTGAATGGACACCAAAATATTAAATAAGCACAAAAGGCAATTTTAGGGTAAAAATATCCCTCCTAAAAAAAACAACCAGAGATGGGTAAGGGGATTAGGTTATGAACAGGGGAAGGTGTTAGGCACCCCTATTCATCCACACAAGGTGGTTGCCAGGTTTTGTTCATGTTTAAAATAAAGGAAAAAGCTTGCTATAAAAATCACACAAAATCACAAAAAGGCAAAAATATATGGTTTTTTCACATATGAATAGTCTGATTGATCCAGAACTATCAAACATGATCATACCATTCCTAGGGTTTCATGATCAAAACAAAATTGAGATAAAATCAAATAAAATCAATTTGAAGTGAAAATTCCAAAAATCTGGCTTCAAGTCAAAATTCTAGAAATCTGGAAAAATATGATTTTTATAAAATATTTCACAATTTAACTTGAACAGTCCAGGATATAGATAAAGCCCAAATTTCACATTAAATCAGAAAATCAAAAACCAAAAATACCCACGTTGATGAAGAACATCAAAAGGGGAGAACTGAGACCGTAGGGTCTTATCTCAATAATGAAAAACAATTTAAAAACCATATCATGAAACCCTAGAATTTATTTTCAGGCTTCTGGATTCAGATCTACCATATTGATCGTGATAAATCCAAGATCCTAGCCTAAAACCACAAAAATCACGAAAACAGTGCTGTGGGTGCAAAAGTGGCAAAAATCCAAATTTTAGCAAAAAGAGGGGATCTCATGCTATAAACATCATAGATTCATGTTATTCATTCAGATATATCATAAAAAGCATTAAAACATGATCAGGATATTTAAAACAGCCATATCTCACAAATTAGAGCACATGGGGGTCTACCCTACGGATCCACCTGTTCTCTTTTCCCCTAGTTCTCTCTTCACGTTTTACGGCTAGAGAGACTCTTGAGGTACTTAGAGACAAGTTTAGGAATACAAAAACAGATATGGCCTTATTCTACTGCAATAGAGACGATCCTATTACATCTAGAATTGAAGACAGAAAAATAAAAAGGGATAGGGGACTTACCTGGATTGAGCAGGCAGGCAGCAGGGATTCTTCTCTTGGAGCTTCTTAGAATTCCTTGGACTCAAAATTTCGTGGCCTTTTGCTTGAGGAGAGCTCCTCTATTTATAGGCAAACCCAGGGGCATGGTTGGTCCAAGGTTTGGGAAGATAGAGTTTCAGATTGAGTTAAACTCAAAGATAATGCCCATCCATGGCCAATAAGGATAAATGAGATAATTCGAATAGATAAATAAGAGAATTCACTTATCCAAGAGAGATATTTGGGTGCAGATAAGGCTCAAAAATCAAAAAGATAAAATTCGCACAAAGACCTCCGTGTCCGTATATATATTACGGTCGCGCCCTGCCCGTATTATTAATACGGGCACGCCGTGACCGTATATCAACTGCAGATATGACCAGTCCGTAAACAAAATACGGTCATGACCAGTTTGGCCAGATTTTACACTTTTTTGACTTGTTTCAAATCCCAATTAATATTTTCAATTATTTTCTCATTTTTAGTGCAATTTGGGGTGTCTACAGGACCCTAGGGGATCTTATTTAGGGTTGTGATTGATTGGTTGTGGTTGATGGTGTAGGGTTAGAACTGTAAATCTAGCCCGAACCGCCCAAAGCCCGCCCAACCCAACCCGAATAAGAGCCTGAAGTGAGCATTGAGTTTGGGTTTGGGTTTGGGTTGGGTTTTATTTCAAGCCTGAAGTTGAGCTTGGGTTGGGCTTGGGTTCAAGCTATACAATTCGAAAAAGCCCGAAGTAAATGTTGACTTTATGTACATGCTCTCATATAGATATATGTATAAAACTCCACCAAATATATATATATATATATATATATATATATATATATATATATATATATATATATATAAGTGAATATTTATTTGTACATATATATGTATCATTGTTTTCTTTTCCTTTTATATTATCATTGTATTTTTGCAATCAACTATTAAACATAAATTATTAACATGTGATAATAAGTTTATGAATTTTTGTCAAATAAATAATTTTATACTCACATACATATACCTATATATTACAATGAATGTGATATTTGGGAGCACATACTCTACAAGAAAGATTGTGCAAAACCACAAATATAGTGAGTTAGTATTATATTTTAAAATTTTTAAAGAAATAAATTAATTGTGTTTTTCCCAAATTCAAGGGACAAATCAAAAGGAATTTGTAATATTTGCATTTATAACAAACAAACATAAAAGCATGTTGATAGACGAATTAATGAATGATATTCCAACATTTTGTAATTATAACAAAAACTATAAAAAAATTCAAAATCTTACATTTTGTTTGGGCCAACCCGAACTCAAACAATAATGTTTGGGTTGAGTTTGGGTTTAGTGAGTTTGGGTTAAGGCGGGTCAACGACGAGTTTGGGCTAGTAAATCCTAGATTGGGTTGAGCCCGAACTCTCATAACCTAACCCAACCCGCCTTACTTACACCTCTATGTAGGGTAGCTGTGTGGAGGGAGAAGCACAAGATCATGTTTTAAGTCTTTTAAAAGATAGATTTTGAATTCTATGGACAAGAGAGAGACCGACTTATTTCTTCGTCCTTCTTCATTCTTCTTCATTTTTCCTCTCTAGTCCAGCTATAGAGGTGGCCGGAGCCTATTACCTAATACCTAAGATTAGTAGACGTCCGGAGGCTAGGAGAGAGGAGATGGGGATTGGTTGGAGTTTACTTGTGAGTTGTGTTCAATTTCAGCAACTATTCTTGAATTTGCAAAATAGAAGTAAGTCATCATTTAGTTTGTTTTGAAAGAAAATGAATTGATTTGGTAGTTTAATCGATTGAGTTTTGTCTATTAAAATTAAAATTCATACTCCGTTTTAAACATGACTTTTAAATATTTTCGGGTGTTGCAAAATGATACAAACATCACTGTAAATTTTAGTTTAATGACTTAAAATTAAGTGTAAGATGTGCAGATTTAATATGAATTGGTTTTAGGTTAATAGGAGCTCTAGTTTGAGCGTAGACATTAAAATATTTAATTTTTTAGTACAAAGCGCATATTTTAATTAAAAAGTAGTTGACATTTTAGTAAATATTTAAGTTTTAGTACATAAATGAAAGATTTATTTATAAATCAGTGTTTATTACTATACATAATTTATTTTTAGTTGAGATTTGAATATAAAATTAAAATTCAGCAAAAAAAAAGTGTTTGAAACAATGATTTTTCATATTTTACGAATATATTTAGATGTGATTTGTGGTATTTTCATAAAAGTAAAGATAAAGGTTGTAATTGAGAGGCAATTTGGCGCTGCCATAAGCTATTGCATGAGAATAATTTTAGGAAATTGGCCCAAAATAAGAAACTTTTTATATGAATGCATTAGATAATTATGACTCATTTAATTGGATTTTATCGATTACATGAGTAAATAAGTTTTAAACGATAATGTTTACCTTTGGTATTAAGTATTCCTCATGAATTCCACTTGCATGATAAACATCATTACATTATTATTTTAGGACAAATATGCATATTTGAGTAGGTTAACACGCGCTTGGGAATTTCTAGTTTTAATTTGTGTATTTAGCACCTCAGTTAAATACGTTTTTGCCCGCGATAATTTGATTATATGTATGGATTATCACTTTATCGAATAGTGAAGTATAAAAGTGAATTTCATTATTTGATCTCAGGAGAGATCCTTATTATATTTTGGATATCTAGCAGTTTATGTGGATTTGTAATAAGATAATTAAAACTTGAGTATTTGAGAGCTCTTCAGTATGAGAGTCGAGGGAGTCGTACTGATTGTAGCAATAAAGTTGGTTGAGTTGATGATTTCTCTCGACATTTTTCATTTGTTTTGTGATGAGAGCCAGTCGAGGCGTATGATCCCTGCTAACAGTGTGAGCGATGTGATTGGTATTTCCCGGTGAAAGGGGACTTCCTCGAAATGGTGTATGTGTGGTGATCTTTGATTCAGGAGTTGTGCATCCCAGCCTAACTATCTTAGTGTAGTCCTAGCTGATGGCTATAATTCCACCTGGACAGTACATTGATTAGTCTTGTGATATAATATGAATGGTTTATCGGATTAATTGAATTAGTTGGCTTTTAAGTTATAAATTGATTTATATATACTAGTTGATGATTATTGTAAGTGTTCTGAACCTTGTTGTAAATTTATATTATTAGTGAGATACGGGGCTATCTCACCGACACATATTTACTTCTAATGTATGGTGATTTAATATATATATCTCACCTAAGCATATGTATTTAATTTAGCATGCGATGAATTACTGGGATCTTCAATCTCGTTTAGTTTATTTATATAGATTATGCAGATTCCAAAGTCTTGGCAGTTAGTATCAAGTAGATCCAGATTTAGAGGCATAGTTGTTGTCACCCTCATTTATTATACTTAATTGTATGTTATTTCAGAGATTGTTAATTTCGAGACTATGATTTTGAGATAGACATTTTTAAGCATTTTGTTATTTCATTATTGATTTGATGCACTCTAATATATTTGATGAGCATAGATGATCTGTTAGTATCATAGGATTGGTAGTTTTCATAGATGAGTGAATTCGGATTTATTGTCTCAAATTTTAATTAAGATCTAGATTTACTTGTCGTCTGACATACCAATTCTAGTAATTTTGTGGTTTAGGCCATAAGATGCTAGGATTGAAATGATGTATGTCACATTTAATTAAGATCCAGATTTACTTGTCATTCAACATACCAATTCAAGTAATTGTGTGGTAAAGGTCATAAGATATTAGGATTGAAATGGTGTATGTCACAAAAGAAAAAAAAAGAATAAAAGAGAGGCAAAAGCTCAAAGAAAGGAGAAAACACAAGTTTACCTTAAAATATGAAAAAAATAAAAAAATTGGAGTTGATGAACTGTTGATAACTTCAAATGAATCCATGATTTTGACTTCTACATTGATCGTGGCAATTTCATGGAAAATGACACAGGACGTTGTGTAACTTGAAAAATGTTGTATTTCTAGCTCTCATCTTTTTCATTTTGAATTTTTATTGCACTCGGCCCCACAGTTATAGGAACAACTTTCCCAGAGGAAGAAATCAAAAGCACTATCTTTAGTCTGAAAGATGATAACGCTCCTGGTCCTGATGAGTTTACTCCAGCATTTTTTAAGACTGCATGGCGTATTGGAGGGGCTGATGCAGTAGATGCTATTAGGATCTTCTTTTTGTCAAGATCTCAGGTAAGGCAAGTAAATAGTACTCTAAAACTCATTCCGAAGTGCAACTAGCAGTCCTACTACGGTGACAGATTATAGGCCGATATCATGTCTTAATACGATATACAAGTGTATGTCAAAGATAATTACAAATAGATTAAAACGCTATATTGGGACTTGGTGGGTTCGTACCAGAGCGCATTTGTGCCCGGAAGGTCGATGATCGACAATATTTTATTGTCTCAAGAATTATTGCACAATTATCATCAAGACAAGGGAGCGCCTAGATGTATTCTGAAAACAGATATTATGAGGGCCTATGATTCGGTTCGGTGAGAGCTTATTCCTCATCTATTAAAAGCCATGAACTTTCCTCATATCTTTATTTCTTGGGTCATGGAATGTGTATTGACTACTGCTTTCTCACTAATCATAAACGATTGTACTATTGGCTTCTTTAGAGGAAGTCGTGGATTGAGGCAGGGTGATCCAATGTCGCCATATTTGTTTGTTCTAATTATGGAACTTTTTTGCAGGAATTTTAGAGAAAAAGACCCGAGAAGGATTCTCATTCCATTCCAGGTGAAAAAGGGTTGATCTGAAGGCCTTATGTTTTGCCGATGATCTAATGGTGTTCTCGAAAGGAGATATGCAATTGTTGCAAATTATTTTCTAGGCTCTAGAGGATTTTGCAAGGTTAGCAGTTTTAACACAAATTTTCATGTCTAAAACAAATGACAAGAAAATGTAACAAATAACAATTTGTATTAAAATGAAAAAAATGGGTACAATCTTTGTGATTCTCCTTTGATTCGATCTCCTTAATGGGTCTTTGATCTAAGGGCTACACGAGCTTGATCTTGAACAAACTTTAATATTCAATTCGAGGGCTGAAAAAGCTTGATCTTGAACCAAACTTCAATCTTCAATTCGGGGGCTGCAGGGCTTGATCTCGAACCAAATGTAGTTATAGAATGATCTTCTTTCTTGTGGTTTTGATTTGTCTTCTCTTTTCTCGAAGTATGGGTAAGAGAAAGAGAAAACAATATGAATTTGATGTAGACTTGAATGAATTTCTTCAAGCCTTTGAATTTCTACAGAGTTTCTCCAAGCTTTAGGCAGAATTTCTATAGCTTAAATTCTCCTTTTGATTTCTGCAGAGTTTTCCCAAGCTTTAGGCAAGTCTTCTAGAGCTTGAAAAGTGTCCTTTCTTCTCATTGAGGTCCTCTATTTATAGGCAAAGGGTATGAACACTTACCATAATATGAGGATCTCTTTTGATTGAGAATTTCCTTATGAGGGTGCATCTCATTTGGCAGCAATTTGAATTTAATGGAGCATGCCATACTGAGAGATTCATTTGCTTTGATTTTGGCATTTTAAATTACTTCTGCCATTTGTGGGGTTGTGACTTTCTTTTTCTTTTTTTTTGGTGTTATCACAACTTTGTTACCAAAAGACTTATTTATTCTATTTTAGTAATAAATATAACCCATATCTTGCTTTGTGGGCCCATTTGTAGTTAATGGGTTGGATTTGTAAGATGCTTGCCTGTGAGACACGGGAAAAATCACCGGGATGATTCCCCCTCCATCAGCACACGGGCTCAATGCAAAATTGGGAGAGTCGCCACCATTCAGATTTTGGGTGTGAATGGACACCAAAAGATTTAATTAATAAGCAAAAATAGCTAAAAGACAAATTCTAGGGTAAAAATAACCCTACTTGAAAATCAAATCCAGAGATGAGTAAGGGGATTAGATTATGAACGGGGGAAGGTGCTAGGCACCCCCATTCACCCACACAAGCTGGTTGCCAAGTGTTTGTTCATGCAAAAAAAGAAATAAGAAAGCTTGCTAAAAATTATCAAAAACCTTGAAAAAGGAACAAGTGTATGATATATTCACATGAAGATCCAAATGGATTCTAGATCTTCTCTTATGTCAATATCATTTCTGAAATGTCATAAAAGGATAAAAATCCAAGCAAAAGAGTGTACAAAGCCAAGTTGAATCAAATCCGGAAAATTCGATGAAAAGTAATGCCATTTGTCTTGAAATCATTCAAAATCAATTTTAAATTGAATCAAACCAAATCTGTTTGAAAGATCATGGTAAATAAGAGACTCATGCAAAATTTCACCCCATTCCGATTAAAATCCTAGGAGTTATGCTCCTTTAAAGTTGTTGCTGGAGAAAATCAAAAGTGACAAGTAGGCAAGTTCGGAAAATCACCTAGAAAAATCCACTCCATAAAAATCCATGAAATTTGGTGTGATTGAAGTCTGTATGGACATATTTTGAAAGAAACTAGCCTCATACAAAAATGCACTCGGATGTGCCTTGGGTGGTCTCCCGAACAGGCCCCGAAGATCATAGATTCACCCAGAAAAGTACTAATGAGCAGCTCTGAGTAAATCTGTTACCAATAATACAAATGGAGTCAAAAAATTATGAAACTAACTGGATTTGAAAATAGACTCATAAAGGAGTGCCCAGAAATAAAAATCACTCGAATCGGACTTAAAACGAACACATGGCGCTCCGTCGAAGTGACAAGTTCTGTATTTGAATCTGAACTGTCCAATCAACTTCGACAGAGAGGTCTCAAAAATCCGCTTGATAGAAATTAATGAAATTTGGTGGACATAAACTAGACAGCCTCACCTTTCCCATGGTTCTATAATCACTCCAAAATTCATCCGGACGATGAAGTTATGAGTGTCCGAAGTCGGGGTATAGTTGCTGTCAAGTTAAGCCCTTTTTGGAGAAAAACAATTCAAAACTGTGACAAAGTATGTGCAATTCGTGCAAGATGAATACAAAACCCTTAAAAATCATTTCAAAACATTACAGAATTGATTGAGGCCATTTATTTCAGATTTATCACAATAAATGCAATAAACCCAACATATGAGCCTATCCCGCCAAAATCATGTGCTATGTATGTGTAAGTGTGAAAACCATTCCAATATCATAGCGAAGATATCAAGCATGTATATCAATAAAAATGGGGTTCTAAAAGCAACCTAGGGTTCCGTTCCATTATCGTTTCCCTTAGTTCTCTCTCCCCGTTAAACACGGTTCTTCAAGATAATCTTGGGGTACTTTGAATATGAAACGGTTTTCAATCATTCAAAAGGCTTATGCAAGATAGGTTCTAGCACTAGGATCAATCCCGAGTCTCGTTTCTCCTAGATCCTGCCTTCACGTTTTACGGCTAGGGGGAGTCTTGAGATACTTTGAGCCAGGGAAGGGTTTTCATACACATAGAAGGCCTTATTCTACAGAAAGGTAGAAGAAGAGATCTAGATCTAGGAATATAAATACAGAAAATAAAGAAGGGGTTTGAGGATTACCTGGGGTTCTGGACGCACTCCGGCGGCGGTTCCCTTCTTCACTCGGAGCTCTTGGATCTCCAACTTCTTAGCAAGAATTGTTGGCAAGAGAGTTAATGGCCATTTGCTTAAGGAGGAGCCTCCTATTTATAGGCAAAGGCTAGGGTTAGGGTTGGTAAGATGGTAGACACAACATAATGTCCATAGCCCACCAACCTTAACCCTAAGGCTATTTCCGAGATTTCCTCTCATTTAATGAGGGACATGATGGTAAAAAGTGAAATCTCTCGGAAAACCCTAATTTTGAGCAAAACTAGTGTATCCGGCATGTCAGGCCGGATACACAAGTGCCTTAACGTATCCGGCATATGATACCGGATACACTGAGGTCTGCTTGTATCCGGCCTGTTCCATCGGATACGAAGAAAAACACTTGTATCCGGCCTGAGTTACCGGATATAAGGAAAAAACTCATTTTCTCAAATTATGTGCTGGCCTTCAAGGAGATAAGGATTTTTGATGATTATTGATCACTTTGACAGTGCAATTTGGGGTGTCTACAACTACCCCTCTTTGCGAGAGTTGCGAAGTAATGAGCTGCAAAGATTAGACAAGGCCAAATTGCACTCCCTTAACCTTGATTTGCTTGGTTCAATTCAATTTTGTAAAAATAATTTTTAGGTAAAGATTTGCCAAAAAGCCCTAACTTTAAGGGGGCATTTCTCCAAGAATTCTTAAATTCCACTGAGCTCTCGTGGCTATGAAGTGGATTTTAAGCCGAAAAATAGGATTTTTGAAAACTGATTTTTTTGTCAAACCAAGTTAAAACTGAGTGGATATCTTCCTTTTTGACCAACACATTTTCCAAAGTTGTCCCAAATTCCACTGAGCTCTCGTGGCTATGAAGTGGATTTCAAGACAAAATAGGAATTTTTTGTGAAAATAGCGGACTTTGTAGCACATTTTTGCTCCTTTTTTTTTCTTTTTCTCTTTTTTTTCTTTTTCTTCTTTTTTTTTTCTTTCTTCTTTTTCTTTCTTTTTTCTTTTTTTTTTCTTTTTGCAATGCACTGAAATATCTTTCCTCCTTTGCAGCTTTGGCTACTTGACCACCTGAGTCAGATTGAGGAGATCAATCGGCACTTCTTCCCAAGTTTGAAAGTTCCCATTTTGATGAGCAACAGGGGGTGCCCTGACATTCCAAGGGGTAAACGGGGCTGGTTTACTTTCTTGGCTACACTCCAAGATGATCAAGTGAGGTGGCCTGGTACTTATCAGCCCAATGCAGAGACTATGATCAGCTTCCGAGACCGCAACTTCCTGATTCTGGCTGGCCTGAGACTTGCAGTGCTTTATCTTCCTTTCCGGGTCCTTCGTCAGTTCAGAGCGACCCAGGGGATTATAATCCCAAGTGGATATGAGGACCATTTTGGGCCACTTTCACCAACCACCATGAAACTGAATGCTTGGTTGATGAGGGAGTGGTCCTATGTTCGTTTCATGCGGGGCCCAGTCTTCTTACAATCCCATGTGAAGGACTATCTCTTCTGGATCAGGGAGCAGATACAGAGTCAGGCTCCAGTACCTGAAGATCCTCCTGCAGTCTTGGCTCCTACTTATGAGGATATTTTAGAGTCTGAGAGAGCTTCCCACAAGCAACTTCAGCAGATATGGGTACGAGAGGCCCAGGAGCTTAGGATATGGGGCCTTGACATGGAAAGGCAACTTGTAGAGCAAGTATCTCGCCGTCTGGCTATGGAGAAGTAACTTGAGGAACATAGGCAGGTCTGCTGTCTTGAAGTCCGAGCACTGAGGCAGAAGCACCAGGATGCTTTAGCCGACCTTAGGAGCATGCGGATTAGGCAGACTCTTTCAGATGAGGTCATTTCCTTTTTGAGTGATCCCGCTGCAGAGGAGGCTTCTGGAGTTATTGCAGCTTAGGCAGCTCGGATTCGGGAGCTTGAGGAGCGGCTAGGAGACAGAGATTAGCCTTATTTCCTGCACACATTTTTTTTCTTTTTTCCTACCTTTGTACAAAAGCAAACTCCAATAGTGGAAAGACAAAGGATTTAATTCAAAATAAAATTTTTATATTATTGGCCTCAGAATGCTCAGATGCTTGTAAAAACAAAGGTTTTATGAAAAGTATTTGATTTATCATCACTGGCCAAAGTATAGTTTTTCCTTTTTATATATTTTTTTTATTCTTTGAAATTTGGTCCATGCCCTTAATCACCTATAATTAAAGGAATTAAAACCAGGTTAAATAATGAAAAGGGTAGTCCAAAAATAATGAGGGATCAGAACCGTCCATCTTAGGACCTTTAGAGTCATCCCCAAATGCCAAAACTGACCCCATTCTGCTCATTCCGATTTTGCTTCAAGCTTAGATCTCTATGATCAACTCAACCTTTGATTTTTTTTCTTTCTTGCCAATATTGCCCCTAGTGCCAGTTACGGTTTTCACTAAGGCCGGCTTCTGCATTCCGTCATCACCAATTTTACTCTAAAATTTGAATGAACATACTAAGATCCCCGAAGGCTTAGAAATAGGACGAAACAAAGGCTAGGCTCGGTTTATGAAAGAAAATGTATTAAAGGCTCAAAATTTTTCAAATGTGGAAATAGGTCGACCGGACTTACAGTCATGATGAATTTAACCCCATTTCCCCAAATTGCATTCTTTGCATCTCTTTTCACACTTGGCTTTCATTTGCCATTTTTCTTTAATTTTCTTTTTTCCTTACTTTGCCCCAATTAGCTTTGCCCCAATTTGTTTTGCCCCAATATAAGACTGTAAATCCGGTTTAGGTTTATCAAAGAAATGAACCGGCTCAACTTGGCTAGACTAGGGATTAAAATTTTGAAGGGAATAAAGAAAAATGGCCTCGGATCATTTCCTAGTAATGTTCACTCAAGGAAAATACCTTTTTACTGCATCAGAGTTAATTGGCTCAGGAAAATCTGACCCATCCACTTCTGCTAAGATGAGTGCACCCCCTGACAGGACTTTCTTGACAACACACGGCCCTTCCCAATTTGGCTTGAACTTACCACGAGGATCTTCCAAAAATGGTAAGATTTTCTTTAGCACCAAGTTTCCTTCTTGGAAAGTTCTGGGCCTCACTTTCTTATTGTAGGCCCAGGCCATTCTCCTCTGGTACAATTGGCCATGACATAGTGCTTTCAATCGCTTCTCTTCTATTAGGTTGAGTTGATCATGTCTTGACTGTATCCATTCGGCTTCTTCCAGTTCTGCTTCTATGAGCACTCTGAGTGATGGGATTTCTACTTCCACTGGCAAGACTGCTTCCATTCCATAGACTAGGGAATACGGGGTTGTCTCAATTGAAGTCTGGATTGAGGTTCTGTAGGCATATAGAGCAAGTGGCAGCATTCGTGCCAATCCTTGTAGCTTACTACCATCTTTTGAATGATTTTATTTATATTCTTATTTGCTGCTTCCACTGCCCCATTCATCTTTGGCCTGTATGGAGCTGACTTGTGGTGGGTGATCTGAAACTGCTCACACATCTTCTTCATGTCCTTGTTCTTAATATTTGAAGCATTGTCTGATACTATGGCACTTGGCAGTCCATAGCGACAGATGATATTGTGCTTCAAAAACTTAATAACATGGTTGCTTGTGATGTTTGCATATGATGCTGCTTCTACCCACTTAGTGAAATAATCAATTGCCACCAAGATGAATCTGTGTCCGTTCGATGCCTTAGGGGAAATCATGCCGATGACATCTATGCCCCACATGGAAAAGGGCCATGGGGACGTCATGTTGTGCAACTCACTTGGGGGTGCATGCTTATTATCTGCATAAATTTGACATTGATGGCACCTCCTGACATGTATACAGCAATCATGTTCCATGGTCGACCAGTAGTAGCCCAGCCTCAAGATCTTCTTTGCCAGCATGTGCCCGCTCATGTAGGGCCCACAAACTCCTCCATGTACAGTTTCAATCAGTCTTTCCGATTCAGTCTTGGCTACACATCTGAGCAGAATATCGTTATGTAACCTCTTGTACAAATGTCCACCACTTAGCAGAAACTGACCCGCCAACCTCTGTATTGTCCTCTTCTCAGTAGCAGTGGCATTTTCTGGCAGACTCCGATTGTTCAAGAAATTTTTGATATCTTGAAACCATGGTGTTTCTTCTTCTGGTGCTCCCTCTAGAACGAGACAGTAAGCCGGTTCATCTCGGACCTCAATTTCCAGTGGTCTGATGTCTACCCCTTCTGGTATGCTGACCATTGAAGCTAATGTTGCTAGAGCATCCGCAAACTGATTCTTGGCCCTTGGAATATAGTTGAAGGAAATTCGAGTGAAATTTGTGCTTATTTCTTCCAAATACTGGTGATAGGGGATCAATTTGTGATCTTTAGTTTTTCATTCACCAGTTGTTTGGAAGATGATAAGACTCGAATCCCCATATACGTCAAGTTCCTCTACTTCATGATCCATGGCGGCTTGCAACCCAATTATGCATGCCTCATATTCTGCAATATTATTGGTGCACTGGAATCTCAGCTTTACTGCAATAGGGATGTGTGAACCATCTGGTTTGACCAAGACTGCCCCTATTCCATTTCCATTCATGTTGGTGGCCCCATCAAAGAACATCTGCCAAGAACTCTCACTTTCGTCCTCTTCAGTGTACAGTATTGCCTCATCGGGAAAGTTGGTCTTCAAGGGTTGATATTCTGGCAGAGGATGTGCAGCCAGGTGATCAGCTATGGCTTGACCCTTGATCGCCTTCTGGGTGATGTATGTGAGGTCAAATTCGGACAGTAGTAGTTGCCACTTTGCCATCCTGCTAGTCAGTGCCGGTTTCTTAAATAGATATTTCAGCGGGTCCATCCAGGATATCAATAGTGTGGAGTGACTAAGGAAGTAATGCCTTAGCCTCTGAGTGGCCCACACTAGAGCACAACAAGTCTTTTTCAATGGTAAGTACTTGGCTTCATATTCTGTGAATTTTTTACTCAGATAGTAAATGGCCCTTTCTTTTCTACCAGTCTCACCATGCTGCCCCAAGACACATCCCATCGACGTTTCCAACACTGACAAGTACAGGATCAGTGGTCTTCCTGGGGTTGGTGGCACTAGTACAGGTGGGTTCAGTAAATATTCCTTGATCGTATCGAAGGCCTGCTGGCAATCCTCATTCCAGACCGTCAGGTTATCCTTCCTCAGAAGCTTGAAGATTGGTTCACAAATAGCCGTGAGTTGTGCTATAAACCGGCTTATGTACTGAATTCTTCCAAGAAAGCCCCTGACCACCTTCTCTGTTCTAGGTGATGGCATTTCGATTATGGCCTTGGCTTTGGCCGGGTCAATTTCAATTCCTCTTCTGCTTACTATAAATCCCAGCAACTTCCCTGATGTAGCCCCAAAGACGCATTTAGCCGGGTTAAGCCGTAGACTGTACTTTCTGAGATGATCAAACACTTTCTTCAGATTGATCAAGTGGTCCTCCTCTTTGCATGATTTGGCAATCATATCGTCCACGTAGACCTCCATCTCCTTATGGATCATGTCATGGAATAGTGCGGTCATGGCCCGCTGGTATGTTGCCCCAGCGTTTTTAAGCCCAAATGGCATGACTGTATAGTGGAAGGTGCCCCAAGGTGTGATAAACGCTGTTTTCTCTTGATCTTCCTTAGCCATTTTGGTCTGATTGTATCCAGAGAAACCATCCATGAATGAGAATAAGCTATGGACCGCAGTATTATTGACCAGAATGTCGATGTGTGGAAGTGGAAAATCATCGTTTGGGCTTGCCTTATTCAGGTCTCTGTAGTCCACGCACATTCTGACTTTCCCGTCCTTCTTTGGTACTGGCACTATATTTGCGAGCCACTCGGGGTACGAGGAGACTGCCAAAAATCTGGCTTGAAATTGTTTGACCACTTCATCCTTGACCTTTAGGGTCCATTCAAGTTTCAATATTCTCAGCTTCTGCTTGATTGGCTTAACCCTTGGCAAAATTGGAAACTTGTGCACCACCATGTCCGTGTCCAACCCCGGCATGTCCTGATACAACCAAGCAAACACATCCTTGTAATCTGCCAAGAATCGTGACATTTCATTTTGCTACACATTAGACAAGCATGACCCGATTTTCACAATCTTTGGGTCCTCTTCGGTCCCAAGATTTATGGATATGGTCTCCTCAATATTAGGTTGGACCCCCTTTTCATGACGTGCCAATTGGTATTCAATTTCTTTTGGAATGTCTTCTTCTTCAACCTCGGTCTCTTCTTCGATCCCTATGAGGTCAAAGTCGAGCTTAAGGTCGAAGTCATATTCAATCTGGTCCAATTCGGTTTGATTATATGGTTCATAAGTGGTTTGGACCTTTTTGAAAAAATTAAATTCTCTAGAAAAAATAGAAAAATCTTTTTGGGGTTTTTGTGAGCCTTCTAAATATAATTCCCCTGAAGACGAAGGCTCATTAAGACCTTCAGGGAAATGGCAATCCACTATTGGAGTTTTTTTTTGGAAGCCGTGTTAGTTTGCCGAACAAACGCTGCATCAAAAGTAAGGGGAGTTTCCTCCCAATTATTTAATACAAAATTCTTGGGGGCAGGGGAAATAGGGAAATCCTGCTCCTCCAGCCCAGAATCCGATGCCATCATCACCGGGTAGGTACTGCCCTTTTCTGGTACGGGGCCCAGTCTAGAAATGACCTCCTTCGGAATCTTTACTGCGGCCCAGTCAATGAATGGTAACTCCTTGTCACCACCAGTCTTTTCGCCTTCAGTCATGGCGAAGAAAGCCCCAACATCTTCAGAGTAGTCTTTCTGCTGCTCTGGCTGTGGCTCAGGCCCATTTGCTGCTTCCAGTATTGGAGATGGGTTGTATGGTTGCAAAGCCGAAACAAAAGGCTTTTGAAATGGGTTGATGTTGCGATAGGGAGGCTTGGACTGGTCCATAGGTGTAGACACCCCAAATTGCACAATCAATCATCAAAAATCATTGCCTCCTGGAAAGCCAGCACAGAATTTGAAGAAAATAAATTTTTGCCAGTATCCGGATACTCAATCCGGATACAAGTGCTCCTCCCCGTATCCGGATACTCATTCCGGATACGTGTGGGCCTTAGTCTATCCGGTACCATGTACCGGATACCTTAAGCCCCTTTGTTATCCGGTCTGACATTCCGGATACCTTAAGTTTGCTCAAAATTAGGGTTTTCCGAGAGCTTTTCACTTTTACCATCATGTCCCTCATTAAATGAGGGGAAATCACGGAAATAACCTTAGGGTTTAGGTTGGAGGGGTTCTAGACATTAAGTTGTGTCTACCAATGACCTTAGCCTTTGCCTATAAATAGGAGCCTCCTCCTTGAGCAAATGGCACACAACTCTTGTTTTGAATTCTCGCAAAGAAGAACTCCAAGAGAAGAAGAAAAACGCTGTGGAATCGCCTCCAGCACTCAGGTAAGCCTCAACTTTTCTTTTTATTTTCTGTCTTTACATTCCTAGATCTAGATCTCTTCTTCTACCTTTCTGTAGTGTAAAGCCTTGTTTGTATGTGTGGAAATCCTTCCCCGGCTCAAAGTATCTCAAGACTCCCCTAGCCGTAAAACGTGAAGGCGGATCTAGGAGAAACGAGACTGGGGATTGACCCTAGTGCTAGAACCCATGTAGCATAAGGCCTTTTGAATGATTGAAAACCGTTCCATATTCAAAGTACCCTTGATTATCTTAAAGAGAACAGAGGGAAACGATAATGGAACGGAACCCTAGGCTATGCTAGAACCTATTTTGTTGAATCTATATGCATGTGTATTGATCTTGCTTAGTTTTTCACTTTTGCACACATATTACACTATTTTGGCGGGATAGGCTCATATTTGGGGTTTATTGCATTTATTGTGATAAATCTCAAATAAATGGCCTAAATCAATTCTGGAGTGTTTTTAAATGTTTTTTAAAGGTTTTGGATTCATATCACACGAATCTCACACACTTTGTCAATTTTCGGATTTGATTTTCTTCAAAAGTGGCTTAGCTTGACAGCACCTGTACCCCTACTTCGGACGTCCGTAACTTCATCATCCGGATGAATTTTGGGGCGATTCCAGAACCAGGGGAAAGGTGAGGCTGTGTAGTTTATGTCCACCAAATTTCATGAATTTCTATCTAGCCGATTTTTGACACCTCTCTGTCGAAGTTAAGTGGACAGTTCAGGTCCAAGTACAGAACTTGTCACTTCGACGGACCGCCATGTGTTCGTTTTAAGTCCGATTCGAGTGATTTTTATTTTTGAGTACTCCTTTATGAGTCTATTTTCAAATCCAGTTGGTTTCATAATTTTTGGATTCCATTTGAATTATTGGTAGCCGATTTACTCAGAACTGCTCATTTGCATTTTTCTGGGTAAACCTGTGATCTTCGGGGCCTGTTCGGGAGACCACCCAAGGCACACCCGAAGGGATTTTTGTATGAAGCTAGTTTCTGTTGAAAGATGGCCATACAGACTTCAATCACACCAAATTTCACGGATTTCTATGTAGTGGATTTTTCTAGAAAATTTTCCAAAGTTGCCCACTTACCACTTTTAAAAATCCCCAACAGCAACTTCAAAGGAGCATAACTCCTAGATTTTTCATCGGAATGAAGTGAAATTTTGCATGAGACTCTTGTTTACCCTAATCTTTCAAATGGATTTGGTTTGGGTCAATTTAGAATTGGATTTGAATGATTTTCAAGGCAAATGGTATACTTTTTACCAAATTTTCCGAATTTGATTTAACTTGGTTTTGAGCAATTTGTGCTTTGATTTCCATCTTTTGAGATATTCCAGAAATGATATTGACATAAGAGAGGATCTAAAATCCATTTAGATCTTCATGTGAAAATATCATACATTAATCCTTTTTCAAGGTTTTCTATGATTTTTAGCAAGCTTTCTTACTTTATTTTTCGCATGAACATACACTTGGCAACCACCTCGTGTGGATGAATGGGGGTGCCTAACACCTTCCCCCGTTCATAATCTAATCCCCTTACCCATCTCTGGATTTGATTTTCAAGTGGGGTTATTTTTACCCTAGAATGTTTCTTTTGGCTATTTTTGCCTACTTTTGAACTCTTTGGTGTCCATTCTCACCCCAAAATCATGAATGGTGGCGACTCTCCCAATTTTTGCGTTGAGCCCGTGTGTTGACGGAGGGATGATCACCCCGGTGATTTTTTCCCATGTCTCACAATAGGAGGAGATATTTGGATTGTATAGCAGGGTTTAGGGAAACTTTCCCTTAAATGAGGGAGTTTTCCTTTACTTCTTTTATCTCCTTCTTCATGCTTCATCCTTCTCCAACCTCTGGGCTTGAAACCCAACCCTACTTTAGGGATCAGTTTCTTGGCCGTGATTGGCTCCACCATTCCCTGCAAATTGATTCCCAGGCCTTTCCCCGAGTGAAAGTGGTAGTTTTCCATCACTTTCTTCACCATTTTCTCTGTAATAGTCCACTTATTTTCTTTTTTTCTCACACCCCCCAGGTATGAAATTGACCGTTTCGAATTGGAACGAGTGAAACGCAATCTTGTCAACAGTCAAGTCTACATTTATCAAAGGTACGTCAGGTGACACAATGGGAGGCACCAAATTCTCGGCTAGGACTGTTATCACCCTTTGCCCTCTTATGTATTTCACCCTCTGGTGGAGCGTGGATGGTATTGCCCTAGCCGAATGTATCCACGGCCTCCCTAGGAGCAGATTGAAGGCTGCGGGTATATCCATCACCTCAAATGTGATGTTGAAGATATTCGGCCCAATTGTGACCAGCAGTTCAATCTCCCCTAAGGAGTGGATCTTGGAGCTATCAAAAGCCCTCACTATTCTCCCATTCTGTTTAATCTTTGACTAGTCCAGACCTAGCTTGACAAAAGTGATTAACGGGCAGACATTTAATGCCGACCCGTTGTCAATTAGAACCCGTGCGATCATACTGCCCTTACAAAGCACTGTGATGTGCAAAGGGTCAACATGATAACACCCACCTGGGCTTATCTCCCTTTAGGAGAAACTTATCACATTGTGTGACAAGATTTGACCAACCATTTTGCCAAGTTGGTCCAGATCAATGGTCTGGGATACATGTGCACTCTGTAGCACCCTTAACAATGCATCCCTATGCTTTTCCGAATTCAGCAAAAGGCCCAGTATTGAAATCTTGGCCGGGACCTTGTTCAGCTGATCCACAAGATTGAATTCACCCTTTTTGATTATTTTTATAAGGTCGGCTGCCTCATTTTCCGCACCCTGGGGGGTGTCTTCTCCTATTTTTGTCTTTCCTTTTTGTTTCCTTTTTTCTTCTGTTTCTTTTTTCTTTTTTTCTACTTCTATCTCCTTCTTTTTCTCTTCATCCCCTGCACATCTCCCCGACCTCGTCATGAGGTTCACCTCCTCCTGGTTCTGGTTCCTAACCACTGGAACCGTAGCCGTGATTCCCTCGCTGTAATTCCATGGTACAGCGGCCTCAGAATAGGCTAGTTTGGGGATATTAACCACTAATGGCTGGAGTTTGGACCGGGATGTATGGGCCGGTTTAGGGATAATGTGGGATGGCTGAACATTTACAACCAATGGCTGAAGTTTGGATTTTGTTGGGACTGAAAAAGTGATGGAAGCAGTAGTGGGGTCAAGGTTGATGACCAATGGACCCTTTGATGGCTTGGATGGTGAATAAGTGGGTGGACTGCAATTAAAGACCAATGGAGGCCTTGCAGTGTTTATTTGGCCCATGAAGGAGGAGACCCGGTTCAAAGAGGAACTGATGTCCTCAGCAGCATGATTGTTTTTCTGGGAGACCATGTTGATCTCCTCTTCTTCATTCTCTTGGAAAAATCGGACCTGGACCGTGGTCCCTACAGGAGCTATGAGCTGGGATGGGTCAAAGGCCCTTCTTGTGGTGGATATGGCAGTGATAGAGTTGGATGGGCCTGCCCCATTATGGTATGGCAGAGGGTTCTGCCCAATATCACTTCCCGACGGGGCGGGTGCAGCAGTATTGAAAACCAAGGCCTTCTGGTCCAACAGGTCTTGGACCGCATGCTTCAGCATTCAGCAAGTGTCAATAGAGTGCCCCGGTGCACCCATGTGATAGTCGCATGTGATGGCTGGATCAAAATTCCTCCCCTTTGGGGCATTCGGGTTAGGCTCTTTCAGAGTCAAATATTCCCCTTTCAGCAGGGTTGGCAGCAGTTGGGAAAGAGATATGGGAAGGGGAGTAAAGACTCGGTTCCTTCTTGTTGCCATCCAGGCCTCCCGCTCCTCCTTAGTAAAAGTCCTCCTCTGATTCGCGGGCACGGAAGGAGAGAAATTGACATTGTGCGGGGTCTGATACAACTGCTGGGCCTGTTGGGCCTGCTGGGGTGCTGAGATGTTTACATGGAGTGATTTCTTAGCTGGAGGAGCCTGTACCAGGTTCACTTCCCCCTCTTTTCTGGCTCCGTTCTTTTTGAATCCAGCCCCCTTCTTCTGTGCCAAGGAAGCGGAGGAATCAGACTGCCCAGTCAGAGTGGAGTAGTCAATAAGTCTTCCTGACCTAATCCCTTCCTCGATCCGGTCTGCCACCTGGACTAGGGCTGCAAAATTGGTGGTGATCTGCCCCACCAAATGGTTGTAGAAGGGCTGCTCCAGTGTGCCCATAAATGTTAAGATCATTTCAGGCTCCAGCATAGGCGGCCTAACCTGGGAGGCGGCCTCTCTCCACCTCTTGGCGTACTGCCTTACAGACTCCTCTTTCCCTTTGCTCATTCTCATCATGTCGTACCGGTCTGGCACAATCTTTGAGTTAAACTTATACTGGTCCAGAAACGCATCAGCCAGGTCCTTCCATCTCCTGATCCTGCCATGGTCCACTGTGGCAAACCACCTCAGGGTCGACCCTATCAGACTCCTCTGAAAGAGTTGGATTAGTATGCCGTCATCCTGGCCAAATTGGCATAGGGCCCCGCAGTATAGTTTCAAGTGGCTCATAGGGCAGCCTGTGCCGTCAAATTTGTCAAAGTCCGGGCACTTGAATTTGGCTGGTAGACATACATCCGGGTACATGCAGAGCTCATCAAAAGTGGTGCCTCCATAGCTGTTTCCCCCTTTTACCTCTTTTAGTTCTTCCTGGATTCTCTCTACCCTGAGTAACATTTTCCTTTCAGTTTCTTCCCTGGCTTTTTCCTTCTCCAGTTCTTTCTTGGATTCTGCTGTATTTTCCCTGATCAGGATGGGTTCAGGGACCGGTTCAGAAATGGGCTCAGGCATGGGTTGAGCCGGAGGCGGAATATAGGCCTGAGGTGGTGGCGCTTGATGGAAGGTTGATGCTTGGTTTTGGGCCTGGGCCTGTTGGGCCTGAGCCGCCAGTAAGTCCCCCAGCATCTTGGCCAGACCAGCCACTTGCTCCTGCAGCTGGGCAAAGTCTTGAGCGGGGACAGTAGCTTGGGCTTGGTTCTCTTCAGTATTCATGGCTCGGGCTTTGGATCTGGTCACGGGAGCAATGATTGCAAGTAAATGTACTTGGGATAGGAAAAAGCAAAGAAACTTGTCAGCTTCCATTTAATTTGAGACACACCCTTATAAATGTAGACAAGTGGGTTAGGTGAACACAAGTCTGATTTTTTTATTTTTATTTTTATTTATTTATTTATTTTTGCTTGGAATATTTTGGTGCTTCCAAGTGTCCCACAAATTTTTGGTTTTGATTGGTTCTCGTGACCAAACAAAGGTTTTTGGAATATTCTGAGGCTTCCAAATGTCCTAAAAATTTTTTTTGACTTTGAGTGGTTCTCGTGACCAAACAAAGGTTTTTGGAATATTCTGAGGCTTCCAAATGTCCTAAAAAATTTTGACTTTGAGTGGTTCTCGTGACCAAACAAAGGTTTTTTGGAATATTCAGAGACTTCCAAATGTCCTAAAAATTTTTGACTTTGAGTGGTTCTTGTGACCAAACAAAGGTTTTTGGAATATTCTGAGGCTTCCAAATGTCCTAAAAATTTTGACTTTGAGTGGTTCTCGTAACCAAACAAAGGTTTTTGGAATATTCTGAGGCTTCCAAATGTCCTAAAAATTTTGACTTTGAGTGGTTCTCGTGACCAAACAAAGGTTTTTGGAATATTCTGAGGCTTCCAAATGTCCTAAAAACCTTTTTGACTTTGAGTGGTTCTCGTGACCAAACAAAGGTTTTTGGAATATTCTGAGGCTTCCAAAGGTCCTAAAATTTTTGACTTTGAGTGGTTCTCGTGACCAAACAAAGGTTTTTGGAATATTCTGAGGCTTCCAAATGTCCTAAAATTTTTTTGACTTTGATTAATAAAAATAACCAACAAAAGGTTTCTTGGAATATTCTAGGGCTTCCAAGTGTCCCCCAAAGGTTTGACTTGATTGATAAAAATAACCAACCAAAGGTTTTTTCCTTTTCTGAATTTTCTCAATTTTCAAGTTCAAGAGCTTGATTAAAACATGTTTGAATTGAATTGGTATCAAAAAATATGACACCTTGGCTTGCTCTTTGAGTTTCAAAATTAGGTTAAATCCTGAAAGATTTTTTCTTTTTTTAGAGATTTTTATATTCTCTTTGGGGTGCCTAAGGATTATCCACAGTGTTTAGGTATTTTATTCTGGAAATTCGGGCTGAAAAAGCCAATTTACACATTTTTTGCATGTATCCGGCATTAAGGGCCGGATAAGGATATGTCTTATTGTATCCAGCAATAGTAATCGGATACACGCATATACCTTTGTAACCGGTAATTTATACCGGATATGAAGGGAATTGTTCTTAACCGGCCTGAGTTGCCGGTTAATGCCAAAATGGTCCTTTTTGACTCATTTTTTACCAGATTAGGTTATTTTCATTCCCACTTGATGTTCACCTTAACTTGGCCTCTAAAACCTGCCCCAAATTGGGCTTGGACATCATTCTTGCAATATTCACAAATTCATGAGGGTACTTGTACCCTCCGAAGTTATACACCAACTCTTGGTTGGTTGCCTCTTGCTTGGACTTTGGGTAAGATGACCATTAAATTGAGTTGGAAACTCATCCTATGGGTTACACCAACCTTAGGTTATAAACATTTTTGGGAAAAATTTCATCCCAAGCATATGGACACCATGGCTTTTAATTCACATGAAGATAAAAGAATACATGGCTTTTACCTTGCCACCTTGTGTTACCTTCAATATGGTATTATACCTTGGCCTGTGAACATGCAAACAGCCTTCCCACATTTACACCCAATTCCCCAAACGCAATTGTGTACTTTTAGCTGAAAACGTGTTTCTCCACCTTCAAGCGTATGGTTTTTGGGCTTTAGCTTAATTGACAACTTAGAACTCAAGTCTAGTGATGCCCGGAATCGAATCACAGATCCCATTGTCATCACATCATTGACTCAAATTCTAAGGTGAATGTTTTCATTTTCCTTTTCCGAAGTCACGACCTCGGTGCGCCAAGCTACCCACATTCATGGTTCAACTTCCTATAGGTAATGGGTAGGCTGTGCAAAGTGTTTAAAGTGCTCAAGTGCATTTAAAATTGAGGTACATTCATAACGTCCCAGCCCCTTACCACTCTTTTCCGTAGCCATGCATACAATTTCAAGCCAAGGCATATACAATCATATTGAAAGCAACATACAAGCCAATCAAGATGGTAAACACCCAAACATGCTCATGACCAAAAATAACACCCAAAACATGTTATTGTACAAACCAATTAAAACATGGAAGGCATGCTTGAAACCCCCAAAAGTATTACCCCAAATTTCCAGATTTTCATGATTTTTCTCATGCTTAAAGTGTACCATTTCTACCCAAATTGAGGCCTAAAAAATTCAGCACTACTTGACATGATATAAAGGAGGTTTTGATGGTTGAAACATGCTTGAAAACCCCCAAAATATACACTGAATTTCCAGATTTCATGTTCTTCATTTGGATGCTCAAATTACATTGTTTTATGCCCAAATGGAAGCCTAAAACCCAGCAACTAACAATATGATACAAAAAGCTTTTAGCTCGGGAAACATATGCTTGAAAATCCCCAAAATTCCCACCAAGCATTTCAGATTTTTTTTCATTGTTTTCATGCCCAAATCATGTCATCCCATACATTCAAATCAAAAGCATGACATAAAACAAACATTAAGCACGAAAAAGCATTATTCACGGGAAGCTTGCTTGAATACCCCAAAATAAACACAAAATTTCCAGATTTCAAATATTATATTTTTTTAGCTCATGGCATTCAAACCCCAAAATAAAACATGCTATCACACCATATAACCTAGTCATATCACAATATGGGTTTTCCTTTAAACAAAAATCAAGCAATATGCCTATGCCTTTATCCATGTGAATTTTCTAATCATCCAAATCAGTTTTGAGATTCAATATACACAAGCAAAGTAAGCAAAATAGCAAGCATTCAAAAGTAAAGAAAAGCATGAACAAAACACCAAAATTGGCTTAAATCCACAGGTCCCCAGCAGAGTCGCCAGTTGTGAGACACAGGAAAAATCACCGGGATGATTCCCCCTCCGTCAGCACACGGGCTCAACGCAAAATTGGGAGAGTCGCCACCATTCAGATTTTGGGTGTGAATGGACACCAAAAGATTTAATCAATAAGCAAAAATAGCTAAAAGACAAATTCTAGGGTAAAAATAACCCTACTTGAAAATCAAATGCAAAGATGGGTAAGGGGATTAGATTATGAACGGGGGAAGGTATTAGGCACCCCCATTCACCCACACAAGGTGGTTGCCAAGTATTTGTTTATGCAAAAAAAGAAATAAAAAAGCTTGCTAAAAATTATCAAAAACCTTGAAAAAGGAACCAGTGTATGATATGAAAGAGTAGAGGACTACTCTATAGGTCCACGACCTACAACAATTAAGAATTTAACATTGCGGAAACATACACACAGAGAATTATACGAGGAAACCTGAATCCAGATCCAAGAAAAACCTCGAGTCTATATGAGGCGACTAACCCTTCTAATTTCCACTATTGAATGAAAAAACAATTACAAAGGAGCACACACTTAACCTTTACAATTGAACTCACTCAACAGCAATCCACAGCTCGAATCCACAAACTGCAACACAGCTTGAATCCACAAGCTGCAAAACACGATCAATCCAGATCGCAAACAATCACTCAACAGTGATCCACAGTTCGAATCCACGAACTGCAACACAGCTTGAATCCACAAGCTGCAGAACACGATCAATCCAGATCGCAACAATCACCTCAGAGTCCACTGAGACGATCCAATGCAGTAGGAATCCACCTATGCATCCAACAAAGTCGATCACCAATCCAGGCGATCACACGATCAGGTGAAGTTCCGAATTGAAGAAGAATCCTCAAACTTCAATTCCAGGCGATCTATCTCAGATCTCCCCCTCACTCGATCACCGACTCTCTAAAGAAGAATTGATCGAATCTCGAACACCTCAAGATCCAAAATCAAATTGATCCAAAGAAAAAAGTCATTCCTAAAAATTACAGCACGTCTATTTAAAGAAGAAAACTCAGATCGCGTCGAGCGCTGGTGGCGTCGTGGTGCGATCGAGGTAGACGGCTGGAAGCTAACTCAAGTCCCGCTCAGAACAAGTTGACTCAATTAAGGGTGCGCTGCTAGCGGGAGGGAACGCGGCATGTGCACATCTGATCATTAGAATCTTCAATCTCGCTCTACGCTACCAGCGGCGTGTCGGCGTCGCCTTACAACGCTAGTGCACGTGCCTTACTTTCAAAGCACTGTTTCACTTATGCGCTGCCAGCGGAGTGGCAGCGGCGTTGTTCCTCGCAAGTGCCTTTACAAGAGATGCTTTATTTAGACAATCTTTCATTTCCTTGAGCTACCAGCGGTGTGGTAGCTCTGTGGCAGCATCGTCTTCTTCTTCTTTACTAAATTCACTGAATTTTTCATTATTTATTTTGCACATCTTGAAGATTATTAGAAGACATAATTTGTCAAACATTTGCCATAAAAGGAGTGTGAGTTTTCACACTTACAATCTCCCCCTTGGCAAATGCCTGACAACAACCTTAAAACATTGTTTAATATCAAACTCAGTTAATATTGATTTTCATTTAAGAATTTAAAACTACACTGATAAGGGAGACACAATGATTTGGGAGAATCCAGAATTTCATTCATTCAAAAAAGATATACATTGTTCCAACATATATACATACATCCAACCAAATACATACAGCCAACCAACAGAAAACTCCCCCACAAACCAACTTTCAGAAACTACTAAAAAAAACATAACAAACAACATAAAGAAGAAGAAATAACAACAAGCAGCAAGCAGCAACAACCCAGCAGAATCATCATCCAAAAAACTCCCCCTTTCTGGAAGGTGGTTTTGGTTCCCAAGTCCTTGAGTAATGCTTGTACGCGTCTTGGGACCAAGAGTGCAGCCAACAGAGTTTGTGATCCATCTCCAGCTGAGTTCTTCGAATGCTGCTCAGAAAATGATCAGCTTCGTTTTGCATTCGTTGCTGAGCAGCAACATCCCTTTGAACCTCGCCACAAGCAAAATCAACATCCTTTGCAAACTTCTCCAGCTTCTCCTGGGTCTCTGATTTGAACATGCTCATCATGAGCATGTGAGCCCTAACCTCAGAATTGAAAGCCTCCTGAGAGGCTTGCATGGAATTCAATTTGTCCAGGATTGCCGTAGCCTCAGAACTGGACAAAGAGGAGGGAGAAGAAGAAGGCTCCGAAGAAGAAACCAACCGAAAAGGATTTGCTCGTTTGCTTCGGGTGAGGGTGGAGGCATCAATGGGAGGTTTGGGATGAATGATCAATTCAACAGGATCAGGTAAGATCCCCTGGTGAATGCACATGAAAGAGATGAAAATCCCAAATGGGAGAGCAGCAGTCTTGGATTTTAAATTCCGAGACTGAAGGATTTGATTGAAGATGATTGACGGAAGACAGACACTGTCTCTGTTCCAGATAGCATGAAGAAGTCTAGCTCTAGAGTGAGAAATCTCAGAGTGATGATCTGAGGGAACAAGAGAGGCACAAACAAACAGATTCAAGATCCTGAGAAGATCTTGGAAAGAGCCATGAGGCAGATAGTTGGGCTTATTTTTTATGGAGGTGGGAGCACCCTGAACAATCATAGAAGAAATGATTGACTCCATGGGAGGATCAGAGTGAGAATCAAAAAAATCAAAGGAGGGAGAATCAACAAGGGGCAGTTCTAGAAGAGATGAGATAAGCTATTTCGAGAAGTCGAAAGAGATGCCCCTGACATAGGCTTTGACAAAGCCTTGATTGGCTAGATGAAGATGATGGAGGTTCGAATAGAATTCTCGAACCAGGTCAGGATATGCAAAACCACTTATCAAAGCAAATTTTTTCCAACCATTGTCCGAAAACAATGAGTAGAGAGGAGATTCAGAAAATGAATCAAGCTTAATGGCCCTTTCCAAAAGGAGTGGCCTGTGCTTGAAGAACTCATTAAAATCAGATAAACCATTCCCAAGGAATGGTTCAGAGGAATGAGAAGGGGAAGGGGGTCTCACTGGTGGAGAAGATACAACCGGTGAGGTTCTTACTAGAGGAGAAGAGGTGGAAGGAGAATCAGTTCTAGACTTCTTCTTGGGAGGCATGATGGAAAGAAAACAGAAAGAAATAGACGAAAGAGAAAAACACAAGCAAAGCTAGACAAAGCCCTAATGGCAGAACAATCTACCAAACCCTAACTTGGAAGGACGAGAGAAGAACACTGAAAAAGGAAGAAGCAAGACGAAGATAAAAAAAATTTTACCTGAACAGTGGACAAGGTTGACGGAAGGTAAGCACGAAGGCAAGGATAGACCACGACACGAGGAGTGAAGAGAGCCTCAGGTAAAAAAAAAAGAGGTAAAAAAGTGAAACAGATTTCACCTTTTTATAGACAAAAAGGACACGTTGCCAGCGTGCCTCCGACGACGCTTAACAGGGCAAGTGCCAAAGCATGAAGAAGAGAGAAGGCTACCGGCACGCTTCTAGCGACGTAGAAGGTGCACATGCACAAACAAGAAAAAACACACTCACAAGGCAAAAATGTATAAAAAGAGTTTGAACCATTTTTCATGAAAAACTCATACATCTAAACACAAAGCTAAGATTTTAACTAAACCAAAAATCATCCAGATAATCAACTTTTATTCAATCTAAGAAGTACTTATCACAAAACTGATCATGAAAAACCTATCAAGGTTAATTCAGGTGTTACACATTTCATATCGATGACCAAAATTTTCTTCATGGTTTCTCATACTATAAATTTTCTTCAAGATATTGAGCACACATGTATATTCATGAAACATTGCTTGTGTAGTGTGTGAAATATTTTTGACTTTTACACTTTTTGCATATGAAAAGCTATTTTAGTGTAATCATACTTGGAAAGTATAGACATACCCCAAACTTCATTTTGGTGGCTTTTGCACATCAGAGATAGGTAGCCTTTTCTGATATCTTTTTCTTTTCTTTTTGAAGAAGGCATTGACCCTTAAAAAACCTGAGTTTATAGTTCATTCCAAGAATATACCTTCTTTCTCTTTTTCTTTTTGAGAATTACAGTGGCTTTCACTCTAATCTCTATGGCAGCCATTTCCAAAACTTTTCTTTTCATAAAGGTGATAGCCTATAGATCCCAAGCTTCAACACATAATAAACTTCAATACACAAAGGTGTTTAAGACAAAAGTGATAGTTGAGAACACAACATTTCTGTCAATATGCATAGACTCAAGCTTCCTGAATTTAGATTTTAGTATCAAGAACACATAAATTCATTTTGAACAGACATGTAAATCATTTTACATCTAAATTAACTCAAAACAGAACCTGATTTTCAGTTTTGAGAGCATACTCCTAGGGATTTCCTAAGAGTTTCAAATCTGTTCTGATCTAAAGGTTTAGTGAAAATATCAACTAACTGTTTTTCAGTAGATATATATTCAATCATAACAGTTTTGTCTTCAATTAACTCTCTTATAAAGTGATGCCTGATGTCTATATGTTTAGTCCTTGAGTGTTGAACAGGATTTTTGGAAATGTTTATGGCACTCTGATTGTCACAGAAGAGAATCATTTGGTCCTGATCTAAACCATAATCAGATAGCATTTGTTTCATCCAAATTAGTTGAGTACAACTGCTTCCTGTAGCAATGTACTCTGCTTCAGCAGTACTCAGTGAAACTGAGTTTTGCTTTTTGCTTAACCAAGCAATGAGGTTATTACCCATATAAAAGCAACCACCAGAGGTGCTTTTTCTATCATCCATACATCCAACCCAATCAGCATCAGTGTATCCAGTAAGATAGGGTTTGTTTCTTTGGAAAACCAAATTCCCAGATCAACAGTTCCATTTACATATTTTATTATCCTTTTCACAGCATTTAGATGAGATTCTTTAGGATTAGCCTGATATCTTGCACAAACTCCAACACTAAAGCTTATATCAGGTCTACTTGCTGTTAAGTACAGAAGACTTCCAATCATCCCTCTGTACAAGGTAGGGTCTATATCCTTACCAGATTCATCTTTTCCAAGCTTTAAGCTAATACTCATAAGAGTCCTAGCATGTTTTGCATGAGTTAAACTGAATCTCTTGACTAGATTTCTAGCATATTTTGCTTGAGAGAAAAAAATCCCTTGTTGAGATTGATAAATCTGAAGTCCTAAGAAAAAGTTCAGTTCACCCATCATACTCATCTCAAATTCACTTTTCATTAAGTCTCCAAAGGAGTGAGCATGATTTTCAGAAGTAAATCCAAACACTATGTCATCAACATAGATTTGAGCAATCAAAATATGTTTGGACTCTCTTTGAATAAAGAGAGTTTTATCCACATTTCCTCTCATAAAACCAGATTCAAGTAAAAAAGAGGTGAGTCTCTCATACCAAGCTCTAGGAGCTTGTTTGAGTCCATACAAGGCCTTGTTCAGCTTATAAACATGTTTAGGATGATTTGTGTCCTCAAATCCTTTAGGTTGCTCTACATAGACCTCTTCATTCAGATATCCATTCAAGAATGCACTCTTAACATCCATTTGAAACAGTTTAAACTTCAAATAGCATGCAATAGACAAAAGTAATCTGATTGATTCTAACCTAGCTACAGGAGCAAAGGTTTCATCAAAATCTATTCCTTCTACTTGGGTGTATCCCTGAGCAACAAGCCTAGCTTTATTTCTGGTTACTATCCCATTCTCATCAGATTTGTTCTTAAAAATCCATTTGGTTCCTATCACATTCAGATCAGAGGGTCTTTCAACCAATTCCCATACATTATTTCTAGTAAATTGGTTTAGTTCTTCATGCATAGCATTTAACCAAGATTCATCCAACAAGGCATCTTTATAAGATTTTGGCTCAAATTGAGATAGATAAGAAAAAAATCTTACCTCATTATGTAATTGATGTCTTGTTCTTACACCATCTGAAATATTTCCAACAATTTGCTCAGTTGGGTGATCTTTGAGAGTTTTTGTCAAAGGAACAACTTCATTGCTTGAGGAAGCATCTCTGATTTCATCCTCTTCATCTACAACCTGCAAAAGTTCACAGTTAGTTCCTTCATCATCTATTAACACATTAATAGATTCCATTACAACAGATTTTTGCAAGTTAAAAACTCTGTATGCTCTACTAGAAGAAGAATATCCTAGAAAGATTCCTTCATCACTTCTAAAATCAAATTTTCCTAGATTTTCTTTGTCCCTTAGGATATAGCATTTACTTCCAAAGACTCTAAAATATTTCAAGTTTGGCTGTTTTCCTTTCCAAATTTCATAAGGAGTTTGTTTCCACCCAGATCTGACATATATTCTGTTACTTATATAACATGCAGTATTTATTGCTTCAGCCCAGAATTTTGTTGACACTTTCTTGGCTATCATCATGGTTCTAGCCATTTCTTGCAAAACTCTGTTTTTCCTTTCCACAACTCCATTTTGCTGTGGAGTCTTAGGAGCAGAAAATTCATGTTTAATTCCTTGTTCTTCACAGAATTTGGAAAACATCTGATTTTCAAATTCTGTCCCATGATCAGATCTTATTCTAACAATCCTTCCTATTTGCAAGTTCTTTTCAACTTGAATTTGACAGCACAATTGTTTAAAACAATCAAAACATTCAGATTTTTCTCTTAGAAAATTTACCCAGGTGCATCTACTGTAGTCATCTACAGCAACAAAGATATACCTCTTTCCTCCAAGACTTTCAGTCTTTGTAGGTCCCATCAAGTCCATATGAATCAGTTCTAATGGTCTAGAGGTTCCTACAATGTTGGTTTTCTTGTGTGTGGCTTTGATTTGCTTTCCTTGATTGCAAGGACCACACATTCCTTTCTTTTTATTGTTCCCAAACTTGAGAATTCCTCTAACCAATTCAGACTTAGAGATTTTTGACAAATCTCTATAGTTAATGTGACCAAGTCTTCTATGCCACAAATCAATTTCATTGCATACAGAAGATTTTAAAGATTTTTCATTGTTTCCAATGATTTCATAACAATTGTCACTTGTTCTTACACCTATAAGAACAGTTCTACCAGAATTATCCAAAATTTTACATTCTTTTCTGGTAAAATTTACAAACAATCTTGAATCACATAACTGGCTAATACTGATTAAGTTTGCCTTCAAACCAGATACAAATAAAACATTTTTTAGACAAACTCCATTAGGACCAGTTACTGTTCCTCTACCTTTGACTTGAGAAGTGCTACCATCACCAAATGTTACACTTCCACCAAAATATTCTTCAAAGGTACTAAACATAGACTTATGTCCACACATATGTCTTGAACAACCACTATCCAAGTACCACATGTTGACATCATGAGCTTTCAAAGCTACATGAACCACATTTGCAACTAAGGAATCTTTTCTAACCCAAATCTGTTTTTCATGTTTTCTGAGAAGTTCCTTCATCAACAATTTTAGATTTTGAAGGAAGTTTCTTTGACAGATTTGTAACTTTCTTATTTAATGATTCAGTCAATTTCAACAAAGAATCAAATCTGTTATATAAATCCAAGGACTGACTTTGATTTACTTTCCTCTTACTGTCAAAATCTCCCTTGGGAAAACCATGCAAAACATAACACTTTGGTCTTATATGACCCTTTTTATTGCAATGATGACACACAGGTATGAATCTATATTCAGAAGAATCAAAATTTCCAGATTTGACAGTATTTCTAAACTGTACAAATTTAGATTTTTCAGATTTTGAAGATTTACCTGTTGAGCTTACTTCTCCAGCAGAATTTTTCTGTGAAGATTCCTTATTTTGATTACTTAAACTCATTCTCTTTTCAGCAGAATTTGAGCTTTCAGGAACTTCTTTTGATGTTGGTTCCTCATCAATTTGATGATTTCCTGCAGAAAAATTTGAAGCATTAGATTGAATTGAATTTGAAACTTTCTCAAGTTCAATAACTTTACCTTGAAGTGCAGAAATCTGAGCTTCCTTTTCTTTTAATTTTTCAGTCAAAGAAGTTACCAGAAAATTTTCTTTGGCATGTCTTTCAAGTAACTTCTTGTTTATTGAATCTATTTCTGCAAGAGCTTTATTTTTCTCTGTTTCTGATTCCTTCAATTTTTTACTCAGTTTCTTGACTTTCTTCTGAGCTCTATTGAATTCCTTATAGAGCTGATTGTAGGCTTCTTGTAATTCTTCTTCATCATCTGATAGAGTCTCTTTATTATCTCCTGCAATGCCAGAGATTGAACTACCAGAAGAAGATGAGTAAAAGGAATTGAAAGCAGTAAAATTAGCAGAAATATCCTCATCTGATTGTGAATAATTATCAATATTACTATCATCCCAAGTAACCTGATAATTTGTCTTTTTCTTTTTATCCTTTGAGGGACAATCAGAAGCAACATGTCCAAATCCTCTACATTTATAACACTGAACTTCATCATTCTGAGAAAATTTCTTCTCCTTTCTTAGATCAGAAACTTTCTTATTAGATCTTCTATTAGATCTGTCCATGGATAACACAGGATTGGATTGTCTCTTTTTAAACATTTTCTTGAACTTTTTAGCTAAGAGAACTAATTCATCCATATCTACATCAGAATTATCTGATTCTTCATTATTTACAGATTTTAGAGCGATTCCTTTACTTCTTTTAGGAATATTCAGATCAAGCTCATAAGTCTGTAAAGATCCTACCAGATCTTCAATTCTCATGGTATCTACATCTTTTGCCTCTTGAATGGCAGTAACTTTAGGTCTGAATTTTTCAAGCAAAGATCTCAAGATTTTTCTAACAACCTTAGATGTAGAGATCTTTTCTCCAAGGTTAAAACTCGAATTAACAATATCAGACAGTCTAGCATAAAATTCATCAAAAGACTCATCATCTTTCATGTATAGAGTTTCGAAAGATGTTGTAAGTCTTTGAAGTCTAGACAGCTTGACAGCTGAGGTTCCTTCATGAGTAACCTCAAGAATGTCCCAAGCTTCCTTACCGACTTCACATGAGGAAATTCTCCTGAATTCCTCAACACTTACAGCACAAAATAAGGCATTCATTGCCTTGTTGTTCCATCCACATAGATCAGATTCAGCTTTATTCCACTGATCATGAGGTTTAGGAATCACAACACCTCCTTCTGTTGTGATTTCTGGTGGATGATAACAATTACAAACCGAGAGCCAGACACGCTCATCGATAGATTTCAGGTAAGCTCTCATCCTTGCTTTCCAGTAAGAATAATTGTTACCTTCAAATAATGGAGGTCTAGAGGCAGATCCTCCATTTCCAAAGTCCATGCTATAGATCTAGATCACACTTTATATAGCAATTCAAAGTGAATAGTCTCTGATACCAATTGAAAGAGTAGAGGACTACTCTATAGGTCCACGATCTACAACAATTAAGAATTTAACATTGCGGAAACATACACACAGAATTATATGAGGAAACCTGAATCCAGATCCAAGAAAAACCTCGAGTCTATATGAGGCGACTAACCCTTCGAATTTCCACTATTGAATGAAAAAACAATTACAAAGGAGCACACACTTAACCTTTACAATTGAACTCACTCAACAGCAATCCACAGCTCGAATCCACGAACTGCAACACAGCTTGAATCCACAAGCTGCAAAACACGATCAATCCAGATCGCAAATAATCACTCAACAGTGATCCACAGTTCGAATCCACGAACTGCAACACAGCTTGAATCCACAAGCTGCAGAACACGATCAATCCAGATCGCAACAATCACCTCAGAGTCTACTGAGACGATCCAATGCAATAGGAATCCACCTATGCATCCAACAAAGTCGATCACCAATCCAGGCGATCACACGATCAGGTGAAGTTCCGAATTGAAGAAGAATCCTCAAACTTCAATTCCAGGCGATCTATCTCAGATCTCCCCCTCACTCGATCACCGACTCTCTAAAGAAGAATTGATCGAATCTCGAACACCTCAAGATCCAAAATCAAATTGATCCAAAGAAAAAAGTCATTCCTAAAAATTACAGCACGTCTATTTAAAGAAGAAAACTCAGATCGCGTCGAGCGCTGGTGACGTCGTGGTGTGATCGGGGTAGACGGCTGGAAGCTAACTCAAGTCCCGCTCAGAACAAGTTGACTCAATTAAGGATGCGCTGCCAGCGGGCTGCTAGCAGGAGGGAACGCGGCATGTGCACATCTGATCATTAGAATCTTCAATCTCGCTCTGCGCTACCAGCGGCGTGTCGGCGTCGCCTACGCTAGTGCACGTGCCTTACTTTCAAAGCACTGTTTCACTTATGCACTGGCAGCGGAGTGGCAGCGGCGTTGTTCCTCGCAAGTGCCTTTACAAGAGATGCTTTATTTAGACAATCTTTCATTTCCTTGAGCTACCAACGGTGTGGTAGCTGTGTGGCAGCATCGTCTTCTTCTTCTTTACTAAATTCATTGAATTTTTCATTATTTATTCTGCACATCTTGAAGATTATTAGAAAACATAATTTGTCAAACATTTGCCATAAAAGGAGTGTGAGTTTTCACACTTACATGATATATTCACACGAAGATCCAAATGGATTCTAGATCTTCTCTTATGTCAATATCATTTCTGAAATGTCATAAAAGGATAAAAATCCAAGCAAAAGAGTGTACAAAGCCAAGTTGAATCAAATCCGGAAAATTCGGTGAAAAGTAATGCCATTTGTCTTGAAATCATTCAAAATCAATTTTAAATTGAATCAAACCAAATCCGTTTGAAAGATCATGGTAAATAAGAGACCCATGCAAAATTTCACCCCATTCCGATTAAAATCCTAGGAGTTATTCTCCTTTAAAGTTGCTGCTGGAGAAAATCAAAAGTGGCAAGTAGGCAAGTTCGGAAAATCACCTAGAAAAATCCACTCCATAAAAATCCATGAAATTTGGTGTGATTGAATTCTGTATGGCCATTTTTCGAAAAAAACTAGCCTCATACAAAAATTCACTCGGATGTGCCTTGGGTGGTCTCCCGAACAGGCCCCGAAGATCACAGATTTACCCAGAAAAGTACTAATGAGCAGCTCTGAGTAAATCTGTTACCAATAATACAAATGAAATCAAAAAATTATGAAACCAACTGAATTTGAAAATAGACTCATAAATGAGTGCCCAGAAATAAAAATCACTCGAATCGGACTTAAAACGAACACATGGCGCTCCGTCGAAGTGACAAGTTCTGTATTTGAACCTGAACTGTCCAATCAACTTCGACAGAGAGGTGTCAAAAATTCGCATGATAGGAATTAATGAAATTTGGTGGACATAAACTAGACAGCCTCACCTTTCCCATGGTTCTGGAATCACTTCAAAATTCATCCGGACGATGAAGTTATGAGTGTCCGAAGTCGGGGTACAGTTGCTGTCAAGTTAAGCCCTTTTTGGAGAAAAACAATTCAAAACTGTGACAAAGTATGTGCAATTCGTGCAAGATGAATACAAAACCCTTAAAAATCATTTCAAAACATTCCAGAATTGATTGAGGCCATTTATTTCAGATTTATCACAATAAATGCAATAAACCCAACATATGAGCCTATCCCGCCAAAATCATGTGCTATGTATGTGTAAGTGTAAAAACCATTCCAATAGCATAGCGAAGATATCAAGCATGTATATCAATAAAAATGGGGTTCTAAAAACAACCCAAGGTTCCGTTCCATTATCATTTCCCTTAGTTCTCTCTCCCCGTTAAACACGGTTCTTCAAGATAATCTTGGGGTACTTTGAATATGAAACGGTTTTCAATCATTCAAAAGGCTTATACAAGATAGGTTCTAGCACTAGGATCAATCCCGAGTCTCGTTTCTCCTAGATCCCGCCTTCACGTTTTACGGCTAGGGGGAGTCTTGAGATACTTTGAGCCAGGGAAGGGTTTTCATATACATAGAAGGCCTTATTCTACAGAAAGGTAGAAGAAGAGATCTAAATCTAGGAATGTAAATTCAGAAAATAAAGAAGGGGTTTGAGGCTTACCTGGGGTTCTGGAAGCAATCCGGCGGCGGTTCCCTTCTTCACTCGGAGCTCTTGGATCTCCAACTTCTTGGCAAGAATTGTTGGCAAGAGAGTTAATGGCCATTTGCTTAAGGAGGAGCCTCCTATTTATAGGCAAAGGCTAGGGTTAGGGTTGGTAAGATGGTAGACACAACATAATGTCCATAGCCCACCAACCTTAACCTTAAGGCTATTTCCAAGATTTCCCCTCATTTAATGAGGGACATGATGGTAAAAAGTGAAATCTCTCGGAAAACCCTAATTTTGAGCAAAACTAGTGTATCCGGCATGTCAAGCCGGATACACAAGTGCCTTAATGTATCCGGCATATGATACCGAATACACTGAGGTCTGCTTGTATCCGGCCTGTTCCATCGAATACGAAGAAAAACACTGTATCCGGCCTGAGTTACTGGATACAAGGAAAAAACTCATTTTCTCAAATTATGTGCTGGCCTTCAAGGAGATAAGGATTTTTTATGATTATTGATCACTTTGACAGTGCAATTTGGGGTGTCTACATTGCTTTGACCCGTATTTCATAATTTAAGGGTTGAACCATCATTTCTTTTGACCCGGCTTATTTGTTTGATTAAACCTTGACTTTGAATTTGATCTCATTTACCAAAGTCAATTATTTGACTTGGTCAACTTTTTGACTTGATACAAAAATTTTAGTGTCTACAAGCAGGTTTACACATTAACCCTTCAAAGAGTGCTATATTTTGCAGTATAGTCCCCCAAAGTATGCAAGATGCTATTGTCGAAAAATTCCGAGTACCAATCGGTAAACTTCCTATAAGATATTTGGGATCGTCTCTTATCTCCACGAGACTTAAAGCTGTGGATTGTGAAGCACTGTTGCTGAAGATCAGAATGAAAATAGAGTCCTGGAAGGCGCGTGCTCTCTCTTAGGCAGGCCGGCTTCAGTTAGTAAAGGCAGTGTTATTCTTGACAGCAATCAATTGGTTGTCGGTATTTATCTTGCCGAAAAAGGTTCTTCAAAAGGTGGAGAGTTTGTGTAGGAGCTTCTTATGGTCAAGGCCTGATTTACGTAAGAAGATTGTTCCTATCAAGTGGGAGGTGGTATGTTCTCCAGCGGATGGAGGAGGTTTGGGATCCATTGATATTAGACTATGGAACAAAGCGGCCGTGGCTCGCCATCTGTGGAACATTGTAGCCCCACGTAATCTCCTTTGGCCGGAGTGGATCAAAAAATATTTGCTGAAGGGTAGGAGCATAAAGGCAGGTGACGATCCCATCAGTTTCTTCATGGGTATGGTGGAAGGTTTTGAATCTACGAGAGTAGGTGTATGGTTTTATTCAGTACAAAATAGGTGATGGTTCTGATACCTTTTTGTGGGTTGATAATTCGCATCCGTTTAGCCCACTCTTGCAGCGGATTGGTCCGAGATTATGCTATGCTCCTCCATTAAATGCCAAGGTATCAGCATTAATTTTGAATAACTCGTGGAGAGCTCATACGGCTAGGTCTCATGACCTGATGAAAATTTGGAGTGAACTTGCAAATATGCCATCCCCAAACCAGGAATCTAAAGATAAGGTGCTTTGGAAGCCTTCGAGCTCAGGTGAATACTCATAGAAGGAGACGTACAACGCCACATGAGAGTTCCAAAACCAACAGTTGCTTGGAAGGAGGCTGTGTGGTTCACTGAAGAGATACCCAGACAGGCATTTATTCTTTGGGTGGCTATCCTGAGACGTCTACCGACTCAATATAGGTTGCAGAAATTTAATCTTATATCAAGTTCGAAGTGTTCTCTCTGTCAGGCAACTATTGAGGATCTAAATCATATCTTCTTCTCTTGTTCATTTTCAGCAAAGATTTGGAGGGATACCATGCGCAGAGATGGTATCAATTGTAATCCAAGGCAGTGGAATCAGACTGTAGATTGGGCTGTCTCAAAATTAAAAGGGAAGCATATCATTGCAAAGATAAGGAAGGTTTCCCTGGCTTCCATGGTTTATCATGTCTGGAATGAGAGAAATAGAAGGATATTTCAGTTTAAAGCTAGGCCGCCGGAGGAGCTGATGAAGACCATAGCTTTTGATATTTATTATAAATTTTCTAACATGCTTATAGAGGTCAACGATAACCCTAGGAACAGGCAGGTTTGTGAAACCAAGGTTTTCTCACTAATTTGGTACTGAATAGTCAGGGCAATTGTTGTGATATGGCACATTTTGTTCGCTGAATTGAATGGCAGGGTATTTGAATAGGACTGGGATGTTTTTAGTAATTCCCTGGTGTGAATAGGTATCTGTGTTTTGGACATTGTTTTGATGGTTTGGGCTTTGAAGCCCAGTCACTATGCATATCATGCACACCTTTTCATATTAATACACTTTTGGCTTAATTTCCCCAAAAAAGAAAAAAAAATGATGTACCCATCAAACTTGATGTGGTAACTTCCATATATGTAGAAATCTCGATTCGTGGCCATTTGATCTAGTTTAGTTACTGGTGTATCTTTATATATGCCCTTCTGATTCATTGTACCTCCTTAAGTTGGCTGGTTTCATCTCTCTGAAAAAGTTGGTTGGCCTAACTACATTTCAGTATGCTTGGACTACTGAAAAGAGATGTTTGCATCAGAGCAAACTTTGATTTCTACTACAATCATTTGCAGCCCAAACCCATCTAAACCCAGACAGCTTTGGATGGTTTGCGAGTTTTATGGTATAAATCTGTCACCCCGCCAACTCCATCAGGTTTTTTCATGGATCTTGTTTGACCCCAGGGGGTTTGCCAATACCTCATTTTATGCCATCCTCAACCGTTTACTTAAGGGAATGTTCAGACAGGAAGGATTGGATAGGAAATTATCATCTCTATGCTAAAGGAGAGCTTCCCAGTTCATATTGGTATCATTCATGTGGACAGATATAGGAATGGCAACAGTTCGGTTAAAATCAATAAACCAAACCGAACTTATTATGGTCGCTTTTGAATTGTCCTTAATTGGGTTTATGCTATACAAAACCAATACGGTTTCGGTTTTAAAGTCAAACCAGACAGATTAAATATACATGTTTAAGTCAGACCATCAACCTGAGATGGTTTGTTTATAGGTTAAAACCAATAAACTAAACTGAACCAAATATATTAAGCCCGTTTGTATCAAACAGTTTTGGTTCAGTTCCAGTTATATGCTTAAAAAAAGGGAGTCAGTTTCAATTTTTCTCAAAACCAAACCAAAACCGAACCACTGCCATCCCTGGACATCTCTGAATGGGAGTAAAATCTGAGTGCGAAAGCAATGGACTTCAGAGGATTATGCTATGACTTTCTCATTGCTCATAATAATTACAGTGACAAATAATACCTACAAAATGGAAGCAGATTCAGCCAAATTATTCGAGGTACAAATGAAGTATACCTGATATATCCAAAAGAGAAATATTGGGAATGAAGTCATTTGCAGAAAATGCCAAGGCTATCTGTGATTTTGTTGATGCTCCTGACTTTCAGATTCAATCTCCCTCACACAATCCACTATGTACTGGACCTTCTGGGACATGTTATCTGTGTATTCCTCAACATGCTTGAAAATCAGATCAAGATATTTTTTGTATGCTAAACATCGCTCTCTCTCAAGGAGAAGCTGTTGATTTAGATCCTGAATTTTATCGTGTTCAGCCTACAAAAAGTTCAAAACAAAAAAGTGGAAAAGGGGATGTAAGATTTACAATATAATTTACTGAACATTAGAATCTGAATCCATATTTGGTTGACTGAGTATCATTGAGATATTTTCACTAAAAAAAAGCGTATAATCAATTGCTGCAGTGTCTTGAGGAAATTTAATCCTTCATTGCATATTCCCCTCATTCCACATTCCAGGGAACAAATCCCTGGTTGCAAACACAAACTCATCATTTTCATCCACAAGCTTACAGATCACATTATGTACAAATTTCCTGACAATACATTGACCAGAAACAGCATAAAACTCACAAAGCATGAGTAGTATATCAAAGTACAGATCTTTCAATTATTATCAAAAAGAATTCAACATTAATAGCACAATTATAATAAGAATGAGAAGATTAAAAATATAAAACACAAGTTAAAAAAAGAAGTTTCATCACTTAAAATTTTATAATAAATCCGAAGTAGAAGAAGAGAAAGATGTTCCATCAATTAAAATTTAAAATATATTTAAAAGAATTAATTATTTTAGTTGAGTCCTTGAACCCATATTTTGGCGTTTGACAAATTCAAGACCTTATGTTCCCACATCCAACTCTAATATACATACATGACTTATCAAAAAACATACATACATGGTAACTAATTTTTATTTTATTTTAAGATGCTTTATTCTATTACTAGGTAACTAATAGTATATGCATTTCTTCATACATTTATATGACATATATTAAACTCTGTGGAACTATAATCCTGTACAAGGAACAAGAGTATGTGGTGAATGCAATGCTGAAAAAGCTTAACCCTCACTAGAACTTCAAAGGAAGATATAATCTCTCTCATGACTTACGTTGACATAAAATATTCCCTTCTTCCTCCTCCATTAACTTAGAAGGAGATGCCTGAAAGGTGCACGGTAAAATGCTTTTTCTTCGGAGGATGGAACTATTTTAAGTTCTTGTTCCCATGTCATACCTCAATTAATCTAAATATTCACACTTTTATTCCCGCAATGTTCAAGTTCTACAAATTTTTTTCCTGATTGTTAGACACACGTCTTTAGTCTTCTTTCTTAAGAAAATAAAATATGATGCTTTAAAGAAAACGATAGGTACTAGAATGTCGTAAATGCTCATTTAATCAAATTTTTCTAAGCTATCTTCTTTGCAGATGATGCAGTCTTTATAGGTCATGCTAGAGACACCCCAAAATCGGAGAGTTTTAAACTAAGCAGTGCGAAGGCCAAATCTATAAAATACCCTTTTAATACAATAACAATATAACTAATGAAACTATTAAAATTGACAATAAGTGGAGAGGTGCTTCTAGGGTGATGTGTGAAATTGATGAAGATGTGGCACATAAGATTAGAGCTAATTGGCTTAAGTGAAGGGATGCTTCTAGGGTGCTACATGACAAGGGAGTTCCACTTAAAGGTAAGTTTTATAAGATAGCAATTAGACCAGCTACGTTATTTGACATGGAATGTTGGGCGGCAAAGAAACAATATATTCAAAAGACGAGTGTTACCAAGAGGAGGATGCTAAGATGGACATGTGGAAGTCAGAAATAAAGATATTCAAAAGTGATTAGGCAGAGCATGCATTAGATATAAAATTGAAGAAAGTAGCTTAAGGTGGTTTTGAAATGTAAAGCAAAGACCTATAAATGCACTATAAGAAGGTGTGAGATGATGCATATTGAAAGGCCTTAAGAGATCAAAAGGAAGAGAATTAGCTGAATTGTATATTTTTTATAGAGCGGAATGAAGAGACAAGATTTGTATCACCAACCCCACTTCGGTGGGAACTGGCTTATGTTGATGATGATCTTAAGATATCTCAAAATTAGAGTCCCAAAAATTGAATTAATTCAGTAACAAAGAGAATTTTCTGGTGGAAATTAAATAAAGTTCAAGAAACAAGATTCAAAAGGCCTCACATTCTGAAAAAAATATATAAGTTCAACTGTAGATTAACATTGAGAATTACACTATGAAATTGATGTTAGCCTCTGAATGATATAAGTGGTTTTAATGTATCTTGAAAATAGATTAAGTTTAAATGAAAGTAATTCATTCTATCTGAATAAAGCTTTAAAATTATTTCTCATCAAAATTGAAAGAAATATTTTATTCCAATAAGTTGAGCACCTGGCTCAAGTGAATCATCTGTGTTTCTGTACGCCCTTATTCTTTCAATGAGTATGAGTTTAACAGTTTTCCATTAACCTATGTGACAATGACATGGAGAAAACAAATTCAGATCCAAATAGTTTTCATTTCTACTTCTGGAAAAGATTCATGAATAACTGTATTATAGGTGCTGATGTTGTTGATTTGTTTCTTCTTGAGTTTCAGATAGGCAAATGGGGCTGTTTTATGCATATTGATGTTTTTTTTAATTAATAATATTGTTTTATGAATATTGATTTGTTAATGGTTGAAAAAAATCAATGGTACAAGCTAGCAGAAAAAACAAGAGGCCAAACAAGGATTACTTTCATAAATTTCTTTACATTCATATATAGCAACCAACCACCACAGCAAGTTGACCGCTCTCATGTAATAGAAACCTTGATAGTTAAAAACTCCTCGTCCTCTACTTGTGAATTTTACACTTATTTTCCAAGATTGTATATTAACCACATTAGACATTAGAAATTGAAGTTTATGCCAAGGGTAAGCCATGAGTCCTTATCTGTTTACATTTGGATAAATTAATTAGCCATATCAAAGAGAAGGTTCCTTGGTGCTTGTTTTATTTACATGCAAAATTACAGTTATGGGGGGAACTTTAGAATTAAAGGATTTTAAAATAAGTCGAACTAAAAGCAAGTATGGAAAGAGTAACTTTAATACAAATAATCATAGAGGTGAGGCAACAGTAAGATTTAGGAATCAAGAGATGCCTAAAAGTAATATATTTAATTGGATCAGTTATTCAAAAGAAAGAAGATATTGATGAGGATGTTGTGCATAGAATTAGAGCTGGTTGGCATTGATGGAGAGTTGTGTTTGGGATCCTATGTAATTTACAAGTCCCAGGAAAATTTTCTATGACAATTATTAGGCCTATTTTGATGTATGGATCATAATGTTATGCAACAAAAAGGCAATATATGCATTGGATGAACATAGCATAGCTGAGATACGGATATTGAGAAGGGCGTGTGAGAAGACTAGGAAAGATAAGATAAAGAAATAAAATATTCAAAAGTGGTTAGATGCTGTCCCAATAAGTGATGAGATAAAAGAGAGTAGGTTAAGATGATTTGAACATGTAAAACAAAGACCAAGGAAGGAAATTATGAGAAGGTGTGAGGAGGTTTTCATTGAAGGATCTAAGAGGGAAATGGCAAGACTAAAAAGAACATGAGTGGAGTTAGAAAGGATATGAATACCAATAGACTAACTAAAGATATGGTCTTTGATAAATTCGGATGAACATATAGGAGTGGCATTTCTAACCTCAACTAGTTGGGACAAGGCATTTGATGATTGATTGCCCAACGTAGATGGTTTGGAGCCTCTTCTCTTGAATCCTGTTGTATAAGGTGTTGCATATTGTCCTTCCTAGAAAACTAGGATTTGCAGACTCAAATTCAGAAAGCAAATGAAATTTAACCAAAAAAAGTGGCTTCTTTTAATTTCTTCATCCATTCATAATTACTTTGCTGCTATAGTAACAATACACAATTTGAAGTCTTTTGTTTCCAAACAGGTTCATGGTGTTTCTACCAGAGTTATATCTACAAAATGTAAATCCATGCCAGAATCCCAACTTCTCATTTCGATAACAATGATAGATTTTTTCTCTCCATATCAGTTGAAAATCAATATTAACGGATGCTCTTTAGCATTCTAGACCTAAAATGTAATGGTGCCATAACAGGGATCATGACCACGCCTCGTGTACCTGCAACTATCCAACCCACCTACAAGTTGCTGCAAGTGCCAAAATGATATAAGGAATTAGATTCCAAATTTTAATGAAATGGATCCTTCTAACATCACTGAATGGGGCAATACAGGAGGTCCTTGACAGTTAGTGCAATTTTTCACAAAGATTGTTCTTTCAAGTTTCAATCCAAATGGTCATGCATTCAAGCGAGATCCTGGATCAACCAGCTAGGAAGTAGACAAATTGCATGAAATAGAAGCTGCTGTGTAGCAACTGCCACGATCAATAGATGGTGCATAAATTGAAGCAAACGTGACAGTTTCTAAAACTGCCACTACAGTGCTATACCATTCCCTCTCTTTTCTTCCCACTCCCTCACCGGGTCCCCTATGTAAAGCTCTTTTCCTGCTTAGGTTAGCTCTACTTCCTAGCCTGCCTGGTCTACGCCCATCAAAATTTTGCTTATGTGCCAGTAAAACAATAGAAGAAGCAAGTATAGAAGGAACAGAGGTCCTCCAAGAGGAACAACTCCAATCAAATCACAGCCCAAAGCTTCTCACACTACGCATCTACTCACTGATTACGAAAGTATCCTCCACTATTGCTTCCTGTCACAACAATGTGCAAACAGCCTGCTGCTCCTAACCTTGTTCTGCCCAAAAGTTTACTCTCACCCTCAGCCACCATCCATTTTGTTCGAATTGTCGACTGTTGGACCGGGTCCCAACAGTCATCAACCTTAGAATAGCTAAACCGTTGCATCAATCTGGCCAGCTAGTCCTCTGCATGCACCAGTTGAACCTTTCATGCCCTCAGCCACCCTCCAAATTGTCAAAAGTGATTGACCATTTGAACCTTTCATGCTGAAGTTGTTTGACAGTTGTACCATGTCTTGACTGGCATAGTGATGGTTTTCTTTTTATCTTTTATACTATTTCTTATCGATTTCATTAGTATAATATTATCTCACGTGCTCTGTTCCTTCAATTTGTTGAATTGTGTTATTTTCATATTTAAGAATCCTTGACAAGGAAGAACCCCAACCTTCAGCTAGTCGCCTGATCGTTCTACTTTTCAGTGGCTGAACATACAACCGAATTCATCAAGTTCCGATTTCCAGTACGAATACTTGTCACCAAGGCTCAAAACCTCTTTCACATTTTGAACTCAAGAAAGTTCTGGCATGCCTGTGACCCTTACCCAACCATGCAGATACAAACCACAAACACATGACAAACATGAGAGAGAGTGAGAGAACATCTCTTTTTAGCACACCCAGTGGGACCAATAAATGGCACTAAACAATTATGGCTCAAAATAGGACACAAGAATGTTGAAGTGGAAAAGCATCAAGAACCAATTAACATGAGAAGTCAGGTAGATTTCCGACAACCCGATAATACAGCTGTCACATCCAATTCTGTTCCTTCACAACCTAATTTTATCATCAAATCAATTAGCCATGGCCATTCAATCAGCCAACAATTACAGAGTATTTGCCGGATTTTGGTCAAGATAAATATAGATAATGGGAGAATACTAATAACTATAAGTGAAGGGTTCTGGAAGGTATCCAAATCTTCACTAGCCAGATAAGTGAGGAAACGTAAAGAAGATAAGCCAATTTCCATCCAGTGCCCTGAGCACCTAGAAGGTATAAATCTCGCTCCCCAGGCTCCCACAAATAATCATAATACGACCCCAAAACAGAGGAAATAGGGGCCGAGCTTGAAGGACATCACAACCATGCAGAGCTCTGCCAGAGGGAAATCAATACTGTCCATGTGGGCATTAAAGATAGGCCAATGATTATAATGCTCCAACCCTGGGCCAACAAGCAAGAACTGGTTTACGATGTGTTAAAAACCATGGCTCTTTAGGCATATAGGCTGATAAATATATAGAAAACCATATCCAAAATGTAAAGATCTCTAATTCAAGACTACATTACATGGACCCAGGCACATATGTCAGGTACAGGTATGTGTAGGAGTCGGATCTACTTGATCCCTACAACTTAGGATACGGAGACTCGGTTAAAAGTGTCCAAAATTTGAATGCAAATGCTAGGATTTGGCAAAAATGACTAAATAAATGTCAATAAAGCAGGTCAGGAGCCAAGTTCTCTTTTTATTTGCCTTTTTTTTTTTTTTTTTTAACTTATTTTTCTTTTTGATTTACTGCTTGCAATTTTTAAGTCTGAGAATGTATATTCCCTCTTCATAAAAACTATCATCTTTTTTTATTTATTACTTGTAAGCTGATTATTTGCTTTTTTTTTTTTCTTATTTTTCTTTGATCTTCTATGTCCAAGAGAACATGTAAAGGATCCAACACATATCCTGTACCCATACCCATGTTGCGTCATGTCAACATGGGTACCTTGGGTCATGTAAAGTGTCCATGTAACATAAGTTTAGGATATTGGAAGAGATGGAGTTAGAAGTTCTATATGAATTATCCTCCCAAGTAACCAAATATGAATGGATTCTCAGAGGAGAGAGCCAAAGGAAAAATGGAAAATTTAGAAACTATTATACTGACCCGAATTATAAGCATGGGACGGCCAAAATAGTAACAAAAAAACCCTGAACTTGCTCAATTTTGACAAAAAAGGATTTAGGTCCTGATGGTGAGTCAGTGACCAGAAAAAAACTCAGGTCAAAAACAGTATACAAAAGTATTCTTTTGATGTCAACATGACTGAAGAAATATTTGATCTATTAAAATCAGGGTTCATCTATTCAATTAAAGGAAATAAGATTCCGTCCACTAAAGAACTTAAAAAAGGAAGATACTAAAAAATGGCATGGTCCATTTTTCTTGAATAGTCGACTGTTGGACATAGTCCCACCATTCATCAACCTTAATGCAATTAACTTGTTGCAGCAATCATGCCAGTTGGTCTGTGCATACTCCCCAAACCTTTCATTCCCTCAGCCACCCTCCAGCCAGTCCAAAGTGACAGACAGTTGGACCTGGTCACGACTGGAATTATCTTGCCCTCCATCCCGCTCCAGTCACTACACCATTTTCTCATTGATTTCTTCATTAACAAAACAGCAAGAAAATATTATCTAATGTGCTCTATTTCTTCAGTTGACTAAATTGTGTTATCTGCATATTTAAGAATATATTAACAAGAATCCCAACCTTGGGCTAGTAACCTTACCAATTATATTTTTCAGTGGCCAACTGTACAACCAAATTCTTCAAGTTCAAGTTTTCAGTACGACTCCACACCTGGGTTCAAAATTTCTCTTACCTTCCAAACTCAAATGAGTTTTGGCACGCCAGCAACCATTCTCGACACAAATGCAAACCTGAGTCGTGCACATAGGGCAAAAGCAAGAGAGAGCGCAGACCGAATGCAAAAGAGAACAAGGGAACAATTTGCCCGAGAGAGAGCACAGGGTGAATGAGAAAGAGAGCAAGGGAACAACTAACTAAAACAATAAACTAGGACTCAGGTACATTGAAAATTGCAAGTTGGATGGTCCATGCATGGTTTTGAATATCCATATATCCCTCGACAAAGATAGTAATGTATCCCTTTTCCTTGAAAGAGGATATAAATGATTAATGTAATCTTACATATGTCATTTGATATATCAAGCAATATATCTCCTTTCCCTAGGTGACAATGTATATAGCGAAATGAATATTCAAAACACTTTTTTTTCTGATGAATCAATTATATATAAAAGAAGAAAGTATGAAATGTACAAATCAATATTCAAAACACTGGGCCCATGGGATATCTATTTTGGACTACAAGTTATGAAACAAGCTAATGGAGCTCCCATAAGGCCTTTGCATCATTCTCCCTTGATTGAAATAACTCTCCACCACCAAGTTGAGCAAGTTATTGACACCACATTGCACCCTTGATATAATTGAGCTCCAGTTGCTATTAATTGTTCTTCAGGTAATGAAAAACCTTCAGACCAGATCTTCCAAGTTCCATCATTGGCTTTCTTGATACCCACACAACCCACTTTCAGAAACTTTATTCTGAGGGTGCTTCATACAATTCTCTCCCTCAGGAACTATTCAGGATACTCTTACAATATGTGACATTCCATAAAAAGCATCCGGCACAAGTTAATGAAACACTACCATTCAGCTTCACGGGTTTTGACAAGAACATCTTTGCCGAATACAAAAGGAAAAAGGCAGCTAATATTTCATAAAAGCCTCACAATCACAAAACGATGACTCTTGGACACCAAAGGATTTACAATTTTATGGAAAACAGGGACCAAATCATTACAGAGCTCTTTTAAAAAGGGAAGAGTAATGGATTGTAAAATTGATCAAAAGAATAAAAAGAATATTCTTTTCCATACTTTATCTTAGGGAATTACATACGAGAAAGAGAGGGAGAAAAGAGAAGTGATCTCTAAAAAACAAAGAGAAATTTTTTTTTTTTTTTTGGGGAGCTCATTTTTAAGGCTATTGTGTCGAAGGCTTTTGCATATAGAAAGGCCTACTAGAGTCCACAATAGCCACAATATGTGCAGATGATATCACATGTACCTTACAATTGGAAGGTGGAGGGAAAAGAAAGCTAAAAGGAAGAAAGAAGGAAAAGAAAGAAAGAAAAGGAGGTAGAAAGGCCAGAAAGATGAGAGAAAATGCAAACTTTTTCTTACACAATAGAATTCTCCTTTTTTTCTTTTTTGGTTTTTCCAAAGTTTTCTATAATGGGTGATCAATCAAACCAAATATTTTTCCTCCCCTTCCACAAAACTTCTCAGTTTATTTTGTTTGAGAACATACAGATTCTCTTGGGAATCCTTCATTGCACAAGACACAACTGCAAGACTTATGTTTTGCAATCACCAAAATTAATTGGGCAGCATAGACTCCCTCACAAAGATGTAAAGGACTACAGAAAGGGGAACCATTGGAAACAAGGGGATAAATTAGAAAGTTTTGGCCCTAAATTATGTCAAACAGGTTGCCCAATCTGGCAATCCATCGACAACAGGTGCATCAACACATTGGCAAAATATTGGAATAAAACCCTAATAAATAATCAAAAAGCAACCCTAATTATACTAAATTACTTGGTAAACATAGAAAACCAAAAAAAAGAAAAAAGAAAAATTCCATACAATAAAATGTTAAAATGGAAATAAGTAATAAAAATTCTAATAAAAATAAAATCACTAACTAGAAACCAAGAGAATTGGGCATATGTGAATGGCTAGCTGGATGGCCCATGGAAGGTCCTCATTGCTTGGGGTTTGGACCAAATGTCAAGAAGTATGCTTGTAAATCCAAATGGATGGTTTATGGTCATGCTGGAATCTATTTACATTGAAGCAATTTCTTGCACCCGTATTTCTCTGGTTGCACATTTACTGTGATTTTACTAATCCCATTTGTAAGTTTGTAGGTGTTGAAGTTTCTAGCAAAATCAGCTACCATTTAAAAACTTGTCAATTGTCAAAAGTGTCAACAACCAATGGAAATGGAGATAGAAAATATAGTAATCAGTCAAATAAGTGAAAAAAAAAAATTAAAAGAACGGCATACACACAGATTGTGTTCTTTCTCTTAATTTGCGTGTGCCTGCGGGTGTGTTTAGTTTGTTTGTTTGATTGTTTTGGGTGCCCCAAAGAGGGGCATGGGGCAAGTCTGGTATTGGGCTAAAATGGGTGGCAATGGGTACAAGCATAGTCTTCCTTTCTTTTGTACCTCCTATATTTATTCCTTATTTTTTATGCTAAGGCTTAAGGCTTCTTTTATGCTTATGTTAGTATCACAAAGTTAAACACTTGAATTATTCATAATGACTAACTGCACTTACTATAATAGCAAATTACAAGTTGTATAACTTTATCAGTAATATTATTGAACTAACAATTTATAAGTTACAATCAATAACTTTTGTAGTCAATAATTAATAAAATTTATCAAAACTAGATTCTCAACCAGCACCAAAATGCACCAAGGTTGTTCCCTTTTCCCATAACCACCTGAAACACCAAAGTATCTAGTTCAATTAAATAGGCCCTTATTTCCTAGTCCTTGAATAAAACTAATGTGCCTAGGCAATTACATAGAAGTAATTGGAACTGCCTTCAAGAACACTGGTGAACAGCAACACAAGTAGGGACACATATAGAGGTGACATTCGAGATCACTCAATTATCATCACTCAATTATACCTTTCATTTACATTTAGTCAAGAATCTTTTCTTTTTAATTTCATATGTCTGCATAGGTACTATTTCATTTCTTCACTAATTTGCCATGTGTGGATGTGTGTAAGATGGTATTCAGCTTAATATACTATATTTGAAGCTTATTTTTCCATCTATAGGAGTCCTATTTCAAGTATTCATTAAAAGGTAAGTTAGAGCTGGTTGGCTTAAGTTGAGGGGCTTCAAGGATATTGTGCTAAACATGTTCCACTTAAATTAAAGGTTAAATTTTTTCAGACAGCAATTCGACCAGCTATTTTGTATGGTGCAGAACTTTGGGCAGCAAGGAATCAACATGTTTGATGAGTGTTACCGGGATGAGGATACTAAGACGGAATTGCAGCAAAACTATACAATATAAAGTAAGAAATGAAGATTTCGAAGTGGTTATGCAGAGCATGAATTAGGGATAAAATGGGCGACAGTAGGTTAAGATGGTTTAGAAATGTACAGCAAAGACTAAGAGATGCACCTGTAACAAGATGAGAGAGGATGCATATTTGAAGGGCCTAAGAGAGCAAGAGAAGGCTGAAAAATACATGGATGGAATTAAAAACAAGACTCATAAAACATAAATTAACTGAAGATATGATTTTTGACAGAATGGGATGGAGAAAAAAGATTTTTTTTCATGTCACTAACCCCACTTTGGTGGGAAATAGCTTACGATGATGACGACTAGTTTCCACGCAAATTCACCATATCCATGAGCACTAATTTCTAGTACGTGACTAAGACTGTAAGATGATATTCAGGTTAATATATCACAATTTTTATCTTATTTTTGCATTTATAAGAGTCATTATCTTAAGTATCTACCAGTTCCATGCATATTCACCATGTCGATGATTTTACAGCTTTTTCATGTGTATTTGATATGTATATTGATACATATCTATTTTTAGGCAGATCAACACTCTATCTCAATACGATATTTTGAACTATGGTTGAAATACGATGTTCCTAACAAGAAACCAACTAAAAAGAATGTCCTTGAGTTAAATCCACAAAAAAACAAAAGATCTTGTCATTCGGTTTTTTTTTTTTAATTTTTTTTATTTTAATATCAAATATAACCATATGCACTAGAAATATTTCAATAAAATTAAACATTAACACAAGAGGTTTTCAAATCTCAAATGAAAAGCGTATCTCCAATGATGAATAAATTTAAACATTAATACAAGAGGTTTTAAAATCTCAAATGAAAATCATATCTCCAATGAGGATCTTAGGATGCCTATGTAGATCTTGGGATAACTATGTGGATAGCTTTAATAATATGGAGAAAGTACATCTAAAAATAACCTAGGAGTAGACCAACTAGGAGATAGATAACGGAACGTTAGTTTGATTTTCTTATGCATGTGAAATGAAGACCTAAAGATGGCTCAAAATATGTTTATGCATGATAATGCAACCTAAAATATTGTAAAGGCTAAAGTTAGAGCAAAGTGAACTTGAATGATGTATGTTAAAAATAATTCAAAAGCGCACAATTTATTGGGAAATATGGGTTTTCACATATTGGAATGGTGGAACATAATAAGCCAAATTAATTCTAATATGGCATTTTGTTGTTGCTGCTTGTTGGATTGTGGCTCATACTTTTATCTTAATCCAAACGGGGAGGGACTTGAGGGCATATTAGTGATTTTTATATAATATATACCAGGTTAAGATCATAACAATAGATAAGAGTTATAAGTTGTAACCCCGGTTTTTTTTCTTATGTAGTAGACTCCTCTCTTTCATGGACGTAGGCATGATTCCAAACCATTTAAAATTTGTGTGGAAACTTCTATAATCATTTTTTTAATTGGCATTGCACAGTTTAAATAATCAACAACCAGGTGCGGTTAGTATTACTGCAACAGTGATGAGTACTTCAACTACTAAGTACAATATAGAGAAGTTTGAAAGAACCAGGAATTTTGGATTAACAACGAAGGGCAAAATTTCTGTTGGTGCAGCAAGGTTTGGTGAAGGTGTCATATGGAAGTCTGAGAAACTAGAGAATATGAGCGATAACGAATGAGAAGAACTTGAGATGAGAGCTGTGAGTACCATTTGGTTGTGCCTTGCAGACTAAGTTTTATACCATGTCATAGGTGAGGAGTATCTGACAAGCATCTGGACAAACTCGGGGGAGCCGGTATAAGTCGAAATATTTGACAAACAAGCTGTATCTTAAGCAGAAGCTATACGGGCTTAAGAGGGCAGAAAGTGCAAACTTGATATAACACATCAATATATTTAATCACATAACTAGTGCATTGTTGAGGATTGATGTGAAGTTTCATAAAAAAGATGAGGCACTAATGCTTCTAATATCTCCACCTTTTTCTTAGGAAATAATGGTGACAACCTTAACTTTGGGAAAGGAGAAAATCTAGAAACAGAAGAGGTTACTACAACTCTTAGCATATAATCAAAGGAAGCAAACTAGTAACAAAAATTCTCAAGGTGAAGGGCTCATGGAAAAGGGTGATCAGGATCATGAAAGAAGGAAGAAGAATGATAGATGTGAGAAAAGAAACCCATAACCAAAATCAAAGGCAAGGGCAAAAGGTATAGAATGCTTCAAATTCCATCAGAAGGAATATATATAGAGGGGCTATCCTAAGTGAAAGAAGGAAGAGGAGAAGAAAAAGGGAAAAAAAGAGACTCAAACTTGGCGAATGAAGTGCAAGATGGCTTGGATTCTATTGATGGCGATATACTCTCACTTTTATTAGGTGCAACTGATTCATGGAAACGTGGAATTTACATTATTGATGTTATTTTCAATTGTGTCCACCTAAGGACTGATTTGACAATTACAAGTCAGTAAACTATAGTAGTAAACCATTGAAATGGCACAAACAAAATTAAAATGTTTAATGGTGTTGTGAAAAAATTGGGTAATGTGAGACATGTACCAGATTTGAACAAAAATCTGATTCCACTGAACACCTTAGACTCTAATAGGTGCAAACATAAGTTTGAAGGTAGAGTTTTAAAGATAACTATGGAAAGAAATTTCAGCATAATTTCTCCCATGCAGGCAAAATTCTGTCATTGTCGATGGAGAGCAGCTCCTAAAACAACTTAGTTTTTGTTTACACCCGCCGTAGCCCAGTGGTCAAGAAGAGTCCACATGGCAAGGACTATCTAAAAATATGGAAGTGAGGTCCGTTAGGAAACCCCCACTATGTAAAAATGTGGGATGTTGGGAAAGAATCCACATGGCAAAGGACTCCCTAAAAAGTGGGAGTGGGATCTGTTAGGTTTTACGTCAAAAGGTGGAATCGGTTGGGAAGTTTCCTAACCGATTAAACAAGTGGATTTAGTTGGGGAAGTTATCAACGTACAAAGTAGGTTCCCAACTTCCTAACCGATTGAGAAAATGAGGTTGGTTAAGAAACTTGTCAATCAAGAAAGAAGCCTATATAAAAAGGGGACTTGAAGGCAAAGAAAACGCATCCTTCGATCAACACGACACTACACTTAGCTATCCCAATCTTCTCAGGCTCGACTAGGGGATGCGTGAGTGTGTAGGCATGCCAGCTTCTGTGCCAATGCAAGAAGTTAGAAACTTTGACCTTGGCGCTAATCACACGCAGAACCAGACGGATTGCGGTTCAGTTACGACCCAGCCGCCTATAGATGAAGAGACTTCTAATCTGGCAATTGCTGGGTATATTGGGGTTTGTCCTCCAAGGTTTTCTCACCCAATTTATGGCAATAGAATGCCATGGGCCATTACAAGTGACGGCCACATTAATGGTGGCCATTTGATGTTAAAAGTGTAGACATGGCAGGCTGTGTGGGACAACGGCCGGCCAAAATAATGTAAAATATGTGACGGCCAAACTGGTGTTTGCCGTTTGATGTAGAAATATAGGGATTATAGGCCATGTGGGGTGACAAACATTCCAAAGATAAAAAGTGATAAAAAGAAATAAAAGGTAAAAAGAAAACCAATAATATCTCGATACCTGACACCTGTTTCCCTATGGCCGTGATCAGAGCATAGAGAGAAGAAATCAAGGGCTACCTTGATGATCACTGGTTTTGGGGTGCACATAATGACTGCCCTTAGCCTTGGTTGAAGGAGTAAGAAAGATCGTACCTAGCTATGATCGGAGTAGGGCATATCTTCATTAGCCTTGCCCATGAGGAATAAAGAGGATCTCCATGGGTTGTTGCAACAGGAAACAACGGTGGAGAATAGGCTATTTCATGCTATAAGAATAGCATGACAATAGGGTGGTCTGAGAAGACCAGATAGGAGGTCTAAGAAGACTAGGATATCTAAGTGTAGTATTCTGTTGTGTTGATCAAAGGATGCCTTTTTCCTTGCCTTCAAACCCCTTTTTATAGGCTTCTTTCTTAATTGGCAAGTTTCCTAACGAACTCCACTTTTTCAATCGGTTAGGAAGTTGGGAATCCACTTTGTACGTTGATAACTTCCTCAACTAAATCAACTTGTTTAATCGGTTGAGAAGTTTCCCAATCGATTCTACCTTTTTTCACGGTGGGGGTTTCCAAATGGACCCCATTCCCACTTTTTAGAGAGTCCTTTGCCATGTGGACTCTTTTTCCAACGATCCCACCTTTTTTCATAGTGGGGGTTTCCTAACCGACCCCACTCCCATATTTTTATAGAGTCCTTGCCATGTGGACTCTTCTTGACCGCTGGGCTACAGAGGGTGTAAACACCCCCCCCCCCAACACTTACTCATTACATCGATGTACTAAGACGTGATGAGGAGGATGTGCTTTCACTTGCCATAAGGACTAACCCTATTAGGATAGGATGAGTCCCACTTTACCCATAGGTTAGGTGTAACAGGACAAGAATTGGCCAAAATTTGGATGTTTATTTTTTATATATAAATGTGGCCGAAAACACATTATGTGTTGAGTTGACAGCAACTTTTTTGTTTTTGCTTTTAAAGTGACCGAAACACCCCTTCTTTTTAATAAAAGGTAACCGAAACAATTGTTTCTTTCCTTTTTTAAAGTAAAAGGTGACTGAAACACCTTTTCCTTTTTTTTTTTTTTGGTTTTAGAAAGGTGACCGAAACCCTTTATTTGTGGAATCGGCCACAATTTTTCTTTTTTAAATATTCATGGCTGAACAGCCATGAATTTCTTTGCCGAATCATGGCCATGAACCTAAAGCCGGCATCGAGCATGGCTTCCCTTAGGTTCTTTTCCACACCGTGATTTGTCACCATGAAAATGTCCCATTCACGGCAAGCTTTGCCAAGTTCTTGGACCAGTTTGGAGCGTTCAACTGAAACACTGGAGGTGAGCAAGGAGAAGTCAATGATTGGTATTGCTTCTTCTGCTGCCTTGCCCACAAAATCAATGGAATGAATAGAGTTGAGAATGGCTGATTCAGCTATTTCTTTGACGTAACTCATTCTTGGAATCATGTGTCGCCCAAATAATGTTTTGAACGAAACATTTTTTGTCAGCTCTGCTAGTGAGTTTGAGAAACCACCATGAACATCAAAAGAGAGAACCGATTCTTCATGCCCGAACAAACCACCTGTAATCTATTCTTCAGGAGCCGGGTTTGTGACGATACCTACCCCATTTACCAGTCTTTGGACTGTTCGATCATTGACCTAGAATTCAACTGCCAAATGTACGATTGACCGGACTCTGATTACTTGAAATACAGGTGGAAACCTGCTGATTGCGAGATCCCCAGGTTCGATGGACTTGAGTTTCTGTCAAAGATGAGAGGAAAGTTTGTAATATTTGTCAGCAACATGCTCAGCCGGAATCAATGGGAATCTTGGGTCTGTATGATTTCAGCAGCAATGCCACATTCATAGACTCAAATTATCAAGGGAGAACCTATCTCCATGACCAAGTTCTTGGAATTCGGTGTGTCAGTGTCGTTCTATAGAGCTCTGTATCTGGTGGACATCAACGTGATGCAAGGGAAATGAATTCTACAATTGGAATGCATCGGCATATCTGCAATGCATATGCAACTCCTAGGTTGTCAGGAATTATCCAGTGATGCAGGGAGGAGTTTCTCGACACCTTACACCCTCCACCTTGTGTTGATGTTGATCGCAATTCAAAAGATTGTGATAAAGAGATAACAGCCATACGTGGAATCCATATAGCCACGAGGAGAGGTACAAAGAAGTAATGAATAAGTGGGGAAGTCTAGATGATTTCCATACGAAACTATGCCCCAATTCATAAGGTTATCAGCCACAACCCACTTTCTTTTTTTTTTCTTTTTTTTTTGATAAAATAAAAAATTGTGGCCAAACATAAGGTAATCAGTCAGTTTCATGTATGAAATAGGCAAACATAGAGAAGAAAGAAAGGGGATGACAGAAGAGAAGACAGGAGGGTGAAAGAGAGGAGACGAGAAGAATGGAAGGAGGTCAACCTACTGTCTGTAACATATTAATCTACAACCGCCACCCCCTTCTTATCCTCAAAAAAAATATAGCAAAATTATTGAATTAGAAAAAATTGTTAAAAATTATTATTATTATTATGATATATATGTAAAAATTAAAAAATATATAATATTATTAGGGCAACAATAGTATATTCCTAATAACATGATTATTACACACAAACATACATATATACCATTAATAATATATCTCTTACTTTTATCAATATAATAATATATCGTTATCATTCCTTTTATATTAACTTTTCTAATTTTTATAATGTTTTTAAATTGCCTATACAATTTTTTTAGAATTTTCAATTTACTGAATTTTTAGGAATTTTTCAGTACAACGGCACGAAAATCTAGCTGCATGAACAACGCCAACATAATTTCAACGAAACGACACGTGGGGCCCTTGTCAAACGACACAGAAAGTTTGAAGATAACTAAGGGAGCTATGGTTTTGAGGAAGAGTTTGAAGATTGAAAGTAGTACCTAAAAAATTGTTGGGAGTACAATTGTAGGTGAAGTTGCTGCAATAACATCTGCAGAATCTAGTGAGGATGATAAATTTTTATGGTATATGCAGTTCAGGCATATGAATGAGACAGGCATAATGAAGCTTCATAAGAGGACTCTATTGAAAGGTATTAAACCATGTAAACTGAACTTTTAAAAATACTGTATTCTTGGGAAGCAGTGTAGAATTTGATTTAAGCCAGCTAAACACAAAAGTAAAGACATTCTTGCTTAGTAGCTATTAGGGCTGCAACTTGGGTCGGTTAAAACCGAAACCAAACCAAACCGGTCCAACCAGACTTTGGGTTGGTTTGGTTTGGGTTATATAGTCTTGGGGTAGGTTTTGGTTCTAAAAATAGAGAACCGAATTTGTTTGGTTCGGTTTTGGGTTGAAGGCTTGAGTTAACCAAACCAAACCGAACCGAATTTCCGAAGTGTAAAACCAAATCGAACCGAACCGAACCAAACCAAAATATAATGATATATATAAAATATATAATAGATTTCACTTGATGTATGGGATCCTTTTGAGGGCTTCCCCTTCAGCACATCCCTTGCCAACTTCCCCAATTCGGTGAGAGAGACATCGACATTCGCGAACACTCGTATCGACTGGAAGGTGACCCCGGAAGTGCACGTTTTCAAAGTAGATCTACCTAGAATCAAGAAGGAAGAAGTGAAAGTGGAAGTCGAAGATGGAAGGGTTCTGCAGATAAGCGGAGAAAGGAGCAAGGAGCAGGAAGAGAAGAACGATACATGGCATCATATCGAGCGAAGCAATGGGAAGTTCCTCCGCCGCTGGCTGTCGGAGAACGCGAAGGTCGATCAGGTGAAGGCGGCCATAGAAAATGGGGTTCTCACTGTTACCGTTCCCAAGGAGGAAGTGAAGAAGCTCGATGTTAAAGCCCTTGAAATCGGTGATTAGATTTGTCGAATACTTTTGTCAATATTAGGTGAAGATGTCAAATGTGCAAAATAAAATGATGGGAGTTTCTAGTATAGTAGTATGGTCTATTTGTTTTGTGATTTTTGGTGTAGATGTTGGATGTCCAGAGTAAACTGATGGGTGTTTTTGAGTACTGTTGTGCAGAGTCTTCTTGTTTATGTGGTTTGTGTGTTATAGGCTTTATGTTTGGAATATGAAGCAATAGATGTAATTGTTCTTCACTTGTTGAACCAAAAAAAAAAGACCCAAACTGAACCGAATTTGCAATTCGGTTCGGTTTGGGTTGGGTTACGAGTTTTCTTTAAATAATTGGTTCGGTGTTCGGTTCTAAGGTTGGTTCGGTTCTGTTTTGGACTGACCATTAGTAACCTTGGTTTGGTCTTGGGTTGAGGCCAACCTGAACCAAACCACACCGAGTTGCAGCCCTAGTAACTATCACATCAAAGGGGGAGCTCACTCTTTTTGAGAGTTTCATTAATGACTACTCCAAGAATAGGTTACTTTACAAACATAGTGGAAAAACTCTACTATATTTAGACTATTAAGCAAAAGTGAAGAAATAGATCAGGAAGCAAATTAAGTGCAACATTTAAAAAATCAATATTGGGTTGGGTATCATCCCAGCCTGATAATGAGTCGTATCAGCCGATACCGGAAGAATCTCTTTTATCAAACCGATACAAGTCGTATTGGCTGAAACTGAAAACCTTGATTAGTGCCTCATGACTAATAATAGTACTATACATAAGGATACAAAATTTTGAAATTTGAGATGTGGGATTAAATGACGCTTTAGAATTTGGAGAACATCATAGGAAAATGATGGAGCAAAACGAACGAACAAAACCATTACAAAAAAAAAAAAATGCAACGTGTCTGAGGTTGAATTCCGGTCTGCCTAAGAACTTCTGGTATAAGGTGGCGAAAATAACATGATACATCATCAACAGATCACCTAGAGCACTTGATAGGAAGTTGCAAAATAGGTATAGACATTAAGGGAAGCTGATTACTCTAACATAAGGGTATTTGAGTTTCTTGCTTACGTACCTAATGAGGAAAGGTCAAAGCTTGATCCAAAATCTAAAAAATATATCTTTCTCAGATATGAGAAAGGGGTAAGATGATACAAGCTTTGGGATCCAGAAAAATAAAAAGTGGTTATCAGGAGAGAAATGGTGTTTGATGAAAACATATGCTAAAAACTTCAAAGAAGGTGAAGAACCGCAGGGACAAGGTGGTAGCAGAAAGAAGCAAGTGGTTACGTGGAGCTAGAATCCTAGATTATTCAAAAGAGAAGTAAAATGAGTATTAGTTAGGAGAAAGTTCTAGCACAGACCAGGAGCATCACCGTATTGCTAAGGATAGACCCAAATGCACCATAAAACCACCAGTTAAGTATAGCTCTGATGACTTTGTTTCATTTGCACTTGTAAAGATGCAATTAACAGCCATGGGGAAAATAGATAGATGGAGGCTATGTTGTCAGTGGGTATATAAGAAGATGAAAGCAATATCAAAAGAGAAAAGGAAAAGATTCAAGGCTCGGCTAGTAACAAAGGGTTACTTTCAAAATAAATGGGTTGACTACAATGAGGTTTTCTCCCCAATTGTCAAGCACACTTCCCTCAGGACATGGTTGACTTTAGTAGACAATTTTGACATGGAATTTGAGCAACTCAATGTAAAGACAACTTTCCTTTATAATGATTTGGAGGACAAATTTATATAGAGCGGCCAAAAGGTAACATGCAACCCAGAAAGGCGTACCTTGTCTATAGATTGAAGAAGTCTCTTTATGGGGTTGAAGCAGTCTCCAGAATTACGGTATAAGAAGTTTAATTCCTATATGGTTCAAATAGCTACACTCGTCAGTATGATTACTATGTTTATTTTAAGATTCTTGAAGGTGGTTCCTATGTTTTCTTGATGCTATTAAAGTATGGATTAAGTTAATAAATTGAAGAGCTGTTAAGCAACGCATTTTTTTATATTGGTAACAGGAAGGATTATGTTAAGATGGAAGAAAGAAGCAGTACATGCACATCAAGAGTGTACAAGGAAAATAAAAAGATCTAAGTTTCTACATATCCCAGAAATTTTCACATAATAAAACTTCCTGCATGTCCAGCACTTTGCAAGAGTCTCTGCTTGATGCCAAAAAAAGAAAACACTTGAGGATAGATTGAAAATTTAAGATATAGAATTTTGGTGTTTCCAAGAAGATTCTTAGTATGAGGATTCGTAAAGACAGGAGAGCTAGAAAATTATGAGTTTTTTAATAGAAAAATGTTGAAACAGTGTTAGATAAGTTCAACATGGGCAATGCTAAAATAGTAACCATTCCTTTGGCAAGTCATTTCAAATTATTTTCTAGCCAATGCACAAATAGAGAAGAAGAAACTAAGGAAATGTCAAGTGTGCCATACACCAGTGCTATGGGTTGTCTAATTTATCCAGAATTGATTTGGTACATGCAATAAGCATGGTTAGCAAGTACATTGCAAATCCAGGAAGAGAGAATTGGAAAGCTGTTAAGTGGATTTTTAGGTACTTGAGAGCTAAAATAAATTATGGCATTGTGTTTGACAAGTAGCAGTATTCTCTTTTAGCTGTTGAATATGTGGATACATACCATGTAGGTGATATGGATGACAAGTGGTCTACTACAGGAAATGTTTTCACACCTGCAAGTGAGCCTAAAAACCGAAGATCCAGGGTGCAATCTATTATAGCTTTATATAAAATGAAAGCCAAGTACATGGCAATGACTAAGGCTACAAAAAAATTATGGGTTAAGGAACTGGCATCCGAGTCTTAGTTGCAAGATAGAGTTCGATTATCTTGTTATGGTTAGAGTGCCATTTATTCGGCAAACAACTAGGTTTATCATGTAATAACAAAGCACATAGATGTAAAGTTCCACAAGATAGGGGAATTAATTTTTACAAGCCAGATGGTGCTTGAGAAGGTTCACAATTTGAGAGTGCAACTAATCTGTTAAAAGGACAATCCTTACATACAAGTCCAAGCATTGTTTGGATTTAATTAATGTTTCTAATGCTGTGGAAGAAGAGTATCCCTAGCTTTATTCGTTCAAGGTGCAGCCATGAAGCAGTGATCTCTAATATCTTCAAGGTGACGAAATATTCACCAAGTTGAAGATTGTTGGAGTGTGGCTCATAATTTTATCTAGGTTTGAATATGGTAAATCTGTTTTGTTCTACGTCCATTTAAGGAGTTGAGGGAGCAAGGGGCAAAGAACCCCACAATATGGTACGGTAATATTAATAATTTCCTCTAATGTACGGGTTGAGGTTGTAATTTGGGATTGGAGATAGAGGTTGTAAACCTTATTATTTTTCAATATAGTTTAAATCTTCTTCTCCCCTGTGGATGTAGCAACAACATTGAACCATGCCAATCTGTGTACAAACTTATCTATTCTTTCTTCTACTTCTCATTATCATTGCACAGTTTAAAATCAATGCTGTTGTTGTTCATAAGGGGTAACCATAGTTTCCTTGACCCCCATTAACAGTATCAAATCCATTGTGTTCTATAACAGGTGTTTATAAGATAATAAATTGATAGATACAAAATCAGGACATTATGAATTTGGGGAGATTCGATTGAATTTATTTTGACAATTAACAGGAGGAAAAATAAATTTGATTCAGCTCATTTTGAAGAAAGTTTGAATGCCACGTTTATCTCCCTAATACCAAAGAAGGAAGGGGTGGCTTCGTTAAGAGATTATCAGCCTATAAGTTCAGTGGGTAGTTGCTATAAAATAATCTCTAAAGTTCTATCAAAAAGATTGCAGAAGGTCCTTGCAGACGTCATATCTTGGTCTCAAAATGCTTTCATAGGTGGGAGGCAAATCTTAGGTGTCATTTGGTAGGGCTTCTGGTTTCTGAATTGTAGATTATAATCTAGATTGTTACAATCTAGATTCTAGTTGTTGATTTTTCAAATCCAAAATCTTGTTTGGATGCTGCAGATTCTAGAATTTGATTTTAATACCTAAAATCCAAAATCCTGTTTGAATACCCCAATTTCTAGAGTTTACTGAATCTTGTTTAGTTGGCCTTTTAATTGGAATATATTTTATAGTTTTTACATTAATCAGTGTAATAGAATAATTTTCAATAAAAAAGAATAATAAATCTCATTGCAAGCTCTAAACGTTTCCTCCACATCTAGATGATTTGGCAACCCAAGCTCTAAAAGTTCAACCCCACCCAACCAATCTTTGAGCAACACCATCCCAATACCAAAAGCACATAATAAACATAGTCACCGTTTTCACTCTCACACCTTCCAAAATTTCTCCGGAACGAGGGTAAGTCATTGATTGAAGGAAAAGCTGCGGTCATGGTGATAAAATTTGATATCTCCACGAGTATAAACGATACAAAAGAAAATGCTCAAATTAGCACGAAAAGGAATATTTCTAGGGTTTTGTCTGAAACAATAGCAGAAATGGTAAAGACAAATAGATGTTACACGAAAAATCAATGATTTGATTCACAATCTTTTCGGTTCCCCTTTTTTTCCTTCTCTGCACAAAACAAGGAGAGCAAAGGAATGTGATTTGAACAATGAAATCAGGGTTTCGATCCTTGCTGTTCTCCATTTTTTCCTTCTTTTAGGCCTGTGCTTTTTGCTCGGTAAGCCAAAATCGATAGTAGGTTGTATAGTGAAAATCACAATCCCATTGCTCATGGATTTTTCCACCAAATGAAAGAAAGAGAGAGAGAGAGAGAGAGAGAGAGAGAGAGAGAGAGAGAGAGAGAGAGAGAGAGAGAGAGAGAGAGAGAGAGGGTGGAGAGGGGAGAGGAGAGGAGAGGGAGAAAATACCTGACTACAATGGTTCCAAGAGGAAGAAAGGCGAGCTCCGTGAAGATAGAAACATCGGGCTCTCTCAAACTCTGCACAATCTTGATTTTGGGTTTATACGACCAAATGACAACTCTAGAAACTACCTTTTTCTGGCTTGTGGTTTTTGGCCTGATTCTAATATTTGATTGTAGAATCCAGTTCCACAATTTATACCAAACGCCTTTATCAATCCTTGGATTCTGGATTCTATCATAATCCAGAAACCAAAAGCCTTACCAAACGACCCCTTAGATAGACTAATGATCGCTATTGAATGTGTGGATTCCATTCAAAGGAAAGATGATGAGAAGGTTATGTGCAAGTTCGACATAGAGAAAGCCTACGATCATGTGAATTGGAATTTCTTGTGGTATATGCTTCGAAGGATGGGTTTTGGTGTGAAATGGAGGAAATGGATGTTCACATGTGTAACTACAGCAACTTTCTCCATCATGTTTAATGGTGTGGCAGTGAGTTTTTTTAGATCATCTAGGGGTTTGAGGCAAGGCGATCCCCTTTCCCCTTTATTATTTCTGATGGTAATGGAGGCCCTAAGTTAGACGGTGTATAAAGCAGCAAACTTGGGATTAATTGAGGAGGAGGAGTTTGGAGAAGGAGCTTTAACTATATCACACTTGCTATTTGCGGATGATGCAATGTTCTTTTGTAAGGCTCAAGCCTCCCAAATCCTTGTGGTGAGAATAATACTGACATGTTTTGAAGCAATTTCGAGTTTGAAAGTCAATTTACAGAAAAGTGACTCATTCAATTTTGGGGGAAGCATCATAGCCTCAAACTTATGTGATTTATTGGGATGCCGGATGGGCTCTATTCCCACTTTGTATCTTGGGGTAACAAGTGGGGCCTCATTCAAAGCCAAGTCTGCTTGGGAGCTAGTGATTTCTCGTATGAAGAAGAAATTATCCTCTTGGAAAGGGAGATTTCTATCTATAGTTGGAAAGGTAGTTATTATCAAGAGTGCTTTATCAAACCTCCCAACATATATGTTTTCTTCTTTCCTAGCCGCGGCATCTGTGATTGACAGGCTTGAGAAGCTTCCAAGGGATTTCCTATGGGCAGCAGGGGATGATGACCAGAAGTATCATCTGGAAGGTTGGAAAGAGGTTTGCAAGGCTAAAGAAGAGGGAGGTTTGGGAGTAAGAAATCTTCGGATTTTCAATCAGTCCCTTTTAGCAAAATGGTGTTGGAGGTTTGGTCAGGAGGTAACAAGTCTATGGAGGAACCTAATAGTCGTTAAATATGGCTATAATGGTGATAGTTGGCGGCCAAATCAAGTGAATGGTAACATTGGGTGTAGCCTTTGGAGACCCATTTGTAGGTTCCAGCATATGATTCTTCCAAGTGTGAGAGTTCAGGTGGGGAAAGGTGATCGGTTGAGGTTCTTGCATGATCCATGGTGTGCTAATGAAGCTCTTAAGGAGCTGTATCCAACGCTTTATAGCATATCGACATCTCCTCAAGCTCTTGTGGCAAAATTGTACACTCAAGGAGTAGGAGGCACAGGTTGGAATCTAAATTTTAGAAGACGATTTTTTGACTTGGAGCTGGATGCATTGGCATAGCTATTGGGGAGAATAGATGGTCAGCAGCCAAATTCAGATCAAGATCGTATGAGATGAATGTGGAGTGGAGATGGTGAATTCACAATGAAGAGTCTCTACCACCATCTAAGTAAGCACGATGTGAATTTTAAGGTTGCTAGCTTACTGTGGCAACCCTTACTTCCATCGGACTGCGGTGTTGGAGAAGATTCTAACCATGGAGAATTTGATGAGGAGAGGGTGGCAGCTACCTAGCAAATGTGCACTTCGTAAATCCAATGTGGAGACAGTGAATCATCTTCTTATTCACTGTAGGGTTACGAGTGGAATATGGAATGCATACTTAGCTAGATTTGGAGTGGCTTAGGTGCAACCTGGAGATCTAAGACAGCTCCTCCTTTCGTGGAAAAGTAGTAAGGGGAAGTTATGTTTTCAGGTATTATGGAGATTGACTCCGGGGGCTCTTCTGTGGGCTATTTGGAAGGAACGCAACAACAGAATTTTTGAGGATAAAGAAAGATCTCCGACAGCTATGATCAAACATTCGCTCAGCCTACTCCTCCATTGGGCGTCCGCTATAGAGTCATGCAAGGGTTTAAATATAGATGATGTACTGATGTGTGATAACTTTAGTGTCCTGTAGTAGTTAGGTGGTGTGATTGGTACACTCTTGGTGTACAGCTGTGTACCTGATTTTATTTAGCTTTTAAATTAATATATTATCTATTACCGATAAAAAAATTTGATTTATTTATTATATTTTCATATCACAGTACAGATGCTCCTATTTCTTTTGAATATACTCCCAAAGTCCTACAACTTCTTGAATTGCAGAGATTCTTTGATGTCCAGAACATAAAAATTTTAGATATAACTACTGCACAAAATTTGCATATGAACTCTCGTAGATGATCACACATAATATCATAGTGAACAAACACAGCCATGCATGCATGTTAATTGGCTAAACATCAACCAGCTCTATAGAAATAAGAGCCATGCATCAAGTATGCATAATCATATCCAACATATTTAGCATCATAGAAATATAATATGGTCTTATTAAACTGTCACTAATGGCTAACAGAAAATAGATCTGTTCAATTCTAAGAATAAAAGATGGTTCATTTTAATTCTTAAACAATTATGTGATATATAAAGCAAGCAGATAGACTACATACATAACATCACCAATCACTTAGCTAGTTTGTTCTAATCCACCTAATCCAACTAGAAGACTAGATGTTTAATCAGGTCAGTCTTTGTGTCCATGCATACAACCCCACACTAACACTCACATATAAGCAGGTCCAAATCGAGGCAGTAGCTGGAAGGCATACTTCAAACAGATGACTTGCCTTACCTTTATGTGTATACAACCACACGTTTTGCCAACCAAAAAAGAAAAAACACACACGCACACATGCAAAAATTGTAGACAAAGGGCAAACAAAATATGTGTGCCTTAATTGGAAATCTTGATGATATCTGTATATTTATTAATTCCAGTATACAAAAATAATAAAAAAAAAAAAGAGGCTGCAACTACTTATCCCATGTTATACAACTTCTAGCATTTAGATACACCAAAATATATAAGCACAGAAATTTACAAAATCAAATAGTTTTATATAAAAAGACAATAAAGCATCAGTACCTTCTAAGACTCAAAATGTCCCTTCTTATAGGAAGATATCTGAGTAGCTTCACTTTTGCAACTAAGAGGAACATTTTATATCTGATACATGACTGTTTTATGTGGTATTTCTAAGTTCTATATTTTCAGTGGATGTTTAATTCACAGATCAGGTGCATGGAGTGTCTTGCTTAAAGTATTCATCTATGCAAGGATTATAGAAAAGTCGAAGGGAATTTGAGGAACAAGGAAAAGGAAAAGGAACAGACTTGACAGAATATAAATTAGGTCTCTTAGCTTCATATAGTAATATAAACGAATCTTTAAATGTATTCAGGTAATACACTTGTTCTCTCGGTTACACCAATTTTTGCCAACAACGCACCAACATATTGTTGTTTTAACAATATTTCTGGTTCTGGGCAATAAAATCATTAACTGCATTTCCCAATGTATTTATGTACACCGTATGGTTACTTGCTACATCAACTCATATATGGAACTTGAAAATGTATTGATCCTCTTTTTAACTTTGCATTGTTTTGAGGGAAACATACTAATTTAGAATTTTAGATATCCAATATGTCCTACCAGCCCCAATCCACATTATGCATTTAAAATGTTTCAATAGGAGAAATTATTAATGAAAAGGAAAAAGTATAGGACAAAGGAAAAGAGAAGCAATGCGAAATCTAATGGACAAAATTACCAACTATACCAACCAAAGACTAAAGTTAATAAAAATCATGACAGAACAGAATCTCTAGCAATCTAAATTATAGAAAAGGACAAGTAACTAACCGGAAATTGATTATAGACAAATCCCTTCCGACCCTTGCCAGGAGTCAAAGCATGAGTGTGTTCCTTCACAAATCTTGTGACGGCCCATCTCCTAGGACTTAGTTTCTTTATTACAATCATTGCTCTGCAGCCAACTCTTGTGGGTTTCCGTGGCTTTATATCTTTTCTATCACGCTTGTCAGGCATACGGTAACCTTCTTTATTACATACAATTGCCCTACTAATAATAGACTTGTCAAGCCTCGACCGGCAAAGCTTGCTCACACGGGTGATAAAACCAACACGCATCCCATATTCGCTATAAAATGCAAGTGCTTCTGCTTCTGATTCAAATTCCTGGCCCACATACGGTTCATCCCCTGGAACTACAGGTTTCTTCCTTTCAGATGAATTTTGAGTCATTTCATCATCTTTTCCTGGACGGATCACCTCTCCAACAGAAGAACATCCTGCCATTTCTTTGTCATTACCCACTACAACGTCCATGTTGGTAGAATTTTGTACCCCCTTGTCATCAAAGCTCATTTCAATCTCAAAATCCACTGCCACACAAACTTTATGACATTATCACCCACACAAACATATTTCGATTAACACAAAAACAGATTCATGAGCAAACACACACGCACACACAAAAAACAGACAGCTTGCATTTAGAACTCGGCATCTTTGAATTACAACGGGCATTAACACAACCAAGAAAGAGCGAAAAATTCAAAAGCAAAACGTTAAGATCAAATCCCATCAATGAAAGGAAAATTACCTAATAAGAAGTCTAAATTTCTAAAAAAAAAAATCCCTAGGAGTCTACCAACAATGATGCACTCAAAGGAATAAACAATACCAATAGAGAGTTTCAAACGAAATTCACCAATGACACAAAATATCAGGACCGAATTCCAGAATCCACGATCATCCTCATCTCAGCAACAAATGATCCATTTTGAAGTTACACCAGAATTTCATATCATTACAAGAGAAGAACTTACTGGGTTCGCCTTCTACTCGTTAAGATCCATGTTAGAGAAATTAAGACCCAAGAGATCGTATTGACCACGCTGGAAACAGAGACTCTAGGGTTTCTCAGTCCCGGTGATGGCGTTGGATTTGAATCTTTGACCACCAAAGCTGTTTGTATATTTGTACTTCAAAGAGTTCGTCCACCTTTAATTCACTATTACTAAAATACCCTTAAACACAACAAAAAGCGATCGGTTTATTATAAATGAATAAATTTCGTTTCTTTTCTTTTCTTTTTATTTTTTTGTGCAAATAGATAAATAGATTTAATCACATTTGTTTGTCTACTTTTAATTCCTTTCAAGCTGATTTAACAACAAACTGGGTTAGATGTATTTTGAATTCTTTTTATATATCTAATAAAATTAAAATTTTTAGCCTTTTTTTACTTTTTTTTAACTACTATTAATATCATTTTGTGCTTTCCTTTGGATCATAAAATAAAAAGAATTTGACTTAATCTTATTACAAGAGATTTTATTTTATATATTCTAAAATTCTTCTTCGTTAATTAGATGAACAGATAAAATTGTAAATTTTACTTAAATTTTTTCATATATTAGTTGCTCTCAAAAATTGCAAGGAGCTCCAAATCAACATTTTCAAACCTTTCTCAACCCTTTAACAGCAAGACAAGTTTCTGAGCATGTTTAAATATCGTTGTGTGCATATCATGTTCATTGCAATAGACTAAAATGGGTTGAAAGAATATGCTTTATGTTTTTAACTTCAATATTCATGCATGTCAAATTTTCATCAGAAAATGAGTTTATTCACAAAATGGGGAAAGTCTTAACACTGGTTATTTAATTTCTTGCATTTTTACCATTTTATAGCAATTCATTGCCTAAAAGCATTAGATAAATGTTTATTATTATTTTCTGGTTCTGTTGAGAAATTATAGTCAAGCCCACTTATATAAATACTTACACCATCACTAATAAGCTTAAACTTTTAAGTGCAGTGGTTATTTACAATTCCAATACTAACCACAAGAGATGAAAGTGTATGGTAACAATCGAAGGCTTACAACTTGATAACCTTCGGCAATAATGGCACACTAAGACTTTTAGACAGCAAATGAGGCATGAACTGCGTTAAATGGGAGATAATTTTAGCTTAGTCAAGCCCTTTCCTTAGGCCTATAGCACTTCCATCTTTCATTGGATAAATGTGTGCGTAATTATTTTTCATCTTTGTCCATGTGTCAAATTCGATGCTAACGTGGCTGATATCTTTAGTAGTAGTCCAGTGACGTGAATGCAACGAAAGCCTAGACCGTCAATTCATCAGCCATTCCTCCATTATTGTCCAAAGAAGGGGGTTGAGGTAGATAAGGCATGATAAGTAGATTGTGGCATCAAACAAAGATAAGAGATGTACAAATGATGATGATGATGCCAAAGGATTTCTCATAACTGCAACATGTATGATAGATCTCACAAATGGTAAGCCTCTAGCTTCAACTTCCTCCTCTAATGGCATCCTACCTCAAGTGATAGAAAAAGGTCTAGAAGAAGGAAGAAGAAAGGTGCGTAGCAGTAATAATGGTGGTACGCAGACTAAGGGGAAGGTCTCTCAGGATTTTGACAGAGTTTTGAGATCTCTCAGAAGGTTCTCTTAGGTTTCAGGAGTGCCAAAAGTATCTAGAATGAATGGATGAGTTTCTATTTATAGGAGAGGGGCCCTCACCAGATCATGACAAGTGTCACTTAGTAAATAAGGGCCCTTTGATCAAAAGAATATTCTAAGTAAAAAGGATACTTTTAGATGAAGTAATGGTTTCGGAGTAACTAAGTATGACCCTTTCAATATGCCTCTACATTCAGCATAACTCATTCTTTGACACAACTCATCCTTTGGCATGTCTAATTATATATCCGTCATCTCTATCTTGTCAACCAATATACTGGAACTTGTCATTAGCATTTGGAGAATCCCATGTTTGTGGCGCCACACCTTATGGATAGATGAAAGACCCCCAAGGTGGGCCATGCCCATGTTAGAGATCTCCTCTCCAACAAGTCTTATGCAACATAGTCTCATCTGCATTCAGATCGTATTTGACAAGTTTAACGGTTTAGATAATCCTGATCGTGTATTGGAGACATGCCAAAGTTAGTCTTATTAGTCATGTCAATTCAGATCCTATTTGACATTTATCATGTGCTAATAATGTTTGTCAAGTCAGACTTATCGAAAAATACTTTCTGATGCACTTGAAACGCAATCTAGAGGTTTAAGCATGGAGAAATATCTCTATGCCTAAAACCTTATTGCTCCCTACTGAATCGTGCCCTTAATACTTAAGTTTTCGGAATTAACTTTCTAAATTTAACAGTCCTAGAACACGTCTGTAATCTATATACAAATATAAGATGCTGGAAAACTCTCTTTGAGCATTACTCAGATTAGATCAAAAAATTATAAAAGAAAGCTTTAGGTGGGTGTTTTTCTTTTTTACGGGATATACGCATTGGTGGGACTCTTTAGTTAATAATTTTTTACAAGATGTACACATTACACATTGATAATTACTTGATAACATAGAAGGCTTTGGATAAGTAGTTTTTGTAGGACAGAAGAGTCTTTAAAGAATTTTTAAAGGATTGTTTTTTATTAACTAAAAAGGCCACCAAAAATCTTGGAATATTAAGTAGAGCTCGCTTAAATAATAGTATGGATGCTTAGGATGTACACATGTACATGAGCACACTCACTCACTCGCCTCGACACAACAAAGCTGCTCTTAATCGCCATATGCGTGAGAGAAAATTTCTTGCAAAGAGACATTAGTCTATAGATTAAAAAGGAAACGTCTAAACAATAGTAATTAAAATTTAGAATAATTACTTTATAGAAATGAAAAAGGAAAAAGAACAAAGAAGAACACAGAGGTTTAACGTGGTTTGGCAATAAGCCTACATCCACAAGAGAGAGGAAAGAGCTCTTTCATTCAATGTTCATAGCTGTTCTACAAGGATTTCACAGTATTTATCTTTACCATCACCAATTTAGGAAGAAAATAAAATATTGCTAGAAAGAAGACAAAGCATGTGCAAATTGGATAAGATCTGATGAAACACATCTAATGACAAACCTTTCATGAATATATTAGCTAATGGATCATTGCTCCGAACATGTGGAGTATCAAATTATATTAGCTTGAACCTTTTCATGAATAAAGTGATACTCAACTTCAATGTGACTGGTTCTCTCATTCAAGATAGAATTAGAAGTAATGTGAATGGTAGCTTGATTATCACAAAACATATCCATAGACAATGATGAAGGAAATCTCAAGTCATTGAATAGTACAGCCAAATTAACTCATATGTCATGGATGCCATGGCTCTATATTCTACTTCAACACTAGAATTGTAAAATCATGGAGATCATTGGGATCACCACGTGTTTTATACAGGACTTAATTGAAAATAGGAGTCGCCATTATCCAAGGGTCTTGGTATGGTTGGTCACCAAAGTGTTCAAAATTAAGTAAAATGAGCTAAGAGTAGGTTCATTCATTGGTCTTCACCAGACTTATGAGTAAGGTGTTAGGTTATAACGCCCTAGATCCGTGTTGTTCATTAAAGATATAACACGTCTCACGGAGTGTTATGTATGGGGCCACATTTCATATTCCAATTCAATTAATAACATGGGTATATACATTAGAGTGCGGAAATTTAAATCTTCTATTAAGCATGGGAATTAAACCAATGAATATCTCTAATCAATTTTGATACCAAACAAATCCCATCCAAATACAAGTTTTAATAGTTCCAAATCCATCAATATAACCTACAAAGTGTTATGGAAGGTAGTAATCCTCCTCCCTATACAAGTCTGCAGGCTCTACCCCGGTAGTCGAATCCTCACCAAGAGTATCTGAAAACAAAACAAAACAAAACGTAATGAGATACGAATATCCCAGCAAGTAGCACATGCATGCTAAAACATTTAATCACATTTCTAGAATCATGCCATGACGACAAATTACGATAGATAAATCAATGATAATACTAAGGAGTTCGGATAAACTAATACTATCTCATTAACACCAATAATCAAGTAATAAAACAAGTGATATAAATCAAGTAACACCGTGGCCAATATCATGTAGTTCACTTTAATTGAATAATCCACATCACATTACTAAGCTTAGTCATGGATCCAAGGCAAGCTAGACCAAATAGCTTGTAACCAAATCAGCAAGTAACCAAAGAAGTTCATTCCAAAACCATGGGTCAATCATGACCAAATCCACTCCATCATGGAGGATCACAAGTTCATGCCTTTTAAGGCGAATAACATTTTCAACCCATATTGTATAATAAATCATTCATGATAATAAACCAATATTCCCTATCTGAAGAAAATAACTCCCCATAAAACAAATCCCATGCAAGTACAAATCAAATCCGATATAAACAAAGTGATTCCAATATAGTGCAAAACACCAATTTTTCAAATCTGACCAGAACCTATTCTTAGAGCATTATCAACTTACAACTAGTCTGGACAAGAGAGTTACTTAGATAGAATTCCATAGAATCCTTACAAGTGAAATTGGGAACATAAGATCTTTCTAAAACTCAAAATTAAACTAATTTAGAGGAATAGGTGGACAAATATTTAATATGAACTCTTTATTATAATTGGCCTTCAAAGACACTTTAAGAATGATCTTAGAGAGATGTTACAATTGGTGGAATCAAAATAAACTTATTCTATAATAATTTGGGACCAAAAGTCTCTCAAGAACCTAGTTTAGTAGAATGTGTACAAACTCTTTATTTTATTGAATTTTAAAATAATTCATGTTCAAGCACTTCCTAAATACTAAAATCTTATTTGTACATAGGTTGGATTTGATTAAAAACAATTCCATAGTTGAAATCACCTCAAATTGGGAAAATCAAGATTTTCTGTCATGGGCACTCAAGTGGTCGCTCGAACCTCCTGTTGGGCGCTCGGCTTGTCTAGAATTTGAACTCTCGAGTTAAAAAAACACAAGCTGGGCGCTTGAGCCATATTGCAAGCGCAAGCTAATTTCAGGCCAAATTTCAAGTTACGAACAGAAATGTGAATTTCAGAGTTTTCTCGAAAATTTAACTACCAAAACCTAATTTAATGACTCTAAAACTATGGAAACATCTTTTAAATCATTAATAGGTACTTTCTAAACGATTCAACAACAATTTATCATATAAATCAAATCAAATCTATAGTTGTTCTTCAATAACTCAAAAATGCCCAAATATGAATTTTCAACACTCAAACTTGAATTCACTGCAATTAAACCTCGAAAACCAGCATGAATTACTTTGGAAATGTGCTACTTACCTCTAGGAAGTCCGAAACAGCTCAATCTCGAAGCCTTAATATTTGAGAAATTCCAGATCTCACAATTGTCTACAATTCCTCACTGTTTTCATTAAGACATTTCCAGATCTGATTAGATCTGCTTCAAAACCTAAAATTCTCTTACACAAGATCATGAAATTGGAGCTAGGAGCTCACTCACCAATGAACACTCTGATCTGCTTGAATTATTTCAATGATCTCAACTTTTGAATTTAATTCTTCTTCAACTTCAAATCAGCAACAACCAATTGGAGTAATTCTCTCCCTCTTCTTCTCTCCAGATTTGTCAACCAGATCAGAACCTCTGTTTCCTCTTGCTTCTCCTCTCCAGAACCTTCTTAGTTAACCATCAAAACAAACTCTCCAACTAACTAACTTCCTCTCTTTATACTCTCATATCTTTGACGCCAACCTCTTTTAAATTCAAATGATTTGATGTTTGCCACTCCACTAATCCTCTCTATATATTCATGACCAATCAATTTAATTAAAAAATCATTTATATGATATTTCTATTTAAAACCAATTAATCTTACCTTGAGGCTCATTATTTCACTATCAAGTTTCTCTAAAATTTCCCAAAATAGCCTTGCCTTACTTTTTCCTGAAATGTCCACCATTAATAATAATTAATATTACTCAATTAATTTCTAAATTTATTAATAAAAAATTTGGGGTTTTACATAGGTTATGTTATGAATAGGGGGAAGGTGTTAGGCACTCATATTCATCAACCTAAAGGTGGTTGCCAAGTTTTCCATCATTTTAATGTTGCTTGCATATGAATCATGAAACAACTAAACAAAAAAAACAACAAAATAATAGTGTATGATTCTTAATTCTTAATAAGGATCACTATATGAATTATGATGCTCCTCCTTGATATATCATATTCTAAATCATTCGATGTAATTATCAATGAAGAAAAATCATAAAGAATAGGCCAAAAACCTCAAATCTAAACACCAAGGAAATAGGAACTTGAAAATTGCTAGTGAGCAGCATAGGTTGAACCAGCCATAACTTCATCAAAACAAATCCAAATTTGATGAAAAAACTATTGGCATTTGAAAGCTTATTAGATGAGGAAAAAAAACTATATAAAATTCATTGGAAAAGGATTTAAAATGAGAGAGATGTACTTAATTGAAGTTGTCGGTTTTGCAATTGTGTAAATGTAGACTAGGCCAACTTCAGGAGTCTATTCAAGGAGATTGACCTCATGAAAATCCATGGAATTTGGCTTGAATAAAGTAGATTGACTCCTCTTTCAAATGGCTTAGGTCTCATACAGAGATTCATCCATTTTGAGAGTTGTGCATCTTTTAACCTACTAAAATCATCACAGATTGACCCTATCTTCTGTTGCAGAGCAGCACAAGGTCAATCAAACACTCAGCCTTCAATATAATTTCAAAATTAGGAAACCATCTCCATTTGAAAATAAATTCATTATGGAAGACTTAGAAGCAAAAACCAGTTGAAAAGGATTTGAAGTGAAAGCGATATGTACATCTAAAGTCACTAGTACTATAATCATGATTATTTAGACTTATCAAACTATATTTGTGCACCAAATGGAATTGGCTCCATATAAACTCGCAAAAATTGGTGGAAATAGAGTGGAGATATGGATCTTTCATATGGCATTGAAATTACTCAGAAGTTCATCTATATGATGAAGTTATAGGTCATACAAGCCTATAATCATACATAGTCCATTATAAAGAAAATTTGTAAAAAGCCAACAAAAAAATTGCTAAGATCTGAGCATGGATCCTTACAAATCAAACATAAAACATCAAAATGAAGTTGAAAAATCTCAAGAATATGTAGAACCAGGATTGGCTCAGATTTCCTCAAAGAAAAGGAAGTATAAGCCAAATCCTATCTTAAATTCAATATAGAATTATGCATCTATAGAGATTAGGCCATAAGATCTTCTCCATAAGATCAATTCATGTTCAAAATGATATCAGATGGATTGGAACTTTTTGTAAGGTTTGATTCTTAGATATAACTATATTGAGCATGGAAGATCTAAGAAATTACTTAAAATTGAGGAAAAACATGCATATATGTGCTTGTATGCATGAGCATGTAAATAAGCATGCATAGAAAACTCATCAATATAAAGGAAGCTTTAGATCTAAGATCATGAATTGGTCTAGATCTCTAGAATTCTCCCAAGGTGAAGAAAAATTCACAAAACACAAGTTCAATACAAGGTGTAAGCACCTTATTTTTGCACCCCTAGAAGTGCTGAAAATGAAAACCCTGGCAGAAAGTCAAACCCCGAGGGGACAAAAAGTTGACTTTTTGATCAGGTGATAGTTGGCCACCTTGATTTATCTCAGTAGATAGAGAATCCCGACACGGTTCCAACGCAACTGAGTTTGCTAGAATCGAAGTCCGGATGAAGGTTCTGCGGGCGGTCAAACTTGAAGGGGAGCCGAAAGTTGACTTAATGCTAAACCCCGAATTTGCTGCTAAACTCTAGCTCAGTGGATAGAGGATGTTGACCCGGTTCTAACGCAACTAAGTTTGCCAGAATCGGAGCTCAAATGAGAGAGTTATGGGCAATCCTTGGTCTAAAATAAACTATCCACGTGGCAAACTGCGCCACGTGGACATCCCCTTGCTTAACCCTTAAGTAAACAAAAATATTAACAAAAAGAGTCTTTCTTAACCCTAAGTAAAAAATATTAACAAAAGAGTCTTTCTTAACCATTAAGCAAAAGTAATAAGTCACAAATAAGAAATAACAATAAAAAAGTCAATTTTGATAAAATATTTAAAAATTGGTTTTTCTTAACCCTTAAGCAACATCTCCTATAAAAGGGGAGGGGGTGGGATGGTTAGGGGATTGAGCACATTTTGGTGGAGCACACTTTGTCTCCCACCATTTCTTCTTCTCCAAGAGTTCTAACCTCTCTCCCCAAACCCTTGAAGCATCACCTTGAGCTCTCTCTCTTCCCCTCTCTTCTTCTTCATTCTTCACCCAACCAACCAAAGGAGAGTTGCTGATGGTGTTTTGAAGGTGCTGCTCCAGCAGCCGTCCAAGCCTCAAGGAAGTGCAAGCATACCACTCAAAGGTCATTTTGACCCTAAGGTAATGTTCTTTACCACATCTTGTTCAATATAAGTGAAAATGAATTTGTTTGGAGCCCTTTTGGGGTTGATCGATGTTTAAGGACTGTTCGGGAGTATAGCCTCATCTTTTGGCTCTCTTTCTTCTTCATTCATACTCTCACAAGATAGTCTAGCTCCCATGGTAAAGGGGGGGTCCATGTGCATGATTTTAAGAAAGGGTGAAAGGGTGTTTTTTTCGCATACCTTTAAGAGGCTTTTAGATGCTATTTTGTCATGTTTTTATTTCATCCAAGCGGAGAGCATGTTCCTCTCATTTCAGCTCTTTTGTACCCCTTAAACTACCCCTCTAGCCCCTTCTCTTGACTTGTTTTACATTTCAGCTCCATACTTGTTTGATATGGCATGATAGATATGTGCTTAGATTTAGGTTTCTCTTATTTAAGTTTGGTAATAAGTCCCCTTTGTATTTGCTACTGTTTTAAGATTCTTAATGTGTCTTTAGGTTCCTTTAGATGTTTAGAGCATGATAAAGATCTAGACATGCATGAGAAGCATGCTTTGATCACTTATTTACCTTTCATGGTATTTGAAGTGAAGTATGAACATGTCCAAATATTAGTTGCTGTTTTGTCTACATGAAGTTAACCCCGTCTTTATTTAGTATCTCATGTGTATACGTGTATTCTTACCCATTAGAAGCATGCTAATTATAGCTTATCTATTTTGCCACATGATCTTTGTCTAGGTGAGCACACACTTTTCATTTTTATGCATGTGAAATATGGAGATGTTTGTGTTCTTTTTGTGGTTTGAAGCATGTGGTCCTATGTTCATTTGATTGGCTTTTATTCATGCTAATGAGTTGCTGATTTTCTAAAATAAAGAAGACCAAAATAGGGACACATAGGTCCCTGTTTCTTTATCAGATATAGTTCAAAGGAAAGAGAAGGCAAGCCTTTAGCCTTCTCCCATTCTCTTGGCTTCAAAACCTCAAGAAGGAGGCCATATGTCTCTATGTGAACCACCGTGGGCCCACACAAGGGCCCACACAACCCCTGGAACACCCTAGAAGACCCAGGAACCCAAGCCCAATGCAAAAATCCGAAAAACCAAGTTTTTTGGTTGATCCGACAACTCAGGTCGGATCAACAGAACTGTATTCGTAGCCGGCAAAAGATGCCGGATACACTGAGACCTGTGTGTAACCGGCATCTTAGGCCGGCTACACTGCCAAATTGCTTTTTCTTGCCATTGTCATATCTTGTGCTAATTTTTTTTGTTTGTTTGACCAATCTGGATGAACCAGAAGGGTTTCCGGGTCACCCGAAAACCCGGTCCAAATTGATTTCCGGTGGGCCTTCCAACGGGGCCCACCAAGCCCGACAAACTTATTCTTTGCTAAAACAAGATAAATTTAACCGAATGAGTAGGCCACACTATTGGAGGCCCACCAAAGCCCAACTGGGGCAACATGCATGTCTAGATCTAAGCTTAGTTTGGCCGAGACTATGGGTAAGGCCGATCGAGCCCGCTAAAGCCCATTAAATTGAACCAACTTAGGGTTTCCAAACCCTAACTCAAGAAGCCTTGGGCTTTCAAGCCCAAGCCCAGGTAAAAGGCCCCAAGCCCAAAGCCTGGCCCATTTTGGCAAAGATTAATCAAAATAAACTCAAAACACTTGGCAACCAGGACGAGGCCCACTCAGGGGCCCGCAAGTCAATCCAGACTCACTTTTTGCATGGAACTAAATTTAATCTCCAACTTGGAATTTAAATAAAAATCAATTCACTGAACCAAAGCCCAAAGGGCCTCTCAGGCTAGTCCGAGGCCCACCAGGGGACGCGTAGGCTTAACCAAGCCCACCAAGAGATCCGCGGGCCTTCCAACGGGGCCCAGCCAATCAGACTCATGTCATCTTTAACTAAAAAGATAAAATCAAGTAAAGGGACCCACATCGCTTTGGTGTTCCCGCCAGACTTAATCGAATTGAATGCTGGATTAGAAATTGGGTGAGTGAGAGACCAAAAGTTGACTCAAACCAGGGAATCCTATGGGACCCGTCTTTTGACGGGGCGTACCGGGGTGTCTACGGACTTCCTCGGACCGTAAATGAGACCTTGCTTAGAATCTCTAGCCGCAGACCGCTTAATAGATAAACTTAGGCACCCAGGTGACTGCCTGTACCCCATCAGGCAGTGGCGACTCCAAACAAATCTTGAGGCACGCATCATTCTGCCTACGCCTTGTCGTGCGACCGAAATCAGGTGTGCACACAAGGTAATTCCAAAATCATTTTGATATAGCTAGATATTGAAATAACAGGCTCTAAATCTAGGATCCATTCTTTGATCTTTTCCCCTAACCCTCTCTTCACGTTTTACAGCTAGAGAGAAGCTTGAGGTACTTAGATCCTGGTGGTTACATACACACCAAAGCTTTACACTATAGAAAGGTAGGAGATGAGAGTGTTACTGGAAATTAAGGAGGGATTGAAGAAATTTAAAGAGGATTACTTGTAGCAAAGTGACCAATTAAGCTAGAGAACTTGAGTTGGAATTTGGGTAGATTTTCCCTTCATCAAGCAAAGGCTTCAATCTCAGAACTTCCAACCCTTTGTAAGGAGGAGATGCCTTACATTTATAGGCATAAGTGGGGGTATAAGAATCCAAAGGCAATGACCAAAATATAATCTAAATCCTTCCAAATTGGATTTGAGGCTTGAATTCAAGGGAATTGGGGGAAATTCCAAGGTTAAATTTGGTAGCCTAGGCCTTTAAGAGAGAGCTTTTAAGGTAATAAATAAAGAGCTCACAGGAGATTTCAATTTGAACATTATGTTGTACCGCTAACTCAGAACATCACAATACAAATCTTGATTGAACCAATATTTAATAATAGTAACGAACGAAATATAATACAATAGCTAATAAAATACGGTACAAATTCAGTTATGATCGATGTAACTTCGCTGACATGGCATAACAATCGAATGCTCGAGATGCCACATCAGACATGTATCATGATTATATGATGGCTACAAAGAAATATATTTAGAACCATTATATATTAACGGTTCAACATACATTTTGTAAAAATCGTTACTACAATAACGATAAACTGCAAAACTAACAATTTGACACAGTTTTGCACAGCTTTGGCCCTCATTTCCATAAGCATTACATATTTACATGAATATCGTTTAAATAAATGGCCATTTACTTATGATATTACATGTAAATAAGCAAATACCCCCATTTGAATCCATTAAAAATAGTTTCAGATCCAAATTCCAAAAATAAAAAATAAAATAGAAAGTCAACTTTCCTGTTCAAGGCCAAAATCCGATTATTAAGGTCTGGTGGAAAATTTGACTATTTTAATACTGAAGTATTTGTCAAATTTTAAAGGCTAAAAAATTCAACCTTGACTTCCACAAAAAAATAATCTTAAAATTTTTTCTTAAAAAGAATTTCTTTTTGTTGTCAAAAGTTAACAAAATTTCAACAACAAAAGTTTGACTTTATGCAAAAGGTTAATTTTGGGTCTTTCCCTACGTTATTCTAGATTCAAATAAGTCATGGAACTTAAACCCAATTCTAAAAACTGAAAATTTTTAATAAAATATTTCTTTCCTCTATGATTTATCTAAAATCATAGAATTTTGGGGTGTCTAAAGTAGGGCTGCAACTCGGTGCGGTTTGGTTCGAGTTGGTCTCAACCCAGGACCAAACCAAGGTTACTGATGGTTAGTCCAGAACCGAACCGAACCGACATCAGAACCGAAATACTCAAACCGAAATCGAACCAATTATTTATATAAAACCTGAAACCCAACCCAAACTGAACTGAATTTTGCAACCAGCTACTCTCTCTCTTTCCTCAGATCTTTTTTCCTTTCTCTACTTCCCTCCTCCTCCTCATTTTTGGTCTTGATATCAATCGCTGCTCTGATGTTTCTGGAGATCTTAGACAAGATCACCGGTGGAAATCTGAATGATAAGATGGGTTCAAGAGAAAAGATTAAAGGGACAGTTGTGCTAATGAAGAAGAATGTCCTAGACTTCAATGACATCAGTGCGTCGTTTCTTGATAGGGTTTATGAGTTACTTGGGAGAGGAGTCTCACTGCAGCTCATCAGTGCCGTTAACGTTGACCCAAGTAATAGTTTCTTCTCCTCATCTTCTTCCATGGTTCTTTCCTTTTCATCATAGTAACTAACGTTGAACTGGTTTGACTTCGCTTATAAAACTTTAAGCCTGTTCATAACAGTTCTGTGTGAACCCAAGTAGCACCTTCAAGAATCTCTTGACCCCGTCATGAAGATCTGTGAATCAAAGTTTGAATTCAATGGCCTCTCTATGTGATATGTCCATCTTTCTCCATCGGGTCCAGAAAGAACAGAACGATCGTTTGACAAGCATTATGTCTCATAGTCTCTTCTTGATCTTGGTGCTCTGGCTCTTACTTTAATTAGTAGCCATCACTTGTAGGATTTGATTTCTTCTTCGATGAGGTGCTGAGATCGAAATCAAATACTCGGCACTCTCCCAGGCAATCGGCAGTAGAGAGAAGGGAGGCAAACGTATTACAATTTGCTAGGGTTTAGGGTTTGAGAGAGATTGGGGGTAGATTTAATCGATATAAGGGAGGGGTTAAATTGTAATACATTTAAAATTTAAAGGTAAAGTTATAAATACATATATAGATATAGATATAGATATATATATATATATATATATATATATATATATATGTATGTATGTATGTATGTATGTATGTATGTATGTATGTATGTATTAAAATATGTATTTTCAGTTTGGTTCAGTTAGAGAAATGTATGATTTCAGTTCGGTTCGGTTTAACCGATCATACAACCCAAAATCGAACCGATTTAATTCGGTTTAGAGATTTTGAAACCAAACCCGAACCAAACCTATATGAAACCGAACCAAACCAAACCTAACTCGGTTTGGGTCGGTTCGGGTTCGGTTTTAACAGGACTGAATTGCAGCCCTAGTCTAAAGCAGGCAACTATATTCTGTTTTTTGCTCTTCCATGTAACCAAATTACTTGCAACAAAGGTACATTATCAAGTAGTTGAACATCTATCAACTAGACATCCTGCCTAATTTGAATCAGTAAACTCTTGTAATCTAGTGTGGCCGTTCCTTTTCATCCAATTTCAAGATCCTGGAGATAACTTCAAACATTGAAGAAATCATTTTTATAGCAATCATATGACTTCTTTTAGAAGCATGCATAAGTTGACTAATGTGACTCACAATAATATGCAATATCTGGACAAGTAAAGGTTAAATAAATCAACTTACCAACAAATCATTGAAATTGTCCAATATCATCTAGGAGATGACCTTCCATGTTCATTTTTCTAGAACTATCAATGTGAATCAAGACAGGCTTTTCACTTAATTTCCCGGTTTTCTACAACAAGAAAAGTACATATTTTCCTTATGAACAACCCCTTCTCGAGTATGCAATTTAAGTATTTCAAATGGCCTAAATCTTTGATGTCAAATCTACTCTGAAGAAGCATTTTAACCTTGTTAGTTTCTTCTGTCATCCCCTATAATAACATTATCATCTTCATATAAAAGAATAACAGTGATTCTAGCAGTCCTTTTTATAGTGGACATCAATGAATCAGCAATACTTCTTTGAAATCTCCTTGTCATTAAGGCATTACTAATTAGGTGGTTGTTTAAATCCATACAAAGCTTTCTTTAGTTTGAGACTTTTGAGGATGCCTAGTGGAAGACCCATATACTTCCTCTTCCAGTTCACTATGCAAGAATGCATTTTTCACATCCATTTGGGAATTTGGCTAATGATGATTAATATCAATAGAAACAAGCACACAAATTGTGTTCATTTTTTGCCACAGGAACAAATGTTTCGTTATAATCCGCTCCAAATGTTTGGGTGAATCTATTGACAACTAATATTGCTTTATATCATTCGCTAGTCCCATATTGTTATATTTGGTATTAAATATTCACTTGCATCCCATAGGTTTCTTTCCTTCTGGAAATTTAATAATCTCCCTTGTATAATTCTTGTCAAGAGCATGGAGTTCCCCTTTCATTGCCTATTTCCAAATAAGTTGGGAATTGACTTCTTGGAAACTATCAACTTTCCAATTCTTGAAAGTGTTTTATTTGTAGGAATATGCACATAAAAAAGACATCCAAATACACAAAGATGAGAAATATCAACTTTCCAATACTTGAAAATTTCAAGGGATGAATTGTGGCCAAGGTTCTACTAAGAAGCCTGTTAAAAAGATAAGTAGCAGTAAGAACATCATGAGACCAATAAACTTTAGGATGCATTTGGAACGTAAGAGCCCGGGTGACTTCTAAAAGATGTCTGTTTTTTCTTTTAGTTACACCATTTTCTTAAAAGAGTACCAACACAACTTGTTTGATGTATGATACCCATGCTACACAAACATCCAGAGAAAAGTCAAATTGTCATACACTTTACCATTGGTAGAGTGGACAATTTTAATTTAGGTACCCGTAGCTCATTCTTCTACATTTTTGTGCCACCTCATTAAAATATTCTAATTGAAATATAAATAAAGCTAAAAAAAAAGTTAAAATTAGAAAAAAAACATAATTTAAAAAAAATTATATTTAATTATTTAATTAAATTTCATTTATTTTAGTAAATTTATTTTAAAATGATATGATTTGAGTTGAACTGGGATATTAAAAGGAGATAATAAAAAATACTATATATTTAGGTACTTTTTTAAAATTATTCCTTTTTAATATGAGACAAAAATAATATTTTTTTTCCCTCAACTGTTAGTAAATGGGTTGAATCCTTCACAACCCATTTAGGCATCAACCCATTTACATCCCACTCATTGTGAGACATGGAAAAATCACCAACGTAATCTCCTAATCGTCACACGAGATTCGCAAAATTATGGAGTCGCCACCATTCAAGTTAAGGTGTGAGTGGACACCAAAGTGAGCATAAAAAGAATAAAATAGAGTTTAAGTAGCTCTAATTCATGGTCTATTCCAGAGATTGGATAAGGGGGTTAGGTTATGAGTAGGGAAAGGTGTTAGACACCCCTACTCATCCACACAAAGTAGTTGTGATATGCTATTCATGCTTAATAATTGCTTGCAAATAAAAATCACTCAAAAATAACATGTAAAATAGCAAATACATGTGTGATTCCTCCATATGAGTAGTCCAATAAATCCTGGACTCTCTCTATAGATATATCACTTCTATTATTTTATGATCAATTAAAAATCAAAATAAAACTTGAAGAAAAGCAAACTAAAACAAATTTGGAAAAATCCATTCAAGGTTAGGCCATTTGAACTTGGAAAACTCAACCAATCATAAGTTATTCAATTCAAACTCAAATTGAGTGAAGCCAATGCCATTTGAAAGCTTATATGAAGCAGAAGATTCAATAAAAATTTCAATTAAATCCGACTGAAATCAAAGAAAATACGATTGTTCAAAATTGCTGTTGTAAAACAATAAAAGCGGTGAGTAACCAACTTTGAAAGCCTATTAATGGAGATTGGCTCCATATAAATCCATAAAAATTAGTGTGAATGAAGCATGAGGTGCCATATTTCTGAAGGAATAGGCCTCAATCAAAACTTTATCCATTTGTAGCTTGTGTGCTCTCTCAAACATGCTTAGAGGATCACAGATTGACTATGTAATTTGCTACTGAACAGTACAGGATCAATCAAACACATAGAATTCAAATTAAAGTGAATACTCTTGAAACCAATTGGATTGAAAGTAGACTCATAAAGGAAGACTCAAAAATTTAAATCAATCAAATCGGAGTTGAAATGAGCCTTTGGTGCTAAATCAAAGTGACAAGTTCAGCACTCTGATCTGATCTGACTTATCAACTTTAATCAAATAGTTTGAAACATCGAATACATATAAATTGATGAAATTTTACAAGAATAAACTAGACTTCCTCACCTTTCTCATACCTCTAGAATCATTCAAAAATGCATCCATATGACGAAGTTATGAATGATCCAAGACATGGTATAGGTTCTATCAAGATCTGTAAAATTTAAGTAAAATCGAGCCAAAACAGTGTGTGTGTGTGTGTGCTTGATCCAAATGATCTAGTTTGAAATCACTTGAAACGAGTTGAAAATCACTCAAAAAGATTTAGAGCATGGATTTGGCTCAAACCTCTCATTATTTGGAAAGGAGTCAAATCTACCCAAATTAAGGAAAATTTGCTCAAATAAGAGAGATTAGACCATGAGGTCTTCTCTAGAACTAAAAATCAATTAAAATCAGCTCAAAAGTCTTGAGAAGTTGCTCTAAGGCCTCTGATCTCAGATTTATTATATTGAGCATAGTAAATCTAAGATCCATGCCTAATTTGACAAAATCAAGTAATGTGTGCATGGAATTGTGTAGGAAATCAAACTTTAAGGAGATAATTGAGATCTAATGCTATAGAGAGCATAGATCTATATAATTCCTCCAGATTTGAAGACAAAACAAGCACAAACAACAACCATACCCAAATTTAAGCAAATCATGTAAGTGTTTCATGAGAAATGGTTCTAAGCCTAAGGATCCATTCCAACACTTATTTCCCCTAGCTCTCTCTTCACGTTTTACGACTAGAGAAGTTGCTTAAGGTACTTTAAGCAAGGTTTGGGGTTCCAAACATATAGCAAGCCTTATCTACAGAAAGGTAGAAAAGGAGAGAGTGCTTGAACTGAAATAAAATGAAGAGAGAAAGCTTTTAAGCTAACCTTTGTTGCTTGAGTGCTTGAATGGAGAATTGGACAGAGGTTCCCTTCTTCTTCAAGAGTTCTTCAACTTCAAAATTCCAGCCATTTGCTAGAGGAGAGGCCCTCTATTTATAGACAAGAGCAAGGGTAAGAAAGTCCCAAGGGTAGGCCAAAATACCCTTCTAGACTCTTCCAATTTAAGCCCAGGGCATGAATTGAAGTAAATCCACAAGTTTTAGAGGGCAAATAGGGTAGATCAAGTCTCCCAGAGAGAGATACTAAGGGTAAATAAGGCTTAGATCTCGAGCCTTTATGAAACTGATTAAAATAGTTTTGTCTGTATATATCATACAATTTTGCCCAAACCGTATGATACATACAGACAGAGCAAAAATATAGAAATCCGCATAAAGGCTACAGATGAGATTCAGTTACGCTCCTATGTGCGCTGCCAACGTGGCCTAACAGCCGAAGCCTTCGGTTGACACATGGCAGCCAGTTGCGCTCACAGGTAAAGCATGAATCCATCCATATAGTATATATGGACACATTCGTACTATATATACGGACAGAACAAAAGTTGTTAAAACCATAATGTCTATACGGGCAGCACATTTTTTATGGTTTTGACACATGTCAAACCTTAATTAATATATTTTGAACATATTTTGATTATTTTCTCATATTTTAGTATAATTTGGGGTGTCTACACACAGAATAGACGATGACCTCATCATGACTGTACAAAGGAAAGAATATTTCTTTCTAGATATTTAAATCATCATACATAGGAGGGACATTGTTAGAGCATTTTAATAAATAAAAAAATAATTACTTTTTAGTGGGGCATACATTTCTAGGAAACGTGCCCCGCATAAAAGCCAAAAACGGTTTGACTAAAAGACTTTTTTGTAAGGAAAAAAAAAACCTAACGCACCCATCTCTCTTTAACACACACACACACTCTCTCTCTCTCTCTCTATCTTTTTTTTTATCTTCGTCTTTTGTTTTTGTGAGTCGAAAACTCTAACTTTCCTCCTCTTAGTTTTTTCATTATTGGGCAAAGCATTGGTGTAGTTTTTCTGATCTTTGCCTAATCTGTGTGCAGAGGATTCAGGCATTAACAATGGTGATACTGGGTTGTTGTATCTTGGGGGTGACGTGCTTGGGTTCGGCAGCTGCACTTGATCTTCTTGCAGGAGCGTGAATAACCTTAAAGAGCGACCTAGTCCATGCCTTAACCCATCTCCGTTGATTTCTGATTTTCAGTATCCGCAAAAGCCATGTTTTGTTTGGATTTGCAAATCACAAGTATTCCTTTATCGCAGCAATTTTTATATAACATCACATACCAACAATTTTAATGTGAATCAATCCGATAGATAGGAACGTTAAGGCGGTGTCTTATGCATTTGATTTGAACAAACCATTCAAGTTTATTGGTGAACATTTTAGTAGATGGAAACACAAGATGTTCTTTGATCTTAATCTGATGAGGGTAGCCTATGTGATTATCGATGAGGACCCTAGGAAATGTAGGCCTAGTGCAGAAGACCCTGAATACATATCTGTTATTAACAAATGGAAAGATGACGATTATGAGTACAAAAATTATATCCTGAATGCACTCTCAGATAACCTCTACGAATTCTACAGTAGATGTAAAACTACTAAGCTATTGTGGCGAGCACTGCAAAAGAAATATGACACTGAAGAGGCTGGGTCTCAGAAATATGCAGTGTCTAGATACTTTAAATTTTATATAGTTGATGATAAATCTGTAGTTTCTCAGACCCATGACCTATAGATGATTGTCCATGAAATCCTATCTGAGGGTATGTACATTGATGAGTAGTTCTAGGTGGCTACTGTTATTGATAAGTTACCCCCTTCATGGAAAGAGTTTAAAAATGTGTTTAGGTACAAAACCAAAGAGTTTTCCATGGAAAATCTAATTACTAGACATAGAATAGAAGAGGAAGCCTGACTTCAGGATAAGAATGAAGAACATGATGTGGACCCTTCTAGTAAGGTGAATTTGATCTCACAGAACAAGCCACATCCACATAGCCAATCTGCCCCTACTCAATTGAAACCCAAAGGAAAGAATATGAAGGCCAAAACAGCATCAAAACTAGAACAGAAAGAATACAAGGCAGACAAATGAACATGGTAAGAAAAACAAAAATATATTTTGCTACTATTGTGGGAAACCTGGGCATACAGCTTGTGTCTGCAGATACCAGAAACGTGAACCTATGGGTCAGGCTAATATAACCGAAGAGCCTTTTGTGGCTATGATTACTGAGGTTAATCTTCTTAATGGTAGTGAAGGGTGGTGGATTGATACAGATTATTCTAGGCATGTCTGTTTTGATAGGAATTGGTTCAAGTCCTACACTCCAATGGAGAAGGAAAAATCTGTTTTACTTGGAGATTCTCATACTGCTACTATTCTGGGTTCTGGTGATGTAGAACTCAAGTTTGCCCTTGGTCATGTCCTTATTTTGAAGGATGCACTTCGCACACCAGAGATGAGGACAAATTTGGTTTCTGGGTTTTCGTTGAACAAGGCTAGGTTTAGGCAGACCATAAAGTCTGACCAATATGTAATCACAAAGATGGGTGTCTTTATTGGGAAGGGCTATGCATGTCATGGGATGTTCAAACTTAATATTGAGAATATGACTAAAACATCTACTTCTTTTGTTTACATGCTTTCTTCGTTTAATGTTTGACATGCTCATTTATGTCATATCAATAGTAAGTATGTAAAATGCATGAGTGACTTAGGTTTAATTCCTAAACTTGATAATGACATATTTGATAAATGTGAATCATGTGCCATGTCAAAAATAACTAGAAAGCCTTTTAAAAATGTTGAAAAGAACACTGAATTTCTAGAACTTACTCATTCTAATATATGTGAGTTAGATGGAATTTTAACCAAAGGTGGAAGAGATACTTTATCTCTTTCATTGATAACTTTTCCAAATATACTTATATTTATTTGATGAAAAATAAAAGTTATGCATTGGATATATTTAAGGCTTTCTTGTTAGAAGTTGAAAATCAACATAACAAGAAATTAAGAGATTGAGAAGTAACAGAGGAAGAGAGTATGAATCTAATGAGTTTAATGCTTTTGCTGAATCATTAGAAATCATACATGAGGTTACTCCCCCATACTCTCCATCCTCAAATGGAGCAGAAAAATGCAAAAAATAGAACATTAGTTGAGCTAAATAATGCTATGTTATTGAGTTCTGGAGCTCCTAATAATTTATGGGGAGAGGCTATTTTGACTGCATGCTATATTGTTAATAGAGTACCTATAAAAAGACTAAGGTTACACAGTATGAATTGTGGAAAGATAGAAAGCCTAATTTAGGTTATTTTAAGGTTTGGGGGTGCTTGGTACATGTGAAATTACCAGATCAAAAGAGACCTAAACTAGGAAATAGAACTACCACATGTGCATTTGTAGGATATGCACAAATTAGTAAGACTTGTAGGTCCCTTGATCTTCAAAATAATATTATAATTGAATCGTCGATGCTGAATATTTTGAACATAAGTTTCCCCTGAAGTCTAGGAACAGCAGGGGCTCTGAATCTATAAAAATTTCTGAACTCACTTTGACTAGACCTAGGGATGACAATAATTAAATGGAACCTAGGAGAAGCAAGAAAACTAAAATTACTAAGGATTTTGGACTTGATTACTATATCTATAATTGAAAGAGTAGGAGACTACTCTACAGATCCTCGATCTACAACAATTATGATCTTAAGAATGCGGAAAACATACACACAGAATTTATACGAGGAAACCTGAATCCAGACCCAGGAAAAACCTCGAGTCTATATGAGGCGACTAACCCTTAGAATCTCCACTATTAAATGAAAGTCAATTACAAAGGAAAACACACTTAACCTTTACAATTGAACTCACTCAACAGCAATCCACAGCTCGAATCCACGAACTGTAGCACAACTTGAATCCACAAGCTGCAATTCACGATCTATCCAGATCCACAGCTCGAATCCACGAACTGCAACACAACTTGAATCCACAAGCTGCAATTCACGATCAATCCAGATCCACAGCTCGAATCCACGAACTGCAATACAGCTTGAATCCACAAGCTGCAATTCACGATCAATCCAGATCGTAACAATCACCTCAGAGTCCACTGAGATGATCCAATGCAATAGGAATCCACCTATGCATCCAACAAGCTCGATCACCAATCCAGGAGATCATACGATCGTGTGAAGTTCCGAAATGAAGAAGAATCCTTAACTTCAATTCCAGGAGATCTCTCTCAGATCTCCCCCTCACTCGATCACCGACTCTCTAAAGATGAATCGATTGAATCTCGAACACCTCAAGATCCAAATCCAATTGATCAAAAGAAAAAGTCATCTTAAAAACAAATACAGCTCGTCTATTTAAAGAAGAAAACTCAGATCGCATCGAGCGCTGGTAGCGTCGCCTTGCGATCGGGGTAGACGGCTGGAAGCGAACTCAAGTCCCGCTCAAATCCAAATAGACTCAGTTAAGGGCGCGCTGCCAGTGCGCTGCTAGCGGGAGGGAACGCGGCATGTGCACAGCTGATTTGTAGATTCTTCAATCTTGCTCTACGCTACCAGCGGCGTGTCGGCGTCGCCTTACGACGCAGAGCACGTTCTTTGCTTTCAAAGCACTGTTTCACTTATGTGCTGCCAGCGGAGTGGCAGCGGCGTTGTTCCTCGCAAGTGCCTTTACAAGAAATGCTTTATTTAGACAGCATTTCATTTCCTTGAGCTACCAGCGGCGTGGTAGCTGTGTGGCAGCATTACCTTCCTCTTTATTAAATTCATAGAACTTATATTTTGATTCTACACATCTTGAAGATTATTAGAAGATATAATTTGTCAAACATTTGCCATATAAGGAGTGTGAGTTTTCACACTTACAATCTCCCCCTTGGCAAATGCCTGACAACAAACTTACAACAGTGCTTAATATCAAATTCAGATATTGATTTCCATTTAAACATTCAAAACACAGTGATAGGGGAGAACTCAGAATTTCATTCATTTTCAGAAAAAAATATACATTGTGCAGAATAGATATATACATTCAACAAAAAAAATCTCCCTCGTAAACCTACTTCCAGAAAACCCAAAGACCAACCAGAAAACCCAAAGGCCAACAGAACAAACAAAAACAACAACTTGATGATCGAACAAACGAAAACTTGATGATCATCAACCAGCAACCAGCAGCATCATCAATGAGACTCCCCCTTTCTGGAAGGAGGTTTCGGATCCCAAGTTCTTGAATAATGCCAATACGCATCTTGGGACCGGGAGTGCAGCCAACACAACTTGTGATCCATCTCCAACTGGGTTCTTCGAATGCTACTCAGAAAATGATCAGCTTCATTTTGCATGCGTTGCTGCGTAGCAACATCCCTTTGCACCTCGCCACATGCAAAATCAACATCCTTTGCAAGCTTATCCAGCTTCTCTTGGGTCTCTGATTTGAACATGCTCATCATGAGCATGTGAGCCCTTACCTTAGAATTGAAAGCCTCCTGGGAGGCTTGCATGGAATTCAACTTGTCCAGGATTGCCATAGCATCAGAACTGGACAAGGAGGATTGAGAAGAAGAAGGCTCCGAAGAAGCCAACCGAAAAGGATTAGCTCTTTTGCTTCTGGTAAGGGTGGAGGCATCAATGGGAGGTTTGGGGTGAAGGATCAATTCAACAGGGTCAGGTAGGACCCCCTGGTGAATGTACAAGTAAGTGATGAAAATCCCAAAGGGAAGAGCAGAAGTCTTGGATTTTAAATTCCGAGACTGAATGATCTGATTGAAGATGATGGAAGGGAGACAGACACTGTCTCTGTTCCAGAGAGCATGAAGAAGTCTTGCTCGAGAGTGAGAAATCTCAGAATGATGATCTGAGGGAACGAGAGAAGCACAAATGAACAGATTCAAGATCCTGAGAAGATCTTGGAGAGAGCCATGAGGAAGATAGTTGGGCTTATTTTTGATGGAGGTGGGAGCACCCTGAACAATAAGAGAAGAAATTATTGACTCCATGGGAGGATCAGAGTGAGAGGCTAGAAAGTCAAAAGAAGGAGATTCAACAATAGGCAGTTCCAGAAAAGAGGAGATAAGATCTTTTGAGAAGTCGAAGGAGATTCCCCGGACATAGGCTTTGACGAAGCCTTGATTTGCCAGATGAAGATGGTGGAGGTTCGAATAGAACTCTCGAACCAGGTCTTGATAAGCAAAACCACTTATCAGAGCAAATTTCTTCCATCCATTGTCCGAAAACAAGGAGAAGAGCGGAGAGTCAGAAAAGGAGTCAAGCTTAATGGCCCTTTCCAAGAGGAGTGGCCTGTGCTTGAAGAATTCATTAAAATCAGACAAACCATTTCCAATGAATGGTTCAGATGAAGGTGAAGGGGATGGGGGTCTCACCGGTGGAGAAGAGACAACTAGAGAGGTTCTTACTGGTGGAGAAGAGGTGGAAGGAGAATCAGTCCTAAACTTTTTCTTGGGAGGCATGATGAAAAAAAAACAGAAGAAAAAAATAGAAGAGAGAGAAGAACACAAGCAAAGCACGACAAAGCCCTAATGGCAGAACAATCTATCAAACCCTAACTTAGAAGAATGAGAGAAGAACACTGCAACTGGAAAAAAAAATGAAGAAGAAAGACGATGACAGTAAAAAATTTTTACTTGAACAGTGGACAAGGTGAAGGAAGGGAAGACGGAAGGCAACTGATGACCACGACGCGAGGAGCGAGGTGAATCGCAGACAAAGACAAAAAGAAAAAAACAGAGGTAAAAAGTGAAACAGATTTCCCCTTTTTATAGACCAAAAAAAACTCGCTGCCAGCGTGCATCCAGCGACGCTTAACAGGGCAGGTGCCAAAGCACGAAAGAAGGGAGAAGGCTACCAGCACGCTTCTAGCGACGTAGAAGGTGCACATGCACATTCAAGAAAAAACACAATCACAAGGCAAAAATTTATAAAAAGAGTTTGAACTATTCTTCATGAAAAACTCATACATCTAAACACAAAGCTAAGATTTTAACTGAACTAAAAATCATCCAGATAATCAACTTTTATTCAATCCAAGCAGTACTTATCACAAAACTGATCTTGAAGAACCTATCAAGGTTAATTCAGATGTGATACATTTCATATCTATGACCAAAATTTCCTTCATGGTTTCTCATACTATACATTTTCTTCAAGATATTGAGCACACATGCATATTAATGAATCAATGCTTGTGTAGTGTGTGAAATACATTTTTGACTTTTACACTTTATACATATGGAAGGCTATTTTAGTGTAATCATACTTGGAAAGTATAGACATACCCCAAACTTCATTTTGGTGGCTTTCGCACATCAGAGATAGGTAGCCTTTTCTGATCTCTTTTTCTTTTCTTTTTGTAGAAGGCATTGACCCTTAAAAAACCTGAGTTTACAGTTCATTCCAAGAATATACCTTCTTTCTCTTTTTCTTTTTGAGAATTACAGTGGCTTTCACTCTAATCTCTATGGCAGCCATTTCCAAAACTTTTCTTTTCATAAAGGTGATAGCCTATAGATCCCAAGCTTCAACACACAATAAACTTCAATACACAAAAGTGTTTAAGACAAAATTGATAGTTGAGAACAAGACATTTCTGTCAATATGCATAGACTCAAGCTTCCTGAATTAAGATTTTAGTATCAAGAACACATAAATTCATTTTGAACAGACATGTAAATCATTTTACATCTAAATTAACTCAAAACAGAACCTGATTTTTAGTTTTGAGAGCATACTCCTAGGGATTTCCTAAGAGTTTCAAATCTGTTCTGATCTAAAGGTTTAGTGAAAACATCAGCCAACTGTTTTTCAGTAGATATATATTCAATCATAACAGTTTTGTCTTCAATTAACTCTCTTATAAAGTGATGCCTGATGTCTATATGTTTAGTCCTTGAGTGTTGAACAGGATTTTTGGAAATAATTATGACACTTTGATTGTCACAGAAGATAATCATTTGATCCTGATCTAAACCATAATCAGATAGCATTTGTTTCATCCAAATTAGTTGAGTACAACTGCTTCCTGCAGCAATGTACTCTGCTTCAGCTGTACTCAGTGAAACTGAGTTTTGCTTTTTGCTTAACCAAGCAATGAGGTTATTACCCATATAAAAGCAACCACCAGAGGTGATTTTTCTATCATCCATACACCCAGCCCAATCAGCATCAGTGTATCCAATAAGATATGGGTTTGTTTCTTTGGAGAACCAAATTCCCAGATCAACAGTTCCATTTACATACTTTATAATCCTTTTCACAACATTTAGATGAGATTCTTTAGGATTAGCCTGATATCTTGCACAAACTCCAACACTAAAACGTATATCAGGTCTACTTGCTGTTAAGTACAGAAGACTTCCAATCATCCCTCTGTACAAGGTAGGGTCTATATCTTTCCCAGATTCATCTTTTCCAAGCTTTAAGCTAGTACTCATAGGAGTCCTAGCATGTTTTGCATGAATTAAACTGAATCTCTTGACTAGATTTCTTGCATATTTTGCTTGAGAGAAAAAAATCCCTTGTTGAGATTGATAAATCTGAAGTCCTAAGAAAAAATTCAGTTCACCCATCATACTCATCTCAAATTCACTCTTCATTAAGTCTCCAAAGGAATGAGCATGATTTTCAGAAGTAGATCCAAACACTATATCATCAACATAGATTTGAGCAATCAAAATATGCTTGGACTCTCTTTGAATAAAAAGAGTTTTATCCACATTTCCTCTCATAAATCCAGATTCAAGTAAGAAAGAGGTGAGTCTCTCATACCAAGCTCTAGGAGCTTGTTTGAGTCCATACAAGGCCTTGTTCAGCTTATAAACATGTTTAGGATAATTTGAGTCCTCAAATCCTTTAGGTTGCTTTACATAAACCTCTTCATTCAGATATCCATTTAAGAATGCACTCTTAACATCCATTTGAAACAGTTTAAACTTCAAATAGCATGCAATAGACAAAAGCAATCTGATTGACTCTAACCTAGCTACAGGAGCAAATGTTTCATCAAAATCTATTCCTTCTACTTGGGTGTATCCCTGAGCAACAAGCCTAGCTTTATTTCTGGTTACAACCCCATTCTCATCAGATTTGTTCTTAAAAATCCATTTGGTTCCTATCACATTCAGATTAGAGGGTCTTTCAGCCAATTCCCATACATTATTTCTAGTAAATTGGTTTAGTTCTTCATGCATAGCATTTAACCAAGAGTCATCCAACAAGGCATCTTTATAAGATTTTGGCTCAAATTGAGATAAATAAGAAGAGAATCTTACCTCATTATGTAATTGATGTCTTATTCTTACTCCATCTGAAATATTTCCAACAATTTGCTCAGTTGGGTGGTCTTTGAGAGTTTTTGTCAGAGGAACAACTTCATTGCTTGAGGAAGCATCTCTGATTTCATCCTCTTCATCTACAACCTGCAAAAATTCACAGTCAATTCCTTCATCATCTATTAACACATTAATAGACTCCATTACAACAGATTTTTGCAAGTTAAAAACTCTGTATGCTCTACTTGAAGAAGAATATCCTAGAAAAATTCCTTCATCAATTCTAGAATCAAATTTTCCTAGATTTTCTCTGTCCCTTAGGATATAACATTTACTTCCAAAAACTCTAAAATATTTCAAGTTTGGCTGTTTTCCTTTCCAAATTTCATAAGGAGTTTGTTTCCACCCAGATCTGACATATACTCTGTTACTTATATAACAGGCAGTATTTATTGCTTCAGCCCAGAATTTTGTTGACACTTTCTTGGCTATCATCATGGTTCTAGTCATTTCTTGCAAAACTCTATTCTTCCTTTCCACAACTCCATTTTGTTGTGGGGTCTTAGGAGCAGAAAATTCATGTTTAATTCCTTGTTCTTCACAAAACTTGGAAAACATCTGATTTTCAAATTCTGTCCCATGATCAGATCTTATTCTAACAATCCTTCCTATTTGCAAGTTCTTTTCAACTTGAATTTGACAGCACAATTGTTTAAAGCAAACAAAACATTCAGACTTTTCTCTTAGAAAATTTACCCATGTGTATCTACTGTAGTCATCTACAGCAACAAAGATATACCTCTTTCCTCCAAGACTTTCAGTCTTTGCAGGTCCCATCAAGTCCATATGAATCAGTTCTAATGGTCTAGAGGTTCCTACAATATTGGTTTTCTTGTGTGTGGCTTTGATTTGCTTTCTTTGATTGCAAGGACCACACATTCCTTTCTTTTTATTATTCCCAAACTTGGGAATTCCTCTAACCAATTCAGACTTAGAGATTTTTGACAAATCTCTATAGTTAATGTGACCAAGTCTTCTATGCCACAAATCAATTTCATTGCATATAGAGGATTTTAAAGAGCTTTCATTGTTTCCAATGATTCCATAACAATTGTCACTTGTTCTTACACCTATAAGAACAGTTCTACCAGAATTATCCAAAATTTTACATTCTTTTTTGGTAAAGTTGACAAACAATCTTGAATCACATAACTGGCTAATACTAATTAAGTTTGCTTTCAAACCAGATACAAATAACACATTCTTTAGACAAACTCCATTAGGACCAGTTACTGTTCCTTTACCTTTGACTTGAGAAGTGCTTCCATCACCAAATGTTACACTTCCACCAAAATATTCTTCAAAGGTACTAAACATAGACTTATGTCCACACATATGTCTTGAACAACCACTATCCAAGTACCACATGTTGACATCATGAACTTTCAAAGCTATATGAACCACATTTGCAACTAAGCAGTCTTTTCTAACCCAAATCTGTTTTTCATGTGTTTTCTGAGAAGTACCTTCATCAACAACTTGGGATTTTGAGGGAAGTTTCTTTGACAGATTTGTAACTTCCTTATTTAATGATTCAGTCAATTTTAACAAGGAATCAAATCTGTTATGTAAATCCAAAGACTGACATTGATTTACTTTCCTCTTACTGTCAAAATATCCCTTGGGAAAACCATGCAAAACATGACACTTTGGTCTTATATGACCTCTTTTATTACAATGATGGCACACAGGTATGAACCTATATTCAGAAGAATCAAAATTTCCAGATTTGACAGTATTTCTAAACTGTACAGATTTAGATTTTTCAGATTTTGAAGATTTACCTGTTGAGCTTACTTCTCCAGCAGAAATTTTCTGTGAAAATTCCTTATTTTGATTACTTACAATCATTCTCTTTTCAGCAGAATTTGAGCTTTCAGGAACTTCCTTTGAAGTTGATTCCTCATCAATTTGATGATTTCCTGCAGAAAAATTTGAAGCATTAGATTTAATTGAATTTGACAATTTCTCAAGTTCAATAACTTTACCTTGAAGTGCAGAAATCTGAACTTCCTTTTCTTTTAATTTTTCAGTTTTTTCAGTCAAAGAAGTTACCAGAAAATTTTCTTTGACATGTCTTTCAAGTAACTTCTTGTTTATTGAATCTATTTCTGCAAAAGCTTTATTTTTCTCTGTTTCTGACTCCTTCAATTTTTACTCAGTTTCTTGACTTTCTTCTGAGCTCTATTGAATTCCTTATATAGCTGATTGTAGGCTTCTTGTAATTCTTCTTCATCATCCGATAAACTCTCTTTATTATCTCCTGCAATGTCAGAGATTGAACTACCAGAAGAAGATGAGTAAAAAGAATTGAAAGCAGTAAAATTTGCAGAAATATCCTCATCTGATTGTGAAGAATTATCAGTATTACTGTCATCCCACGTAACCTGATAATTTGTCTTTTTCTTTTTATCCTTTGAGGGACAATCAGAAGCAACACGTCCAAATCCTCTACATTTATAGCATTGAACTTCATCGTTCTGAGAAAATTTCTTCTCCTTTCTTAGATCAGAAATTTTCTTATCAGATCTTCTATTAGATCTGTCCATGGATAGTAAAGGATTAGATTGTCTCTTTTTAAACATTTTCTTGAACTTTTTAGCTAAGAGAACTAATTCATCCAGATCTACTTCAGAATTATCTGATTCTTCATTATTTACAGATTTTAGAGCTATTCCTTTACTCCTTTTAGGAATATTCAGATCTAGCTCATAAGTCTATAAAGATCCTACAAGATTTTCAATTCTCATGGTATCCACATCTTTTGCCTCTTGAATGGCAATAACTTTTGGTCTGAATTTTTCAGGCAAAGATCTCAAGATCTTCCTAACAACCTTAGATGTAGAGATCTTTTCTCCAAGGTTAAAGCTCGAATTAACAATATCCGAAAGTCTAGCATAAAATTCATCAAAGGACTCATCATCTTTCATGTATAGAGTTTCGAAAGATGTTGTAAGTCTTTGAAGTCTAGACAGCTTGACAGCTGAGGTTCCTTCATGAGTGACCTCAAGAATGTCCCAAGCTTCCTTACCTACTTCACATGAAGAAATTCTCCTAAATTCTTCAACACTTACAGCACAAAATAAGGCATTCATTGCCTTGTTGTTCCATCCACATAGATCAGATTCAGCTTTACTCCACTGATCATGAGGTTTAGGCATCACAACACCTCCTTCTGTCGTGATTTCTGGTGGATGATAACCATTACATACCGAGAGCCAGACACGCTCATCGATAGATTTCAGGTAAGCTCTCATCCTTGCTTTCCAGTAAGAATAATTGTTACCTTCGAATAATGGAGGTCTAGAGGTAGATCCTCCTTCTTTTCCAAAGTCCATGCTATAGATCTAGATCACACTTTGTATAACAATTCAAAGTGAATAGGCTCTGATACCAATTGAAAGAGTAGGAGACTACTCTACAGGTCCTCGATCTACAATAATTATGATCTTAACAATGCGGAAACATACACACAGAATTTATACGAGGAAACCTGAATCTAGATCCAGGAAAAACCTCGAGTCTATATGAGGCGACTAACCCTTAGAATCTCCACTATTAAATGAAAGTCAATTACAAAGGAAAACACACTTAACCTTTACAATTGAACTCACTCAACAGCAATCCACAGCTCGAATCCACGAACTGTAGCACAATTGAATCCACAAGCTGCAATTCACGATCTATCCAGATCCACAGCTCGAATCCACGAACTGCAACACAACTTGAATCCACAAGCTGCAATTCACGATCAATCCAGATCCACAGCTCGAATCCACGAACTGCAACACAGCTTGAATCCACAAGCTGCAATTCACGATCAATCCAGATTGTAACAATCACCTCAGAGTCCACTGAGATGATCCAATGCAATAGGAATCCACCTATGCATCCAACAAGCTCGATCACCAATCCAGGAGATCATACGATCGTGTGAAGTTCCGAAATGAAGAAGAATCCTCAACTTCAATTCCAGGAGATCTGAGATCTCTCTCAGATCTCCCCCTCACTTGATCACCGACTCTCTAAAGATGAATCGATTGAATCTCGAACACCTCAAGATCCAAATCCAATTGATCAAAAGAAAAAGTCATCTTAAAAACAAATACAGCTCGTCTATTTAAAGAAGAAAACTCAGATCGCATCGAGCGCTGGTAGCGTCGCCTTGCGATCGGGGTAGACGGCTGGAAGCGAACTCAAGTCCCGCTCAAATCCAAATAGACTCAGTTAAGGGCGCGCTGCTAGCGGGAGGGAACGCGGCATGTGCACAGCTGATTTGTAGATTCTTCAATCTTGCTCTGCGCTACCAGCGGCGTGTCGGCTTCGCCTTACGACGCAAGAGCACGTTCTTTACTTTCAAAGCACTGTTTCACTTATGCGCTGCCAGCAGAGTGGCAGCGGCGTTGTTCCTCGCAAGTGCCTTTACAAGAAATGCTTTATTTAGACAACCTTTCATTTCCTTGAGCTACCAGCGGCGTGGTAGTTGTGTGGCAGCATTATCTTCCTCTTTATTAAATTCACAGAACTTATATTTTTATTCTGCACATCTTGAAGATTATTAGAAGATATAATTTGTCAAACATTTGCCATATAAGGAGTGTGAGTTTTCACACTTACAATAATGTTGAGGGAGATCCAACATCCTTAAATGAAGCACTTTCTTCTCCAGATGCTGAATTTTGGAGAGAAGCCATGTGACATCCTGGTTGTCTGAGTGGGCAGGTGAATGGGTAATCTCACTGAGCGAGCTACTATATCAGAGTTATTATGCGGAACATAAAATAATATTCATTAACAATTAATCTTGACATTTCCAATTTGCTTTTTGTGGACTTATAACTGGTTTACAACTAATTGGCTACCCCTTTCACATATTATCCCAATGCTTATCGATCTTGTAATACCCCAGACCCATAACCAACAAGATATTGTCCGCTCTGGGCCCAAAGGGCCCTCACGGATTTTTTCTTAAGGGACATCACGAGAAAACTTCCCAGGGGATCACCCATCCTAAGAGTGCTCTCACCCAAGCACGCTTAACTTTGGGGTCCCCAGGGGATTTAGTCCCGTGTTGTTCCTTAAAAGGCCTCTTGCTAATTTGGGGGTCTTAAGGTTACTTATAGCATCCCCGAGCGTTGTGGGATCCCAACCATATGCACATCCATGCCTGTAGCTTTCCATGTGAGCTCTACACCTTCACAGCTACCAGACAGGATGTTACATACCCGACCCGGATTATATCTTAATTATTAAGATTAATTATCTAAAGTGTGATTATTAGACTAATTAAGTACCCTTGTTATGAAGATGAGGTAGATGTGGATTATTCTTGAAGATTTAGAGAAATCAATTGAACGATATGAAAGTTATTAAGGTAAGTTTAATTAATGTTGTTTCTAAATTCCAATTGTCTAAGATACTCTCCAATTAGCTTAAATGAATTAGAAATCAAATTCTGAAAAGGTAGACTTATGTGTACTTAAAGTAATTCCCAAGTATACCCATGGTACCCCAAAATATACCCTAGGTACCCTCCCGAATAACACTAGAAGTACACCTATACATTACCCAAGGTACCTCCCAAGTGTACCCAAATTATCCCCTTGTGTTTGCCTATAGGTACCCCTGTGTTTACCTAAGGTATCCCCTTGCATTGCCTAAAGTACCTCACATGTATACCTAAAGTACCCCCTTATATTACCTAAGGCACCTTACTCATATTGGTTAAGGTACCCTCCTGTTTTGCCTAAGGTACCCCATTCGAATACCTAAAGTACCCCCTAATTATACCTAAGATACCTCATTTGTATTGCCTAAGGTACCTCTTTATTTTAACTAAGGTACCCTACTATCTTACTTGAAGTACCCCTTGTTTAGCTAAGGTACATTCCCTTATACAGCTAGAGGTACCCCCCTTTATATAACTAAAGTACCTCCAACATACCTAAGGTACATCCCCTATATTACCTAGGGTACACCCCTTGAATTTCCTAGAGGTACTCCACTCATATAAGTAAGGTACCCCCACTGTTTTACCTAGGGTACACCCCCTATATAGCCAAAGTACCCCCTTTGTCTCACTAAAGTAACCCCTCTATAAGTAAAGTAACCCCCCACTGTTTTCCCTAAGGTATAGCCCCTTATATAGCTACGGTACCCCCTCTTGTAGCTAAGGTACACCCATTCTATAACTCAGGTAACCCTCTTATATTATTAAGGTACACCTCTCATGTTACCATGGGTACACCTCCTTATATTTCCTAAAGGTACCCCCTGTATAACTAAAGTACACCCCTCAATAATTAAGGTACCCCTCCTCAATATAACTGAGGTACACCCTCCTAAGCTTATTCAAAGTTTACTCCTTAGAATGACTAAGGTAAATCCCTTGAAACATCAAGGTACCTCCTCAAATAACTAAAGTACCCCTCACATAACTGAGGTACCCTTCTGTGTTAACTGAGGTATACCTCCCAAGCATTCCTAAAGCATGCCTTTTGAAGTGGCTAAGGCAAACACCCCACTTAACACTAAGGCACCCCACTTAATACTAAGGTACCCCACTCGAATGACACTAAGGTACCCCTGATATGCCTTAGGTACACCCTAGGGTTTAGTTGAATAAAAGCTTTGTTTAGGGGCAGATTTGAAAGACCCAAAACTTGGGCATATAAAAGGATGCCCTAATTTCTAATTAAGGGTTTGAAAACCCATTTCTCTTGTCTTGGACTGTAACGCCCCGAACCCGGGTCAGTGCAAACCGGCACCCGACCCGAACCCGGTTCGCTATTGTAACAACCCGAATCTAGTTCAACAACCAAATCCGATGTGTTACTGGCCCATATCAATTACAACCTCAATAACATACCAGACCAAAGAAAACAAAATCCAATCTATTATATTAAACTATCAGAGTTGCGGAAACAAGTATGTGCGGAAGTGTAGATCAAAATCCTCAACTAAGCATAAAGCTTGACCATCAGTTAGTAATATCAAAGTCTGGTAAAATGAACTGGTTACTATCTCTCTCTTATCTCTCTCATACATCAAATCCAAATAAATGATAATAAACCAATCAAAAATGCTAAGTCTATAACATCAATCCACCTCAGACAAGATCTGGATAATAATAATCCTTCGGCGAATACTCGGCTATCTCTCCCTGGAAGTCTAAGAGATCCCCCTCTCGCGTATCAGCTGAAAAAATGGAATAGAAGTAGGGTGAGATACGAATATCTCAGTAGGCAACACATGCATGACTAAACAGTTAATATAAGGAAAGTAACATTTCATGCACGTTTAAGCAACATCGATAAATCAGGCTCGCATAATCATTTATACCATTCATGAACACAAAACAGTTTGATAAACAGTTCTAGAAATGATTTTCAGCAAGTTTTAATATAAGAACTCAATAGCCAAATCAGTAGCATAATCCACACATTGCCAGGATGTACTAGGCAGTCACATCCAACCAATATCCCAATCACATGCATCCTGCACGTGCACAATAATAATAATAATCATATCAAGTGTTGTGTTTTCAGTGTCATTGTAGGACTCACAAAGATAGATAAACCTTTTGAGATGATTCTCAACCAATTGCTATACCACTGTGTGACTTAGGAGCGATGCTACTAATGATACTCAAGCCCCATGCAGCGCAGCTTAGACAAGAGCCGTAGTCACCGACTTATTGCACACGTACCCATCAGAGTTGGCATGTACCACCAGCATGCAGCACCAGAATCAATACATGGAGATGGTCGCTTATCCACATGTACAGGAAATCACCAGCGGCTCACCGGGGTGTCCCTCCAGACATAGGACCTTCCCAGACAAACTAACTTGCAAAGGAAGCGCGTCGCATATAGGAGTAAATCAACCCAAATGACATATCCCTCAGCTATCTAGCTACGACTATGGATCCACAACCAGCTATGCCCACTAGACTCCAAAATTCCCTAAAGTATCATAATTCTATAAGGGTTGGTGCCTAGCGGCATATAATGGTTATATCTGTACATTTACTTCATTATTCAGTCATTCGAATTCTGAATTCTCTTTATAATGTCTTATGATTTATAATGCCATTTAGAAGTGTTTAGATAATCAAATGGTAGTTAGGCTTTTCCAAAATCACATTTCGCATTTACCTTCAAACTTGGCAACTAATGTCCTAAATATCTCCCTAATTTGTTTTTCTGTAAAACAGGGAATTAGATAGTTTATTTTGGTCTTAAAAGACCTTAGTTAATCATTAAAATTGTCTTAAAATAGTTTAGAGTTGAATTAGGTTCGAAATTATGAAAAATTGGAATTTCTGCTTAGAGTGCCTGGGATCGCTCAGGATCGCTCCGGGCGGTCTCCAGTCGGCGGTAGTTCAATTTCGAGCGCCAAAGGTCCGTCGTCCCGCGGTCCACGGCGTCCTAAATTTTATAACCAGCGCCTAGGATCGCCGATGAGCGCTGAGTACAGTCGAGGTCGGCGGTCTTACCAAATCGAGCAGAAACAGTTCTAAGTCATGATTTTTCTCGTCTAAACTCATTCTAATGTATTTATAACATGCTTAGCTAACTAAATACAACATTACATAACATAGAAACATGCATTTGCGATTAAACAAGGGTAAATCCAATTTTAAAACCAAAACGATGTCACCTACCTCTATACGCTGATTTCTCCTTCTCTATTCTGAACAATGGCGAACCTCTAGCACTGAGAAACTCTCTGGACGATGAACGCACGCCCAGCCCTTCCTTCTTCTTCTCCTTCTTCTCTTCTCTTTGGTCCTTCAAATAGGTTCGTCGCTTGCGGCTTCAATACGAGTGAGAATACACGTATAAAATTAGGTTATTTCTTTATAGATATATATACCCCCTGATCCTATGCATCTCCCATGCAACTCTTCTATACACCTTGCCCAATTAGAATACATACCTCGATATCTCACGATCGGACGGTCAGATCTGCGTCTAACTCTGGATCTCCGCTAAGTTGATCACACCCTACAATATTAAAATGTTTCTATCAATCATAACTCTCGGTAATATTATTTACTAATTTAATTTATTATTTAAGGAAAATTCGGGGTTTTACATCCTCCCCTCCTTAAAGAAAATTTCGCCATCGAAATTTACCTTGCGGTTCTGGAAATAAGTCGGGATACTTCCTCTGCATTTCTGATTCCAATTCCCAAGTAGCTTCCTCAGTCGTGTGATTTTGCCAAAGTACTTTCACAAGTGGTATCACTTTAGTACGAAGAACCTGCTCCTTCCTGTCCAAAATCTCAACTGGATGCTCCTCGTAAGTCAAGTCCCCTCGCACTACTATCGGCTCATGCTGAATGATATGAGTAGGGTCATGCACGTACTTCCTCAACATAGAAACATGAAATACGTCATGAACTCCTTCCAGTTGTGTAGGTAAAGCCAATCTGTATGCTAATGGTCCCACTGTACCCTTAATCTCAAACGGACCTATATATCTTGGAGCCAATTTGCCTTTCTTTCCAAATCTCTTGATTCCACGAGATGGTGATATCTTCAGAAATACCCAATCGCCAACTTCAAAATGCAAATCTCTTCTTCTGGTATCTGCATAACTCTTCTGACGACTCTGGGTTGTAAGCATGTTTCGCCTAATCTGATTCACCTTCTCAATGCTATCTTGTACAATCTGGGGCCCAATGAGTTGTCTTTCCCCAACTTCCACCCAGCACACTGGGGATCTACATGGTCTGCCATAAAGTGCCTCGAATGGTGCCATCTGAATACTCACCTGATATCTGTTATTATAGGCAAACTCCACCAATGGTAGGTGCTGATTCCAACTGCCTCCCTAATCCATAACACAGCATCTCAACATGTCTTCCAAGGTCTGAATGGTACGCTCAGACTGTCCATCTGTCTGAGGATGATAACTAGTGCTGAAATTAAGCTTAGTCCCCAAAGCTGCTTGAAATGCAAGCCAAAAGCGTGCTGTGAATCGTGCATCTCTGTCAGACACTATAGAAACTGGCACTCCATGAAGTCTCACTATCTCCCTGACATATAACTCAGCTAAAGATTTCAACGGCTGCGAAGTGCTCATAAGCAAGAAATGTGCGGACTTAGTCAGTCTATCCACTACAACCCAAATAGCATCTTCCTTCTTTGCTGTCAGTGGTAACCCAAATAGCATCTTCCTTCTTTGTGCCTAAATTTCCAGTTTTCCCGATTTTCAAATAAGACCACTTTTTGAGTTTGATATCCAAATGAATGATTCAGAAGCCCAAAAAATTCTAGATGATTTCTATACCCTCCAATAGACTACAACCAGGAATTGAGCCCCAAACTCCTTGTAGATTTGTCTAGAAAAATTCGACACCGAAAAGTCAACGTTTTCAACCAGACTTGAAATATTTTTTTAGGTCCAAAACTTTTTGTCTCGGAATCCATTGAATTTTGGTATGGTGACTTATTTGGGATTTTTAAGATCAACCCACTCATCGAAAATGTGTTTTGAGGATTTTATGACCTTTGTTTTGATTTGGCTTGGATTTATGAAAGCGATGTTGAAAAACTCTTATATGATTTGACAAGGCTTTGGCCTATGGTTTTATTGGCAGTGGATGGGGAATTCCACTTGGTCTCGGTTGATATGATGGTGGATGGGGAATTCCACTTGGCTTCGGTTGATTTAATAGTGGATGGGGAATTCCACTTGGCTTTGGTTTAAGCACTGGTTTTACTCTTGGAATTGAATGGTTTGTTTTGATTGACGAGTCGTCTAATTGGACATTGTTCTTGGTGTGGATCCACAGTGAGTCTAATTAGTGAGTTGGTATTGGCTTGTTAGCTTTAATTGCCTTATCCATATAGCATTCCACTGTGGGGAATCAGTGAGGCCTTCTCGGGGAACAGAGGGCTGCGGCAACCCTCGTCACGGGGAACCGGCGGGAGTCCATGCGATTCATCGAGCAGTGGGTGGGGAATCCCACTTTGTCTGGATCCTTGGTTAGGTTGACTACTTGCCAGCCCATACGTGGGTACTCCGCTTGTTGAGATGTCCCTAGCTAGGCTTCTCTTTGTAAGTCGTGTAGGTGGCAATGGATACTGGTCATTAATCTAATTTACAGACATGCTAACTATGAGTCCTAACCAGACATGTTTACAGTATTTGATCGTATTTGTTGATTTGATTGAGATATTTGAGTTGGAATTTCTTTTATATCCGATTGAACTGTTTTGGTTTGCATTTAGTACTATATAATTGTGAATATCATCATGATGTTATAAAAACTGCATAAACTGTTTCTCTACATGCATGTTTGCTGCTTACTGGGACTTTAAGTCTCACGCGTGTTTTGTTTTACCGGATTTGTTTTCAGATCCGCTTGGTGAGCCGCGTACCGGGGTAGTTACTGAGGGTGAGCTTGAGTAAAAGCTAGAGGGCTACCATTTCTACCTGTAGTAGGGTTCTTATTATGATGAGGTATTTTGTCTTAGGGATTGTATATGGGATGTAAATATTATTTTTGGACCTATACTCTTGGAAGAATCTTTTGTACTTATCTGTATATTTTGGGAAGATCATTGTGAATGGTTAGTTGCCTTAGTCAAATCAGTATATTTGGAGCGATGCTTAGTACATTTGGCAATGGATACTTAGTACATTTGGCAATGGATACTGGTCATTTATCTGTATATGTTGTACATATACAACATCAAAACATACCAGACCAAAGAATTCAAAATCCATTATCTTATTATACTATCAGAGTTGCGGAAACAAGAATGTGCGGAAGTGTAGTTCAAAATCCTCAACTGAACATAAAGTTTGACCATCAATTAGTAATATCAAAGTCTGGTAAAATAACTGGGTACTATCTCTCTCATCTCTCAATACATCAACCCAATGAATAATAATAATCCAATCAAATGTACTAAGTCTATAGCAACAATCCACCTCAGACAAGATCTGGATAATAGTAATCCTCCGGAGAATACTCAGCTATCTCTCCCTGGAAGTCTAAGAGATCCCCCTCTCGGGTATCAGCTGAAAAAATAGAATAACAGTAGGGTGAGATACGAATATCCCAGTAGGTAACACATGCATGATTAAACAGTTAATATAAGGAAAATAACAGTTCATGCACGATTAAGCAACATCGACTAATCAGGCTCGTATAATCATTCGTATCATTCATGAATACAAAACAATATGCTAAACAGTTCTAGAGATGAATTCCAGCAAGTTTTAATAGAAGAATAAAATAGTCAAATCAGTAACATAGTTCACACATTGTCAGGATGTACTAAGCAGTCACATCCGACCCATATCTCAATCACATGCCTCCCGCATGTATACAATAATAATACCAAGTGTTGTGATTTCAGTGTCATTGTAGGACTCACAAAGATAGATAAACCTTTTGAGATGATTCTCAACCAATTGCTATACCACCGTGCGACTTAGGAGCGATGCTACTAATGATACTCAAGCCCCATGCAGCGCAGCTTAGACAAGAGCCGTAGTCACCGACTTATTGCACACGTACCCATCAGAGTTGGCATGTACCACTAGCATGCAGCACCAGAATCAATACATGGAGATGGTCGCTTATCCACATGTACAGGGAATCACCAGCGGCTCACCGGGGTGTCCCTCCAGACATAGGACCTTCCCAGACAAACTAACTTGCAAAGGAAGCGCGTCGCATATAGGAGTAACTCAACCCAAATGACATATCCCTCAGCTATCTAGCTACGACTATGGATCCATAACCAGCTATGCCCACTAGACTCCAAAATTCCCTAAAGTATCATATTTCTATAAGGGTTGGTGCCTAGCGGCATATAATGGTTATATCTGTACATTTACTTCAATATTTGTTCATCTGAATTCTGAATTCTCTTTAGAATGTATTCTGATTTATAATGTCATTTAGAGGTGTTTTGATAATCAAAGTGTAGTTAAGCTTTTCCCAAAACCACATTTCTGAATTTCCTTTGAAACTTGGCAACTAATGTCCTAAACATCTCCCTAATTTATTTTTCTGTAAAACAGGGATTTAGGTAGTTTATTTTGGTCTTAAAGTACCTTAATTAATCATTAAAATTGTCTAAAAATAGTTTAGAATTGAATTTGGTTCGAAATTATGAAAATCTGGATTTTCTGCTTAGAGCGCCTAGGATCGCTCAGGATCGCCCTGGCGGTCATAGGTCGGCGGTAGTGCAAATTCGAGCGCCCGCGGTCCGTCTTCTCGCGGTCTGCGACGTCCTAATTTTTTTAACCAGCGCCGAGGATCGCCAATGATCGCCGAGAACAGTCAAGGTCGGCGGTCATACAAAATCGAGCAGTAACAGTTCTAAATCATGATTTTTCTCGTCTAAACTCATTCTAATGTATCTATAACATGCTTATCTAGCTAAATACACCAATACATATACTAGAAACATGCGTTTGAGAGTAAACGAAGGAAAATCCGATTCCGAAAGCAAAACGGTGTCACCTACCTCGTATACGCGCGTTCCTCTTCTTCTCTTCTGAACAGCAACCCTCAAATCTCTCTTCAGTTGCAAAGCAATACTCCGAGCAAGTTTACTTGGTCTTCCTCCCTCCTTCTCTTTCTTCTCTTCTCGGTCGTTCAACTCTCGTCGTTTGCGGCTGAGTAATACGAGCAACAATACGATTAGGTTATTTTAATACATATTTATACCCTCTGATCCCATGCATCTCCCATGCAAACTCTCCTATACACCTCGCCCAATTAGAATACATACCTCGATATCTCAAGATTGGACGGTCAGATCTGCATCTAATTCTGGATCTCCACTAAACTGATCACCCCCTACAATAATAAAATATTCCCATCAATTATAACCCTCAGTAATATTATTTACTAATTTAATTTATTATTTAAGGAAAATTCGGGGTTTTACAGCATTTCTCCAAGAATTCTTAAATTCCACTGAGCTCTCGTAGCTATGAAGTGGATTTTAAGCCCAAAAATAAGATTTTTGAAAACTGATTTTTTTCATCAAACTAAGTTAAAAATTGAGTGAATATCCTCCTTTTTGATCAACACATTTTCCCCAAGTTGTCCCTAATTTCCACTGAGCTCTCGTGGCTGTGAAGTGGATTTTAAGGCAAAATAGGGATTTTTTGTGAAAATAGCGGACTTTGTAGCATATTTTTTTGCTCTTTTCTTTTTTTTTCTTCTTCTTTTTTTTCTCTTTTTTTTCTTTTTTCCTTTTCTCTTTCTTTTTCTTTTTTTTCCTTTTTCTTTTATTTTTTCTCTTTTTTTCCTTTTCTTCTTCTTTTTTCTCTTTTTTTTTTGTTTTTCTTTTGTATCCGACGTAGTATGTCGGATAAGAGAGGGCTTTCTTGTATCCGACATATGATGTCGGATACGCCTTGTTATTTAAGTTGCGTGCGACCGCGACTTTCCCTCTTCCTTTCTCTCTTCCCCGATTGCAAACCCCGGCTACATCTCCTCTCTTCTTCGTCCCCGACGACTCTTCCTTCTTCTTCGGCGATCTCCAGTAGCTCCGGTGCCCTCTATTGCTGCCGGTGACTGTGAGACATGGGAAAAAATCAATTTAATGATTTCCTCAATCATCACACGGGATTATATAAAACAAAGAGTCGCCACCATTCAATTTAGGTGTGAATGGACACCAAAATATTAAAATAAGCACAAAAGGCAATTTTTAGGGCAAAATATCCCTCCTAAAAAAAAACAACCAGAGATGGGTAAGGGGATTAAGTTATGAACAGGGAAAGGTGTTAGGCACCCTTATTCATCCACACAAGGTGGTTGCCAGGTATTTGTTCATGTTAAAATAAAGGAAAAAGCTTGCTATAAAAATCACACAAAATCACAAAAAAGAAAAATATATGGTTTTTTTCATATGAATATTCTGATTGATCCAGAACTATCAAATATGATCATACCATTCCTAGGGTTTCATGATCAAAACAAAATTGAGATAAAATCAAATAAACTCAATTTAAAGTGAAAAATCCAAAAATTTGGCTTCAAGTCAAAATTCTAGAAATCTGGAAAAATATGATTTTTATAAAATATTTCAAAATTTAACTTGAACAGTCCAGGACATAGATAAAGCCCAAATTTCACATTAAATCTGAAAATCAAAACCAAAAAATACCCACGTTGATGAAGAACATCAAAAGGGGAGAATTTAGACCGTAGGGTCTTCTCTCAATAATGAAAAACAATTTAAAAACCATATCATGAAACCCTAGAATTTATTTTCAGGCTTTTGGATTCAGATCTACCATATTGATCATGATAAATCCAAGATCATAGCCTAAAATCACAAAAATCGCAAAAACCGTGCTGTAGGTGCAAAAGTGGTGAAAATCCAAATTTTATCAAAAAGTGGGGATCTCATGCTATAAACATCATAGATTCATGTTATTCATTCAGATATATCATAAAAAGCATTAAAACATGATCAGGATATTCAAAATAGCCACATCTCACAAATTAGAGCACATGGGGGTCTACCCTACGGATCCACCTGTTCCCCTTTTCCCCTAGTTCTCTCTTCACATTTTACGGCTAGAGAGACTCTTGAGGTACTTGGAGATAGGTTTGGTTACACAAACACAATCACAGGCCTTATTCTATGAAAGAAAAAAACAGATATGGGGTTCTATTCTAGGGATCCACCTGTTCCCCTTTCCCCTAGTTCTCTCTTCACGTTTTACGGCTAGAGAGACCCTTGAGGTACTTAGAGACAAGTTTAGGAATACAAAAACAGATATGGCCTTATTCTACAGCAATAGAGATGATCCTATTACTTCTAAAATTGAAGACAGAAAATAAAAAGGGATAGGGGACTTACCTGGATTGAGCAGGCAGAGCAGCAGGGATTCCTTTCCTTCTCTTGGAGCTTTTGATTCTTCAAAATTTCGTGGCCCTAAGCTAGAGGAGAGAGCCTCTATTTATAGACACACCCAGGGGCATGGCTGGTCCAGAAGGATATATCCTGATCCTCAGGATAGAGTGAAAATTGGAGATAATGCCCATCCATAGCCAACCAAAGTGGCTTCAGCGAATAAAAGACGTAATTCGCTCGTTTAAAGATATATTAGACTACAAATAAAGCTCGGAAATCGAGAGAAGGTCAAAACTCGCACGTGTCTTCAATGCCCGTGAATTCACTACGGTCCAATCGTGACCGTAAAGTTTTCACGGGCGCGCCTGTCCGTAGAGAGAATGCGGGTGCGACGGGACCGTGAAGGAAATACGGGCAAAAGCCTGTTTATTCAATTTTTATGCATTTTTGACCTGTTTTAAGCTCTAATTACATGTTTTTATTATTTTCTCTTTTTGTAGTGCAATTTGGGGTGTCTACAGCTGCCGCCGCTTTGCTGGTAATTGGAACCAATTACAAGCAGAGAGCAAAAAGACCCACCAATTGCACTTTCTGAGATTTTTGTATAATCAATTGCACTTTGCAAGGATTAAAGGGATGATTTTTGAAAAAAAGAATTGATTGTGGAAGATTTGCTAAGAAATCCCTCAGCTTAAGGGCCGAATCTTCCTCTCTCCTCTCACTGAGCACTTGTGGGCTATGAAGTGAGATTTGAGACAAAATTTTTAAACAAAAGTGGGTAAGGTGGCAATCCTTGCAACTTACAACTAATACAAACATTAATCTCTTGAAAATTGTGGAGAAAATGATAAAATACGCCATTTTTGGCTTCGCCCGTATGGTGCTTACGGACAGATCCTGCCCGTAGAGGGTTCACGGGCGACCGGGACCGTAGTGCTTTCACGGGCTTCTGATGCCCGGACTGATTTTACGGATTTTACTCTCCTTCTTAAGACCGCGAACGCGACTTTTTTCCTCTTCTGCTCGCATTTGGCCCTAATTTTCTTGCGACCGTGCTTTTCTCTGCGGTCTTCTCTTCTTCTCCAACAGTCCGACCTCATCTCCGACGAGCTCCTCATTTTCCGGCGACTACTATTCTTCTCCGGCGATTCTCACTGTACTCCGGTGATTTCTGCTTTTCATTAATTCCGGCGGCTTCACTCTCTTCGGCGACCTTGACCATTCGTTGGACTTCCCCATTGGTATTGCAGTCGTCCTCTTTCTCCACTCAGGCTTCTGTTCGGCCCATAGATCCTCTTTGGATTTCTTTTGTGAAAGCTCCGGTGAAGCAAGGTGTGACCTTGGTTTTCAATTTTTCCAATTTCGACTAATACAAGTAAGTGGCCGAAAATCAATTCCTTTTCTTGAACCATATTCTGTAATACATCTCGAGCAATTTCTCTAGATTATATGCTTGGCAAATTCTGCTTCTTAAATGAGCATTAACCATGCTGTGACTGTTATGTACTTTCTCTGGAATTGTTGTGCAATCGGCCATAATACATACTTTCTGTTATGCAATTTTTCTGTCTTGCATGTGTTAACCTCTGCTGTGCAATTCCTCTAGCTTGGGTATTGTGCAATTTCTGCTCCCATGTTTACTATTGTTAAACATGTATATCTATTTCCCAAATTTTTGAATTGTGGCTTGGATAAAATCCTGCTTTGATTGCTGATTTCTGTATTTTCCAGCTTTTGAATGAATACATTAGATTGTTAATGATCAGCAACACCAATCAGTATGTTGATTTTTCCTGCTAATACCATATGTGAACTGTTGCCATCAATTTTTCCAACTTCTCTACTGATTTTCCTGCATATCTTCTGAATGAGAAGTTGGCATCTTTGCCTTGGAGCGGCTTAGTATCAGCACAAGTAGACTTGATCTTTTATCCTGAAACCAGAAATTAGAAAGTAAAATTAGAATAAGTCCTTAGCACACATTTTTCTTTTTTATTTTTTTTATTTCTTATATCATCATACAAGAAGCATGTACTTCTTATATAATTTTTCTGCTTATAATTTCTTGGTTAAAGCTAAGATCAATAAAACATCTTAAGACAAGAATAAACTCCTTCAGTTTAATCCTTGATTTGATCGGGAGCTTCTAAAGCACTTTTTCCATTCTCCATTTTTTCTTTTTTCCTGTCAATCAATTAGACCTGGTTAGAATGATTAATCAAGCAACTAAAAATTTAAATAAATAATTAATCATCTCCCTGATTTGAACCGTAGATGGCCCGGCTTAGGTCAGCTTCCAGAGATCCTGCAGATGAGCCTTCCTCTTCGAGAGTTAGGCGAGATCCTGCTGATGTGGCCTCATCTTCGAGGGCCGAGAGGGATTCAGATTCAGATGTCCCTGATCTTCCTTCTGGGGATTCGCGTGAGGCTACCCCAGAGGTATTCTTTAACCCTTCTGAATTTAACATTCTTTTTACAAAATCATCTCCTTGATCCTTTCTTCTTTCCAATTGTTCCTTTAGCCGGCAGTTGAGGCTTCGGGCAGAGATAGGAGCCGTAGCAGGCGCAGAGCTGGAGGCAGAGATGGAGGCCATGATGAGGGCCATAGAGGAGGCCGCAGAGGGGGCCGTGGCAGAGATGAGGCCAGGACCAGGGTTGAGATCCCTGAGGAGGTGGCTGCCCAGATTAGGGATACCGATCTTTTGCATGGCTTGAGGACTCATCCCTCAGCGTGCGTTAGGGCGGATATCCCTTTGGAGTATCCGATGTCCCACTATAGAGGGAGCTGGGCCAGTTTCACTAGATTTTTGAGAGCTTGCAGTTCGGCCTATCGTCGGGAGCTAGGCTTGTATGGTTTTGGTATGTTTATCACCATCCCGGACGTTCGCTTGGATCGAGCCCTCATTGCCGCATTGTTGGAGAGGTTTTTCCCAGAGACATTGAGCTTCCACTTCCTAGATATAGAGATTGGGATCCGGCCTTCTGATTTCACGCTCATCACCGGGATTAGGATGATCGGTGATGTTATTACTGAGATGGCTATGCCAGAGGCTGATGAGATTGCAGCTTATCTTGGATATATTGTGCTGCCTCCTGAGGCATGGGATCGGGGGAGAGCTAGATTGTCTCTGACATGGTTGAGAGAGACTTTCAGGAGGAGGCAGTTTGACCAGCTTGCTGCCGGTGATCATGTTTTCCCCTTCGCCTTCCGATTCCTTTTTCTGTATATGATGGGATCTTGTTTCTTCCCGGAGGACACGACTTCAGTTAGTCCTCACTTTTTGAGCTTACTGGGAGATCTTCAGCGGGCGAGGAGGTATGCTTGGGGCCCTCTCATTTTTGGTACTATTTTGGCTGGCCTTTGCCGATCAGTGAGTGGCTCTCTACATCCAGAGGGGCTGGAGTTGGATGCCGATTCTTCTGGCCTTTTCTGCAGGTGAAATGTTTATTTCTTTTCTTTTTTCTCTCTTTCTCTTTTCCTTATCTCTCCTTTTCTATTCCTCTAACTCTTTTCTTATTTTTGCAGTTTTTTGCTAGGGTTTATATACCCTATTTCCGCCCTACCTCTACGATGCCTGAGGAGACATATCCCATGGCACTTAGATGGTGTCATGTAGAGCACGACTCTAAAAAGAGTCGTCCCAGGTCCGCCCGGGCCCACTTAGACAGGTTATACCGGTTTGAGGTAATCTTCTTTAATTCCTCTACTTCTTCTTTTCTTTTCTTCCTGGATCGCATATCTGATGTCTTGTTCTGTTTTTCAACTATTTGTCCCCAGGATGGAGGACATTCATGAGGTGCTGGCCCTGCAGGTAGCCAGAGATGATGCATTTGTCCCTGATCAGAGACGACAGAGATATCAATTCTTTATTGGTCAGCTGGGCAGCATTTGGTACTGCGGCGAGCGCTTCTTCTTTCAGCATGTGGGAGAGCCGCAGATTCCTGCCATTCCGCCAGATACTACTCCTTTCTATCCTCCTATGCATGTTGATCCTGCCCAGTTCTTAGATTAGACTGAGGCGGAGACATTATTAGAGGAGGGTGACTATGATGCCTGGTTCAGGCGAGCTTCTGTTGGGTGCCTGATGTCACCCATGCCTGTCCGTGGCGGAGTCACGGAGATAGGAGGGGTAGTGATTAGGGCCTATGACACTACGGTATGCTTTCTTCTTTTGTGATCTTCTATTTCTATTTCATTAGCATTTTTCTGACTTCTTTCTTTGCTATTTCAGGAGGCTCAGTTGGCAGAGATCAGGTCTCGCTATGCTGATTTAGAGCGCCAGCGTGATGCCGCGATCGCTGAGCGGGATGCCCTCTATATCACAATTTCAGATATCAGGGGGCAGCTAGCCAGAGCCCAGGGCCAGGAGGGTCCATCTGATGCACAGGACCAGGCGGGTCCATCTTATACTCAGGTTAATTTCTTCTTTTATTTCCATTCCTGCTTTTGCATTAGCTTGTCTTATTCTGACTGGATTTTTCTCTTAATTTCAGGAGTACACAGCTGGCCCCTCTTCACCTGCTTCACCCGTGCCTATGCATTTCTGGGATGAGGTGTTTTCTGTGGCACGGGTGGAGTTCGTGACGTCTCCCAGTCCAGTAGAGGTTCCTGCAGCAGAGCCCGAGGTTGAGGCTGATATTGTACCTGCTACTGAGGACGTGCCAGAGTCTGCCCCAGTAGCTGAGACTGCTCCTGCTGCATCTACTGATGTAGATATGGATTCGGCTATGGACGCCGCTGTGGTAGAGCCTACCGTGGAGACTGCGGTGATGGAGGAGGCTACAGCTAATCCTGTAGAGCCTGGGGTTGATGCTGATGCACCTGGGACCTCTGCTCCTGCTAGTCCTGCTATGGAGGATGTTGAGGTGACGCATGCTGTTGTTGATACGTCAGCGGAGTCTTCCCGTACTGATTCTGATGTAGATACTTCAGGGTATGTCCCTCCTGATCATCCCACTGCTGGCCTTGTGCCTTTATATATGTGGCATGATATTCAGTCTGTTTTGAGCAGGATGACGCGTAGCACAGCCCGCAATATTGTGCAGCATGTCTTTGAGCGCAGGCGATCTTCAGGCCGTGGTCGAGGCAGAGGACGAGGCCGTGGCCGTAGGGGCGGACCTGCATTAGATTAGGATTATTCCATGTACCTTTGTATTTTTTGGCAAAAGTGATGTAAACATTCATGTATATAAAAGAAGTTTGATTTATTTCCATTTGTGTTCTTTTCTTCTTTATTTACAGTATTTATTACCTGATGAATGTTAAACAGGGACAAGTGAAGCTTAGGAAAACCAAGGAAATTAAAAATTCCCATTTTTTTTGCATTTTTTCGAAGGAACCGTACTTATTCTACAAGCAGGCTGTGCCCGTAAAATTACTACGGGCGCACTCTGCCCGTGAAGTTTTCACGGTCAGGCGTGTCCGTAGTTCCTATACGAGCGCGCTTTGCCCGTAGTATAATTACGGAATTTACTGCCTTACGATTTTTTCTATATAAACTCCTAGGGAACGTCATTGTGACACTTTTATTGGTTGGAAAACTCCCTGAGCACGTCTTTTCTCGCTTTCCTTGGCTTCTTTGGCGCTTCCATGGCTTCCCCTACGCCGCTTTTTCCTGCCGTTGAATCTCCTCCTGCAAGACAACCTGTTAGGTCCAAACCTCCTAATCTCACCAGGTACAATATTGTGGACTCCTTTTATGATAGATGGGTTAACTCCATGACCCTTGATGAGGAGATTCGTTGGGATTCCATCCACTTAGGGCACATCCTACACCTCCCTAAAATTCCCTTTTAAGTGGGAAATCATTGAAGCTTTGATTGGCCACTGGGTACCTGAGCTGAATCTCTTCCGTTTTGATGACAAAGAGATGACTCCCACCATAGAAGAAATTGAAACCATCCTTGGCCTAAGATTTTCTGAAAAAGTTGTGAACCCACCCTTAAAGCTTAGTTATAAAAAAGAGGCTTCCACTTTCTTGGGTATAGGGAAGGACTTAGGAAATTCTGATGCACTATTGACCTTGTCCAAGACCTTTTTGACTGAAAAACTTCTGAGGAGTAATGAAAAGGACGCTAGGTTTAATGCATTGACCCTGGTAGTGGTCAATCAGCTGCTTTTTCCACGGGGTGATGACCAGGTTGACTTGGCTCTCATCTCAGTTATCTGTCAGGTTAGGGAACACGAGAGGTTGGCCCCTATGATCCTAGCAGAGATATATCAGGCCCTTACTGACTGTTATTTCAGGAAGAAGAAACGCTTCCTTGCCTGCGCCCCTATCTTACAGGTAAAAAATATGCATATATTTTTTTTCTTTTTATTCTTCCTTTCCTTTCTTCTTTTTTTTCTTTTCTCTGCTTCCTCTTCTTCTCTTTTTTTTTTTTTTTGGAAATAAATTGAAATACTCCCTTTTTCTGCAGCTTTGGTTGCTTGACCATCTTAGCCAGGTTGAAGAAATAACTCGCCGCTTCTTTCCAAGATTGAAAGTTCCTGTTTTGATGAGCAATAGGGGATGTCCTAACATCCAAGGTGGCAAGCAAGGCTGGTTCGCTTTCTTGGGTACTCTCTAGGATGATCAAGTGAGATGGCCTGGCACTTATCAGCCCGCTCTAGAGACAGTGATTAGCTTTAGGGATAAAAACTTTCTGGCCCTAGCAGGCTTGAAATCTGCTGTTCTCTATCTTCCTTTGAGGGTTCTTCGGCAATTTGGAGCGACCCAGGGAATTATGATCCCCACAGGTTATGAGAGCTTTATAGGGCCACTTACATCAGCCACCATGGGGCTAAATGCTCAATTAATGAAAGAGTGGTCCTATGTTTGCTTTCTGCGGGGTCCAGTCTTTTCTGAGTCCCATGTGAAGGACTATCACTTCTGGATCAAAGAACAGGTGCAGAGTCATGCCCCAGTACCAGAGGATCCTCCTGCAGTTCTTCCTCCTACTTATGAGGACATTCTGGAGTCCGAGAGGGTAACCCATAAGCGGCTTCAACAAATATGGGTACGGGAGGCTCAAGAACTTAGGATGAAAGTCCTTGTTCTGGAGAGAAAGCTTGAAGAGCAGAAGTCTGGCCGCATTGCCATGGAGAAGAAACTTGAAGAACAAAGGCAGGCTCGTCGCTTTGAAGTCCGAGTGATGCGGAAGAAGTATCAGGATTCCTTGGCCGACCTTAGGGCGTTGAAGATCAAGCTTTCTTTTTCAGATGAGATTATCTCTTTTTTGAGTGATCCTGATGCAGAGGGAGCTTCTGGAATCATTGCAACTCAGGCAGCTAGGATTAGGGAGCTTGAGGAGCAGTTAGGGAATAGGGATTAGATTCTTTTATCTCATTTTTTTTTCATTCATCATTTTTTTTTCATACTTTTATACAAAAGCAAACTCCTTTAGTGGAAAGATAATAGATTTAATTCAAAAATAGGTTTTATATTATTGGCCTCAGAATTCTCAGATGCTTATAAAAACAGAAGTTTTATGAAAAAGTATTTGATTTCTCATCACTGGCCAAAGTATAGTTTTTTTTTTTTTTGAAAGCTGATCCAAAACACTTAATCACATATAATTAAAGGAATTAAAATCAGGTTGAATAATGAAAAGGGTAGTCCAAGCAATAGGGAGAGACCAAATCTGTCTACCCCGTGACCTTTAGAATCATCCCCTAATGGTTTTACCTTTATGATGGACCCTGCTAATCTGCTCAGTTTCCAATGCTCATGCTGATTAAATTTAGACCACATGATCAACTCAACCCTAGATTTTTTTTTTACTGCCTTTCTTGTCCCTAGTGCCAATTACGGTTTTCACTAGGGTTGGCCTCCGCATTCCGTCATTACCAATCTTACTCTGAAAGTTGAATGAATATACTAAAATCACCGAGGTCTTAATAATAGGACGAAACACAGGCTATGTTCGGTTTATGAAAGAAAAGGTATTAAAGGCTCAAGATTTTCTAAGTGTAAAAATGGGTCAACTGGACTTACAGTCATGGTGAATTCAATCCCATTACCCTTCTTTTGTATTTGGCTTTTATTTGCCCCTATTTTTTTCTTTTTTCTTTTTTTTCTCAATTTTTTTTTTCTTTTTGCTCCTATTGGCCTTGCCCTTATTGGTTTTGCCCCAGTATAAGGCTGTAAGTCCAGTTTAGGTTTAACAAAAAAAGACGAACAGGCTCAAATTGGTTTGACTAGGGATTCAAATTTTGGGATATAAGGAACAATGGCCTCAGATCATTTCCTAGTAGTATTCATTCATGGAAAATATCTCTTTACTGCATCAGAGTTAATTGGCTCAGGAAAATCCTTCCCATCCATCTCTGTTAAGATGAGAGCACCCCCTGATAGGACCTTCTTGACTATATAAGGCCCTTCCCAGTTTGGTTTGAACTTTCCACGAGGATCTTCCAAAAAGGGTAAAATCTTCTTTAATACCAAATTTCCTTCTTGGAAAGTTCTAGGCTTCACCTTTTTATTGTAAGCCCTGGCCATCCTCTTCCGATACAATTGGCCATGACTAAGTGCCTTCAAACGCTTTTCTTCTATTAAATTGAGTTGATCATGCCTAGACTGTATCCATTCAGCTTCTTCTAATTCAGCTTCCATTAGCACTCTTAGTGAAGGTATTTCCACTTCCACTGGTAAAACTGCTTCCATTCCATAGACTAGGGAATATGGGGTTGCCCCTGTAGAAGTCCGAATCGAGGTTCTGTAAGCATGTAGAGCAAGTGGCAGCATTTCATGCCAATCTTTAAAACTCACCACCATCTTTTGAATAATCTTCTTTATATTCTTATTCGCTGCTTCCACTGCCCCATTCATCTTTGGTCTGTAAGGCGCTGACTTGTGGTGGGTAATCTGAAATTGCCCACACATCTTCCTCATGTCTTTATTCTTAAGGTTTGAAGCATTGTCTGTTAATATGGCACTTGGCAAACCATAGCGACAAATGATGTTGTGCTTCAAAAACTTAAGAACATGGCTACTCGTAATGTTTGCATATGAAGCTGCCTCTACCCACTTGGTGAAGTAATCAATTGCTACGAGTATAAATCTATGTCCATTTGATGCCTTTGGAGAGATCATTCCAATGACATCTATACCCCACATAGAAAAAGGCCACGGGGATGTCATACTGTGTAATTCACTTGGGGGTGCATTCTTGTTATCCGCGTACACTTGGCATAAATGACACCTTTTAACGTGCATATAGCAATCATGCTCCATAGTTGACCAGTAATATCCCAATCACAGAATCTTCTTGGCAAGTATATGCCCATTCATATGGGGTCCACACACTCCATGTACCGTTTCAACTATCCTTTCTGACTCAGTCTTTGCAACACATCTAAGTAGTATATCATTGTGTGATCTTTTGTACAACTGCCCACCACTTAGTAAGAACTGTCCTGCCAGCCTCTGTATTGTTCTTTTCTCTGTAGAGGTGACATTTTCTGGTAAGCTCCGATCATTTAGGAAGTTCTTAATGTCTTGAAACCATGGTACTTCTTCTTCTGGGGTTTTTTCTAGAACAAGGCAGTAAGCTGGTTCATCCCTGACTTCAATTTCCAATGGTCTAATATCAACACCTTTTGGCATATTGACCATTGAACCTAATGTTGCTAGAGCATCCGCAAACTGATTTTTGGCCCTTGGCATATAATTGAAGGAAATTCGAGTAAATTTATTGCTTATTTCTTCCAAATACTGGTGATAGGGGATCAATTTATGATCCTTGGTTTTCCATTCACCAGTTGTTTGGAAGATGATAAGACTCGAATCCCCATATACGTCAAGTTCCTCTACTTCATGGTCTAAGGCAGCTTGCAACCCAATTATACATGCTTCATACTCCGTTATATTGTTCGTGCATTGGAACCTTAACTTTACCGCAATTGGGATATGTGCCCCATCTGGCTTGATCAGAACAGCCCCTATTCCATTTCCATTCATATTGGCGGCCCCATCAAAAAACATTTGCCATGAGCTTTCACCTACTTCCTCTTCAGCAAACAGGATTGCCTCATCAGGGAAGTTGGTCTTTAAGGGTTGGTATTCTGGTAAAGGGTGTGCAGCTAAGTGATCTGCAATGGCTTGACCCTTAATGGCTTTTTGTGTGATATAGGTGAGGTCAAATTCAGAGAGTAACAACTGCCACTTTGCTGTTCTGCCAGTTAAAGCCGGTTTCTCAAATAGATACTTCAAAGGGTCCATTCGGGATATCAATAATGTAGCGTGACTAAGGAAATAGTGCCTCAGCCTCTGAGTTGCCCACACTAATGCACAACAAGTCTTTTCCAAGGGGGAATACTTTGCTTCATATTCTGTAAACTTCTTGCTTAGGTAGTAAATCGCCCTCTCCTTTCTGCCTGTATCGTCATGCTGTCCTAAGACACACCCCATTGACGTCTCTAAAACTGACAGGTATAGAATTAATGGCCTTCCTGGAGTTGGTGGCACTAGCACAGGTGGATTTAATAAATACTCTTTTATTGTGTCAAAGGCTTCTTGGCAATCATCATTCCAGACTGTCGGGTTATTCTTTCTTAGAAGTTTGAAAATTGGTTCACAGATAGCGGTGAACTATGCTATGAACCGGCTTATATACTGAATCCTTCCAAGAAAACCACGAACCTCCCTCTCCGTTCTAGGTGATGGCATTTCGATGATTGCTTTAGCTTTAGCTGGGTCAATCTCAATTCCCCTTCTGCTTACTATAAAGCCCAACAATTTTCCTGATGTAGCCCCAAAGACACATTTCGCAGGGTTAAGCCTTAGACTGTATTTCCTGAGCCGGTCAAATACCTTCTTCAAGTTGATCAAGTGGTCTTCTTCTTCACATGATTTGGCTATCATATCATCCACATAGACCTCCATCTACTTATGGATCATATCATGAAATAAGGCTGTCATGGCTCGCTGGTAGGTTGCCCCAGTGTTCTTAAGTCCAAATGGCATGACAGTGTAGTGGAAGGTACCCCAAGGGGTGATAAAGGCTGTCTTCTCTTGGTCTTCCTTAGCCATCTTGATCTGATTATAACCAGAAAAGCCGTCCATGAATGAGAATAGACTATGTACAGCGGTGTTATCCACCAAGATGTCTATGTGTGGAAGTGGAAAATCATCCTTTGGACTTGCCTTATTCAAATCTCTATAATCTACGCACATTCTGACTTTTCCATCCTTCTTTGGCACTGGCACTATATTTGCAAGCCATTCAGGGTATGTGGAAACTGCTAAGAATCCGGCTTGGAATTGTTTAACCACTTCATCTTTGACCTTTAGCGTCCATTCAGGTTTTAACCTTCTCAGTTTCTGTTTAACTGGCTTAGCGTCTGGTAGAATAGGTAGCCTGTGTACCACCATATCTGTGTCTAACCCCGGCATATCCCGATACGACCATGCAAACACATCTTCATAATGAGCCAAAAATCGTATCATTTCATCCCGCTGTACCTCAGATAGACATACCCCAATCTTCACTATTTTTGGGTCATCTTCGGTGCCTAGGTTTATTGATATGGTCTCTTCGATATTGGGTTGGACCCCCTTTTCATGACGCTCTAATTGATATGTGATTTCCTTTGGAACGTCGTCTTCTTCGTCCTCGGTCTCTTCTTCAACCCCCATTACTGGGTGAGTTGCATTGCCTGCTTCTTCTGTAGGGCTAGTTCCAGATGGAACTTCTACTGCAGCCCAATCAATAAAAGGTAGCTCCTCTACTACTTTTTCTTGGTCGCCTTCTGTCATGGCAAAGAATGCCTCTACGTCCTCAGAAAAGTCCTGCTCCTGTTCTGCCTGTGGCCCAGGCCCACCAAATGCTTGTGGAGGTGGAGGTGGAACATATGGTTGTATTGTAGAGGGTTTGGGTTTCTGGAATGGGTTGATATTGTAGTATGGAGGTTTGGACTGATCCTCAGGAGGAGACCGTTGAATCATGTGAGAAAGCTTTGGAAAAGTTTCCCTGATATGAGGGAATTTCATAGTTTCTATCTGCCCCTGTCTTCTCCATTTCCTTGGCTTGGACCCCAATCCTGCTCTGTGAACCATTTTCTTAACCTGCATTGGTTCTATCCTTCCTTGTAGGTTAACCCCCAGACCTTTTCCAGTGTGAAAATGGTACTTTTCTAGCACATTCTTGACCATTTTCTCAGCACAGGTCAATTTCCCTTCTTTTTCCTGATACCCTCCAGGTATATAATTCACAGCTTCAAATTGAAAAGAGTGAAATGTCATCTTATCAGCAGTCATTTCCATGTTAATACAGGGTACATCAGGGGACCACATGGGGGGGACCAAATTTTCGGCCAGGACGGTAATCACCTTTTGCCCTCTAATATATTTGACTCTTTGGTGGAGGGTAGATGGTATGGCCCTAGCTGTATGAATCCACGGCCTTCCTAGGAGTAGGTTGAAAGCCGCAGGTATATCCATCACCTCAAATGTGATGTTAAAAATATACGGTCCAATTGTGACCGGCAGTTCAACCTCCCCTAGGGAGTGTGTTTTAGAGCTGTCAAATGCTCTTATAATTCTTCCATTTTGTTTTATTTTGTTTCGCTCCAGATTGAGCTTAACAAAGGTTATCAATGGGCAGACATTGAGAGCCGACCCATTATCAATCAGAACCCGGGCTATCATGCAACCCTTACTGAGCACAGCAATGTGCAAATGATCCACATGATGGTACCCTGCCGGACTGATCTCAGTCTCAGAAAAAGTTATCACATTGTGGGATAAAATTTGACCAACCATCCGGCCTAGTTGGTCTGGTTCAATATTTTTAGGCACATGGGCCCCCTGGAGTATCCTTAACAAGGAGTCCCTATGTTTTTCAGAATTTAACAATAGTCCCAGAATTGAGATCTGGGCAGGGACTTTGTTCAACTGCTCGATGACATTGAACTCACTCTTTTATTATCTTTATGAGGTCAGCAGCCTCACTGTTAGTTACCTGAGGGGCCTCTTCCCCTACCTTGGCCTTGCCTTTATTTTTTTCTTTTTCTTTATCCTTCTCTGTTTCTTTCTGTTTTTCTTCCACCCCTACACATTTTCCTGACCTCATCATGAGGTTTACTTCTTCCTTGCTTTCAACTGCAGGGCATGTAGTGGTAAATGCTTCACTGTAGTTCCATGGTACAGCCGATTCAATGTAGGAAGGCTTAAGGACATTCACCACCAATGGGGGAAGTTTGGACTTGGCGATGGAAGTCTGAGTAATAGGAACATTAACAACCAATGGAGGAAGTTGTTTTGGTTGGGGGTTTGCAGAAGTGACTGATGCACTAAGGGGGTCACAATTTATGACCAATGGTGGCTTAGACTGAATGGGCGGAGTAAAAGTGGATGGATTATAATTAATGACCAAAGGTGGCTTGGCGATGTTCATCTGGGCCATGAGGGATGAGACCCGGTCCAAAGATGAGCTAATGTTCTTTGCAGCACTATCATTCCCCTTTGAAATCATATTTATTTCTTTGCCTTCACTTCTCCTGTCAAAATATACCTTGACCGTTGTCCCTATGGGAGCGATTAATTGAGATGGGTCAAAGGTTATTTTGTCAGAAGAGATGACTCCTATGACATTAGATGGACCTGCTCCGTGATGCTGGGGCAGTGGGTTTTGTCCAATATCGGTTCTTGGAGGATTGGGAGCCCCTGTATTGAAAGACAGGGTATTCTGGTCCAGTAAATCCTGAATGGCATGTTTCAAAGGCCAGCACTTGTCGGTAGGGTGCCCCGGTGCACCCATATGGTAATCACAAGTGGTGGAGGGGTCAAAATTTCTCCCCTTAGATGCATTCGGATTAGGTTCTCTTAAGGTGATATACCCTCCTTGCAATAAAGTGGGCAGCAATTGAGAGGGAGTCATTGAAATAGGGGTGAAAACCCTATTTCTCCTTGCTGCAAAATAGGCATCCTTTTCCTCCTTGGTAAAAACCCTTTTTTGGTCTGAAAGTGCTGCTGGAACATTAACCCTCATGGGGGCCTGGGTAGATGGAGCAGGTGGAGTAGGAAAATGGGCAGGTATGTTGATTTGTATGGGCTTGTTAGGGCCAGATCGTGGCTGCACCATGTCCACCTCACCCTCCTTCTTGTTCCCATTCTTTTTTATCCCGCCTCCTTTCTTTAGGTTGGGGTCCTGCTGGCTAACCATGGCAGAGTGGTCAATTATTTTACCTGATCTTATTCCGTCCTCAATTCGGTCGGCCACTTGAACCAAAGCTGCAAAATTAGTGGTGGTCTGACCCACCAGGTGGCTGTAGAATGGTTGACCCAAAGTGCTGATGAAAGTAGAAATCATTTCCTGTTCTAGCATGGGTGGCCTGACCTGGGAGGCCATCTCCCTCCACCTTTTAGCATATTGCCTTACAGTCTCATCCCTTCCTTTGCTCATTCTCATGACGTCGTACCTGTCTGGTACGATCTCTGAATTGAACCGGTATTGAGCCAGGAAGGCATCGGCTAGGTCCTTCCATCTTTTGATCTTTCCATGGTCCAGAGTAGCGAACCATCTTAATGCGGTTCCAGTCAGGCTCCTTTGGAAAAGTTGGATTAGAACACCTTCATCCTGCCCAAACTGGCATAGGGCACCACAGTATAACTTTAGGTGGCTCATGGGGCAACCAGTGCCATCATACTTGTCCAAGTCTGGGCACTTAAACTTAGCCGGCAGGTTAACATTGGGGTATAGGCACAGGTCTTCAAAATTGGTGCCTCCAAAGTTGTTTACCCCTTTGACTTCCCTTAGTTCGTCTTGGATCATTTCTAGCTTATGCATGAACTTTCTTTCAACCTCTTCCCTTATCCTTTCCTTTTCCTTAGCCTTGTTTGACTCAGCTGTCTCATCCCTGGTCAGTATAGGTTCAGGGGTGGGTTCATAGACGGGTTCAGGAGTTGGTTGCACTGGAGGTGGAATATTGACTGGGGGTGGAGGTGCAGGGTTGGATGTGGATGCCTGGTTCTGAGCCTGCATTTGTTGGGCCTGCACTTGTTGGGCCTGTACTGACAGTATGTTCTCTAGCATTCGGGCTAGTCCTGCCACTTGTTCTTGGAGTAGAACAACATCTGGATGAGGAGCATCAACTTCATCTTCAATGGGATTCATGGCTCGAGCTCTTGATCTGGTTACAGGAGCTATGATTGCGAGTGTATTGGTACCTGGTCACAAAACAAAGGAGAAAATATCAGTGCCCAATTAATCTCATTCACATGCCTAGGAATGCCTATGTGTAAGCTGGGTGAACACGAGTTTGGATTTTTCTTTATTTGCTTCTTTTTTCTTTTTCTTTTTTTATTTTTTTTATTTTATTTTTCTTTTTATTTTCTTTTTATTTTTTTATTTTTTTTTGAATTGAATTGTTGGAATATTCTAGGGCTTCCAACAGGTCCCACAAAAGAGAGAAAGATCTGAAATTCAAAGGGTTTCAGAGGCCCGGGGGTTTTTGAAAAAAGGTCTGAAATTCAAAGGGTTTCAGAAGCCCAGGGATATTTTTGGAAAAGGTCTGAAATTCAAAGGCTTTCAGAGGCCCAAGGATTTTTTGATGAAAGTCTGAAATTCAAAGGCTTTCAGAGGCCCAGGGATGTTTTGATGAAAGTCTGAAATTCAAAGGCTTTCAGAGGCCCAAAAGTTCTGAAATTCAAAGGCTTTCAGAGGCCCAAAAGATAAAGGTCTGAAATTCAAAGGCTTTCAGAGGCCCAAAAGTTCTGAAATTCAAAGGCTTTCAGAGGCCCAAAAGATAAAGGTCTGAAATTCAAAGGCTTTTAGAGGCCCAGAAGTTCTGAAATTCAAAGGCTTTCAGAGGCCCAAAAGGAAAAGGTCTGAAATTCAAAGGCTTTCAGAGGCCCAAAAGTTCTGAAATTCAAAGGCTTTCAGAGGCCCAAAAGATAAAGGTCTGAAATTCAAAGGCTTTCAGAGGCCCAAAAGTTCTGAAATTCAAAGGCTTTCAGAGGCCCAAAAGGAAAAGGTCTGAAATTCAAAGGCTTTCAGAAGCCCAAAAGTTCTGAAATTCAAAGGCTTTCAGAGGCCCAAAAGTTCTGAAATTCAAAGGCTTTCAGAGGCCCGAGAGTTTTTTAAGAAAAAGTCTGAAATTCAAAGGCTTTCAGAGGCCCGAGGAATTTTTTGAAAAATCTGAAATTCAAAGGCTTTCAGAGGCCCCGGATTTTTTTTGAAATTCAAAGGCTTTCAGAAGCCCAAGGAACCTTTCTCTATTTTTTTTATCTCAATTTATTTTTTTTTGAAGCATTTTATTCAAACTTGTTTCCCTTTATCATTATTTAAAGGTTAAAGGAAGATTTTAGTGAGAAAAACTGATTAAAGTTGAATATTCCGAGAAAACCGTATACACAGTACGGTCCAGCCCTGCCCGTATTTAAATTACGGGCAAGCTGTGACCGTATGGCAAACACGGGCGAGCCTAGCCCGTGTAACTAATACGGGCAAGCCAGCCCGTGTACCAAATGCGGTTTTACGGAACCCTGTTATATTTTTCCAGTTTTTAGTGGTTTGATCACTTTAATTGCTCATCCAAACATACGGTTCACCCATTGCAGAGCTTCTAAACTGTCCCAAAGTGGACCTTGGCCTTTTTGCTAAAACATATGCTTGGGAGGGCACATGTACCCTCCAAATTGACACCATACTCAAGAATATGGTACCCTTTTATTGACTCTTACATGAACCTTGGGTAGGATTGATTCTAAACAGAGTTAGAAACTCTTCCTATGTGCTGTACCAATTTTAAAAACATGTATATTTTGGGACCAATTTTATCCCGAACCAATGGGCACCATGACACCCCTATGACATGAAAATAATGCAAAACAATAGGATTACCTTGTTACCTTGTTTACTTTGAATATAGCATCCGCATTATGCCCTGGTTTGTAAGCCATGCACACGGCCTTCCCACAATCATACAAACCCATATCCCCACGTAATTGTATACTTTAGCCAAAAACGTGTAACTCCACCTTCAAGCGTAGGGGTTTTGGGTTTTGGCTTAATGGCAACTTAGCACTCAAGCCTAGTGATGACCAGAATCCTAGATCCACATTATCATCACATCATTAGCTCAAAGTTCTAAGGTGAATGTTTTCACTTTCGCTTTCCGAAGTATCGACCTCGTTGCGCCAAGCTACACACATTCGGGTTCAACTTCCTATAGGTTAAGGGTAGGCCGTGTAAAAACAAAAGGTGCACAGTGCATTGTAAAAATAGGGTGCATTCACAACGTCCCAAACCCTTGCCACTCTTTTCGCAGCCATGCATAAACAACCCAAGGCATAATAGGAAAGCATATTTAAAATAAACAAGTAAATAAAGCAATCCTATAACACCCAAAACATGTTCATAAAAAAAATCATCTATTATGCAAACATATGATCATGTTATACACCCAAAATCATCATGGAGGTCATGCTGAAAATTAAAACATGCTATCATAAAAATATAGCAAGAAATAAGCATGGTTCAACCAAACGGACCTCCCCTACGCATGTTTGTAGAAACAATCCTATAAATCAAAATTAAGCATGTTTCTACTCCCATGAATTCTTAAGCAATAATTCAGATTTAAAACATACCCAACATGCTCAAGAACACAAAATAGGAAGCAAATCCAAAAATATCAAAAACATGAACTAAAACACCAAAAGGCTCAAATTCACAAGTCCCCAGCAGAGTCGCCAGTTGTGAGACATGGGAAAAAATCAATTTAATGATTTCCTCAATCATCACACGGGATTATATAAAACAAAGAGTCGCCACCATTCAATTTAGGTGTGAATGGACACCAAAATATTAAAATAAGCACAAAAGGCAATTTTTAGGGCAAAATATCCCTCCTAAAAAAAAACAACCAGAGATGGGTAAGGGGATTAAGTTATGAACAGGGGAAGGTGTTAGGCACCCCTATTCATCCACACAAGGTGGTTGCCAGGTATTTGTTCATGTTAAAATAAAGGAAAAAGCTTGCTATAAAAATCACACAAAATCACAAAAAAGAAAAATATATGGTTTTTTTCATATGAATATTCTGATTGATCCAGAACTATCAAATATGATCATACCATTCCTAGGGTTTCATGATCAAAACAAAATTGAGATAAAATCAAATAAACTCAATTTAAAGTGAAAAATCCAAAAATTTGGCTTCAAGTCAAAATTCTAGAAATCTGGAAAAATATGATTTTTATAAAATATTTCAAAATTTAACTTGAACAGTCCAGGACATAGATAAAGCCCAAATTTCACATTAAATCTGAAAATCAAAACCAAAAAATACCCACGTTGATGAAGAACATCAAAAGGGGAGAATTTAGACCGTAGGGTCTTCTCTCAATAATGAAAAACAATTTAAAAACCATATCATGAAACCCTAGAATTTATTTTCAGGCTTTTGGATTCAGATCTACCATATTGATCATGATAAATCCAAGATCATAGCCTAAAATCACAAAAATCGCAAAAACCGTGCTGTAGGTGCAAAAGTGGTGAAAATCCAAATTTTATCAAAAAGTGGGGATCTCATGCTATAAACATCATAGATTCATGTTATTCATTCAGATATATCATAAAAAGCATTAAAACATGATCAGGATATTCAAAATAGCCACATCTCACAAATTAGAGCACATGGGGGTCTACCCTACGGATCCACCTGTTCCCCTTTTCCCCTAGTTCTCTCTTCACATTTTACGGCTAGAGAGACTCTTGAGGTACTTGGAGATAGGTTTGGTTACACAAACACAATCACAGGCCTTATTCTATGAAAGAAAAAAACAGATATGGGGTTCTATTCTAGGGATCCACCTGTTCCCCTTTCCCCTAGTTCTCTCTTCACGTTTTACGGCTAGAGAGACCCTTGAGGTACTTAGAGACAAGTTTAGGAATACAAAAACAGATATGGCCTTATTCTACAGCAATAGAGATGATCCTATTACTTCTAAAATTGAAGACAGAAAATAAAAAGGGATAGGGGACTTACCTGGATTGAGCAGGCAGAGCAGCAGGGATTCCTTTCCTTCTCTTGGAGCTTTTGATTCTTCAAAATTTCGTGGCCCTAAGCTAGAGGAGAGAGCCTCTATTTATAGACACACCCAGGGGCATGGCTGGTCCAGAAGGATATATCCTGATCCTCAGGATAGAGTGAAAATTGGAGATAATGCCCATCCATAGCCAACCAAAGTGGCTTCAGCGAATAAAAGACGTAATTCGCTCGTTTAAAGATATATTAGACTACAAATAAAGCTCGGAAATCGAGAGAAGGTCAAAACTCGCACGTGTCTTCAATGCCCGTGAATTCACTACGGTCCAATCGTGACCGTAAAGTTTTCACGGGCGCGCCTGTCCGTAGAGAGAATGCGGGCGCGACGGGACCGTGAAGGAAATACGGGCAAAAGCCTGTTTATTCAATTTTTATGCATTTTTGACCTGTTTTAAGCTCTAATTACATGTTTTTATTATTTTCTCTTTTTGTAGTGCAATTTGGGGTGTCTACAGCGACAGCCTGTAACTCCGGCGACTTCCATTGTTGCCCATTTACTGCAGTGGTTGAGCCCTAGCTCGATTTCCTCTGATTTGTGGTGATTTTCTCAGCTCAGTTCCGTCGCCCTTGCTCTGGTGATTTCCCCGGCAGCTTGCTCTTCACCAATTCGACTCCCTTGTGCCTACATTATCTGAGTTTCGATCCCCTTGCTCTTGCTTCTTCAATTTCCCATCCAACCGGGGCAGTAAGCATTCGGCCATCCTTATTTCACTCATAATTTCCAGTAAGTGATCCTACTTTGCTCGAAATTTTATCCAAGTAATAGCAATTGGCAATTATTTGCATAACTTTGGGGATCCGATTTCCTGATTGCATGTTTGGTATGCTTTTCATGCTTTGGTTCCTTGTATTGGTAGATTTTTCTTTTCCTTTTTCTATAACTGGCTTTGATCTCCCAACTGTGATCCAATTTGATATAATCCTTTAAGATTTGTCCCGTTAGTGATCTTTTCCGCCGAAATGTATGATTTTTCAGACGATATGCTGTTGATACCATGCTGCAATTTTCTTGAATTCTTATTTTCATACCATGCTGTAATTGAACTATGACATGCTGCAATTGAATCATGCTACAATTTTTCTTGACTGGAATTCTGATTTGCCTGTTGGCGGTGATCTGCCACTCGAAATTGTATGGGCACATCTTGCTGGTGTTGAAGAATTTCTACCGATCACCATGGCATTTTCTTGTTTGCAACTGGTATTTTCTTCATACATTGGGTATGCTCGATCCTTTTTACTGCTCTGTTTGTGTCAAACTACTCAGATCATGCATTGTATTTCCCTGCATTTTAGCAACCTTGGTAATTTCTTGATGATTTCTGGAACTAGCTTGTATCTGGAGAACTGCACATTACTACTTCTGCATTTGTCTCGAATCTTTCCAGAAACATTTGAACTGAAATAGACAACAAAATTAAGTTAGAATTCCTGACGATAGCTTTGAAGAGACCAAGGTCCTAATAAATTTGAATTGAATCTAGACCAAAAGCAAAGTAGGATCTAGACTAAAAGTAAAGTAGGATTCCTGATAAATTTGAACTGAATCTAGACCAAAAGTAAGGTAGTATTCTTGATAAATTTGAACTGAATCTAGACCGAAAGCAATGTAATATTCCTGAATCTAGATCAAAAGCAAAGTAGGATTCCTGATAAATTTGAACCGAATCTCATAGGACACTTCCCTGTTGCATGTAGATGGCTAGGAGTCGTTCCTGTGTTCGAGAGGAGGCTGACCCTGCTGATCAGCCCTCCACTTCGCGGGCTCAGACAGAGGCGAGTTCTGGCGCCACCCTGTCAGAGCCTCTAGATGATTTCAGAGAGAGCTCTGCTGAGGGCTTTGCTGAGGTAGGTTTCCCAATCTTTCTTCTTTCTTTCCCTGCTTCCCTTGAAATTGACTTCACCTATTCATTTCTGCTTTTAGCCGGCTGTTGTTCCCGCTCGAGGCCGTGGTAGAGGCCGGGTTGGTGAGAGGGGTCGAGGCCGAGCTAGAGAGAGAGGCCGAGGCCGGGCCGGAGCTTCAGGCCAGGAGGGTGCTGCTGTAGCCTTGCGCCTAGGGGTCTCTGCGGAGCTGAGAGCGTTTGTTCATGATACAGAGCTTCTCAGTGGTTTGGATAGCCACCCCTCCATGTGCATGTGACCGATGTGCCTCTCCCCTATCCTCCTTCTCATTTGCGAGGCAGTTGGGGGAGATTTAGTGAGTTGGCACAGTCGCTTTCCCCGGCACTTAGGCGCGAGTTTGGGAGGTGCCACTTGGACTATTTTCTCAGCATCCCGTCGTTCTGAGCCGACTGTCCCCTCATCTTCGCTATGATGGAGCGATATTTTCCGGAGACGCAGTCCTTCCATCTTCCGGACGTGGAGCTGGGGATCCGCCCCTCTGATTTTGTGATGATCACCGGTATTCCTCTGATGGGGCGGACTATCATTTTGGATCGGCCTTCAGCGGAGGATATCGGTCTTCTCTTGGGATATCAGGACCTGCCTCCTGCTGCTTGGGACGGGCGGAGTGGTTGTATCTCCATTAGCTGGCTGCGGGAGAGCCTTGCTCGACGTTATGAGGGGAGACACGCAACCGTCACTGTGGAGGATGCAGCCTTTGCACCCATATTTCGACAAGTGTTTCTGCTGATGCTCGGGAGCTACTTCTTCCAGGAGGACACGACCAGTGTCAGTCCTCTTTTCTTGGATGCTCTGCGAGATTTCCATCAGACCCGCCAGCTAGCATGGGGTCAGCTTATATATGGGACTATCCTGGCCGGGCTGTGCCGAGTAGTTCGGGGCCTGGCAGCCCTGAGAGGTGATGGAGTCAGCTGCCGGTTCTTCTGGCAGATTCTGCAGGTATTAAATTCATCTGTCTTGTCTTATTCCTTAGGCTTTATCTTCTTTATCTCTGACTGATTTTTCTTTTGCCAGGTGTTTATGTACACCTATATGACCTTTTTCCGCCCATCCCCTGTACCTGGTGTCGCGGAGTTCCCTGTTGCTTTGCGCTGGTCGGCCTAGGTCTGAGATGCTGATAGGAGTCAGCCTTGCACTGCCCGGGTTCACTTGGACCGTGCCCGACGATCCGATGTATATTCTTTACCCTTTTTCCTTTTATTTCTTTTCCTGCACTTTGACTGTATCTGACCATTTTTCTTCTTTGCAGCTTATCTTGGCACGCTTTGACGACGTGGATGTTGGAGTTGCCCGTGAGATGGTAGTATAGGACGCCTTTGATAGAGATCTCCGACGTCAGCCCTACTAGTGTTTCCTTGGGAGGCTTCGTAGGGTGATGTATTTGTGAGAGCACCTGTATTATCAGCACACAGGCACACTTCGTATCCCCGTTCCCCCTCCTCCTGTGGGTCTTGACACGCTCCTGCTGGGTTTCGATATTGATCAGTTTGATCATTTTCAGGATGCGGAGGGGCTCACAATAGCTGGGGATTACGACGAGTGGATCCAGAGAGTATCCATTGGGTGCTTGATGGATCAACCCACTCGTGCCAGAGTAACAGAGATCGGCGGGATCTATATCCGGGTTCATGATGACACTGTAAGTTTCATGATTTTCATTTTTCATCCCATTTCCTTCAATCCTGTATTTCTGACTCTGATCCGGTTCTTATTGGCAAGTATATGAGTTGAATGCTCTTCGGGATCGGTTCCTGAGTCAGAGGGCCGCAGTGGATGATATGATCGCCGAGCATGATGCGGTCGTGGCCCAGAGGGATGCCCGGATCAGAGAGCTGGAGGCTCTGGTTGCTGAGCTTCAGGCTAGACAGGTATCTGGTTTCTTTATAATTTCATCTCTTTCATTTCCATGTTTCTGCTATTCTGATATGCATGTTTGCCTTTTGCAGGGCCCAGTCCCAGATCAGGATACTGCTTTTGAGCCTGATTTCCCTATTCCTAATCCATCTCCGGCTCGGGCTGCTGATCCTGATGATGCCTCGGCTGCCGTTCCTGACCCTTCTGCATCTCCTGCACGTGCTGCTCCTGCGGATCCCGTGGACCCTGTAGACATTCTGGTTGCAGACCCGGTTATTACTGCTCCTGCCGGCACTTCATCTCCTGTGGCGGCTCCTGAGGTCCCTGGTAAGTTTTCTTTAGTTTCATCTCCTTAGTTCATTTGGATACCTCAATTTCTGATTTTTCTTCTGTTGGCCCAGTTATTTCTGTTCCTGGCCCCTCTTCTGCTGCTACTGGGCCTTCTGGATCTGCGGGAGCGGAGGCCGCTGTGGCGGAGGGTCCAGTCGAGCCTGTACATGCTGAGCCCGAGGCCTCTTCCCCAGATTCTGCTCCTGATCTGCCTCCTGACATCGAGGATTATTGCTTGGAGTATCAGATCCCGTCGATTGTGGGTCGGCTTCCTCGCCATGTTGCCGAGCGTATTCTGGCATACTCTAGGCGCCGATCACCTCGAGGTAGAGGTCACAGAGGAGGACGGGGCAGAGGACGCCGAGGAGATCCTGCACAGGAGTAGTAGATTAGGATTTTCCTTTTTCCCTTGTCATTGTATAAAAAGACTTGTTTATATATAAAAAAAAATTTTCATTCATTCTTTCTGTTCTAGCTCTCTTTTTCTTTTCAATTTTGTGCAATTATAGCTTGTACAAAAGTGAAACAGGTAAAAAATCCGGATTTTTCTCCATTTTCTCTTTTTTTCGCATTTTTCTTTGTATCCGACGTATCAGACCGAATACATTGAGATTTCTTTGTATCCGGCATAACATGCCGGATACACATGGTCCCTTTTGTATCTGGCATACTTCATTGGATATGAATAGGATCTTTTGTATCCGATCTGAGTTGTCGGATACATTAAAAAATGCTATAAATGCAACCAGCCTCGGGATTTGCGTATTTTTTTACGAGTTTTTGAGTTTAGAAAACCCCTTTTTCGCCCTTTTCATCCTCCCATTGATTCTTAGCTTGCTCCCATTGCCTCCAATGGATTCCGGATCATCCTTTGCCTTGCCATTGTCTGTCCACGCAGCCTCCCCTGCAAAACCCCCTAATCTCACTAGGAATAGCCCGGCAGATTCATTCTACACTAGGTGGGTCAACTCCATGACCCTTGATGAAGAGAGGAGATGGGATTCCAACCATCTAGGCCACATTCTGCTTATCCCGAAGATTCCCTTCAAGTGGGAGATTATTGAAGCCATGATTGGTCATTGGGTGCCCGACCTCAATCTTTTCCGTTTTGGCAACCATGAGCTGACCCCGACCATTGAAGAGGTGGAAACCATCCTGGGCTTGAGATTTGATGAGAAGGTAGTGAACCCACCCCTTAGGCCCAGCTACAAGAAGGAGGCTTCTACTTTCCTGGGTATAGGGAAGAAGGATTTAGGGGATTCTGATACTCTTTCGACTTTGTCCAAGTCTTTTTGACTGAGAAGCTCTTGAGGGGGGGAGAACAAGGAAGCCAGGTTCAATGCCTTGACCCTGATAGTGGTTAACCAACTGCTTTTCCCCCGGGATGACGATGAGGTGGACTTGGCCCTTATCTCAGTTATATGCCAAGTTAGGGAGCGGGAGAGATTGGCCCCTATGATTTTGGCAGAGATGTATCAAGCTTTGACTGACTGTTATTACAGGAAGGCAAAGCGTTTCCTGTCATGTGCCCCTATCCTGCAAGTAATAATTTTTTTTTCTTTTTTGCATTTTTTTCTTTTTTTTTTCCTATTTTTTCTTTTTATTTTTTTGTTTTTTTGCTTTTTGCTATTTTTTCTTTTGCAATACACTGAAATATCTCTCCTCCTTTGCAGCTTTGGCTACTTGACCACCTGAGTCAGATTGAGGAGATCAATCGGCACTTTTTCCCAATCTTGAAAGTTCCCATTTTGATGAGCAACCGAGGGTGTCTTGACATTCCAGGGGGTAAACAGGGCTGGTTTACTTTCTTGGCTACACTCCAGGATGATCAAGTGAGGTGGCCTGGTACTTATTAGCCCAATGCAGAGACTGTGATCAGTTTCCGAGACCGCAACTTTTTGGTTCTGGCTGGCTTGAGACACGCGGTGCTTTACCTCCCTTTGCGGGTTCTTCGTCGGTTCATAGCAACCCAGGGGATTATAATCCCAAGTGGATATTGAGGACCACCTTGGGCCACTTTCCCCAGCCACCATAAAGCTGAATGCTTGGTTGATGAGGGAGTGGTTCTATGTTCGTTTTATGCGGAGCCCGGTCTTCTCAGAGTCCCATGTGAAGGACTATCTCTTCTGGATTAGGGAGCAGATACAGAGTCAGGCTCCAGTACCTAAAGATCCTCCTGGAGTCTGAGAGAGCTTCTCACAAGCGATTTCAGCAGATATGGGTACGAGAGGCCCGAAAGCTTAGGATACGGGGTCTTGACATGGAAAGGCAACTTGTAGAGCAGGTATCCCGCCGTCTTGCTATGGAAAAGCAACTTGAGGAGCATAGGCAGGCTTGCTGTCTTGAAGTCCGAGCACTGCGGCAGAAGCACCAGGATGCTTTAGCCAGCCTTAGGAACATGAGGATCAGTCAGACCCTTTTAGATGAGGCTATATCCTTCTTGAGTGATCCCGATGCAGAGGGGGAGTGATTGCAGCTCAGGCAGCTCTGATTCGGGAACTTGAGAAGCGGCTAGGAGATAGAGACTAGCCTTATTTCCTGCACATTTTTTCTTTTCTTTTTTCATACCTTTGTATGAAAGCAAACTCCAATAGTGGAAAGACAAAGGATTTAATTCAAAAATAAATTTTTTATATTATTGGCCTCATAATGCTCAGATGCTTGTAAAAACAAAGGTTTTATGAAAAGTATTTGATTTATCATCACTGGCCAAAGTATAGTTTTTCTTTTTTGATATTTTTTTTTAAATTTGGTCCATGCACTTAATCACCCATAATTAAATGAATTAAAACCAAATTAAATAATGAAGAGGGTAGTCCAAGTAATAATAAGGGATCAAAACCGTCCATCTTAGGACCTTTAGAGTCATCCCCAAATTCCTCTTCTTCCCGAATTGACCGTGTTACCCAATCTGCTCAGTCTTAGTACTTGTGCTGATTTCTCTTCAAGCTTGGATCACATGATCAACTCAACCGTTGATTTTTTTCCTTTTTTTATTTTTTTTCTTTCTTTTCTTCTTTGCCAATATTGCCCCTAGCGCCAGTTATGGTTTTCACTAGGGCTGGCTTCACCAATTTCACTCTGAAATTTGAATGAACATCCTAAAATCACCGAGGGCTTAGAAATAGGACGAAACAAAGGCTAGGCTTGGTTTATGAAAGAAAAGGTATTACAGGCTCAAAAATTTTCAAATGTGGAAATAGGTTGACCGGACTTACAGTCATGATGAATTTTTCCCCACGTCCCAAAATGAATCCTTTTCCTCTCTTTTCACACTTGGCTTTCATTTGCCATTTTTCTTTGCTTTTTTTTATTTTTCTTTATTTTTGCCTCAATTGGCCTTGCCCCAATTTGTTTTGCCCCAGTGTAAGATTGTAAGTCCGGTTTAGGTTTATCAAAGAAACGAACCGGTTCAACTTGACTAGACTTGGGATTAAAATTTTGAAGGAAATAAAGAAGGATGGCCTCGGATCATTTCCTAGTAATGTTCAATCAAGGAAAATACCTTTTTACTGCATCAGAGTTAATTGGCTCAGGAAAATCTGTCGCATCCATTTCTGTTAAGATGAGTGCACCCCTTGATAGGACCTTCTTGACAACATAAGGCCCTTCCCAATTGGGCTTGAACTTACCACGAGGATCTTCCAAAAATGGTAGAATTTTCTTTAGAACCAAATTCCCTTCCTGGAAAGTTCTGGGCTTCACTTTCTTATTGTAGGTCGGGCCATTCTCCTCTGGTACAACTGGCCATGACAAAGCGCCTTCAAACGCTTCTCTTCTATTAGGTGTAGTTGATCACTTCTTGACTGTATCCATTCAGCTTCTTCCAATTCAGCCTCCATGAGCACTCTGAGTGATGGGATTTCTACTTCCACTGGCAAGACTGCTTCCATTCCATAGACTAGGGAATACGGGGTTGCCCCAGTTGAAGTCCGGATTGAGGTTCTGTAGGCATGTAGAGCAAGCGGTAGCATTTCATGCCAATCCTTGTAACTCACTACCATCTTCTGAATGATTTTCTTTATATTCTTATTTGCTGCTTCCACTGCCCCATTCATCTTTGGCCTGTACGGAGCTGACTTGTGGTGGGTGATCTGAAACTGCTCACACATCTTCTTCATGTCCTTGTTCTTAATATTTGAAGCGTTGTCTGATACTATGGCACTTGGCAGTCCATAGCGACAAATGATATTGTGCTTCAAAAATTTAATAACATGGTTGCTTGTGATATTCGCATATGAGGCTGCTTCTACCCACTTAGTGAAATAATCAATTGCCACCAAAATGAATCTGTGCCCGTTTGATGCCTTAGGGGAAATCATGCCAATGATGTCTATGCCCCACATGGAAAAGGGCCATGGTGATGTCATGTTGTGCAACTCACTTGGGGGTGCGTGCTTGTTATCTGCATATATCTGACATTGGTGACACCTCCTAACATGTATACAGCAATCATGCTCCATGGTCGACCAGTAGTATCCCAACCGCAGGATCTTCTTTGCCAGCATGTGCCCGTTCATATGGGGTCCACAAACTCCTCCATGTACAGTCTCGATTAACCTTTCTGACTCAGCCTTAGCAACACATCTGAGCAGAATATCATTGTGTGATCTCTTGTACAAGTGTCCACCGCTTAGCAGGAACTGACCAACCAATCTCTATATTTGCCTTTTCTCAGTAGAAGTGGCATTTTCTGGCAAACTCCGATTGTTCAAGAAATTTTTGATATCTTGAAACCATGGTGTTTCCTCTTCTGTGCTCCCTCTAGAACGAGACAATAAGCTGGTTCATCCCTGACCTCAATTTCCAATGGTTTGATGTCTACCCCTTCTGGCATGCTGAGCATGGAAGCCAATGTTGCTAGAGCATCCGCGAACTGATTCTTGGCCCTTGGCATATAGTTAAAGAAAATTCGAGTAAAATTTGTGCTTATTTCTTCCAAATACTGGTGATAGGGGATCAATTTGTGATCCTTGGTTTTCCATTCACTAGTTGTTTGGAAGATGATAAGACTCGAATCTCTGTATACGTCAAGTTCCTCCACTTCATGATCTATGGCGACTTGCAACCCAATTATACATGCTTCATATTCTGCAATATTATTGGTGCACTGGAATCTCAACTTCACTGCAATCGGGATGTGTGACCCATCTGACTTGACCAAAACTGCCCCTATTCCATTTCCATTCATGTTGGTAGCTCCGTCGAAGAACATCTGCCAAGAATTTTCACTTTCCTCTTCTTCAGTAAATAGAATTGCCTCATCGGGAAAGTTGGTCTTCAAAGGTTGATATTCTAGCAAAGGATGTGCAGCCAGGTGATCAGCAATGGCTTGACCCTTGATCGCTTTCTGAGTGATGTACGTGAGGTCAAACTCAGATAGTAGTAGTTGCCACTTTGCCGTTCTACCAGTCAGTGCCGGTTTCTCAAATAAATATTTCAGAGGGTCCATCCGGGATATCAATAATGTGGAGTGACTAAGGAAGTAATGCCTTAGCCTCTGAGTTGCCCACACTAGAGCACAACAGGTTTTTTCCAATGGTGAGTACTTGGCTTCATATTCTGTGAATTTTTTCCTCAAATAGTAAATTGCCCTTTCCTTTCTACAAGTCTCATCATGTTGCCCCAAGACACATCCCATTGACGTTTCCAACATTGACAAGTACAGGATCAGTGGTCTTCCTGGAGTTGGTGGCATTAGCACAGGTGGGTTCAGAAAATATTTCTTTATTGTATCAAAAGCCTGCTGGCAATCCTCATTCCAGACCGTTGGGTTATCCTTCCTCAGAAGTTTGAAAATTGGTTCACAAATAGCCGTGAGCTGTGAACTTGCTTATATATTGAATTCTTCCAAGAAAGCCCCTAACCTCCTTCTCTGTTCTGGGTGATGGCATTTCAATTATGGCCTTGGCTTTAGCCAGGTCAATTTCAATTCCTCTTCGGCTCACTATAAATCCCAGCAACTTCCCTGATGTAGCCCCAAAGACGCATTTAGCCGGGTTAAGCCGCAGACTATACTTTCTGAGTCGATCAAACACTTTCTTCAGATTGATCAAGCGGTCCTCTTCTTTGCATGATTTGGCAATCATATCGTCCACATAGACCTCCATCTCCTTATGGATCATATCATGGAATAGTGCTGTCATGGCTCGCTGGTATGTTGCCCCAGCATTCTTAAGCCCAAACGGCATGACTGTATAGTGGAAGGTGCCCCAAGGTGTGATAAATGCTGTTTTCTCTTGATCTTCCTTAGCCATTTTGATCTGATTGTTTCCCAAGAAACCATTCATGAACGAAAATAGGCTATGTACCGCAGTATTATTGACCATAATGTCGATGTGTGGAAGTGGAAAATCATCCTTTGGGCTTGCCTTATTCAGATCTCTATAGTCCGCGCACATTCTGACTTTCCCGTCCTTCTTTGGTACTGGCACTATGTTTGCAAGCCACTCAGGGTACGTAGAGACTGCCAAAAATCCTGTTTGGAATTGCTTGACCAGTTTGTCCTTGACCTTCAAGGTCTATTCAGGTTTTAATATTCTCAGCTTCTGCTTAATTGGCTTGACCCCTGGCAAAATTGGCAACTTGTGCACCACCATGTCAGTGTCCAAAACCGGCATGTCTCGATACGACCAAGCAAATACATCCTTATAGTCGGCCAAGAACTATGTCATTTCAACACGCTGCACATTAGATAAACATGCCCCAATTTTCACTATTTTTGGGTCATCTTCGGTCCCAAGATTTATTGAAATGGTCTCCTCAATATTAGGTTGGACCCCCTTTTCATGACGTTCCAATTGATATTCAATTTCTTTTGGGACGTCTTCTTCTTTGACCTCGGTCTCTTCTTCGATCCCTATGAGATCGAAGTTGAGCTCAAGGTCGAAGTCATATTCAACCTGGTCCAATTCGGTTTGCTTATATGGTTCATAAGTGGTTTGGACCTTTTTGAAAAAATTAAATTTTCTAGAAAAAATAGAAAAATCTTTTTGGTTTTTTTGTGAGCCTTCTAAATATAATTCCCCTGAAGACGAAGGCTCATTAGGACCTTCAGGGTAATGGCATTCCACTATTGGAGTTTTTTTTGGAAGCCGCGTCAGTTTGCCAAACAAACGCTACTTCAAAGGTAAGAGGAGTTTCCTCCCAATTGTTCAATACAAAATTTTTGGGAGCAGGGGAAATAGGGAAAGCCTGCTCCTCAAGCCCAGAATCCGATGCCATCATCACAGGGTGGGTACTGCCCTTTTCTGCTACTGGGCCCAGTCCAGATATAACCTCATCCGGAATCTTCACTGCTGTCCAGTCAATGAATGGTAGGTCCATGTCTGCTCCTGTTTTATCGCCCTCAGTCATGGCTAAGAATGCACCGACATTTTCAGAGAAGTCTGTCTGATGCTCGGGCTGTGGCCCGGCCCATTTGCTGTTTCCAGTATAGGAGATGGGTTGTACAGTTGCAAGGCCGAAACAGAAGGCTTTTGGAATGGGTTGATGTTTCGGTAAGGAGGCTTGGATTGGTCCATGGGAGGAGATAGTTGGATTATGCAAGAGGGTCTTGGAAAATTCTCCCTTAGATGAGGGAGTTTTCCTTTGCTTCTTTTCTCTCCTTCTTCGTACTTCATCCTCCTCCAACCTCTGGGTTTAAATCCCAACCCTACTTTGGGGATCAGCTTCTTGGCCCTGATGGGCTCCATCATTCCTTGCAAATTGATTCCTAGACCTTTCCCCGGGTGAAAGTGGCATCTGTTCATCACTTTCTTCACCATTTCTTCAGCAGTAGTCTCCTTCTTTTCTTTTTTCTCACACCCCCAGGTATGAAATTAACCGTCTCAAACTGAAATGAGTGAAACGCCATCTTGTCGACAGTTAAGTCCACATTTATTAAGGGTACATCAGGTGACACAATGGGAGGCACCAAATTCTCAGCTAGGACTGTTATCACCATTTGTCCTCTTATGTATTTCACCCTTTGGTGGAGCGTGGATGGTATTGCCCTAGCCGAGTGTATCCATGGCCTTCCTAGGAGCAGATTGAAGGCTGCGGGAATATCCATCACTTCAAATGTGATGTTGAAAATATTAGGTCCAATTGTGACCGGCAGTTCAATCTCCCCTAGGGAGTGTGTCTTAGAGCTATCGAAAGCCTTCACTATCCTCCCATTTTGCTTGATCTTCGACTGATCCAGACCAAGCTTGACAAAAGTGATTAACGGACAGACGTTTAACGCCGACCCGTTGTCAATTAATACCCGTGCGATCATACTGCCCTTACAAAGCACTGTGATGTGAAAAGGGTCAACATGATAACACCCACCTGGGCTTATCTCACCTTCAGAGAAGCTTATCACATTATGTGACAAGATTTGACCAACCATTTTGCCTAGCTGGTCTGGATCGATTGTCTGGGATACGTGTGCACTCTGTAGCACCCTTAACAATTCATCCCTGTGCTTTTCAGAATTCAGCAAAAGGCCCAGTATTGAAATTTGGGCCGAGACCTTGTTTAGCTGATCCACAAGATTGAATTTACTTTTCTTTATAATTTTTATGAGGTCTGATGCCTCATTTTCTGCACCTTGGGGGTGTCTTCTCCTACTTTTGCCTTTCCCTTCAACTTTCTTTTTTCTTCTGTTTCTTTTTTCTCTCTCTACCTCTGTTTCTTTTTCTTTCTCTTCAACCCCTGCACATCTCCCCGACCTCGTCATGAGGTTCACCTCCTCCTAGTTCTGGTTCCTGACCATTGGAACCGTAGCCGTAACTCCCTCGCTGTAATTCCATGGTACAGCGGCCTCAGAATAGGCTAGTTTAGGGACATTGGCCACCAACGGCTGGAGTTTGGATCGGGATGTATGGACCGGTTTAGGGATATTGTAGGATGGCTGAATATTTACAACCAAAGGCTGGAGTTTGTATTTTGTGGGAACAGAAGAGGTGATGGAAGTAGTGGTGGGGTCAAGGTTGACGACCAAAGGAGCCTTTTGTGGCTTGGCCGGTGAACAAGTAGGTGGACTGCAATTGAAGACCAGAGGAGGCCTTGAAATATTTATTTTGGCCATGAGGGAGGAGACCCGGTTCAGAGAGGAGCTGATGTCCTCAGCAGTATCATCATTTTTTTGGGAGACCACATTGACCTCCTCTTCTTCTTTCTCTTGGAAAAAATGGACCTTGACCGAGGTCCCTATGGGAGCTATAAGCTGAGATGGATCAAATGCCCTTTTCTTGGCAGATATTGCAGTGATGGAGTTGGATGGGCCTGTCCCATTGTGGTACGGCAGAGGGTTCTGCCCAATATCATTCCCCGACGGGGCGGGTGTAGCAGTGTTGAACACTAATGCCTTCTGATCCAACAGGTCTTGGACCGCGTATTTCAGAACCCAGCAATTATCTGTAGAGTGCCCTGGTGCACCCATGTGGAAGTCACAAGTGACTGCCAGATTGAAATTCCTCCCCTTTGTGGCATTCGGGCTGGGCTCCTTCAAGGTCACATATTCCCCTTTCAGCAGAGTTGGCAGTAGTTGGGAAAGAGATACGGGTAGGGGAGTAAAGACTCGGTTCCTCCTTGCTGCCAACCAGGCCTCCCTCTCTTCCTTGGTAAAAGTCCTCCTTGGGTTTGCTGGCAAGGAGGGGGAGAAATTGACATTGTGTGGGGTCTGATAAGAGTACTGGGCCTGTTGGGCCTGCTGGGGTGCAGAGATGTTCACATGGAGCGGTTTCTTGGCGGGAGGAGCCTGGACCAGGTTCACTTCTCCTTCTTTCCTGGCTCCGTTCTTTTTGAATCCAGCCCCCTTTTTCTGTGCAGGGAAGCGGTGGAATCAGATTGCCCAGTCAAAGTTGAATAGTCAATGAGCCTTCCTGACCTGACCCCTTCCTTGATCCGGTCCACCACCTGTACCAGGGCTGCAAAATTGGTGGTGATCTGCCCCACCAAATGGTTATAGAAAGGCTGCCCCAGTGTGCCCCTAAACGTTGAGATCATTTCAGGCTCTAGCATAGGCGGCCTGACCTGGGAGGCGGCCTCTCTCCACCTTTTGGCATACTGCCGTACAGGCTCATCTTTCCCCTTGCTCATTCTCATCATGTCGTACCGATCTGGCACTATCTCAGAGTTGAATTTATATTGATCTAAGAAGGCATCGGCCAAGTCCTTCCACCTCCTGATCCTCCCATGGTCCACTGTGGCAAACCACCTAAGAGCTGACCCTGTCAAACTCCTCTGGAAGAGTTGGATCAGTATGCCGTCATCCCGGCCAAATTGGCATGGGGCCCCGCAGTATAGTTTCAAGTGGCTCATAGGATAGCCTGTGCCATCAAATTTGTCGAAGTCCGGGCACTTGAACTTGGCCGGTAGACATACATTCGGGTACATGCACAGGTCGTCGAAGGTGGTACCTCCGTAGCTGTTTCCCCCCTTTACCTCCTTCAATTCTTCCTGGAACCTCTCTATCTTGAGCAGCATTTTTCTTTCCATTTCCTCCCTAGCCTTCTCTTTCTCTATCTCCTTTTTAGATTCCACGGTGTTTTCCCTAATCAAGATAGGTTCAGGGACTAGCTCAGAGATGGGTTCAGGCATGGGTTGAGCCAGAAGTGGAACGTAGGCTTGGGATGGCGGTGCTTGATGGGAAGTCAATGCTTGGTTTTGGGCCTGGGCTTGAGCCGCCAGTAAGTCCCCCAACATTTTGGCCAGACCAGCCACTTGCTCCTGTAGCTGAGCAAAATCCTGAGCGGGAACAGTAGCTTGAGCTTGATTCTCTTCAGTATTCATGGCTCGAGCTTTGGATCTAGTCACGGGAGCAATGATGGCAAATATGTGTACCTGGGTAAGGAAAATCAAAGAAACATTTCAGCTTCCATTTAATTTGAGTCACACCCCTATAAATGTAGACAAGTAGGTTAGGTGAACACAAGTCCAGATTTATCTATTTTTTTTTTGTTTTCCGTTGAAATATTCTAGGGCTTCCAAATGTCCCACAAATGTTTTGATTTGATTGATAAAAATAACCAATCAAAGGTTTCTTGGAATATTCTAGGGCTTCCAAGTATCCCACAAATGTTTTGATTTGATTGGAAAAAATAACCAACCAAAGGTTTCTTGGAATATTTTAGGGCTTCCAAGTGTCCCACAAATGTTTTGATTTGATTGATAAAAATAACCAAGCAAAGGTTTCTTGGAATATTCTAGGGCTTCCAAGTGTCCCACAAATGTTTTGATTTGATTGATAAAAATAACCAACCAAAGGTTTCTTGGAATATTCTAGGGCTTCCAAGTGTCCCACAAATGTTTTGATTTGATTGATAAAAATAACCAATCAAAGGCTTCTTGGAATATTCTAGGGCTTCCGAGTATCCCACAAATGTTTGATTTTGAATGGCTCTCGTGACCAAACAAAGGTTTTTTGGAATATTCTGGGGCTTCCAAATGTCCCATAAGTTTTTTTGATTTTGAATGGTTCTCATGACCAAACAAAGGTTTTTGGAATATTCTGGGGCTTCCAAATGTCCCACAAAGTTTTGATTTTGAATGGTTCTCGTGACCAAACAAAGGTTTTTGGAATATTCTGGGGCTTCCAAATGTCCCATAAGTTTTTTTGATTTTGAATGGAAAAAAAATCCAACCAAAGGTTTTTTTTTTATTGCTTAGTTTTCTCAGTTTTCAAGTTCAAAAGCTTGATTGAAACATGTTTTGAATTGAATTGGTATCAAAAAATATGACACCTTGGTTCCTTCTTTGAGTTTCAAAATTAGGTTAAATCCTGAAAGAATATTTTATTTTATTTTATTCTTTTATTTTATTTTATTTTTTTTATTTTGTATTTTTTGAACATTTTTATGTTCTTTTCGGGGTGCCTAAGGATTATCCACAGTGTTTTAGGCATTTTATTCTGAAAATTTGGGCTGAAAAACCAATTTGTGCATTTTTTGAATGTATTCGGCATGAAATATTGACTAAAGCTATGGCTTATTGTATCTGATACAAATGATCGAAAACACGCATAGGCCTTTGTGACCGATAAAGTATGCCAGATATGAATAAGACTCTTCTTATCCGACCTGAGTTGCCGGTTAATGCCGAAATGGCCATTTTTGACTCATTTTTTCACCCGATCATGTTATTTTTATTCCTACATGATGTTCACCTTGACTTGGCCTTCAAAACTAGTCCTCAATTGGACTTTGACACTTTACTTGCAAAATTCACAAATTCATGAGGATACTTGTACCCGCCAAAGTTATGCACCAATCCTTGGATTTTGTACATTTGGTTGCCTCCTACATGGACTGTGGGTAGGATGACTATTAAATTGAGTTGGAAACTCATCCTATAGGTTACACCAACCTTAGGCTATATACATTTTTGGGAAAAATTCCCTCCCAACCATATGGACACCATGGTTTTTAATTTACATGAAGATAAAAGAATACATGGCTTTACCTTACCACCTTGTGTTACCTTTAATATGGTATTATACCTTGGCCTGTGAAACATGCAAACGGCCTTCCCACATTTACACCCAATTCCCCAAAGGCAATTGTGTACTTTTAGCTGAAAACGTGTTTCTCCACCTTCAAGCATATGGTTTTTGGGTTTTGGCTTAATTGGCAACTTAGAACTCAAGTCTAGTGATGCCCGGAATCGAATCACAGATCCCATTGTCATCACATCATTGACTCAAATTCTAAGGTGAATGTTTTCACTTTCGCTTTCCGAAGTAATCGACCTCGGTGCGCCAAGCTACCCACATTCATGGTTCAACTTCCTATAGGTAATGGGTAGGCTGTGCAAATAGTTTAAAGTGCTCAAGTGCATTTGAAATTCAAGGTGCATTCATAACGTCCCAGCCCCTTGCCACTATTTTTCGTAGCCATGCATACAATTTCAAGCCAAGGCATATGATATTATATTGAAAGCAAAACATAAGCAAGCAAGAGAGCCAAAGCAACCAAATATGCACACAATTATTACATACCCAAAAAGTAGCATACAAGCATGTTATCATTTTGTACAAACAACAATTAAACCATGCCAAACATGCTTGAAACCCAAAAGCATTCCCTAAAATTCCAGATTTCATGCTCAAAGTGTGTCATTCATACCCCAAATTGATGCCTAAAAATTCAGCAACTAAGCATTTTGTACAAGGAGCATTTGAACATAGAAAACATGCTTGAAAACTCCTCAAAACATCTACTGAATTCTGGGTTTTAGTGGCCTCATTTTCATGCTCATAGTTCATCATTTATAACCCAAATTGAAGTCTAAAAATCCAGCAACTAACAATATGGCACATGAGGTGTTTTGCTAGGGGAAAACATGCTTGAAAACTCCCAAAATATACACTAAATTTCCAGATTTCATGTTCTTCATTTGGATGCTCAAATTACATTATTTTATACCCAAATGGAAGCCTAAAACTCAGCAACTAACAACATGATACAAAAGCTTTTAGCTTGGGAAATATATGCTTGAAAACCCAAAGAAAAAGACCTACTGAATTTCCAGAAATTTTTTTTTTTGTTCTTAATTCTTTATGTTCAACATGCATCATTAAAGCCTAAGAAAAAATCCAGCAACTAAAATGGGGTACAAGATGTGTCTTAATTAGGGAAAACATGCTTGAAAGACCCCCCAAAATGTCCACTAAGTTTGCTGAATTTATGCTCTTCCATTTCATGCTCAAAATGTGGCATTATACCCCTAAAGCAAAGCATGTTATAGAATACAATATATAAACATGTATGACAAGACAAGGACCCAAAACATGATTATAAGCATACACAAATAATGCACACATGACCTTATCCTTATGAACCTTCTAGTCACACAAATCAGATTTGAAATACATTAACATGCACCAATAAAATAGGCAAAATAGCAAGCATTCAAAAATAAAGAAAAAGCATGAACAAATACACAAAATGGCTTAAATCCACAGGTCCCCAGCGGAGTCGCCAGTTGTGAGACATGGGAAAAATCACCGGGATGATTCCCCCTCCGTCAACACACGGGCTCAACAGAAAATGGGAGAGTCGCCACCTTTCAGATTTTTGAGGTGTGAATGGACACCCAAAAGATTCAAAAATAATTAAAAAGAGCTAAAAGGCAAATTCTAGAGTAAAAATAACTCTACTTGAAAATCAAATCCAGAGATGGGTAAGGGGATTAGATTATGAATGGGGGAAGGTGCTAGGCACCCCCATTCATCCACACAAGGTGGTTGCCAAGTGTTGTTCATGCTAAAAAAATAAGAAAGCTTGCTAAAAATCATTAAAAACCTTGAAAAATGACAAATGTATGATATCTTCACATGAAAATCTAAATGAATTCCAGATCTTCTTTTATGTCAATATCACTTCTGGAATATCACCAAAAGATGGAAATCAAAGCAAAAGTTGCACAAAACCAAGTTGAGTTAAATCCGGGAAATTCAGCAAAAGCAAGAACCATTAGTCTTGAAATCATTCAAATCCAATTTAAATTGAATCAAACCAAATCCATTTGAAAGATTATGGTAAATAAGAGACTCATGCAAAATTTCAATTGAATCCGGTTGAAATCTTAGGTGTTATGCCTCCTTTAAAATTGCTGCTGGAGATAATTAAAAGTGGCAAGTAGGCAAGTTTGGAAAATCACCTAGCAAAATAGGCTACATATAAATTCATGAAATTTGGTGTGAGTAAAGTCTGTATGGCCATATTGCAAATGAAACTAGCCTCATACAAAAATTCATTCGGATGTGCCTTGGGTGGTCTCCCGAACAGGCCCCGAAGATCACAGATTTACCCAGAAAAGTGCTGTTGAACAGCTCTGAGTAAATCTGTTTCTCATGACACAAATGGAGTCAAAAAGTTATGAAACCAACTGGATTTAAAACTAGACTTCCATATGAAAACTCAGAAACAAGAATCACTCGAATCGGACTTAAAACGAAGACATGACGCTCAGTCGAAGTTACAGGTTCTGTATTCAGATCTGAACTGACCTATCAACTTCGACACAGAGGTGTCAAAAATCCGCGTAATAGAAATTAATGAAATTTGGTAGGCATAAATTAGACAGCCTCACCTTTCCCATGGTTCTGGAATCACTCCAAAATTCATCCGGACGATAAAGTTATGAGTGTCCGAAGTTGGGGTACAATTGCTGTCGAGTTAAGCCATTTTTAGAGAAAATCAATTCAAAAAAGTGACAAGAGGTGTGTGATCGGTGCAAGATAGATCAAAATCACTTGAAAATCATTTAAAGACATTCCAGAATTGCTTGGGGCTATTTATTTCAGATTTATCCCAATAAATGCAATAAATCCGAAATACGAGCCTATCCAACCAAAATCACGTGCTATGTATGTGTAAGTGTAAAAAAATCATTCCAACAACATAGCAAAGATAGCATGCATTCATATCAATCAAAATAGGGTTCTAAAAACAACCTAGGGTTCCATTCCATTATCGTTTATCTTAGTTTTCTCTCCCCGTTAAACACGGTTCTTCAAGATAATCTTGGGGTACTTTGAATATAGAACGGTCTTCATAGAATCACAAGGCTTATTTCAACATAATAACATATAGCATGCATTTAGATTAATAAAAAGGGTTCTAGAAACCTAGGGTTCCGTTCCATTATCGTTTCCCTTAGTTCTCTCTCCCCGTTAAACACGGTTCTTCAAGATAATCTTGGGGTACTTTGAATATGGAACGGTCTTCAAAGATTCAAAAGGCTTATTCAAAAGAGGTTCTAGCACTAGGATCAATCCCCAGTCTCGTTTCTCCTAGATCCCGCCTTCACGTTTTACGGCTAGGGGGAGTCTTGAGATACTTTGAGCCGGGGAAGGGTTTTCATACACACATCAAGGCCTTATTCTACAGAAAGGTAAAAGAAGAGATCTAGATCTAGAATGTAAAAACAGAAAATTAAAGATAGGTTTAAGGCTTATCTGGGTTCTGGAAGCAGTTCCACAGCGGTTCCCCTCTTCACTCGGAGCTCTTCTTGGCAAAAGTTCTTGGCAAGAGTTGTTGGCCATTTGCTTAAGGAGGAGCCTCCTATTTATAGGCAAAGGCTAGGGTTAGGGTTGGTAGGATGGTAGACACAACATAAGGTCCATAGCCCACCAACCTTAACCCTAAGGCTATTTCCGAGATTTCCACACATTTAATGAGGGATATGATGGTAAAAGGTGAAAACTCTCGGAAAACCCTAATTTTGAGCAAAACTAATGTATCCGACATGTCAGGTCGGATACACTAGGGCCTATGTGTATTCGGCATATGTTGCCGGATACATTAAGGGCTACTTGTATCCGGCATTTTCCATTGGATACGAACAGATATACTTGTATCCGACCTGAGTTGTCGGATACAAGGAAAACTTGCTTTTTCACATTTTTCTGCTGGCTTCAAAGGAAACAATGATTTTTACTGATTATTGATCATTTTTACTGTGCAATTTGGGGTGTCTACACACCCAAGTTTGAACTTGTTCGCTTAAGAGCAACTTTATCAAAACATTTAAGATTTAGTGGTATTTTACTATTACACCCCGTTTTCTTCCCACAATGCCCTTTACTCCCACAATGCCCTTTTCTCATTTAAATAAATTAAAAATTAAATAAATAGGTTTCCAAGATTGCCCTTCTTACGTTTGAAATTGATTGAATTAAGTATATTTCCAAAAGTGCCCTTTTCCCCAACTTTCTTATTTTTTATGTTTATTTCTTTTCAAAAAATAATAAAGAAAGAAAAGGAGGAGAGAGAGGGTCTCAATAAAATGACTTGTACAATATTGTATCTTGACTTATACTGTTATAAGATAACTAGTACCACTCAATCAAATTACATATATATAATATGTGCCTATAGAGAGACTTGTACATCTTTACCAAATGACTTATACAATTTTATGTACTGATTTGTACGACTCAATCAAATGACTTGTACCTTCTATCAATTGACTTGTACATCAATATACCTTAACTTGTATACCAATATAAACTTACACTTCTCTATCAAATGATATGTATAATGATATGTACTGACTTATACCTTTATAAGAGTACATGTACTACTCAATTAAATGACTTGTACATTATATTAATTGACTTATATAACAATATATATACTAATTTGTATGCCTATACAGACTTATATCTCTCTATCAAATGACTTGTACAATCTTAAGTACTGACTTGTACATTTATAGGAGGACATGTACAACTCAATCAAATGACTTGTACATTCTATCAATTGACTTGTACAACAATATATACTAACTTGTATGACTAAATAGACTTATACCTTTCTATCAAATGACTTGTACAATGTACAATTCTATTAATCGAGGGATATTAATAGTTTGTCGTTGAACAATCACGAAGCATAAGATGGTATCCTTCGATTAATAGAATTGTATCCCACACGAATATAAATTGTATCCATTGATTCATAGGATTATATCCCATGACATCGATTAATCGAAATTTAAAGCCTCGATTAACATTTCGATTTCAATAAAATTCATCGATTAATCGGAAATATTAATGATTTATACACGTGGTAGCAGTATACAGGTGATACCGGTATCACCTGTATACCGGTATCAACAACTTTCGATTAATCGCATACATCCCCATTAAACACAAGTAATTTGATTAATCGCACTTTCATCCTTTGACTCACCTAATGACAATTTTTGATGAAGCATGGACCGTTGATTGTTAATATATCCGATTAATCGATAAATTTTATTGAAATCGAAATGTTCATCAAGGTTTTAAATTTCGATTAATCTATGTCATGGGATATAATCCTATGAATTAGTGGAAACAATTTATATTCGTGTGGGATACAATTTTATTAATTGAGGGATACTAATAGTTTACCGTTGAACAATTGTATCCGTGGACCACTTTATAAATTTTTTTCAAAAGTTGGTTGCTTCGGTAGGAAAGACTTTTCAACCTTTTTTTTTTATTAACTTTCTAAAAGATGTTCGTATTTGAAATTTTCCCTTTAGATTATAACTATAATATTATAACTGTAAATGAGTAAAAATACACATATACTCTTGCATGAATTTTCGGTGCACAATTGGCTCGCAAGGAATGATCTGTCTATCATGAATAAAGTGTCTAGTAAGTCTAATGGCGTAATAATGAAGGGTGTGCAATCGCCGAAGATAGAGAAAGTAAGAGTAATGGAGTACAATGGAGTAGGGTCTTCAAAAAGAGTACAATGGAGTAGTGGGGATAAAAGTTTTGGAGGTACCACCATTGACTCAATGTCATCTCGTCAATTAGTAGGGACAGAGGTGTGATTTCAAATTCTCGTGAAACATTGCTGTACAATAATGGTGTGGAGATTGGTGCTTCGTAACTCTAACAATAACGGTGACCCTTTGGGAAGCGAAAATTATAATTCCCACTTGGAAGGGAAAGGACCAAGCAATAACCTTGAAGCCAGCTGCTCCTATACAAAAATACCATTAGAATATGCTTGATCACATTAAAGCCAGCTAATACAACCTTAAAATAAGAATTAAGGATGGCTTGTGGGCACATTTTACTAAACATTGAAGACAAAAAAATTTTCTTTTGGTTATAACATTTAAAGTATAAACAATGACCTGAAAAAGCTGAATTCACATGGGGTTGTCGGCACAATTTACGTATTAAGCGTAAGGAGAGCCCGCATCTTCTGTCCGTAACGAATGGTATTACGGATTTTTCCGTGACAACACGCGTCCTAATCGTTTTAAAATTTGAATAAACGTTAACGTCTTAGGTAACGTAACGTTAGTCGATGAAAAACCATCCCGCATCGTTCGAAACCGTTCGAACGTGATTACAAAACCACCGATCGAATACAGCGAATTCACAAACAGGGTAGTGTAAATAGGTATGGATTTAGTTTTGAAGCCTTTCATGACTGCTTCTCAGAGATTGGGAGACAATGTGAGAGCTTGTTCGATGAATCCTGACATGGAAGGAGTGATGCTCAAACCAAAAATCTATTGACGAACATTTTCGAAGGAGTGACCGGGATCTGGGTCGACGAAATGGGCATCGTCGGTGAAACAGACGGATTGGGATTGCAGAATCTTGGTAGACACTGGATTGCACTCTTTTCCCTTGACGCCATTGATCAAGGGATTGATAGATCTCTTCATCCATCCAAGCATGTGATCAAAAGATCGGTTCTCCTTAACCAAGGCTACAATGTTTTTGATGAGTTGTTAGACTGTAAAGGCAAAATGGGTTGATTCAAAAACAGAGGAGAATACAAAGAGGAGGAAGAAAGTGCAGAGAAATGGAAAATGTTTCATCTTGAACTTTCCCATGCTCGATGATGAAGAGATGGATATGCAAACAGGCTTGTCGTGCCCGATTTGGGGGTTTTCAGAATCACGTTCGAACGCGGCTTGAACAACACAGAACGGATGCCGTTGCCGTTGAAAAAACTAACGAGAGGACAGAGGGGTGCGAGACGCATGTCGTGCATCGCGCGCGCGCAACACCATCGGTTATACTAATGGAGACTGAAGATGCGGGCTCGCGTAAGGATGGATGTTGGCACATTTTACTAAACATTGAAGACATAAACTTTTGTTTTTTTATTGTGGTAGCACATTTTACTAAACATTGAAGACAAACCTTTTTTTTTTTTTTCATTACCAAAAAAAAAAAGAAAAAAAGAAAGAAGACAAACCTTTTTTTTGGTTTTAACATTGAAAATATAAACAACGAACTGAAAAAGTTGAATGGCACATTTTACGAATTAAGCACAAGGAGGGGTTGCTGACACATCTTACCAAACATTGAAGACATAAACTTTTGTTTTTTTGTTTTTTTTTTTCGAGGTAATAACATTGAAGAGATAAACAAAACCTGAAAAAGTTGAATTCAAATGAGGATTGCTAACTAATAGCCAATTTAAAACGTTGAATTCACATGGGAAAGCTAACTAGAAAGTGGCTATAAGAATCTTTGCAGAAACAACACCCACGTAAAAGACGGGATGATTGTGCAACTAAAATAGCCTTCACAACCTTCACATTAGTTATTTTCTACACTAATACAAAAGCATGTGCGAGGTGACCCTCTGTCAAGTCTAATCGAATGGGGACGGAGGTGTGATTTTCACTTTGTAGGCGATACGTTCAAATAAAAGCATATATCTAGTTTCCCAGGAATGAGGGGTGATGGTAATGAGACGGGTTAAATGGGTTTGAAATCGTTTGCCATTATTATTTGCAGCTGTCAAGATAGCTGCATTCATATGTTGACATATGGATCATCCAATGGTTGTAGAACGTTTGCTTTTATAAATATAGAAATTTTTTTCTTTTTCTTTTTTTTTTATAAAAAAAGCTTAACCATGAGATGCTCCACTTGATAGCATCTCACTGCACCCTATCCCTAATTGGTTAGAGATTGGAATTTTCAAAATCGGGTAGGGGTGGGTTCAGGTTTAGCCCAACCCGCTGGAACCTTGCACCTCAATCTATAAAAATAAGATATTATTTTATATGTTCAAAATATAATTTTAATACGTATTATAAATAAAAAAATCCACATATTATTAAATGATGTACTCTTTAACAGCACTCTCTTTTTTTTTTTTTTTTTTCAAATACGAGAGGGCCAACCCCACCCCCTGCTCCTACCAACCCATTAGGAGAGGTTTAGGGTTTGGTTTGACTAAACCCTCATAGCGACAGGGTTTGGGTTTACCAATAATTGGCTAACTCACTGTTAACTAGGGATTTCTACGTTAACGGTTAAGAGAAATTTACGCTTTTTATTTTCGTTAACACGGGGGGAGGTTTACCCAAAAAAAAAACACGGAGGGAGGGAATAAGAATGGTCAGGGCGAATGCCGCACGCGTTTTGCCCTATTATTGCATGAAATAAGTTTAGAAAAAGGTATTAAAGGACTGTACGGTACAAAAAGTAGAGCCTATTTTTTCATTTCTTTGTCTGTCATGGTAATTATTACAGCCCGCATCTTCTGTGGCCGATGGTATTACTCTTTGTGTAACAGATTTTGTGGACGCGACACGCGTCCTTCTCTTTTAAAACCCAAATAACGCTGACGTTCCAACCGATGGTAACGTCGAACGGCAAAAACTAACGACGCTGTTCCATCGTTCGTTTCAATCGATTAAAATAATTACGCGAATTTTGAAAATTTCAAAACCCCTCTTTTTCAAAACCCCTTTCGTTCTTCCTCCTCAAACCTCACTTTTTCAAAACTCCTTTCGTTCTTCCTTCTCCTCAACATTCGTAAGACAAATGGCGACAGAGGAAATCGGTCGCTCGCTAAGTACTGTAGATTCTCTCACTAGCTCTGAAGCAACCCTACAAACTAGACTTTGATGCGAGGTGATAGAAGCCCTAACGGGTTCGTCGTTGCAGATTTTAGCACAGAATTGCAGAAACAGAGGCTTCTGGGTCTCTGATGCTCTTCTTGGTTGACGCGAAGCTCGTTTCTTACGAACTCAGAATGTCAATGGGGAGAACTTATCATCACATTCCATTTCTCTGCGACACAAGGTCATTCACTTGGTTTCCTCATCTTCCTCTTTGGAGATGCAGGCATCTTCTTTTTCGATTTTCTTTGTTTTGGATCTTTGATTTTGGTTCTTTAACTTGATTCACTTGGATTTTCGATTTTCTTTGTTGTGCTTAAACTCATCTTTTAATGCCCTTGAACTCCTCGTTTTTTGTGTGTTTTCCTCAGATCGAAGTGATTGCTAGGGTTTCATAGATTTTAGAGCAACCACAAGATTCTCTTTCTTGTTTCATTTTCCTCTTCTCAGATCGGCTGGAGAATTTAGGGCTTTTTTTCTTATTATTTGGTATCGTAGGTTCAATTGGTTATAGAACTCATACATGAAAGATTTGGTGATGCGTCGAAATTTTTTTATTCTAGGGTTGTAATTCCTTCAAACTAGTAAAGAGAATCGGAAAATTACTAGGAAGCTTAATAGTGCTTGTGCTGCCCATAAATGTCTTGCATTGTATGTTTTGACAAAGTATTTAGTATAGCTTGAGTTAGCTCTGGGTAAATTAGGTTAGTTGAATTTAATCCATGTTCATATTCTAATCGGAGTTGGATCTGTGACTGAGTTCTGTTATCTTGTTTTTTTGTTTTTTTGGCTAGGCTGATCCTGAATTAGAAGCCATCAGACAAAGAAGAATGCAGGAGTTAATGGCACAGAACGGCCTTGTAAGTGATATTCCACTCTGTGCTTTATAAGTCTGTTGCTTCAATTTTGAGGTGGCTCTACCCTTTTTTTGGGTACATCTATTACAAGCTTTACTACATGCATTTCTTTGACAAACAGGGAAATCAGCAAAGCTCAGAGCAGCAAAAAGCCCAAGAAGAGGCCAAACAGTATGTTCTTTTATCTTTTACCCCTTTTTGTACATAATTTTAGAGTATTTTTTTTGCTTAGCTTTCTTCATGTCTAAAATTATTGTGGGGCTGATTCGTTAAACGAATCATTTCAGGGAGGCAGATGAACGGAGGCAAATGATGCTCAGTCAGATTTTGTCATCTGAAGCACAAGAAAGGCGTAGGTTTAAATTCTTTGCTTGTCTTTAAATTTGTTGCTTTGGACTTAGATTATCATTCTTTTTTCTTTTCATAAACTATAAGGTCATATCTTTTAAAGGAATTTGTACTTGTTAAGTAAATACTGGTTCTTTGCTCAAAAGGAAAAGGTTTTATTTTGGGTTTGTTTCTATTAATGTTGCAGAGTGTTGTTTACTATCCCATTCCAACACCCAATAGTCTGCTGCTTACTCATGTATAAAGGTCATTCAGCATTGTTTTTTACATGCAAGCTTTGGTTATTATCGCAGTATTTCTAAATGGTAGTAACTTTTTTAGTAACGAAATTGTTTGTGGTTATTGCAGCTCATGTATGCCAGTTAAACAAAAAGCAAGTCTGTTAGTCTTTTATGTCATCTGCTTGTGAGTGGATTATTTTGGTTTCTGTATTATTGATGATGAAAGGCATACTCAAACTAGAGCAGAGGTTAACTAGTTATCTGCAATGTTTGTTGCTATCTTTGGGCCTGCTTGTATACTGAGTATGTCAACTAATTACATATGAGATCTTCTATGTTCAAATCCTTGGTCGTTTGAATCCTTAATAGTTATATATTTTTTCTTTTTTGGAAGTGCTTGAGAATTTGTAAGTTAAATTGTGGGTCTTAGACTCTATGTGGCATAGCTTCCTACAAATATAAGGGCATTGTGAGAAATGGCTTTGTCCTGTACCTTTTGTGCTTATGAAGCATTTTCTGGCCCTCAGGAAGCTATGCCAAACAGGGCCCTCACTCTCTTCAAAAAAATTTTTTTTTCACTGTCTTCAATAATGAAATTGACTGTGGACTCTATTTTTCATGGTATAACAACCAAGAGAAAGCAAGTCCTGAATCCTCTCTATGAGGTACTTTTGTGCGGATGGATTATTCTAGTTTCTGTATCAGTGATCATGAGAGTGATGAATCTAGACAAGTTATGGAATTCATATTTCTCTGTTTGGATTAATGGGACTAAAATAATTTATTGGGAATATCTATTTATGTATAATGTCTTTGCAACAGTTGCTCGGATTGCTTTAGTAAAACCTGAGAAAGCAAGGGGGGTTGAGGATCTTCTACTGAGATCTACTCAAATGGGCCAGATAGTTGAGAAGGTAAGGAAACATGTGCAGATATTGTGGTGTCCATCAATGCACTACTATCTAATGCCATCCAATCTTTGCTAAAATTGTTTCATTAAGGAACTCATTAATTGTTTTTATATCATTTTTTTTTTATTTTCAGGTTTCTAAAGAGAGGCTTATATCATTGCTGGAGCAAATTAATAACCAAGCAACTAAACAGACCAAAGTAACTGTAAGTCATGTTATCATTTGTGCCCGTGTACTGTAATTGTGTGTTATATGCAAAAGTCGATATTTCACTGTTTTTCTCCTAATGATGATATTCTTCAGATTCAGAGGCGTCGTGTTCTCGAGGATGATGAGTTACACCTTTGAAGGACAAATAGATTGTTTCAGATGTATATTTCCAGTGTGCTGGTCCATGATTTTAGTCCTAAAGATTTTGACCTGTGTTAACATGATATTGCAGCTAAAAATTATTGTATTTTTTCTTTCTTTTTTTGTGCATTAAACAGTTTATGTTATGTTAACGAGTATGAGAATTTGTTCCTTCCATGGAAAATTTCTACCCTACTGTTCAAGTCATTTTCTCTCTTTAATTTTCTCAAACGCTATCGTTCGCTCAACGAAACGAAACCCCCAGATTTGGGGATTTGCGTCTAAAACACCAAAAGAACATCAAAAACATAAAAAATGTCTCGAAGAAGAAAATAATAGACGATTAAAAGCTTTTCGAAGGGATTTGAAACCAAACAATCCTTAAAAGAAGCACGAATCATGGATTCAAGACATAAAACCCTACAAAAACACACGAAATCGAAAACGTTTGAAAAAACCTTTACCAGAAAAGATGGTGAACACTCAACTCATGCATTGGAAGGTATTAAGGATACTTATATATGTTAGAAGGAAGTCTAGAAGGAATTGGAATTATGTTAGGAAGCAGTGTAGAAGGAATTAGAATTACATTAGACAAGTTCGCAATTGTTATAAGCGAACTAACGGATTTAACGTTCGAACAGCATCGAACGCGGAGAATTACGTAAGGTCAGTTCGCAATTGTTATAAGGGAACTAACGGATTTAACGTTCGAACAGTGTCAAACGCGGAGAATTACGTAAGGCCAGTTCGAAATCATTATAAGGGAACTATCGGATTTAACGTTCGAACAGCGTCGAACGCGGAGAATTACGTAAGGCCAGTTCGAAATCATTATAAGGGAACTATCGGATTTAACGTTCGAACAGCGTCGAACGCGGAGAATTACGTAAGGCCAGTATGAAATCGTTATAAGGGAACTATCGGATTTAACGTTCGAACAACGTCGAACGGGGAGAATTACGTAAGGTCAGTTCGCAATTGTTATAAGGGAACTATCGGAATTAAAGTTGAACGGTGCCTCTAACGCTGTCAAACGATAACCATAAAATCTTCATTTCCACCTCGATTGGGGTGCCGTTTGGACCATAGCTTCTCTAACTTATATTTAACCAACTTAAACACTTTAAATACTCGGGTTTGAACAAATGATGGCGTTGGTTACTATTTTAACTTTCATCTTGACGTTTTGCTTATAGACCATCATCCATCCAATCTTTCTTTCATCCTACTTTTGCACATCTGACTATACTCTATTCTTTAATTTACATTTATGCTTATAAACTAGTTCAAAATACAAGATGTACAATTCGATACATATTCATGCTTTCAATTTTATGTGCCATGGGCATACTCTGAAGCTTTGGGACCAACTGTTTCACATCATAAGTTCTTGGCCAAGTATTAGGTTCTATTAGAAACAAGAATCCATAGCAAGTCTCTGCACCTGATACTAACAATAAGCATTTATCTGAAACAAGATATATATTTATGGAAAGCCCAAAAGTGGCCAGAAAACATGGAGATGGCACTATGGTTTGTGGAAGTGCAAGGTGCAAAAGGGATTATCATGGTTAATGCATGGACTATTCCATGCGTGACTTGAACAAGTACATTAATTACAATTGTCGAACCAAAGTAATAGATATATACAATCCTTCCATCATCAAACATTTTCAAAAACCTATATCCACATGCCCAAAAAACCTACATCCACATCCAAAAAATATACATCCACATCCAAAAAAAGAGACATCATATCCAAAAAATATACATCCACCACTGCCACTAGGGCCAATAACATAACTACAAACAGCCCTTGGACCGGGAGCATGTGCGAGGAGGACCCCTTCTACCATCCGCTGCACGTGGACCTGGCGCTTCTTTAGGAGCTACATGTCGCTTCCCTTCTTGATCATCGTCAGCCTGATTGAGGAAAAAGTCTACCAACTCCTTGCCAGCAAGTCAACTTCAACATTTAAAGCATCTGTATGAAAGTTCATATCTGGAGGAATCTCAACTACAAATATCAACTAGGATGCCATTAAAACTAATACAGACCCTATGCAAAGAGTTAAGGTTATTACTGGTAGAAGTACCAATTACATCATCTTGGATTATATTGTTTTTGGTGAGTTGATTTTTATTGGGCCTAATTCACACATCAAACTCCATGTAACAAGTCAGACAGACCACTAGTAGATTGGTTTCCACCAATTAGATCTCTAATTTCTTTTCTTATAACAAGTATGTAAATATATACTAAGGAAGTGCTTGCTATTCTATTTTCCACTTAAGGACTAAATTAATTGCATAAGCCTTTCTACTTTTGACTTGTCTTCTCACACAGTTCCTTCAACTTTTGCTCATCAAGACTGATATCTAAACTGAATAGTGTCCCAGTAAACATTTAAAGGAAAAGATAAACGAAATCTCGCACAACAGTAGAAGCCCTGAAGCGACAGTCGAGAGAGAATGTCCGAGCCCTATCGCAAATAGAGGGCCTTGCAAAGAGACACAGAGACCGAGGAGACGATAACGAGACGGGAAGAAGAACGAGAGCGGAAGAGGAGAAGATGATTCGGTTGAAGGAGTTTACCTTGAGGACGAAGACCAACAGGGGTTTAGCTTGAGGACGAAGACTGCTTGAGGATGAAGACCAACAGGGTTTAGCTTGAGGATGAAGACCGACAGGGGTTTTGAAAAAAATAGGGATTTTGAAATTTGGGCGGAATCCTGATTTCGCCCAAATTCATTTTCGTACGAAAACTAACGACGGACGGCGTCGTTAGTTTTCCGTCGACTAACGTTCCCAGCGAGCGTTTTTCGTTTTTTAAACGTTGGGGACGCGTGTCGCGTCCTTGTGTTGCGTTATACGAAACGCAACACCATTAGACACAGAAGATGCGGGTCGTAATTATTAAGCATAAGCCGCGTCAGCCCGAATCCTCTCTTTTGTATCGTCGTTCGAATGGTCATTCGAACGACGATTCAGCGACACGTGTCCAGGCTTTTAAACGAAAACGAAAACGGCAATTAACCACAATAGCCTCGTTAGTTTTCGTTTTCGGCCGTGAGCCGTTCCTTTTCATTTTCGGCCGAATGTTTAATAAGAACCATTCGACCGTGGTTCGGCCGAATGGATTTTCTCCTTCCTATTGCGCCTGCGAAACACGAAACGAACGAAGTTTTCAAAACTCCCTCCTTTGTCTTCTCCGATTCCTGTTGCGCGCAGACGATTGAAATTTATTGATTTCCCCTCACGTTTGTTAGAGAAGAGAATGATTGATTTGCCCCACCCACCGATTGAGTTCAAGTTGATTAATTGTGTGAGACTGTAGATTCAGGTGCTTCTTCTTCCCCATTTGGTTTCTATCGACCTGGCAATTCATCTAAATTTAACTGTGCAACATTGTACATTGCGTTCAGGTTGATTAAATTGTCTGAAGGAGTTCATACCTGACATCTTGAGGAACTGCCCGAATTTTGGGAGCTAACGGCTTGAAGGAGTTGCTTCGGAATCGAGTTGGGCAAACGGTGAACGTTTAAATATTTTTGAAAATGCATGGAATGAATTATTTGCTTTTTCACTATCAAGTAATCTTCAAGTGACATTGTGTTTCTTCGTTTTTTTTTTTTGTTAGTAAACCTAGATTCTATATTCCAGATTATATTCCATATCCTATTTGGGATGGTGTTTGATTCAGAAGACGACGCACATCAGTTTTATAATGAGTATGCAAGACGAACTGGTTTCGGAACAAGAAAAGACTTACAGCACAAGCATCAACGTACGGGCATCCTCCTGGATAGGGTTTTTTGTTGCTCAAAGGAAGGTTATCGTCGGACAAATAAAAGGGATATGGCGGTTGTAAAACATCGTGCAGATACAAGGACTGGGTGTAAGGCAAGAATAAAAATTGTATTGGAAGCGAGTGGAAAATATATAATTACACAGTTCGAGGAGGGGCATAATCATGAGTTACTTTTGCCAAGCATGGTCCATATGTTACGATCGCATCGTGTAGACACCCCAAATTGCACTACAGAATGAGAAAGTAATAAAAACATGTAATTAGAACTTAAAACAGGTCAAAAATGCATAAAAATCGACTAAGCAGGCTTTGCCCGTATTTCATTCACGGGCCGGTCGCGCCCGAGATCGCTCTACGGTCAGGCGCGCCCGTATTGAAAATACGGGCACCGTTAGACCGTAACTCATTTACGGTCACTAAAGACTCGTGCGAGTTTTATCCTTCTCTCGATTTCCGAGCTTTATCTTTAGTCCAATATATCTCTAAATGAGCGAATTACGTATTTTATTCGCTGAAGCCACCTTGGTTGGCTATGGATGGGCATTATCTTGTGTTTAACTCAAATTGAAACTCTATCTTGCCAAACCTTGGACCAACCATACCCCTGGGTTTGCCTATAAATAGAGGGCCTTTCCTCAAGCAAAAGGCCACGAAAATTTGAAGTCTAAGAAGCTCCAAGAGAAGAAGAGGAACCCCTGCTGCTTTGCCTGCTCAATCAAGGTAAGTCCCTTTTCCCTTTTATTTTCTGTCTTCAATTCTAGATGTAATAGGATCATCTCTATTGCTGTAGAATAAGGCCATATCTTTTGTACTTGTATTCCTAAACTTGTCTCTAAGTACCTCAAGAGTCTCTCTAGCCGTAAAACGTGAAGAGAGAGCTAGGGGAAAAGAGAACAAGTGGATCCCTAGAATAGAACCCCATATCTGTTTTTCCTTTTTTCTAGAATAAAGCCTCTGATTGTGTTTGTATAACCAAACCTATCTCCAAGTACCTCAAGAATCCTCTCTAGCCGTAAAACGTGAAGAGAGAGCTAGGGGAAAAGAGAACAGGTGGATCCGTAGGGTAGACCCCCATGTGCTCAAATTTGTGAGATGTGGCTGTTTTAAATATCCTGATCATGTTTTAATGCTTTTTATGATATATCTGAATGAATAACATGAATCTATGATGTTTATAGCATGAGATCCCCACTTTTTTATAAAATTTGGATTTTCCACATATTTGCACCTACAGCACTGTTTTCGTGATTTTCGTGATATTAGGCTAAGATCTTGGATTTATCATGATCAATATGGTAGATCTGGATCCAAAAGCCTGAAAGTAAATTCTAGGGTTTCATGATATTGTTTTTGAATCGTTTTTCATTATTGAGAGAAGACCCTACGGTCTAAGTTCTCCCCTTTTGGTGTTCTTCATTAACGTGGGTATTTTTGGTTTTGATTTTCAGATTTAATGTGAAATTTGGGCTATATCTATGACCTGAACTATTCAAGTTCAATTTTGAAATATTTTATAAAAATCATATTTTTCTAGATTTCTAGAATTTGACTTGAAGCCAGATTTTTGGATTTTTACTTTAAATTGATTTTATTTGATTTTATCTTAATTTTGTGTTGATCATGAAACCCTAGGAATGGTATGATCATATTTGAAAGTTCTGGATCAATCAGGCTATTCATATGAAAAAACCATACAATTTTTGTCTTTTTGTGATTTCATGATTTTTATAGCAAGCCTTTTTTCTTTGAAAAACATGAACAATGCCTGGCAACCACCTTGTGTGGATGAATAGGGGTGCCTAACACCTTCCCCTGTTCATAACTTAATCCCCTTACCCATCTCTGGTTGTTTTTTTAGGAGGGTTATTTTTACCCTAAAATTGCCTTTTGTGCTTATTTAATATTTTGGTGTCCATTCACACCTAAATTGAATGGTGGCGATTCTTTGTTTAATTTAATCCGTGTGATGATTGAGGAAGTCATTAATTTGATTTTTTCCCATGTCTCACAACTGGCGACTCTACTGGGGACTTGAGGATTTGAGCCTTTTGGTGTTTTAGTTCATGTTTTTGATATTTTTTGATTTGCTTGCTATTTTGTGTTCTTAAGCATGTTGGGTATGTTTTAAATCTGAATTATTGCTTAAGAATTCATGGGGGTAGAAACATGCTTAATTTTGATTTATAGGATTGTTTCCACAAACATGCATAGGGGAGGTCTGTTTTGCTAAACCATGTTTATTTCTTGCTATATTTTTATGATAGCATGTTTTAATTTTCAGCATGATCTCCATGATGATTTTTGGTGTATAACATGATCATATGTTTGCATGAATAGATGATTTTTTATGAGCATGTTTTAGGTGCTATAGGATTGCTGTATTTACTTGTTTATTTTAAATATGCTTTCCTATTATGCCTTGGTTTGTTTATGTATGGCTGCGAAAAGAGTGGCAAGGGTTTGGGACGTTGTGAATGCACCCTATTTTTACAATGCACTATGCACATTTATTTTTACACAGCCTACCCTTAACCTATAGGAAGTTGAACCCGAATGTGTGTAGCTTGGTGCAATAAGGTCGATATTTCGGAAAGCGAAAGTGAAAACATTCACCTTAGAACTTTGAGTTAATGATGTGATGATAACGTGGATCTGGGATTCTGGTCATCGCTAGGCTTGAGTGCTAAGTTGCCATTAAGCCAAAACCCAAAACCCCTACGCTTGAAGGTGGAGTTACATGTTTTTGGCCAAAGTACACAATTACGTGGGGATACGGGTTTGTATGATTGTGGGAAGGCCGTGTGCATGGCTTACAAACCAGGGCATAATGCGGATGCCATATTGAAGGTAAACAAGGTAACAAGGTAATCCTATTGTTTTGCATTATTTTCATGTCATAGGGGTATCATGGTGCCCATTGGTTCGGGATAAAATTGGTCCCAAAATATGCATAGTTTCTAAAATTGGTGCAGCCCATAGGAAGAGTTTCTAACTCTGTTTAGAATCAATCCTACCCAATGTTCATACAAGAGGCAACAAAAGGGTACCAAATTCTTGAGTATGGTGTCAATTTGGAGGGTACATGTGCCTTCCTAAACATGTATTTTAGCAAAAAAGTCAAAGTTCACTTTGGGATAGTTTAGAAGCCCTGCACTGGGTGAACCGTATGTTTGGATGAGCAATCAAAGTATCAAACCGTGAAAAAACTGAGAAAACATAAAAGAGCTCCGTAAAACCGTATTTAATACACGGGCTGGGCTCGTCCGTATTAGTTATACAGGCGAAGCTCGCTCGTGAATTTCATACGGTCACGGCTCGCTCGTAATTTGAATACGGGCAGGGCTGGACCGTACTGTGTATACGGTTTCCACGGAAAATTCAATTTTAATCAGTTTTTCCCACTAAATCTTATTCCTTTAACCTTTAAATAATGATAAAGGGAAATGAGTTTGAATAAAATGCTTCAAAAAAAAAATAAATGAATAAAAACAAATGTGAGAGAAAATCCTTTAGGCCTCTGAAAGCCTTTGAATTTCAGACTTTTTCTCAAAAACTCCTTGGGCCTCTGAAAGCCTTTGAATTTCAGACTTTTTCTCAAAAACTCCCTGGGCCTCTGAAAGCCTTTGAATTTCAGACTTTTTCTCAAAAACTCTTTGGGCCTCTGAAAGCCTTTGAATTTCAGACCTTTTTCTTTTGGGCCTCTGAAAGCCTTTGAATTTCAGATCTTTTGGGCCTCTGAAAGCCTTTGAATTTCAGACCTTTTTCTTTTGGGCCTCTGAAAGCCTTTGAATTTCAGATCTTTGGGCCTCTGAAAGCCTTTGAATTTCAGATCTTTTGGGCCTCTGAAAGCCTTTGAATTTCAGCCCTTTTTCTTTTGGGCCTCTGAAAGCCTTTGAATTTCAGCCCTTTTTCTTTTGGGCCTCTGAAAGCCTTTGAATTTCAGACCTTTTTCTTTTGGGCCTCTGAAAGCCTTTGAATTTCAGATCCTTGGGCCTCTGAAAGCCTTTGAATTTCAGATTTTTTTTTCTCAAAAACTCTTTGGGCCTCTGAAAGCCTTTGAATTTCAGACTTTTATCAAAAATCCTCGGGCCTCTGAAAGCCTTTGAATTTCAGACTTTTCTCAAAATATCCCTGGGCCTCTGAAAGCCTTTGAATTTCAGACCTTTTTCAAAAAAAACCCCCCGGGCCTCTGAAAGCGTTTGAATTTCAGATTATTTTCTCTCTATTGTTGGGACCTGTTGGAAGCCCTAGAATATTCCAACAATTGCAAAAAAAAAAAAACAAAAAACAAAAAACAAAAAAGGAAGCAAATAAAGAAAAAATCCAAACTCGTGTTCACCCAGCTTGCACATAGGCATTCCTAGGCATGTGAATGAGATTAATTGGGCACTGATATTTTTTCTTTTATTTTGTGCCAGGTACTAATACACTTGCAATCATAGCTCCTGTAACCAGATCAAGAGCTCGTGCGCATGAATCCCATTGAAGACGAAGCTGATGCTCCTCATCCAGATGTTGTCCTACTCCAAGAACAAGTAGCAGGAGTAGCCCGAATGTTAGAGAACATATTGTCCGTGCAGGCCCAACAAGTGCAGGATCAACAAATGCAGGCCCAAAACCAAGCATCCACTTCCAACCCTACACCTCCACCCCAAATCAATATTCGACCTCCAGTGCAACCAACTCCTGAGCCCGTCTATGAACCCACTCCTGAACCTATACTGACCAGGGATGAGACAGCTGAGTCAAACAAGGCCAAGGAAAAGGAAAGGATAAGGGAAGAGGTTGAAAGAAAGTTCCTGCACAAACTGGAAATGATCCAAGATGAACTTAGAGAAGTAAAAGGGGTGAGCAACTACGGGGGCACCAACTTTGAGGACTTATGCCTATACCCCAATGTTAACCTGCCGGCTAAGTTCAAGTGCCCGGACCTAGACAAATATGATGGCACTGGCTGCCCCATGAGCCATCTGAAGTTATACTGTGGTGCCCTATGCCAGTTTGGGCGGGATGAGGGTGTTCTGATCCAGCTCTTCCAAAGGAGCTTAACTGGAACTGCCTTGAGATGGTTCACCACTTTAGACCATGGAAAAATCAGAAGATGGAAGGACCTAGTAGATGCCTTCCTAGCTCAATACCGGTTCAATTCAGAGATCGTACCAGACAGGTATGATGTAATGAGAATGAGCAAGGGAAGGGACGAATCTGTGAGACAGTACGCCAAGAGATGGAGGGAGACAGCCTCTCAAGTTAGGCCACCCATGCTAGAGCAGGAGATGATTTCCACTTTCATTAGCACATTGGGTCAACCATTCTACAGCCATTTGGTGGGTCAGACCACCACTAATTTTGCGGCTTTAGTACAAGTGGCCGACCGAATCGAAGACAGAATCAGGTCGGGTAAAATAATTGACCACTCTACTATGGTCAGTCAGCAAGACCCTAATGTGAAGAAAGGAAGCGGGATTAAGAAGAATGGGAACAAGAAAGAAGGGGAGGTAAACATGGTGCAGCCACCATCAGGCCCTAACAAGCCCATACAAATCAACATACTTGCTCATTTTCCTACTCCATCTCCATCTACCCAGGCCCATATGAAAGTTAATGTTCCAGCAGCACTTTCAGACCAAAAAAGGGTTTTTACTAAGGAGGAAAAGGATGCTTATTTTGCAGCAAGGAGAAATAGGGTTTTTACCCCATATTCCAATGACTCCTTCTCAGTTGCTGCCCACCTTATTGCAAGCAGGGTATATCACCTTAAGAGAACCCAATCTGAATGCACCCAAGGGGAGAAATTTTGACCCCCTCCACCACTTGTGATTACCACATGGGTGCACCTGGACACCCTACTGACAAGTGCTGGCCTTTGAAACATGCCATTCAGGATTTACTGGACCAGAATACCCTGTCTTTTAACACAGGGGCTCCCAATCCTCCTAGAACGGACATTGGCCAAAACCCATTGCCTCAGCATCATGGGGCAGGCCCCTCCAATGTTATAGGTGTCGTCTCCTCTGATAAAATAACCTTTGACCCATTCCAGTTAATTGCTCCAATAGGGACAACGGTCAAGGTTTATTTTAACAGAATAAATAAGGAAAAAGAAATAAATGTAGTTTCAAAGGGGAATGATAGTGCTGCAAAGAACATTAGCTCATCTCTGGACCGGGTCTCGTCTCTCATGGCCCAAATGAACATTGCCAAACCACCATTGGTCATCAATTGCAGTCCATCCACCTTTACTTCACCCATCCCGTCAAAACCACCATTGGTCATAAATTGTGACCACTTTAATGCATCAGTCACTGCTGTGACCCCTCAACCAAAACAACTCCCACCATTGGTCGTTGATATCCCTTTCACTCAAATTTCATCATCTAAGTCTAAACTTCCTCCCTTGGTGATAAATGTCCCCAAGCCTTCCTACTCTGAATCGACTGTACCATGGAACTACAGTGAAGCTTTTACCACTACATGCCCTGCAGCTGAAAGCAAGGAAGAAGTGAACCTCATGATGAGGTCAGGAAAAAGTGTAGGGATGGAAGATAAACAAAAGGAGATAGAGAAGGAGAAGGAAGAAGAAAAAAATAAAGGAAAGGCCAAGATAGGGGATGATGCCCCTCAGGTAACCAATAGTGAGGCTGCTGACCTCATGAAGATAATAAAAAAGAGTGAGTTCAATGTTGTCGAACAGTTGAACAAAGTCCCTGCCCAGATCTCAATACTTGGCCTATTGTTAAATTCTGAAAAACATAGGGACTCCTTGTTAAGGATACTCCAGGGGGCCCATGTGCCTAAAAATATTGAACCAGACCAACTAGGTCGGATGGTTGGGCAAATATTATCCCACAGTGTCATAACTTTTTCTGAGACTGAAATCAGCCCAGCAGGGTACCATCATGTAGACCCATTGCACATAGCTGTACTCAGTAAGGGTTGCATGATAGCCCGGGTCTTGATTGATAATGGGTCGGCTCTCAATGTCTGCCCATTAGTAACCTTTGTTAAGCTCGGTCTGGAGCAAAACAAAATCAAACAGAATGGAAGAATCATAAGAGCATTTGACAGCTCTAAAACACACTCCCTAAGGGAGGTTGAACTGCTGGTCACAATTGGACCGTATATTTTTAACATCACATTTGAGGTGATGGATATACCTGCAGCCTTCAACCTACTCCTAGGAAGGCCGTGGATTCATACGGCTAGGGCTATACCATCTACCCTCCACCAAAGAGTCAAATATATCAAAGGGCAAAAGGTGATCACTGTCCTAGCCGAAAATTTGGTTCCCCCCATGTGGTCCCCTGATGCACCCTACATAAACATGGAAATGACTGCTGATAAGATGGCATTTCACTCTTTCCAATTTGAAACTGTTAATTTCATACCTGGGGGGTATCAGGAAAAAGAAGGAAAGTTAACCTGTGCTGAGAAGATGGTCAAGAATGTGCTGGAAAAGTACAACTTTCACCATGGAAAAGGTCTGGGGGTTAACCTGCAAGGAAGGATAGAACCAATAAAGGTTAAGAAGATGGTTCATAGCGCAGGATTGGGGTCCAAGCCGAGGAAATGGAGAAGTCAGAAGGAAATAGAAGACATAAAATTCCCACACATCAGGGAAACTTTTCCTAAGCTTTCTCACATGATTCAGCTGTCTCCTCCTGAGGATCAGTCCAAACCCCCATACTATAACATCAATCCATTCCAGAAACCCAACTCCTCAACCGTACAACCATATGTTCCACCTCCACCTCCACAAGCATTGGGTGGGCCTGGGCTACATACAGAACAGGAGCAGGACTTTTCTGAGGACCTTGGAGCATTCTTTGCCATGACAGAAGGCAACCAAGAAGAAGTAGCAGAGGAGCTACCTTTTATTGATTGGGCTGCAGTAGAAGTTCCATCCGGAACTGGCCCTACAGAAGAAACAGGAGACGCAACTCACCCAGTATTGGTGATTTCAGATGCAGACCCTGAGCTTGAGGAGCAGGCTTGTATCCCTGCCCCAGATTTTTTTATTCTGAACAATTGGGAGGAAACTCCCCTTACTTTTGAAGCCGCGTTTGTTTGGCAAACAAACATGGCTTCCAAAAAAAAACTCCATTAGTGGAATGCCTTTTTCCTGAAGGTTTCAATGAGCCTTCGTCTTCAGGGAAAGATTTTGTAGAAGGCTCTCAAAAAACACAAAAAGATTTTTCAATTTTTTCTAGAAAAGATAAAGTTTTCAAAAAGGTCCAAACCATTTATGAATCATATAAGCAAACGGAATTGAATCAGGATGAGTATGACTTCGACCTTGAGCTCGAATTTGACCTAATGGGGGTTGAAGAAGAAACCGAGGACGAAGAAAACGACCCTCCAAAGGAAATCACATATCAATTAGAGCGTCATGAAAAGGGGGTCCAACCCAATATTGAAGAGACCATATCAATAAACCTAGGGACCGAAGATGACCCAAAGATAGTAAAGATTGAGGTATGCTTATCTGAGGTACAGCGGGATGAAATGATACGGTTCTTGGCTGATTATAAAGATGTATTCGCATGGTCGTATCGGGATATGCCAGGTTTAGACACGAACATGGTTGTGGACAGGCTACCCATTCTACCAGATGCCAAGCCAGTTAAGCAGAAACTGAGAAGATTAAAACTTGAATGGACATTGAAGGTCAAAGATGAAGTGGTTAAGCAATTCCAAGCTGGATTCTTAGCGGTCTCCACTTACCCTGAATGGCTTGCAAATATCGTGCCAGTACCAAAGAAGGATGGAAAGGTCAGAATGTGTGTAGACTACAGAGATTTGAATAAGGCAAGTCCAAAGGATGATTTTCCACTTCCACACATAGACATCTTAGTGGACAACACTATCGTACATAGTCTGTTCTCATTCATGGATGGGTTTTCTAGGTACAATCAGATTAAGATGGCTAAGGAAGATCAAGAGAAGACAGCTTTCATCACACCTTGGGGTACCTTCCATTACACTGTCATGCCATTTGGACTTAAGAATGCCGGGGCAACCTACCAACGGGCCATGACAGCCTTATTCCATGATATGATCCATAAGGAGATGGAGGTTTATGTGGATGATATGATAGCCAAATCATGTGAAGAAGAGGACCACTTGATCAACTTGAAAAAGGTGTTTGACCGGCTTAGGAAATATAGTCTAAGGCTCAACCCTGCGAAATGTGTCTTTGGGGCTACATCAGGAAAATTGTTAGGCTTTATAGTAAGCAGGAAGGGAATTGAGATTGACCCAGCTAAAGCCAGAGCAATCATTGAAATGCCATCACCTAGAACGGAGAAGGAAGTTCGTGGTTTTCTTGGAAGGATTCAGTACATAAGCCGGTTCATAGCACAGCTCACCGCCATCTGTGAACCAATTTTCAAACTTCTAAGAAAGAATAACCCGACAGTCTGGAATGACGATTGCTAAGAAGCCTTTGACACAATAAAGGAGTATTTATTGAATCCACCTGTGCTAGTGCCACCAACTCCAGGAAGACCATTAATTCTATACTTGTCAGTTTTGGAGACATCAATGGGGTGTGTCTTAGGGCAGCATGACGATACAGGCAGAAAGGAGAGGGCGATTTATTACTTAAGAAGGAAATTTACAGAATATGAAGCAAAGTATTCCCCTTTGGAAAAGACTTGTTGTGCATTAGTGTGGGCAACTCAGAGGCTGAGGCATTATTTCCTTAGTCATTCCACCTTATTGATATCCCAAATGGACCCTCTGAAGTATCTATTTAAGAAACCAGCTTTAACTGGCAGAACAGCAAAGTGGCAGTTGTTACTCTCTGAATTTGACCTCACCTATATCACACAAAAAGCCATTAAAGGTCAAGTCATAGCTGATCACTTAGCTGCACACCCTTTACCAGAATACCAACCTCTGAAGACTAATTTCCCTGATGAGGCAATCCTGTTTACTGAAGAAGAAGAAGGGGAAAGCTCATGGCAAATGTTTTTTGATGGAGCCGCCAATATGAATGGAAATGGAATAGGTGCTGTTTTGATCAAGCCAGACGGGGCACACATCCCGATCGCAGTGAAGTTAAGGTTCCAATGCACGAACAATATAGCAGAGTATGAAGCATGCATAATTGGGTTGCAGGCTGCCTTAGACCATGAAGTAGAGGAACTTGACGTATATGGGGATTCGAGTCTTATCATCTTCCAAACAACTGGTGAATGGAAAAGCAAGAATCACAAATTGATCCCCTATCACCAGTATTTGGAAGAAATAAGCACCAAGTTTACTCGAATTTCCTTCAATTATATGCCAAGGACCAAAAACCAGTTTGCAGATGCTTTAGCCACATTGGCTTCAATGGTCAGTATGCCAGAAGGTGTTGATATTAGACCATTGGAAATTGAAGTCAGAGATGAACCAGCTTACTGCCTTGTTCTAGAAGAAACCCCAGAAGAAGAAATACCATGGTTTCAAGACATTAAGAACTTCCTAAATGATCGGAGCTTGACAGAAAATGTTACTTCTACAGATAAAAGAACAATACAAAGATTAGCCGGTCAGTTCTTACTAAGTGGTGGTCAGTTGTACAAAAGATCACACAATGATATACTACTCAGATGTGTTGCAAAGACTGAGTCAGAAAGGATAGTTGAAACGATACATGGAGGAGTGTGTGGACCCCATATGAATGGGCATATGCTTGCCAAGAAGATTCTACGATTGGGATATTACTGGTCAACAATGGAGCATGATTGCTATATACACGTTAAAAGGTGTCATTTATGCCAAGTGTACGCGGATAACAAGAACGCACCCCCAAGTGAATTACACAGTATGACATCTCCGTGGCCTTTTTCTATGTGGGGTATAGACGTCATTGGGATGATCTCTCCAAAGGCATCAAATGGACACAGGTTTATACTTGTGGCAATCGATTACTTCACCAAGTGGGTAGAGGCAGCTTCATATGCAAACATTACAAGTAGCCACGTTTTGAAATTCTTAAAGCACAATATCATTTGTCGCTATGGTGTGCCAAGTGTCATAGTATCAGACAATGCTTCAAACCTTAAGAACAAGGACATGAGAAAGATGTGTGAACAGTTTCAGATTACCCACCACAAGTCAGCTCCGTATAGACCAAAGATGAATGGGGCAGTGGAAGCAGCAAATAAGAATATAAAGAAGATCATTCAGAAGATGGTAGTAAGTTTTAAAGATTGGCATGAAATGCTGCCACTTGCTCTACATGCTTACAGAACCTCAATTCGAACTTCTACAGGGGCAACCCCGTACTCTTTAGTATATGGAATGGAAGCAGTTTTACCAGTGGAAGTGGAAATACCTTCACTAAGAGTGCTAATGGAAGCTGAAGTAGAAGAAGCTGAATGGATACAATCAAGACATGATCAACTCAATCTAATAGAGGAAAAGCGATTAAGGGCGCTTTGTCATGGCCAATTGTATCAGAAGAGAATGGCCAGGGCTTACAATAAGAAGGTGAAGCCCAGAACTTTCCAAGAAGGAAATTTAGTATTGAAGAAAATCTTACCCTTTTTGGAAGATCCTCGTGGAAAGTTCAAACCAAATTGGGAAGGACCTTATGTGGTCAAGAAGGTCCTATCAGGGGGTGCTCTCATCTTAACAGAAATGGATGAGAAGGATTTTCCTGAGCCAATTAACTCTGATGCAGTAAAGAGATATTTTCCATGAATGAATATTACTAGGAAATGATCTAAGGCCATTTTTCCTTATATCCCAAAATTTGAATCCCTAGTCAAGCCAATTTGAGCCTGTTCGTCTTTTTTGTTAAACCTAAACTAGACTTACAATCTTATACTAGGGCAAGGCCCATAGGGGCGAAGCCAATAGGGGCAGAAAAGAAAAAAGAAAAAAATAGGGGCAAATGAAAGCCAAATACAAAAGAAGGGGAACGGGATTGAATTCATCATGATTGTAAGTCCGGTTGACCCATTTTCACACTTAGAAAATTTTGAGCCTTTAATACCTTTTCTTTCATAAATCGAGCTTAGCCTTTGTTTCGTCCTATTATTAAGCCCTCGGTGATTTTAGTATATTCATTCAACTTTCAGAGTAAGATTGGTGATGACGGAATGCAGAAGCCGACCCTAGTGAAAACCGTAATTGGCACTAGGGGCAATAAGGGCAAAAAGAAAAAAAATAGAAAAAAAAAATCAAAGGTTAAGTTGATCATGTGGTCCAAATGTAATCAGCATAAGCACTGGAAACTGAGCAAATTAGCAGGGTCAATCATGAAGGTAAAGCCATTAGGGGATGATTCTAAAGGTCACGGGGTAGACGGATTTGGTCTCTCCCTATTGCTTGGACTACCCTTTTCATTATTCAACCTGATTTTAATTCCTTTAATTATAGGTGATTAAGTGTTTTGGATCAACTTTCAAAAAAAAAAAAAACAAAAAACAAAAACTATACTTTGGCCAGTGATGAGAAATCAAATACTTTTTCATAAAACTTCTGTTTTTACAAGCATCTGAGAATTCTGAGGCCAATAATATAAAACCTATTTTTGAATTAAAACTATTATATTTCCACTAATGGAGTTTGCTTTTGTATAAAAGTATGAAAAGAAAAAAAAAGAGATAAAAGAATCTAATCCCTACTCCCTAACTGCTCCTCAAGTTCCCTAATCCTAGCTGCCTGAGTTGCAATGATTCCAGAAGCACCCTCTGCATCAGGATCACTCAAAAAGGAGATGACCTCATCTGAAAAAGAATGCTTGATCTTCAACGCCCTAAGGTCGGCCAAGGAATCTTGATATTTCTTCCGCATCACTCGGACTTCAAAGCGACGAGCTTGCCTTTGTTCTTCAAGTTTCTTCTCCATGGCAATGCGGCCAGACTTCTGCTCTTCAAGTTTCCTCTCCAAATCAATGACTTTTATCCTAAGCTCTTGTGCTTCTCGTACCCATATTTGTTGAAGCCGCTTATGAGTTGCCCTTTCAGACTCCAGAATGTCCTCATAGGTAGGAGGAAGAACTGCAGGAGGATCCTCTGGTACTGGGGCATGACTCTGCACCTGCTCTTTGATCCAAAAGTGATAGTCCTTCACATGGGACTCAGAAAAGACAGGACCCCGCAGAAAGCGAACATAGGACCACTAATTCATTAATTGAGCATTTAGCCCCATGGTGGCTGATGTAAGTGGTCCTACAAGGCTCTCATAGCCAGTTGGGATCATAATTCCCTGGGTCGCTCCAAACTGCCGAAGAACCCTCAAAGGAAGATAGAGAACAGCAGATTTCAAGCCTGCCAGGACCAGAAAGTTCCTATCTCTGAAGTTGATCACTGTCTCTGGATTGGGCTGATAAGTGCCAGGCCATCTCACTTGATCATCCTGGAGAGTACCCAAGAAAGTGAACCATCCCTGCTTGCCGCCTTGGATATTAGGACAACCCCTGTGGCTCATCAGAACAGGAACTTTCAACCTTGGAAAGAAGCGGCGAGTTATCTCTTCAACTTGGCTCAGGTGGTCAAGCAACCAAAGTTGCAGAAAAGGGGAGAATTTCAATTTATGTCAAAAAAAAAAAAAAGAAGAAGAAAAAAAAGAAAAAAAAAAGAGAGAAAAAAAAGAAAGAAAAAAAAAAGAAAGAAAAAAGAGAGGAAAAGAAAAGAAGAAGAAGAAAAGAAAAAAAAAAGAAAAAAATATATGTATATTTTTTTACCTGTAGGATAGGGGCGCAGGCAAGGAAGCGTTTCTTCTTTCTGAAATAACAGTCAGTAAGGCCCTGGTATATCTCTGCTAAGATCATAGGGGCCAACCTCTCACGTTCCCTAACCTGGCAGATAACTGAGATGAGAGCCAAGTCAACCTGGTCATCACCCCGTGGAAAAAGCAACTGGTTGACCACTACCAAAGTCAATGCATTAAACCTGGCATCCTTGTCCCCACTCCTTAGAAGTTTTTCAGTCAAAAAGGTCTTGGACAAGGTTAATAGGGTATCTGAACTCCCTAAGTCTTTCTTCCCTATACCCAGGAATGTAGAGGCCTCCTTTTTGTAACTAGGCTTTAGGGGTGGGTTCACAACTTTTTCAGAAAATTTTAAGCCAAGGATGGTTTCAATTTCTTCTATGGTAGGAGTCATCTCTTTGTCATCAAAACGGAAGAGATTCAGCTCAGGTACCCAATGTCCAATCAAAGCTTCAATGATTTCCCACTTAAAGGGAATTTTAGGGAGTTGTAGGATATGCCCTAAGTGGATGGAATCCCAGCGAATCTCCTCATCAAGGGTCGTGGAGTTAACCCATCTATCGTAGAAGGAGTCCACAATAGTCTACCTGGTAAGATTAGGAGGTTTTGATCTAACAGGGTGTTTTGCAGGAGGAGATTCAACGGCAGGAGAAAGCGGCGTAGGGGAAGCCATGGAAGCGCCAAAGAAGCCAAGGAAAGCGAGAAAAGACGTGCTCAGGGAGTTTTCAAACTATTAAAAGTGTCACAATGACGCTCCCCATGAGTTTATATAGAAAAAATCGTTAAGGCAGTAAAATCCGTAAATAGAATACGGGCATATGGCGCCCGTATAAAGAATACGGACAAACTGTGACCGTGAAAACTTTACGGGCACAGTGCGCCCGTGTTCATATTACGGGCACAGCTTGCTCGTAGTCTAAGTACGGTTACTTCCGAAAAATGCAAAAAATTGGGCAGTTTCAATTTCTTTGCTTCACCTGTCCCTGTTTTAACATTCATCATGTAATAAGAACTGAAAAGAAAGAAGAAAAGAACACAAATGAATGAAAATTAAACTCCTTTTATATATATGAGAATGTTTACATCACTTTTGTCAAAGATACAAATGTATACGAAAAATCCTAATCTACTGTCTATGCAGGTCCGCCCCTACGGCCACGGCCTCGTCCTCTGCCCCGACCACGGCCTGAAGATCGCCTGCGCTCAAAGACATGCCGCACAATATTGCAGGCAGTGCTACGAGTCATCCTGCTCAAAACAGACTGAATATCATACCACATATATAAAGGCACAAGGCCAGCAGTGGGATGATCAGGAGGGACGTACCCTGAAGTATCTACATATCCCGTAGACTCGGGATCAGAATCAGTACGGGAAGAATCCGTAGAAGGATCAGTAGCAGCAGGCGTCTCCTCTACAGCCTCCATAGCAGGACCAACAGGAGCAGATGTCCCAGGTACATCAGCATCAGGACCAGGCTCTACAGGATCAGCTGTAGCCTCCTCCATCACCACGGCCTCCACAGCAGGCTCTACCACAGCGGCATCCATGGCCGACTCCATATCTACATCCGCAGATGCCACAGGAGCAGTCTCAGCAACTGGGGCCGACTCTGGCACATCCTCAGCAGCAGGTGCAATATCAGCCTCGACCTTAGGCTCTGCTGCAGGAACCTCTACCGACCTGGGAGAAGTCACAAACTCCACCTGTGCCACAGAAAAAACCTCATCACGAAGATGCATGGGCACGGGTGAAGCAGGTGAAGAAGGGCCGGCTGTGTCCTCCTGAAAAGAGAAGAAATTTCAGTCAGAACAAGACAAACTAATACAAAAGCAGGAAGGGAAATAAAAGAAGAAAATAACCTGAGTATGAGATGGACCCGCCTGGTCCTGTGCATCAGATGGACCCTCCTGGCCCTGTGCTCTGGCTAGCTGTACCCGGAGGTCTGAGACCGTGATATAGAGGGCGTCCCGCTCAGCAATCGCAGCATCTCGCTGGCACTCTAGATCAGCATATCGAGACCGGATCTCTACCAACTGAGCCTCCTGAAATAGAAAAGAAAGGGTCAGAAAATGTCAAGATCAAATGAAAATAGAAAGGTGAAAAGGAAGAAGGCATACCGTAGTGTCATAAGCCCTAATCACTACCCCTCCAATCTCAGTGACTCCGCCACGGACAGGCATAGGTGGCATAAGGCACCCAACTGAAGCTCGCCTGAACCAGGCATCATAGTCACCCTCCTCCAATAATGTCTCTGCCTTAGTCCAATCTAGGAACTGGGCAGGATCAACAGGCATAGGAGGGTAGGAAGGAGTAGTATCTGGCAGGATGGCAGGAATCCGCGGCTCTCCTACATGCTGAAAGAAGAAGCGCTCGCCGCAGTACCAGATGCTGCCCATCTGACCAATAAAGAACTAGTATCTCTGTCGTCTCTGGTCAGGGACAAATGCATCATCTCTGGCTGCATGCAGGGCCAGCACCTCATGAATGTCATCCATCCTGGGGACAAACAGCTGAAAATCAGAGTAGGATATTAGATATGTGATTCAGGAAGAAAAGGAAAGAAGAAAGAAGAGGAATTAAAATAGATTACCTCAGACCGGTATAGCCTGTCCAAGTGGGCCCGGGCGGACCTAGGACGACTCTTTTCAGAGTCGTGCTCTACATGACACCATCTACGTGCCATGGGATACGTCTCCTCAGACATTGTAGGGGTAGGACGGAAATAGAGTATATAAACCCTAGCAAAGAACTGCAGAAAGAAGAAAAGATCAGAAGAATAGAAAAAGAGAAAAAAGAAAGAAAGAGAGAGAAAAAGAAGGGAAATAAGATTCACCTGCAAAAAGGGCCAGAAGAACCTGCACCCGACTCCAGCCCCTCTGGAAGTAGAGAGGCCGCTCACTGATCGGCGCAGACCGGCCAAAATAGTACCAAAAATGAGCGGGCCCCATGCATACCTCCTCGCTCGATGCAGATCTCCCAGTAAGCTCAGAAAATAAGGACTAACCGAAGTCGTGTCCTCAGGGAAGAAGCAAGATCCCATCATGTACAGAAAAAGGAATCGGAAGGCGTATGGGAAAACATGATCACCGGAGGCAAGCTGGCCAAACTGCCTCGCCCTGAAAGTCTCTCTCAACCATGTCAGAGACAATCTCGTTCTCCCTCTATCCCATGCCTCAGGAGGCAGCACGATATATCCAAGATAAGCAGTGACCTCATCAGCCTCTAGCATCGCCATCTCAGGAATAACATCACCAATCATCCTAATCCCGGTGATAAGGGTGAAGTCAGAAGGCCGGATCCCGATCTCAATATCTGGGAAGTGGAAGCTCAAAGTCTCCGGGAAGAATCTCTCGAGCGGTGCAGCAATGAGGGCCCGATCCATGCGCACGTCCGGAATGGTAATAAACATGCCAAATCCATATAAGCCTAACTCCCAACGGTAGGCTGAACTGCAAGCCCCCAAGAATCTAATAAAACTGGCCCAGCTCCCTCTATAGTGGGACATAGGATACTTTAAAGGGATATCCGCCCTAATACACGCTGAGGGATGAGTCCTCAAGCCATGCAAAAGATCGGTATCCCTAATCTGGGCAGCCACCTCCTCAGGGATCTCAACCCTGGTCCTGGCCTCATCTCTGCCACGGCCTCCTCTACGGCCCTCATCATGGCCTACATCTCTGCCTCCACCTTGGCGCCTGCTACGGCTCCTATCTCGGCCTGAAGCCTCAACGGCCGGCTAAAGAAGCAATTGAAAAGGAAAGGATCAAGGGGATGTTTTTGAAAAAGAATATTGAATTCAGAAGAGTTAGAGAATACCTCTGGGGTCGCCTCACGCAAATCACCAGAAGGAAGATCTGGGATATCAGAATCCGAATCCCTCTCAGCCCTCGAAGATGAGGCCACGTCCGCATGATCCCGCCTAACCCGCGAGGAGGAAGGCTCATCTGCAGGATCCCTAGAAGCTGATCGAAGGCGGGCCATCTACGGTTCAAATCAGGGAGATGTTCATTATTCTTGTTAAAATTTTATTGCTTGATTTTCATGATTACCAGGTTTACAGAAAAAAAGGGAAAATGGAAAAAGTGATTTAGATATTCCTGACTAAATCAGGAATTGATCAAAGAAGATTATCCTTAGGAAATTCAGTTATCTTATAATGGTTTGTTTTAATTACTTATGCCTAATCATCTTGTTTTGTTTGGTTTCAGGACAGGCCAAGTAGATGACAACAAGGAAAAAAACAAAATGATGCTCTAAATGGTGAGATGGGATTGTAAATGAGGAAGGTATCCTAAATCATTCAAGTTGAAGTGAGATATAGCAGCATCTTATGTGTGCGCACCCCGATTTCGGTCGCACGACGAGGCTGTGCGCAAAACGATGCGTGCCTCGGGATTTGTTTGGAGTCGCCACTGCCTGATGGGGTGCAGGCAGACACCTGGGTGCCTAAGTTCTTCTACTAAGGCTTTTGGTCTGCGGCTTTTGAGATTCTAAGTAGGGGCTCGGTTGCGGTCTGGGGAAGTCCGTAGACACCCCAGTCCACCCCATCAAGTGACGGCTCCCATAGGTTTCCCTAGTTTTGAGTCAACTTTGGTCTCTCACTCACCCGATTCCTATTCCAGCATGCAATTTTGATTAAGTCTGGCGGGATCGCCAAAGTGGTGTGGGTCCCTTTACTTGATTTTATCTTTTTAATTAAAGTGATGTGAGTCTGATTGGGCGGGCCCCGTTGGAAGGCCCACAGATTCCTTGGTGGGCCAAGTGTGGCCCATATGTCCCCTTGGTGGGCCTTAATCTAAACCTGAGAGGCCCTTTGGGCTTTGGTTCAAATGAACTGATTTTTATTTGAAGTTCAAATTGGATTAGCTAAGTGGATTTCATGCCAAAAGTTGGCCGGGATTGCTTTGTGGGCCCTTGAGTGGACCCCACAATTGGTTGCCAAGTGATTTTGATTTTATCTTTCTTATCTGTGTCAAAATGGGCCAGGCATTGGGCTTGGGCTTGAAAGCCCAAGGCTTCCTGAATTAGGGTTTGGAAACCCTAAGTTGGTCGGGTTCATAGGCTTAGTGGGCCCGATAGGCCCTACCCGTAGTCTCGGCCAAACCACGCATTTCATGCATCAATTTCACAAGTCCGGTTCGGGTGGACCGCCTGAAGTTTGGCCCGCCCGGTTTAATCGGTTAATTTCACTTATCTTGATTAAGTTGCATGCATACATGTTTATTGGGCCGGGTGGGCCCCGTTGGAAGGCCCACTGGAAATCAAGTTGGACCGAGGGTCCAAGTCCCATGTTGGGTTTCCGGGTGACCCGGAAACCCTATTGGTTCATTTGGCTCGATTTAAGAATGCCACCCATACTTAGCAAAAGTAGTTACAGAAGTGGGCGGACCGAAAACAGCAAAAAAACACGAAAAATGAAGTGGGCGCCAGGTGGGCGCCAGGTGGGCGCGAGCTAGGCGCCAGGTGGGCGCGAGCTCAGCGCACCCAAAAAGAAGTGGGCGCGAGCTCGGCGCGAGGTGAGCGCGAGCTTGGCGCGAGGTGAGCGCGAGCTCGGCGCGAGGTGAGCGCGAGCTCGGCGCGAGGTGGGTGCGAGCTCGGCGCGAGGTGAGTGCGAGCTCAGCGCAGACCCTGACTCTCTGTTTTTTCTCTCTAAACTCCATTTCCGACTGGTTTTAAGCTCTGTAATTGGTTTCTGGGGATCCTTAGAACCCCAGCAGACCTCTAAACACAGATGGAAATTAATCTAACCTAACGGATCCTCACCACTCATCACTCAAATCTCTCTGGAAAGCTACAAATCCAAAACAATACATTAACAGAACATACAAAGAAGGGAACAGGGGGCTTTATTCGGGATACAAGAGATGAGATAAGAGGGAACATGCTCCCCTTCGAATCAAGCAAGCAATGACAAACCAGATGTTAGAGATGCATGGGAAGCCTGATTTATATATATATATATATATATTGAACAAAAGAAAGTGGAGAGCTCACCTTGGTTCTAGGTCTCTGTAGAGTAGGCCGGAGGGTTCCTTGGAGCCAACGAGCAGCTGCCGGAGCCCCCTTCTTCTCGCACCAACAACAAGATCACCTTCGGGTTTGACGAGGAAGAAGAGGAAGGGAAGAAACGAGTGTGTCTGGTCTTTTCTTCGAATTACCAAACCCAGAAAAATGTCCAACCGAAACTCTCCCACCCAAATTTCCGAACCCCCCCAACAATCCGAACCAACAAAAAAATGCAGAACCCCTGCAAATGAAGGGGGATGCTGCTTTTATAGAAGGGGGCGGGGTATCCGCCGACTTCGGCGCCCAGCTCGCGCCCACTTGCTGTCGCTGGGCGTGAGCGACAAAATCATTAAAACATTAAATGCCGCCGCGGGTTTGTTTAAAAAATCCGAAAATTAAGATATAGCCCCTGGGATATTTTGGTTTAATATTATTTTATTCAGATATTTTCAAATATTTTCAGATTGGTCCCTGGGATATTTTGAATGTTCGGATATTTACGGATTTGATCCCCGAGATATTTTCCTGCGCAACTCACCACGTGTGCAGCTTTTTGCCACACGCGCAGTTTGTCGGTTTTGCTGCTCGGGAATTTTGTCAGCTCATATTTTCTTCATCCGGGCTCCGATCCGGGCAAACTCAGTTGCGTTAGAATCGTATTGGAGCCCTCTATCCAATGGCATGGGGTAAGCACCTGGATCGGATTTTAGCAGAAAGTCAACTTTTGGCTTCGCCCAAGTTTGACTGCCCGCAGAACCTTCATCCGGACTCCGATTCCTGCAAACTCAGTTGCACTGGAATCATGTCGGGATCCTCTATCCAATGATATAAAGCAAGGCCTCTGGATCGGATTTTGGCAGAAAGTCAACTTTTGGCTTCGCCCAAGTTTGACCGCCCGCAGAACCTTCATCCGGACTCCGATTCCTGCAAACTCAGTTGCGTTGGAATCGTGTCGAGGTTCTCTATCCAATGATATAAAGCAAGGTGGCCAAATATCACTTAATCAAAAAGTCAACTTTTTGTCCCCTCGGGGTTTGACTTTCTGCCAGGGTTTTGAGCTGTTTTGCTGTCTTTTAGCACATTTTTTTTTGTTTTCTTATTTTCTTTTCTATTCTTTTCTTTTCTTTTTTTTTCTCTCTTTCTTTTTTTTTTTTTTTTTGGTTTGATCAAAATTTGGGTGCTTACATTATGCATAAAGACAAAATCAGAAATATCATGCAAAGTCAGGGAAATCAGTTGGCCAGGAATTTGGTCTAATTTGCCAATAACAAAAGGGAATTAGAATTTCAATTGGAAGCATACAAGATCAAAGCAGAAATCAAATCTAAATAAGAAAAGTTACAGGCATGTGGCACTTGGAGGAGAAAACAGTAAATCACATATATGGATTAAGTCTTCATCCCATCAGGAACCTAAACTCAAAGATTGCTAGCACAAGAGCAAATTTCAGACAAACCAAAATGAATCAGGATTTACAACATAAATCATAGCATGATGGAGCTTATTTGTTCATAAATCAATTATCAAAACAATAACAGATTCGGCATATATTGGGCATCAAGATCATAGCATAACAAAGTTCGAATGGCAAGAAGATCAGAGCAAATTCATGCATAAGCTAAGCTAGTTCAGTCGTATGGTCACTTGCAATGTATTGGTTGCAACAGGAATGAGTGTTTCGGCCACTTACCAGGAATGATCAAGAAAGAAATACAAGTAAGCAGCAGTCGAACCTTGATCCACCAAGCTCCTAGAGAAAAAGAAGTCCACGAATTTGAGCAAGTCAATGGAGAACCTTCGAACACTGTTCGGATGGTTGCAGAAGAAGGTAATAGTCGCCCAAGGAAAAAGGCAAGTGGTCGCCGAAGATGGTCGCCGGAGAACAACAGGGATCGTCGGAGATAGAAGTCGGACTATGGAAGAAGAGAAGAAAACCGTAGAAGAAGATACGGTCGGGGAAGAGTTAGGGCTTGAATGCGAGCAGAAGAGGAAAAATTCGCGATCGCGGTCTTAAGAAGAGAGTAAAATCCGTAAAATCAGTACGGGCATCAGATGCCCGTGAAAGTAATACGGTCCCGTTCGCCCATGAACAATCTACGGGTAGCATGTATCCGTAAGGAAAATACGGGCAAAGCCAAAAATAGCATATTTTATTATTTTCTCCACACTTTTCAGGAGATTAATGTCCATATTAGTTGTAAGTTGCAAGGATTGCCACCATACTCACTTTTGTTTAAAAATTTTGTCTCAAATCTCACTTCATAGCCACAAGAGCTCAGTGAGAGGAGAGAGAAGGATTTGGCCCTTAAGTTGAGGGACTTCTAGCAAATCTTCCAAAAATAAATTCTTTCTATAAAATCATCCATTTAGTCCTTGCAAAGTGCAATTGGTTAGACAAAAATCTCAGAAAGTGCAATTGGTGGGTCTTTTTGCTCTTTGCTTGTAATTGATTCCAATTACCAGCAAAGAGGGGGCAGCTGTAGACACCCCAAATTGCACTACAGAATGAGAAAGTAATAAAAACACGTAATTAGAACTTAAAACAGGTCAAAAATGCCTAAAAATCAACTAAGCAGGCTTTGCCCATATTTCATTCACGGGCCGGTCACGCCCGAGATCGCTCTACGGTCAGGCGCGCCCGTATTGAAAATACGGGCACCGTTGGACCATAACTCATTTACGGTCACTAAAGACTCGTGCGAGTTTTATCCTTCTCTCGATTTCCGAGCTTTATCTTTAGTCCAATATATCTCTAAATGAGCGAATTACGTATTTTATTCGCTGAAGCCACCTTGGTTGGCTATGGATGGGCATTATCTTGTGTTTAACTCAAACTGAAACTCTATCTTGCCAAACCTTGGACCAACCATACCCCTGGGTTTGCCTATAAATAGAGGGCCTTTCCTCAAGCAAAAGGCCACGAAAATTTGAAGTCTAAGAAGCTCCAAGAGAAGAAGAAGAACCCCTGCTGCTTTGCCTACTCAATCCAGGTAAGTCCCTTTTCCCTTTTATTTTCTGTCTTCAATTCTAGATGTAATAGGATCATCTCTATTGCTGTAGAATAAGGCCATATCTTTTGTACTTGTATTCCTAAACTTGTCTCTAAGTACCTCAAGAGTCTCTCTAGCCGTAAAACGTGAAGAGAGAGCTAGGGGAAAAGAGAACAGGTGGATCCCTAGAATAGAACCCCATATTTGTTTTTCCTTTTTTTCTAGAATAAAGCCTCTGATTGTGTTTGTATAACCAAACCTATCTCCAAGTACCTCAAGAATCCTCTCTAGCCGTAAAACGTGAAGAGAGAGCTAGGGGAAAAGAGAACAGGTGGATCCGTAGGGTAGACCCCCATGTGCTCAAATTTGTGAGATGTGGCTGTTTTAAATATCATGATCATGTTTTAATGCTTTTTATGATATATCTGAATGAATAACATGAATCTATGATGTTTATAGCATGAGATCCCCACTTTTTTATAAAATTTGGATTTTCCACATATTTGCACCTACAGCACTGTTTTCGTGATTTTCGTGATATTAGGCTAAGATCTTGGATTTATTATGATCAATATGGTAGATCTGGATCCAAAAGCCTGAAAGTAAATTCTAGGGTTTCATGATGTTGTTTTTGAATCGTTTTTTATTATTGAGAGAAGACCCTACGATCTAAGTTCTCCCCTTTTGGTGTTCTTCATTAACGTGGGTATTTTTGGTTTTGATTTTCAGATTTAATGTGAAATTTGGGCTATATCTATGACCTGGACTATTCAAGTTCAATTTTGAAATATTTTATAAAAATCATATTTTTCTAGATTTCTAGAATTTGACTTGAAGCCAGATTTTTAGATTTTTACTTTAAATTGATTTATTTGATTTTATCTTAATTTTGTGTTGATCATGAAACCCTAGGAATGGTATGATCATATTTGAAAGTTCTAGATCAATCAGGCTATTCATATGAAAAAACCATACAATTTTTGTCTTTTTGTGATTTCATGATTTTTATAGGAAGCCTTTTTTCTTTGAAAAACATGAACAATGCCTGGCAACCACCTTGTGTGGATGAATAGGGGTGCCTAACACCTTCCCCTGTTCATAACTTAATCCCCTTACCCATCTCTGGTTGTTTTTTTAGGAGGGTTATTTTTACCCTAAAATTGGCTTTTGTGCTTATTTAATATTTTGGTGTCCATTCACACCTAAATTGAATGGTGGCGACTCTTTGTTTAATTTAATCCCGTGTGATGATTGAGGAAGTCATTAGTTTGATTTTTTCCCATGTCTCACACACCGGAAAGTAACAGTGGCCCAGGCAGCTGAAATTAATCTTGCAGATTCGATAGGGATACAGCCCAAGAGAACTGTCGAAATGATGAGAAGGGAAGTAGGTGGCGTTGAATGCCTAGGATTCATGCGGGTAGACTGTCAGAATTATTTGCGGTCCAAACGTAGGGTAGCCATGCAACAGGGAGATGCAGGAGCCTTATTGGAATACTTTCAGAGAAAACAATCGGAAGATGCATCCTTCTTATATGCCATTCAGTTAGATGAAGACGATCTTATTAGTAACATATTTTGGGCTGACTCTGGGATGATGGCAGATTATACTTACTTTGGTGACGTAGTTTGTTTTGACACCACATATAGAACAAACAAGTACGGTAGACTATTCGGGTTATTTGTTGGTGTTAATCATCACAGACAAACCAAGATCTTTGGCGCTGCCCTATTATATGATGAAATCGTTCAGACATTCAGTTGGTTATTTGAAAGCTTTGTAAGAGCAATGTCTGGTAAAAGGCCGAAGACAATTCTCACTGATCATGACCAAGCTATGACGAGTGCAATAGCCTCGGTGCTTCCGGATACATTCCATCGCTTCTGTGTTTGGCACATGTTCCAAAACGCTGCAAAGCATCTTAGCGATGTGTTTAACAGTGAGAAATCGTTTGCAAAAGATTTTAGTAGATGTGTTTACAAGTATGAAGACGATGAGGAATTCATAGAAGCATGGAACACAATGATTAACAAATATGATTTATCCTCGAATAGATGGTTGAAAGCAAAGTTTGAGGAAAAGGAGAAATGGTCTCTGGCATACGGAAGGAACACGTTCTGTGCAAACATGAGTACGACACAAAGGTCCGAGAGCATGAATGCTTCACTGAAAAGTCATCTACAGAGGCAAAAGGATTTATTGCGATTCTTGGGGCGCTTCGATGAATTATTGGATGATAGGCGGTATGAGGAACTGAGGGTTGATTGTAAGATGATAAATAGTACTCCTGCGTTGCCGATTGAGGGAAATCAAATGTTGGAATGTGCACGAAACGTCTACACAGAAGCAATCCTTGAATTAGTTCGTAAAGAAATACTTGATGGTGTCCTTAATTGTGAGATGTATGTTTGTGGGGAAGTTGGCGGATTGGTTGAGTATAAAGTCAATAATGATGCCGAACGGAGAGTTCGTCAACATACTGTTACATTCGATCGCGAAACTACTTCAGTCAATTGTAGCTGTAAGAAATTTGAATTCAGTGGCATATTGTGCAGTCATGCATTTTATATTCTTCGTGCTAATAGGATAAAGAAGATACCTGATCAATATATCTTGAAAAGATGGACTAAAGATGCAAAGAGTGGTTTGGTTGCATATGAAGAAAGGACTGTTGCTGAGGAGGACTGCAAAGTGGCAATTGGGAGGAGGTTTAGAGAATTGTGTCGCAATTTTGTTCAAGCTGCAAGGAAGGCCTCACTGCATGAAGAGTCCTCTGCTTTTGCGAGTGATCTGGTTAAACAGATTGAATGTGAGGTGAATAGAATAGTAAAAGAAAAAAACAAAGCTAAAGATATGGATGATGCATCAAGAAAAGAAGGAAGTCAAAGTGAAGTTGGAAGGGTGAATGTTTCACAAGCAAATTCTCAGCCAGATTGAACACTTCTAGATAGTGTTGGGGACAATAGTGTTAGGGACAATGATTCTCCAGCTACCGGCGTTGACGATACGGAGATCCTTTCAAGGGCAAAAGGTATTAAAAAGAAGCAAAGGGGTGGTCGGGTTGGCTCAAGTGTTCGTAGGCAAAAAGGTGCGTTGGAACAATCTATCAAGCGTACACGGAAGAAAGCAAAACAAGCGGTCAATGAGTCAGTAGAGGAAACCATGAACCAAACAGAAGTTGCAGCAACTTGTGGGGCGTTTACCTCTAGTAGCCAATCTACTCAGAATTCTTGCACTCCACTAACACTTTATATGAGGGATGCATTTATGATGCCTATTGCACCGATGACTCCACATACGCCAGCAGTGCAGGTATACTTTACTCCATTATTTTTGTTTTGCAAACAACGCGTCACTCTTGGTGTTTCTTATAAGGCAACTGACAAAATATGCAGGCATATTTTGCTTCCAACCAAATGTCACAAGGTGGTGTTGTTGATCATAGGATTTTCGCCTAGGGTATTCAAGGGAATTATGGCTTCACTCAGATGCTGCAAGTAATAGTTAAAATTTCTTGACTCACAATCAATAATTTACAAACCTGTTGTAATAATACAATTATCGTTTTTGCAGCCATTTGTGATGCAGCATGGCAATCCACTGAATGCAAGCACACAATGGGACAACCTACGGTATTAGTTGAATACTTCCAGTTGTGAATACTCTAACTTGCTCTTGCGTTTCATTTTATTAAGTCACTTGTTCACTTTTCAGGTAGCGGATTCCTTCAACTTGCTCTGCCACTAAAGCAATGCATCTTGCCCCATAGCTTTGCAACTTGGATCTGTTTGAACCTGCTCCTATTGTTTTCTTTTGTCCTCCTCCTCGGTCCTAATTGTTAGCCCGATATGGGTTCATTATTAAACTTGAGTGAAGAAGTAAATGTAGCAATTAAAGGAGCATAGACGTGTGAGTTTGTGTGGTACTTTGAGTTTTATCTTGTATAGATATTCATCTTAGTGGCTTGCTTCAATTTATTCTTAATCAGTTAGACAACTGACAATTACATGTTATTTGAGTTTGCGTGATACTTTGCATGTTTTAATCTTTAATTTTCATATTTTTCTTTTTTTATAATCTAGAAAATTTAAAAGCATAAAAATACAATATGCTATTAGCATGGAAAAGATTAATATGAATGATATCTAAGTTTATATGTGAAGATAAATTATTTAGAATTTAGCCACTACTCCTAGATTCTTACATATAATACATATGCATATAATCTTTATCTTATTTTCTTAAAAATGATAACATTTTAAATTCGAACTATTTTTTTTAAGTACATTTAATATTTTCTCTTTAGTGACCCTTATGGATTTAATATTTTCTCTTTATTGACCCTTATGGATCGATGTTTTGAAGAAAAAAAAAAAGACCAAATCAAAATCTTGTTAAAAAAATATATTAATTTGAACTTTTTTATTATTTTCTTTTACATGTAATGTCTTGCTAATAATGATCAAAAGAAATGCTCCAACTCTACACTTATAAGCCAATAGATTAGATTTAAAATTCCATAACCTTCCTTTTATTGATCCCTACTTCACTTTGGTTGTCTGCACCTTGTTTTAAACATGTTGGGAATGGGTTGACATATGACACAGGCCATTTATAACATAAGGGGTTTTGGAAGTTTTGTAGCTTTATGGGAGAAAACCCATTAACTTGCCAGCTGAAAATGGGTATAGGATGGGGTATTTTAATTATGACATACACTAGACTTGAATCCATTTATTGCAGCCTCTGTTCTTATTTTTATTTTTCTCTTTAAATCCCTATTACTTGAAAAGTTCCTTTTTCCTTTCTATAAACTCTTTAGTAGAACTAACTCCAATGATAAAATCTTACCATGGGGATTCTTAACAACAATCAATCTCATATAATGATGTGTGACAAATTGATTTGACATATATATTTTTGGGGCAAAGTTATTATGAATATAATATATAATATATATGTAGAGGGTCATATGTTAGATGGATGATATTTCCAAATCATCCCTTTAAATAACCCAACTCATATGTTTTTTAAAAAAAATCTAACAATAACAATTTCAAATCGTTTTTCAGTTTTTGAAAATAAGTGACAAGAAACCCGTTTGGTAACAATAACTGTTTTTGGGGTTTTTAAAAACAAGTGACAAGAAACCCGTTTGGTAACAAATCAATGATATAGGGTCACTAATCAATTTTCATGACTTAATAGTAGTTGGAGCATTAGCTGTTTAATTTGCTATAACCAATGATGAAATATGTGGACACGAGCTCCTGCATACACATATATCGTTGGGTCACCAGATCTTATATGGAGTAGCTCCGACTGATATGCTTTCATTTTTTCATTGATAGTAAACCCCATCATTTACGGCGCCAATCACAAAACGCCGCGTCGATAAGACACGAGACCTTCGTTCATGTTTACGCTGCTGAACCAATACGAACCGTAAACCAATTTCCAAATAGAGTAAGCAAAATATTGCATGGTGAGATCAAAACCAATTTTTCTAAGAAGCAAGCTTAGTGTGCTAAATTTGCAAGAATGCAAGCCAGTAATGGAGTACAACCTTAAATACAAATAAAAAAAAACCGAGCGTTTGGGCACAAAATAGAGCAAATCAAAGCCACGACAAAAAACGTAAAATTTCTGCTCCCCTCTCTACTTCAGTCTGCCTCACTTCCTTCATCGTCGTCATCCTCGTCTTCATCCTTGTCTTCGTCTTCTTCACCCTCGTTACGGTGCAGTTGAAGTTGCAACACTGCTCCCTGTAACTCTGAAAGCTTCCGGCCTTGCGTCTCTTGGGTAGATCGGATCAGCGCCAGTTTTGCACGCGATTGTATCTGGACTTCATAAATCCTTGACAAATAATCCATAACGGTAGGTGGATCAAATGAAGGAGCAGCCGAAGATGAACCAGAATGAGAGGTTCCAGCCTGGGAAGATGATTGACGCCGTGGACGAAGAGCACCAGCCCGAGTAGCAGCATTAGCATGCGCAACACTTTGTGCTACGGTGGTAGGCCCAATAGGCGGTGGAAGCACTAGAGGTCGCTCAATTTCTGGGATTACTACGTCAAGTCCTTCCATGAGTCGGGTAATGAGGCAAGGAAATATAAGTTTCCGCTTCCGTTTGAAGTGCATTATAATGTGTAGCATGGAACGAATCATTTGAGAAGGAAGGTCTATTGAATGACCTTGGAGTAATGCATAAAAAAAGCTAAGTCTCTGGAGTGGGAGGGTATGTAAATGACCCACTGGGCATATGTTCGTGCTCATAATCCGAAGAACAACCGACCGATGAGTTGGAATATTATCAATCACTAGATGTGTTCCATAGAAAGGGGGGGTAGTACTGCCTAACACAAAAGATGCCATAATAGTAGGTGAAGGGGTGTCTGTCTCATGGTAAGGATATCGAGGCTAAGGCACTCTTGGTATCCCTAATATCTGAGAGATGATACCAGGGGTGATGGAAATTGTTTGACCGCGAAAATACACTTTGAATCTGGGAGGGGTAAGGGACCAATCATACATGTTTGCATAAAACTCCCAAACAAGGATGGCTTGGGGTGCAGGAAGATTTGTGAGCAAAGGCCCCAAGGATGGCTTGGGGCGCATGGCGGTCAATAAAATATTCGGTATCAAAATCATGAGGTTGTACGTTAGACGTAGACCCTCGGGTGCGTCTTTTAGGCATCTGCATTAATAGTATAGTATTAGATCGCGACGAAAAGAAAGGTTGAGATGCACATATTCAAGCAATGGAAGAAGGAGAAAGGAAATATAACAAAAATAAAATAAAATTTAAAAGATACACCCCACGTGAAGTCAGATTGGGCCTAAATAAAGGTCTCAAGAATATTCACATGGTGATTAGTGATTTTAGATTTTGTTTATAGTCAAAATCAAGATTAGATTGAAATATGGGGATGGATCTATTAGGCATTTGAGGTTTATATATAAAAAGGGGACTTAGATTAAGAATTAATTCTAATAGTCACTCTACGTGAGAGCAACAAGAGAAGAGAAGTTTATTTATGGTTTGCTTTCAAGCTTCCATCCAGATTTTTGGCATAAGCAGGCAAGTAAGAATCCTCTGTTCCAAGGCCAAAGAAAGAGCTTGTTGGCATAATATAAGCAAATTTTCCATCAGAAGTTTGAGTCTAGCAACAATAATCTTGGAGATTAATTCTATATAAAAAAATTGCAAAGATTGAAAGACCTCAATCTTCAAGGTCTTTTAAGAAAGAGGAAAAATAAAATTTATTTTCAGAGTCTCAATTTAGTGCAATGAATCTAGTGGAGGGAATAAAGTTTTTAGTCTTCTTTTGACAAAAAGAACACTTATCAAAGAATTATGATAGTTCAATTCCAAATAATATAAAGAAAAAAGGAAAAAACGACTAAGAAAATTTGTCAAATGACAATAAGTGAAAGTTTTACCCACTGTCCTACATTATACTTAAATTAAATGGTTTAACCAAGTAATGTTATTTTTTTAACCAATATAGTCATATTACAAGGAGATTTAATTTCGTTCATTTCAAAAGGATATCTTCTTTCTAGATCAACTTTTCAATTATTATTAGGCATACAACATATTGCATTTTATTCAACTACTTTCAGTGAGTTGAGCACTATCTCATTGAAAGATTTGCTTCATTTTTATAATAAAATTTTCAATATCAATATTCTTTGCTTGAGTTAAAAAACATTTTCTCAGACTTAAAGAAAAAGACATAAGTACAACAACTATTTTCATTTTCTAACAAAAATAATATATTTATTAAATTCGATTATCAGTTTTATTGAATAGTAAGGCATAAAAATAAAAGTATAAATACCTAAAACCATAAACTACTAACCAAAGCATATATGAACCACTTTAAGTGTTTGTTTATTTCCACGTATCTAAGATACATTACTTAAATTTTCTATTTCAAAAGTGTCTATCTATTTAGAGTTCCAATTTAGTAAAATAAACCTCAAGAAAAAAGGAAACGTATAATCCATGAAGAAGATGACAATAGTCGTCTTCTTCAACGTATAATCCATTCTAAATGAAATCTTCAAAGCATGGAATAAATTTTAAAAGATACACCCCACGTACCTTGGACGAACGCAAATATGCCCTGGATCCAATCTCAAGCACAAATGCAAAAATTCCTGACGAAACCACTGCGAATAATGAAAGGGGTGGTGGGGGCGGCGGTTTGAAGGTTGCAATAGGAGAATAGAAGGGCGCGCGCAAGTATTTAGGGTTCGTGGTTGTTTTTTTGAAATTTGCGCCTTGACGCTCGAGTGGTAAGAAAACGCGTAGAACGCGTCAAGTTAAGGTTGCCTGTGTTATGTGTGTTTATCCTTGACGCTCGAGCGGTCGAAATGCGCGTAGAACGCGTCACTCTCGGGTTTTCTGAGTTTTTTAAAATTTGCCTTGACGCTCGAGCGGTCGAAAAACGCACAGAACGCGTCACGCTCGGCTTACCTGTGTTTCTGAAGACTGCGCTTGACGCTCGAGCGAGCGTAAAACGCTCCAAAATTTCTAAAAACCTACCCAAATTCGGAACCTCGCTCGAGCGTCCGGAAATCGTCCCCAAATCGTCACCCTTAGTATTTTTTTCCATCTTTTACGAATTGTAAGTGGGGTAGGTTGGACTTGTAAGTAGGGTATGTTGGACTTGTAAGTGGGGTAGGTTGGACTTGTAAGTGGGGTAGGGTAGGTTGGACTTGTAAGTGGGGTAGGTTGGACTTGTAAGTAGGGTAGGGTAGGTTGGACTTGTAAGTGGGGTAGGTTGGTAGGTTGGACTTGTAAGTGGGGTAGGTTGGACTTGTAAGTAGGGTAGGGTAGGTTGGACTTGTAAGTGGGGTAGGTAGGTTGGACTTGTAAGTGGGGTAGGTTGGACTTGTAAGTAGGGTATGTTGGACTTGTAAGTGGGGTAGGTTGGACTTGTAAGTAAGGTATGTTGGACTTGTAAGTAGGGTAGGTTGGACTTGTAAGTGGGGTAGGTTGGAATTGTAAGTGGCGTAGGTTGGACTTGTAAGTAGCGTAGGTTGGACTTGTAAGTGGGGTAGGTTGGACTTGTGGGACTTGTAACATGACAGTGCTTCATCCTGTTCTCCCTACAATGGTGGTTTTGCTTCGTAATGATAATTTGGATTACCAGAAAATTATATAGGAAAAAAATGGGGATATAATGAAAATTATATAACCTAAAATTATGTAAAAATATTGTAATTTTACAATTGTTTTCCTCTCACAGATAGAGACCGAAATGTACAACCATCTTCACTCGTTAGCAAAATAAATTGACAAACAATTTAATGTACAAGTTTTCTATACACAATCTTCCGTCCTACTTGGATGTTTAAGACGGCCTTCAGCTTCTTCACCTTGCTATCGAGCCAGGAATGCTGGAGTTGTGAATCATACCTATAAAAAATGCAATCATAAGTTTATGTACGCACCTGAATGTTATTAGTTTCAAATAACCTTGTTATTGAACATGTAACAGGTAGGTCTTACCTCTTCGGCTTCTTCACCTTCACTAGTCTCCGCTTCAGGTGTGTTTGCTGCCTTAGAAAGAACGATGTCCCGCACTTGGTTCGACGGGTGCTTAACGAGGTCAAAAAGGAACTTATCCCTAAACTGTGCCATATAACTCTGAATTCATAGAAGATGTACTTGTGTGTTACTAGCGACGTACTTCATAACTATAATTATAAAAAAACATTTAAGTTATATGTGCACCTGATCAAATTCTTGAGACAAGGTGTTGCCATCCCACACCTCCATGAATTTCATCATGAAGACACCACAATCAGACCTGACGGTATATAATCACATCACATCACTTGTAAGAAGCTAACATATGTATGAACATCAGGCAAAACTACACTACGTATGAAGCAAAACAAACCTAACGGCTTACTAGTTGGTTTGGTGTGGGACCTTAACCCGCCACAACTCCCACAGTAGAAGTGGAAATTGATCACCACCTCCGAAGTCACTAAGATCTTATCCAACATCTGGATCTACAAGTGACGAAGCGAGTGTCAATATGATAAGTGTTGTAAATGGTATGAGAAAATTTCATTAATAAAAAAATTACCTGCGTTTCAATTATGGATTGATGTCCCGCACGACGCCCCCCATCCACTGAGTCAAGCACATCCACTCTCCGCTCTTTTAGGTTTAAAACTAAAAGAAACCAATGATTGCGCAGACACATGGGAACAAAAATCTACATACAAGTAAGACACCCTTACTTGTATGTAAGGGTACAAGCATAAAAAATCTGAAACTAATCATTTGTGAAGGTGGCACATTGCATCCCAAGGAACTTACAAGATTGCATGCAAGCACAGAATACCCTAGTCGCCCTGGATCGAAGTAAGGACGCAAGGATTCAGTGGAACCACGATCACTTTTCATCATCCACTCCTACATAATATATGAAAGGAAATTTTAGTCATTAGTCTAGCCTTGAACAACAACATTTGTATAATCATAACGACTACTAGTGCTATCACAAAAAGTGCTTACACAAATATATGTGGGACAATAATGCCGGCTAACTTTGCGGCTAGTCGACAATTGTTGGTTCTTCATAAGACATGCTCCAAAAGCATTGATAGCCTATAACAAAATACCATGAGCGATGACATGTACAATTGAATAAACAATATATTATTCACAAGATAAGCTTTGCATACCACACTATTAACATGTTTGTTGTCTAACAAACATGCCAATTCACTTGCCGACGCAAAGATGGAATCAAATTTGAATATTATTTCACTGAAAAAAACAAGCAGGAATTATTCAATACGAATTATAATACATAAATAACATTTACAAGTTAGTTTAGGAATATTATCTTACTCAGAATGCTTGTTTCCGCAAACGTATTGTAGGATTGAGCTTCCTTCTGGGCCCAATCGAGGACGCAAGCGATGGCCAATAAATGGGGTGCGATAATGTTTCCCACGCGTCTTCTTGCGTGAAACTCTTCGAGGTTTGGTTACCTCGTTCCCGGTGCTGCTTCGAGACGGAACTATCACCACCTCATCCTCTTGCATTTTATCTTTTTGTACCTCCACAACCACCGCCGTGTCGAGAGCGGTGGTATGATCACCGCTCTCGTGGGTGCTATGATGGGAGGGTGCCATCATTGCTTCATCAGGAACATCAGGCATGGAACAGTCGGGAGTATCCATATGAGGAGGGCTCTCACATCGCACGTGGATATCGGAGGGGTCCACGGTTTCCCTTGACTTCACATGATTTAGCATCTTGCTATACGTGTCCAACATCCTCGTGAGATGACCTTGAATAACCTGAAATACACAACACCCAATCATAAAACATGCGGAGGTGTTCGTAATAAGAAAACTAATAAAAACATAAATAAATAAAACCCAATCTTACAGGATCTGGATCTCCACAAAATTGCCGAAGATCAATGAAATTTAATTCATGGGCTTCGCCTGATGCCTCATCTTCGACACAGCTGTCAACATGATGCTCAATCACCTACAATATTTAACATGTATATTAGTGAGTACATAGAAATGTTGCATTATTTGCAAAATTGACAACAAAACCTACAATAATCAGTTCAACTCAAATATATATATGTATACCTTCCCATTTCCATATCCACCGAGCGCCATTTCATCTTTCTCCCTTTGCAAAAGCAATGCATCCGTCCACGCTGCCATACGTGGAGTGGTAGGAGGCCTTGCTTGACCAACGATCATCCGATCGTAATACAAATACTAAGCAACAATCGAAATATCATTAGACGCACTATAACTATCATAAGCTAGGATAAAGAAGCCAATGCATCTTTTAAATACTATACATACCTGTAAAAATAATAAGTAGCCATTGACGGATTTCCGTTTGCCCTTTTGAAACTTGGCTACATGATGCATCAATGTGTCTAAAAGGTACTTCCCCCAGTTGTAACCTCCTATCCTCTGTACATCGACCAGCAAGGGCAGATAGGATGCACTCACATCAATCATTGAAGATGGACTTACTAAGGTCGTCAACGAATATAATACAAAAGAACGGATCCACTCATGATCGTTCTCTGGGCTCTTCAAGCTCTTCTCAACATTCTCAATAGGGATGCTTCCATTGCTTACCCCGTAAAATCTATGCAACTCTGTCGTATCGGGGATTTCTGATTTAGATGTATCAACATCTATCCCCTCTATGGGTAACACAATTATAGTCTTCACGTCGTGTGTGTCAAAGAAAATATTCTGGGACCCAACTCTGATACATCTCTTCTTAGTATCTACATTCGGAAGAATCCAATGACAGAGTCGCCAATAAAGCTTCGTCTCGTGTAAATTTAGTAGACAGTGAAAGCCACTATCTCTAAGGCACTGCTCCTGAGAAGCAGTGAATGAAAGACCGTGCATAAATGTAATGAAACGTCCAGGTGAACAACGTGTCTTTATCTCAGCCTACAAAAAAGAAGGGTAAAACGAAATAATATATCAGTCTCAACTAATTATCCACAATAATTCCAATTATAGATAAGATATTTTACGAACCTGTTGTTTCTTTCGCAGCCCTTGCTGTGGGATAGCCCTCTTGTATTCGTCCCACTCAAGCCGTGATGCTAGCTTAAATTCTTCTTTCTCAGCTTGATTCATCGACCTCCATGCTCCAGCAGAATCCGCAAATAACTGAAATGCAATAACTAAATAGATAAATTCATTTGCATAGGATCGACGAAGTGCAAAATAAATAAAATTAATGATGGTCCTTAACTGGTACCATTGATAATGCCTACCTGCTGCTTCGTCGGGATTTGTTCACCTTCAATACGATTCTTCATTCTTTCGTTTACATAATATTCCCTGAAAGAACAAAAGGAAAATCATGGTCAATAATATATTCAGAATTACAAGGATGCAAAAGGAATTAAAATAACCGTAATCTTGACAACCATAACCAAACTTATACAAAGAGAATGATCCAAAATATTGGATTGCTTCCATGCTTACTTCTACAATAAAACAAATAAATAAGTGAAGGAAACTTTACCTAAAGTGTAGCCAACTGTTGCGCGGCTGTTTTTGTCCTGTTGATGATGATCCAACAGTTTCCATTGTAGTAGTCAAACTTTTCCTGCACATTAACAGAGGCAATTTCACAATTTATATTTCCAGCTTCAAGCAAAAAACTCTCATTAAAGCCAACAACATCACGTAATAGAGGAATTTTAAAATAAAGACAAAACTCTCATTAAAAGCTTTTGTATTTACATGGGGTTATATCAATGATAAGTGTTGATCACATGGCATTACAAGTTAATAACTAACAACAAAAGAGATGACTAACATTCCTTCAAGTACCTGAATTGCTATTGCAAAACTAACCAAAAGTTTACATTAATGTCTCAACCCCTTTCAGACCTGAATTCATTACAAAATTAATGACCTTACAAAACTTTAAACAATGTGAAAACCATAATCTTTTACTCATAAGCAAAAATCATTAACACAATTCAATTCTTGTTCTTTGGCTTGCACAGGTGGCTTGGTGGAGTTGTTGTAGCATTAATGGAAAAACAAACTATCAAAAAAAAAGACTCATGAATTCTGGTGATAAAATTGACATAAATTATAAAACATCATACATAGATTGATTTAAGACTTAAAAGCAAAAGTTCTTAAAAATCATACTTGTTTGTAGCACAGCTCATACCATCTCAACTGAACTCATCTCCAATGGAGCTACTTGTAGCCCCATAAAATAAGTATTTTTCTTATCTGTTTTGTTCTTCTTCTATGCACATGTAACTATGTAAGAAAAAAAAATAGCAATGAAAAGTAACAAGAAGAATATGAATATGGCATGCATTCTTTAAGAAACAACATGACAAACCGAGGCGTTGGTTTATTGAGAAATCTGAGCATGTTCATCAGCAAAACATAGGAAATCAAAGAAACTATGTGTATCTCTGAAGATATTAATATTCAAAATATTTTACTTAGCAAATAACAAACATTACCACAAGAACATTAAACCAGTTGTTTTTCCTCTGTATTGGGTTGAAGATAAGTTGGTCTTGTATATCTATTTTGTTTTCCCTATTCCTGTGTGGTATTATATTTAAAATTACAAAACAATTAAAAAATTATATTTTGCAACAATAAAATGTAATTAAAAATTACAAAAATTTAAAATTATGAAGATATAAGATTGAATTGCTGTTTATAATTTTAAATTAACTAGCTTTTCGTTAGTTGTAATTTCTTTTGTATACCTTGAAAACTTTTGGTTTCCTCCAAAATCTCATTTTTCAAGAGAACACAATCGTTCAACAACGATAAATCCATTTCAAGACAAAAATTCATGAGTCTTTGGATTTTTACAATGCTTTATTAGAGCAAAATTTATACACTTTTTAATTTGAAAATATCTAATCACAAGCAATGAGAATTGCATGCTTGTCTTTTTTTCTTTTGTATCAAATGCCATTGCATGCAAGGAGTTACATTTCTGATTTCGCCAGCATATCATCGGCAACATCCATTTAGGGGAAAATTCCCTAGAGTTCCCCAATGAGAAGAAATGGGGGAAATATGTGGTTCTCTTTTCTTTTCCTTTTTTCTCTGAGTTTAATTCATGTATAATGTATATATGGGTATGAAAAAATTCGAAACATAGAAATGTATGTATAAGTCATTTCATGAATATTGCATACAAAAAAACAAGGGAAATGAAACGATACTAATCAAGTCAACACTTACAAATCAGTTAAAGATGCAAACGTTGGAGAGGAAGGAGGTAAACCAAGAAAGATGCAAACGTTGTTTCTCGGTCGTTGGAGAGAAAGGAGGTAAACCAAGAAGTTTGGTGCCCTTCGTTCGTTGGAGAGGAACGAGATAAACCAAGAAGCTTGCAAATGTTGAAGAGGAAGGTGGTTTTGTATACGTTGAAGGATTTTTTGAAAATCCTCTGCCTCTCGCGCTCGTCGGAACAGGTATTTGGGCGTTCGTCGACTTCGTTCGAATAGGTAGAGGAATGCGTGAGCGAACCACAGTCTAATGCCTCTTTGGTCTAGTGGTTGAGACTGGTTCGGCCGAAAATCAAAAGTTTTGGCTCACGGCTGAAAATGAAAACGGCAACTAACGTAATCGGTCCGTTAGTTTTTGCTTCGCCGTTTTCGTTTAAAATGGGACACGCGTTGCGTTGAGGTCGTTCGAATGACCATTCGAACGACCATTGAAAAGAGAGGATGCGGGCTGAAGCCCCGTTGGCTGTCTTACAATGAAGTCCCATTGAATAGATGGATCCCACAAATACGTGCCAATTGAAAATTTAGGTCACATTATTCGGCAAATAGTTGCAATAATGGGTTTATCTCTATTTTATTAAAAAACACGACTATATAACATAATTAAAATATTTAGAGAGGATTACGGGTAGGGTTGCTAACTGTTTCTAGTGTTTGGTCGTGGGTTGTTTGTAATGTTGTTCTACCGTTCTGTTATCGTTTTTTGTTAATTGTGGTTATATGGTCTGGCCGATTCTCGTCTCCAGTCAAGGCCGATGGCCGTTTTTTGTATGTCCAGGTGATGCTTGGAGTTACATTCCAGGGTGCTTCGTCAACAATAGGGTGGTTTTTGTGCCTCCTTTCGGTAAGGATCGGTACTCCAATCCTTCCCTATCTCGTCGCAAATCAGTTAGCGACTTTGTCCCCTCTGTGGACTCCTCAAATCCACATGTTAGCGGACTCTTTCTCAGGCGATCCTGATGGTTCTTCATCGGGTCTTCCGGCCGTTGCCGTATGCCTGACTTTAATTTTGTTTGGTACCAAGACTAACACTGCTGTTGGTGGATGTGTTCTCGGCTCTGTAGCCCCGAGTTTCACGGATCCTTTCTGTTTGTTCAAGTATTCAGGGGTATATGTTGTTCTGTATCATGTAATACTTTTTGTTAATGAAATTGCCTAATATAGGCTTTCCACCCAAAAAAAAAGGGTTGCTAATTGGGCCGTGCTGGCATGGGCACACCAATGGGCTGGCATGGAATGGCCGCTGCCCTGGGGCGTGCTGTGCTGGGCCCCCCTAAACAGCTGGTTTAGGCACAGCCCGCCAGGCATGGGCCCGCGTCAAAGCAGTTTTTACCACTTGTTTTAACAATTTTATCCCCCCAACAGCCATATTAGGGGGGTGTGCTTGTAATTGATTGTAAATAACCTTTTCCACCATTCCAACTGCCAAATAATAGTCATATTTGAAGATAGAGGTGGTAAAAAGTCACTTTTAGTTTTCTATAAATAGGCCTGACCCTTCTCACTCCAAACCACACCTCTTCTCATCTCCTCTGCCTTTGTTAGAGTCTTGTTTATAGTTTTGGCTAATAGCCGGCAAAGTGCTCACATGGGGGCATTTCTAGGCTAACCATTAGCAAGTCTCTAAACAAGATTTTAGGAAAGTTATGAAAAACACTTTTGCATTTCCTTATCTTGGTACGGTTCAAGAGGTAAGTAACTTCTACTGGTAATAATCAATTTCTTTGCTAACATTTCGTTAAGATCTCGCTTTCTGTTTTCTTCCCTATTGGGCTCGCATCTGGACTTATGCCACATTCACCCCAGGTTTCACCTCTCCTTTCCTGACGTCATGATCGGCCTTGAGTGGACGGATACCTCCAATAGTTTCTTGGTCGTAAGTTCACCTGGTTTTGAACCGGTGGTGTCCTTTTTTCCAATTTTTTCTAGGAGGATCCATCCAGGTCAATTTTAACGGCAGGAGTGCGTTTAGGTAGACCAATGGTAACCATATTCGCTGATACTTCTTTAGGAAATGGTTGTGTGTCAACCTGCATCTTTCCTTTGTCTGCCTCCGCAAACTTCAAGAGTCATCTATCAATATTTTCCTGTATCACATTTCGAAGCACAGTACATTCATTAGTTTCATGAGTCTTTACTTCGTGACATTTACACGTTTTACCCTTGGCTAGGATAAAAGGGTGGTCTTTGGTTAGTCTAAAAAATCCCTGTTTTAGAAGATATTCAAATATTTCAGCCGTTTTATTTATATCGAAAGAATAATTTCGGTTGAAAGTATTTGTTTCTTTTGTTTCTTCTGTATCCTTGGTTTTTCGGATAAGAATCGGACAGGTAATTGATTGTTTTCCCATGACTTCTACCACTCCGTACTCAAAATTCGGGTCCCTATAATAAGACCCGTAAGATGAGGCTTTCTTTTCGTTGTCTTCTTGTAACAGCAATTCATATTTGGCGGCTCTGGTCAACAACTCAAATAAGTCTTCAAACTGTTCACCTTCAAACTTCTTTCGGAGTTCAAAGTGTAATCCATTTAAGGCTAGATTTGCAAATTCCGATTCTGGTAAAAGAATTCGGCATTTGTTTTTCATATATTTGAATCGAGCGATATATTTATCGGCTGATTCCCCTGGTTGTTGTCTTAACCGAGCAAGATCAACCATGATTATTTCGGGTTCTGTTCGATAAAATTGGGAATGGAATTTTTCCTCCATCATCGCCAAATTTGTAACAGAATTAGTCAGTAATGTAATGTACCACATAAAAGCCTGTTCGGTTAATGAATTTCCAAATAGTTTGAGTTTGAGAAAGTCATTACCGGATGCCTCTCCACATTGAACCGTAAATCGGCCAATATGTTCAATGGTAGATTGTTAGCCTTCTCCTGAAAACAAAGTGAATTCAGGAATTTTGTAACCCCTAGGAAATTCAAATTGCTGGTCAATCCAGGCTGAGTAAGGTTTCCAATACACTGGCCTAGTCATTCATCGATGATATTGATCTCCGATCATCTCCTGAATCACATTCTGAATGTAATTACGGTTCATAACCATATTCCTTACACTGATGTCCTCTCTATGGTTCTCTTGTGCCTCCCTTTGCCCTCCTGGGTGTACCTCAGCCGGAGGCATATTAAAAGGAATTGGGATAGCATGAGGTATTTCTCCCCTAATAACAGCAATGTTGGCCGGTTCATTTCGGCCGTTACCGCCTAAATTTATAGGTGGTGGTTGCTCTGGGATATTCATCCTCTCATGAACATTCGAACCAGCAGGCGATGTCTCGGCTCGTTCGGCCATCATGGCCGGTCTTACCATTGTGGAGAATCCTTCCTGCAATAATGCTAAGATTCTACCATTATCAGAAGAAATTTTGTTAATACCCTGACCAAATCTTGCCATTTGTTGGCTAAGACCTTGTATGGCCTGGATAAGCAGTTCATTAAGATCCGGCTGAGAACTTGAAGGTCCTTCTTCAAGAACTTCTGAAACATAGAGAGGGTTTACCTGAGATTCGGCAGGTTCCTTTGGCAATACGTTTTCAACATGCCAAGTACTTCTTCTTGCTGCGATTAGTGCTCTTTCAAAGACTAAGGGTCCCACCGGGCGTGCCAAAAAGGGATGTTCCTCCGAAATTGGGCCGGTGTGGACACATGGTGGTGTTGATGATGTGTCTCTATGCGGGCATGCCACTATCGTTTGATACAATGTTTTCGGGTCAGGTCCTGACCCCGAGCACTTGTTCAGAGTCTAAACTGGGATGTCGGTTCAGTCGTACTATAAGTCACCTGTAATAAAACCGGTCAGGCGATAATATGAAGACTAGGGGTTCGGTCTTCGTTTGGGTTCTTGTAAGTGTTTGAAAGCGAAAGCAAATAATGGCTCAAAACTCTCTTATTATAAAATCGGCCGATAGCCGAAAGCTACAACAAATTATCCCAAAAAGGAAACAAAAAGTAAGAAAAAAACTGACAAAGCTCGCAGGACCGACCTATCCTGGTCTTATAGCCGTAATCGGGGTATAAGAGCAGGAGGAAGGGGGCGGCTGCTAACAGAGCCAATTCGGGGGGTTCACCTTGGATTGCTAGCTGTTTAACCGAAAACACGCAAGTCACCTGGCTTGATCAAAGCAATTCTCAGGACCGGCTGCTCGGGACTCTGTAGCCGTGATGGGGGTACAGAACTGTGAGTCAGGGGCGGCCTCAACTTACTCTCCGGTGGCAGGATTTTGGTGATGATCGGAGTAAAGAGGGGTCTAAGGTGTCACTGCGACTGGAAGTAGTGAGAGAAGTCCTAGTTTATCCTTTTGGCTACAGTGTAGGAGATGGGATAAAGATCACGAATGATCAAAATAATATTATAACCGGTTGCGGTTGGATGGATTGTATTCTCGAGCTCTTCGAGTTTGTGCTTTTTATAGCCACTCTTTGACGGTTGCTCAACGTCCCACTCTTGCACGATCTTCATGGAGGTTGGTCATCTGCTAACTTCTGTTCCTGAAAGATAACCGTCCGGCCATGATCTTAAGTTGGTTATTCTCAAACGACCGATGGCACAATCATAAATATGGTTTGTTGTATGGGCTTGCGTGGCCATAAGCGAACTCTCGGTCTATGTTATGCTGACGTGGCCTTACAGCCTACGTGTGTTTATGACACGGCCTTAATAGGCCATGTAGATATTACGTGGCATTTTCTTATTCGTTGGTCTATATAAGGTGTAAACATTGCCAAATGGGCAACAGGTCACGGCTTGCCTCGCCCAGGCTAAATGGGCCTGGGCTGTGCCGGACCGGCTTGTTTAGCATCCCTAATTACAAGCTTTCGGTGCTCGTATCTCTATCTCAAATTATTCCACAAAATGATGGGATCTTTTACTGTAAGATACTCAATTTCAATTCTTCGTGAACATGGTGGCGAAGGAAAATCATTGTCTTAGCACGATCCTGCAAAGTTGCTTTATTTCCTTCTTTAATTTTATTTCCAAAGTTCATCACATCAAGGTGGATTTTAGAATCAAGGATCCATGATAAGTAATTCTTACCAGAAATGTCAAGAGCAACAAATTCAAGTTTGTTAAGATTTGACATTTTCTACAAATCGTATCACAAGAATAAGCATTTCTCCATGTATATAAATATATATAAGACTAACTATATATAACAAAATTATCTAAAAGAATGAACAATATAGTCATTTCATGTTAGTCATGAAAATCACAAAATATTAAAAATACTTCCAATAACTTTTGAGCAAAGAACACCACTAGCTTTAAAAATTGGTAAAGCTTGTTGTAAAAGAAATTAAGAGAATAGCAAGACAAGAAAGACTAGCAAGATAAGAGATATATCCTCAAAATGGATGAGAAATTCATTTCTCTAAGAACTCAATTCATTCATTACTTTATGTGTATCTGCCATTCATCTCAAGACGTACCCCCTTTTATAGACTTCGGAGTTATAAATATGGGAAAGCCAAGGGACAATGTATACTTGAAAAGGTTCATTAAGTTCAATGCATATATAAACGAAGAAGTGCATTGAGGACATGAATGTGGAGATTTATATTTGAAGAGGTGCACGCTGAATGTGGTGATGTATATTTGAAGAGGTGCACGCTCAATATTGCACTCTTTTTTTTTGTGTGGTGAAGAGAGTGAATGTTAAAAAAGACATTGTGGGATGATAATAACATCTTCAAGCAAGCCTACGGGCTTAACTTTTTTCAATAAGAATACTTCCAATGGTTGCTTGATCCTGGCATCAAAGAAAACGTGTGAGCTTTTGAAAGATAAATGAAAGGTTCCAAGAATATTAAAAAGGTGAATTGGCTGTATTCCAACTTGCACCACGTTAATGGTTTTGTCTTTTTGTAATAATTTGCAGCTAGCGTTGACAAAATACAAGAAAAGAAAATTATTAAAGTTGGCTTACAAATTTTACAAGCAACCAACAAATAATAACAAATTGTATTTAAAAGTAATAAACAAACGGCATCCTTTTTTTTTTTGGAACTCAGGGTATCCGGGCCCGCTTACGCTCAACCGACTAATCCCTGAGGGCCCATGTAAGACCCTACAACCCACATGGCCCAGTTAAGTCTAAAGCCCATAGACCTTATGTAGGTAGCCCCAAAGGATTGGTAACACCTAAGAGGTTTTGAACTTAAGATCTTGGAGGGAGCAAACCCCCAAGCCCCAAGCCTTGACCACTAGGCCAACCCTTTGGGGTTAAAATGATTCAACAGGCATCCTTAAAGAATATCCACTAGCTGTCTACTTGAAATATTCAAAACCGTCATGAGCTGGCCCGCTAGGCTTTACTTTTAAGAAAATATTAAACAAACTTAGATTTGCTAGGTACTGCAATAAACTAAAATATCAACAAGCATTTGAAATTATAGCTATTACATAGGGTCACAAAAAGGGAAATTTTCTTTCAATCAGAATGCCATGAACATGAAGGCGGAGATGGAGTGTACAAATGCACTAATTAAATAAACATACAGAGGGTGTATGCGAGTATAAGAAAAGATAGTGGGGTTTTGTGAAAAACACATTTTCCCATTTTGGTTTTTTTTGTTTTTGTTTGGTTGGTAAAAGACTTGCTTGCTGCCATTTTCATTGACTTGTTGTCATCCCTGTCAAAAACCTTTTTCTCCTTTGATATCTTACCCATCCTCAGCCCATTACCTCAAAATCTCAACTCATCTTTCTTTAGCTTCCTTACTGTTGAGATCAAGTGAAAGCTTTTTTGGTACTTCAATCGCCACGGAATGGTGCCCCAAATACTTGCTTCTGGTGCAACTGCGATAACAAATAATCTTTTCTCCATTCTAGGCCCAGATGTTCGTAAAGCTTGTTGCATCAAGGGAGATCTAGAAAAGCTGCGAGAAATACTAAACATGATTGAAGCTGTAGTAAGAGACGCAGAAATGCAGCAAGTTGAGAAAGTGGCTGTCAGACTCTGGTTGCGACGCCTTAAGGATATCGCTCATGATGCAGAGGACGTGTTGGACGAGTTGGCATATGAAGATCTGCGATACAAAATGAAAATGGAAATTCAAAATCGTGTACTAGAAGAGGTACGCAACTTCTTTTCATGTTCGAATCCAATTGTATTTCGTTTCAACATGGTTTGGAAATTAAAAGCTATCACCGAGAAGTTAGAGGGACTTCAGCGAGATGCGGAAACATTCCAACTTCAAACCAGCCAGACCACTGACTCCACTATTAATGATCAACGACGAGAAACTGCGGCTTTTGTTGTTGATTCAGATATCATCGGAAGAGAAACTGATAGATCAAACATTGTTGATATGCTGATCGGCCATGGCAACCAAGAAATCCTCTCTGTCTTTGCTATAGTTGGATTAGGAGGCCTCGGAAAAACCACTCTTGCTCAGTTGGTCTACCGTGATGAGTCTGTGGCTAGATTTTTCAATGAAAGGGTATGGATCTGTGTCTCAAATGATTTCGATGTCAAAAGGCTTCTAGCACAAGTGGCAAATCTTACTGATTATCATGGATGGAGCTTGAATCAAGTAGTAGAGAAGCTTCATGAGAAGCTCAGAGGGAAACGTTTTCTGCTTGTATTAGATGACGTTTGGAATGAGATTTATTCAAAATGCGATGAATTGGTGAAAATTTTAAAAGTGGGTGAACCTGGAAGCAAAGTAATTGCAACTACTCGTAGCAATAAAGTGGCATTAGCCATGCGTGCAATTTCTACTCACCATTTGAAGGGGCTATCAGAAGAAGAGAGTTGGTCTTTATTTAAGCAAATAGCTTTTAGTCACGGGGGCGTGGAGGAGACTCCAACCTTGGAGTCAATCGGAAGGGAGATCGTCAGTAAATGTAAAGGGGTGCCACTTGCAGTGAAGGCGATGGGAGGCTTGATGCACTTTAAAAGGGAGGAATGCCAGTGGTTAGACATAAAACGCAGCGAGATTTGGAATTTACCTGACAAGTCCGAGATCTTACCTGCACTGAAGCTGAGTTATGATCAATTTCCACCAGCTGTGAAACAATGTTTTTCGTATTGTTCAATATTTCCCAAGGATCATGAAATCAACAAAAGAACTTTAATCCAACTGTGGATGGCACAGGGGTACCTCGGAACATCGGAAGGTAATAGAGCCATGGAGGATGTAGGAGATGAATATTTCAACTATTTACAGTGGAATTCATTCATCCAAGATGTACATACAGAAGAAAATGTCCGTACACGTGAAGAAGAGGTGGTGTGCAAGATGCATGATCTTGTGCACGATCTAGCTCAATTGATTTCTGGATCAGAATGTTTTAATGATGGAGAAGTGTTACGAACTCCTGATGCCTCCAAAGTACTCCACTACTCATCATTTGAATGGAAAAGTGAACTCCTGAAAGAATTGTATGTAGCAAAGGGGTTGCGGTCGCTTATCCTACCATTTTATCGTGATGCTATTAGTAGTGTGTCAAAATTCAAGTTGCTACGAGTTCTCGAGTTGGGAAATGAGCATATAAAAGAGATTCCATCTTCAATTGGTAACTTAAAACATCTCAGATACCTTGACCTTTCAGGTAATGACATGGAAACATTGCCCGACTCTATCACGAGGCTGTATAATTTGCAGACACTTAAACTTGATGGTTGTAGTCTCCTCCGTAAGCTCCCACATGAAATGGGAAGATTGATTAATTTAAGATACCTTTCTATGGAGGATAATGATTATATTGAATTTCCAAGGGAAATAGGGCAATTGAGTTGCCTTCAAACATTATCTGTATTTGTTGTGGGGAAGGGAAAAGGACGTCGGATTCAAGAATTGCAGCACCTATGCTACCTCGGAGGCTATCTGCATATTAGACATCTCGAGAATGTGACAAATGGGAGAGAAGAAGCCATAGAGGCGAAGTTGATGGAAAAACCAAACCTTCAGGTGTTGAAATTATCGTGGGCAGAGGAATCAGGGCAAGTAAACAATGGAAGTGAGGATGATGTGCTACAAGGACTACAGCCTCATCGAGAATTGAAAAGATTACATATTAATGACTACCATGGTGTGGGGTTTCCTGGATGGATGGCTAGCATGGAGCATTTGGTGGAGGTTCAATTAGTATGTTGTAATAAATGTGTCCATCTCCCAGCACTAGGTCAACTGCCTTCTCTTGAGAAGCTTAGACTAGTAGGTTTGGGTGCCGTCAAATGTCTTGGGAAGGAGTTCTATGGTGGAGACAGAGTGACAGCATCATTCCCTTCATTAAAAGAGATGGAGCTATGTGATTTGGAAGAATTGGAGGACTGGGTTGAAGTGATAAATGCTTTTCCTCGCCTTACAGGTTTGGAAATTTTTATGTGCCCCAAATTGATGAACATGCCAACTCGCTTTCCTCTTCTTTACGAAATAAAGTATTCATTCAGCAATGTCATGGCATTAAATGTAATTCTCGGAAACAACAGGAGTAAAGGCCAATGCCTAGAAATTGGGGGATCTAGCAACATGGAAGCAACTATTCACACTGAGAGGATAGGAGGAGGTGGAGGAGCACCATTCTTAACATCACTCAGGATATTAAAGATAGAAAACTGTCCTAACTTGACGTCATGGCCAAGTACACAACATTTGCAATCTCTTCAAGAGTTGTCAATCTCGTTCTGTAAGGAATTAAAGTCTATTTCGTTGGAGGGTTTGCAATCTCTGCAAAAGTTGTCTATCAACGGCTGTACGGAATTGAAGTCCACTTCGTTGGAGGGTTTGCGAAGCCGTACTACTCTTCGAGAATTAAGAATTGGTGGCATGTGGATAGAAAGAGAATCTGATGTCATTGTTGGGGTGGATGATTTCAAGTACCTCTCCTCTCTTGAGTGTTTGGTAATCGAATGCTTTTCTAATCTGAAGTCTCTACCTGAACAAATTCAGCACCTCTCTACACTAAAGGAATTGAGGATTTGCGAACTCGACAACCTAGAGGCTTTGCCAAATTGGTTGGGGAAGCTTACATCCCTTGAAAGGCTTGTAATTGATGAGTGCCCAAGTCTGACTCACCTGCCCACACAGGAAGCGATGCAGAGTCTTGTTGCCTTGAGACATCTCACAATTGCTGATTGTCCCATTTTGAAAGAAAGGTGTGATCCTGAGCGAGGTGAGGAGTGGCACAAGATAGCCCACATTCCAAGCCGTTCTATGCAATATGATCGTTATTGCTATGGCAGATACTCTCCATAAGCCCAGGTTTGTAACGTTCTCTCTCTCTATAGTTCATTACAATTGCCTAATTTTATAAATTTTAAATTTCATTGGCTTTGTTTATTTTTAAATGCATGTGTTTAATTGGAGCCAATGGGATGCTAAAGATACTAATCACTTGCTCATAATAATTGACAAAAAAAATTTTGGTAGCAGTTTGTGCGTGTGGGTGTGAGAGAGAGAACAAATGCATTCCGTCATAATCGGCCCAAATACGTCTGCTATAGTGGTTTTTACTGTCGCAATTTGGCCTATATCATAAGTCCAACTATTTGCACTGTCACTGTGTAGATGCAAATTATTCCAAGACATTCTACATATCCATAAGCCCAGGTTTGTAACGTTCTCTCTATAGTTAATTACAAATGCCCAGTTTTATAAGTTTTTAATTTCCACTAGCTTTGCTTATTTTTAAATATGTTCAATTGGAGTGTTTGGGATGCTAAAGGTATTATTCACTTGTTCGTAAGTGATATTAAATCCATCCAAATATGTCTGTTGCAGTGTTTTCATTGTCTCAATTTCAATTTTGACTAGATTAGCACTGGATTTAATATATGATAGATTTTTCTTGGGATAGATTAACATTTACCAGAATTTGGCCTTTATGCACTGATCCCCCTTTCATAAATCTAACTACTTGCATTGTGTGGATGAAACTTATTTTTAATTTGATTAGTTTTATTTAAAGAATTCTTTTGGCCATTCTAATGTATCTTAGATGAATATAATAATATTTTGCTGACGATGCATCTGTGATAAATTTTTTTCATGATATTAGCATCCATAAATTCCCAAAAAAAAAGGGAGAATTTGGTGATTATTCGTTTTATTATACATCAAATTCAAATGTTGTGCAGGTGGATGTTTGGACTGTCACTGTGTAGATGCAAATTATTTTTAATTAGAGTAGTTTAATTATTTCAAGAAATATTCTGGTCGCTTTAATGCATTTTATAGGAATTAATAGTGAAAATATTTCACACATGACATGATGCAACTTCATAGTAGCATATGGATTTACAATAAGGCCATCGACTCACATGTCTTTTTTAACTTTTGTGGGCATATATATGTTTATGATGTCAGCAGCATCCATAATAAATTTCAAAAAAGCAACAAAATCCATATGTGCACTTATTGTTTCCCCTTTTTTTTTTTGTAGATCAAGTTCAAATATTGTATTCCAACAAAAAAAAAAGTTCAAATATTGTGCAGGTGCATGTTTGGGGATTCTGCTCCTAGTGCCGTGTTGGATGCCTGCCACGTTCATTATGTTCCTCTTTGAATTCTTGTACAAATAAATATGCCCCTTTACTTTATCTTCTCAGACATGACAGACTCCTATTTGAATGTCCAGTTTGGCTGTGATACATAATTAATTAATGTAGCTTTTGCTTTGTAGTCCTTAACATGCACTGAAAGAAACATGACTAGTGTGAGATTGCAAGTATACATGTGCTGGTGGCAGATTGCAAGACTGGAAGCTCTCCCAGGTTTTGTATCCAAATTTGTAATTAACATCCTCCCTATGTGCCAATTGATCAGCAAAATGAAGGAAAGGAAACTTAAGCTTGCAATTGTGGCTGAAGTTAATAGATAGCCCTTGAACCTGTGCTGTTTAAAACACTATTATGTCAACGTCGGCTACAAATTTCAGTGTTGTGTTTTCCTTTTTTATTTGTTCTCCAGGAAAATAGGGGATAGTTAAACGCTACGATTGAAGCATTCTTTCTTTTTTTTTTTTTTTGGGTCATACAAGAAAAATGGGAAGGTGCAGCAGATAGGAAATATAGATCAGTGTTGCAGAGTGATCCAGAAAAAACAAGAGGCATCCCACCTTGTAATAGTCCCCCAATTGGAAGGCGTTGAGATCGAGGTAAAGAAGTTCCTCCTTATTCGTGGTCTTCTTCTTCTTCCTCTCCTTGTAACAATGTACTAGGGAGGACTCAACCAAGATGTCTTCTTACTGAAAAGGACATGTTATAGTGGGTGAAAGAAATGAGGCTTTGGGCTGGTTTGACATCAACCCAAAACCAAATTAAGCAAGTTTCATAGACTGTTAACCCAAAACTGAACTGAAACGAATTAAGAACCGATCTCTCCAATCCGAAGACAGAACCAAAACGAAACTATAAACCCCATAAATTAACGAACCCAACCCCAACTATAATTTCCGTTTTTGGTTTGGGTGAATTTAGCACACATTAGATGATTTTTCTAATATCTATATTCTATAAGGTTAAGCATAAAGACAAACTTGGTCTTTAGATTATAACTATATGGTATTATAATTGTAAATAAGTAAAAAATAAAAAATAAAAAATAAAAAAAAACAAATACTCTTTCACATATGTATATACCACACACACACAATTCGATTCAATTCAGTTTAGTGGTTTCGATTTGGTTTGTTTTAATGGAGCCATCAACTCAAACCCAAACCAAGTTCCTAGTTTTAACCAACCCAAGTTGATTCTCCAAAGGCAGATATGTTGATTTCACATGGATGCATGAAGTGGGTGTTTGCCAAGTGGTATTCCATGGCTTATGGATCCACTGACGAGGAGATACGTCTATATTCCTATGGTTTTGTGATCTTGTTGGAGTTAAAATGCAAGTATCTTAATTGAAGCTGAAATTGCAGGGATGGAATGGCCATACAAAGGCAGAGCTCCAGCTTTGATGTTTGCAGCACGTATATGATCGTATATATATAAAGCTGAAAAATCTCTCTGTATTTATTTCTTGTCAAATTTTCCTCTTCCCCTTTTCGTTTCTATATTAAGGTCAAGAATTTTGGCCAAAGACAAGAAATCTCTTATCAGATGTTTAGGCTTATCTTCATATAATGAATTTGTTGGTTTTATGGGCCATTGGTGGGTCCCTAGAAATCTTGATCATAAAATGAATTTGGAGGTTTCATTGTTCACTGATGACTTTTATGGCATCTTTGACTTTGTCATTTTTTTTAACTGTAATTCATTTATGTAGCTTGCTGGGGTATGACCATTCATGCCATTTGATGTCATCGCATTGATTTGCTGCAATATTTGGTTAGAATGCCATTAAAATGTGAATTTTGGATATTGGAGATGGCAGAGGTTAGTCTCTTTATTTTGAAAAGCTTTCAGAGGTTTTTATATTTATTTTTTATTTTTTTGTTTTCAGCTCCCTGCTTCTGTTAGATCTACACCCGGCCGACACTGGGTCATTTTCCTTTGTGGTCCTTCGTTGGTTTCATCTGACCTTTCCCAAGTTGTGTACTCTATTTATAATTTAATATATATATATATATATATATATATATATATCTCGTGAATTACGAGTCAAAGATGAGTGAAAATTTCCATGAATTTGCTCTGCATGATGGCAATTGTAGAAAGTACTTAAAGTAATAAGGATTTATTCCAAGTTTTTTATTTTTTTTGGTAGAAATGATTTATTCCAAGTTAAGATAGGGGGGAGAATCCTTTATTTGGAAATATATATATAGTTAAAAATAGAGATATTATTCGAAGAGCTATAAGATGGAAAATAGGAAACAGGGACAAGATCAACTTCTGAACTGATAAATGGCTAAATGATAAAGAGTAAACACTTTCCAAAATCTGATAATAAGGGGAGTGTGTTGAAGCAAAGGTATGAAGTAGCTAGGGAGATTATTAGGCCAAGGCACATTTTCTAAGGTTAACCATGCGAGGAATCTTAAAACTGGGCAGGGTGTGGCCATTAAGGTAATTGACAAAGAGAAGGTTTTAAAGGTTGGGCTGATTGAACATATCAAACGAGAGATATCTGTAATGAGACTCGTGAGGCACCCTCTTGTGGTGCAGCTTTATGAGGTCATGGCCGGCAAAACCAAGATCTACTTTGCCATGGAAGGCTTGCAATCTGGGACTGGAAGTTGGTTTCTTTCTATTGACAAATATTCTTCGTCATGGAGCAGTGTATGGTTTCTGCCCAACTTAGTTTACGTTTTGTCTAACTTGCATTTTTCACTTAATTCTCTTCTTGATAATTTTTCCTTTTTATAATCTTTTGAGATAGTAATTCGTTGCAAATCCCTTATGCTTATGTGTTTGTATGTATATATATATATTACCAATAAATGGATATGGTTTGGGATTTACATCATTCCTTTCAGCTTTTTACCTTGAACCGCATATTGAACATCTACACTCAAGTCAGTTCCCAACTCCTAGGTCGACAATTCAAACTGGTCAGCACTAGCAGAAAGCCCTCCAAAGCTAAATAGGTACCAGGACTTGTTTTTATGACCACAATTATCACCAACTAATCATCATATTATTTCTTTCATTGTTTTGTAAAAGTCTTGAGGTATATCTCCTCCCTCCTTCATTCCCTACCTGCCTCTCATTCCCCTTCTAAACCACTTTTCTGGCTTTGTATTGATTGTGCAGTTTTTGCACTATTTAATTTCCACTCCAGACACCTTTCTATGTTCTCGTTCTTCAATTGTGATGGTGATCTGGTAATGTTTCTTTGCAATCTGGGAAATTTTTGAATTTGAATGAAATTTTCTAGTTTTTCTTTTGTTAGTATTTCTCTGAGAAGTTTATCTGGTTGGAAAAAGCCATTTGGGAAAAGGGCATGTAAGGTAGTAAAAGTGGCTCATTGTGTGAGCACCTGATTTTGGCTTTCTGCATATTTTGTGCCCTTGTATTCATGGGAAAAGCATTTATGTTTGGTTTGGTCAGGTGACCTTTTTGTCATGGAAAGGACAAAAGCTTGAGTTCTATGATACAATCTGGTGTTGTATAGTTATGGTAAATGTAGCTTCCTTCTGGTGCAGCCTGAATTGGATCTTTGTTTCCTTGAATAATCACATTTGTTGTGTTTGACGTGGAAAGTACAATTATTTTTCCTGTTCACATGTTGTGATTTATGATAGGTTTTTGATGAAATTAAATGGAATCTTTATTCGTTTTTAACAACCATATATCTCTATTTAAATGGTCAAGGAATTGATTCAAGGTTATGAACGTCACGGAGACACTGCAAAAAAAGAGTCGTTTTCCTCTACGAGGAATTCCTCCTTCGATTCCTCTACGAGGAATTCCTCCTTCGATTCCTCTTGGGAGCGCTTGGGGACGACACGCGTCCCAAGCGGTCCCACTCCTCATCGCACTCTTCATTCGCATTTGAGAGGGAATTGGCTGGCTCCGGTTTTTGAGCCAGCCAACGCCGATCGGAGCCATTTAAACAGTCGAGCCGTTTTCAAAAAATTGCTCATGTACGCGACCTTCGTTGGCGGGAAATCAAACGCGAGAATCCTCTCAAACGCGACTGGATCTCATTCCTTCTTCTTCATTCATCTATCTCAAACAATCTGGAAATCCTCTTCATTCGTTTGTGTGACAAAGGGAAATCGGTTCCTGTTTTTCCAGTTGAAGGGTTCCTGTTCGTTTGTGTGACAAAGGGAAATCGGTTCCTGTTTTTCCAGTTGAAGGGTTCCTGTTCGTTTGTGTGACAAAGGGAAATCGGTTCTTGTTCATTTCAACTATGACCTGCCGCAAAGCCAACGCAGAGGAGACGGAGATGCGCGACTTCTACCATTTTTGGGCGTCCATGGTTCCTGTTCGAGCTTTAATGAGCTCCCGCGCTTAATTTCTGCAAGAAGACCGCAGCCCTGCCTTAGTAATTCAGAAATTAATCGTGAGAATTCCTCCTCCGTTTATTTTCTTTTATTTTTTTTAATTTGTTTTAGTTTTTAGCTGAAACATTCAAATATCAAGCTTTATAATCAACAATTTATGAAACAAGAAAAGATGCACAAAAGGAATTCTTCGTCCTCATCGAAAACGAATTAACTCTAGCTTTATCTTCTTTTTCAAATTCAAACTGAAAACAGTGAGTTGATTCTTTTTGGACTAACTTGCCCTATATATTATTGTCAATGCCAAATGACTTAGATTCATTACTCATTTAATTATTTGACTCCTTTGAATAGAAATCACTTATTAAAATAACGCTGCAGAAACTTTCAAGTTATTTTATGCACTGATTGCTAACTACAGTTGAATTCTTGTAATTGTAACATGGGTGCATTAATTAATACTAAGATACTTACAGTTGAAATGGAAGGAAAATATATTTATGCATTCCTCATTGGTCAATAAACTAACATGACCACAAGAACCTACTCCTCCCCAATTATTCAGACAGTGGTGTAGCAGGTACTAACCGATAATCATGGCTAAAAGAAAGGAAAAAAAATTTCAGCATTGATATATCAGTGTTTGGTGAAGCTGCTCTGTTTCTTTCACTTTCCTCATTCAGCACTGTTACAGGAGTTTATATCATATGCTGTCATGAAAGAGATGGTAGAGTGGAAAAGGAGATATGCACATGCAATTAGATCACATGAAAACAGTAAACTAAGTCAGAAGACCCAAATATTGCAATTTCATAATCTCTCTTTGCAAGGCAGAACCCCAACTAATCACATTTCTAATAACTCGTTGTGAATTAAAATACATTAAAATGTTATTAGTGAAGCACATGGTTGCTAGTTGTGTGTCGGCATTTCACCATTTTTGTTCCTAACTTGGCGCTCAGTCAGTACATTGAAGTGCTATAAGCACACTCAATTGTGTATTGAGTGTTCTATGTAATCAGAGAGAAACAGCATTTTTTCTTTCCGAATTACATCTATGGGAAGGATAAGCTGTGTTGAGATCATAATCTTGAGCATGTTGGGTTTAGCTCTAGCTGACCTGAAGATGGGATTCTATGCTGAGATCTGCCCACAAGCTAAGAAGATTGGTAGTTGAATTTGAGTAGAAGTTGTCAAGTCTCTGACCAGAAGATCTTCCTTAATTTGTTTTCTTTCAATTTGGTTGTTTTCTTTATTGATAGAAACCTGATAACTTGAATGATTCCTGATTTAAATCAATCTCACATTAGAGCAGGTAGGAATAGTTAGACTGAAATGGTAAACTTGAAGATTAGAAAAAATGTAAGATAGTCTATTAGGACTTGCTCAAAGGAGTGGAACTATTCTGTCATGAAAGTGAAGAAAGGAATTAGAATTTAAGTTGCTATACAGTGGTTAGCTATATGGAACTGGAATTGAACTGGTGTGTGACATTCTTGGTCTCCCTCTGGATTTCAATGGAATTTAGCTTTTGGTAGAGATCCACTTTGAGATTTCAATGTTAGTTGACCAGCTACAGAATGTTTTCATTGATATAAATTGACCTAACCCTTCATAAACCAGAATTTGCTGCTGCGATTCTTCACAATATCCAATCAAAGGTACCAACTTCCTATGATGAATTTTTTACAAAAGTACAACCTGCAAATATTTGATTAGTTGTGATATTTTGAGTTTATAAGAATTTTATTTACTGCTTTTGGTAAACTTCTTTGAAATTAAGTGTTTAGTAAGCTTTCATACCTCTTGCTGTTTCAATGACTTCAATATTCGATAAAACCTTTGTTAGCTATATGATAACCATGCTAAACTTGGAATACAATATTTTTTATTGATAGAATACCATCATATATCCTTCTTTATCATTCTTCCAACTCTTATTTTGCAATCCATATATCCTTATTACAGTTGTTTTATGACTCCAATTGTAACATTCATGCTTACAATTAGTACTATTCTTTTAATACTGAAATTGTTGTATACATATTTACATTCATTGTATTTATCAAATTTAAAGTGTTTTGTCATGTTTTGTATACTTCTTACTCTTTTTATTTCGTTTACAACCTTCATCCCTCTAGGTAAACACCGTGGCTAGTAAAGTCGACCCTGTGGTTATAAGGCTACAGGGCAACGGCCGAAACCCCACAGCCTTAACCGAGTACTGTTGACTAGTCTTATGACTACGAGGTATATTTTGTTAAGGTAACCTTTGTTATCAAGCCCTATTTAGTGACCCGCATGCATGCCAATATGAAAAGTTTGAATTGAGTTTAACAGTTGGAGATTTGATATGAGTTTTATATCTAAACAGAGAAGACAATGGAAATGGATATTGGGGAGGAGATGTCATGTAGATCAATTGATGGTATTGAAGACACTATCAATGAGGATGTAGATGGTTTGCAAGAATCAACACAGACTGATTATTTACCAAAGATTGGGATGGAGTTTGATTCTGAAGACGATGCACATCAGTTTTATAATGAATATGCAAGACGTACTGGATTCGGAACGAGAAAAGACGTAATGTATAAGAATCAACGCACAGGCAGAGTCCTAAATAGGGTTTTTGTTTGCTCAAAGGAAGGGTATCGTCGGCCGGATAAAAGGGATAGCATGGTTGTAAAACATCGTGCAGATACTAGGACTGGTTGTATGGCAAGAATAAAAATTGTCTGGGAAGCAAGTGGAAAATATACTGTTACACAGTTCGAGGAGAAGCATAATCATGAGTTGCTTTTGCCAAGGATGGTTCATATGTTACGATCGCATCGACAAGTAACAGAGGCTCAGGCAGCTGAAATTGATATAGCAGATTCGACAGGGATACAATTGAAGAGAACTGTTGAAATGATGAGAAGGGAAGTGGGTGGTGTTGAAGCTCTAGGATTCATAAGGGCAGACTGTCATAATTATTTGCGGTCTAAACGTATGATCGCGATGCAGAAGGGAGATGCAGGAGCCTTATTAGAATATTTTCAGAGAAAACAATCGGAAGATGCATCTTTCTTCTATGCCATTCAGTTAGATAATGAAAATCTTATTAGTAACATATTTTGGGCTGATTCTGGGATGATGGCAAATTATAGTTATTTTGGTGATGTGGTTTGTTTTGACACCACATATAGAACAAACAATTATGGTAGACCATTTGGGTTATTTGTTGGTGTTAATCATCACCGACAAACAAAAATCTTTGGTGCTGCCTTATTATATGATGAAAGCATCCCGACATTTTGTTGGTTATTTGAAAGCTTCGTAAGAGCTATGGCTGGCAAAAGTCCGAAGACAATTCTCACAGATCACGATCAAGCTATGACCAGTGCAATTGCAAAGGTGCTTCCAGATACATACCATCGCTTCTGTGTTTGGCACATGTTCCAAAATGCTGCAAAGCATCTTAGCGATGTGTTTAACCAAGAGAGATCATTCGCAAAAGATTTTAGTAGATGTGTTTATGAGTATGAAGACGATGAGGAATTCATAGAAGCATGGAACACAATGATTAACAAGTATGATTTATCCTCGAATAGCTGGTTGCAAGCAAAGTTTGATGAAAAAGAGAAATGGTCTCTAGCATATGGAAGGAACACGTTTTGTGCAAACATGAGTACGACACAAAGGTCCGAGAGCATGAATGCAGCATTAAAAACTCATGTACATAGCCAAAAGGATTTATTACGATTCTTGGGTCGCTTTGATGAGTTATTGGATGATAGATGGTATGACGAATTGAAGGCTGATTGCAAGATGATGAACAGTACTCCTGCGTTGCCGATCGAGGGAAATCAAATGTTGGAAGGTTCAAGGAATGTCTACACAGAAGAAATCTATGAATTAGTTCGCAAAGAAATACTTGAGGGTGTTCTTAATTGTGAGATGGAAATTTGTGAGGACGTTAGCGAAGTGGTTCAGTATAAAGTCACTAATGAATCCGCCCGAAGGGCTCGTGAGCATACAGTGACATTCAATCGTTCAACTACTGCAATCAACTGTAGCTGTAAGAAATTTGAATTCAGTGGAATATTGTGCAGTCATGCCTTTTATATTCTTCGCTTTAATAAGATCAAGAAGATACCCGATGAATATATTTTGAAAAGATGGACAAAAGAGGCAAAGAGTGGCTTCACTACATATGAACAAGGGGTTGTTGTTGAGGAGGACCCTAAAGTGGCAATTGGGAGGAGGTTTAGGGACTTGTGTCGCACGTTTGTCCAAACTGCAAGAAAGGCTACACTGTATGCAGAAACCTCCGATTTTGCTAGTGATCTGGTTAAACAAATTGAATGTGGGGTTAATAGAATGGTGAAAGAAAAGAACAAAGCAAGCGGTTTGGAGGATGCCTCACGAAAAGAGGGAACTCAAAGTGAAGTTGGAAGGGTCAACGTTTCACAAACAAGTTCAAAGCCGGATTGCACATTCATAGATAGTGTTGGGGACAATGATTGTCATGCTAGTGGTGGCGATGATATGGAAATCCTTTCAAGGGCAAGAGGTATTAAACAGAAGGTAAGGGGTGGTCGTGTTGGAACAAGTGTCCGTAGGAAAAAAAGTGCATTGGAACAATCTATTAGGCGTACAACGAAGAAAGCTAAACGAGGCGGCAACGTAGATTGTAATGTGTCAGGACAGGAAAGCAATAACCAAACAGAAATTGCGGCAACTTTCACCCCATTTACCTCTAATAGCCAACTTACTGAAAGTTATTTCACTCCACTACCACCATATATGAGGTATGCATTTATGATGCCCATTACCCCGTTGACTCAACATACTCCAACATTTCAGGTATACTTTACTTCATTGTTTTCATTTTGCATACATCAATAGTAGTATTGTTTCGTATAATTCAGTTGAGAAATTATGCAGGCATTTTTGGCCTCCAACCAAGTGTCACAAGGTAATGTTGGTGATCATAGCATTTTGCCGCAGGGTCTTCAAGGCAATTATGGCTTCACTCAAATGCTACAGGTAATAGTTCAAATTGATTGATTCACAAACAAACTTTTCATTTCGTTAAATATACATTTGCTTTCCGCAGCCATTTCTGTTCCCCCATGGCAATCCACCGAATGCAAATTGAGAGACTCAACGTGGCCATCTCGTATAAGGTTTTATCCTTTGTAGCATGCTTTTCATTCTTTTAATTCTCATTTGTGTTAGTGTGCTTAATTCTTTAAGTTTATCTTTCATATATATCTGCTCTCCTTTTAGTCTTTCACATTGGTAAAATAAGTAAATCTGCTGTCCTTTGAGAATTTCATATTCGAACTTAGTCTCGAGATCGATCATGTGGGTGGAAGGGGGAATAATGCATTGCTTAGAGGACTTGGTTTGTAGGAAAAAAAACCAAGTTCTCTCCTTTTAATTCTCAATGCAGTATTCTTATTAAGAGTAATAACAATGTTAGAAGGTGAATATTTTAGAGGACTTGGTTTTAAGCGGAAAAATTGGAGGTGCATGGAAGAGGGGGGTGTGGTGGTGGTGGTGGAGAAAGGGTTTGTGAGAAGGGATGTGGAAGGAGAGGATTTCTTGTACATGACATTTTGATGGTGCAGAAGAGATTGAATGTGTAGTTTCTAAAGTTTATAAATGTTGGTAGCAAATATATACTCAGAAAATTTAATTTCAAGACCCAAGGGGAGGGTGTTCTTTGAGGAACATACTTGTACATGGTTTTGTTTAAATTGCTTCTAGTTTTAGTTCTGTTGATTACTTGGTTCTATACTCATAACCAGTTATCATTTCTTCTTTCTCTGCTGTTCAATGAAGTCGAGCAATTCCCCCCTCCTTGTAACATATGTGAATTTTGTCTCATTAATTGTCGAGTGTGCATGAGAAAGGCCATCACTTTTTAGCTTGGGTTATGCAAGTATATGCATGTTTTTTGTTGTGTTTGTGAGGCTAACACTTTTATTTGTAGCTTTGAAGTACTGCCATTAAAAGTGGAAAAATTGTTGTGGTTTTCATTACATTGCATATGGATCATCAATTATAAAACAATCTGGAAAAGTTTCTGAAGGTTATTTGCCCTGCAGATTCATTGTGTTGCTTTGTGAACCATGTAGACCTGGCCGATTTTAGAAACTAGCTACTTAATTTCTTTATGGTTCAGCCAAAAATCACATGATATTTCCTTACCAACATTACTTTTTAACATCATAACATCCAAAATAAAGCATTTGTTTCAGAACAACCTATATACAACTCTCTAAAGCTGAGTTCTCAATTAAATTAATAATAGCCTTCAGTTTATCATTTTCAATTGAAGACCAATGCATAGTTCACAATCCTGATATATTTTATCTCCTGATTTTATTAGCTTTTGCAATAAGAAGGAATTTGAGCTGCCTTATATCAAGTTATACATAAGTCATACTTGTCCTGTTTGGCATATGTTAGCAATTATTGTTATTTATGGCATACATAATTATTGATGTTTTAGCAATTATTGCAACCTTGGCTTCAAAAGTTGTTGTTGGTAGCTGCTGATTTTACCCCTTCCAAATCTGTTTTTGTTAATAGTCATTCCTTTAGCATGTGCAGCAAAGCAATCCTCATATTTGTTTTAAGTTCTAATGGAAAGCTGAAGACCATCTCTGTTCTCATCTCCTAAAGAGACAGATAGGTAATTGATATTCTTTTGATTGTTTTACACAACCAGGAATATAAAATCAGTGGGCTTATGGTCCTTGAATTAAGCCATTAGTTTATTAATGCTCATGTGATTGGTGCTTTGAGAATAGCCACCTTGCAAAGGTCATAACATGTTTCAATCATGAATGTCAATATACCAACAAAATTTTCATTTGGAATAAAAATATTGAAATGAGGGTTGTAGTTGCAAGTAAAGGTACCTTAACTATTAGAAAAAACAAAATAGGAAAGAGTGAGTGTTTCATGCTTACCCAATGTATTATTATATTTGGTGTTTTTTTTATTCTTCACATATGTTTCCTTTTCTATATTTTAAAATTGACATCATGATTGTAATATAATAGGCTTTAAAATGTCTTGCATTTGGGGAATTTTTTCTAAAAAAGCTCTGAAACTTCCGTTAAGAGGGATGTAGTTTACTACTGCTGTATAGCAGCCGCATGAGAGGGAGAGAGGGGGGTTGCTGCTGCTGCTATATATAGCAGCAGCAAGGGGGTGTGGGGTGGGTGGTGAGGAATGGTGTGGGTGGTGGTGGGGGTTGTTACAGGGGGGGTTACTACTGCTGCTGCTGTATAGCAGCAGCATGGGAGGGAAAGAGGGGATTCCAAATTCAAGTAATAAATAGAAAGAGGCAAATCTGTGTGGGTGTGTATATATATATAAGGGCAAGGCCTTTTACTTTGACAGGACCCATTCATAACTTTCTGTGAATGTTAGTACCCTGACTTTTAAGGACCACATGCCCTTTTGGTCCTTTGAACCAGTGGATTTTTCCCACTCTTCAATATCTGCTACCACCAACATCCATTTCTTTAAATCTTGACTGCTTGATGCAATCCGTTCCCATTGGCAGAAACTTGTGGCTCTTATGGAGTTCATGGTTGGCTCTTGGTGTTCTTGGATTTTCACCTCAAATCATGAGAATTTTCGACACTATCGTGCGGTAACATTGGTGCTAATCATCTTACCTCTAATCTTGCTTTCCACACCAATATTGATATAAACACATTGAAATAGAGTTTCACTTTTTTCGTGATTAGGTTCAATTGCTCATTGTTCTAGTGTGGAACTTGAATTTTTATGTTCGCCTTATTGTTCTTGAATGAGGATGATGCGAATTGAAGTTTATGTTTACTTTATTGTTCTTCCCATTTTTAAAATCTTTTTCCTCTACACATGGTAGAACCACCAAAAGGGTCTCCAAATGGGATCTAAGAAAAGGAGAACCTTCTCATATTTTGATGGCCCTCATTCCATGTAGCTGCCAAGGAAAAGAACCCAGAAAACAGAGCATCCTATTGCTCTGTTTGCTGGTTTACTTGGGATCAGCAACCTGTTGTGAAGTTAGTCTTTGATTAAGTACATGAACTAGTGCTCTGGAGCTGCTGATTCTTTTGAGTTTTCTGAATTGAAAGAATGACAGCACATCTACTTTACTTATGATCTCTCTTTATTTATTTATTTTTTTGAATTGCAGGTGAGCTTCATGATCTCATAGCGCTGGTGAAGTCATCTTAGATGGATATTCCTTGGAGGATTAGAGTTGTGTTTGGTCAAATTAAATCTCTAAGTCATTCAATGAACTAGCAGTTCAACTAGCTAGAGAGGGATGTGGGAGGGATTTTGTAATATCCTAGCATTTGCCCTATCTATTTTGTGCAGGCTTTGTTTTTGCTTGTTCAGGTTTTGCGTTAAACATTTGTTTAGCAAAATATTTTAATTCTTTATGAGCTTATGAAGCACTAAGATTTGTTTTAATTAAGTGAGATTTATTTATTTTAGCTGTAATCATTATAACTGGACTTTTCCAGTATTTTGAAGTGTTCTATTTACTATTTTCAGCTTCAGGCTGTTTATGAGAATTTTGTGGAATTATTCATGGTTTCCTAGAAAATTTTATATGTGAATTTTGATGGATTGATTGAATTTTGTCTGATTTGTTTTGATGGACAATTTCGATCGGGGGATCATTTAGGAGGACCAAGTATTGGGTGCAGGATGGGAGTGGTCAGAGTGACTGTCATTGTGGTGTTGCTGCATTGGACCTTTGTGGTTGTGGGATCCCATAGCTTGTGCCACCTCATGCATAGAGGTGGCATGTGAAATGCATGTTTGTCAACACCGCAAGTAGTGAGCTGTCGACTAAGCTCAATTGAGCAAATGCACTTCATTAGTTTGACTAATGAAGGGTTACCAAGCCTATTTCAGCATAATTTCTGTTCTCACTCTCTTCTGATTTATATTTAACTTGAATAAAAATTTAACCCTTTAATGACATTCTGTTAGGCTCTGTGTAATTCCTTTTCTGCAGCCCACTTGGTGATTTCAAACAAGTCTTTGGCTTTAGGAGTCTCACAGGTGTCTCTTGTTAAAATTCCGAACCAAAGGACAAAGGGGTGGTGGGCAAACGTACACTCTGTGTCTGAGCCAATTCAAGCATACCTGAGTTTGAAGTTGTCCAAATTTTGCTACCAGGCATAGTCCTAGTCCTATTTGGCTTTAGGGATTGCATTCAAACCTTGACTTTTTCTGTGGAAGGAATACTGAGTCATTCACACTTCTTGGACAGTACTTGGGTATAAGGAGGAAGCTTTTGAACCTTTCAACAATGACCTTAAAGGAAGGCTGATGTGTTACAAGCAAGACTGGAGTCGGACTAGCGGTCTCCGGGGGTAGGCATCGGAGTCAATAACATGGATGTGCACTACAATTAACTTTTAAGACCATAGAATTTATGGATACTTATTTAGTTAAGCAATTAACTTTCAAGATCATAACATTGCACCTGTGAGTTCTAATGGTTTGGGTGTGTTATGAAGTGAAGGAACACATCCAAACAGCCCATCATTCCATTTTGTTTGACAGTAAGTAGAAAGAGATAAATGAGTAAGAACAATTCTTTACCACTGATTCATTTGCAACCACTGATCACGGACAATTTTTTACAATAAAAAAAAAAACCCAATAAGTCTTAAACTGTCATAGTTTTAATACATAATAACAAAAAAAAAACCACAAGAAGTCTTAAACTATGACAGTTTTAATACATAATATTGGTTTCGTTTTTTGCCATTCAATTACAAAAGAAGGCAAGATGCAAGTTCAGCTCCACAACTCATCTACATCTCATTGTCATCATGTTGAAGAGCCTGTGCAGCAACAAAAGCTAAGTCAGCTTCATGCCTGGAAAAAAAAAGGGCCTTGTTAGTGCAGAAAGATTAAATTCATGTAAAAGAATATACTTTGTAAATTCATTTTACAGTAAAACAAACCTATCAAATGAAGCCCACGGCCAATAACCAAAATTCCTTTCCCCTCCCTGCTTTAGTCTTTCTCAATTTCGTCCTCATCGTCATCCTCATCTTCATCCTCTTCATCCTCTTGATCCTGGTCAAGAGACAATTGAAGTTGAGCCACTGCTGCCTGTACCTCTAAAAGCTGACGGCTATGCGTCTCTTGAGTAGATCGAATCAGCAATAGTTCTGCGTGCGATTGTTGCTGGGTTGCATGAATCCTTGACAAATATTCCATAACGGCAGATGGATCAAATGAAGCAGCAATTGAAGATGAACCAGCATGGGAGGTTCCTGCCTGGGAAGCTGCTTCACGAGGTCGACTAGGAGCACCACCTCGAGTAGCGGCAATAGAATGAGCAACACTCTGTGCTACGGTGGTAGGCCCAATAAGAGGTGGAAGCACTATAGGGGGCTCAATTTCTGGAATTATGACTCCAAGTCCGTGCAGGAGTCGGGTAATGAGGCAACCGAAAATCAGTTTTCGCTTCCTGGTGATGTGCTTTGCGATACGTAGCATCGCAAAAATTATATGCGAAGGGAGGTCTATTGAATGACCTTGGAGTAATGCATAAAAGAACTGAAGTCTCTGGAGTGGGAGAGTATGTAAATGAGCCACCGGGGATATGTTGGTGCTCATAATCCGAAGAATAACCGACCGAGGAGTTGGAAGATTACCAACGACTACATGGGTTCCACGGAAATACGTTGTACTGTTGCGCACAAAAGATGCCATCTCATCAGGTGATGCGATGTCTGTTTCACTATAAGGATATCTAGGCTCAATGACTCTGGGTATCCCTAATACTTGAGAAATGATATCAGGGGTGATCGAAAATGTTTGACCGCGAACATACACGGAAAATGCCAGAGGACTATTGGACGAACCATGTATGTTTGCATAGAACTCCCGAACTATGATGGGTTGAGGAGGTGTAAGATCTTTGAGCATAGGAGTCCAACCCCTAGAAGTAAAAACTGAAGTTATAGTGGGATCAAGCTCTTTGACTATTACCTCCCGCTCTAACAGAAGAGGCCGGTTGTGAAGGTGATTGCGAAACCTACCTTGTGCATGGCGGTCTAAAAACACTGACTCGTCTACCGGAGGAGGATTTGTGTTAGACCTAGAACCACCGGTGGTTTTGCGTCTTTTAGGCATTTGCAAATAAAATTTTAAAACAAGATCCTGTAAAAACAATTAATAAAAGATGCATGTACGTAATTGTAAAAAGAACATTGGCATAAGATGTCAAAGTATGAAGCAAGTGCATAATAGGAAAGAAAAGGTTCACAGTCTCCTCAACCTAGAAATTCATAGGATGTCAAAGTATGAAGCAGTTGTCCCAACTCTCATTGGGTCAAATAAGTAAGAATGTACATGCTACTGGACTAATTAAAAGACCACATATATCTGGGAAATATTAGTTTATATCATTTAGACAATCTAGTAGCTATAACATAATGTTGTCAAGTGCTTACTCTAGTAACATAATATTAAAAGACCACCCAATAAATGTTAGCAACTTTTCTTTTCAAACCTTGGGAAAGGTTGTTTGTCTCTCTTTTCTGATCTTCCTCATTAGGTAGATGCAAGTCTTGGGGAGAAAGTTTTTCATATCTAAAATGCTTGTATACTTGCCTCCCATCCTCATATAGTCTCAAACCAAAATTCCAAAATGACTAGTTTATGTGCTCTTCCTAGTAAGCATTGGGAAGGAAAAAAAAAGCACTATACCAAAGCTCCATCTGAAATGAAAAACCATGCTGTTTTCACACAGCAAAAATACCTCCTATGTAGTACCCATTTATTCACTGGATATAGGATAATGGAACGTAATTAAACATCAATACCACACGAATTTGTTATTGTTTTATCCCTCTAAGAAGTTGTTCCATTGAATGTGTGCTCTGATGGTGAATGCCAATTACAGTGAAGTTCAGAAAGTAAAATAACAACAGCAGCAAACTAAGAGGGGAAAAAGGATAAGAAATGTTGAATCAAAGTTACCCTTACCAGTCAAGAATTGCAACAGGACTGAGGTCACTTTTAGGCATGATAGTGCTAGGTGAATGAAGAGCCTCCTTTGTGTGATGTTCCAGAACAGGAGCCATGGGATGGGCATAAATTATGAAGAGCAAGTAAAATCCATTGGTTGAAGGCTATAATATAAATCCTAGAACTCTCAACACTTGGGAGGTTCGTAATTGAAATTGTTCTGATATATACTTAGTGCTGCATAAAGTTTGTAATTTAAATTGTTCTGATATATACTTAGTCCCACATAAAGTAAACCTAATTAACTTTGTTAGATTTTTTTTTCTGTGTTTTTTAAATAATACATCAAACAGAAAGAAATTATGGGTTTCTGAGAAAATCAGAGTGGAGATGCAAATTGGGGCAAGTGGTTCCATCCCTTACAATGAGGCAGTTGCAAAGTCATGTTCGCCTATCTTGTAATCTGTTCAGAGAGTATATTGTATTATTATTCACAAATGTTTCACATGGTACTCGAGTACATCTTTGAATTGAAGGCTGTGAACTTGATGGGGGTCTACAATGTAATGGAGGCTAACAGGAAGGAGTAAAAAAAACTAAATAAGCTATTCCTGAGGGGGGGCTTCCTTTGTCTTCATTGGAATCCAAATTTTTTCCTTCAGGTCTCAGGTCAGGATCTGAAGATGCTTGTGCTTGATGGAAGATAAAATTGATAACCCAAACTTAGGACAAGGTTCTTTCAGGTATGGATGTAGTAGGAGAAACCCATATATCTAAACTATTATTTAAGTGATCCCTGGGGAATATTCCCCAGGATTCTGGCCATCTTTCGTTGATATAAATAGTCCTTCGAAAATTCTCAAAAGACTGCACCATCCTAGAGAAAATTATCCACCCAAACACTCCGATTTTATAAAGTAACCACCCCGTGTATCCCGTAAAAACCTACTATCCAAAAGTCTCACGTCAACTACTTATGGATACATTCAGCAGTACATGAAGACAACCCTGATGTGACGTAGGTTGCTAAAGAAGTATTACATAATTAAAGCTGATAAGTTTTGTTACCTAGCTCAAGAATGATCAGAAATAAGATAATAGTGCTAGAAAGAAAAGGAAAAAAAATTTGCGAGTTCAGCAGTATATGTTTTACTTGAATGGAGCATAATCACCAATATTAAACAAATTTTCTTCGGGTATTTTTATTTTGTTTTGTTATCCTTGTAGCAAGCTTGCAAGGAGGGTATTAAAATACATAGTCCAGAATATGTTAGATGAACCATCAATTGATGAACAAAGAGGATTTTAGGGAAGTAGGATAATCACAAGGGAGGATTGAAGGGTCTATTTACAGATATGCTAGATGGAAATATGTCTTACACAAGGTAGAGGTAGTACATTTAGGGAGTCAAGACGGCACCCCCACCACTTTATAGTTAAAGATAGCATACAATTGCAAAATTGGTCATCCCCTGTTATTTAGTGCACACAACCTCATAGATTGAAACATGTACACACGCAAAATACCCATTTGAACCGGCATTTGAACATCATGAAGACGGAAAAAAAAAATTTTAACAGAGCATACAAACAGAGCACAACTCAATGCTTTCAACACGAAGAAGTTGTAAACAAAAGTTATAACCAGACAAATCGCGTGGACATGCTCCATCGTTCTCTATGCATCACCCTACTGAAGTTGGATAATGTATAACCATAGCAAAACGAAAGGATCGAAAACACGCACAAAAAAAAACAGAGAGAAACATCTCCACGTACCTGGGACGACCGCGAATATGCCCTAAATACGATCCCAACAACTTCAAAGACCTACAGATTGAAGCTCAAACACTTGGAAGATGAATGGAAGTGAAACCCAGATTGGAAGGAGAGGACTTGTAAGTGGAACTGAAACGTCGCGATGCGAAGTAAAGGGCCGCGCGACCGTCCCTAGGGTTTTAAACGCATTATTTCTGTTCTTAATTTGACGCTCGAGCATCCCCAAATCGGCCCAAAACCGCGACTCACGTATTTTGAGTGTGTCTTAGTTATGCATTGACGCTCGACCGAGCGGAAATCGCCCCCAAACCTCCAATCTGGGTTTTCTGAGAAGTAAGGCTTGACGCTCAAGCGAGCCCAAACCGCCCCAAAACCTTCACTCTCGGCTTTTCTGAGTGCAGACTACCTAAACATGACGCTCGAGCGAGCGCAAAGCGCCCCCAAACCGCCACCCTGGGGGTTTCGGAGATAGGAGTCTTAAGCCATGACGCTCGAGCGAGCCCAAACCGCCCCAAAACCGCCACTCTCGGTTTTTCTGAGTGCAGACTACCTAAACTTGATGCTCGAGCGAGCGCAAAGCGCCCCCAAACTGCCACCCTGGGGGTTTCGGAGATAGGAGTCTTAAGCCTTGACGCTCGAGCGAACCCAAATAGGTCCAAAACCGCCACTCTCGGCTTTTTTTAGTGCAGACTACCTAAACTTAACGCTCGAGCGAGCGCAAAGCGCCCCCAAACCGCCACCCTGGGGGTTTCGGAGATAGGAGTCTTAAGCCTTGACGCTCGAGCGAACCCAAATCGGCCCAAAACCGCCACTCTCGGCTTCTCTGAGTGTACACTACCTAACCTCCACGCTCGAGCGACCGCAAATCTCCCCCAAATCGCCACGCTCGGGTTTTCTGAGATTGCAGTGTTAAGCCTTGACGCTCGAGCGACCCCAAATCAGCCCAAAACCGCCACTCTCGGCTTCTCTGAGTGTACACTACCTAATCTTCATGCTCGAGCGTGCGCAAATCTCCCCAAAACCGCCACTCTCGGCTTCTCTGAGTGTACACTACCTAACCTTCACGCTCGAGCGTGCGCAAATCTCCCCCAAACCTCCACTCTCGGCTTCTCTGAGTGTACACTACCTAACCTTCACGCTCGAGCGTGCGTAAATCTCCCCCATACCGCCACTCTCGGCTTCTCTGAGATTCCCCCTCTTGAGCATTGATGCTCGAGCGAGCCTAAATCATCCCAAAACCGCCACCCTGGGTTTTTATGAGTTTTTATTACCTAAACTTTGACGCTCGAGCAAGCGCAAATCTCACCCAAACCGCCACCCTGGGCTTTTCTGATAATGTAGAATTACGCTGGACGCTCGAGCAAGCCGAAATCGGTCCAAAACCGCCACTCTCGGGCTTGCCAGGACTTGTAACAGGGGTTGTGAGGACTTGTAACAGGGGTTTTGAGGACTTGTAACAAGGGTTGCCAGGACTTGTAACTGGGGTTGTGAGGACTTGTAACAGGGGTTGCCAGGACTTGTAACTGGGCTTGTGAGGACTTGTAACAGGGGTTGTGAGGACTTGTAACCGGGCTTGTGAGGACTTGTAACAGGGGTTGTGAGGACTTGTAACAGGGGTTGCCAGGACTTGTAACTGGGCTTGTGAGGACTTGTAACAGGGGTTGTGAGGACTTGTAACCGGGCTTGTGAGGACTTGTAACAGGGGTTGTGAGGACTTGTAACAGGGGTTGCCAGGAGTTGTAACAGGGGTTGCCAGGACTTGTAACTTGGCTTGTGAGGACTTGTAACAGGGGTTGCCAGGACTTGTAACAGGGCTTGCTAGGACTTGTAACAGGGGTTGCCAGGACTTGTAACTGGGGTTGTGAGGACTTGTAACAGGGGTTGTGAGGACTCGTAACCGGGCTTGTGAGGACTTGTAACAGGGGTTGCCAGGACTTGTAACAGGGCTTGCCAGGACTTGTAACAGGGGTTGTGAGGACTTGTAACAGGGGTTGCCAGGACTTGTAACTGGGCTTGTGAGGACTTGTAACAGGGGTTGCCAGGACTTGTAACCGGGCTTGGGAGGACTTGTAACAGGGGTTGTGAGGACTTGTAACAGGGGTTGCCAGGACTTGTAACAGGGGTTGCCAGGACTTGTAACAGGGCTTGCCAGGACTTGTAACTTGGCTTGTGAGGACTTGTAACAGGGGTTGTGAGGACTTGTAACAGGGGTTGCCAGGACTTGTAACAGGGGTTGCCAGGACTTGTAACAGGGCTTGTGAGGACTTGTAACAGGGGTTGCCAGGACTTGTAACAGGGGTTGCCAGGACTTGTAACAGGGCTTGTGAGGACTTGTAACAGGGGTTGCCAGGACTTGTAACAGGGGTTGCCAGGACTTGTAACAGGGCTTGTAAGGACTTGTAACATGGGTTGCCAGGACTTGTAACTGGGGTTGTGAGGACTTGTAACAGGGGTTGTGAGGACTTGTAACAGGGCTTGCCAGGACTTGTAACTGTGGTTGTGAGGACTTGTGTGATACGTTTGATATTCCAGAATTTGATAGCCTAAAATTTGGTTAGCAAGAAAGTTAATAGAATCCTGAATTCAATTTCCAATTAGTGGATAAATCAAAGTGAGCCCTTTTTTTTCAGTTTTTCCCTAACGCTCACATGACCATCATAGACAGGCGAAGTTTGGGCGGATAAAAACCTAATGCAACCAGACCTAACTTGGAAAAGCAAGCCTAATAATTTGCTCCTGCTTTTGCTTAGCTCCTCAAGTGCTCTGCATAACAACCTTAATTAAACTAAAAACCTCATTTAGGTCTACTAAGGTAGCGTTTGGTTGGGGATTTGGATTCTGGTGAAAATCTGATTAGTTAATCTAGTTAAAGGTGGTTGGGTTGGATTATAAGGGCAATTAAATAATCTAATTTCATAATCCACCCTTAAAATATCCATCTGATTCTAATTTCCATTGTAACCAAATGTGATTTTGGATTTTAAAAATCGATAATCATAATCAGATTCTGATAATCCAGAATTAGGATCAAAATCAATAATCTATAATACCAACCAAACGAGGGCCCAAGGCTTTAAACCATCGCACCAGATACTTTTGGGTAACATATATACTTGATTAAGGGATTAATGCTTACATTCCTTTCCTGTTTATAGTATGCCAGATTGATCCTTTTACACTCCATATTCTTCTTAATTGCCTACAGTGGCAACCAATTTAAAATTCCATGAGAAGAAAGACATCGTGCTTTGTGATTTCATTCTGGCTTTGGAACCTTCTGTGGATGTGTTAATAAAATTTCGTTAGGGAAGCATTATCTGTTGATCATTAAGAATCGAAACTGATGGAAATTCCAATATATTCTATGGTTATTGCTGACAAAGGAAAAGCAACTAAATGACAAACGAATTAGAAAGATTGATAACTCCTTGGCTTACCAAATGAACAAATCAAATAAAAGTTGTTTTATTGAAATATGAGAATCACAAAGAGTGTGCTAAAAAAAGAACCAGGAATTCCAGAAATAGAACTTCCAAAATTCATATGTACAAAAGATCTGCATTTAGAGCAATGTACCTATGGCTCTCATGGCAACAATGTTGAAGAAAGGCGAATTCCGGCTTTCTTACAAGTGTAGGAGGTTTGAAATTGGGTTCGAATCCTAAATCCAAGGTCTCTTATCTGCTGGAAGCACAAAATTGAGCTCAAACATCTCCTTCGACACATTGCCACTTTCACAAAACCCCACAAGTTGAGCTACTATCTCAGCACTCTCATGAATATTACCCTGAATCATGGGGATTTGTCCACAGCTTGTTTATAAACTGTAGCTTCCTTTGCTTCCCATCAAGTGGAACATCCCATTTTATATACAATGCAACTCGCTCCTCTGCAGTTAATCGGATTGTCAGCCTCTTTGCAAGAAACTCCCTTTCGCGTTTCAGCGCTATATCAGAGAGAATTCAGATACTGCATATATCAGAGAGAATTCAGATATCCAGCAGTAACAAGTAACAAAGGAAACTCATCAGTCATCTCAAAAAGCTGCACACACAAAAAAAACACAGAAAGATAGGGAGCTTCCCAATATACCTTGAGGATAGTGAGATGGTTGGCTCATCCCCTACATGGGCTGGGCTTGCATTCCCAAGTTCTGCTAAGTGCTGCTGCAACCAACTCAGGCGGCGAAGTTCAACGTCCATATATATCTGATCAGCTGGGTCTCCCTTGAATAATAAGTAGAACTGTGTCCTATGTATGATGGATACATGGCATACATCCCACAGCACAATTATCTGCTGTCTTTGTTCTCTAAAAGTTACATTCCATGACACAGTAGGCTCCTTTGGTTCACGTAGGTTGTCGTCGTTCTCCTCACTGTATCCAGCTGCTTCATTTGATTCTAGCTCCAGAACCTGGTTTCAGTATACTATGCACATAAGTAAATTTTCAACACATTAAATATGAATGGCCACACTGACACAGAAACTGAAACAACTTGTACCAACATGGCACACAAGTAACTGTTTCTGGTACTGCAGCTTGGCTACTCTTTCTTTCAATTCGGTCACATATGCCCTAATGCTTCTTACATTCTCCTGGAGCTGCATTCTGGAACATTTTCTGCATCTTCTTCATATTAACTGAACTGGAACGCTGATAGCATGGGGTGCCTTCCCTTGATGAGATTTCTCCACTTTCTTCACTCTTCATTGAAGTCACTTTCTCAGTCTCTTGTGGAGTTTCACTGGGCACAATATCAGCACTATCTGGAGCCCTGTTTTCAATCTCATATTCCAAGACTTTCTGAGAAGTTGATCGAGGTGAGCATGGAGATCTTATAAGATATCTGTTGGCATTGTTACTTGAAGGCAGAGGAAGTATCTTCTTCTTCGCTGAATGGTTTTTGGATTTCTGAGTCATCTCATTATTAGATGGTTGATTGCTAATTGGAAGAGGTAATACCAACTTGTCTATAGACATCTGAACATTTTGAAGCTGCACTTCAAGATTGGCAATGGTGCTTCCTTGTGAGTGAAGTCTCGTTGTTCGGTCTTTTAAGTTGGCATTACCACTCCTGTTAGCATGGGCCAAATCAATAAGTTCAACCTCCTTTGCTAACGACCGAACAGCACACATTTCTCTTATTTCTGCTTGAAGTTTGGCAACTGTCTCAGCGGCATCTTGATTACCCTGTCTGTGACAATCAACCTCTTTCTGTAGTACTTCCAAGGCTCGATTTGCTTCTTCTCCTAGCTGCTCCTGGAGCCAAATTTGGTTTGCGAATTTCATTCACAAGTGTGAAAGGAGCAGTTGATGATTGTCTCATGGTCTGCCTCCCCATAGTACTTCTTGGTCTATCTCTTTGAGCAAGCTCCTTGGGTTCAATCCCTGGAGATGACACGAAAAATATGATCAGTTACCAAAGTGAATTACAAACAAGAGAGAGAGAGAGAGAGAGAGAGAGAGAGAGAGAGAGAGAGAGAGAGAGATGTCCATGCGTGCTGCTCCTCCTGCTTTCTACGTAATTCATCCACCTGAGATTTTGCAATATCTCTTTGGCGCTTCAGTTCTTCAATTTCCATCTCCATCTGCATATCACCAGACAAAAACCCCCCACCAAAGATAACGTTACAAAGATACATACTTGTATTGAAATTTAACTTTGAACCTTAGACGCACAATAACAGAGTACTTGCTGAATTTTCAAATCTTTTTCCTTTGATAAAGCATCTGGGTCTGGGGTACGCAGCTCTACTTCTAATCTGGCTACTTCCTTCTGTAGATGTTTCACTAGTTGCTTGTCCGACACAACCTGACAAGATGATATAAAATTAACGCCAACATTATGCTAGGGGATTATATGCAAAGGGAATTGCAATTAAACAAAAACTTTACCATGTTAACTTGGGCAGTGTTTGTAACTTCCTTTGCTCTAGTAGCAAAAGAGAGTGTGTTTCGAGATTGTTCTACATGGCTTAGTGCAGGACTCAAAGTACATATGATAGCAGTTCGAGTGTTGCCACCAAGTGAGTGCTACAATATGCGTGTGAGCTTTGAATCCCTGTATGGTATATGGCCACTTCTTTTTCCGATAATGTCAACAACAAGAATTCAGATATTTGTGAATTGCCAGTACAAATTCCCAGAAGGAATATGGCAGAAAATTGACAAGAATGACATGTCCTGGGATCATAGATATTGCTTACATTCTCACTTGCTAATAGACATGATATCGAGGATTGAATTTTAAGTAGGAGTTTATTGAAATAAAACATCTGATTAAATTTTTTCTAGAAAATCCACTCTTACACTGGTAATTAAACAGAGGTCAGAATCACACTAGAAACTCAAGTCCTAAAACCAAACAAATGGAATTTTAATATGTTAAATCGAAACTCTCTGATGTCTGGGCTGGAATTTACCAACAGGGTTTCCTTCTAAACTGCAGGCAAGAAACCACTAAAAGCGTATAGCTTAGAAGTGATAAGACCGGCACTCGCATATACTGGTCTACGGAAAAACAAATAGCTTCATCAACAAAGTTATACAAAATAATAACAGCTTCTAAAAGAACCACAAGATCAGAAATTGATGATTATCAACTTCATTTTTATTCCAAATGAAGTTATAGTGGGCTTATTGATTTTTGCCTAGCTGTAGCACCACAACCACCAGCTTTCTAATAGGGATTTCAAAACAAGGTATATACAGAATGGCTATTGCTCATTCATTTTATAGGACCATGAGATTCCACAATTGAATCAGAGAGACTAACTAAAATTCCAGTAATTTGCGGGATCTTATCTGTATCTAGAACTAGTGTCTCAAAGAAATAATGAATTAATTGCATAAAAGCATAAACAACAGTGAGGAAAGATATGTAAAGCTCTATCCATTTATATTTATCGCAACTAATTTTGTAAAACGTATATCAGGCATAAATCTCAAAGCATGGTTGGAGGAAAAAGGCATGAAAATATCCTATGAGGATAACCATGAAGTGCAGTTTTGCTAACAAGTATACCTAAGACCTTGAGCTGTAGCAAAGCACGCACCGCACATGAATTCTCACAACTAATATATTTGCCCATGAGTGGACCTAAGACCTTAAGCTGTAGGAAAACTACAAACCTAATGATAATGAGAAATTAGTCTAAAAATATTATGCATAAGCCCACATTAGCCAAACAGATGAATATTTTTTTTAAAATCAGTAAGTACGAATTTTATGGGACTACGAATTAATAAACATAACTACAGGTACACGAACAGTGTACCAAGAACCCGTATCCCATTTTTGGATTACCCCATTCCAAATAAGCTAAGCTAGAACAACCCAAGAAATCCAAACCGATGAATTTTGACAACTGGATTTGCTCATAAGTGCAACTTAGACCTTAAGCTGTAGGGAAAGTTCACACCTCAAGAGACATGGGATTTGTGCCTAAAAAAACGTAGCATAAAAGATCTCGCAATCATAGTAAACCTGATATAATCCTCAGTTTATGCATGGTAACTAAGGGTCTAAGAATGGACTGCCACCATTAAAGAAGTCAACTAATAAACACTATAATGGACTGGCACCAAGGGGGTGCCTCACATTATACGTAGTGGAGATTAGTTTCAAAGAATCATGATATTGAACATGTGACAGATAGGTCTTACCTCTTCATCTTCTTCCCCTAATCTGTGGCCGACAACTCAAGCAAGTTATTCATCATCTACACTGGTATCCTCCTGATTTGTGTCATCATCTACATTGGTATCCTCCTGACTTGTGTCGGCTGCCTTAGATAGGATGATGTCCCGCACTTGGTTTGAAGGATGCATAACCAAGTGAGCAAGGAACTTATCCCTAAAGTATGGGATATTACTCTGAATTCATAGAAGCCATACTTGTGTGTTACTAGCGAAGTAATTGCGTACTATATTCCAATAAAAAATCATTAAAGTTATATACGCACCTGATCAAATGTTTTAGACAAGTCGTTGCCATCCCACACCTCCATGAATTGCATCATGAAAACACCACAATCATACCTAACGGTATATAATGACATGAATGTTAGAAGCTAACATAGGTAATTATCGAAACTAACCAACTTTGCTTACCCATTGCTTTGGTGTGGGACACTAACATGACACAACTCCCAGTGTAAAAGTGCAAGGTCATCATCACCGCCAAAGAAACGTAAGAGCTCTTCCATGGACTTGGTCTACAAGTGATGAAGCGAGTGTCAATATCAAAATTTTTGTAAATGTTATTAGAAAATTTCATTAATAAAAAAATCACCTGTTTCGAAATTAAAGACTTATGGCCTGCACGAGATTTCCCATCGTATGAGTCAAGCACATCTATTCTAGACTCTGCTAGGTTTAGAACTAAAAGAAACCAATGATTCCGGAGATGCAAGGGAACAAATATCTACATACAAGTAAGAGAACCTTATAAGGAAAAACCCATTAAAGACCCTGGTAAAGTAAGGATAAAAGCATAACAAATCTAAAACAAATGGATTGTGAAGTTCGCACAATCCATTGCATCCCAAGAAAATTACCAGATTGCATTTAACCACTGAATACCGTAGTCGCTGCGGATCGAAGTAAGGGCGCAAGTCTTCGAGAGAACCACGATTAGGATTCATTATCCAATCCTGTATAATATATAAAAAGAAATTTTATTCATTAGTGTGGCCTTAAAAAACAACAATTGGAAATAAGCTAATGACTACTAGTGCTGTTACAAAAAGTACTTACGGAAACATATGTCGGGCAATAATGCCTGGTGACTTTGCGGCTACTCGATAATTGTTGTGTCTTTATAAGACACGCTCCGAAAGCATTGATAACCTATAAAAATACAAGATGAGATATAACATATAAATTGAACAACCAATTCATTATTCACAAGTTGTCTTTCTCATACCACACTATTAATATGTTTGTTGTCAAACAAGCATGCCAATTCAGATGCCGACGCATGAATGGAATCGAACTTGAATATAATTTCTCTGAAAAAACGAGGAGGAATTATTCACTACGAACTAAAATACATAAATAACATTCACAAGTTAGTTTAAGAATAATATCTTACTCAGAACGTTTGTTTTGGCGAACGTATTGTACGACTAGGCGTGCTTCTGTAGGCAATCGAGGACGCCTACAATTGGCAACATATGGAGTGCGATAGTGTCTCGCACGCTGCTTCTTGCGGTTCCCCCTTCGCAATTCGTTTATCTCACTCCCAATGCCTTCTCGAATGGGTACTGTAGGCACCTCATCCATCTACATTTCATCTTCCTTGTCTGAAATATTTGATGATCCGAGAGCATCAGTGTGATCACCGCGCTCGTGGGTGCCATGATAGGAGGGTGAAATCCTTCCTGCATCCGGAACATCGGGAATGAAAGGCTCGGGAGCATCTACTAAATCAGTGCTCTCAAGTGACACGTGGATATCAGGGGGGCGGACAGTTTCCCTTGACTTCACATGATCTAGCATCTCGCTATACACGTTCAATATTTTCGTGAGATGACCTTGAATAACCTGGGATACACAACACACAAGCGTAACCCAAATTGATTTATTCTTAATAAAAAAACTTGAGAAAGGGAGGAAAAAAAAACCAATCTTACAGGATCTGGATCTCCACGAAATTGGCTTAGATCAATGAAATTTAGTTCATGTGCTTCGCTTGGTGCCTCGCTTGGTGCCTCATCTTCGACACGGCACTCGGTACGATGCTCCAACACCTACAATATTTAACGTGATTATTACCAAGTACATAGAAATGCTGCACTATCTTGAAAATTGACAAGGAAACCTACAATAATCAGTTCAATTCAAATATCTATATTTATACCTTCCCATTTCCAAAACCACCGAGCTTCATTTCATCTTTCTCCCTTTGAATAATCAACTCATCTGTCCACGCTGCCATACGTGAAGTAGTGGGATGTGTTGCTTCACCAACAATCATCCGATCGAAATACAAAAACTAAGCAACATATAACTATCATCAGAACACGCCTTTCAATGAATATATGTTACAGAATGAGCAATGCATGTATCAAATACTATACATACCTGTAAGAATAACAAGCAGCCATTGACGCTTTTTCGTTTGCCTTTTTGAAACTCGGCTACGTGATGCATCAATGTATCCAAAAGATACTTCCCCCAATTGTATCCTCCTATCTTCTCTACATCGACCAACAAGGGAAGATATGATGCATTCACATCAATCTTTGAAGACGGATTTACTAATGTCGACAAAGAATACAAGACAAAAGAACGAATCAACTCATGATCATTCTGTGGGCTCTTCAGGCTCTTCTCAACATTCTTAATTGGGATGCTTCCATTTTTTACCCCATAAAATCTATGCAACTCTGTCATATCGGGGATATCTGATTTAGTTGTATCAACATCTATCCCCGTAATGGGTAACCCAATTATCATCTCTACATCGTGTGCATCGAAGAAAATATTCTGTACCCCAACTTTGATACATCTATTCTTAGTATCTACCTTCGCAAGAATCCAATGACATAGCCGACGATGAAGCTTTTTTGTGCATAAATTCAGCAGGCAATAAAAACCACTGTCTCTAAGGCATCTCTCCTGAGAATCGGTGAATGTAATGGCGTTCATCAATGCAATGAACCGACCAGGTGAACAACGTGTCTATATCAGAGCCTACCAAGAAACAAAGATAAAAGAAAAGAACATGTCAGTCTCAAATAAGTATCCACAACAATTCCATTTGTAAATAATAAATTCCACGAACCTGCTGCTTTTTCTGTGCCCCTTGTTGTGGGACAGCCCTGTTGTATTCCTCCCACTCAAGCCGTGAACGTCTCTTAAATTCTTCTTTCTCCGCCTCATTCATCGACTTCCATGCCTCAAGAGCATCCAGGTATAACTGAAACACAGTAAATAAATAGATAAATTCATTTCAATACGATCGACGAAATGTAAATAAACAAAATAACGGATGTTCCTTGATTGTTACCATTGATAATGCCTACCTGATTTTTCGTCGGGATTTGGTCACCTTCACTACAACTATTTATTCTTTCATTTACGTAATACTCTCTGAAAAAAACAGAAGAAAGACCATGACCAAAATAAAATAAGAATTACAAGGATGCAGAAGGAATTACAATAAGGGATTGATTGTTTTGTAAGGGGACAATGATTGGAAAAAAAAGAAGAGGGATGCCAGAATCAAAGAACATTCCCCCCTCTTCCCTTTATAGATAGTATAGATAGATAAAAAATAAATAAATGAAGGAAACTTTACCTGAAGCGTAGCCAACTGTTGCGTGGCCGTTTTCTTCTTGATGATGGTCCAACAATTTCCATTGTAGTCAAACTTGTCCTGCACAATAACAGAGGCAATTTCACAATTCCAATTTCCAGATTCAACGAAAAAATTCTCATTAAAGCTAACAACACTTTATTGGACCAAGAGGCATGCACATATGTGACACTTGTAGCTTAAATGAGTAGAAATACTAAGAAACATAAGAAATGGATGAATTTGGAAGTTGAGTATCCTTGATAATTGATAAAACAATAGAAAATTGGATGAGATGTAGGTATTTTAATCGGAGACCTTAAAAGGGATTTTTGGAGAGTATGAGATGGTGCATATTGAACAATTCAAAAAAACAAACGAGAAAGTACAAACAAGGAACTATACGGAGTTGGTTAGAAATGGTTTGGAACATTAGGTAACTGATAATATGACTTTTGACAGGTTCGAATAGTGTGAAAAATAAATTTTTTTTTATTGTAAATAGTGAGGGTAAGGCTTTACTATAATTATTATTTCTTGAATTGCCATATATCACATTCAAAATCAAATCCCATGGATTGACCCATCACTGACTGTCTTATGATTTGTAGCTTCAGATTTGACATGGGCCTACTCATTCCAATCCCAGTCCCCTGCCCATCCTCTTTTTGCTTGTCCTTGTTTTTGCCACTCAATCTCTCTCTTTCACTCTCTCTCCTTCGTTCGATCACTTCTCCTGTTTGTAAGTTAAACAACTTATCCTGCTTGTTCTTGAATAAGAAATTAGGATGTACGAGTGACATTAGGTTGAAGAATTTTACACACGAGGTATCATTTGATATAAGCTTTCTTGTAGATTTGCTAATTAAGCTCCTCTCGGACTCTCGGAGTAGGTAAAATGAGAAGGGTTAAGGCTAATTATAAAATTTATGTGATCCTAAAGATAATATATTTCTTCAAGTATTCGTATATCATATCAGATAAAAGGGAATCTTAATAAGCTTTTAGCATTACATAAAACAAAGAGAAACTAAGCGATACCAAGCTTAAATAAGATGGCTTGCCCTTGGAGCATCTTTCATTGGATGGCTAGAAGAATTATGCAGCAACTGCAAGGTGCTCCGATTGTTCACACGCTACAACAGAATCTTTGGCAAGAGAAGCACTCAAGGCACAGAACCAGATTTTCGCTAAAAGAAAGCTTCGGCCGAATTAGGACAAATATCTAAGGGAGGTATTTATCACTTTTGTTGGTATATATGATTCTCTAAGTACTTTTAATCTCTAGGTTGGGGTCATGCCTAAACCCCCTCCCTTCCTTTTGGAAGTGCTTAGTACCCGTTTGGGTAATGGGTCGAAGCTTAAATAAGAAAATTAACTAGATAAATAAAAGTGAAACACGGCCATATGATTAATCAAATGTATAAACTGGAAAAGGTACAATTTAAAAGTATATATTTAAGAGAATGTCATATGGATTTTTAAGTGACCAAAAATTGGAAAGGAGAACTAATTAGATTTGAAGCAAAGTAACTAGATTATAATATGAGAGAATAAAATATATAAGGAAATTTCTTTATTTTTCTACTTTTTAATGACTTAATAATTAAAAAGGACTAAGTTACTTAAATTGAAAATTCTATTTTCATGAATGGGACAAGAATGGATTATATATATATATATATATATATATATATATATATATATATATATATATATATATATATATATATATATATAAAATTTGGTGGGATAAGGCATTTGGTTATTGGTTGATTGATTGATTGAAACTTTCATTTCGGAGTTTCTGACCTCTTCGTATTTTGTTATTCCAACATCTTTTTTCCTAGGCTCTCTAGTCACGTTTTACGGCTAGAGAGGATTCCCAAGTACTTTGGATGTGGTTTGGGGCTACAAGCAATCACCAAGGCCTTACACTACAGAAAGGTAGAAGATGAGAGGTTGCTAGAATATAAAGAGGAAACCAGAAATCTAAAGAGAACTTTACCTTAGGTAGCTTGAACACTTGAGGTAGCAATCCAGCACAGTTTTCCCTCTTCTTGCAGAGCTTCCAAGCTTCAAATTATCAGCCCTTTGCAAGAGGAGGACCCCTCTATTTATAGGCAAAGCCAAGGGTAGAAGAGTCCCAAGGGTATGCCAAAAAAGCCTTCTAGATTATTCCAATTCTCCTTAAAGGCTTGAATTGGAGTAATTTAGCAAGTTTCGGAGGGTGAAATAGGGAGTTCAAGTCCCTGAGAGAGAGGTAATATGCATAAATAAGGCTCAGAGATCGAGCCATTTAGCAAATCCCCGAAACAGCCAAAACCGTATACTCAGTGCGGTTTCTACAGAACCATCACTATATGTGCGGTTTCTATGCAAATTCATCTCAACCGCACATACAAGGCGGTTCCAATTCAGTTGCGCTCGTCATGATTGCTGTCGACGTGTCTCAACGGCCGAAGCTTCCGGAAGCCACGTGGCAGCCTGCGCGATAAGCATGAATATCAACCGTGCTGTGTATACGATTACAACCGCACATACAGAGCGATTGAGACCAAAATAACAAAAACCGCACATTCAGTACGGTTAGCACCTTTTTTGAGTGTTTTTGAGTTTTTGACATATGTCAAGGCTCAAATAAGGCATTTAAAGTTATTTTTGAGGGTTATCTTATTTTGAGGTGCAATTTGGGGTGTCTACACCAAGCCAAGTATGCTACTGTTGTGTGCACTAGCTTTGCTCCGTTTACTTGCTGTTTTTATACATAGGAGTATCATCCCTTCCCTTCTTTTGTAGTTACTGTTCTTAACACCCCAGGAAGTTTTTCTTTATTATAAATCAGTAGGCATGCAAGGCATCTTAGAGTTGCTGCTGGCGGCAGTAGCAGCACCACCTGTCCCTTGCCTTAATGAATTTGAGTTGTATGCCATGCCTTAATGTGCGTATCATGAATAAGGGATCTCATTGCCATGCTCCCCCACCCCACTTTCCACTAATTCCAGCCCATTGGTAGCATGTTTAAAACCTTTTCTTTTGGTTGCTACCCTGTGCACCTACACACTTGCAGCATTTATTTCTCATGTACTAATGTTTAGCTTGCTTGCCTTCATGTCCATTGAGTGCATGCATGAACTCCTCCCACCCTAGTGACAGGCTAAGGTCACCTCCTATCCATGCCACCCTCTCCATTTTGCATGAATTTGAGCCCAAAGGTATACTGCCCCTGTATGATGCCCATGAAGACAAGCATATACATTTCATAGCATGAAGCATACTTTAAGCATCTCTCTTATCTGTTTCTTATTAACATTTACACTTGCTGTTTGAGGAACTCTAGAGACCAAACAGGGACACCTTGGTCCCTGTTTTATTGGTATACATGATCCAAAATAGAAGAGGCAACCTCAATGCCTCTTCCCCCACTTTCCTTGCTGTAGGAACCAACAAAAGAGACCAAAGGTGAGGAAAGTCCCTGTCTCCAGAGCCTGTGTGGGGCCTTCCCAAGGGCCCACAAGATCATAGAGCACCCTTGGAAAGCCTGCAAGCATGATCCATTTGAAAAAATTCGAAAACCAACTCTCTGCTAGCTGATCCGACAACTCAGGTCGGATCAACATGCCCCATTGTGTGTCCGAAATTCAATTTCGGATACATTGTAATTTTGGCATATCCGAAATTGAATTTCGGATACACTGTGTTTTTTATGTATCCGAAAATTAATTTCGGATACACTATCCTCAACCCAATTTTGTGCCTGTTTTGTGGTATTTGCATTTTTTTATGTTCTTCCAATCAAACCAAGGGAACCAATAGGGTTTCCGGGTCATCCGAAAACCCAACAAGGGACATGGACCGCCGGTCCAACCAGGAACATTGGTGGGCCTTCCAACGGGGCCCACCAAGCCCGACAGATACAAATGGGGCATGGACATGCAACTTAACCAAAATTAACCAAACTGGGTGGGCCAAACCCAATGCGGCCCATCCGAAAGCCCGATTGTATCATGAGGTGATAATTAGCATGGTTTGGCCGAGACCAAGGGCAAAGGCCTACCGGGCCCACCAAGCCCACTAACCAAGCAAGCAAGGGCTCAAGCCCTAACTTGAAAGAAAACCTTGGGCTTTCCAGCCCAAGTCTAGACTACGGGCCCCAAGCCCAGTGACCAGCCCATTTTGGCAAATCTAAGAAAATAACTTAAAAACTCTTGGCAACACTTGTGTGGCCCACCCAGGGGCTCGCAAACCAATACCGGCCCACTTTTTGCATGAAAATCATTTAAAACTCCAATTTAAAACATAAATAAAATCAATTCATTTCACCTAAGCCCTAAAGGGCCTCCCAGACTTAGACGGAAGCCCACCAAGGGACATGTGGGCTTGACCAAAGCCCACCAAGGCATCCATGGGCCTTCCAACGAGGCTCGCGCAATCAGACTCAGATCACTTTAAAGCTAAAAAGATAAAATCAAACAAAAAGGAGGATCCACCCCACTTTGACAGTCCTCACCAGACTCAATAAATTTGCATGTTGGAATAGGAATCGGGTGAGATAGACCAACACTAACTCAAAACCAGGAAAACCTATGGGACCCGTCATCCGACGGAGCGGACCAGGGTGTCTACGGACTTTCTCGAACCGTAACCGAGAGCTTGCTTAGAATCTCTGTAAGTGTGAAAACTCACACTCCTTTTATGGCAAATGTTTGACAAATTATGTCTTCTAATGAAGCTTCAAGATGTGCAGATTAAATAATGAAAATTCAGTGAATTGAGTAAAGAAGAAGAAGACGATGCTGCCACACAGCTACCACGCCGCTGGTAGCTCAAGGAAATGAAAGATTTTCTAGATAGAGCATTTCTTGTAAAGGCACTTGCGAAGATCAACGCCGCTGCCACTCCGCTGGCAGCGCATAAGTGAATCAGTGCTTTGAAAGTAGGCACGTGCACTAGCGTCGTAAGGCGACGCCGACACGCCGCTGGTAGCGCAGAGCGAGATTGAAGATTATATGATCAGCTGTGCACATGCCGCGTTCTCTCCCGCTAGCAGCTCGCTGGCAGCGCGCCCTTAACTGATTCAACCTGTTCTGAGCGAGACTTGAGTTCGCTTCCAGCCGTCTACCCCGATCGCACCACGACGCCACCAGCGCGATGCGATCTGAGTTTCTTCTATAAATAGACGAGCTGTATTTGTTTTGAGAGGACTTTTTTCTTTGGATCAATTTGATTTCGGATCTTGAGGTGTTTGAGATTCGATCAAATCTTCTTTAGAGAGTCGGCGATCGAGTGAGGGGGAGATTTGAGATAGATCACCTGGAATTGAAGGTAGAGGATTCCTCTTCAATTCGGAACTTCATATGATCGTGTTATCGCCTGGACTGGTGATCGGCTTTGATTGATGCATAGGTGGATTCCTACTGCATTGGATCGTCTCAGTGGATTTTGAGGTGATTGTTGCGATCTGAATTAATCGTGTTCTGCAGCTTGTGGATTCAAGCTATGTTGCAGTTCGTGGATTCGAACTGTGGATCACTGGTGAGTGATTGTTTGCGATCTGGATTGATCGTGTTCTGCAGCTTGTGGATTCAAGCTGTGTTGCAGTTCGTGGATTCGAACTGTGGTTTGCTGTTGAGTGAGTTCAATTGTAAAGGTTAAGTATGTGCTCCTTTGTAATTGTCTTTTCATTCAATAGTGGAATTTCGAAGGGTTAGTCGCCTCATATAGACTCGAGGTTTTTCCTGGATCTGGATTCAGGTTTCCTCGTATAATTCTCTGTGTGTTTGTTTCCGCATTGTTAAATTCTTAATTGTTGTAGATCGTGGACCTATAGAGTAGTTCTCTACTCTTTCAATTGGTATCAGAGCCTGTTCACTTTGAATTGTTATACAAAGTGTGATCTAGATCTATAGCATGGTTTTTGGAAAAGAAGGAGGATCTGCCTCTAGACCTCCATTATTTGAAGGTAACAATTACTCTTACTGGAAAGCTAGGATGAGAGCTTCCCTGAAGTCTATTGATGAGCGTGTCTGGCTCTCTGTGTGTAATGGTTATCATCCACCAGAAATCACAACAGAAGGAGGTGTTGTGATGCCTAAACCTCATGATCAGTGGAATAAAATTGAATCTGATCTATGTGGATGGAACAACAAGGCAATGAATGCCTTATTTTGTGCTGTTAGTGTTGAGGAATTTAGGAGAATTTCCTCATGTGAAGTAGCTAAGGAAGCTTGGGACATACTTGAGGTCACTCATGAAGGAACCTCAGCTGTCAAGCTGTCCAGACTTCAAAGACTTACTACATCTTTTGAAACTCTATATATGAAAGATGATGAGTCTTTTGATGAATTTTATGCTAGACTATCTGATATTGTTAATTCTAGCTTTAATCTTGGAGAAAAGATATCTAATTCCAAGGTTGTTAGAAAGATCTTGAGATCTTTGCCTGAAAAGTACAGACCAAAAGTTACTGCCATTCAAGAGGCAAAAGATGTGGATAACATGAGAATTGAAGATCTGGTAGGATCTTTACAGACTTATGAGCTAGATTTGAATATTCCTAAAAGAAGTAAAGGAATAGCTCTAAAATCTGTAAATAATGAAGAATCTGATGATTCTGATATTGATATGGATGAACTTGTTCTCTTAGCTAAAAAGTTTAAGAGAATGTTTAAAAAGAGACAATTCAATCCTTCATCATCCATGGACAGATCAAAAAGGAGATCTGATAAGAAAATCTCTGATCTAAGGAAGGAGAAGAAATTTTCTCAGAATGATGAAGTTCAATGTTACAAATGTAGAGGATTTGGACATGTTGCTTCTGATTGTCCCTCAAAGGATAAAAAGAAAAAGACAAATTATCAGGTTACTTGGGATGACAGTAATACTGAAAATTCTTCACAATCTGATGAGGATATTTCTGCTAATTTTACTGCTTTTAATTCTTTTTACTCATCTTCTTCTGGTAGTTCAATTTCTGGCATTGTAGGAGATAATAAAGAAAGTTTATCAGATGATGAAGAAGAACTACAAGAAGCATACAATCAGCTGTATAAGGAATTCAATAGAGCTCAGAAGAAAGTCAAGAAACTGAGTAAGAAATTGAAGGACTCAGATACAAAGAAGAATAAAGCTCTTGCAGAAATAGATTCATTAAACAAGAAGCTACTTGAAAGACATGTCAAAGAAAAGTTTCTGGTAACCTCTTTGACTGAAATAACTGAAAAAATAAAAGAAAAGGAAGTTCAGATTTCTTCACTTCAAGGTAAAGTTATTGAACTTGAGAAATTGTCAAATTCAATTAAGTCTAATGTGTCAAATGTTTCTGCAGGAAATCATCAAATTGAAGAAATTTGGAAAAATCAAAGAAGAGCTGGAAACAGGCATGGAATTGGATATAAAGGAAGCTCAGTTCAGAAAAATTCATAAGTGAAAGAGATTATTTTTGTTTCAGAAAATAGTCAAAAAGGAAAGGAAAAAATTGATGAGGAATCAACTTCAAAGGAAGTTGCTGAAAGCTCAAAATCTGCTGTAAGTAATCAAAACCAGGAACTTTCACAGAACATTTCTGCTGGAGAAGTAAGCTCAACAGGTAAATCTTCAAAATCTGAAAAATCTAAATCTGTTCAGTTTAGAAATTCTGTAAAATCTGCAAATTTTGACTCTTCTGAATATAGATTCATACCTGTGTGCCATCATTGCAATAAAAGAGGTCATATAAGACCAAAATGTCATATTTTGCATGGTTTTCCCAAGGGATAATTTGATAGTAAAAGGAAAGTAAATCAAAGTCAGCCTTTGGATTTATATAACAGATTTGATTCCTTGTTAAAATTGACTGAATCATTAAATAAGGAAGTTACAAATCTGTCAAAGAAACTATCTTCAAAACCTCAAATTGTTAATGAAGGTATTTCTCAGAAAACTCTTGAAAAACAGATTTGGGTTAGAAAAGACTCTTTAGTTGCTAATGTTGTTCATACTGCTCTGAAAGTTCATGATGTCAACATGTGGTACTTGGATAGTGGTTGTTCAATACACATGTGTGGTCATAAGGCTATGTTCAGTACTTTTGAAGAATATTTTGGTGGAAGTGTAACATTTGGTGATGGAAGCACTTCCCAGGTCAAAGGTAAAGGAACTGTTACTGGTCCTAATGGAGTTTGTCTAAAGAATGTTCTATTTGTATCTGGTTTGAAGGCAAATCTAATCAGTATCAGCCAGTTATGTGATTCCAGATTATTTGTTAATTTTACCAGAAAAGAATGCAAAATTTTGGATAAATCTGGTAGAACTGTTCTTGTAGGTGTAAGAACAAGTGACAATTGCTATGGAATCATTGGAAACAATGAGAGTTCTTTAAAATCTTCCATATGCAATGAAATTGATTTGTGGCATAGAAGACTTGGTCACATTAACTATAGAGATTTGTCAAAAATCTCTAAGTCTGAATTGGTTAGAGGAATTCCCAACTTTGGGAACAATAAAAAGAAAGGAATGTGTGGTCCTTGCAATCAAGGAAAGCAAATCAAAGCCACACACAAGAAAACCAACATTGTAGGAACATCAAGACCATTAGAACTGATTCATATGGATTTAATGGGACCTACAAAGACTGAAAGTCTGGGAGGAAAGAGATATATCTTTGTTGCTGTAGATGACTACAGCAGATATACCTGGGTAAACTTTCTAAGAGAAAAATCTGAATGTTTTAACTGTTTTAAACATCTGTGCTGTCAAATTCAAGTTGAAAAGAACTTGCAAATAGGGAAGATTGTTAGGATCAGATCTGATCATGGGACAGAATTTGAAAATCAGATGTTTTCAAATTTCTGTGAAGAACAAGGAATCAAACATGAATTCTCTGCTCCTAAGACCCCACAACAAAATGGAGTTGTGGAAAGGAAGAACAAAGTTTTGCAAGAAATGGCTAGAACTATGATGATAGCCAAGAGAGTTTCAACAAAATTCTGGGCTGAAGCTATAAACACTGCCTGTTACATAAGTAACAGAGTTTATGTCAGATCTGGGTGGAAACAAACTCCCTATGAACTTTGGAAAGGAAAACAGCCAAACTTGAAATATTTCAGAGTCTTTGGAAGTAAATGCTATATCCTAAGGGACAGAGAAAATCTAGGAAAATTTGATTCTAGAAGTGATGAAGGAATTTTTCTAGGATATTCTTCTTCAAGTAGAGCATACAAAGTTTTTAACTTGCAAAAATCTGTTGTAATGGAATCTATTAATATGCTAATAGATGATGAAGGTATTGACAGTGAATTTTTGCATGCTGTAGATGAAGAGGATGAACTCAGAGATGCATCCCCAAGCAATGAAGTTATTCCTCTGACTAGAACTCTCAAAGACCACCCAACTGAGCAAATTGTTGGAAAAATTTCAGATGGAGTAAGAACAAGACATCAACTGCAGAATGAGGTAAGATTTTCTTCCTACTTATCTCAATTTGAGCCAAAATCTTATAAAGATGCTTTGTTGGATGATTCTTGGTTAAATGCTATGCATGAAAAACTAAATCAATTTACTAGAAATAATGTTTGGGAATTGGTTGAAAGACCTTCTGATCTGAATGTAATAGGAACCAAGTGGATTTTTAAGAACAAATCTGATGAGAATGGAGTAGTAACCAGAAATAAGGCTAGGCTTGTTGCTCAGGGGTATACTCAAGTAGAAGGAATAGATTTTGATGAAACCTTTGCTCCTGTAGCTAGGTTAGAATCTATCAGATTGCTGCTGTCTATTGCTTGTTTTTTACAGTTTAAACTGTTTCAAATGGATGTTAAGAGTGCTTTTTTAAATGGATATTTGAATGAAGAGGTCTATGTAGAGCAACCTAAAGGATTTGAGGACTCTAATTATCCTAAACATGTGTATAAGCTGAACAAGGCACTGTGTGGACTCAAACAAGCTCCTAGAGCTTGGTATGAGAGACTTACCTCTTTTTTACTTGAATCTGGATTTATTAGAGGAAATGTGGATAAAACTCTGTTTATTTAAAGAGAGTCCAAGCATATTTTGATTGCTCAAATATATGTTGATGATATAGTATTTGGATCCACTTCTGAAAAACATGCTCATTCTTTTGGAGACTTAATGAAGAGTGAATTTGAGATGAGTATAATGGGTGAACTGAATTTTTTCTTAGGTCTTCAGATTTATCAATCTCAACAAGGAATTTTTTTCTCTCAAGCAAAATATTCAAGAAATCTTGTTAAGAGATTCAGCTTAACTCATCCAAAACATGCTAGGACTCCTATGAGTACTAGCTTAAAGCTTGGAAAAGATGAATCTGGAAAAGTTGTAGACCCTACCCTGTACAGAGGAATGATTGGGAGTCTACTGTACTTAACAGCAAGTAGACCTGATATAAGCTTTAGTGTTGGAGTTTGTGCTAGATATCAGGCTAATCCTAAAGAATCTCATCTGAATGTTGTGAAAAGGATTATAAAATATGTTAATGGAACTGTTGATCTGGGAATCTGGTTTTCCAAAGAGACAAACCCACATCTTACTGGATACACTGATGCTGATTGGGCTGGGTATATGGATGACAGAAAAAGCACCTCTGGTGGTTGCTTTTACATGGGTAATAATCTCATAGCCTGGTTAAGCAAGAAGCAAAACTGTGTTTCTCTGAGTACTGCTGAAGCTGAGTATATTGCTACAGGAAGCAGTTGTACTCAACTTATCTGGATGAAACAAATGTTATCTGATTATGGGTTAGATCAAGATCAAATGATTCTCGTCTGTGACAATCAAAGTGCCATAAATATCTCCAAGAATCCTGTTCAACACTCAAGGACCAAACATATAGATATCAGGCATCACTTTATAAGAGAGTTGATTGAAGACAAAACTGTTATGATTGAATATATATCTACTGAAAAACAGTTGGCTGACATTTTTACTAAACCTTTAGATCAGAACAGATTTGAAACTCTTAGGAAATCCCTAGGAGTATGCTCTCAAAATTGAAAATCAGGTTCTGTTTTGAGTTAATTTTGATGTAAATTGTCTTACATGTCTGTTCAAAATGAATTTGTGTGTTCTTGTTACTAAAATCTGTATTCAGGAAGATTGAATCTATGCATATTGACAGAGATGTCTTATTTTTAACCAGCAACTTTGTCTAAAACACCTTTACGTATTGAAGCTTATTGTGTGTTAAAGCTTGGGATCTATAGGCTATCACCTTTATGAAAAGAAAAGTTTTGGAAATGGCTACCATAGAGATTAGAGTGAAAGCCACTGTAAATCTCAAAAAGAAAAAGAGAAAGAAGGTATATTCTTAGAATGAAGTGTAAACTCAGGTTTTTTAAGGGTCAATGCCTTCTTCAAAAAGAAAAGAAAAAGAGATCAGAAAAGGCTACCTATCTCTGATGTGCGAAAGCCACCAAAATGAAGTTTGGGGTATGTCTATACTTTCCAAGTATGATTACACTGAAATAGCCTTCCATATGTATGAAGTGTAAAAGTCAAAAATGTTGCTCACTTCTCTCAAGCATTGATTCATTAATATGCATATGTGCTCAATATCTTGAAGAAAATTTATAGTATGAGAAACCATGAAGGAAATTTTGCTCTTTGATATGAAATGTACCACATCTGAATTAACTTTGATAGGTTCTTCAAGATCAGTTTTGTGATAAGTACTTCTTGGATTGAATAAGTTGATTATCTGGATGATTTTTAGTTTAGCTAAAATCTTAGCTTTGTGTTTGGATGTATGAGGTTGTCATGAATAATAGTTCAAACCTCTTTTATAAAATTTTGCCTTGAATCTGTGTTTTTCATTGTGTGTGCATGTGCACCTTCTACGTCGCTAGAAGCGTGCATGTAGCCTTCTCCAGTATATCTTGCTTTGGCACATGCCTATTTCTACGTCGCCAGTTGCTCGCTGGCAGCGTATTCTGTTTGCCTATATAAAGGTGAAATCGCGTTCAATTTTTACCCCTGTTCTTTTTCACCTGTCTTCGGTTCCTCTCGCCTCTCGCGTCGTGTTCCTGTGCTGATGTCATTTTCACCTTCCTTCTCCCTGTCCACTGTTCAGGTAAATTTTTTTTTACTGTCTTCATCCTGCTTCTTCATTTTCTGCTTCCTAGTTCAGTAGTCTTCTCTCGTTATTCTAAGCTAGGGTTTGGTAGATTGTTCTGCCATTAGGGCTTTATCGTTCGTTGTTTGTTTCTGTCTGTTTACTCTTTCTCTTTCAATTTTTTCTTCACCATGCCTCTTAAGAGAAAGTCGAGAACTGATTCTCCTTCAACATCGTCTCCTCCTGTGAGGTCTTCTCCTGTTATCTCTTCTCCTCTAGTGAGACCCCCTTCCCCTTCTCATTCCTCTGAACCATTTGTGGGGAATGGTTTATCTGATTTTAATGAGTTCTTCAAGCACAGGCCACTTCTTCTGGAAATGGCCATCAAGCTTGAGTCATTTTCTGAATCTCCTCTCTATTCATTGTTTTCGGACAATGGTTGGAAAAAATTTGCTTTAATCAGTGGTTTTGCATCCGGACCTGGTTCGAGAATTTTATTCGAACCTCCACCATCTCCATCTGGCTAATCAAGGCTTTGTTAAAGCCTATGTCCGAGGTATTTCTTTCGACTTCTCGAAAGAGCTTATAGCCTCTCTGCTTGAACTTCCCATTGTTGATTCTCCCTCCTTTGATTTTCTTGCCACTCATACTGATCCTCCTATGGAGTCCATCATTCCTTCTCTAATTGTTCCAGGTGCTCCTACATCCATAATAAATAAGCCCAACTATATGCCTCATGGCTCTCTTCAAGATCTTCTCCGGATCTTGAATCTGTTTGTGTGTGCTTCTCTTGTTCCCTCAGATCACCATTCTGAGATTTCTCATTCAAGAGCCAGACTTCTTCATGCCATCTGGAACAGAGACAGTGTGTGTATTCCCTCCATCATATTCAATCAAATCCTTCAGTCTCGGAATTTAAAATCCAAGACTGCTGCTCTTCCATTTGGGATTTTCATTTCTTTCATGTGCATTCACCAGGGAATCTTACCGACCCTGCTGAATTGATCATTCATCCCAGACCTCCCATTGATTCCTCCACTCTGACCAGAAGTAAACGAGCAAATCCTTTTCGTTTGGTCTCTTCTGAACCCTCTTCTTCTCAGTCCTCCTTGTCCAGCTCTGATGCTGTGGCAATTATGGAAAAACTGAATTCCATGCAAGCCTCCCAGAAGGCTTTCAATTCTGAAGTTAGGTCTCACATGCTCATGATGAGCATGTTCAAATCAGAGACCCAAGAGAGGCTGGAGAAACTGGCAAAGGATGTTGATTTTACCTGTGGTGAGGTTCAAAGGGATGTTGCTGCTCAGCAACGAATGCAAAATGAAGCAGATCATTTTCTGGAAAGCATTCGGAAGACTCAGCTGGAGATGGATCACAAACTCTGTTAGCTGCACTCCAGATCCCAAGATGCATACAAGCATTACTCAAGGACTTGGGAACCCAAACCACCTTCCAGAAAGGGGGAGTTTTTTGGATGATGCTGCTGGGGTTGTTGTTTTTGTTGATGGTTTTGCTGGGTTGTTGCTGCTGCTTGCTGCTTGTTAATGTTTTTTTTTTGCTTTCCTGTGGATATGATATTTTTGTGTGTGTTCTGTTCTGGTTGTTTCTCCTGAATGAGGGTGTAAAGGGGAGTGATGATTAAGGGGGAGAAATTGTATTTTTCCTTGAACACTGTATATGTTTCTGATCTCTGTATATCTTTTGTAAATGAATGAAATTCTGGATTCTTCAAAATCATTGTGTCTCTCCTTATCAGTGTGGTTTTAAAATTCTTAAATGGAAATCATTATTAACTGAGTTTGATATTAAACACTGTTTTAAGGTTGTTGTCAGGCATTTGCCAAGGGGGAGATTGTAAGTGTGAAAACTCACACTCCTTTTATGGCAAATGTTTGACAAATTATGTCTCCTAATGAAGCTTCAAGATGTGCAGATTAAATAATGAAAATTCAGTGAATTGAGTAAAGAAGAAGAAGACGATGCTGCCACACAACTACCACGCCGCTAGTAGCTCAAGGAAATGAAAGATTTTCTAGATAGAGCATTTCTTGTAAAGGCACTTGCGAAGATCAACGCCGCTGCCACTCCGCTGGCAGCGCATAAGTGAATCAGTGCTTTGAAAGTAGGCACGTGCACTAGCGTCGTAAGGCGACGCCGACACGCCGCTGGTAGCGCAGAGCGAGATTGAAGATTATATGATCAGCTGTGCACATGCCGCGTTCTCTCCCGCTAGCAGCTCGCTGGCAGCGCGCCCTTAACTGATTCGACCTGTTCTGAGCGAGACTTGAGTTCGCTTCCAGCCGTCTACCCCGATCGCACCACGACGCCACCAGCGCGATGCGATATGAGTTTCTTCTATAAATAGACGAGCTGTATTTGTTTTAAGAGGACTTTTTTCTTTGGATCAATTTGATTTCGGATCTTGAGGTGTTTGAGATTCGATCAAATCTTCTTTAGAGAGTCGGCGATCGAGTGAGGGGGAGATCTGAGATAGATCACCTGGAATTGAAGGTAGAGGATTCCTCTTCAATTCGGAACTTCATATGATCGTGTTATCGCCTGGACTGGTGATCGGCTTTGATTGATGCATAGGTGGATTCCTACTGCATTGGATCGTCTCAGTGGATTTTGAGGTGATTGTTGCGATCTGAATTAATCGTGTTCTGCAGCTTGTGGATTCAAGCTGTGTTGCAGTTCGTGGATTCGAACTGTGGATCACTGGTGAGTGATTGTTTGAGATCTGGATTGATCGTGTTCTGCAGCTTGTGGATTCAATCTGTGTTGCAGTTCGTGGATTCGAACTGTGGTTTGCTGTTGAGTGAGTTCATTTGTAAAGGTTAAGTATGTGCTCCTTTGTAATTGTATTTTCATTCAATAGTGGAATTTCGAAGGGTTAGTCGCCTCATATAGACTCGAGGTTTTTCCTGGATCTGGATTCAGGTTTCCTCGTATAATTCTCTGTGTGTTTGTTTCCGCATTGTTAAATTCTTAATTGTTGTAGATCGTGGACCTATAGAGTAGTCCTCTACTCTTTCAATCTCTAGCCGCAGACCGCCTAATAAAAAAACCTAGGCACACAGGTGTCTGCTTGCACCCCATCAGGCAGTGACGACTCCAACTTCCCGTTTTACCCATCCGGAGGCATCCGTACAAAATCCGTGCGCCCCGCCGTGCGATTTCCCATGCGCACATGCGTCTCTTACTAAATGCCGTGAGGAATGAAGAAAATGTTTTAATGCACAGAGGATATTACAAAAGGGAATATGGGTCGAATATTCTATAGATAGAATGAATTTTGGTATGTGGCATCTTGGCAGGATGAAATTGTCTGTTGTTGTATCCTACAACAGACCTAGCAGCCTCTGTGAGATGCTGTCGCATACAGTATCTCATGACCAATGTTTTTCACCTGAAAAATGTGTTTTTTCATTGGAAAATGTAAAAACACAGTGACCATGAGATATTGCATGTGGCAGCATCTCACGGATGCTACTGGGTTTACGGCATAGACCTAGCAGCAGACAATTTCATGCTACCACTTTGCCAGGGGTAGCTTGTGCCATTTGACATAGGCCTCATTTGGCATTAATTTTGGATCAGGCCCAAATGACCCAAAAACTTCTAAACGGCTACCGCACTGATTGAAATCTGTCTAAATTCAAAGCTATGGATCAATCATTATATTGTAAATCTATGAATCCAATATACCGTTTGGATGAATAATAATGTACTATTTGGAAGACTCAAGTTAAATAACATAATAATACTTTTACCAAAAAATCTAAAAATAAATGACATAATAATATAATATTTTATAATAAAACAGAAAAAAATGTAGCAAAACTCTCAAACAAACATTTCTAGCTTTTAACTCGTTTAACAATGAATCTACAAACTGTAGTTACGAACTACCCGAATTTCCCTTCCTCCCCTGTGTATTCACGGAATTGGTTAGACCCTTCGGCTGTCTCTTCTTCCCCAAGTCATCACTGACACGTTCTCAACTTCTTTTTTGGTCTTTTGATATAAGACACCGTCTCCGCGTCTCTTCTTCCCCAAGTTATCACCAACACGGCAACACCCTCTCCTTCACCCATTGGCCGTTGTTTCTAGGGTTCTACGATTCTGCTTCTAGGGTTCACCCATTGGCCGTTGCTGCACAGCAAATCCCTTCACATCACCTCTTCTCCCTTCTCCGCTGCGTAAACGGCATTCGCGCAATTGGCCGTTGTTGCACAGCAAATCTTTCGGCTCCGCTCTTCTCCATCGAACCTTCCATACTTGCATTGGACTCCGGAGTTACAGTCATTATGGCCAACCTCTCTCTACCATTGGGTGCGACGGGGCGGCTGCTGCCAGGGCTTTCTTTGCATAAGTTTCGGATGAAGGTAACGCCTCAGCCACTTCATGCCTTTCACCTTGACGATCAACAGTCCGGCACTTGCATCTGTCGTCGTGAGCGAGCATTCCCAATTTCCGCCTCCCTTGCAGCCTGGATTGTTCCTCTCAGGTATGCATCTGAACAACCCCTCTTCCCCGACAGTGTTCTTCCTCTTTATTGTATCCTCCGCTTCCCAATTTTCGGATTACGGAAATAGAGAGTTGTGCAATGTTAATTGTTAATTGAACGGGAATCAAAGCATTCTGATTGCTGTGTTTTCCTCTATGCATGATGTGGTGTGCGACCTAGCTTATAGTGCTAGATGTTGTTGTCCAGTGAATTGGGCGTCTTCTTACTGCCATCTTCCTATGGACAACTGCTTATCAGTAAGATTGCTACAGAGTTTTACGCCCATTTTTACTGTGCTTTGTTTATGGGACGACCTTGCAACAGTTAAGGGGTTAGATTTTGAAGACCCTCCCTCGTCGCATGATATGGAGTGCGACCTACCTTATAATTCTCTCAGCACTGTCTAGAATGCAACACCAACATTTTTCCTTCTCATGTTTGTGCTTTTTGATTACGGAAACAGACGCCTCTTTCTCTTCTTCTTGTTTTGTCTCTTTTTTGGCTTCGAAGAAACTCACTTAGTCTCTCCTTTTTTCCTTTTCCCGAGCAACGACCCACCTCACTCCCTCCCTCCCCCGCACCGCTCTTGCTGTCTCTGTGAACGGAAATCATCTGCTCAGTTTTTTTTCTCTCCCTCTCTTCCTCTTTTGGGAAGAAGAAGATAATGGATGAGATGGATGTTGAAGTGATTTTTTGTGCAGAATTCCGAGCCTCCGCTCTACGCCGTTGCCTCTGTTTCGGCTTCAGTTCTACCTGGATCAGTTATGGTGCCCACAAAGCGATTTCCAGTGTTCCGACGCAGTTCGGTTCGTATGCCTTACATTCTTCATAATATTGTGTGTTCTCCAAGTTTATAGCTTTGATTATGTCATGCGATTCTTTCTAAGCCTGTTGTTTTTGCATTTATCTGTAATGTGGATTCTCTACATTTGGCGACTGACATTTTTGTTTCCTGGATTTTCTATTTTGCTTCATGGATTAATGATGATTGCATAATTGAAATCAAGTGACGTTTGACAAATTAGATTCTGAGAGTAAACTTTTAGCATTTTCTAATCATTGATGAGCTTTGCTGCATATTACATAATTCCTAAACATTTCCTCAATTTTTCTTATTGGGTACCTAATTTGTAGGAGGAATTATTATATGCTATCTTCTAGGTTATGGAGACACTGATCCAAAATTATTTTCTTTTCTAGATAGGGTCTGGTTCAGAGTATAGGCAAAACTGAACTAGAACCAAATCATAAATATCCATACTAGGAGCAACAAGAGTGATACTCAATGTAACCATGATGCTAATATTTGTTTGCCAATGTTATGTTGACATCGTCGGTCAGTGGGTCATGACTCTTCTGTGCCTGTACTAACATGCAACATAGATTGTTTGAATAGTCTTATATCTTGACCCAAGTATTCATTTACATGCTTACCTGATAAAAATTTGTGCTCTTTTCTACTTGCAAGCACTATTGCATTGGATGATTCACTTTGAACTGCTTCTTTTTATTGTTGTTATACATGTTTCAGCTATCAAAGAGTAATGCAACTCTGGTTATATTGTGTTATTTTCCGCAGTTTACTAAAATATACATCTTTATTTTGAACTGCAGCTTTGACACTTTGATCTTCATGAATTCAGGAAGTACTGTTGTATCCTCTGTTTCCTGTAAATCGGGAAATAAGAACAACTTCTTCTGGATTTTGGTCTGCTTGCTTCTGAGGTTCCTGGGAACTCCTATTGCATTTGTGAACTTCCAACTATTTAAGGCTATTGTTAGAAATCCCTCATCAACAGTTTGCGTGGAGTTTTTTGGAGGGAACAATCCATAGGATCGACTGATTCCTATCTTTCTGCAACACTTGGCCATTATTTGATATTCAGCAACATGGTTTCCTCTCAATTTTCCAGTCTGACCAAGACATGCATGTCTAAGTCCTTTATATGCCCTTTGGTTCTTCCTGTAGGGCCTCCAGATAGTTTCTCCTCAGATTATGCTGAATTTGACTTTCCTGATGTATTTGGTCCAGCACCAGTTCAAGCCTCAATTGAATCAATTTTAGTGGATTCTGGAAATTCAAAGACTGCACTAGATGCAAGTGAATTCATTTACGATGAGCCAGCAGTCATCTATAGCCGGTCTCATTCTTTGGTGGGGCCAACACCTTGTGTTAATCAAACATTGAAACTGAACAAGCTGACCTTACATGAGACAGATGTTTCACTGGAAGAACTACAGGATAATCAAGATGACATTGTGGAGAAGCCTCTTGACCATGCTGACGATCAGTCAGTGACAAGCCAGATTGTAGGACTTGATGACTTTGAAATTATGAAAGTTGTAGGATGAGGTGCATTTGCAAAAGTGTATCAAGTAAGGAAGAAGGGTACTTCAGAAATATATGCAATGAAGGTAATGCGTAAAGATAAGATTATGGAGAAGAATCATGCAGAATACATGAAAGCTGAGAGGGACATTCTAACAAACGTGGATCACCCCTTCATTGTACCGCTAAGATACTCATTCCAAGTAATTACTTACCCCAATCAGTAAATCATTACCAAAATTAGAGCTTTCCTTCTTTAATTTTTTATGGCATGAAAAGATATGATAATATGAACTTCCAGTTGTGGGGTTTATGCACCCAGAGAGGAGGCCTTAAGCACTACTAAGGTAGCCATATTTCAGTCAATCTGGACAAACCATTTAATAGCCTTACTAATGAGTCTCCGTGCTCAAAATCAGATTGGTCATTTCTAAGCACCTGATTTTTATATACCTTTTTGTACTTGCACGCCTATATCCATGATTAGAATGACGATGACAAAATCGTATGGTCCCCTTTTTCGATGCACTTGATCTATTTGGTGGGATCAATTGGATAATGATTCCCAATCCTCTGCAGCAGCTGCCCGTTTGGCTAATTGTGTTTCTTAGCGATGGCTTTGATACAAGACCCTCTAGGCAGCGGTTAATTTGTCCAGTCTTGAAAAGATGATAAGAGGTTTCTGCATATCTATGATAAGAGGTTTCTTCCAACAAAATTTGTGGACTTTCTAGGTTTTGACGAACAAACAATTAATATATCTTCTTAATTTTGCAATCTATAAGCTTCTCCTCCCACTTCTCCTTCATTATTGCCTTTAATTTTTTTATTTGTCACGCAGACTAAGTACAGACTTTACCTTGTGCTGGATTTTGTAAATGGGGGTCACCTATCTTTTCAGCTCTATCACCATGGCCTTTTCAGGTATTAACTTCTTTGGATGACTATCAAATATACTGAAGGCATTGGCTCTTAACATGGGATTTGTTTGCAGGGAGGATTTGGCATGGATATATATGACTGAGATAGTTTCTGCTGTTTCTCACCTCCATGCTAATGGAATAATGCATAGGGATCTAAAACCAGAAAAAATCCTCCTAGATGCAGATGGCCATGTGAGATCTTTTCTCCCTCTCTCTCTCTCTCACCCCCTCCCCTCTTTCCTAATATAATTTGCCATTGATTTATATTTTTATTGATTTCAGCCTAATTTTTTTTTTCTAATAACAATTTTCTTCAGGCTATGTTGACGGATTTTGGGTTGGCAAAACAATTTGAAGAGAACACACGATCAAACTCCATGTGTGGAACCTTAGAGTATATGGCACCTGAAGTTATTCTTGGCAAGGGTCACAACAAGGCTGCAGGCTGGTGGAGTGTGGGAATATTGCTATTTGAGATGCTCACTGGAAAGGTTAGTAGGCTTTTATGGTTGCCCTCCAAATACCTGATAGGAGAAAAGTATTTCTCTGAAGCCCCTTGCATATGTCCATACTTGAATTCTTTATTAATTTGGGGCAATTTTTTTTATATCTTTTCCATTAATTCCTGTTAAATGAAGAAACTTCCTATTGGCATGGTTTCGAAAATCAGAATTTTAACATGGCTGAGTTCATGACTTAACTTGGCTGAGTTCTAAATCAATAAGAAAGTTTCTAAAATTGGTGGGAACCATAGAAGTTAAATTTGAGCTTAAGTGTTTCGAAAAATGGGCTGATTGGTTGATTTGCTGACTAGACAACTAAGTTGTTTTATTCAAACCTCTGTCTGATACAGTTATTTGACCAGTGCTAACCAGAAAAGTCTTTTGGACCAATTAAAGGTGGACAAATAGGCGGTTGAGCTGGACTGGCCACCTCACTGGTTCAATGCAACATTGAGTTGAATGAAAGGGAAGTGAAGAACTTATTTTTGTTATCTTGGAAAGTTGGTGCGGCTAGATTATATGGAGCATTTTCCTAATGCTTCTTGTATCATAAGAAAAGCTGAAACTGTTATTTAGCACAAGGTAGATAATTGATAACTTTGTTTTTTTGGTCTAAAGAGAAAAATTGCGGGAAAGTCATGAATATCGGGTCCCTAATAACACACCAACCCTTCATATTCAGTCAAAAAATTAGAAAAAGCCATTTACCTGTACAACACAAATTTAATGATTCTCACTGTTTTTCTTTTGGGGAAAAAAAACAAAAGAAGTGATTCTCAAATCATTTAAGATTATGTTGATTATGAAAGGTAGATAAAACCTGCCTGTGTGATTGAGCCCAGGAAATGGCAACTGAGCTTAAAAATCCCAAAAAAGTGTTTCCCAGTTATAGAAGCTGAAGTTTGTACTTGCTTTATCAATATTTTGTTAAGTTTCTTTTGATTTCACTTTTACCTATGCAGCTGCCTTTTGTTTGTGGAAATCGAGGGAAGATCCAGCAGAGGATGATTAAAGATAAAATAAAGTTGCCAGCATTTTTGTCAAGTGAACCGCATTCCAGGTATATCCTCTTTTATATGCTTCTCAGTTTATGCAGTAGCATCCTGAGGCTTGATTCTTAAATGAAAGCCATGAATATTCCCTATCACAAGCAATTTCATCTTGGTTCCAATTCATAGAAGTGACTGTCATAGTTAAACAAGTCTACAGTGGTGGTTGAGTATATTTTTTATTCTAAATTTAAAACGAATAGTTTGTTATTGTAAGATTATGTATCTCATATTATTTTCATGGTTTTGAAGATTGATACCGGCTACAATGATTCTTGTTATTCTCTTTCCTTTAATTTCAATGTTTACATTGTCATCATATAGCATGATTGTTAGTTGTAATTACCTCCAATTTTACCCATGAAAAGATCTCCTACACAAATGCCATTGATCTCTTAAAGAAGGTATGACTTCAATCCATGTTTTTTGGAATTTTTCATTTATGTACATATTTTAACTTATTGCCATGGAAGCTCCATCTGTGTTATTTTATAGACCAAGTAGGTTACAAATAAGACATTTGAAGAAAAACTAGAATGGGGTGTCTCTCTAGCTGAATAACACGAAAGGTATGCATAATATGTCACTTTCTCTTTTTAAAATAAGGTGAATGAATAGGTGGAAATATGAAGGGAGAGCTCAACCATTTGACTCTGTAATTGAAATTGGGTTTTGAAATCCAATGCCTTTTGGCCCTGGAATGCACAGGGGCAGAGGAACAGAGCAGGGAGAAGATAATTGGCTGTGAGTTCTTTTGACCTATCTTAAAGGTTACAGGATATTGGTTTCTGCCATCTGTGGTCTTTGAACCCAGTGAGCTTCCATCAGCATTATTGGTTAAACCAGTGCGAAATTTATTATAGTGTTTCTGTGAATGTTTATGCTCACATGCATGCAACCTATATATGTTTGTGCTTACATTCTTGTTGTATGAAGGCAACACCAATTAATTTTTCAACTTTATTATAATAATGAAAGATACTTGGCAGATGAGGTCTACAATCGGCCCGTAGTTATATAAAACCATCCTAAAGAAATTAAGCCGTTTTACATGCGCTTTAACAATGATGCAAAAACAGTTGCAGCAGTTGATATTATTGTACCAAAGGTATCATTCAAATGTTAGTGGAGACAACATAGTCTTTTTTTTCTTTCCTTCTCCCGTTTGGTTCTTTTGATTATCTAAAAGTTTAATTTGGAAGTTGGCTGCAAATTTTGTCTTACTAATTTGAGATCCTTTTGATTTCCTTTTCACTATCAGTATCTTGTCCTTTCTAAATCTTTTCTGCAATTTTAGGAGTAAAATTGACTTGGACACAGATGTCACAACCATCAAGGAACAAATAGTTTTGAATGATTGGTATTAAACAAGGCGTTTGGATAGAATGAACTTGTAGATCAACTTGGTTATTCAGTGAGCTCCATTCACTACTTCCTGATGATGCTTAAACAATGGATAAAATCTCATTAACATGTATGTGGAAAACAATGCGTGGTATTGTTACTAATTAAAACCCTTGAAAATTAATGGATGTCACTTGATTTTATTAGGACAATGGGAAGTTCAACCACGAAAAATGGAGCTGAGACAGAAAAGGTTGTGTGTTTAGTATATGGGAAAATTTCAAATAAATTATATCCAAATAAGTTCAGCTCACAAGTACTGTAAAAAATGTATTATGTGTATTAGTTTTCTCCATGCATCTATTTGGGGTCAAAACCACAAGTTCAATAAAAGAAGTGACAAATTGGCGTGCCATAATTCAGTTACTGTTATGCTTTTGGGTGCTTTCAGGATCAAAGAATCAGGTCTGTCAAGAGAGCAGTATGAATGGTATTTAGATCTTCGCAGGCATGGGACTGTCAAACACTCAGGATTTAGTATTGAGTTCGAGCAAATGGTGCTCTTTGCGACTGGCCACAGTGATATCAGAGACGTCATCCCTTTTCCCAGAAGTTATGGCAGTATAAGCAATTAATCAGTTTCCTTGCTATTTCTTGGCTTTGGATGCATCTATGTAGAATCAAAGAAGATCCACTTGGTGGGAACTATTATTATAATCTATTTGATGTGTGTTGCACATTGGCATATTGGAAACTACTACAACTGAAGTTATCATACTTGTTGTGATAGTGCTAATTGATCCATGTACACAAATGTACAAAACAGAGAAAACTTTAATCTGAAATACACATACCAAACATTTGCTTCTCCATACCAAACAGATGATTGTTTTTTATGCTTAAATAGGCTCAATATGCATGTAGTTCATCTGAGAGAGATAGGAGTAAGGATAGATTATAATCTAGTGTATGTCCCAGGACCATGGACTGATGACGGACCTAACCCTTTGCAATTTTTTTCTCAATGTGGCTGCTGTCAGACTTGATCCTGCATTTCCACACTGGCAGCCGAAGGTTCTATAATCACACAAAGTGAAAGTTCTTAAAGGGCCATGAGGATGGGTGATCCAATTTTAAGAACTTCCAATAGCTGATCAGTGCCAAGATATGTGGTAGGAAATGCCCCAACACAATTGGCGTTGAATTCAGCTTGAGAAAATTTCAATTTTGACAATTATTGTAACTAAACTGCAATTACTATTAATAGTTGAAAGTTGTCAAACCTTATGCAAACATAACTTATTGACTGGAATTGTGACTCATTTGGCAAGTTCTATTTCTTAATTATATAATGTAAAGCTTGAAATGCTTTTATTTTTTTTCTTAATTATATTGTATATAAAATCGCTCCTACTATTAGCATTGAATTCCTAAAATCAAATGTTGGTTGAGCAAATAATAATTTTGATTCATAATTTTTTTTCCCGAATTTTTTGTGGTGTGAGAATCATGTGGTAGCCCCCAGGAGCAATTCGTATCTCCTATAGCATGGGGTGTATAAACCCCCACACGTCATGGTTGGTCTCACCACCGTTTTCTTTGGGGCCTCGCACATTAATTTGAGGGTCCCACACATAACACATTCATATGTGGGGATGTATACACCCCATGCTGTACACGATTTCCATTACCTTGGGAGGTTAAATGTGTGGGGATGTATACACCCCATGCTATAGACGATTTCCATTTGCCTCAGGAGGTTAACTCCTTACGATTATTGCTACATTGTGTACCTGAATTGATGTTGTATGAGCCATCGCAGGTTTTTGTTGCTAATGATGTGAACTCTCATAATGGTTTGTGTGTGTATTTTCTCACAATGCAAATGGTACATTTTTTTAATACGGACGCCCTCCACATCCATCTCCTATGAAATAATTGACTGTTGCACTAATTACTGCCACTCGACAAAGCAATAGAAACTACAATTTCCAGATGACTGCAATTTTATGTTGATCAATTTACAATTAAATAATTCCTATGGCTACTCTTAAGATAACCATATGGTGTTAATAATCAACGTCAAATAGATTACATGCCCAGATGGGTGTATTTTAGATTACATAAAATAGACATGTGTCCTTTGTTATGTAATCTAAAATAAATGTGTGACAATTACGTTTATATGAAAATAATCAACGTTTTGCCACATATGTATTAGGTATTATTACATAATTAATCACTCTTATGTTTATACTTTTAATGCTAAATGAAACTTAATCAATTACTATTACATAATTATTTACGTTAATATGAAAATTAATCACTGTCTAATGATATAGTAGTAAATAAAATACACCTTTATAAACGTTGAGTCACTGCTTTAGAATAGACTATTATAAATCTATTTTAGCATAATATACATAATTACAATTAGAATTGTGTATTTTATGTTACTATTACATAATTAGAATAGTGTATTATTAATTATACACTATTTTATGTTATTTAAATGTTGAGCTCAACTATTATTTTACATAATTTAAACGTTGAGCTCAACTATTATTTTTAATCAATTACTATTACACAATTAGAATAGTGTATTATAAACGTTGAGCTCAACTATTATTTAGATCAGTAGTAAATAAAATACATAATTTATGTTACTATTACATAATTAGAATAGTATATTTTTAATTATACACTATTTTATGTAATTTAGTAATATTGGCACATCAACGTGTATTTTATTTAGTACTGATCTAAATAAAATTTAATCACTATGTCTATTTACATGCCCTCTTTAATAAAAATTGCGTTTTTAATCACATGATTACATACTCTATTTTGCACAAGTTTTTTAATTCACTCAAACCCGTAAAAAATATATGGTGTTAATAATTCCTATGGCTACTCGCATCAAGTTTTTTAAAATAATTCCTATGGGTACTCTTAACATAAAATAGATTTTGTATTCCTTTTATAAATCCTTCCTAAACCGAGCCGCCCACACCTTCTTCACCCATCATGCTTCCTTCTTCCTTTCTCCCCAAGCAACCCACCACGTCTCTCCAATTCATCCGTTCTGCTTTCTCTGAGGCCGCCCTCGTCAATATTATTGGTGGACTATATGCATGTTGTGGGTTAGTCTTTTATGTTGCATGTTGTTTTGAGGAGGAATCCAAGTGCTTTGGGAGTTGATTAAATAGGGGACTTGTTCCAATTATTAAATGCTAACCATGCTCAAGGAGTGGACTCGACCAAAGGTGGATGTTAGAAGATAATATATCCTTTCCTGTTGGTCTGATAGGTGCCATTGCTATACTGTCGATCCCCATTTCCCATTCAAATCATTTGGAAGATTCCCAAGTATGCTAAATTTGCATTATTTGTATGGTCATCGGTGCTGGCTAAATCCATACATATATCACGCAGTCCATTGAAATGGATTCTTACTAATGAGCGCCTTATATGCATAGAGGAGTCAGTCAATCACCTTCAACATTACAAGTTTACACCTCGTTGTAACATAAATTTTTTGTCAAGATTTGGCATGCTTTGGATTGGGCAACGATCTCTGCCAAGGAGTTCTAGAAAGTTAGTGGCTTGAGTGCAAGAAACAAGAAGATAAAGCTCTATGAAGGATATCATAATTTGTAGTTTGGTGATGCATTTGGAGTGAGAGAAACTTGAGAATGTTTTGAGTATAAGGAAATTTCAGGTGGCATTTTCTTCAAAAAATATACGTAGCTTGTTCCAATGCGAAGGGCAGCTAGGTAATTCGGGGACTTTAACTTTAAATCTCTAAGTGAAATTTGTGATGGCATGTGTAAAACCCCGAATTTTCCTTAAATAATAAATTAAATTAGTAAATAATATTACTGAGAGTTATGATTGATGGAAATACTTTATTATTGTAGGGGGTGATCAATTTAGCGGAGATCCAGAATTAGATGCAGATCTGACCGTCCGATCATGAGATATCGAGGTATGTATTCTCATTGGGCAAGATGTATAGGAGAGTTTGCATGGGAGATACATGGGATCAGGGAGTATATATATGTATTAAATAACCTAAATCGTATACCTCGTTTTGTCACTCGTATTACTCAGCCGCAAGCGACAAGTATTGAGCGACCGAGAAGAGAAGAAGAAGAAGAAAGGAGGAAGACCAGGTTACTTGGCTCTGAGTGTTGCTTTGCAACTATAGAGAGATTGGAGGGTTGCTGTTCAGAAGAGAAGAAGAGGAACGCACGAATAAGAGGTAGGTGACACCGTTTTGCTTTCAGAAATTGGATTTTCCTTCGTTTAATCGCAAACGCATGTTTCTATTATATGTATTGGTGTATTTAGTTAGATAAGCATGTTATAAATACATTAGAATGAGTTTAGATGAGAAAAATCATGATTTAGAACTGTTTCTGCTCTATTTTGTATGACCGCCGACCTTGACTGTACTCGGCGATCATCAGCGCTAGTTATAAAATTTAGGACGCCGTAGACCGCGAGACGACGGACCGCGGGCGCTCGAAATTGAACTACCGCTGACTAGGGACCGCCAGGGCGATCCTGAGCGATCCTAGGCGCTCTAAGCAGAAATTCCAGATTTTCATAATTTCGAACCTAATTCAATTCTAAACTATTTTTAGACAATTTTAATGATTGATTAAGGTATTTTAAGACCAAAATAAACTATCTAAATCCCTGTTTTACAGAAAAATAAATTAGGGAGATATTTAGGACATTAGTTGCCAAGTTTCAAAGATAATTGAGAAATGTGATTTTGGAAAAGCCTAACTACACTTTGATTATCAAAACACCTCTAAATGACATTATAAATCAGAATACATTCTAAAGAGAATTCAGAATTCAGATGAGCGAATATTGAAGTAAATGTACAGATATAACCATTATATGCCGCTAGGCACCAAACCTTATAGAAATATGATACTTTAGGGAATTCTTGGAGTCTAGTGGGCATAGCTGGTTATGGATCCATAGTCGTGGCTAGATAGCTGAGGGATATGTCATTTGGGTTGAGTTACTCCTATATGCGACGCGCTTCCTTTGCAAGTTAGTTTGTCTGGGAAGGTCCTATGTCTGGAGGGACACCCCGGTGAGCCACTGGTGATTCCCTGTACATGTGGATAAGCGACCATCTCCATGTATTGATTCTGGTGCTGCATGCTGATGGTACATGCCAATTCTGATGGGTACGTGTGCAATAAGTCGGTGACTACGGCTCTTGTCTAAGCTGCGCTGCATGGGACTTGAGTATCATTAGTAGCATCGCTCCTAAGTCACACGATGGTATAGCAATTGGTTGAGAATCATCTCAAAAGGTTTATCTATCTTTGTGAGTCCTACAATGACACTGAAATCATAACACTTGGTATTATTATTGTATACATGCGGGAGGCATGTGATCGAGATATTGGTCGGATGTGACTGATTAGTACATCCTGGCAATGTGTGAATTATGTTACTGATTTGACTATTGTATTCTCATATTAAAACTTGCTGAAATTCATTTCTAGAACTGTTTATCAAACTGTTTTGTGTTCATGAATGGTATAAATGATTATGCGAGCCTGATTAGTCGATGTTGCTTAATCGTGCATGAACTGTTACTTTACTTATATTAACTGTTTAATCATGCATGTGTTACCTACTGGGATATTCGTATCTCACCCTACTTTTATTCCATTTTTTCAACTGATACGCAAGAGGGGGATCTCTTAGACTCCCAAGGAGAGATAGCTGAGTATTCACCGGAGGATCACTATTATCCAGATCTTGTCTGAGGTGGATTAATGCTATAGACTTAGTACATTTGATTGGACTATTATTATTCATTGAGTTGATGTATTGAGAGATGAGAGAGATAGTACCCAGTTATTTTACCAGACTTTGATATTACTGATTGATGGTCAAGTTTTATGTTCAGTTGAGGATTTTGATCTACACTTCCGCACATACTTGTTTCCGCAACTCTGATAGTATAATAAGATAATGGATTTTAAATTCTTTGGTCTGGTATGTTATTGATGTTGTATTTGATATGGGCCAGTAACACCTCAGATTTGGTTGTTGAACTAAATTGGGGTTGTTACAGTAGTGATCCGGGTTCGGGTTGGGTGCCGGTTTGCACTAACCCGTGTTCGAGGCGTTACAGCATGCTCCATGTTTTGTTGGCGTTATTGTTTCAGCTTTGTTCATGCTCGTCATGTGATTTTAGTACAATGATTGTATACTTATATAATCTCTTAAAGTTGTTAATAAAATGCCTGTTACCAATAGAAAATGTGCCTTTTCTTTAATGTTCTCTTGGAGAGAGCATGTGGGTTATAGGCATTTGGACTTTCCAATGCTGAAGCTGAGTGTTGTTGGTGGACGCCCATTCTCTTGTGGAAGTGACATGATTTTTTGGAAAAAGGCTTCTGTCTGCAAGGTTGGCGAATTTATTTTTATCTACTTTTTTTTTCATTATAGTAGAAGTTGTTAGCTTATCCCATTGATTTTTATTTTCAATTTTGTTATTGTGATTGCATATTAACAGTGGCATTCAATTTCCCAAACAACTTCTTCTTTATAGGAGACACAGTATTTGGTGTATCATGGTTCTATTAATTTTTCCATTCTTCTGCATTTTAATCATTTCACATTGACCTCTTTCACCTACTAACGAGTTGCAATTTTCCCATTCATATTCAAGCCTAACCTCTTCCACTTTTGCTTGTGCATGTTACCAAATTTTTCATAATTTTAATCAATTTATTTAAATCTGAATTATTGCCCCTTCAAAGAATCTTCATTATCTTTGAAATTGTGCTATTTTATTTAATTTTCTTGCTGATTTATTATCTAATTCCTTTGCATTACAATATTGCCAAATTGTGCCTCTTACCATGAATTAGATTCTTAATCTTGAGGTTGTTATTCTTTTTTACCATACCTCTAATCAGATATGGAGCACATGATATGGCTAGCAGCACTAAGAAAATGTAAAGAGCTGTTTTGGTTTATTCTTTTTACCATACCTCTAATCAGATATGGAGTGCATGATATGGCTAGCAACACTAAGAAAATGTAAAAAGCTGTTTTGGGGTTGCCAGAGAATTATTCGGTTTTTTTTTTGCACATAATGGACGTACAAGTATATTAGGTTGTCAATTGTCGTGGTGGCTATTTATTGGTGAGGCAAAGTTGTAAGCTCTTAAATCTGAATTGTTCTTTTTCGGGTTTAGGATGTAATAAGAATGACATCTATGGCAGAGATTGGGTGTATGAAGGTGGCAACAATGGTGATCCAAGTAAATAACCTTTTTACCATGCAGTTATTCTTCTATATTAAGATATATTCATATTTTTGAACTAATAAATTACATTACAAGGAAGGTTCTCATTAAAGGACTTTGTTTCATGTTGAATTTATTTTAATTACATCTACTCACACCTTTTTCTAATATTTTGCATGACAGTGCTATAGATTTTTATTGAAAATGGTAAGTGGGCAATTTTGTTATTTTTATGTTATATGTTATGTCATTTGTTCGTTCTCCTCAAAAAACCTGGGTAGAAATGGGGACTAAGAGTTAACTGATTATAGATATCTTACCTTGTTGAAATGGAATAAAGATTTAATTTGCAATCTGTTTTGTGTTTTCAAGTATGCAATATAGGCTGAAAATGTAATTTTCAGAGATGAAAGATGTCTTTTCAAATTAATCTATATTTAGAACTGAATACGGGTTGGGTTTTGCTACTTGACTTTGTTGGTCAACTAAATAAAGGAAACTTATGTTATTTTGTATAATTGCTAATTGTCTTGACCGTAGTTATATTGTTCCACATTGAGTTTTTAAAATATATATTTGTTAATTTGTTATATATTTGAACAGTAATTCTGTTTTCACTAATTTTCTCAATCAAGAAGATGATGGATAGGCATGAATAATACAAAATTATTTGTTGATATAACTATTGATTTCTCAATCTTTTCTTTTATGGCTTTCTTTAGGGTGGAAGAGGAGTGCACGTGGCAACTTTTAACTTGAGATAGCTAGGTGTGTGAAGGTACTAATATCTTTTTTCCAAATTTTTCTTTACCTATAACCAACTTTGCTTATTAAAACTTTAATAATTCAGAAATTATTCTCAGTGAGATTTGATCAAGAATATATTGCTCTTAAGCATCTTATATGTTGGAATTTCTTTCCGGAGCACATTGAACAACATAAATCTATTAATGGGCACTATCATTCTTTTACGCTCTGTTTGTTTCAATTGAAAATATTTTTCAACAGAAAATATTTTTTGGATGAAAATTCTCCAAGAACTTTTTTTTCTATTTTCACGCGTTTGGATGAGACATATAATAAAAAAAAATGAGAAGAGTGTGTAGACACCCCAAATTTCACAAACAATCATCAGAAATCATCATCTCCTTGAAAACCAGCACAAAAGTTGGAGAAAATGGGTTTTTACTTGTATCCGGCAACTCAGGCCGGATACAAGTAGTTACCTTCGTATCCGGTCTCAGGTACCGGATACAAAGCAGTCTTAGTGTATCCGGTATTATATACCGGATACGTTAAAGTCTTAGTGTATCCGGCTTGAGTTGCCGGATACGTTAAGTTTGCTCAAAATTAGGGTTTTCCGAGAGAAATCACTTGTTACCATCATGTCCCTCATTAAATGAGGAGAAATCTCGGAAACAACCCTAGGGTTTAGGTTGAGTGGTGCTAGACCTTAAGTTGTGTCTACCAAAGACCTTAGCCCTTGCCTATAAATAGGAGGCTCTTCTTCAAGCAAATGGCCAAGTTTTTGGAGATCAAGGAGCTCCGAGTGAAGAAGGGAACCGCTGCCGGATTGCTTCCAGAACCCCAGGTAAGCCTCAACCCTCCTTTATTTTTCTATATTTTAATTTCTTAGATCTAGATCTCTTCTTCTACCTTTCTGTAGAATAAAGCCTCTTTTTGTATGTGTGGAAACCCTTCCCCGGCTCAAAGTATCTCAAGACTCCCCTAGCCGTAAAACGTGAAGGCGGATCTAGGAGAAACGAGACTGGGGATTGACCCTAGTGCTAGAACCCATGTAGCATAAGGCTTGTGATTGATTGAAAACCATTCTATAATCAAAGTACCCTTGATTATCTTGAAGAACCGTGTTTAACGGGGAGAGAGAACAAAGGGAAACGATAATGGAATGGAACCCTAGGCTATGCTAGAACCTATTTTGTTGAATCTATATGCATGATATGTTGTTGTACTAATATTGCTTGGTTTTTCACTCTTGCACACATATTACACTCTTTTGGCGGGATAGGCTCATATTTGGGATTTACTACTTTCATGGTGATAAATCCCTAATAAATGGCCTCAATCAATTCTGGAATGTTTTCCAATGATTTCTAAAGGTTTCTGTTCCTCTTGCACGAATTTGCACACACTTTGTCAATTTTCGGATTTGGTTTTCTTCGGATTAGGGTTTACTTGACAGCAACTGTACCCTAACTTCGGACACTCATAACTTCATCATCCGGATGAATTTTGGAGTGATTCCAGAACCATGGGAAATTTGAGGCTGTCTAGTTTATACCTACCAAAAATCATGAATTTCTATCAAGCAGATTTTTGACACCTCTCTGTCGAAGTTGACTGGTCAGTTCAGGTTTAAATACAGAACTTGTCACTTCGACGGAGCGCCATGTGTTCGTTTTAAATCCGATTCAAGTGATTTTTGTTTCTGGGTACTCCTTTACGAGTCTATTTTCAAATCCAGTTAGTTTCATAATTTTTTAATTCCATTTGAATTATTGATAGCCGATTTACTCTAAACTGTTCATTTGTACTTTTCTGGGTAAAACTGTGATCTTCGGGGCCTGTTCGGGAGACCACCCAAGGCACATCCGAAGGGATTTTTGTATGAGGCCAGTTTCTTTTGAAAGATGGCTATACAGACTTCAATCACACTAAATTTCGTAGATTTTTATGAAGTGGATTTTTCTAGACAATTTTCCAAAGTTGCCCACTCATCACTTTTAAAAATCCCCAGCAGCAACTTCAAAGGAGCATAACTCCTAGGGTTTTTATCGGAATGAAGTGAAATTTTGCATGAGATCCTTATTTACTATAATCTTTCAAAAGGATTTGGTTTGATGTGATTTAAAATTGTATTTGAATGATTTCAAGACAAATGGCATTACTTTCACCGAATTTTCCGGATTTGATTCAACTTGTTTTTGAATAACTTGTGTTTTGATTTTCATCTTTCATGATATTCCAGAAGTGATATTAACATAAAAGAAGATCTGGAATGCATTTGGATTTTCATGTGAAGATATCATACATATGTCCTTTTTCCAAGTTTTAATGATTTTTTAGCAAGCTTTCTATTTTCTTTTTAGCATGAATAAACACTTGGCTACCACTTCATGTGGATGAATGGGGGTGCCTAACACCTTCCCCCATTCATAATCTAATCCCCTTACCCATCTCTGGATTTGATTTTCAAGTAGGGTTACTTTTATCCTAGAATGTTCTTTTGTCTCTTTTTTGCTTGTTTTTCAATCTTTTGGTGTCCATTCTCACCTCCAAATTAGGAATGGTGGCGACTCCCGTTCTTTAAGTCGAGCCCCGCGTGTTGACGGAGGGAGGTCACTCCGGTGATTTTTCCCATGTCTCACAGAGTGAGAATTGAAATGAAAGTTTACAAAGTTGGGGAAAAGGTGAAAATATAAGACTTAGTTTTAATCCTTTAATTTTTAAATATATTGACAACGATGTGAATTTTTATCAAATTTACAAAAATCGGCCCAAGCTTTGTTTGTTCAAGTAATCGGACTAAAAAAATTCAGATATTGTCTAGCATTGGTGTATCCTTCTTGCATTCCTTGTCTTCAACATCTCCTCCAGCTCCTCACTATCCGAATGTCTTCTCGACTGGTTCGAAGGCAGAAAAGAGGCCATGATAGAAGATCCTTTAACAAGTTTTAGTATCAGTTGGGAATGGGAGTTTCAACCTATACTCGATTTTGGTCTTAATACTACCCTGAGCCAAACAATAACTATTCTTGTCCAATTGGTCTATTAATAGGGTTGGTTTGGAAAAGTTCCTTGTTCACCCAGTTAGTTTAAAATTCTTTTGCAATTATTATGTTCCAAATACATACTATGACTAGATATTGAATGTCCATTGGACTTCTTATAGTTTGTTTTTGGCAAGGAAAAGCATCCGATTTTCAGATGAAACAACTGGAATCTGACATCACATTTCATATTGGAAAACAAAAAGCGGAGCTTGATTTGAAAGTAAATGTTGCATCTTATCATGGAGATTTGAATCAGTTGAAAGGCTTGATACGAGCAGGGGCAAATCCCAGTAAGACTGATTATGATGGAAGATTACCTTTAGTATGAGACAAAGCAAAGATTAATGTTTGCGCACGTCTTGTTTATTCCAGTGTATTCCACTCACTCATTTTCTGCTGAAATCATGTATATATGCAATATTCTCTATTGTTGTTGTTTATGAGACTTTATTCACCGGAAACGAGTTTCTTTCTTCCATGCTCTAAATCATTATTCATAAACTTATGCTTCTAAAGTTAACACTAATAGAAAAACCTGTGGTAAAATACACTTTGCCTTGACTTTCTCAAAATGTGTATTGGGGGTAGATGGATGATCTTATTAGCATGGTATCTCAATTTATCAAGAGTTCTTTTACAGTCAAGAAAGGGATGGATTTCATTGGGTTGAGAGTTCTTGAACTTTTGCAATTGGTGATGTAAAGTTGTTGATTTGATTTGTAGTGGTAAGCAAATGACCTCTTATATTATTCTAAATGAAAGATATGTTTTACTCTTGTTTACTTGTTTTCGTTCTTGCTTTCATATTTACTAGCAGCGGGTATACTAAATAATTATATTTACATGTATTTAATTATAATTCTATTCATAACTACAAAAATTTAGCTCCCTACCTTGTGTGGATAAAATTGATTATTCAATAGAATTAATTCCACCCAAACTCTTTTTATCTTTTTTGATATCAGGTATATCCATTGTTCAGGCCGATACATGGGTTAACAGGTGTTGAAGTGTCTAATGTGGCAAGCTTGGATTATTTTTTATTTGGAATGGAGTTCCATACTTAGACCATAGGTTTCATCTGTAAATTTTTTTCCATATTTTTTGTGAACATTTAGCCTGTAACATTTGGCCTGATCTTATAATCTTGTGTTATAAATTGAAGTCTATATTATTGAATTTTAACTAAAGAAACTATTAGAAAATTAATTTACAAAATGTTGACTTCTTTCTATGCATGTTCAAAATTGTTTTTATTTTCCTTTTTTAAGAAAAAGGCCCTCCGTCGGGGGCTAACTAGTGGTGTGGAATAGCCACAGATAAAACACACCATTACGCACGTGGAGGGCTAACCAGTGGTGTAGAATAGGCAAAGGCAAAACACACCGGGCACCATAAGTGACTAGTACCAAATTGAAGTGACACTCTGACACAAGGTTTTTGGATGGAACACCATTGACATGTCTAATCAAGTGGGGACAGATACGTTCAGCATGAATGTAATTTCCTTGGAGGTAGGGATGGTAACGAGTCTTCTTTTGAATATTCAAAAGAAATTTGACGGTAATAAGGCCGGTTAAATGGGTTTGAAATCATCTGCCGCTGTCATCTACACGTATGGAGCATTCAATAGTTGGAAAGCTTCTCTTTTGGAAAATGTGAAAAATAAAATATTGTTGGAAAAAGCTCAACCATAAGATGCTTCCACATGGAAACATCTCACTTATGTTGTGTGGATAACAGTAGTAAATGACGACAGATGGTATTATCCCAATTAAATGCGTAACCCGATTTCGTCTGCTCCCTAATTGGTTAGCGGGTTTAGGTTTAGCCCAACCCACCCCAACCTTGTTGTAGACCTAACCTTAGATCATAAAAATATTATTTTATATATTTAAAATATAATTTTAATATATATATATATATAAAATTAAATGATGTATTCTATATAGCAGCACCTTTTTATTTTAAATACAACGGGGTCAATGCTAACCCCTCCTACTACATCCCAACAGGAGAGGTTTAGGGTTTGGTTTGGCTAAACCCTTATAAAGACAAGGTTCGGGCTTACCGGTTATTGGCTAACTCACTGTTAACTGGGGATTTCTCCGTTAATGCTTAAAAGCAATTTATACTTTTTTATTTTCGTCAACACGAAGGGAGAGAATAAATCAAATAACATAATAATATACTATCTTATACTCACCAAATGAGAACGATTAGATACTTCTCAATTTCCCCAATCTCATTTCTATTATGTAATTAAAAATCTTTAAAATAGATAAGTATTTTAAATTTTTATAGATAGATTGCACTCTTAATGTATTTATAATTATATTTCATTTTCTGAAATTTAGTAAAATTATTATTTTTTAATATAATGATATTATTTTCTACTGATTTAAAATTTTAAAAAAATTTAATCTAAGGTGCTTTGTTTAGCAAGTCACATTATCTAAAAAATAATTTAGCAAATCATATTATCTAAAAAATAATAAAAAAATATCAATTTTCTTTTCCATTTCATTACGTGTGCATTCCGCTAGTAGTCACCGAAAAGAAAAAATGTAGCTCGACTATCAAACAGATAACTTTATCATTTTAATTCATTCACTAACGAACGGTGTGGAATAGCCAAAGATAGAGAAAGTAAGCACAATAATGGAGCAGTGGGGACAAAAGTTTTTGGAGGGACCACCGCTGATAATTTTGTTTTTTTTGATAATGAAAACATATAACATGGGGGACTTAAAGATGTGTGATTTCAAAACAAGAATCAATAACTTTAGCTCGAAAGAGACTAGTGCTTCATAGCTCGTACAATAATGGTGTAGAGTAGTTGTGAATTGAAGTAACTCGTACAATAATGGCTTGGAATAACTGTGAATTAAAGTCCACTCATACAATATTGGTGTGGAATAGCTGTGCATTGAAATTGACCCTCCGACAAGTCTAATCGACTGGGACGGAGGTGTGATTTTCACTGTACGTTCAATGAAAGGAGGGATGATGGTAATGAGGCGGGTTAAATGGGTTTGAAATCGTTTGCCATCATTATTTTCAGCTGTCAAGGTAGTTGCATTCATATATTGACACATGGAACATCCCATGATTGTAGAACGCTTGTTTTTGCAAATGTAAAAATTTTTTTTTCTTTTATTTTTTATTTCTAGTAAAACTTAATCATAAGATGCTTCACTTGATAACATTTCACCTACACTAAATGGATAACAACACTAAATGGCAACATATGGTATCATCCTAGTTGAATGAGTAACTCACCGCACCATACCCTTAATTGGTTAGGGTTTGGAATTTTCAAAATCGGGTAGGTGCAGGTTCAGGTTTAGCTCAACTCGCCCAAACCTTGCACCTTAGTCTATTTTATATGTTCAAAATATAATTTTGATACATATTTATTATAAATAAAAAATCTATATCTTATTAAATAGTCTATTCTACTTAGCAGCACTCTTCTTTTCTTTTCTTTTTTAAATACAACGGGGTCAACCCTAACCCCAACCCCTCCTGCTACCAATCCCAATAAGAGAGGTTTAGGGTTTGGTTTAGCTAAACCCTTATAGCGGCAGGGTTCGGGTTTATTTTTGTTACCAAGGAGAGAGGGAATGAGACTGGTCAGGGCGAACAGTTTACGCGTTTTGCCCTCCATTATTGTATGAAATAATTTCAACTTCTCCATAGAAAAAGGTCTTAAAGGAGGAGTGTACGGATTTTCAGAAAGTAGAACCCCCGTTGGCTTTTTTTTTTTTGGTAACATAGAACCCCGTTGGCTGTCTGACAATGTGAAATGAGGTGACATTGAATACGCTGCGTTGGCTGTCTGACAATGTGAAATGAAGTCACAATGAAGTCCCATTGAATGGATGGATCCCACAAATACGTGCCAATTAAAAATTTACCTTCCATTATTCGGAAAATAGTTACAATAATGGGTTTATCTTTATTTTATTAAAAAAACACAACTATATAACATATTTAACTAGCAAGGTAAGAGATATATACTCAAAATGGATGAGAAATTCAGCTCCCTCGGAACTCAATTCATTCACTACTTTGTGTGTATCTGTCATTCATCTCAAGACCCCCTTTCTTAGACTTTAGAGTTATAAATATGGAAAAGCCAAAAAACAATATATACTTGAAAAGGTTCATTAAGATACAATGTATAAACAAAGAAGCGCATTGACGAAGTGCATGCTTAATGTTTCCAAATGGTTATTCATATTCAATGGATTCATAACATGAGACAGGTTTTCAATTTTCAACTCTGTATAAAAAAATGCGCCTTATCAAACAACCTTTCATAAAATGACTTGATTGCCGCATTTATTGACGGTTTGTTGATATCACTGGTAAATAGTCATCGGATATTTCACTCCCTTTTTTTTTTTGGTGAAGAGGGTGAATATTAAGAAAGACATTGTGGGATGATAATAACATCTTCAAGCAAGCCTACGGGCTTAACTTTTTTCAATAAGAGTAGTTCCAATGGTTGCTTGATCTTGGCATCAAAGAAAACGTTTGAGCTTTTGAAAGATAAATGAAAGGTTCCAAGAATCTTACAAAGGTGAATTGGCTGTATTCCAACTTGCACCACGCGCGTTAATGGTTTTGTCTTTTTGTAATAATTTGCATCTAGCCTTGACAAAATACAAGAAAAGAAAATTATTAAAGTTGGCTTACAAATTTTACAAGCAACCAACAAATAATAACAAATTGTATTTAAAAGTAATAAACAAACGCCATCCTTAAAGAATATCCACTAGCTGTCCACTTGAAATATTCAAAACCGACATGAGCTGGCCCGCTGGACTTTATTTTTAAGAAAATATTAAAAAAACTTTAGGTTTGTTAGGTACTGCAATAAACTGAAATATCAACAAGCATTTGAAATTATAGCTATTACTTAGGGCCACAAAAGGGAATTTTTTCTTTCAATCAGAGTCCCATGAACATGAAGGCGGAGATGGAGTGTACAAATGCACTAATTACATAAACACACAGAGGGTGTATACGAGTATAAGAAAAGATAGTGGGGTTTTGTGAAAAACACATTTTCCCATTTTGTTTTTTTGTTTTTGTTTTGACTTGCTTGCTGCCATTTTCATTGACTTGCTGTCATCCCTGTCAAAAAACTTTTTCTCCTTTGATATCTTACCCATCCTCAGCCCATTACCTCAAAATCTCAACTCATCTTTCTTTAGCTTCCTTACTATTGAGATCAAGTGAGAGCTTTTTTGGTACTTCAATCGCCACGGAATGGTGCCCCAAATACTTGCTTCTGGTGCAACTGCGATAACAAATAATCTTATCTCCATTCTAGGCCCAGATGTTCGTAAAGCCTGTTGCATCAAGGGAGAACTACAAAAGCTACAAGAATTACTAAGCATGATTAAAGATGTAGTAAGAGACGCAGAAATGCAGCAAGTTCAGAAAGAGGCTGTCAAACGCTGGTTGCGATGCCTTAAGGAAATCGCTCATGATGCAGAGGACGTGTTGGACGAGTTGGCATATGAAGATTTGCGATACAAAATGGAAATTCAAAATCATGTACTAGAAGAGGTACGCAACTTCTTTTCATGTTCTAATCCAATTGTATTTCGTTTCAACATGGTATGGAAATTAAAAGCTATCACCGAGAAGTTAGAGGGACTTCAGCGAGTTGTGTCCACATTCCAACTTCAAATCGGCCAGACCACTGACTCCACTATTAATGATCAACAAAGACAAACTTGGGATTTTGTTGTTGATTCATCTATCATCGGAAGAGAAACTGATAAATCAAAAATTGTTGATATGCTGATCGACCATGGCAACCAAGAAATCCTCTCTGTCTTTGCTATAGTTGGATTAGGAGGCCTCGGAAAAACCACTCTTGCTCAGTTGGTCTACAAAGATGAGTCTGTGACTAGATTTTTCGATGAAAAGGTATGGATCTGTGTCTCAAATGATTTCAATGTCGAAAGGCTTTTAGCACAAATGGCAGATCTTACTTATAATCATGGATGGAGCATGAATCAAGTAGTAAAGAAACTTCATGAGAAGCTCAAAGGGAAACGTTTTCTGCTTGTATTAGATGACGTTTGGAATGAGAATCGTTCAAAATGGAATAAATTGGCAACTTGTTTAAAAGTGGGTGAAGCTGGAAGCAAAATAATTGCAACTACTCGTAACAATGAAGTGGCAGCAACCATGGGTGCAATTTGTCCTTACCATTTGAAGGGGCTATCAGAAGAGGAGAGTTGGTCTTTGTTTAAGCGAATAGCTTTTAGTCCCGGTGGCGCGAAGGAGACTCCAACCTTGGAGTTAATTGGAAAGGAGATCGTCAGCAAGTGTAAAGGCGTGCCACTTGCAGTGACCGCGATGGGAGGCTTGATGCACTCTAAAAGGGAGGAATGCCAGTGGTTAGACATAAAACGCAGCGAGATTTGGAATTTTCCTGATGAGTCCGAGATCTTACCTGCACTGAAGCTGAGTTATGATCAATTTCCACCAGCTGTGAAACAATGTTTTTCGTATTGTTCAATATTTCCCAAGGATCATGAAATCAACAAAAGAACTTTAATCCAACTGTGGATGGCACAGGGGTACCTCGGAACATCGGAAGGTAATAGAGCCATGGAGGATGTAGGAGATGAATATTTCAACTATTTACAGTGGAATTCATTCATCCAAGATGTACATACAGAAGAAAATGTCCGTACACGTGAAGAAGAGGTGTGGTGCAAGATGCATGATCTTGTGCACGATCTAGCTCAATTGATTTCTGGATCAGAATGTTCTAATGATGGAGAAGTGTTACGAACTCCTGATGCCTCCAAAGTACTCCACTACTCATCATTTGAATGGAAAAGCGAACTCCCGAAAGAATTGTATGTAGCAAAGGGGTTGCGGTCGCTTATCCAATCATATTATGATCCTCATGCCATTAGTATGTTGAAATTCAAGTTGCTACGAGTTCTAGACTTGAAGTATGAGGGTATAAAAGAGATTCCATCTTCAATTGGTAACTTAAAACATCTCAGATACCTTGACCTTTCAGGTAATGACATGGAAACATTGCCCGACTCTATCACGAGGCTGTATAATTTGCAGACACTTAAACTTGATGGTTGTCATTACCTCCGTAAGCTCCCACATGAAATGAGAAGATTGATTAATTTAAGATACCTTTCTATAGACGATATGGAGGGTATAAAAGAGATTCCATCTTCAATTGGTAACTTAAAACATCTCAGATACCTTGACCTTTCAGGTAATGACATGAAAACATTGCCCGACTCTATCACGAGCCTGTATAATTTGCAGACACTTAAACTTGCTAGTTGTCATTACCTCCGTAAGCTCCCACGTGAAATGAGAAGATTGATCAATTTAAGATACCTTTCTATGGCGGATAATGATTATATTGAATTTCCAACGGAAATAGGGCAATTGAGTTGCCTTCAAACATTATCTGTATTTGTTGTGGGGAAGGAAAAAGGACGTCAGATTCAAGAATTGCAGCACCTACGCTGTCTCGGAGGCTATCTGCATATTAGACATCTCGAGAATGTGACAAATGGGAGAGAAGAAGCCATGGAGGCGAAGTTGACGGAAAAAACAAACCTTCAGGTGTTGAAATTATCGTGGGCAGAGGAATCAGGGCAAGTAAACAATGGAAGTGAGGATGATGTGCTAAAAGGACTACAGCCTCATCGAGAATTGAAAAGATTACATATTAATTACTACCATGGTGTGGGGTTTCCTGGATGGATGGCTAGCATGGAGCATTTGGTGGAGGTTCAATTAGTAGGTTGTAATAAATGTGTCGATCTCCCAGCACTAGGTCAACTGCCTTCTCTTGAGAAGCTTAGACTACAAAGTTTGGGTGCCGTGAAACGTCTTGGGAAGGAGTTCTATGGTGGAGACAGAGTGACAGCATCATTCCCTTCATTAGAAGTGATGGAGATATGGAATATGGAAGAATTGGAAGACTGGGTTGAAGTGATAAATGCTTTTCCTTGCCTTAAGACGCTGAAGATTTATCTCTGTCACAAATTGATGAACATGCCAACTCGCTTTCCTCTTCTTGAACATTTAGCTTATACAGATAGCAATGGCATGGTATTAAATGTACTTCTCGGAAACAACAGGAGTAAAGCCCAATGCCTAGAAATTGGGGGATCTAGCAACATGGAAGCAACTATTCACACTGAGAGGATAGGAGGAGGTGGAGGAGCACCATTCTTAACATCACTCAGGACATTACGTATAGAGAGCTGTCCTAACTTGACGTCATGGCCAAGTACACAACATTTGCAATCTCTGCAAGAGTTGTCTATCGTCTATTGTGAGGAATTAAAGTCTATTTCGTTGGAGGGTTTGCAATCTCTGCAAGAGTTGTATATCAGAGGCTGTAAGGAATTGAAGTCCACTTCGTTGGAGGGTTTGCGAAGCCGTACTGCTCTTCGGGAATTAAGAATTGGTGGCAACTTGATAGAAAGAGAATCTTGTGTCATTGTTGGGGTGGATGATTTCAAGTACCTCTCCTCTCTTGAGTCTTTGGTAATCGAAAGATTTTCTAATCTGAAGTCTCTACCTGAACAAATTCAGCACCTCTCTACACTAAAGGAATTGAGGATTTGCGAACTCGACAACCTAGAGGCTTTGCCAAATTGGTTGGGGAAGCTTACATCCCTTGAAAGGCTTGTAATTTATAAGTGCCCAAGTCTGACTCACCTGCCCACACAGGAAGTGATGCAGAGTCTTGTTGCCTTGAGAGATCTCACAATTGCTGGTTGCCCCATTTTGAAAGAAAGGTGTGATCCTGAGCGAGGTGAGGAGTGGCACAAGATAGCCCACATTCCAAACCGTTCAATTCGATCTGATGGTGTTTGCTAGTGATTCTCTCCATAAGCCCAGGTTTGTAACGTTTTCTCTCTCTATATGGTTCATTACAATTGCCTAATTTTATAAATTTTAAATTTCATTGGCTTTGCTTATTTTTAAATGCATGTGTTTAATTGGAGCCAATGGGATGCTAAAGATACTAGTCACTTGCTCATAATAATTGACAAAAAAAATTTTTTTGGTAGAAGTTTGTGCGTGTGGGGGTGAGAGAGAGAACAAATGCATTTCGTCATAATCGGCCCAAATAAGTCTGCTATAGTGGTTTTTACTGTCCCAATTTGGCCTATATCATAAGTCTAACTATTTGCACTGTCACTGTGTAGATGCAAATTATTCCAAGACCTTCTACATATCCATAAGCCCAGGTTTGTAACGTTCTCTCTCTATAGTTCATTACAAATGCCCAGTTTTATAAGTTTTTAATTTCCATTAGCTTTGCTTATTTTTAAATATGTTCAATTGGAGTGTTTGGGATGCTAAAGGTATTATTCACTTGTTCGTAAGTGATATTAAATCCATCCAAATATGTCTGTTGCAGTGTTTTCATTGTCTCAATTTCAATTTTGAGTAGATTAGCACTGGATTTAATATATGATAGATTTTTCTTGGGATAGATTAACATTTACCAGAATTTGGCCTTTATGCAGTGATCCCACTTTCATAAATCTAACTATTTGCATTGTGTAGATGAAACTTATTTTTAATTTGATTAGTTTTATTTAAAGAATTCTTTTGGCCATTCTAATGTATCTTAGATGAATATAATAATATTTTTCTGACGATGCATCTGTAATAAATTTTTTTTTCATTAGAGTAGCATCCATAAATTCCCAAAAAAAGGGAGAATTTGGTGCTTAATCATTTTATTATACATCAAATTCAAATGTTGTGCAGGTGGATGTTTGGACTGTCACTGTGTAGATGCAAATTATTTTTAATTAGAGTAGTTTAATTATTTCAAGAAATATTCTGGTCGCTTTAATGCATTTTATAGGAATTAATAGTGAAAATATTTCACACATGACATGATGCAACTTCATAGTAGCATATGGATTTACAATAAGGCCATCGACTCACATGTCTTTTTTAACTTTTGTGGGCATATATATGTTTATGATGTCAGCAGCATCCATAATAAATTTCAAAAAAGCAACAAAATCCATATGTGCACTTATTGTTTCCCCTTTTTTTTTTGTAGATCAAGTTCAAATATTGTGAGGTCTTCAAAAAAAAAAAAAGTTCAAATATTGTGCAGGTGCATGTTTGGGGATTCTGCTCCTAGTGCCGTGTTGGATGCCTGCCACGTTCATTATGTTCGTCTTTGAATTCTTGTACAAATAAATATGCCCCTTTAATTTATCTTCTCAGACATGACAGACTCCTATTTGAATGTCCAGTTTGGCTGTGATACATAATTAATTAATGTAGCTTTTGCTTTTTAGTCCTTAACATGCACTGAAAGAAGCATGACTAGTGTGAGATTGCAAGTATACATGTGCTGGTGGCAGATTGCAGGACTGGAAGCTCTCCCAGGTTTCGTATCCAAATTTGTAATTAACATCCTCCCTATGTGCCAATTGATCAGCAAAATGAAGGAAAGGAAACTTAAGCTTGCAATTGTGGCTGAAGTTAATAGATAGCCCTTGAACCTGTGCTGTTTAAAACACTATTATGTCAACGTCGGCTACAAATTTTAGTGTTGTGTTTTCCTTTTTTATTTGTCCTCCAGGAAAATAGGGGATAGTTAAATGCTACGATTGAAGCATTCTTTCTTTCTTTTTTTTTTTTTGGGTCATACAAGAAAAATGGGAAGGTGCAGCAGATAGGAAATATAGATCAGTGTTGCAGAGTGATCCAGAAAAAACAAGAGGCATCCCACCTTGTAATAGTCCCCCAATTGGAAGGCATTGAGATCGAGGCATAGAAGTTCCTCCTTATTCGTGGTCTTCTTCTTCTTCCTCTCCTTGTAACAATGTACTAGGGAGGACTCAACCAAGATGTCTTCTTACTGAAAAGGACATGTTATAGTGGGTGAAAGAAATGAGGCTTTGGGCTGGGTTTCCGTTTTTGGTTTGGGTTGGTTTGGGTGAATTTAACACACACATTAGATGATTTTTCTAGTATCTATATCCTATAAGCCTAAGCATAAAGACAAACTTGGTCTTTAGATTATAACTATATAGTATTAAAATTGTAAATAAGTAAAAAATAAAAAAATTACACATATACTCTTTCACATATGTATATACCACACACACACAATTCGATTCAATTCAGTTTAGTGGTTTCGATTTGGTTTGTTTTAATCGAGCCATCAACTCAAACCCAAACCAAGTTCCTAGTTTTAACCAACCCAAGTTGATTCTCCAAAGGCAGATATGTTGATTTCACATGGATGCATGAAGTGGGTGTTTGCCAAATGGTATTTCATGGCTTATGGATCCAGTGACGAGGAGATGCGTCTATATTTCTATGGCTTTGTGTTCTTGTTGGTGTTAAAATGCAAGTATCTTAATTGAAGCTGAAATTGCCGGGATAGAATGGCCATACAAAGGCAGAGCTCCAGCTTTGATGTTTGCAGCACGTATATGATCGTATATATATAAAGCTGAAGAATCTCTTTGTATTTATTTCTTGTCAAATTTTCCTCTTCCCCTTTTCGTTTCTATATTAAGGTCAAGAATTTTGGCCAAAGACAAGAAATCTCTTATCAGATGTTTAGGCTTATCTTCATATAATGAATTTGTTGGTTTTATGGGCCATTGGTTGGTCCTAGAAATCTTGATCATATAATGAATTTGGAGGTTACATTGTTCACTGATGACTTTTATGGCATCTTTAACTTTGTCATTTTTTTTAACTGTAATTCATTTATGTAGCTTGCTGGGGTATGACCATTCATGCCATTCGATGTCTTCGCATTGATCTGCTACCTGCTTTTGTTAGATCTACACCCGGCTGACACTGGGTTATTTTCCTTTGTGGTCCTTCGTTGGTTTCATCTGACCTTTCCCAAGTTGTATACTCTATTTATAATTTAATATAGATAGATTGATATATATATATATATATATATATGTAGCATTCTGCTTGTGTGGGCGGGTGAATGGATAGTCTCACTGGTCGAGCTACCAGGCGAGGATGTGCATATGGTTGGGATCCCACAACGCTCAGGGATGCTATAAGTAGTCTTAAGACCCCCAAATTAGTAAGAGGCCTTTTAAGGAACAAAACGGGACTAAATCCCCTGGGGACCCCAAAGTTAAGCGTGCTCGGGTGAGAGCACTCTTAGGATGGGTGACCCCCTGGGAAGTTTTCTCATGATGTCCCTTAAGAATAAATCCGTAAGGGCCCTTTGGGTCCAGAGCGAACAATATCTTGCTGGTTATGGGTATGGGGCGTTACAATCTATCTCGTGAATTACAAGTCAAAGATGAGTGAAAATTTCCATGAATTTGCTTTGCATGATGGCAATTGTAGAAAGTACTTAAAGTAATAAGGATTTATTCCAAGTTTTTTATTTTTTTTGGTAGAAATGATTTATTCCAAGTTAAGATAGGGGGGAGAATCCTTTATTTGGAAATATATATATAGTTAAAAATAGAGATATTATTCGAAGAGCTGTAAGATGGAAAATAGGAAACAGGGACAAGATCAACTTCTGAACTGATAAATGGCTAAATGATAAAGAGTAAACACTTCCCAAAATCTGAAAGAATTTATAGTGAATGGAATTCATGGGGATATTGAAAAACTAAACAACAAACCTCAAAAAAAAAAATGGAACAAATAGAGGAAATAACTCAATGGTACAAACCATATAATAAAGAAAATGATGAAATATGTTGCGGCCTCACAAAAAATGGGAGATTTTCCATAAAATCAATCATTGCAGAAACCGGTGTGTAAAAATGAGTTATTAGAATTGATAGAAGGCATTAAAGTAGCTATTAAATTAGGTATTTTATATCTTGAGATATAGGGGATGCTATACAGGTTATTGATGGTTCTTTGAAGGTAGGAGCCACTCCATGGCAGCTGAACTCGATGGTTTTCAAGAAGCCAAAAGACTAATGAGCAAGTTTCAACAGGTTAAAATCAAACATGTAAAGAGAACAGCAAACAGAGCTACAGATGCGATGGCCAAGTACGGACCCTCAAGTGGGCACATAGATGAAAGGACAAATGAGATCCCGAATGTAGTGGCTATGATAGCAGTAGAGGGCTGTAGCAAATATTATGAAACGTAATATATTTATTAGTCCTTCTGCCACCGTTAACCACACACCGTTAACTCAGTGTTGTCTCAACAAACAGGACAGATGTGTGATTTCAAATTCGTGAAACAATAACTTTAGCTCATAAGAGATTGGTGGTTCATAACTGGTACAATAATGCTGTGGAATAGCTATGAATCGAAGTTGACCCTCCGACAATTGAGTTTTTGGATGGAACGCAGCTAATTCGTGTCGACAAATCGAGTGGGGACGGACTTGTTAGGAATATGATTAAATATAATAAAGTTCACCCCTTACTATAAGCTGGAGCTTTTAGTAGTAACGGTGTTCTCTATGATATCAAAGCCTTAATTAGGTAAACGCTGAAGTCTTGGGTTCAAATCTCCACTCCACCCTTGAGAAATATTCCACGTGTAGAACCTTCCTAAAATGGGTCTCCTAAAAATGGGTTAGAGTCTGGCCAACACGTGAGGGGTAGTATTAGGAATATGATTAAATATAATAAAGTTCACTCCTTTATATATGCTTTAGCTTTTAGTAGTAACGGTGTCTATATTATATTTAATCATATTCCTAATATTACCCTGTAAATAATCAGTATATAAGCAGGAGAGTATACAACATTATTGCCTATTAGGTTTTTTAAAGTTGGAATGGATAATAAGGGGAGTGTGTTGATGCAAAGGTATGAAGTAGCTAGGGAGATTATTAGGCCAAGGCACATTTGCTAAGGTTTACCATGCGAGGAATCTTAAAACTGGGCAGGGTGTGCCCATTAAGGTAATTGACAAAGAGAAGGTTTTAAAGGTTGGGCTGATTGAACAGATCAAACAAGAGATATCTGTAATGAGACTGGTGAGGCGCCCTCTTGTGGTGCAGCTTTATGAGGTGATGGCCGGCAAAACCAAGATCTACTTTGCCATGGAAGGCTTGCAATCTGAGACTGGAAGTTGGTTTCTTTCTATTGACAAATATTCTTCGTCATGGAGCAGTGTATGGTTTCTGCCCAACTTAGTTTACCTTTTGTCTAGCTTGCATTTTTCACTTAATTCTCTTCTTTGTAATTTGTCCTTTCTATAATCTTTTGAGATAGTAACTCGTTGCAAATCCCATATGCTTTTATGTGTGTGTGTGTATATATATATATATTACCAATAAATGGATATGGTTTGGGATTTACATCATTCCTTTCAGCTTTTTACCTTGAACCGCATATTGAACATCTACACTCAAGTCAGTTCCCAACTCCTAGGTCGACAATTCAAACTGGTCAGCACTAGCAGAAAGCCCTCCAAAGCTAAATAGGTACCAGGACTTGTTTTTATGACCACAATTATCACCAACTAATCATCATATTATTTCTTTCATTGTTTTGTAAAAGTCTTGAGGTATATCTCCTCCCTCCTTCATTCCCTACCTGCCTCTCATTCCCCTTCTAAACCACTTTTCTGGATTTGTATTGATTGTGCAGTTTTTGCACTATTTTCCACTCCAGACACCTTTCTATGTTCTCGTTCTTCAATTGTGATGGTGATCTGGTAATGTTTCTTTGCAATCTGGGAAATTTTTGAATTTGAATGAAATTTTCTAGTTTTTCTTTTGTTAGTATTTCTCTGAGAAGTTTATCTGGTTAGAAAAAGCCATTTGGGAAAAGGGCATGTAAGGTAGTAAAAGTGGCTCATTGTGTGAGCACCTGATTTTGGCTCTCTGCATATTTTGTGCCCTTGTATTCATGGGAAAAGCATTTATGTTTGGTTTGGTCAGGTGACCTTTTTGTCATGGAAAGGACGAAAGCTTGAGTTCTATGATACAATCTGGTGTGTTGTATAGTTATGGTAAAGCATTTATCTCATTTGTTGTGTTTGACGTGGACAGTACAATTATTTTTCCTGTTCACATGTTGTGATTTATGATAGGTTTTTTATGAAATTAAATGGAATCTTTATTCGTTTTTAACAACCATATATCTCTATTTAAATGGTCAAGGAATTGATTCAAGGTTATGAACGTCATGAAGAGGAGTTGATCTTTTGTTTCTAGTCTTTAAAAGTTTAAGGGCCAAGATACTTGTTAATCACTATAACTGATCGATTCTTTTTAGCATACTCTTAATGGATTAAGCATCTTTCAGGTTTTGTTAATTGAAAACCTAAGTCTTTCGTTAACTGGCATATGTATTCGAAAACATGATGTTATTGATATGCATGATTCTCTAGACTATGGGTTTTTTTACTGGGTGGTTATGTAAGAACTCGAGGACATTAACAATGTTGATTAGTATACGAGTTATTTTTAGTGAACTTGTAAAGATCTAGTCAAATTTAATATGAATCATGGTCATAAAATCAGGAGCTGCTCCACTTTGTAAATCCTCATTGATCTAATATATTTACTAATATTGTTAGCTTTGAGCATAAGGTTGAAAGCATTCATATTCATGGCAGTTTATGAGATTGGCCCTTCTATTTCCATTTATTTGGCAGGTTATATATATATATATATATATATCAATCTATTATTGTAACATCAAGAGGTTTTGCAGGGGATCTTTCTTTATCTTTTGCATTTAGTCTGATGTTTTAAAGTCATTTTATGTAGGTGGATTTGCCAGAACACCTGTCCAAGCATTGTTTTTACACATGGATGTAGTGGTTCTTTCAAAGTGGCATTTCCAGGATTAATTATGTTCACATGGATCCAGTGTCCAGATTCTTCATAGGTAGATATGTCAAAAAAAAATTTTGGTCGGTGGGTAGATATGTCAATTTTCCATGGATGAAGTGGGTGTTTGCCAAGTGGTGTCCCATGGCTTATGGATCCAGTGTCCAGATTCTTGAGACGTAGATACGTCTACATTTCTGTGGTTTTGTGATCTTGTTGGAGTTAAATGCAAGTGTCTTAATTGAAGCCATACCTTTTTTTTTTTTTTTTTTGACTTAAGCTTTATAACAAGCTGAAATTGCAGGGATGGAATGGCCGTACAAAGTCAGAGCTCCAGCTTTGATGTTTGGTGCATGTATATGATCATAGGTGAAGAATCTCTCCTGTTGGATGATCCTTGCATTTATTTCTTGTCATATTTTCCTTTTCCCCTTTCTTTTCTATTTCAAGGTCAATAATTTTGTCCAAAGGCAAGAAATCTCTTACCACATGTTTAAGCTTATCTTCATATAATGAATTTGTTGGTTTTATGGTTCATTGGTGGGTCCTAGACGTCTTCATATAATGAATTTGGTGGTTTCATTGTTTACTAATGGTTTTTATGGCATCTTTGACTTTGTCGTATTTTTTAACTGTAATTCGTTTCTGTAGCTTGGTTTATGGCATTTATCAAGTAAGGTAATCATTTATTAATATACTGATAATTCTCAGGGTTTGTTTTCATTTCAGGCTGATATCCATTCGATGTCATGGCTTTGATCTGCTGCAATATTTTGTTAGAATGCCATTGAAATGTGAATTTTGGATATTGGAGATGGCAGAGGTTAGTTTCTTTCTAACTTGCAGAGGTGGATTTTTATATTTATTTTTTATTTTTTATTTTTGTTTTCAGCTCCCTGCTTCTGTTAGATCTGCACCCAGTCGACTCTGGGTTATTTTCCTTTTGTGGTCGTTGGTTTCATCAGACTGTTCCCAAGTTGTATACTCTAAATATGGATAGATTGATATATAGATATTTGTGGAATCATGTGAATAACAAGTCAAAGATGAGTGCAAAATTCCATGAATTTGCTGTGCGAGATGGCAATTGGTTTGCAAAGCTTTAGTTTTCTATCTAAACTATAACCTCAAATCCTTTTCCTGTTGTTTCATTTATTCATAGCATTTATGTATGTATGTATGTATTTGTTTATATGTACGTGATGTGTATATCCAAATGCTCCCTGAAGGAAAACCCATTTTAAGGTATTTGAAATTTCATTGATTCCATGTGTTTCTCATACCAAAAATAAAAAAATAAAAAATAAAATACCTTTTTGTGTATTTGATATACAAACTGCATGAAAAATGTGACTTTTTTCTTTTCTAATATTTCTGAAGTCCCACATATTGAAGAGAACAATAACATCACAATATATTGGGGTCACCGGTACCCCATTTATCCATGAGTAGATTTTTCTTGCAATATATGCATTATTCTTGGGGTATTACACATCAAGAAAGTACAAGCTCTGCGATCTGAACTTTGATTCTTATGCATTATCATTGTTGTATTTGTATTTATTGATTGACCTTGCTAGGGATTTGGTGCAACAATGAAAAACTTGGGCTACCAATGTGAAAGCGTAGATTTCAGTGTAGCACCTTTGCACCACCCTTTATGCTGCCTTCATGTCATTAATGTTTTTTTTTTTTTTTTTTTTTTTGCTTGCTTTACTTAATGTTTTGATTTTGTGTCTCTTACAAGGGGGACATTTGTTGGGCATTATGGATTATAATATAGATTATGACACCGATTATTAAGATTAAATTTGGAGTTTTATTTTAAAAATTGCATAAAAATAATGTAATGTATTTTGAAAATTAACATCTTATTTAACAAAATATATATTATCAAATCTATTACATAATATGTATGTTGTTATATAATATATATAATATATTATTTAATATAGCAATGCAATAATAAATAATATATATCAAGTATAATCTACTTTTATTTGGATTATGTGTAATATAATATAATATTTTCTTATCAAAAATATATAATATAACAAAATGCATTATGTAGTATCTATAATATTTATATTTATTATAATATGTTCTTATAATCTGTAGATTCACTGATTTTGGAAATTTAAGCACCGCATAATCCCTACAATCACCAAAAGATGGATTCTGATTATGGGATAGATTATAACATTAGATAGTAGAATCTGGCCTCAAAAGCCCAAGAAAATGCCATTTTGGATTATGGCCACAAAAAGCCCCCATATCTGTGGTGACGGAATTGAGATAATGTTTCAATGCGTCTTTCTCAAGAGAAAGAAAAAACAAAAAAAAAAAGGAAGAAATATAGGTCTAATTTTTACAAGATAGTAAGAATTTTAGTATGTGGCGTCTTTGCTTTCACTTGTCCAGGTTCAGCTTGTGCCATTTGAATGCTAATCCAGTACAAACTTGTACACTATATATCTTCAGTGCAAGAGACATCTGAAATCCAGATAGCAAGTATGACTTAGGCCTCATCTGGCATTCACTTTGGATCTAGCCCAAATGACCCAAATGGGTTTGTACAAGTTAAAAGAGAAGTTGAGCTTGACGTTTAGGGCTATATTTTTATAAATTTTCCATTGTTTTCACTCAAGAGAACTTTTTATAAATGACGAGTCTAACCTTGTCATATAAAAGATGTCTTTAAAACAAGTTTCAAGTATTTCCTTCAAAGTTTTTAAATATTACAAGTATGCCACTATACTTTTGCAAAATGAGTTCTCAAAAACCAAAAGCAGGTCTTGTAATGATTCCTTTCTTAGGGGCATTCTTTTTCCTTTTGAAACTCATTTTGGGAAAACTCATTTCAAAATTGCAAACAAACAACTTGTTTACTATATGAGCTCATTCTAAGCCTTGTAACTCATTCCAAGCCATGGAATGACTTCCAACGCATAAAGACTCCTGAGCCAACCTACAACAAGCATCTAGAGGGTTACAACACTAATTGAATTCTGTGATGCTCCTGTATTATTACAAGAGTTTAATCCTCCAAAACATAGAACACCTTTTAGATTTGAAATAATGTGGAGTCTAGATTCTGATTTGATAATTACCTAGTGAGGAAATGGAACAGGAAACATTTCAAGAATTTATTTGAGAAGATTGAAATTGCACTAAATAAAATTCAAGAAATTCATAATACAATATTTAAAAATCTTGAAAACGAAATAAATAGATTAAAAGAAAAAAGAAAAGGAATATTTGGAAGAATATGATAAGCTACTAAGATGCGAATAAATGTTTTGGGCTCAGAAATCAAGAATTGATTGGTTAAAATTAGGAGATAAGAACACTAAATTTTTCCATACAATGACTATGAAAAGATCACCTAATAGAATTTGGAAAATAAAGAATGAGGAAGACCACTGGGTAGACACTCATGAAGATATAATGAGAACCTTTTTGGGAGAATATTCAAATAGATTTAAAACTGAGTGGAATAATGAAGAATTCAAGTTAATAGAAGTTTTACGAATAATTGTTGATGAACAGGATAACAATATTCATCCCAAACAAATAATAGAGAAAGCAGCCTATCACATAGCGCTATATAAAGAAGCTAACAATACTGATGGGTTTGTATGTACAGGTGACGAAATGAGTAGTAGAGGAAGAAAACAACAGGAGGTGATGTTATGGCAACCTCTTGAGATAGGGTGGAGCAAGCTTAATTTCGATGGTGCTGTGAACAAGCTGGGAAGTGCAGCAATTGGAGAAGTTTTTAGAGATAATGAAGGCAAACGCTTTTGTGTTTATGCATGTAAAATTGCAGAAACTGGTGTTTAAAACTGAGTTATTAGCATTGATAGAAGGCATTAAATTAGATATTAAATTAGGTATTTTATATCTTGAGATGTGAGGGAATGCTATACAGGTTATTGATGGTTCTTTGAAGGTAGGAGCCACTCCATGGCAGCTGAACTCGATGGTTCAAGAAGCCAAAAGACTAATGAGCAAGTTTCAGCAGGTTAAAATCAGAAATGTAAAGAGAACAACAAACAGAGCTACAGATGCGATGGCTAAGCATGGACTCTCAAGTGGGCGCACAGACGAAGGGACAAATGAGATCTCGAATGTAGTAGCTATGATAGCAATAGAGGACTGTAGCAAATGTTCTGAAACGTAATATATTTATTAGTCCATTTACGGAAAAAAAAAGAATCCATTTAAATTCATATGGTTGAGGTAGGGGTGGCAATTGGTCGAATATGGTACGGATCTGCTAAGATCTGAATCCGATCCGAAAAAAATTTACCGAAATCCGAATTCGATCCGATATCCGGCGGATCTTTAATACTTAAATCCGAATTCGAAATTCAATGAATATCCGAAATCCGAATTCGATCCGATATCCGATCCGAAATCCGAATTCGATCAGAAATCCCAATTCGGTCAGAAATCCGAATTCGATCCTATTTGAACCTGAAACTTTAAAAAACAATTTTAACAATTAAAGTAAATTTAAATATAAATTTTAACACAAATCCAAGTGTCTAATGATCAAATGATGATTTAACCCTTTTAATTTATGGTTGAACCATGGTCTGGGCTAAGTTTATATATATTATAAGTATGTTTTCGGTTCAGATTTTTTTCGAATCGGATACATGTATATCTGAATCCGAATCCGAAAAAATTCGGATCCGAAATTCAAGATCCGTATCCAAACCGTAGATCTAAATCTTATATCCGAATTCCGTAATTTCGGATCGGATTCGGATATATATCCGACCCATTGCCAGCCCTAGTTGAGGGTGAGAATCATTACATTGCAAATCTATGAATCCGACCCTTTTAAAGGGGCTTTGGATTACTAAGAGTTTATCTTTTGAGTACTCTAAGTCAAATGATATGATAGTATACTATAATATAGCTCTGCTATCAAACAAATGAAATTACCCTTTTAACAAATTAAATAAAGAAGGGTGTGGAATAGCCAAAGACGGAGAAAGTAATCACTATAATGGAGTAGTGGAGACAAGTTTTTGGAGGGACCACCACTAACTCGTGAAACGTACGCAAGAATCAATAATGCAAGATCTCCCTTATGAAACAAAATAACTTTATAATGGAGCAGTGGAGACAAAAGTTTTCGGAGGGACCACAATTAACTCGTGAAACGTACACAAGAATCAATAATGCAAGATTTCCCTTATGAAACAAAACAACTTTATAATGGAGTAGCGGAGACAAGTTTTTGGAGGGACCACCGCTAACTTGTGAAATGTATGCAAGAATCAATAATGCAAGGATGACTTCTATGGTTGTATCCACAGCAGACTTGTACCAGACTGATTTCATCTAATATATTCTTCTTTTATTATTAAAAAATAAAAGAAGAATCCGTTTAAATTCATATGGTTATGGATCATTACATTGTAAATCTATAAAAGGGGCTTTGGGTTACTAAAAGTTAATATTTTGAGGACTCGTTTAAGTCAAATGACATAATAGTATACTATCTTATACTCACCAAAAAGAAAAAAAAAATGTTGCTTTGCTGTCAAACAGATCACTTTACCATTTTAACTCATTCAATAATGAAGGGTGTGGAATAGCCAACGACAGAGAAAGTAAGCACCATAATGGAGTGGTGGGGACAAAAGTTTGGAGGGACCACACTTAACTCGTACAATAATGGTGTGGAATAGCTGTGAATTGAAGCTGACCCTCCGACAAGTCTAATCGAGTGGGGACGGAGGTTTGATTTTCACTTTACAACTGATACGTTCAAATAAAAGCATATATCCAGTTTCCTTGAAATTATGGATGGTAATTGGGCGGGTTAAATAGGGTTGAAATCGTATGGGTGTGAGATGTTTCCACGTCATCTCATGGCCCTGGCTTTTTAAAGTGAAATGACATTTTCACATTGAGAAATGTGGAAACCTAGGGCCGTGAGATGCTCCATGTGGAAGCATCTCACGCCAACAATGTCTCCCGCATGCTTAGGCTGTAGAGGATTTCATCCTGGTTAAATGTGTTTGAAATCCTCTGCCATCTGTGCGCACCCCTTTCCGGGTCGCACTGGGTAAAAATGGGGATTTGGAGTCGCCACCGCCTAATGGAGTGCAGGCGGACACCTGGGTGTCTAGATTTTCTATTAAGGCCTTTGGTCTGCGGCTTTGTGATTCTAAGTAGGCTCTCGGTTGTGGTCTGGGGAAGTCCGTGGACACCCCAGTCCACCCCGTCAAATGACGGATCCCATAAGTTTCCCTGGTTTGAGTCAACTTTGGTCTCTCACTCGCCCGATTCCTATTCCAGCATGTAGTTTAGTTAAGTTTGGCGGGACCGCCAAAAGTGGTGTGGGTCCCTTTACTTGATTTTATATTCTTATTATTGAATGAAGTGAGTCTGATTGGGCGGGCCCCTGAGTGGGCCACACAATGGCAGCCAAGTGATTCATTGAGCTTTATCTTGATTAAGTTCCAAAAGTGGGCCAGGCCTTGGGCTTGGGGCCCTTTACCTGGGCTTGGGCTTGAAGCCCAAGACTTCCTGAATTAGGGTCCTGAGACCCTAAGTTGGTTAGGGTTTATGGGCTTAGTGGGCCCGACAGGCCCAGCCCGTGGTCTCGGCCAAACCATGCCTAAGTCTAAATCAACATGCTTCAAAATTGGGCTTGGGTGGGCCTCCAATGGTGTGGCCCACTCAAGTGGATTGATTTTATCTTCAATTAACAAAAGGAGTTTGTCGGACTTGGTGGGCCCCGTTGGAAGGCCCACCGGAAATCAATTTGGACCGGGTCGGTCCATGGCCCATCTTGGGTTTCCGGGTGACCCGGATACCCTACTGGCTTGCCCGGAGTTGATCAAACAAACCAAAAATCACACAAGATCATCAAAAATGGCAAAAAATGAATTCTGGCCATGTAGCCGGCCTGAGATACCGGTTACACACAGGTCTCTGTGTATCCGGTATCTATTACCGGCTACACAGAGGCTTCTGTTGATCCGGCCTGAGTTACCGGATCAACACACAGAAGCCTTTTTTTTTGGGATTTTGGCACTGGGGTTGGATTTTTAAGCCTCTTGGGATGTTCCAGAGGTCGTGTGGGCTCCCGGGTGAGCCCACAGTGGATCAGGTGAGAGCCCCTTGGCTCTTCTTCAGGGTTTTCCAAGGCCAAACAACACAATGGGGATCGAAGGGATCACCCCCTCCTTTTATCCGCCTAAGCTAGGGGCCGACCAGGGGCTTGGGTATCCCTCATTTGGTTTCCCTTGCTCCAAGACAAACTAGCATGCTTGCACGAAAACAAATAAGAATAAAGAAAAGCAAGCTAAGAGTGCAACCATACCAGCCTAAGATTATGACATGCATGCTTTAAGTCCTAATGGCTAACAAACTTGGTGCATGCATATGGTATCCACTAGACATACATTCCATGCATTTAATCATGTCAAGCTCATTTCCAAAATCTAACGAGATAATATTTAAAGAAAGGAAAGGGAGGGGGGCTTATATGAGGGATACATTAGCGGGATGATCAGAAATGGAGGAACATGCTCCCCCATGCAAGCAAAATGACCAAGACAAGCTATGGAAAACATGCTTAGACGGAAAATATCACATTATGCTCAAAAGATGCTCATTTCAATATATGTTGAACATACTACATGGGAAGGGTTTACCTTGGGGTCTAAACCCTTATGGGAGATGTGTTGAGCCTTCTTCGAGTGGTGGAAGCAGCTGGAGCTCCTCCTCTTGGACACCAAAACAGCTAGAAACCTCCTCCTTTCAATAACCAAGTGAAGAAGAAGGAGATGGAGAAGGGTGAGAGGTCCTGGAAGTAAGGCTTGGAGGGTTTGGGGAGCCAAAGAGGGGTAAGAAGAGGGTGTTTCGGAGCTGGAACAGAGGGGAAGAAAGGTGGAAGCAAGCAAAAAGAGGCCAACCCGGAAATCAGGCTGCTGTTTGCTATTTATAAGCAAACTTAATGTATCCGAACTTCAAGTCCGGATACACTAAGGCTCCTTTGTATCCGGACTTCAAGTCCGGATACACTAAGGCTCCTTTGTATCCGGTCTTCAAGTCCGGATACAAACACAATCATTTGAAAATTAAATGCCGCTGCGAGCTTGTCGGTCAAGTGGCGTGAATCCTGCAGAAATATCTTCATATATCCGGTCTTCATGTCCGGATATGAAGGAGAGGCTGTGTATCCGGTATACATGACCGGATACAAATCGAAAATTTACGGATTTGCCCTTCGACTTGACCGATTCGACCGATTTGACCAATTTGACACTTTTGGATATCTACGGATTGCCCCGTACGAATTTTTGTTTAGTCCTTGAGATTTTTGGATATTTAAGATTTAGCCCCGAGATATTTTGCTGCGTTGGCTGCCACGTGTGCAGTTCTTGCGCCACGTGTGCAGTTTCCGGCTTTTGCTGCCCGGAAACTTCGACAGCTCATATCTCTTTCATCTGATCTCCGATTTGAGCAAACTTAATTGTGTTGAACTCATATCGGAGCCCTCTATTCGATGACATAGGGTTAAGCACCTGGCACGGGGTACGAGGAAAAGTCAACTTTCGGTTCATCCTCAAGTTTGACCGCCCGCAGAACCCTCATCCGGACTCCGATTCCAGCAAACTCAGTTGCGTTGGAACCGTGTCGAAATTCTCTATCCATTGAGATGAAGCATGGTGGCCAATTTTCTTTTGATCAAAAGGTCAATTTTTAATCCCTCAGGGTTTGACTTTTCTGCTGTCTTTTATCACATTTTTCCTCTTTTATTTGGTTTGATCAAAATTTGGGTGCTTACACCATCATTATCTGCAGTTGTTAGGGTAGCTACATTCATAAGCTGACACATGGAGCATCCAATGGTTGCATAGCTTTGCTTTTGAAAATGTAAAATTTTTTATTTTTTGTTTTTGTTTTGAAAAAAGCCTAACCATGAGATGCTCCACATGGCAGCATCTCACTTGCGTTGCATGTATAGCAACAGTAAATGGTAGCGCAAGATATCATCCTAGATGAATGCATAATTCACCTTGCCCCACCCCTCTCTGTTTATGATTTGGAAGTGTCAAAATCATGGTAGGGCGGGTTCAAGTTTAGCCCAACCTGCCCCAACCTTGCCCTGAACCTGACCTTAGTCTATAAAAAATTATTTTATATATTTAAAATATTATTTTAATACATATCATAAATAAAAAAACATATATATAATTAAATAATGTATTCTATTTAACAAATTTTGTATTTCTTAATACAACAGGGTCAACCCCAGCCTGCCTTGTTACCAATCCCAATAGGGGAGGTTTAGGGTTTGGTTTGGCTAAACCCGTATAGAGACAGGGTTCGGGTTTACCAAAACCTGTTGTTTTGCCATCCCTACTTGAAAGAGATTAGAAAAAGAAAAGAAGACGAAAATAAATAATTACGTGAAATTCCAATTATTGCCATACTCGCTGTTATGTTTACTTGAAATAACAACCATATTGATGATGATTGTTAGGTTCAATATTTTATATTGGCTTAATTCCGTGCCACTGTCATGGGTAACCCAATTTCGTCTGCCCCCGGGTTTCAGTTTATCCCAACCCGCCCCAACCTTGTTGCACACCTAACCTAAGTCTATAAAAATATTATTCTATATGTTTAAAATATAATTTTAATATATATATTAGGGTTTTTTACAGCAACACCCCCTGAGGTTTGGGTAATAGGCACGCGGTACCCCTGAGGTTTAAAACTGATCACTTATAACCCTCAGGCTTCTCAAAACTGTCGCTTACTACCCCTACCGTCAATTGAAGTGAAACGGTGTTAAGTTTATAATTTTTAAAGAAAAAACTACCCCTTTTCTCTTTAACACTCACTTTCCACTCCCAATCGAACGAAACTGTACATTGATGGAGAGTTCCGAAAGGTCGGGTGGTTCTGGTTTTGATTCTCGGAGAGATTGCATAGCTTCCAATATCAGCGGAGAACTTCAACATCAACATTTCAAGAAAGAAAACATAAATAAATGGGAAATGAAGATGGGAAGAGGCCTAGATTTCTCTGCCTCCATGGATTTCGAACAAGTGGTGAAATCCTCAAGAACTAGGTTGGAAAGTGGCCGGAATCGGTGCTGGAGAAGATGGATCTTTTCTTCTTAGACGCCCCCTTTCCCTCCGAGGGAAAATCAGACATTGAAGGGATCATCGATCCTCCTTATTACGAATGGTTCCAGTTCAATAAGGTCAGATTTATAGATTCTGCTCTTTCTGGCTCACCGTATATGCATATTTTCAAAATTAATTCGTAAGTAATCTTTTGGGGATTACTAATCGAGCCTCCTCTATATATGTGTGAATGCTGAATGGGGTAAAATTCCTTTAGGAATTCACGCAGTACAGGAACTTCGAGGAGTGTCTTGCATACATCGAGGAATGCATGATGAATCACGGACCTTTCAATGGTCTGCTGGGTTTCTCCCAGGTGAGTTATTTTCCTCATTTCTTAATCTTCCACATTAGTTACAGAAGAATAACACATGGGCATAACTTTTCCTTGCCTGAAATAGTTTCTGTTTTTCATTTTACTTTGAACTCAAGGGAGCTATTCTGTCGGCTGCTTTGCCGAGACTTCAAGCGAAGGTAAGGATCTTAAATTGGTGGGCGGGGGCTGAAGTTAAGATGTGGGATTGAACAAATGGTGGTTCATGGTGGCAGGGTTTGGCGCTGACAAAGGTTCCGAAAATAAAGTAGTTGGTGATAATCGGAGGGGCAAGCTGAAGGCGGAATCGTGGGCGGATAAGCATATGCGTCTTGGATTCAATCTCCCTCCCTCGGTCTCTCCACGAATCGATTCACCAAAGCCGTTGAAGAAATCTTAGGAGACATCGGAGTCCAGCAGCCAGCGGCCGGACTTCAGTTCGTCCAAGGAGGGTTCGTTCAAGGGGGAGGAACGGGGTTCTGTGGGAGAAGGGGACGGGTGAGTGTTAAAGAGAGAAGGGGTAGTTTTGTCTTTAAAAATAATAAACTTAACACCGTTTCACTCCAATTGACGGTAGGGGTAGTAAGCGACAGTTTTGAGAAGCTTGAGGGTTATAAGTGATCAGTTTTAAACCACAGGGGTACCGCATGCCTATTACCCAAACCTCAGGGGGTGTTGCTGTAAAAAACCCTATATATTATTAAATGATGTATTATATTTAGCAGTACTTTTTTTTTCTAAACACAGTGGGGTCAACCCTAACCCCTCCTGCTACCAATCCCAATAGGAGAGGTTTAGGGTTTGGTTTGGCTAAACCCTTAATAGCGACAAGATTCGGGTTTACCGGTTATTGGCTAACTCACTGTTAACTGGGGATTTCTCCATTAATGCATGCTTAAAAGCAATTTATACTTTTTATTTTCGTCAACACTAAGGGAGAGAATAAATCGAATGACATGATAATATACTATCTTATGCTCACCAAACAAGACCAATTAGATATTCTTAATTTCTCCGATCTCATTTATATTATGTAATAAAAATCTTTAAAAGCAGATAAGTATTTAAAATTTTTATGGATAGATTGCACTCTTAATGTATTTATAATTATATTTCACTTTCTTAAATTTATTAAAGTTATTTTTTAAAATATAATGATATTATTTTCTACTGATTTAAAATTTTAAAAAATTTAATCTAAGGTGCTTTGTTTAGCAATTCGCATTATCTAAAAATAATAATAAAAAATATCATTTTTCTTTCCCATTTCACTAAGCGTGCATTCCGTTAGTACTCATCAAATGGCAAAAATGTAACTCTGCTATCAAATAGATAACTTTATCATTTTTAATTCATTCAATAATGAATGGTGTGGAATAGCGAAAGACGGAGAAAGTAAGCATAATAATGGAGCAGCGGGGACAAAAGTTTTTGGAGGGACCACCGCTGACTCAGTGTTGTCTCATCAAATAGATGCGTGATTTCAAATTCGTGAAACATTATTGCACAATAAGAATCAATAACTTTAGCTCAAAAGAGATTGGTGCTTCATAGCTCGTACAATAATGGTGTGGAGTAGCTGTAAATTGAAGTAACTCGTAAAATTTATACTTTTATTTTCGTTTTGCCCTCCATTATTGCATGAAATAATTTCAACTTTTCCATAGAAAGAAGTCTTAAAAGGAGTGTATGGATTTTCAAAAAGTAGAGCATACTTTTGCTTTTCTTTGTTAGGCGTCAGCTGTGTTGGCTGTCTTACAATGAAGTCCATTGAATAGATGGATCCCACAAATACTTGCCAATTAAAAATTTAGCTTCCATTATTCGGCAAATTGTTGCAATAATGGCTTTTCTTTGTTAGGCGTCAGCTGTGTTGGCTGTCTTACAATGAAGTCCATTGAATAGATGGATCCCACAAATACTTGCCAATTAAAAATTTAGCTTCCATTATTCGGCAAATTGTTGCAATAATGGGTTTATCTCTATTTCATTAAAAAACACAACTATATAACATATTTAAATTATTTAGAGAGGATTATGGGCCTTTGGTGCTCATATCTCTATCTCAAATTATTCCACGAAATCATGGGATCTTTTACTATAAGATACTCAATTTTCAATTCTTCGTGAATGTGGCGGTGAAGGAAAATCATTGTCTTAGCGCGATCCTACAAAGATGTTTTATTTCTTTCTTTAATTGTATTTCCAAGGTTCATCGCATCAAGGTAGATCTCCGCATCAAGGATCCATGATAAATAATTCTTACCAGAAATATCAAGAGCAACAAATTCAAGTTTGCTAAGATTTGACATTTTCTACAAATCACATCACAAGAATAAGCATTTCTCCATGTATAAAAATATAAGACTCACTATATATAACAAAATTATCTAAAAGAATGAACAACGTAGTCATTTCATGTTAGTCATGAAAATCACAAATTATTAAATATACTTACAGTAACTTTTAAGCAAAGAACACCACTAGCTTTCAAAATTGGTAAAGCTTCATGCTGATGATGTGTTGTAAAAGAAAAAGAATAACAAGACAAGAAAGACTAGCAAGATAAGAGATATACACTCAAAAGGGATGAGAAATTCAGCTCTCTCAGAAGTCAATTCATTCATTACTTTGTGTGTATCTGCCATTCATCTCAAGACCCCCTTTTGGAGTTATAAATATGGGAAAGCCAAAAGACAATATACACTTAAAAAGGTTCATTAAGGTACAACGTATAAACGAAGAAGTGCATTGAGGACATGAATGTGGATATAAATATTTGAAGAGGTGCATGCTCAATGTTTACCAATTAATGGTTATCCATATTTGCTGAGAAGATATTTTTCTATTCTCATTGTTTCTGTTTTTCTCTCTACAATACACAGAGGAGGATGTCTCCTTTTATAAGCTGTTTACACCTGGAAAGTTCTTCCTAACAAGAATTAGTTACAACGGCCTGACATGTGTAATGATGTCTGGAGATTTCTGGAAGCGCCTTGATCCTTAGCATCTGATGATCTTGATTCAGTTGCTGATCTCTCATCGTGTGGATGATGAGTGGTTCCAACAGTCCCCCTCAAGTCAAGCGGGAAGGAGAATAAGCACAGACTTGTACAGAGATGATGGAACCGAGTAGCTGAAAGGGGTTTAGTAAGTAGATCAGCTAACTGATCTCTGCCAGAGATAAATGAGACACGAAGAGATTTGTTCAGCACTCGTTGACGCACAAAGTGGTAATCGATTTCGACGTGTTTGGTGCGAGCATGGAAGATAGGATTGGAGGAGAGGTACGTAACGCCAACATTGTCACAGAACACTGTGGGAGCAGAAGTCAGAACGACCCCAAGATCTTTGTAGAGATGTTGAATCCAAATGAGCTCTGCTATTGTATTAGCAACAGATTTTAATTCAGCTTCTGTGGAGGATCTGGCCACTGTGGGTTGTTTCTTTGAGGACCATGAAATCAAATTGTTGCCAGAGAAGATGCAGTAAGCTCCTGTAGACTTTCGGTCCTCCAAGAAACCACCCCAATCAGAGTCTGAGAAAGCTCGGAGATTCATGGTTGTTGAGTGACTGAAGAGAAGCCCCATATGTGATGTGTGACGGAGGTAACGAAGTATCCTTTTGACAGCCTGCCAATGAGGTTGTCGTGGTGAGTGCATGTATTGGCACACTTTGTTGACTGCAAAAGCCAGATCAGGCCTAGTGAAGGAGAGGTATAGTAAGGACCCAACTGTGCTTCTATATAGAGTGGGATCTTCAAATAAGTGTCCGGTATAACTGTCAAGCTTCTCAGATGTAGCCATGGGAGTCTTGACTGGTTTTGCAGTGGCCATTTTAGTGCTTTGAAGAAGATCTTCAATATACTTTGTCTGAGTGAGAAGAAGACCATTGGGAATGTATTTGGCCTCAATGCCTAAGAAATAATGTAGGCGCCCCAAGTCTGTTAGAGGGAAGACCTTGTTGAGATCAGTGAAGAGGCTAGTGATGGCATTGAGTGAGGAACCAATGACCAGTAAATCATCTACATAGACGAGCACATACAGTGTGGTGTCTCCAAAGATCTTGATAAATAATGATGAATCTGCAGTTGATATGTGAAAACCAAGATCGATAAGCATGTCACTGAGACGAGAATACCATGCTCGAGGTGACTGTTTGAGTCCATAGATGGCCTTATGAAGTCTGCAGACATGTGTGGGAAAATGTGGATGTACAAAACCAGGAGGTTGAGACATGTAGACTTGCTCTGTGAGTGGCCCATGGAGGAAGGCATTTTGTACGTCAAACTGATGAACTGGCCAACCCCGTGAAACAGATAGAGCAAGAACCAAACGAATGGTGGTGGCTTTGATTACTGGGCTGAAAGTTTGCTCATAATCAATTCCAGGTTGCTGAAGAAATCCTTTGGCAACCAATCGAGCTTTGTGCCTCTCGATGGACCCATCAGCCAAATACTTTGTTTTGAAGATCCATTTGCAATCAACTACATTAGATGCCTCTGAAGCTGGGACCAAGCTCCAAGTGTGGTTGTGCAGCAGAGCATTGAACTCTTTAGTCATGGCTTCACGCCATGCTGGAAACTGTTGAGCAATAGAAAACGAGGGAGCATCGGGGGTAGGGGAAGGGCTGGAATAGTGGGCAGTAGGTGGGGGCCATGGTATGGTACCATCTGTAAAAGTCTTGGGGCGGAGAGAGTTGGTTTGGGATCGGGTAAGTATGGTGCAAGTGGGTGGGGGACCAACCAAAGAAGGGTGTGTTGCAGAACGGGGTGAGGAAGATGATGATGGGTGTGGGCCTAACAAGGATGGAGATGGTGGATTTGTGGTGTGAGAGGTGGGTTGGGTTGGTGAGACAAATGGTAAAGAAACATGGGTGGGTTAAATGGGTATCGTGGGCTTGGATCTGTTAAGAAAAGGGAAAGTATGCTCATCGAATTTGACATCATTGGAGATGTATATTTTGGATGTGGGAAGGTGATAACAGATATGGCCCTGGTGAGATGGGCTGGGGCCCAAATATACACATTGCTGAGATCTATAGGCAAATTTGGTTTTGTGAAATGGTCGGGTGAGAGGCCAAATTGCAGATCCAAGCACTCGAAGTGTAGAAAGAGGAGGTTCTCTGTGATGAAGAAGTGAGAAAGGTGAGTGGTGGTTTAGAACAGGGGAGGGAAGCATGTTAATGACAGTAACAGCATGCTTAAAAGCAAAGGTCCAAAAAGAGAAGGGAATGGCAGCATGAGCCAAGAGCGCAAGCCCAGACTCCACGATATGTCTGTGCTTGCGTTCAACAATACCGTTTTGGGTGTGGTTGTGAGGACATGTAACCCGATGAATAATGCCATAGTGAGATAACATATTGGTGAATGGCCTAAATTCACCACCCCAGTCGGTTTGCACCTGTTTGATTTTGCAATGAAATTGTAATTCAACAAATGCTTTGAATTTAAGAAAAACTGAGAGTGCTTGTGATTTTGCTACTAGAGGAAACAGCCAGATATGCCTGGTAAAATCATCAACAAAAGTGATATAATATCTACATCCATCAATGGATATATGGGGGGAAGGACCCCACAAATCACTGAATAAAAGTTCAAAGGGTTGAGAAGACTTGGAAAGCCGTGGTAGAGCTGGTGAACGGTGATATTTGGACTTGGCACAAGCGCTGCAAAATGGTAGAGAGGAAGCTGGCTGAGAAGGAAGATGAAGTTGGTGAAGAACTTGTTGAACTATCTTCAGAGATGGGTGTCCAAGCCTGGAGTGCCAAAGGGGGAGAGACGAACGAGTACTTGATAATGCTTGAGGTGGTGAGGTGAAAGAGTAGAGGCCATCAGTGGTTGAACCTTGAAGGAGGAGGTTCCCTGTGAGTCGATCCTTGACATAGAAATGATCATGATAAAATTCAAAAAACACATTATTGTCAGTACAAAATTGTCTAACGGAGAGAAGGTTTTTGTTAAAAGAGGGGACACAAAGCATTTTAGATAATAGAAACTTTGATGATGGAGAAGGAAAGAGTGCAGAACTAGTGTGAGTAATAGGGGCTGAAGAGCCATCTCCAGTGTGAACTTGATCAGGTCCATGATAGTCAGCAGCATTGAGACTCAAGTGAGCTAACTCACTGGTAATGTGGTGGGTAGCAGCTGTATCTGGGTACCATATATCAGAAGGTATGGCACTATAATTTGCTGTAGCAGGAATTGTGGAGGTGAAGGCCTGATTGAATCTGTTGTAGCAATCAAGTGCTACATGACCCACCTTGTTGCATACTTGACAGATGGGCCGCATATCAGAAGTTGTTGTTGAGAACTGAGAGCGACCACGGGAAGAGGAAAAACGGCCACCTCTACCACGACCGAAAGATGAGCGACCTCGAGAACCGCGGCCACGATAAGAAGAGCGAGTGGTGAAGTTAGCACTGATGTCCGATGGAGAAAGAAGAGATGCAGTGGTGGTGTGGTGAAGGAGACGAGCTTCATGAGTAAGTAAATGGCCAAGGAGCTCGTCTGTAGAGATGGGGTCAAGGCGGGTGGTAATAGATGTGACTAAAGCATCATACTCAGGGCCGAGTCCAGCTAATAGGTAAGGAATAAATTCGGAGGAGGTGAGTGGTTGTCCGGCGGCTGCCATTGTATCAGCAAGAGTTTTAGCTCGGCGAAAATAAACAGAGATGGAGTCAGGGCCCTTTTTAAAAGAAGACAACTGAAAACGAGTTTGAATGAGTTTGGCCTGAGATTGCGAAGCATAAGTGGATTCAAGGGATGACCAAACCTCTCGTGCTGTGCGGCAACCAACGATCTGGGCAATGATGCTTTCGGACAGGGATGAGATCAATGTAGAAAGAACTAATTGATCTTGTTGAAGCCATTCGTCATGAGCAAGATTGGGAGAGAAATCCGGGAGAGTTGCAGGTGGAGCTGGAGTAGATCCATCAACGAACTTAAACAGTTTCTGACCACGCAAATATGGAAGCATTTGAGCCTTCCATAATAAGTAGTTATCGGCTGTTAATTTGACAGATATGAGGTGAGAGAAGTTGGGTAAGGGAAGGGTGGGAGAAGAAGAAGAGGAAGAAGGTGTTGCAGAAGAAGAAGCGGCGGTGGATTGATCGGTCATGGTGGACGATTAGTCCTGAGCAAGCTTTGATACCATGCTGAGAAGATATTTTTCTATTCTCATTGTTTCTGTTTTTCTCTCTACAATACACAGAGGAGGATGTCTCCTTTTATAAGCTGTTTACACCTGGAAAGTTCTTCCTAACAAGAATTAGTTACAACGGCCTGGCATGTGTAATGATGTCTGGAGATTTCTGGAAGCGCCTTGATCCTTAGCATCTGATGATCTTGATTCAGTTGCTGATCTCTCATCGTGTGGATGATGAGTGGTTCCAACAATATTCAATGGATTCATAACATGAGACACGTTTTCAGTTTTCAATTGTGTATAAAAAAAGGTTATCATATAACATCCTATAAAATGACTTGATTGCCGCTTTTATTGGCGGTTTGTTGATATATATCACTGGTAAATAGTCACTGGCTATTCCACTCCCTTTTTTTTTTTTTTTTTTTTGGTGAAGAGGGTGAATGTTAAAAAAGACATTGTGGGATGATAATAACATCTTCAAAGAAAACGTGTGAGCTTTTGAAAGATAAATGAAAGGTTACAAGAATATTACAAAGGGGAATTAGCTGTATTCCAACTTCTGCCACGTTAATGGTTTTGTCTTTTTGTAATAATTTGCAGTTAGCGTTGACAAAATACAAGAAAAGAAAATTATTAAAGTTGGCTTACACATTTTACAAGTATAAGAAAAGATAGTGGGGTTTTGTGAAGAACACATTTTCCCATTTTGTTTTTTGTTTGTTTGGTAAAAGACTTGCTTGCCGCCATTTTAATTGACTTGTTGTCATCCCCGTCAAAAAACTTTTTCTCCTTTGATATCTTACCCATCCTCAGCCCATTACCTCAAAATCTCAACTCATCTTTCTTTAGCTTCCTTACTATTGAGATCAAGTGAGAGCTTTTTTGGTACTTCAATCGCCACGGAATGGTGCCCCAAATACTTGCTTCTGGTGCAACTGCGATAACAAATAATCTTATCTCCATTCTAGGCCCAGATGTTCGTAAAGCCTGTTGCATCAAGGGAGAACTACAAAAGCTACAAGAATTACTAAGCATGATTAAAGATGTAGTAAGAGACGCAGAAATGCAGCAAGTTCAGAAAGAGGCTGTCAAACGCTGGTTGCGATGCCTTAAGGAAATCGCTCATGATGCAGAGGACGTGTTGGACGAGTTGGCATATGAAGATTTGCGATACAAAATGGAAATTCAAAATCGTGTACTAGAAGAGGTACGCAACTTCTTTTCATGTTCTAATCCAATTGTATTTCATTTCAACATGGTATGGAAATTAAAAGCTATCACCGAGAAGTTAGAGGGACTTCAGCGAGTTGTGTCCACATTCCAACTTCAAATCGGCCAGACCACTGACTCCACTATTAATGATCAACAAAGACAAACTTGGGATTTTGTTGTTGATTCATCTATCATCGGAAGAGAAACTGATAAATCAAAAATTGTTGATATGCTGATCGACCATGGCAACCAAGAAATCCTCTCTGTCTTTGCTATAGTTGGATTAGGAGGCCTCGGAAAAACCACTCTTGCTCAGTTGGTCTACAAAGATGAGTCTGTGACTAGATTTTTCGATGAAAAGGTATGGATCTGTGTCTCAAATGATTTCAATGTCGAAAGGCTTTTAGCACAAATGGCAGATCTTACTTATAATCATGGATGGAGCATGAATCAAGTAGTAAAGAAACTTCATGAGAAGCTCAAAGGGAAACGTTTTCTGCTTGTATTAGATGACGTTTGGAATGAGAATCGTTCAAAATGGAATAAATTGGCAACTTGTTTAAAAGTGGGTGAAGCTGGAAGCAAAATAATTGCAACTACTCGTAACAATGAAGTGGCAGCAACCATGGGTGCAATTTGTCCTTACCATTTGAAGGGGCTATCAGAAGAGGAGAGTTGGTCTTTGTTTAAGCGAATAGCTTTTGGTCCCGGGGGCGCGAAGGAGACTCCAACCTTGGAGTTAATTGGAAGGGAGATCGTCAGCAAGTGTAAAGGCGTGCCACTTGCAGTGACCGCGATGGGAGGCTTGATGCACTCTAAAAGGGAGGAATGCCAGTGGTTAGACATAAAACGCAGCGAGATTTGGAATTTACCTGACGAGCCCGAGATCTTACCTGCACTGAAGCTGAGTTATGATCAATTTCCACCAGCTGTGAAACAATGTTTTTCGTATTGTTCAATATTTCCCAAGGATCATGAAATCAACAAAAGAACTTTAATCCAACTGTGGATGGCACAGGGGTACCTCGGAACATCGGAAGGTAATAGAGCCATGGAGGATGTAGGAAATGAATATTTCAACTATTTACAATGGAATTCATTCATCCAAGATGTACACACAGGTGAACAAGAGGTGTGGTGCAAGATGCATGATCTTGTGCACGATCTAGCTCGATTGATTTCTGGATCAGAATGTTTTAATGATGGAGAAGTGTTACGAACTCCTAATGCCTCCAAAGTACTCCACTACTCATCATTTGTATTGAAAAGCAAACTCCCGAAAGAATTGTATGTAGCAAAGGGATTGCGGTCACTTATCCTACCACCATGTTTTGATCCTCATGCCATTAGTATGTCGAAATTCAAGTTGCTACGAGTTCTGGACTTGTCACGTGTGCGTATAAAAGAGATTCCATCTTCAATTGGTAACTTAAAACATCTCAGATACCTTGACCTTTCAGGTAATGACATGGAAACATTGCCCGACTCTATCACGAGGCTGTATAATTTGCAGACACTTAAACTTGATCGTTGTAGTCTCCTCCGTAAGTTCCCACATGAAATGAGAAGATTGATTAATTTAAGATACCTTTCTATGGAGGATAATGATTATATTGAATTTCCAAGGGAAATAGGGCAATTGAGTTGCCTTCAAACATTATCTGTATTTGTTGTGGGGAATGAAGAAGGACGTCGGATTCAAGAATTGCAGCACCTACGCTGCCTCGGAGGCTATCTGCATATTAGACATCTTGAGAATGTGACAAATGGGAGAGAAGAAGCCATGGAGGCGAAGTTGACGGAAAAAACAAACCTTCAGGTGTTGAAATTATCGTGGGCAGAGGAATCAGGGCAAGTAAACAATGGAAGTGAGGATGATGTGCTACAAGGACTACAGCCTCATACAAAATTGAAAAGATTACATATTAATGACTACCATGGTGTGGGGTTTCCTGGATGGATGGTTAGTATGAAGCATTTGGTGGAGGTTCAATTAGCAAATTGTAATAAATGTGTCCATCTCCCAGCACTAGGTCAACTGCCTTCTCTTGAGAAGCTTAAACTAAAAGGTTTGGGTGCCATCAAATGTCTTGGGAAGGAGTTCTATGGTGGAGACAGAGTGACAACATCATTCCCTTCATTAAAAGAGATGGAGCTACGGAGTATGAAAGAATTGGTAGAATGGGTTGAAGTGATAAATGCTTTTCCTTGCCTTACGAAGTTGCTTATTTCTTACTGCCCGAAATTGATGACCATGCCAACTCGCTTTCCTCTTCTTTACGATATACAGTATGTATGGAACAATGGCATGGCATTAAATGTACTTCTCGGAAACAACAGGAGTAAAGGCCAATGCCCAGAAATTGGGGGATCTAGCAACATGGAAGCAACTATTCACACTGAGAGGATAGGAACAAGTGGCGGAGCACCATTCTTAACATCACTTAGGAGATTAACAATAGATAGCTGTCCTAACTTGACATCATTGCCAAGTACACAACATTTTCAATCTCTTCAAGAGTTGTCTATCTACTTCTGTAGGGAATTAAAGTCTATTTCGTTGGAGGGTTTGCAATCTCTGCAAGAGTTGTCTATCACAGGTTGTACGAAATTGAAGTCCACTTCATTGGAGGGTTTGCGAAGCCTTACTGCTCTTCAGAAATTAAAAATTGTTGGCGACCGGATAACAACAAAATCTTGTTTCATTGTTGGGGGGGATGATTTCAAGTACCTCTCCTCTCTTCAGTCATTGGAAATTCAACACTTTTTTAATCTGGAGTCTCTACCTGAACAAATTCAGCACCTCTCTACACTAAAGGAATTGAGGATTGGCAAACTCTACAACCTAAAGGCTTTGCCAAATTGGTTGGCGAAGCTTACATCCCTTGAAAGGCTTGAAATTTATAAGTGCCCAAGTCTGACTCACCTGCCCACACAGGAAGTGATGCAGAGCCTTGTTGCCTTGAGACATCTCACAATTGTTGATTGCCCCATTTTGAAAGAAAGGTGAGGAGTGGCACAAGATAGCCCACATTGCAAACCGTTCAATTCGTTCTGATCGCTATTGCTAGTGATTCTCTCCATAATCCCAGGTTTCATTGGCTTTGCTTATTTTTAAATGCATGTGTTTAATTGGAGCCAATGGGATGCTAAAGATACTAGTCACTTGCTCATAATAATTGACAAAAAAAAATTTTTTTGGTAGAAGTTTGTGCGTGTAGGGGTGAGAGAGAGAACAAATGCATTTCGTCATAATCGGCCCAAATAAGTCTGCTATAGTGGTTTTTACTGTCCCAATTTGGCCTATATCATAAGTCTAACTATTTGCACTGTCACTGTGTAGATGCAAATTATTCCAAGACAGTCTACATATCCATAAGCCCAGGTTTGTAACGTTCTCTCTCTATAGTTAATTACAAATGCCCAGTTTTATAAGTTTTTAATTTCCATTAGCTTTGCTTATTTTTAAATATGTTCAATTGGAGTGTTTGGGATGCTAAAGGTATTATTCACTTGTTCGTAACTAATAATAAATCCATCCAAATATGTCTGTTGCAGTGTTTTCATTGTCTCTTTTTCAATTTTGACTAGATTAGCACTGGATTTAATATATGATAGATTTATCTTGGGATAGATTAACATTTACCAGAATTTGGCCTTTATGCACGAATCCCACTTTCATAAATCTAACTATTTGCATTGTGTAGATGAGACTTATTTTAATTTGATTAGTTTTATTTAAAGAATTCTTTTGGCCATTCTAATGTATCTTAGATGAATATAATAATATTTTGCTGACGATGCATCTGTAATAAATTTTTTTCATGACAGTAGCATCCATAAATTCCCAAAAAAAAAGGGAGAATTTGGTGATTATTCGTTTTATTATACATCAAATTCAAATGTTGTGCAGGTGGATGTTTGGACTGTCACTGTGTAGATGCAAATTATTTTTAATTTGAGTAGTTTAATTATTTCAAGAAATATTCTGGTCGCTTTAATGCATTTTATAGGAATTAATAGTGAAAATATTTCACACCTGACATGATGCAACTTCATAGTAGCAATGGAGCTTTGTGACTTTGGCTTTGGCTTTGGCTTTCTAATGTCAACCCCAGATGAAAATATTTCATCTGGGGTTGTAGTTATTAAAAACCCAAAGGGAGATAAGTGTAAATTTCTTTTTAAGAAATATAAAAGTGTTAAAAAAAATTTCAAAGGGCATTCTTTTGGTAAACAAAAATGTGTCAGAATATTTAGGGTAAGCTGTATGGTAGTATGAGATGTAGTATAGAGTTGTGCCCTTTGCTAGTAATATGTTGCATAGGAATTTTTTGAGATAAACCAAAATAAAAATAAGAAAATGACAATGACAGTACGTGGTTACGTCTTGGATTAAGTTCTGGGGCACTGGCTGTTCACATTGTTTTCTCTCCTAATAATTTTGTTCAAGTGAGGAGTAAATTTCAGCAACCGTAGGATCCAGGCTGTTATATCAGTGCACCACGCAATACAACAACACCTTTTCTGTTTTTTGCAACAAATAATGCATCCCCAACCATTTCTCCATCCAACAACCAACTTTATGACATAAATTAAAACTTAGAAAGTGATAGCATGCCTCTAAATAGTTCATAATATTTTCTTGAAAGAAACAGTAATAGATCAAAGTATCAACAACGTCAGTGACTTGAAGCCTATGATGGGATTGAGATGTTACAGTGATTGCTTCAAGAAAAGGGTGCTGATCGATGTACTGGGTTTTGACAAATCCCAACACACTTACGTATATAACGGATAATATATTACACTTAAACCCCCCGAGGCTTGTCATTTATGCACATAAACCCCTTGACATTTGGAAAATGGCAAAAACCTCTCTTGAGATTTGTACAAATGGTCACAAAGCTCCATTGTTTGTTCAAAAACATTAGAAAGCCAAAGTCAACCCCAGATGAAACATGTCAGGTGTGAAAATATTTCACACCTGACATGATGCAACTTCATATATGTTTATGATGTCAGCAGCATCCATAATAAATTTCAAAAAAGCACCAAAATCAGCCATTAATTTTAGAAAATTAGCCTATGAATTTATTCTTGATGTGATGATCCAATGCAACAATATATGTGCACTTATTGTTTCCCCTTTTTCTTTTTGTAGATCAAGTTCAAATATTGAGCAGGTGCATGTTTGGGGATTCTGCTCCTACTGCCGTGTTGGATCCTTTTAATTTTATCTTCTCAGACATGACAGACTCCTATTTGAATGTCCAGTTTGGCTGTGATACATAATTAATTAATGTAGCTTTTGCTTTGTAGTCCTTAACATGCACTGAAAGAAGCATGACTAGTGTGAGATTTCAAATATACATGTAGCTTTTGCTTTTGCTTTCCGGGTTTTGTATCCGAATTTGTAATTAGCATCCTCCCTATGTGCCAATTGATCATCAAAATGAAGGAAAGGAAACTTAATCTTGCAATTGTAGCTGAAGTTAATAGATAGCCCTTGAACCTGTGCTGCTTAAAACATTATTATGTCAATGTCGGCTACAAATTTCAGTGTTGTGTTTTCCTTTTTTATTTCTCCTCCATGAAAATTGGCGATAGTTAAATGCTACGATTGAAGCATTCTTTTTTTTTTTTTTTTCCTTTTTGGTTCATACAAGAAAAATGAGAAGGTGCAGCAGATAGGAAATATAGATCAGTGTTGCAGAGTGATCAAGAGAAACGAGAGGCATCCCACCCTGTAATAGTCCTCCAATTGGAAGGCATGGAGATCGAGGCAAAGAAGTTCCTCCTTATTCGTGGTCTTTTTCTTCTTGCTCTCCTTGTAACAATGTACCAGGGAGGACTCAACCAAGAAATTAATGAGGCTTTGGTCTGGTTTGACATCAATCCAAAACCAAATTAAGCAAGTTTCATGACTGTTAACCCAAAACTGAACTGAAACGAATTAAGAACAGATCTCTCCAATCCGAAGACAGAACCAAAATGAAACTATAAACCCCATAAATTAACGAACCAATCCAACCCCAACTATAATTTCGGTTTTTGGTTTGGTTGGTTTGGGTGAATTTGACACACACATTAGATGATTTTTCTAATATCTATATCCTATAAGCCTAAGCATAAAGACAAACTTGGTCTTTAGATTATAACTATATGGTATTATAATTGTAAATAAGTAAAAATAAAAAATAAAAAAATTACACATATACTCTTTCACATATGTATATACCACACACACAATTCGATTCAATTCAGTTTAGTGGTTTCGATTTGGTTTGTTTTAATGGAGCCATCAACTCAAACCCAAACCAAGTTCCTAGTTTTAACCAACCCAAGTTGATTCTCCAAAGGCAGATATGTTGATTTCACATGGATGCATGAAGTGGGTGTTTGCCAAGTGGTATTCCATGGCTTATGGATCCACTGACGAGGAGATACGTCTATATTTCTATGGTTTTGTGATCTTGTTGGAGTTAAAATGCAAGTATCTTAATTGAAGCTGAAATTGCAGGGATGGAATGGCCATACAAAGGCAGAGCTCCAGCTTTGATGTTTGCAGCACGTATATGATCGTATATATATAAAGCTGAAAAATCTCTTTGTATTTATTTCTTGTCAAATTTTCCTCTTCCCCTTTTCGTTTCTATATTAAGGTCAAGAATTTTGGCCAAAGACAAGAAATCTCTTATCAGATGTTTAGGCTTATCTTCATATAATGAATTTGTTGGTTTTATGGGTCATTGGTGGGTCCCTAGAAATCTTGATCATATAATGAATTTGGAGGTTTCATTGTTCACTGATGACTTTTATGGCATCTTTGACTTTGTCATTTTTTTTAACTGTAATTCATTTATGTAGCTTGCTGGGGTATGACCATTCATGCCATTCGATGTCTTCGCATTGATCTGCTGCAATATTTGGTTAGAATGCCATTAAAATGTGAATTTTGGATATTGGAGATGGCAGAGGTTAGTAATAAGGATTTATTCCAAGTTTTTTATTTTTTTTGGTAGAAATGATTTATTCCAAGTTAAGATAGGGGGGAGAATCCTTTATTTGGAAATATATATATAGTTAAAAATAGAGATATTATTCGAAGAGCTATAAGATGGAAAATAGGAAACAGGGACAAGATCAACTTCTGAACTGATAAATGGCTAAATGATAAAGAGTTGCTGCAAATTTTAATAGATAGTGAGAAAGAAAGAGTAAACACTTACCAAAATCTGAAAGAATTTATAGTAAATGGAGCTCAACGGGTTATTCAAAAACTAAATAACAAACCTCTAAAAAATGAACAAATAGAGGAAATAACTCGATGGTACAAATCATAAAATAAAGAAAAAGATGAAATATGTTGAGGCCTCACAAAAAACGGGAGGTTTTCCATAAAATCAATCATTTGGGCTATGAAAGATAATATTCTATTCAAACCTGAAAACATTAGTCTAATTAGAAAGATGTGGAAATTATCATGTGAAAAATACGGTTTAGACTCCAAATACACCTAGAGGGGGTGAATAGGTGTTGCACAGTGGAAATTAAAATTTTTTACTTAACTAAAGACAAGTCCTTAATTAAATAGCATGCACAAATCCTCAAATTAATTTCAAAAAATAACTCTTAAGTAGCAAGCCACCCAAATTGCAAAACAATTAAAGCATATAAAGAAATAATTAAGACAAGTAATTTGATGACGAATGGAAAATTCTATGAGAACTCTCACTAGAGAAAAACCCTTCGGACTATACAAGAGCCACCTAAAGATCCACTATGAGAAGAAGACTTTCAACTTGTAGTTCAGACAACTCAACATCCCTATGCTACTCTGCAAATCACAAACTTGAAAGTATCTGAAGATCTTCTCACAATCATCCAAACGAACTCATCTAGTATCTGTAATAACTCCCACGATTCAATCTCCCCAACCCAGAAACCAAGGTAAAAGAAGAAAGAAGAATAGAAAGGTTTTATGGCTCAATATAGGAAAACCTAGAAGAAGGCTTTTCCAGAAGAGAAAGGATTTTTAGGGCTTCTAAAGCGTGTCTCTTATAGGTTTATAAGGACCCTAATCCTATTTAAAGGTTCTCCAAGAAGTTTGAAGTCAATCCGAATTGAAACGAGTAAGTTATGTAATTTTTCGTGACTTTTCGAAAATTGCAGAAAATTGAATACTCGAACGCCAGCTCAAACATTCTCTAACTCCACTCTACAGAAATTTCTGTCGAACGCCAGTTCAAACGTTCTCTGACGCCACTCTCGAGTTTGACTATCTACAGGCTTTAATTCCACCTTTTGAACACTGGCTCAAACCTTGTCTAACGCCAAACATAAAAACTTCAATTTAACTCTGATTTTGACGCCGTTTGAACCATGACTTCTTGGACTTAATCTAAATATTCTAAACACACTTTTTGGCATTGAATTAAGCCAATATAACCTACTAGACCTAACAATCTTCCCCTTTGGGTATTCCGTGACAAAACCATTAAAAACAAAACAAAATTAACATTCCAAGATGTTGTGAACCACCAAGCAACATCTGGAATTTACAAATTCAAATAAAATCCTATCTAGCCTAATCTAGACAGACTCTACTTGAATGGGAATGTGTTCCTGCAAAACAAACTGAAACATACCTTGTGAAAGCTAGGGAAAAAATAATGTAAAAACACAAGTAAATGGACAATATAAGCACAATATATATTTCCAATCATCCAATATGTCCAAGTTCAAAACAATGATCACAATAATCACATAAGCATCAATAAGAAGTTGCATCTCATATAATGAAATAACATCTCATATCATGACCACACCTGAACAATTCTAGTGAAATCTATCTCATCCTAATCTATCTCCCCAAAAACCACTCCCCCTTTTTGTCATGGAATAGACAAAAGAGAAAAGTATATAAGAAAAACAAATCACAAGCTCTCTAAGAGGAAGATGAATAATATGCATGATTGAATGGACAAAATTCAAAGAGATGCATGAATCAATAGTTTGCAAGGAGAATCTAAAATCAACCAGTTTTGGCAAACTATTCTAAAATCCATATTTTCTGACAAAATACTTCAAACGCATCCTAAAAACACTCTAATAACATGATGAAACATGGCACAAGCACAATTTTATAAAAACTCAAAATTTTCATATTTTTGAGAACTTTTTAACCCAAAATTCAAGTTTTAGCAAAACTACAACCAATAATCCCAAATAACTACACAATAATGCAATTAAATCACCAAGTGTGCTTGCGTGCAAGTGCAAATCCAAACACAATTAAGTTTGCCTAAATTAGAACTTGGTGAGGAGGATTTGGCTTTTTACATGAAACCACAAGCTAAGTCTTCCCACAAGTTAAAAGTCAAACCCCACTACTAGACACTAGGACCTTAAATTTTGCTATATTTTTGGACTTTTTCTCCCTCTTAATTTGTGATCACCTTCCTTTTTTAATAAAGATATGTAATTAAGTATGGAAGGGATCTTTATTGCTCTTTTTCCATATTTTTCTTTTCTTTTGCACTTTTTGGTAATTTCTCTTTTCTTTTCCACTTTTGGGCTATTTAGTCCAGGTCACTAGCATAACGTCAATTTAACTCAAGTTTGACATGAGTAAACCCATGATTGCCTATCCACACACTCACAGATATATATATGATTAAGCATTCTCAAATTGTATTTGGGATGTGGGTGTGAGGTGCATATACACACACAAAAAATCAATCAACCTATTGTGCATTTAAATGAGATCATTGAAATAAGTTTCTCAAAACAATCCTTTAAGCAATTAATTCTCTCAACATAAAAATTTATTGTTTTCACAAAACATGCTCATAACACAAATCACCAAAAAAAATAGAAAATCTTTTTGTATTTTTCTGAAAAAGTTTAAACCAAAAACAAATAGACAAAAAACCAAAAACCAGATAAATAAAAACAAAAATAAAACATGCACGTAAAAGATAAAATAAGCATGAAAAAAGGCTAATGCATGCATCCCAAATCCTACTCAAGGAAGAGAAGTCAAATCACTCTTTTTCACCCAAACTTGTCGAGTAGAAGAGGATTTCTTGGTCAAGAAAACTAGTTGTTCAGAAAGAAGCCTAGTTTGTTGAGCTAAGACCTTGACTTGATTAGGCAAATCCATATTGAATTGTCTAGGAGGAGAATACCAAGATTGACTAAGATTTTCTCCTAATCTCCAGTAATTAGGTCTTCTGTGATCTAAAACACCACAGTGGTGACAAGAAGGAATGAATTTTTGAAATTGAATTTCCATAGGAAGAGATGCCTTAGATTGAGACCTTTTGAGCTGTTGGGTAGGCCTTTTTGGTATTTCCCTTTGGCACACCATATTTCTTCTTCCATTTAGAAGAAGAAGGAGTCTTTGAAGAGGAAGGAACATCCTGAAATCCTAAACTTTTTTTATTAGCCACTGTTTGGCTCAAACCAAGCATATGATCAAGCTTTTGAGAACCAAAAGAGAAGTTTTGCAACTAAGATTTGGACTTCTCTAATTCAGATTTTTAGTGACTTGTTTTCAAACTCAAGGGTTTCAATTTTCAACTTCAACTCACCCACATGAGAAGTAGACTCATCCAATTTAACTTGAAGTTCTTCCTTAACAAGTTCTACTTTATTGAGCTTTTTAAGAAATGCCTTGTTTTGTTTCTTTATTTTCAGACTTTCATTAAAAAGCTTTTTATAAGCTTCTTCAAGACTTTCCTCATCTTTAGACTTACTTTGAGAACCAATATTATTCAAGTGGTTTCAAGTGGTTTTGAGTCTTGAAGAGTGTTTTCCTTTTCACTTCCCACAATAGAAGTGACAACCATGTAATTTTGATCCTCTTCAGATGAGAAGTCATCACTATGTTCAAGATCAATCTCACTATCAAAAAGAGTAGTGTGAGATTGCAAGTATACATGTGCTGGTGGCAAATTGCAAGATTGGAATCTCTCCCAGGTTCCGTATATATCGAAATTTGTAACTAACATCCTCCCTATGTGCCAATTGATCAGCAAAAAGAAAGAAAGGAAACTTAAGCTTGCAATTGTGGCTGAAGTTAATAGGTAGCCCTTGAACCTTTGCATTGTATTTGACATAGTTGGAAATGGAAGCATTCTAAATATGTAAGATTTTCTGTATGCCTTATTTACTGTCTTCTCTTCACTTTAATGTTTATTTCTTCCATTTTTCTAAGTGCCTAAATTCCCATGGTAAGGGGAGAGGTTTCAGCCAATCGAAAAGGAGAAGGAGAGATGACTTTTTCTATGTTTGAAAGGTCTTAAAGTTACTGTTTTGATTAAATAGGGAGTATGTTCCCTCTTTCTTGCTAAATCTCATGTATCCCTATTTTTAACCCCCAGGTCCTTTCTTTTACTGCTTTGTTTTTTGTCATAAGCATGCTTGTTTTCTTCATCTATTTTATTACCATGAAGCATCCTCAAGTGAATGGATGAAACTTGGCATGTGTGAACAGAATACCCACACCTCCTCGCCCATGTTATGTCTCCCTCTTCTTCACTGCTTTATGTTTAGCATATATCCCTCATCCCTGTTTGCTTACACCAAGTACATGCATGCACACACACACACACGTAGGAAGCATGCTAGGACATCCCTTTAATCACGTGTTTATTGCATATTAGCTCAATCACTCACACACACTTAGATTGCAATTCTGGAACATATTTGAATGTGTTTGTTATATATTCATTCAGTTGGTGCATGTATACCTAGGTGGTTTGATAGGTGAGTGGCCAAACAAGGCCATTCTTCTAGTGTTGTACCACTGTGGCCCTACACAAGGGCCCACACAACTTCTGGACACCCCAAGGGACCCAGGGGATCAATCCCCCTTTGAAAAATTCAAAAAAACAATGTTTTCTGTGTTTTCTCAAAAACACAGGTCGGGCAAACCTGTTTCCATAAATGATATTTCGGTTAAGTGTATTTTCAGCATGACCGAAATATTATTTCGGTCATGCCATGTTTTGGTGTAGCCGAAATTAAATTTCGGCTACACCTTGTAAATTTTAGAAAATCAATTTTCAACCCCTTTGTTGATTTTGATCTAAATTTCGACAACACCCTATAAATTTCAGAAAATCAGTTTTCAAACCCTTTGTTGATTTTGATCCCCTGTTCATCAAACCAACTGAGCCAAAAGGATTTCTGGGTCAACCAGAAACCCAATATGGGCCTTGGACCTGTCGGTCCAACTTGATTCACCACGAGCCTTCCAATAGGGCCCGCCCCACTAGACTCAAATCACTTTAAATAAATAAAGATAAAATCAAATAAAATGGTCCCCACCGGACTCAACACAAGTGCTGCATATCGAAATAGGAATTGGGTGAGTAGATAGACCAAGTTGACTCGAACCAGGGAGACCCAAGGGACCCGTCAACCGACGAGGCGGACCGGGGTGTTTTCGAACTTCCCCGGACCATAACCGAGACCTTACTTTGAATCTCTAAAAAGCCGCAAACCATCCAAATAGACCTGAATAAGTACCCAGGTGTCTGCTTGCACCCCATTAGGCAGTGGCGACTCCAATTCCCTTATCTCCTCCCAAGGGAGATCCCAAACGCCCACTCACCAAAGTGCGGCGCCTCGTGGGACGCGCTCACAAGGTCATTTGCCTTTTTCTATAATATCTACACAAACATATATTCAACATATCTAGAACATGCAAAATGATTTAAATCACCAAAAAAAAAAAAAAAGCAATGCAACTAAACAGGTGTGCTATCTACCTCTGCTAGTTCCAAGAACTCCTTCTTCTTCCTCTTTTCTCTTAGCGTAGGTGTTAATCTCTCCCTCTACAAAAACACAAAGCTCTTCCTGGGTTGCAGAACACTTCAAAACCAGCAAAGCTCCTCCGATTTCTTCCTTCTTCTCTCTCTCTATTCTTCTCTCCTTCTTTCAACCGCAAGAGAATACAAAACAAGGTATACAATTGATTAGCCGTATACTCTCTTAAGTATAAACCCTATTTTTTAATCTCATGATTCCATGCATCTCTCATCCATCAAAATTTATACTACTAACCAATCAGAATAAAAGATTGCCATAAATTAATATTTACTTCAATATCTCATAATCCAACGGTCGGATTTGCTTCAAACTTTTGATCTTTTTCATCAATGTGATCACCTATATATTTAATTATAATTCATCATAAAATCCAAGGAAAAATTCTGATTATAATTTAATTTAAAATTTATGAAAATTTTCGGCGTATTACACCGTGCTCGGCCCAGCCCACTAGTGGGCACAACACAACACGGCATGTGCCGTGCCTGGGGTATTAGGTATTTGGCACGTCAAGGCATGGCCCACCCGGCACGATGGTTCAGCAAGCCATGGCCCGTGAAGCATGCGGGCGGTATGGCACACTTCAAGCATGCCAAATAGTGTCGGCCCGCGAGCTTATGTTAAAAAGAATGGAGTTTTTGCCTTTTTTGAGGTTTTTTACCTTTTTTTTATTACAATTTAGGGGAAAATTGTATCCCAATATATGTAAAAAATGTGTGTGAATAATAAATATATATATTTTTAGAATTTTTGTATTATTTATTTATTTATTTCCTTTTTTCTATTTTTTGAATTTTTTAAAGCATATATTATGCAGCTTGTGAAGCATAATATATTATCCAGCCACTGGCCTGCCAGGCACGGCACAGCCCAACCCTAGCTGTGCCACGGGCTGGGCTATGCCTGCGTTTTTGGTAACGAGCCTAGCCTATGGCTGGCCCGTTAAGCAATCCTAGATCAAGCCATGAAGCAGTCTAATAGAGCCCCTCATCCGGTATTTCTTGATTGAGCTTCTATGTAATTTTACGTCTAATGTATCTTTTTTTCTTATCATTTTGCTCTTTCATGGTATTTGAGTTAATTTATTGATGGAAATTGGGGAAGATTGTCTTGGTTAAGGCTTTATTTTTCTGCTCTGTTGTTCTGTTTTTCTGAGGCTTGGGTGGTGTTACTCATTAGGAGATTCTTTTGTGTAACTTATGATCTGTAATAGCCATTAATATGTGAGCTCCGTCTTTGATTGCATATGAGGTTTCAATTAGGGTTGTGGTTTAGTTTTCATTCACTATCCATCGTCATCTTTTCTTTGCCTTGGATGCATTAGCTCATTTTATTGTCTTTATATTTCAATATTTCAGTTCTAATATCTCTTGTTTTATTAGAAGGTGGAGAGCTGGGCCAATTTGTAAATGTGAAAAGGTATCCTCTGCAGGTCAAAAATAAGACTGAGGTGCAGCATTTCTCTCTTTTGCATTTGTTTAGGTCTCATTCATTGCATTGTTCCAGTTGCTTAGTCTTTATTTAAAGCAAATAGAGGTGTTCTTCCAGGTGAGTTAAATCTTCTGTTGCTCTTTATGCAATCCTCTATTTTCATATTTTATTATGAAAATATGAATTCAGAATCCAGAGGTTCTTGAAAATATTAAATTTGTTGTGTTAGATTAATTATTTACAATGAGAGAGATTGAGATATCGTACTTATAATTCGAGCGGGATAACTAAACTGGAGGGGGTGCATCTAGAGCCTTTACGATCAATGTGTCTGGCTTTAACTAAAAGAAAATTAGGCCTCTTTTGATGCATGGATCAAAATGTTAGGCGACCCAAAAAAACAGCATATACTTGGGATGAGCATTGAAGATATTAATGTTGAGATTGATGTATGGGAAAACTAGGAGAAATATAAAGATTGAACTTTCTAGAAATGATTAGTTTCAAAGCTGCATTGTTTATTGTTCACTTTTCATGCTTGTTCAGTCTCATTGAGCTTTTGTGGAAAGACTCCTAGATAAAAATCTTTTTGGTCTTATTATACACTCAAGTTATACACATGTTAATATTAATACTAATGCACATCAACCCTAAGATATTTGTGAGTGAATACTGAAAAACCATGTCTTTCTATTTATGTTAGGAAGAATGTCATCTATGCCATTGAATTGTTCTCCATCTCATTACTTGAAGCTTGATGTATCTGATTTATTTGATAATTTCACAAATTTCTTTTCCTTTTCTCCGATTGGTTCCTGAACTCGAGGTGAATTTGAAGAGGAATAAAAATTGGGCTCTTAATTCCAATTTTTAGATTAGTAGAAAATTTAAAATTTGAAATTATATTGACATTCAATTCCACTGAATTTGCTTTTAACCTATTGTTTAGCTAACAAAATTTACGTCAGGATAGAAAATTCAGTTATACATCTTCTTAAAACAGTACACATTTTATTTTCATTCCTTATAATATCTCCTTCATTTTCTCCGTTATTTTTCATTTAAAAAAAATTTCTTATTTTGAAAACGACTAAAAAATTGTTTTATAATATTAATTTTTTTGTAAAGCCATAATTATTAGTGTATGCATGAGGTAGTTATAAATTGTTCTCCTTTGGCTTATTTCATGTTTTCTGAAGAATATGATCCAAACCATAAAGTCGATGAGTGTTGTACGTCTAAAACTGAGATGGCTGCATCACACCTACTTCCTTTATCGTTTATTTCATTTTGTTTGCTGAAACATGAAGATTTGAGTGGGAATGATTGGTCTAATGTTATGAATGTGTTTCATGTGTTCATCTTATTCTGTTTTCTGAAGAATATGATCCAAACCATAAAGTCGGTCAGTCTAATTTCATGGGGCACAGCAAAACACATAATGTGCCTAGCAGCTTTAATAATCACAACAACGAGCCTGTTGTAATTCTTGATTCAGATGAAGAAGATGGTGGGAATCATTCTGGTGCCATTTGGAAGCCTTCTTATTAGTATGAGGAGGTTGTCTTGAAGAAGCCTTATGAGAATTAATGAGTTAGTTATAAATCTTCTCTGCATCTCTAATTCTGCAGTTGTACATCTTATAATAAGGAGAGCATTTCGTCTCCTACCACTCAGTGGTACAATCTGTGATACATTAAGAGAAAGAGTGCTTTTGGTTTTTAGATTTCAAAATGAAGGAATTAATGATAATGATTTCGTCTGACATGATAGAAAATAAAATAATAAAGCATGTACAGGTGTGGAAGAGCAGTTAACTATAAAGCAATCTCTTAGTGTATCACAGATCGTACCACCGAGTGGTAGGAGGCGAAACGCTCTCTGTAATAAGATTTTAATTTTCAATTTTATAAGCAATATTACATCCTCAAATTGTGGAATTTTTGCATATCCCAAACATTCTCTCTCTCTCTCTCATAGAAATGTAGATGAAACTTTTGCTAAAAGGGATAGAAGGAAATTTTTTTTGCCCTTCAATGTGGGAATTTAATGGGAAATGGAGATTTTCTCTTATGCTCTCTCTCTCTCTCTCTCTCTCATAGAAATGTAGATGAAACTTTTGCTAAAAGGGATAGAAGGAAATTTTTTTTGCCCTTCAATGTGGGAATTTAATGGGAAATGGAGATTTTCTCTTATGCCTGAAGACTTTCATATACACATTTCCCATCCTTCAAGCAATTATTAAACCTTTTTGCCCACATCGCTAGTTAGTAATTGTACCAAAACAAGCATTAGACTATATTAACTCTATATGTGATGCCTGTGCCTACTAGCGAAAGTATTAGGCTGTATTTTGGAATCTTGTATTTGGGGAGAAAAGAAAAGAAAATGCTAAAATTTTCTTTTCTCTTTTTTGATTTAGATGAAAGAAAATGAGATTTTCTCTCCATCTTTCTTTCAAATGTAAAAAAAATTCTCTAAAAAAAGGTAGGAATTTTGAAAGAAAAAAAAAATTCACCATCACTTATTACTATTCACACCACCCACCCACCTCACCACTAGCATCATCCACCACTACCACAACCCACCATTACCCGACACCACCACCACCACCACTAGCCACCACCACCCACCAGCCGCTACCACTGCCCACCACCACCACTAGCTACCGCCACCATCGCCCGCCAACACCACCACCCACTGCCGCCTGCCACACCACCCGGCACCACCGCCCACTAGGGCTGTAAATGGATCGGATCATGATCCGTTTACCGTCCGATTTCAATTAAATTATCCAATTTAATCGGATTTTTAACCGATTAAATGATCCGTCGGATCGGATTCGGATCCAATTTTCGGATCCGTTTATAATCGGATTCGGATTCGGATCAAGACCATATCCGCCCGATTAAGATCCGAATCCGATTATTTATGTATAATTTATTTGTAAATTGTATAATATGTTGAGGATAATTAAGTAATTTATCCTTTTATATAAAACTAACATTTGCTTGCCCTAGGTCGAACCTAACCGACTCACTTTCGTCTTCCTCTCAACTCTCTCTCGTCTCCGGCAGAAATTAGTAAGGTTTATTGGTTTCAACAAGAAAGGGCTCCTCATCCATAAATTCTCTCTTACAATAATATACCCTTGCTTTAGAATCGTTCCTTTTGCTTTTCCTGTTGGTTGCGTCTTTGATCTTTGTTTCATTGGTCATCTCTGGTTCATCTCTAATCGCTCTGTCCGAGTCATGGCGGTGATGTACAGAAATCGATGAGTTTGTATGCCTTTTCTTGTCTTGTTTGGTGCGTTTTGGCGTAGATCTTTCTTTCGAGTCGTGAGTTCTTCGTGCCTTTTGCGTTTCATCTTTCTGTGTTTTAGCTTTTTGAAGGAAATCGTTCTTTTGTTGTAGGTATCTTATGTGTAATCTGCGCAAGATCTGTTGTGGATTTTTAAGCTCTGATGCCTTGCCGGTCTTTATGTGATTTTTCTCTGATCTGGTTCTCTTTTGATATTTGTCTAACATCTGTCATCGATTCTCCCTTATTTGCTTTCTAATCGGGGTTAATCGATAGTTAATGGATTCTTATATGAAAAGCGATCTTCTAATAGATCTACTTTAGAGGTTTTTGGCTTTGTTATTTGTTGTCGCAGATTCAGCAGTAGCTGCCGAGTTATTGGGAGGTTCAAAGGCTATAAGTTATCAAGGCGCATACTTCATACATAAAAATTGTCATTCTTGGTGGTTTTCTATTATCTTGCAGGATTCAAGTCTTCTGTTCAGATACTTTCTTGTTTGTCTTTAGATATCGAAGATTTATTTGTTTCCACAGGCTTTATATATTCGCCTTTGATTAGATCCGGTGCTGTTCGAGGATATTTGATGGTCTCTGGTTATATCTGGTGCTGTTCGAGGATATTTGAGACGGTCTCCTGGTTTTCTCATCATAAAGTAGTTGATTAAGAATTAAAGGAGGACAATCAGTTCATAATCGGCAATTATGAACTGATTCAATATGAGTGGTTTCTAGTTTGGATGGTAAGCGTCTGATCTCCCTCTTGATCTCTGTATTGGTCTTGCTATCATCAGGGATGCCAAACGGATTGTGCGGAGGCAAGAAGACCCTGTTTGAAGAGGAGTTTTAAGGGCTTCCCCTGTGTGTTTCCAATGGAAACAACAGCATATTCATTGTAATTTAATTTTTATTGGTTTGTAAGTTTGTATACCATGTTTATTAGATGAAATTTAAATTTTATTAGATGAAATTTAATCGGATTGTCGGATTTACTAACGGATTCGAATATTTAATCGGATTCGAATAAAATCGGATACGAATACGGATTTAGCAATAACAATCGGATTCGGACTTGGTAGGACATACGAAAGATCCGTCGGATAGTTAAACGAATACGGATATCCTAAATCGTAATCGGATTCGGATTCGGATTCATACAGATCCGCTCCGTATTCGCTCCGTTTACAGTCCTACCGCCCACCTCCCCAACTCATCATCTTACTAAAATATATTTTTCTTTTCTTCCCATTTCTCATCTCATCCAAACATCAGAAAAGGAAAGAAAATCAATATTTTTCTTTTCTTTTCTCTTCTTTTCTTTTCCTTTTTAGCTTTATTTTCTTTTCTCCCCAAATCCAAGGCTCCAAACACAGCCTTAAGGTTGTTGTAAGCAAAAAAATATTTACCTTTTTTGTATAAGGTTACTTTGATCATTTATTTAGTAAACATAAGAAGTAAAATTTAACGGATTTTCAGTCCAATTATAATGTTGGAGCATTGATGAAAAAGCCTTTATTTTGTACGACCTTAACATTTTATCACTTTGTTTAGTGAAATTTAAGCTCCAAAATTAATTGTCATATGGCTACTACTGAAAATAATTTTCTTGTAAAAATTCGCTAAAATTGTTACCTCAAAACGAGGGCTTCTAGTAAATTTAACTTAAAACCGGATTGAGAGAGTTCCTTGCCCAGTGGATGACCTGAACTCTACATATCATTAATAACATGGCAAGAAATATCATGTCTCACATATAACCAAACAAGATAGAGTAGAGAGATCCCTGCCATTCTTCAATACCATTAAAACTTGTTAAGACAGATTTCATCCCCAGAAAAGAAAACCGATCCGAAATGAACATATTTTGATGAAGTAAAAGAAAAAGGGGCAAAAAACAAAAAAAAAATTTTTGTAGTATACATTGCATATAGAGAATTATCCTTGGGGTTCTAGCCAATGTAAAAATTAACAAACAATATACCAAAAGGCTGTATTCACATGTTCAACCCCTCTGACCCCTTCTCCAAGCGCCAACGCATGTACATACAAGATTCCGGGCCACCATTTAACAAGTTCATACAGATCTCCGAGGCTCAAATTTGGTCCAGTCAGAATCTGTTCACAATGTTCATATACTCGAAAAAATTAGATGATGGTATAGAATGGTTGTCCAGTCCAAGTTGGCATCTCTGTCTTCCCAAATATCTTCAATGCTACAAAGAGAACGGCAAAGTACTCATCCTCTGGGTTTGCGCAAGATATCCAAGCACTGGTGCATGATTAGCATCCAAAAGAAAATGTCGTGAATTATGCATTTTTGAAGACTGAATGAATAGTGACTATAAAATTCAATCAATTCAGCTAATGATATCATGAATATAATTCAGTCTGGAAATGTACCCATTTCAAAATAATTTTGACGCCTGTATTGGGTTATTGGCATTCCGCCTCTTTTGATTCAATCTCCTTTACACTCTCCACTATGTACTGAACCTTTTTTGACAAGTTTTCTTCATGCTCTTCAATGTGCTTGAAAATCAGGTCGAGATGCCTTCTGTATGCTAAAGACTTCTTTCTCTCAAGAAGCAGCTGCTGAGTTAGTTCCTGGATCTTTTCATGTTCATTCTACAAAAACAAAAATTGAAATATGGATGAGGGAACATTAAATCTACGATATAAACCATGAGAAGATTTCATAGCTTTAAGATATATTGGCTCTAGTAGACCAACCGATAAAAGTAACTGCAAAGATATGCTTATTTCACATTCCTGTTGGACCAAGGGAATTTTAGTCTTTATAATTGTGCAGGAGTTCGAATCGCTACCAGCAATCACAAACTAATAATTCTCATTCTACATACTGATGATGCACCACCAACTGCTTGTATCATAAACATCTCTTCAGGCAATATTACAAATCAGAATTAGCAAAAAGAGCTAGCATAGGAAGGAGTTGCCAAAAACCTAGAAGACCTCATATTAAACTCAAATGGAACATATGGGAGATCATACACTTAAATTTAAAATTATTCAAATTTTTGTATTTGAATTCATTATAGCTTCCATGTATATTACATAGTTGTCAAAACAGCTAGATGAGCTTGAGAACTAGAACTTCTGCTCCCACCTAAATTCTCACTAGCTGACAGGACATACACCAAGGTAACTTGGCCTATAACATTTAGGATGTTTGTCGATGTCACAATCAATCTGCTATCCTTATCAATTGACATTAACTTATTCCAATATGACAATACACATTTTCAGCATTAGAAAAGCCCGGGAATTGTGTTGTTGATCATAAAAAATATTTACATTATTAATTACAAGTATTATTTTAGACTGCCATACCTTTCTTCTGAGCAAAAAAAGAACAGTTTTTTAACAGTATCAAGTTCAACATTATCATGCTTTCGCTATCACTCCCAAATATGGTCACTTAAGATTTAGCTCACAAGAAAAATTACCAGCTCAAATTAAAGCTCAAAATGCACAAATTTTATTGCTAGCAAAATTTTTCAATATCCAAGAACCAGAAAGTAAATAATAAATAATGCAGCATAACTAACAGTCAACCCTCTCCTACATACCTACAAGTCAATAATCTTTTTGTTTTTTTTTTTTAATCTTTTTGACGCAAACTAGGTAATAATCTCTAATATTTAAAATATTTTTGAGCACGCAACTTCTTTCCATGGTGCATAACCAATAACTCAAACCAAACACTAATTTTTAAAAAAAAGCATGTAATAAGGTAGTCTTTGTTAATAGAGTTGTTTTGCCTTGATACATGTATATGGGGCTGTAAAATGGTCCATGACATATAATACCATGTCTATGAGCTGTACAGGCTACAACGTACAGGCTACAACACAATGTTAGAAATGAAATCCTGCCAAAGCCTACAAAGAACTGCTAAGCAAACAAGCACAACACTCAAATGAAGGTACTCATGTCGGGACATCAAAACCAGGGCTCGAATCAGCATGAGGATGAGGTGACAATGGATACTTTGAGTGGAAGCAGATTGATTTTGCTTGTCTATACAGCTTCTACGCTTTGCAGACTCATGACAAAGATGGAATTCAGTTTTTAAACAAAGTCAATATAAGAGGTAATCATCACATTTTTATGCTCTTAAGCATCTGACTCTGAGGATTCTCCTTATCTTCTAGTATGCCATTTTCCAATGCAATGGCAGAGAGAAGGTGGGGCAAGGGTGGTTATGGCCCTAGAAATTTTTTTTTTTTTTTTTAAATTTTATATAACCATTTCCTACCTACTTTTTTTAAAAAAATAAAAAATAAAAATATATGGGACCCCCTGAAAAAATTTTCTGGCTATGCCTTTGTTCCAATGACAACGCACATTTGGTCCTTGAAAGTTTTCCAACCCATTCATATAGTAAGTCCAGTTATTGTGACTATATATATACCCTTTATTAGTTCCTAAAAGTTCCATTGTAAGATTCGAAACTAGTCAATTTTCCTCCCAGTTGGCAAAATATTCCTAAAACAAAAATTATCCTATGCCTAAATTTCCATCAAAATCAAAATTTAAAACTTTAATGGGACATTTTGCCACAACGAAAAATTTGGTGTTAGACACTTTGGTCATATGTTCTTCCACATCAACCTTCATTACATGCAATCATTTAGACCAAAATCAGTATGTGTGTATTTGTGTGTATATATTTGAAGATAAGTTCTATGAGGAACATTCTCTATTTCACCCTAATATCTCAAAACATGACAGTTTGTTAGCAGCAACAGAAAAACCCATCTAACCTTTTGTCGCCTCTACCCCCATGCAAAAATTAGCTCAATGGGGCTTTGAAATTGATGATCATGTCATTGGCTAGTGCTTTTATGTGGACAGTGATGCAATGCCCAAATCAAACAGCAATTTAAGACGAAGGGGGATATTTTTTCAGAGAGGCTTAAGTGGTAAAAACATTAGATGTGTTTTTTTTTCCTGCAGGCACAAAATGTCACATGTCAAGATGTCAAAGTAAAAAGTAGGATACTCATACTCATATTCTCTCTCTCTCTCTCTCTCTCACCCCCTCTCTCTCTTTATGAGTGTGTGTGTGTGTATATATATATAGACACACACACACACACATAGAGAGAGAGAGAGAGAGAGAGAGGAAAGATAGTATCTTATCATCAATTTATATTTTGTGTTTGTGTGTGTGTGTGTGTGAATGTGTGTCTGTGTGCAATTGTGTGTGTGTATATGTGTTGTATATGTATGTTTAAGTATATTTTATGTTGCGTGTGTGCACATGTGTGTATATCTATATATAACGAAAAAAGCACAAAGAAATCATCAAAATGGAAGGTAGGTTGCTTGTTGGAATGGGTTGACCTTAATAAATACTAAGTTGTCTTACCTATCCACTAAAACTCTCATTATTTCCTATTATATCATAGGTGACTAAGAGGTCGGAGAAATTACAAAGAGTCATCATCACCATTATTATCAACATAAGGCAGTTCCCACCAAAGTGGGGTTGGCAATGCAAATCTTATCTCTCCATCCCATTCTATCAAAAATCATATCTTCAGTTAATTTTATGTTTATGTAAGTCTTGTTTTATTAACTCCATCTGTGTCTTTCTAGGTCATCTTCTGATCTCTTGGGCCCTTTGATATGCACCCTCTCACACCTTTTTATAGGTGAATCTCTAGATCTCTACTTTACATGTCCAAACCACTTTAACCTGCTCTCCTTAATTTTATCCCTAATTCATGCTATGCCTAACCACTTTTGAATATCTTCATTTCTTATTTCTAGTTTCGCCACATGTCCATCATAGCATCCTCATCTCTATAACAATCATTTTTCTGAATATATTTCTTTGTCGGCCATCATTTGGTACCATAAACATAGCTGGTCTAATTGATGTCTCATAAAACTTTTCCTTTAGTTTAAGTGAAACATGCTTATCAAACAGTAACCAAGAAGCACCCCTCCACGGCTCCACTAGAGCCAACAAGCTATAATCTTCTTCATCAATTTCTCCACAATTTTTTACTATTGGTCCAAGATATCTAAATTTTTTGCTTAAAGGGATATCCTAATTGTCAATTATAATAGCTTCATTAGTTATATTATTATTTGTATTAAAAGGCATTTCATATTTAGTCTTCACATGACTTATTTTTAAAACCTTTTTATTCTAAGGCATATTTTTAAAACCTTTTGATTCTAAGGCATCTCTCCATAATTCTAACTTAAACATTTACTTCTTCCTTAGCGTGACACATCAAGACTACACCATTCAAAAATAACTAAAACTAAGGCACCTCATCTTGAATATAATGCATCAACTCTTCTATAACTAAAGCGTATAGATAAGGGATAATAGTTGACCCTTGGTGCAAACCTATCTCAATATAATGCACCTCATATATTTAGTCTTCGCGTGACTTATAATGCACCCTTAGTTCATATATTTAGTCTTCGCATGACTTATTTTTAAAACCTTTTGATTCTAAGGCATAATTTTAAAACTAAGGCACCTCATCTTGAATATAATGCATCAACTCTTCCATAACTAAAGTGTATAGATAAGGGATAACAGCTGACCCTTGGTGCAAACCTATCTCAATATAACTAAAACTAAGGCACCTCATCTTGAATATAATGCATCAACTCTTTCATCTTGAATATAATGCATCAATTCGGTGGCGTGACGAGCGAAATGGGGCGAAACAGGGGACGGAAATGAAAATTTATTCATTTTTCATTGGCAAAAAGGGGCGGCGTGCCGGCGAAACGGAGCGGCGTGCCAGTGAAATTTCCCAAAAATCCAATTTTTGTCCATTTTTTGCCCTTTTTTTGTTTTTTCCACCGTTTCGTGCGATGGGCTGTCGTCCATCGGCACCGAAACGGTAAACCTCGATCTCAAACAAGAAATCAGTTGCCTCACAGTTATTGGTTTTTACTTTAGTTAAGGTTCTCTCATACATCTATATTATATTTAACGTGAGAAGGCCCCTTGGGAAGAGTGCCTAGAATAATTCACTTCTTCCCCAAAATGCCCATCCCTTGCGTAGGTTGGGGCCTCAATAATACAGGGCTATACCCGTCTAAACTCAACATTTTCATTCAAAACCCAGCTAGTTTGTAATTGTTCCCCCACTTCTCTTCTCCCCAACCTCTCTTCTCCCCAACTAGGGCTGGCAACGGGTCGAATACGGTACGGATCTGTCATGATCCGAATCCGAACCGAAAATAAAAATCCGATATCCGAATTCGATCCGAAATCCGACGGATCTTTTATATGTGAATCCGAATTCGAAACCGAATTTATATAATTTATCCGAATTCGAAATTCGACCGAATAAATAACCGAAATCCGAATTCGATCCGAATTAGATCCGATTTGAACTTAAAATTCAAAAGTTAAGTTTAACTATTAAAGCAAATTTTAATTATCAAAACTAATGAGCCATATAAATATTAAAGCAAAATATGAATAAGGATAGTTCAACCATGGTTTATACAAAATTTACCAATAATTTAATGAAAAGTATATGTTACTTTCGGTTCGGATCTTTTTCGGATCGGATATGGACAGATTCGGATTCGGATCCGAATTCGATCGGATCCGAAATCCGATATCCGTATTCGAACCGCGGATCTATATTTTCGGAACGGATTCGGGATTTTCGGATCGGATTCGGGTCGGATTCGGATATATATCCGACCCATTGCCAGCCCTATCCCCAACTGCTCCCCCACCTCTCCTCTCCCCATTTCCACTCTCCACATGCAGTACTGCACGTGCACCCCTACTAGTATCCTTAATTGCATTAATATATTTCATTGCTACACCATTCTTATAAAAAACCATATGTAGATCATTTTTATTTTTCTCAAGACTTTTCAGATTAACTATTTGAGTAAAAATATAGCTTTTCATTGCATAAATACAAACTAGTTTTCTCTCACTATAGTTATTAGTCACTCTATGTTCAATCACTCTTTCTGATAATTTTATAGTGTAGTTCATAAGCTTACTTCTATGGTAATTTGTACACTCATGCACATCTCTCTTATTCTTATATATTAGTATTACTGTACTAAGCCTCCAAGAATTTGGAATTTTCCCAATCTTTCAAATTTCATTAAATAGCTCAGCCAACCAAGATAAGCCAATATCTTTGTATGTTTTCTTGGTATTTACTCTTTTCCAAGTTTTAAAATCTTTTCTTTTTAATAGCTTCTTGGACAACATCATTCCCCCAGCAAGTTTCTCTATGCAATAGAATAATACCTCGTGATTCTTCCAAGACTTCGATCCCACATCTTGTGATGCAATTGACCATTTTATTCCACACCCTAGTTGGATCCCCCAGGAGATCCCAACTAGCCTAATTCATTAGCATAGTCCTAAAAATCAATAAATTATCCTTTCAACTTACAACCATTTTATTTTTGGGTTAGTTTTAGAGTATTTGCCTTTCTCCCACTTCTTGACACAAATATCCATTACCATTAACCTATTTTGTGAAGCTCCACTCTTGCCTGGAATCACTTTACAATCTCCACAAGTAGCTAGTTAACTCCTAAGATGAAAAAAGTCAAAGATTAAGAGGGATTAAGGATTATATCTCTTTTGGTCTTGAATAAGAAACTTCTTGGAAAATTATTAAGAGATTTCATAATGAAGCAAAAGAGATTATTGGATTATCATTAATTTTAAATGCGGAAATTACCAGGTAGTTAACATAGCAATTTGGTGTGGAGCACTCATGGGTAAGCCTTCGGAAAAGACTTATAAACATCCATAATGATTTCAAGAAGCACATTGCATTCAAGATAGTGTTTGGGATGATAGTAAAAGTTTTGGAATATAGTTTTTAAGCAACTGAGTTTATATAAGGGGTGTTCATCAAATTGATAAGCTCTTAAACACCTTATTGGAATATAGTTTTTAAACAACTGAGTTTATATAATAGGTTTTCATCAACTTGATATGCTCTTAAACACCTGACAATTCTCTACATCATCTAGTACACCAACTCTCATTAACAAGGCACATTTGGTTCCTTGAAAGTTTTCCTTCAAATGAAAATAGTAAGTCGAGTAATTGTATCCGTACATATGCCCTTTCTTAGTTTCCTAAAGTTCCATTAATAGATTCAATACTTATTAACTTCCCCTAGTTGGCAAAATCTGTCAAAAAAAAAAATTTTCTTATGCCTAAATTTCTATCAAAATCAAAATTGTAAATGTTAGTGGGCACCTTTGACACACAAAAATTTTTTTTGGTGAAAGCCACTTTGTTCATATGCAAATCACTGTTCCTTACATGAAATCATTTAGGCCAAAACCAATATGTTTGTGAGTGTTTATATTTATATTTATAAATACAAGTTCCATAAGGAACATTTTATATTTGCATCCTAATATAATTTGTTACGATCAATAGAAAAACCCATCTAACTTTTTTGTTGCATAGTCTCCATGCAAAAATTAGCTCTATAGGGCTCTCAAATTGATGATAACATCATCTGCTAGTGTTTCAGACGCAGTCAATGATGCAAGGCCCAAAACAAACAGCTATAAAAGTATAGTTGGGATGTTTTTGCATAAAGGCTAAAGTGGCAAAAACATTAGATGTGCTTTGTTTCTGCAGGCCCAAAAAAGCACATGTCAAGATATTAAGGTGCAAATAGGGAAAGTTTCCTATGCACCGCAAATGGTGTACTTGGCCTTTCTGTATCTCTCCCTTTCTCTCTTTCTATATACATAAATACACACACACAAACACGTGCACACACACAAACACGTGCACACACATGTTCACACACACACAACAAAAATACACATAAACATACATGCATGCACACGTACATACACTAACACATGCATGGTGGGTATGTGTGTGCATGTGTGTAGACATAAATATATACATATATGAAATTCATCCAAATTTTACATACATACAAATACAACGATAATAAGTATTGAATTCAAGGAATTCAGCATCAATTTGGATGCTAAGTAGAAGACCAACAAATTCATACTTGAACTTGCCTTTGGGAGCATCATTCAAAGCTAGTTCAATAATATAACAGAAAGAGCAGAAAAAATTATCAAAAAGGAACAAAGGTTGTTTATCAAAAGGGGGAGGTAATCTTTAAAAAGTGCCAGTTGTCTAACCTATTAAACAACAGTTATTTATCAAAAGGGGGAGGTCACCTTCATAAAGTGCAAGTTGTCTAACCTATCCACCAAATCTCTGATTATTTCCTGTCACGTCATTGGTCAATAAGAGATTGGAGAAATTACAAAGACTATTCTGTTGAAAAGGGATAGAAATTCAACTTAGATATCTCCTAGTAAGGCGGCCAGAACTTATAATCCCAACGATTAAGTTGGATCAAGGATTAGATCTTGTTTGTTTTTTAATAAGAGCCTTCTTGGTAAATAACAAGACTTCATATGGAGCAAAAGAGTTTATGGTGGATTATCATTTAAGGGCAGAAGCTACCAAGGTAATTGAGATAGCAATTTGGTGTGGAGCACTCATGGTAAACCTTCAGAAAAGAATTATCAAGATCCAAAATGATTTCAAAAAGCACATTGCTCTCGAGATAATTCAAGATAGTATTGGGAAGATAGTCAAATTTTTGGATAGTGCAAGTGATAAATTAGTTTTTATAACTTATATCCAAATCTTTATTTGATATATTCCAATGATAACACATGGCTTATTGGATATTTGGTGAGTGTTGAGAATGCAGTCGGAGGAGAAACTAAATTTTACTACACAATTTGAACTGTATCTTGAAGATATATACACTTGAAGCGCCTAATACTCATTTTTTTTCTTTTTTTAATGACAACATAATCCTCTAGAACCTGCCTCATCTTGCAAGCAATGAATCAAAAAAAGAAATAATTTTTTTTTTGATATTCTCTGAGTCAAAAACCGCAATCAAGGGATAAAAAATGGAAAAAAATTAAAAAAAAAACAAATAAACAAAGATAGAGCTCATCTTATGACTTATCTTATTGACATTTATTTTTCAGTCAGATCTCAATATCCGTGCCAAAATTTTGGACACTTCTCAGTTGAGTCCTTGTATCTTAAGAATTAGGGTCAAGTAGATCCGATTCTTGGGCATCCACCCACACCCAACACCAACACCCAAGTTGGTGATTTTCGAAGAACATATTTTCTTTACCAGAGCTGAAAACACTGGTTTGATGAAGATCTTTAAAAGACATAGTGATCCCTCATTTATTTCTGATCTCCAATTTTCTGATACACTATAATTTTCCATAAGCAATTGTAGAATTAGTCTACTAGAAAACATGGACAAAAAGCTTCATTATTGGAATCTATATGAATAAGGAAACACTATAAAATTGTGCAATGGTTTTGGGCATGCTGTTAAGTAATAGCCCCTATATTGTGAACTTTTTGCAGTTGATCATTAAAAATATAGAAAAAAAAAGGGTCCAGGATATAGACGAAGAATTACTTGTCTTGGGTGGGAGAATCAGATCATTTTCTAATTGCCAATAATGAAAAATACATCCTAGATCAGGATGTTGAGCTAGGTGTGTCGAATGCTAAGGAATGAGTATATGAAAAAAGGTCTAGGAGTAGCTCCAATGGAATATAAAAAATAAAAAAATAAAAAAAAATTTGGAAAGTTAATAGTGATTGTGAAGAAAAATAAAATGAACAACTGGTGCAGCGGCGCAAAGAAAATAAAAATTGATGAAAGGGAAGGTTCCAAAAGGAACTAGAGTCACTCATAAGTGAGTTCAGAACATGTAATTTTAATTTTATTGCAGACAAGGTTGAATGGTGGAACAAGTTATTTCTTGATAACCCCAGCTGGAAAAGATAAAGCACTTTTGTTATTTTAATATTTGTTGTTGCTGTTGTTGCTATTGTTATTTTTACTACTGTTGTTGCTGCTATCCAATAGGGATCACCCAAGTTTCCCTAACATGTACAAATGGTATCAAATTCAAGCTCTATGTCAAGAGGTATCTTAGGGTTCTAAATTTACTGCTATGGAATTAGGATGTTATGAATTGAGGCCTTCAGTTCACATTTAAGTTTGACAAGTAAAAATGGAAAGTTAAAGTTTGTATTCTATTTGTGTATCGCTCCACATTTTGGTTTGCTCTATGTAATTCCTCCTTCGAGAATGTTTCAAATGTGTCTTAGAACTTCTTGAATCTAAATGACCATGCTTCTTATATCCAAATAACAAATAATTTCTCTCTTTTAATGCAATTTCTTGATGCAAAAGCAATATAAGGACTTGGAAATAATTTCTAGCCCATTTATTGAGCAATCAAAACGGATCGGATAGTCTATCATACCCCCTTCATGGGAAACAGTCAGAATCTAATTAGAAAATAATCACGATTTTATTGATATTCAGAATTTCAATTGCTTGTTTCCTATTTAACAGCAACTGTAGTAGGAAATCAAAAGGTTGATTCTTGAGTTTGTTTTTACATAAAAGGAGATGTAATGCTTTCTTCAAGGACTGACTCAGATGAGCTTTTTTTTTTATGTATTAAAAAAAAGTGTCTGTTGACGAAAATTAAAATGCACCCAAAAAAAAAAGAAAAAGAAAAATGTCCACCAACCTCGATTACTGAAATAGCAGACTAAAACTACCGAAACAAGAGAGATAGAGAGAGATATCAATCTGATTTTTCAAGATCCAATCCTTCCATGATAGTTTGTTTATCTTGTGATCTTTGAGACCTTTTTGACTACTTTCACTAATTACCTTTGCCAAAATTGTTTTCTCACAGTTTGAATAATCATACATAATATATGATGATTCTCATTTTCCTTCCCATCTATTTCATGGAAAGTTCAAGAAATTTAGACATGCACCATAGCTATGCACTTAAATGTTCAGATAGAACATCATCATCATAAGCCAATTCCCACCAAAGTGGAGTCGGAGACACGAATCTTGTCCCTTCATCGCGCTCTATAAAAAATCATATAGAACAGAAAATAGAATAAAATAAAAGGGAAGAAAAAATGAAGAAAGAAAACAAGAAATGATGCAAATTGAATGGGCATTGAACAGATAACTAAGTTGAAAATCAAGGTGTAGCTACAAACTAACTTGAGAAAATTAGCTAATCAGTAATTCAAATCAGAGAAAGGAACAAGTAACTAACCGGATATTGGTTAAAAATCACATCCTTTCGACCATTACCAGGGGTTAAAGGATGAGTATGTTCCTTCACAAATCTTGAAACAATCCATCTCCCAGGGCGTTTCTTTATATAGATCATCGCCCTGCAGCCTACTCTTGTTGGCTTCCGTGGCTTTAAATTTTTCCCACGCTTGTCAGGCAAACGATAACCTTCTTTGTTACAGACAATTGCCCGACCAATGATAGACCTGTCACGCCTTGATCGAGTGACCTGACTCACACGGGTAATGAAACCAACACGCATCCCATAAGCACTATAAAATGCAAGGGCTGCTGCTTCAGATTCAAATTCCTGACCCACGTATGGTTCATCTCCAGTAACTACATCCAGCTCTTTTCCAGAAGAATTTTGAATTGACATATCATCCTTTCCTTGATGGTTCACCCCTCCAACAGAAGAGCTCCCTCCTGTTTCTTTGTCATTACCCACCGGAAACTCCATATCCGTGGAATTCTCTAAAACCTCGCCATCAACATCTGTTCCCGCTTCAAACTCCACTGCCACACAGAACTCCCATTAATGCAAAGCAAAATAAGAAACTCCAAATTCAAAATTTTCTGTAAAATGTTGTCATCAAAATCCATTCAAATGTCAAAATCCACTCCCCCGCAAACTTTATTCTACTCTCATCCAAACAAATGCCTGCAATTCATACCCTTCAATTCCCAAACACAATAACAGACCCATTGTCAACCAAAATTCACAAAAAAAAATAAAAAAGAAAAAGAAAAAAAAATACTACAATTTTGGGCCCATTAACAAAACGCAAAATTCAAGAAACAAAATCCTAGAGTCAAAATCATGTTAATCTCCGTAAAAAAATATGAATTTTAAGGAATAAATAACGAACCAAGAAGATCCCTGCAACATGAAATCAAAATCATGGTTGATCTCTGCACCTAATAAAGCAGATTATCGAATTTTCTCCTTATTTTTGCAGAATTAAAAGAAAAAGAACTTACTGAACTTGCGTGCAATCCTTGAAGATCCAGATTCAAGAAATCAAAAGGCGCCAAGAGATTGTTAAGAGGATTAATGGATTGAAGAGATCTTCTAGGGTTGGTCAGGTTGCAGAAGAGTTGCGAGAAATGGGTTCGGTTTGAGTTCTAACTTCTAAAAGAGAACGCAATTCCGATGAGGTGGAAGGCAGGGAGAACCGGATTCTATCAGACGGTCAAACCATCGACGGTTTGAAACTCGGTCTCTTTTGGTTCTCTCTCCCTAACTAGGTTGGTTATCTGTCTTTCAAGGCCCTTTTTGTATTTCCTATGCTAGCAGGTGGCATGTTGTCACAGCCATTTAGAGGTCGGGCAATTGTGACCCGTGACCCGCCAACATGCCCGAACCCGCCCGGTCTTAGGCGGGTTAGGGTTGACTGTTTCAACAAATGGGTTGGGTTAGGGTCATGAATTCTCAACCCGATTATAAACGGGTTGGGTTAGGGTTTGACCCTTCAACCCGAAATGACCCGATTACAACCCGTTTATTTTTTTGTGTAATAAAAGTTTGGAAAATTATAATAACAATACTTGTGGCTATTCAATCTTTCTTCTTTTAATATAAATAATGACAAAGGATAAAGTGAAAAAAGACTTTTTATGTATAAATATTTCAAATTTCTTAGCCTCTACTAATATAAATTGACTCATCGATGACAAATTAGTATGTTTTAGTTCTATTCTTCATGTTATTTTAATTATATCTTAATGATTGTTGTGTTATTATGCTTGTTAGGTGTCCTTTAATATTAAAATGAATTAAAAAATAGAATTTGTATAGACTTTGATATTAAAATGAATTAAAATTTTTAATTTTTAATAATAATTTAAATTATTTAAACGGGTTGGCGGGTTGAAACGGGTTAGAGCGGGTTGGGATATTCCAAACCGCTTATTAAACGGGCGGGTTCGGGTTGAGCCTTGGCTTGTTAACCCCATACATCAACCCGACCTGAACCCGCCCGAACCCGACCCATTGCCACCTCTACAGCCATTCCATTCAGTGCAAATGCGCGTGTTACCTATGACCCATGTGTTTTTATATATAATAGTATATAAAGGCAATTGGGGAGATTGACCTAACATTCTATACCCGAATTACCCCTCAACTTTTCTTCTTTTTCCATGTTAGTCATGCCTCGCAGCTAGAGCTGGCAACGAGTCGGGTTCGTGTCGGGTCATAATCGGTTTGGGGGTTAATCAGGTTGGGTTCAGGTTGGATTAAATTAAGGCGGGTTGAAAAAACCCCAACCCGCTAATAAACGGGTTCAACCCGCCAACCCGTTTATTATTATTATTATTATTATTATTATTATTATTTTCAAAAAATATGATTAAAATAGGGTTGGGGGGTTAATTGGATCAGGTTGTACTCGGTTCGAGTTGGGTTTGGGGTTAATTGTGTTGGGTTGGGACGGGACACTTTTTTCGCTTTTTTTTAAAAAAAATCGGGTTACTCGTTGAGTTGCCGAGTCATAATTGGATTGACCTGATTACTAGCAGGTTGGGGAACCCCAACCCGCACCCAACCAAATTAATAAATGAGTCAACCCAAACCCGTTTAACTCGGGTTGACCCGTCGGGACCCGTCGAGTTGGGTCACATTTTGCCAGCTCTACTTGCAGCATAACTAATCAAATTGAATAGAATGCGATTGGGATGTTTTTCTAAATGGGCTCCACAATCGTTTTCTAGGCCCGTAGCACGTGCAGTCCCCCAGTGTTTACTAGAGAGAGGACACGTGCATTGCATGTAGAGCGACTTCAATATATTTTGCACTTATAAGAAATGACAATGCCCTCCCTTTCAAGACTTGATATGGTATATACCTATTTTACTTTTAATTAATATCTAAACACTACAACAGCAATGACGGGATGATAAAAAAAAATCCTTGTTCTATGTTTCTCACATTCTTCATCTCTATCTACTATCATTTGATTCCCTCAAAAAGCTTAATGTCTGTTGTTGATGGATTTAGGATCAAAATTGTCACATCTCTTACTTAAAAACCTAACGTTAAAAACCCTATTGTGATGTTAATCATATTTTATTTACAATTTCGGGTTAAAATCGTTAAAATAGTTAACAATTTTATCTAGTTAACTATTTACATTATTTTATTAGATTTAATCAATATTTATCTATTTTATAAAAAAAAATCATAAGATAGAACTATTTTATTAATAAATATAAATTTAATATGATTTTAATCAACATTTATTAACCTCTCTCTTAACAATGAACGTCTCTCTTATTAATTTATAAATCTATACTATTACATAAAGAGAACACAATCTTGGGAAGTGTGCCAAAAAATATGCCTTTTTTGTTGACAATAACCTTTTCATCTCATTTTGTCTTCCATATTTAGGTGGATAACTTTGCTTTTTCATTTTTAACTTTCCAAGAGATACCCTTCAACAATTTCTTATCCTTTATGTGTCCTAACATTTTTTTCAACATCATTTTTTACTTTTCAAAAGATACCCTTCAATAATTTCTTATCCCTTGCATGTCATAACCTTTTTTTCATTTTTTACTTTCCAAAAATACCCTTCAACAATTTTGTATCCCTTACACGTCCTAAAATTTTATTTATTCCATACACCTTGCTAGTATATATCTAATTGATGTCTCTCTTGTTTAGTTAGTTGATGATATATATGTAATCCTATATTAGTTTGTAATTTATTTTTATGTTGTTACTTATTAAAATCATAAAAATAGTTAACGATTTTAGTTAGTTAACTATTTTATTAATGATATAATATACTTTTATGTTGTTATATTATACTAACATTAATCCTATTTTATTTTAGTTAGGGTTAAAAACTTGTCTCTATTGTTTTATTTTACTTTTATTTTATTAATTAACTTTTAAGTATAACTATCTATTTTATTAACATCTAATATAATTATTTGTCTATTTTTGGCTAATCTGTATTCTGTAGTATTAGAACCTATTTATCTTCTTTTTATTGATTTTGCATATTTAGAGTCTTAATTTCTTACTAAATTTTGATATAAATTTAATAGGATTTTAATCAACATTTATTAACGATATATATGTTATTTTATCATGTTCTGCATAAGTAGATGTCTAATTGACATCTCTCTCTATTAATTTATTAATATACATCTAATTGATGTCTCTCTTTGTAAAATCCTGAATTTTAATAAAATTAAAATTCTGATTTTATTAATTGTGATTAATTAAGTGTTAAATTTTTGCAGAGATTTATGAAGATAAGGAGGTTTAAGGTTTTAGATTCACTAAGAAGTCTTAATTTATTGTAAATAAAGACAATTGTGTGTGTATATATAAAACATAATTAAATTTAAGTTATTTGAGTGATTATATAGGTTATTTGGTGGTCTAGCATAGCTGCGGATCATGAGGGGTTTTAAAAGAGCTTTGGTGGCAACTATATGTTAGGAAACCTATCTCTTTCTATCTTTTTTCCCCAATCTCTTCCCTCAATCTCTCTTCCCGATTCCACCAATCTCTCTTAGAATCATTCCCCGATTAGTATCTTCTTAAAATAAATCTCTCTATAAAAGCATGTATGGCAAATTACGGGAAATAATACAATTGTTGTTAAGCAATCTTGGAGGCAGATCCCCTCGAAGTGATCATCTTCTTCTCTGTTTTTTCTCTTATTTTCTGCTTTCACTTTGATAAGAATAGTGGGTCCTTATCATTTGGTATCAGAGCCAGCACCATTCTTATGCCCGTCACACACAATCAAAAGAAAGTTCTAGTCGCCTCAGATTTGAACGAAAATACAATGGCTTCCGGTAGCAACCCTGACTGCAAGAGGAGGCTCTGCTAGAGTCAAAACTTGACTCAAAATTCTTTGATCAACTAAAACAGTTCATCGATGACTCTATCAACCAAGCCCTCAGCACTCGCGAGCAAGACTCCGGATCAGTTGGCAATCGAGAAGTACGATCTTGAGGAGATCTGGAGAATAGATTCCCACGAATGAAGATGGATTTTCCATGTTAGGATGAAGGAGACCCATCTGGTTGGGTATCACGAGTTGAACGATTCTTTAGGTTTTATCGGACTCCGGAAGTATCCAAAGTTGAAGTAGCTGCTATCAACTTAGACGGAGAAGCAATTCTGTAAAACCCTGAATTTTCTACATGATTTTTATTGGAAAAATAAAATTAATAAGCTGTGTGTATGTAGGGAAACTCAATGGGCGAGCATGCACCAAATCATGGGTTTTCAAAAACTCGTCAAGCGGCAAAGTATGTATAGTAAGTATAAATACTTAAGGTAGTTTGCTTCGTAGGTTTCATTTTCGCACACATTGAGATTGAAGGAGATTACGGCTGGTGTTCTAGGGTTTTGGAGAGAAGCAAACTGGTGGGTTTCTTTGCGAAGAGAGTTCAGAGGAACCCTAGGTTGTTTTAGAACCCCATTTGATTGATATGAATGCATGCTATATGTCGTTATGTTATTGAAGAACTGATTTTTACACATATACACATAGCACTTGCTTTTGTCGAAATCGGCTTATATTTCGGATTTATTGCATTCATTATGATAGATCTGGAATAAATAGCCCCAAACAATTCTGGGATATTTCTTAATGGTTTTCAACATGATTTCAAGCAAGTATTGAAGACCTCTAGGTCTAACCTCTCGGTTCCGGACATTTTTGCTCAATTTTGAGGTTTTTGGCATATTCTTTCCAATCGGAGAGAATGGTGAGCCAAGCTTGTGCCCCCTTTATTCCTAGAGGTTCTTCAAAGTGGTTTTGATTCATATTGCACGGATTACACACACCCAAGCACTGTTTTGAATCGATTTTACTTAAAAGTGGCAAAACAGGACAGCAGCTGTACCCCAACTTCGGACACTCGTAACTTCATCGTCCGGATGAATTTTGGAGTGATTCTAGAGCCATGGGAAAGGTGAGGCTGTCTAGTTTATGCCAGAAAATTTTCATTAATTTTTATTGAGTGGATTTTTGACACCTCTCAGTCGAAGTTGATAGGTCAATTCAGGCCAGATTGCGGAACCTGTCACTTCGACTGAGCGCCATGTGTTCGTTTTAAGTCCGATTCTAGTGATTTTTGTTTCTGTGTTTTCCTTTGGAAGTCTAATTTCAAATCCAGTTGGTTTCATAATCCTGTCACTTCGACTGCTCAACAGCACTTTTCTGGGTAAATCTGTGATCTTCGGGGCCTGTTCGGGAGGTCACCCAGGGCACATCCGGATGAATTTTTGTATGAGACTAGTTTCATCTGAAAGATGACCATACATACTTCATTCACACCAAATTTCATGGATTTATATGGAGCCAAGTTTTCTAAATGAATTTCCAAAGTTGCTCACTTATCACTTTTAACTATCTCCAACAGCAGATTTCACAGGAGAATAACTCCTAGGATTTTAACCGGATTTGATTGAAAATTTGCATGAGTCTTCTATTTATCATAATCTTTCAAATGGATTTGGTTTGATTCAATCTAAACTAGATTTGAATGATTTCAGGACAAATGGCTCTATCTTTTACCGAATTTTCCGAATTTGACTCAACTTGGTTTTGTGCAATTTTTGCTTTGATTTCCATCTATTGGTGATATTCCAGAAGTGATATTGACATAAAAGAGGATCTGGAATTCATTTGGATTTCTCATGTGAAGGTATCACACATTTGTTTAATCCTTTTTCAAGGTTTTTGATTATTTTAACAAGCTTTCTCATTTTTTCAGCATGAACAACACTTGGCAACCACCTTGTGTGGGTGAATGGAGGTGACTAACACCTTCCCCCGTTCATAATCTAATCCCCTTACCCATCTCTGGATTTGATTTTCAAGTAGAGTTATTTTTACTCTAGTATTTGCCTTTTAGCTCTTTTTGCTTATTTTGAATCATTTGGTGTCCATTTACACCCCAAAAATTGGATAGTGGCGACTCTCCCATATTTTCGTTGATCCCGTGTGCTAATGGAGGGGAATCATCTCGGTGATTTTTCCATGTCTCATATCGAGTGTGAGTTATTTGATGGGTTTAGATTCATGATTATAAAGTTGTTTAGAATAAATCCGAATCATGTTTAAAAGTGTTTTGGTAATGGTAGAAGCATAGATGAGTGGTTACAGAGGTAAAAAAATACGGCAAATCATGGAATCTGAGATTAACAGAGAGTCGCGAGTCAGAGGTATTGTCTGCCGACTTGGCACCTACCTAGCGCCAAGAGGATTAGTTAGCGCAAGATTTGTTTGTTGTTCTCGCCGAGTTTGCACTCAGCTCACGCCAACTACGCGCGAAGTGTTTTTGTGTATCACCGGGTTCGCGCTTATCTCGCGCCAAGTAATTGTAGTTAGCGCGAGACGCTGTTTTAGTATACGCCGAGTCCACGCCGACCTCACGCCAAGCGCCAGAGGTCAGCGCACCTACTAAGAATTATCCGAAATGTGTGTTTGACCAAATAAAGCCAGATTTTGATATTTTGGGGTTCCAATCTCTTAGCCAATGACTTGTTTAGGATTTTAGAAATACTTTTATCTGTTCAAAACAATTAGGAGAACCTTAAATCAAATTTTGGGTAATTCTGTAAGTGTCCGAAGTGGAAATTGAAGGAATCTGGGTAGGTTATTGGTTGTTCATGACTCTATAAGATAATGAGTTAGTCTTCTTTATGTATTATATTTGTTATCTGATCATGAACCTGTTTAATTTGGATTTATTTGATATCAAAGGGCTGAATAGTATTGTAAATGTTTTTGTGTGAGTAAAAGGATTTTACTGCTAATGAGGTTTGTTGTTTTGGGGCTGGGATACCTACTGAAATTACATGAGTTGCTATTCTGGTTGGAATGACTTGTGATGAGTGTATTGGGATACAAATGATGGTAATCAGTGCGGGTTTATTGTTTTGCAAATACTGAGTTTTGTGCGATGGTTTTCTGTTTTGGGTTTAGTTTCCCTTGGATCCATGTTAAGCTTAGTAATGTGATGGTATTGTTTGTTGGGGTCATTGCATGGCCTCGTGTGTTGCCACGACCGGTGTAGAGCAGCCAGATACCCTGAGTAGGCCTAGTTGTCAATGCCGATACCCGGAGTAGGTCGGCATTGGATGACGATACCCTGAGTAGGCCGTCATTTCAGAGTGTCCGAAACCCTGAGTAGGCTGGAACTGTGTACATGGAGGTGTGGAGGGTCTCCTTGGCATGTGAATTAACCAATTTAAGCAATATGCATGACATTGACCTTTCGTTGTTTTATCGGTACTGTGGTTGATATTTGATGTGAACTAATATTAGACTTTTGGATTTCCATCTTATATTTATCTCTATTGACGTATTGGTGTTGGTTATTTATCAGTGCATAATTTATAACTGTGGTTAACTATTTCTGCATGCATATGCTACTCACTGAGATATTCGTATCTCATTCCTTTGCTTTTGTTTTGTTTTTCAGATACTCGTGGTGAGGCACCTACGGGGGTAGATCCAACTGACACATATAGGGAGGAAGATTATTACTACAATCTATAGACTAGTAGGCTTATTTTAGATTGGAACTTTGACTCATTTGATTTTGGGAAATGTAATAAAGTAGTTGATGTGGATTCGTTTGATTTTAATTAAAGATTAGTTTGGACTTCTTAGATAAGAATTTAATGGTGCACTCTGATATGGTATTAATTGTGTGATTATCCAGCGATCACATTTATTTTGGATCCTTACCTAACCCTCTATGAGACGTGTTATATCTTTAATAAACAACACGGATCCGGGGCGTTACAAATTCAGTGGTATGATTGGTTAGAGGCATGTCATGGAATACCCACATGGGAAGAATTTAAAGAAGGACTTCTTGTTCGATTTGGTCCATCGGCCTATGAGAATGTAGATGCAGAATTGGCCAAGATTCAACAGACCTCCACAGTAAGCGAGTATCAAAGTCGTTTTGAACGTCTTTCCAATAGAGCTCGTGACTAGTTTGAGAAGCAACTAATTGGGACATTCATTGAAGGCCTACGATCATACATCGGACAAGAAGTTAAAGCATATCAACCTCGAACAATGGTTGCTGCGTTCTCATTTGCTAGAATGCAAGAAGAAAGGCTCAGTGAAGAAATTCGCCGTACAACCAAGATGGTGAACAAGTTTGTTCCACATGGCAATATCTCCTCTTCTACTCCAAGTCACAAAACTACAACCACTAGGTTGACACAAGAAGAACTCAAGGACAGGTCAGCCAAGGGACTTTGTTGGCACTGCGAAGAGAAGTGGCATAGAGGACATCGTTGTAAGCAAGGGCGATTGCTATTGATTGAACCAGTTTTTGAACAAAAGGATCAATGCTTGGATCTCGCAAGATCAGATTCCGAAGATGAAGAATCTGATGTCCAAGAAGATACAGTAGAGGTCACTGTACATGCCCTAGCTGGCTACTCCAACCCACAAACCATGAAGGTGAATGGATTCCTCAAACGTCAATCTGTGACTGTTTTGATCGACACGGGCAGCACCAATAATTTTTTGGATGAAGGAATTCCAAAAAGACTTACAATGCCAATAGAACAATGTGAGCCTTTCAAAGTAAAACTAGCTAACGGTAGAACTCTGATATGTCAAGGAAAGTGTTCAAATGTCAAAATCCTAGTGCAAGATCAGGAATTGCAAGTTAATCTCTTTTTGCTACCACTTGAAGATTACGAAGTGGTATTGGGTATGGAATGGCTGAGAACTTTAGGTGATTTACTTTGGAATTTTGTGAAGCTAGTCATGAAGTTCACGTTGAATGGAAGAAAGGTGACCTTCCGAGGGTGACAAGGAGGGAATGATACCACTATTAGTAGCCATCGTATGGAACGGATTCTGCAAAAGGAAAGGCATGGGTACCTACTCCAATTGAGGCATGAGACACTAGAAAAGGTCAATGATGAAGACCCACGGCTAAACCAGTTGCTGATGGAATTTTCAGACATCTTTGATCAACCAAAAGGGTTACCACCAGTGAGGGAACATGATCATCGCATCCCTCTCTTACCAGGGAGTGCACCGACCAATGTTCGCCCATACCGCTACACATATATCCAGAAGACAGAAATTGAGAAGATAGTAAAGGAGATGCGAGATTCAGGTATTATTCGACCCAGTGTTAGCCCTTATTCTTCTCCTGTCCTATTAGTGTGGAAAAAGGATGGATCATGGAGGATGTGTGTTGATTATAGAGCCTTGAATCATGTAACTGTTAAAGACAAGTACCCTATTCCGGTCATTGATGAGTTGATGGATGAGTTAGGGGAAGCAAAACAGTTCACCAAGCTAGATTTACGCTCCGGGTATCAGCAAATCCGAGTTCATGAGGATGACATTCAGAAGACGGCTTTTCACACTCATGATGGCCACTATGAGTTTCTTGTAATGCCATTCGGCTTAACCAATGCTCCGTCAACATTTCAGAGTCTAATGAATGACATCTTTTGACCTTACCTACGTAAGTTCGTCTTGATATTTTTTGATGATATACTCATTTACAGTCCATCCTTTGCAGATCACATATCTCATCTGCGCCTTGTTTTCTCTCTATTACAAGATCATTCTTTGTTTGTTAAGAAGTCAAAATGTAGCTTTGCGAAGCCAGAGGTTGAGTACCTAGACCATATTGTATCACAAGAAGGGGTGGCAGCCGATCCCTCTAAGATTGAAGCTATGGTAACATGGCCAGTACCTCAGGCGATCAAGGCATTGCGAGGATTTTTGGGGTTGACTGGATATTACTGAAAGTTTGTGAAGGACTACGGTAAAATTTGTGCCCCGTTGACAGCGTTGCTAAAGAAGGATGCATTCCAATGGAGCAAAGAGGCAGAAGAGGCCTTCAGAAATTTGAAACAAGCTATGTCAACCACACCAGTCCTTGCTTTACTTGACTTCAACAAAGTATTCATCCTCGAGTGTGATGCATCTGGCATGGGCATTGGAGCAGTTCTTATGCAGAACGGTCAACCCCTTGCTTTCACGAGTAAAGCGTTATCTCCATCCCACCAAAGTCTGATTATTTATGAAAAAGAGATGTTAGCCATTATCCATGCGGTGACCAAATTGAGGCCTTACTTAATTGGTCGACATTTCCAGATCCGTACTGACCATCGAAGCTTGAAGTACTTATTAGAGCAGAGGATTTCATCCATGGAGCAGCAGAAATGGGTGAGCAAATTGATGGGCTATGATTATGAAATAGTGTATAAGAAGGGGGCTGAGAATCTAGTAGCAGATGCATTGTCTTGCATTCCTAATAGTCGAACATCTCTGCCATCTCTATTCCTGCATGTACTGCCATCGACTGAATCAAAAGGGAGCAACACGATGATCCTGAGCTCCATAAAATTATCTTGAAATTAGAGCAGGATCCTTCTTCAGTTCCTCACTATTCTTGGCATTCAGATCATTTGCGCTATAAAGGGAGAATTGTCTTGGCTGCACCTTCCTCCCAAAAGCTAGCTATCTTGCATGAATTTCATAGTTCACCAAGTGCTGGTCATTCTGGCTTTCTTCGCACTTACAAATGCATCACTTGAGCATTTTACTGGAAGGGCATGAAGAAAGAGATCAAGCGCTTTGTTGCTGAATGCGAGACTTGTCAACGCCAAAAAGGAGAAACAGTAGCTAGCCCAGGATTACTACAACCATTGTCCATACTCGAGGAAGTATGGACAGATATATCCATGGATTTCGTTGAGGGATTACCATCATCACAAGGCAAAACTACCATTTTCGTGGTTTTGGATCGCCTCACCAAGTATGCCCATTTTTGTTCAGTGGGACACCCGTATACTGCCTCCATTATTGCTCAAGTCTTCATTGATAATGTTGTGAAGTTACACGGGATTCCTCGGTCCATTGTGAGTGATCGCGATAAGGTATTCACTTCCAAATTTTGGGAAGAACTCTTTCGGCTACATGGAACACAATTGAAGATGAGCACGGCCTACCATCTTCAAACGGATGGGCAAACGGAGGTGGTTAACCGCTGTTTGGAAAATTACTTGCGTTGCTTTGCTGGGGGATAAACCAAAGGAATGGGTTCGATGGCTTCCATGGGCAGAGTGATGGTATAATACCACCTATCACTCAGCAATCAAGATGACTCCTTTTGAGGCAGTTTATGGCCGATTTCCACCCATTGTCCCTATCTATATTGCAGGGTCTTCACCTGTTGATGAGCTTGATTGCAATCTTCAAGATAGAACCAAAATCTTGCGACTTCTCAAAGACAAGCTTACTGCTACACAAGCACGTATGAAGCAACAAGTTGACAAGCATCGGAGTGAACGAGAGTTCGAAGTTGGTGATTGGGTATTCCTTCGCCTCCAACCTTATCGTCAGACTTCCATCCATGTCCAATCTTCTAGAAAGCTGTCACCTCGCTTCTATGGACAATATAAGGTGTTGGAGTGTATTGGTCCTGTTGCTTATCGCCTCGACCTACCCCCAGAATCTAAAGTCCACCCTGTATTGCATGTTTCTTGCCTAAAGAAGAAGTTGGGTGTACAAGCCTTCTATCAGCATCACCTTCCTAATATTTCTTCTACTGGAGAGATACGCTTTCAGCCTGCAACAATACTTGACCGTCGTTTTGTCAAGCGGAATAACCGTGCTATTATAGAAGTTCTTGTCCAATGGATGCACTTGCCAAGAGAAGATGCCACCTGGGAACACCATGAGATTTTTACAGAAAAGTTTCCCGATTTCCATAATACTCAAACTGGAGGACAAGGTTAGTATTAAGGGCGGAGGGATGTTTGGAAACCTCTCTTTATTAGGAAATCTATCTCTTTCTATCTTTTTTCCCCAATCTCTTCCCTCAATCTCTCCTTTGGATTCCACCAATCTCTCTTAGAATCATTCCCTGATTAGTATTTTCTTAAAATAAATCTCTATATAAAAGCATGTAGATGCCATATGGCAAATTATGGGAAATAATACAATTGCTGTTGAGCAATCTTGGAGGCAGATCCCCTCGAAGTGATCATTTTCTTCTCTTTTTTTCTCTTATTTTCTACTTTCACTTTGATAAGAACAGTGGGTCCTTATCACTATAAATTGTTGCCAAATTTCGGTTACTATAGTTTGGGGAGTTAGATCTGAGATACTTGGAGGAGAGACTCCAGAATGTTCTGAGCCTAGATCTAGGGTTTGAAGAAAAAGAGGGAGAAGAGAAGATAGGTCTTGAAGAGCATCTCGTTAGATCTGAAGATCAACATCAAGAGAAAGCAGTTCGGCTGTTGATTATTGATCAGAGTTGGATAATTTCCTGCAAATCAGAGAAAGTGAGTAATGAGTATAAACTTTTAAATTCGTAGGAATTAAGAACTACTAGAGGATTGAAGATAGATTTGGGAAGAAACTGAGTTCTGAAATTGTGTGCAGAGAATTGGTTGATGTGATCGTGTGAGCAATGGTTAAGTTTGAATCTGAAATTCTGTAGAGGATTAAGCTCAAATTTCATTTTAGAGGTAAGCAGCACCCTTCAAAACTGATTTATTGCTTTAATCTCGTTCTGATGATGATTGTTCATGTTTTTGGAGAGAAAACCCCTGTTCGTATGTATATTTGGAGAATCACTTGGGAACTATTGTAAATTCATTTTAATTAAATCTAAGAGTATGTAATTGTGTTTTTAGATTGCTATGGAAGCTATTCGAGGTGATTTGAATGATAAATTTCAAGACAAAAGTGTCGATCGTAAATTTACAGAGAACGAAATGTTACGAGCAACTGATCTCCAGGGGTCGCTCAACCCAGGCGCCTAAGCGCCTAGGTCAAGCGACCAATTGGTTTAATTATATCAAAGGTGCCTAGCACATTGCTTGAGCAATGTCTCAGGCGACCCATTCATCATATTATTAAAAAGGACACTCAACCCAGGTGCCCACTGTACAAAATGGATAATTGTTGATTTTTGAGCAAATTTTTATTATGAAATTACCTTTAATAAAATCCAGGGAGTGTACAAGTAAGGTCGAGTAGTTTAAAAGGTTTTTCCTTTGGAATTAATCTAAAATCCATTTTAATAAGGAATTTGTGCATATTTTACAAGAATAAGTTTATTTAAGATATTTGGTTACAAATTACAAAATAAAGTGATTTAATGGAAGAACTTGCATTGTCTTAAACCATCATGAGATGTATCAAGGAATTTGGGATTTATAATTAACTTGAGATTGAGCTTTGGTTTCTGATTCTAAATTCCTATGTGTACTCAGGGATGCCCCATGTACTCGGGATGAGATGAATATGTTTGAAACGAGTTGTGCTCGCTAGATATCGTATTTAGTTTTGTGTTTTCGAGTCTAGTTGGCATAACTCGATATGAATCCTTTTAGGAGCTAGATAGTGAGAAGGATTGTTCTTTGCTAGTTGTAATTCTTTGTTCGCGCACGTGTTTTCATCTTGTACTCGATGAGGCCTTCTCTGTACTGGTAAGCTGCGACTTCCTTCATTTTATCGTGTACTCGGACTATGACTGGTTAGTACATGCCAACCCTTCTCTGTACTGGTTGGGTTCTCCTGCAATAAGACAATGATCATGTACTCAGCTTCGCACATAAGCCGGGAGGTGGCATAGTGAACATTGACTTCACTCTAGTTAAAGGCAGTCTTATTTTATGAGTCGTACTATGACTTAATGATTTGAAATGAATATTGTGGTTTGGTTTTACATGATTGGATTACTAATTATATTCATATTTGAAACAGAAATTGTTGATGGATTATTCAGATTATTCAGATTAACTATGTTATCGTTACCGTGATATGTTTTACAACTGAATCATGTTTTAGAGCTGTATAACTGTATTTGAGCATGCATGTGCTACTTGCTGGGATATTCGTATCTCATTATGTTTTGTTTTGTTTTAAGATCCTAGTGAGGACGATACTCTACGGGTAGATACTGCAGACGATTACCCTGAGTATAAGGAGGAGGACTACTACGTGGAGCAGTAGTAGTTTTATTGATTTTAGACTTTACTGTTTGGACTTATTTGGATATTGTGAGTAGTATATTGATTCATGACTTGGTTCTTTTGGATTGGTGATTGGGATTAGTAGACTCTGATATTAATGGTTTTATATGAGATCATATTATATTCATGTTTTCCTTTATTCTAGTATAGATCCTGTGGATTAACTAACATTCTAGACTCGAGTTACGGTTTCATGAAGTAACCCGGATCTGGGGTGTTACACTCTTGTTTAGTAATTTGTTATTATTAATCCTATAATAAGAGTGTGTAATTAATATTTAATAGGAATTAATGATTATCTTTATTAACATCTAATATAATTGTTAGCAAACTTAATAGTTCAATACAAATACTTAAGAAAAAGCCTTTGTTAATGGAGTTATCTATTTTATTAATGTCAAAAATATTATTTGTCTATTTTTTGCCTAATCCGTAGTATTAGACTCTATTTATCTTCTTTTTACATATTCTATCATGTGCTTAATTTATATTAGACGTCTAATTAAGATTTTATCATGATTTTTGCCTAATCCATAGTATTAGGCCCTATTTATCTTCTTTTTAACTGATTTTATCTTGCATTTAATTTATATTAGACGACTAATTTTTGCTAAATTTTGATAAATATTTATTAATGATATATATTTTATTTTATCATGTGTTGAATAAGTAGAGGTCTAACTAAATAAGTGGACGTCTAATTAAGATATATATTATTTTATTAAAATGATATATATGCTATTCATTTATATGTTAACGTGATATATATGTTACTTAGTTAGAGAAGGGCATTTTAGGTATGTGAAAATAAAAAAACACTTAAGGCAGTTCGTGCTTTTAATAGTAGTATATAGATTAAATTAAATATTTATAGTTTACAAATTTTAAATCCAGATATTTGAAACTATTTGTAAATATTAAATATTGAATCCACATTTTATAAATATTTGAAAACTATTTGTAAATATTAAATATTGAAGCCACATTTTATAGATTCATGTTTAAGAATATTGAATCCACGTTTTGCTAATTGTTAGATAAGAGTTGTAATGTGATAGGATTTTAATATTGAAGCCATGTTTTGTGGATTCGTGTTTAAGAATATTGAATCTACGTTTTTAAAATTTTTGGACAAAAGTTGAATGTGATAGATTTTAATATTGAAGCCACGTTTTGTGGATTCGTGTTTAAGAATATTGAATCCACGTTTTGCTAATTGTTGTAATGTGATAGGATTTTATTGGATAAAGACTCTACACTACAATAATAATGAAGTTTAGATGTTTAATTGATGTTAAATATGTGGAATTAAAGATTATAGGGAAAGACATTTTAGGTATTTGAAAATTGAAATCACTTAATGTAGTTCGTGCTTTTAATAATAGTACAGCTATAGATATGTTGTAAATAGTCTAGGCAAGTCGTTTGTGTGTTTGTAGCATGTCTATAAGGCAGGGTTTGTATAGCCTTGTAACATAGTGTTTTATCTCTGTTTGTTTTGATGTAAAATCTAATTCCGAAAATGTTTAATGGGGTTTTTGAAGTGTTTTTTTCTATGTAAAATACGTTATTATGTAAAACTATTTTCCTAAAAGTTAGCTAACGACTTACCTTTGAATATCCCGTATGTTGTTTTTCGGAAAGTCGATAGCGCTAGATATCGAGCATAAGAAAAAGATAACTACTGAACATAAAGCTTTCATATAAAAAACTCCAGCCTAATCTCCTGAAGCACCGTCGTCCCTAACCTAAACTTCACTCCTCCCATCGCCGGTGTTTACTTTTTAGTACACTTCATTGCCGGATGCTAGCGTCGAGCCTTCCCCATTGATATACTTCTTTGTCATTGCCGGCTGCTAGTGTTCGAAATTCTCTCTTCATCTTCGGTTCCGTTGAGGAATACGCCTTTCGAGATTTCTGTTGAAGGTCAAATATCAACCCTGAATGATATATGCCTTTCGAGATTTTTTTAATCTACATGTATTTCCTGGCTTTTTTTTTTTCTAGTTTTAATGTGTTCCGTCAATCTGCATCAGTAGTTCTTGACTTCTAGTAATGAAATGGACGTTGGAGGAGTTTGTGTTAGGGGTGTAATTCGGTCGGTTTGGTTTGGTTTTTGTGCCAAACCGAGTTATGTTAATCAAAACTTAAAACCGAACCACCTAAACAATAGACTGAACCAAACCGCAAAACCGAAATTCTAATATCTTTAAAGTTTAAACCATATTGTTTACTAGAACATAAATGTGAACAATATTGTTTACTATAAAAACTTATATCCTCATAGTAATTAACATCAATATGAGATAACCTCCTTCTGAAGAGAGATTCCTACAAAGAGAAACAACAGGTTTTGACAAAAAAGTGTGGTAAGAGGTTTTGAAATTTTTGTATATATATTATATGTAATACAAAATTACAAATATATAATAATATAGTTTGATTTGGTTTCTCAACCACCTAAACAATAAACTGAACCAAACTAATCGGTTTGTACTTGTCCAAACCAAAACCGAACGGAACTAAGAATAAAACCCAATTGGATTTCAATTCACACCAAACCAATTGACACTCCTAGTTTGTGTGGCTCGTTTCTCAATTATTGTGGCTGTGCGTGGAATAATTTGTTAGATTAATGTCGATGTTCTGCATAGATCATGTTTTGGATTAGGGTTGCACATCAGCACAAGTGCTAGTATTCTGGTATCTGGCCCACCTTGGGGCTGGGGCTGGTGCCGGTGTCTCTTTTCAGGACACCAGCCACCCTGGTGTCGGTGGGGGCCTTCTCTGGCATTGGTACCCCAGCATCGGCAATGGTTTTGAGTACCGGGAATCACTGCAGATGATAAGAAGTCGCACCACAGTTCAATTTTTTGGTGAGGCTTTTCACAGATAAACAAATCTATATTCTATATAATGCAAAGCGCCCCTTGGGAAGCATGACAAACTAATTTATCTTTTGTACTAAAATAACCCACTAATGTTGTTTTGTCCTACGTACTTAGTTACATAGGTAATTCTGTCTTTTCCCTTTTTCAATTTCCAAAAGAGATCCTTTAATAATTCCTTCATATATATATATATATATATATACTAAAGCAGAATACAGAAGCATCACCTTCTCTCTCATCCACGTAGACATCCCTTTCTTTCTCCAATGGCTCTTTTGGGCCCCACCTTAAAATAATTTATTTCTTAAAATACATACATCTTACCTTCATGTGGACATGATATCTTTCTCCAATATTATCTTTAACTAAATTAAAATTATATAATTAATCCTTATCTTTTTAGAGTCCTAGAAACCCATAATTATCTTTTAACTAAATTAATAATGAAAATAATCAAAGATATACTTCTCTCTTTTTCAAAATAATACTAATATTCTCACAAGTAAAATAAAACTCAAGAACGGAACAAAAGATCGTATGATTAACAATGAAAAAATTTTCAATTCCAAATATGAAAGTAAGTTTAAAAAAAAAAAAAACCGTTAACACAAGACAAAACAATGCAACACAGATAAGGGTTTGAGTAAATTGGTTTTTGGTGATATATATTTAAAAATAAACTGAATTTAGACACCTACTTCTTGATAATTGTAAATTAGTTACACATTTTTAAAACAATTGAGTTTGAGTGTTATTTTACTGTTAAAACTATTTCTTACAAAAATACCCTCATAGTCTTGCAACCAAGTTGTAGCCTATTATTAAATTAAATATTTGTATACTCATTCTAATTATAAAGCCAAATCAATATTTCGTCCAACAATTTATGTACATTGTCAAAATTTTGAAATTAAAAAATACATTGTTTCCAATGTTATCTTTAACTAAATTAAAATTATATTATTAATCCTTATCTTTGCAAAGTCCTAAAAACCCTAACTATCCTTAACTAAATTAATAATCAAAGATATAATTCTCTATTTTCGAAAAAATTTGCTGAATTTGCAATTGCCAGTGTCTTTTCATGGAAAATATCTTTGTGTTCTAGTTGCGATTGCCGGTGATATGTCTCAAAATTATAATAATAGTTATTAAAAATGATAACGAAAAAGAATAGTTAATTTTTAGATATATCTTAATTTAAATATTTATTTTACTATTATTTAACAATAGTGGTGAGACATTATTTAAAGTGGCTCTTTTTGGGCACCACTTTAAATATTTATTTTAATAGTAAAATAACACTAAAAAAAGGGGTAAAATTTATTAAACAGTAAAATTGTATAATTTTCACTAAAAAAAGGACTGACAACCAAAAAACAGCCAGCAAAATATTGAATCCTACCGATAAAAGATTAAATGACATAAGGAATTGTTGCCATATAAAATCTTGGACTATAAATAAATTGCTGGTGTGCTTACATATGGTAACAAAATGTCCAACTATTATATTTACTCATTGTAGTGGTTATTTAAATTATTTAAAAATAACATATTTAAATATACATGTTCTTGTGCTTATCCAAGGTAAAATAACTAGTATGTCAAATTATTTAAGATTTAGTCAGCAAAGTTTTGAGTTTTAACTTTTAGTGCACCTTTATCAAAATAATTAATTTTTAGTGTCATTTTACTATTACAAATTCGATATTCCAAGAATGCCCTTGTATCACTCATCCTAATAACTTGTACAAGTCATTTTATTAACTTGTACAAGCTAATTTATTGACTTGTACAAGTCATTTTATTGCTTGTACAAGTCTAAAATGGCTTGTACAAGTCAATTTATTGCTTGTACAAGTCCTGGAAGTAAGTTGTATAAGGGTATTTTTGGAAGAATTTATGTGTAACAGTGAAATAGCACTAAAAATTAATTATTTTGATAAAGGTGTACTAAAAGTTAAAACTCAAAACTTTGCTGACTAAATCTTAAATCATTTGATAAAATACTACTAAAAATTAATTTTCTCAAAAATTTAATCTACATATACACGTACCTTCACGTGCACCCCGCTAGTAAGAAGAAAGTCAGGAACATTTACTACAAAAGATAATGATAAAGATGAAGAATATATATCCTCATTTCTACTTTCTCCAGATATACAGAGATGCAGGTCAAGATGTCTCCAATTGAGAATTTGATTATCTTGAGTACTTCCAACGTTACAACGAGTATAAAAGGCGGAAGGATGAGGACGTGTTATTGGCAAGATCTTATGTATCGAAATTTGGAACAGGGGAAACTGACACAGTAATCATTGCCTGATCCATGCGATAGGCTATCTTCTGCATATTGTGAATCAGTAAGGAGATCTCTTTAAAACCTCTAGTTAAATCCTCTGATACATAATTTTTTGTACTCATTATCTAGTAAGAAAATTTGGGAGCGGATGGCGACAGTATATTGCACTTTCACGGCATCATCAGGTCCATTGTACTCCAGTTCTGAAGCAAGTATAATTAGTTTGATTTGTTTTATTTTCTGATTTTGGAATCTTAGTCCGTATTTTCTGAATCTGTCAGTTATATGTGAATTTGCATGAAACTGTTCTTTGCCATTTGAAAAGTCTTTTCCTGATCACAATTTGTGGCTGAATGCGTCTAAGAACATAGAACCATATTAGGGTTTTTTTTTTGCCCCTTCTTGGATTGGTCAAGTTAGATTAAGCACTTATATTAGTGGGGATTAAATTGAACCTGTCTGTTATGGTATTGATAGGAGATGGCTAACTCAAACCCAACCTATTCGTAAGAACACAGCAACGAATTCCTACAATCCGGTGTCCGGAAACCGGCAACGGGAAAAACCGGCACTGTTTGGCACTAGTGACCGGCCCACCGGTGTCTCTTTTTGGGACACCAACCACTCTGGTACGGGTTTACCACTTGTGGGGCCTTTATCTATAACCTTATTTGTAGCTTTTCATAGGATTGCTTAAAAATTTACAGTTATACCATTCATTGTACATATGGCATAATCCCAATGCAGGCTGCAAATAAGATTGTAGATAAAGGCCCTACAGGATCTCAATTGCTTTGGTACCGATGCCAGTGGGGGCCTTCCCCAACACTAGTATTGGGTTTGAGCAGCCCTATTTTGGATTGTTTGGGTTCTAGATTTGTATTATTATATAACCTTTAAGGAAAATGTGACACAAGGCGTTATGATGATAGAATCTGCATCTCTTTTATTTTGTTTGTAACTTGAATTTATATTGTATATTATAGCTTCTATGAGTGGGAAAAACGATCTGTATTATGAATCTGCTATTTTATTAGCTACTGTGAACAAATGTTCTGCTCTTGAATTCAGTGTTGTGTGGATCAACTTTTATATTCTGTTTGTTTTAATCTAGAACTGTTTTATAAATGAGCTTCAAAGTCTCAAGTCTCTCAACTGGAAGAAGAGCCAAGCTATGTAAATTGCCTTGAAAGTGATTCAGCGGAGATTGCTTGCTTCTTAATAAAAAAATAAACCTCTTGTTCGGATATCTATTGACATGAAACACAAGAGTGCTAAGAGGAAGAATCCATGTCTTAAAAACCATAATCTCCATACTTCCCACCAAATAACTAAATAGATCTTACTAAGGAAACATGAAATGTTAAAAGGATGTGGGTATTTAAGTAATTAACAAGTAAGTTGATGTGTTCTATGCAACTGCCAAATCCTTTTTTTTAAGTAGTTCTGTTTAATTTCTTTCATTACAAGTAAAAAATGATGAAATTTTCTAAAATTAGCCGCATAATTGGCTAAAGTAGGCGATGCTATTGCTCCAAGGACTGGAATAATAGAGTCTCCATGAGATCCCATTAATAATAACATGAGATGAAGAATTACCACCATATGGACTTTGAAAAATTGGATGAGACATGGAGATGATTATCTTTAACCATATCGGTCCCTGGTGTTTTTTGATGGCTTTTATATCCATACTTGAAACTGACAGTCCATCCAGGCTTTGTTTGTTCCAATTTTCCTCTTTAGGGCAGACCAAAATATTTATATTGCAGAACTAGAATTTCTGTTTGATTTAAAATACCTTCAACAACAATACAATGTCATGCTCCCCCTTTATTTTTTTATTTCTCCATTTCCACTTGCATCAACAGCTCCTCTGCAGATTTACTTGTATCTAATTACTAATTAATTCCTTGGCTGCATTTGGGATTGCTTAGTTAAACTTTGCATCTAAATTGCGAGCTTGATGGCATAAGCCAACACAATCAGTTAATGCGGCGGCTCTCAATTTATCAAACTTCCAGCTGAGACAATTCTTCATTATCTTCTTAAAAAAACACACCTATACCATCCACCTACCAAGTGCTCAAACAATATTTCTCATTTCCTTTTGACCCAAGGTATCTTGTATTTAATACGATTACCTCTTGCTCAACACATTGAAGAGATGATTAAGTGTAGGACTTTATGAGATTATTGTTTTTTTGTATTTCGCTTTTTTATTGTATTATGGATTTTATTTTTGCAAATGATTGTAGATGAATGGTGGTGGTTATAATGACAAGAATGCCATCTTCAAAGTTTGCAAGTGACGAAGGGCCAAGGAAGAAAAAGAAGATTTGAAGACAAATGAAGATGCTTGCTCCACAGAAACTGTACTAGAACCCCCAAAAAGGCAGCCAAAATGATCTTGGCCAAAATTGGCACAAAATTGTAAAATCAGACGTGCCCGTATTTACTATACGGTTTGGGCATGCCCGTATAGCAAATACGGGCAGGCCTGAACCGTATTCTATTCATGGGCAAGGCTAGCCCGTATAACAAATGCGGGCAATTTCAAAATAATGTAAAAAGTGGAATTTTTGGACCCAGTGAGATCCGTTCCGACCTGACCCAATAAGTTTATTGGGCTATCTTGAGCCCGCTTATGGACCATGGGCCTAGATGCTCCCACCAAGACCTCTGGGCCCACATCTGACCGGCCCAAATCATGCACGTTTTCAACAAACGGGTCCGAGGCCATTTGCATAAGTGCTATTGGGCCAAATCCAAGTCCACTAAGCCATTAAGATACATAATTGCTTAAATAACCTAAACCAAAATAGGGTTGCCCAATAACCCTACTGGGCCCAAACCTAAACTTGGCAACCCACAGGCCTTCCAACGGGGCCTGTATCAGACCCAAACGGCTTAAGTAAAAAGATAAAAAATGGAATAAAAGGGGCCCACACCTCCAGAGGGCTTCGCCAAACCCAAAAGAATGCATGCTGGTCTAGGAAGGGTGAATTTGACTCAAAAATCAAGGAGACCCGAGGGACCAGTCAAACTGACGGGGCGGGCCGAGGTGTCTTCGGACTTTCCCGGACGTAACCAAGGACTTAGCTAGATCTCTAATAAGCCGCAGACCAGACTTAGACTCGGATAGGCAATCCATGTGTCTGCCTGCACCTCTCAGGTAGTAGCGACTTCGAAAGTCCCGAGGCACGCACGAACACCCAGGTGCGCCTCGTGTGCAATCTAGGCTAGATTTAGGTGCGCACAATGTTGTCACATGTATGTTGGCTTAATTCGGCTCCAAAAATGTGTTATAAATGTTCTAGGATGGTTGTGCATGAAAGAATTTTGAAAAAGAGTCAAAGCGCAAATTTTACACTCAACGCACGAACCTTGAAGGAAGAACGTACAAGCTTCAAGGTTTTGTCAGTGATCATCTGTAGAAACTATGTTAATGTACAAATGTTATTATCATGTGACACGGATTGCTTCGAGCATTGGTTCGTTGCAAGTTCAACGCATGATTGAAGTTCGAGCATTTAGCCGATAGTGCAAAGTTTTGCTTCAATGCATGATGGAATGCAGGATGGAAGTTCAAGCATTTTACCGAAAAGTATGATGAACGCGAGATGAGTGTACGCGTGTTTTACTGAGCCAAAAGGATTGTATCTCAATGCACGATGAACTCCTGATAAAGGTTTGTGTGTTCGTAAGTGTTTATAAATTTATAGATTTTGTTTCTAACATTCGTTTTACACTACAATGGAAACTCTTGGAGGATTATTTAAGCATCCTTATTCACGTCCTAGAGCAATCTTTGAGAGATTGAAAAGCCTAATGCTACCTTGGGGAATTTTCAACTTTCCTCTCTTGAGCCATCTTGTTCTTCTATTCTTCCTTATTCAAAGAATTAGAGTTACAGGTTAGGGAGAACTGAATGTGAAAGTTCCCACTATACCAAACGGGGTTGTTTGGGTGATCATGTGAGAAGATCTTCGGAGTTCCGGAGTGCTACAGGTTGCAGATCTGAAGAGTTCTTCAGTTGCTTGAAAGATCGTGAGTTGTAGAGTCTAGCATAGGAATTTTGAATTGTCTGAACCACATTGTTAGCACTCCATTTTTGCACCCCTTAAAGAAGCCAAAAAACTGAAAGCCCAAAATGGTCTGAACCCTAAGAAGCAAGAAATGTTTTTTTGGCCTGAGCTAGAATTAGCTGTCATACCCTATGCCAATGAATAGGAAATCTCGATACGATTCCAACATAACTAAGTTTGCATGATTCGGAGTCTGGATGAAGAAGTTATGATCAAAACACTTTCAAGGGCAAAGTGGTAATAAAATACAAAAAGACTAGGCAAATTTGCAAGCAACGTTTTCCAAGTGACGAAATAAACCATAAAAGACAAAAAGGGAAAAAGACAGAAAAAGAAAGAATGTCTTGGGTAAAATGGTAATTAAGTAAAGAATCTTAATTAAATTAACAAAACCCTAAAATAAAGTCAAAAGGGTATTATTGGAATTTAGCAATGTCACATAGGATGCCACATGTGCGCAAGGAGTGCTCCACGTGACAATTTTTTACACATAAGGAGAACAAGCCTTGCATGGTCTTGGTCAAAATTGGTTAAAGGCACAAGTCCCTATGAAACCACCTTGGCACAAAAGAAAAGAAATTGCAGCTTCCCGAATCCGGATATATTCCTCATGAATAATACAAACCCGAAGTGCTAGCTTTGTAGCCCGAAACCAAATAAAAATCCATGATTAATCAATGCTTGCATATCGGAGTATACCAAATTTAAAACAACTTTCTAATATTTCAATAATAGCGGAAGACTTCAAAATAAACTCCCAATTGTATATACAACAAATCTAAATATGAAAAGGCAATTAGCAACTCTCAAATCACTCTCATAATGACAATCTCAAATTTAAACTAAAACTCAATTGTAAAATCCTGAATTTTTAATATTATTAAAAATTGTATTTTCTTAGTAAAGCCTTTTGATCATACATTAATTAATGTAGGAAGTAAGAAAGAGTTTAAGTTAGGAAATTACGAAGTAAATAAAATGGTGGATATGAGTTTTAAGGTAAATTAATTAATTAAAGTTTAAATAGTTGGGCAAGGGATTTTGGTGGAATGGCATTACACCATATCTTGACCTATGACTATTTGATATTGTAGGATGGATTTGTGTGGAGAAGCACTGTAAGACCCTGATTTTCGGTAGAGTTTTTTTTATCATTATTTTTATTTATTAAAAAAATAGCTTGGGCGTTTGTTAATTTAAGTGGCCGAAATATGTAGGTTTCAGTGGGTGAGCATGCACGGGAGCAAGTACTTTTAAAGGGTCAAGCGGCAATGCGTATGCGTATGAGGTAAAGAAATAGACCAAAAGGGGAAAGTTAGGTCTTTTGGGTCTTTAGAATACTCGTATCGTATTTTGGCAATACTTTCGCTACTCTCGTTATCTGGAGAACTGGGCGACTTGGCGATTGCGGCTGGTAATGGCGATTAGGGTTCTGTGCTTGTGAAGAACCAGTATCGCGAGGGGTAAGAGAAGGGCTTCGGAGTTGAAGTTTAGTGGGTTATTTCTCCCTGTTCGAGACGAATTGGTTGGGTGGTTTCTGGGTTCGCGTGCGTGGCCGAAGTGGTGATCGGCCGAGGTTTTGGTATTCTAGAATAAGCGATTTCAGGTGAGTAGCACTGATTTACAACTGGGATTTGTGTTTTCTGTTTCTCTCGAGATTATTCTGATGCATGGGTTATATATAAACTGATAGTGTGAGTTTTCTGGATTTTCTGGTTTTCGGGAAGTTACATGAACAGAGTCTCCGGATTTAATTTATATTTGAAAATGAAAGTGTTTAGATTAATTCCAAATATGGTTGGGAAGTTTTCTGGGAGTATTAGGAGTGTAGTAGAACCATTACAGACCTTCACAAACCGGCCAGTCATGTATATCTCAAAATAACAGAGAAATGAAAACCACAGGGGGTATCCGCCCACCTCGCGCTCACCTCAGAGGTAGGCGCCCCGTTAATAACGACCTACCGCCGAGCTCGCGCCCACCTCACGCTCATCTCGCGCGAAGTAGAAAACGATGCGCGAATCTCGCGCCCATCTCGCGCTCATCTCACGCTCACCTAGCGTCGGGTGAGCGGCAGGTCCATTTTTGACTGTTTCTTCACTGCCGACCGGCGCTCACCTCGCGCCCACCTCAGGAGGTGAGCGCATAGTCCAATACACTTGCCGAATTACATAATTTGTTGAAAATAGCCCCTTAATTACATGAAAGACATTTAAGTAAATGTCATGTGTATTTATTTTTCCATTTACTTAAGTCTTTACATGTAAATAAGGTTTTACCCCCCATTTGGAACCAATAAAAATACTTCCAAAGTCTAATTCCCAGCCAATAAAAAGTCAACTTTCCAGTTCATGCCTAAATCCCGGTTTTTATCAAAATGCCCGGTTTGGGTTTAATACCCAGATGAGTGATTCAGGAGCCCAGAAAATTCTAGGAGATGTGTTTAACCACCAATAGACTACAACCAAAATTTGAGCCCGAAACTCCTTGTAGATTTGTCTAGAAAAATTATATACCAAAAGTCAACGTTTTTAACCAGACTTAGAATATTTTGAGGTCCGAAACTTTTTGTCTCAGAATTGATTGCTTTTTGGTATGGTGACCTTATAGGGGATCCTAAGACTATTCCACTCATCCAAAATGTGTTTCTAGGGTTTTATGACATTCATTTGATTGATTTGGATTATGAAAGCGAAATTTAGAATCTAGGAGCTGTTTTGCTGGATTATGTTTAATCGAAGTTTGGATGCTGAAATCACTTATGTATAATCTGCTTTATTCTGAAAGTCAGTTTTGAAACCATATTGTTTTGCTGAAATACATCTACACTATTATGCTAGTTCACCTTTGAATGCACGGTGCACTTCAGGAATGATTTACTTGAACATGTTGATCTATATATATATATCAGTTTCACATGATGGAAAATACATTGGGTTGATTTGCTAGTTTTATACTTACTACTGGTTTCACTTGTTTGGAAACTTTAAATGTATTGTAAAGATTTCCTTGGTATGAATGAATTGAGTTTTACTTCCAAATGACATGTGTTACGGAAATGAGAAGATACTGAAAGTACTTGAGGTACTGCTTGGTCCAGAGGGACAGGTGATGAATTGTGATGAGTTCTTACATGATGTGGAATGAATGGGTTTGTTTTGATATTGAAATCGAGCTTTATACGATGTTTGCTGTTTTGGTCTAGCTTGTCCTGGATCCAGAGTCTAAGCTTAGTAATGTGATGTTATTGTTGGTTGTTGAAATTGCATGTCCTTGTGTGTTGCCACGACTGGTGTAGAGCAGCCAGAAACCCTGAGTAGGCCTGGTTGTCAATGCAGAAACCCGGGGAGTAGGCCTGCATTGGATGACGAAACCCTGAGTAGGCCGTCATTTCAGAGTATCCGAAACCCTGAGTAGGCCGGAACTGTGTACATGGAGGTGTGGAGTGTCTACTTGGCATGTTTAATTTATCAACTAAACGATAGTCATGACATTGACCAATGTTGGTATTTGATTTTGTTTGACGTGATATGTTTTATTCGCTGGTTGTTGGTATTTATGGTTCATGGAATATTGTTTACCGATTATTGGGTATTGTTCTTCCCGCCGGTGTAGAGCAGCCAGAAACCCTGAGTAGGCCTGGTTGTCAATGCAGAAACCCAGGGAGTAGGCCTGCATTGGATGACGTAGTCATTTCAATATCCGAAACCCTGAGTAGGCCGGATATACATTTGGAGGCGTGGGCATGGTTATGAGAAGACTTGGTGTTATGTGACATTGGTATATCTGGAATTATATCTTGAGATACAAAATTATGCTTATTTGCTATGTTGTGGCCAATTAATCATTATTTTATCGATATCTTCGGGATTGGAAACGGATTGTTATTGCTTGATTTTACCTGATGGTTTTCCGCACTGATATGAATTGGATTATTGAAGTTTAGTCGGATTATTCGGAATATGCGTATTATCCTCATTGTACATGGTTATAATCGTGGCATGTTTTAGAACTGAAATAAATGTATTTGTGCATGCATGTGCTGCTCACTGGGATATTCGTATCTCATTCTGTATTGTTTTGTTTTGTTTTCAGCTGCTCCTGGAGAGGACGATACTTGCGGGTGTTACTTGGTCATGTGAGTTTATTTTCGTTTGGGATTATTTTAGCGCACTCTGTTATATAGTTTTTGTTGTATTCATGTTTTTCCTTCACTCTGATATTGCGATCCTGAGTTTTATAATAACCTCTGGAGACGAGTTACGGGTTTTTCATGTGACTCGGATCCGGGGCATTACAAGCACACAGCCTATCATGAAAGGCAAAATGTGGTAGGCAGCACATATAAATAGGGAGGCTTATTCGTAAGTTCATTTTGTTTGGTCGATTAGAGCCAAAGTTCTCCAGAGAAGTTGAGAAGGATTTGGAAAGAGAGTTGAGATCTGAGGAAGAGAGAGAGGTGGTCGATCAACTAAGGAGATAAATTTAGTAAAGGATAAAATTCAAGGATCAATTCTCGGATATAACATAGTATTTAATTCAAATTGAGTTCAAATGGTGATTCGATCAGGTAAGATCTATGGTTTTTGTGGTAAAATGATGAAATGAGGCAATTAGATAAGTTAGAAATCAGATTTGGGAGGATCTGATCCTTTTAAAATGATTTTGGCAAATTTTGCTGAAGTTGCATATAATTGTGGTTTGGGCATTGGATCTCTTGGAGCTCGAATTGGATCTCAAAGAGGTAAGTAGCACCTTTCAATCTCGAAATGTTGCATTGTTTTTGGTGGATTTGGATTACTTAATTATAATTGAAGAAAAACTCTATATGGTTGTTTGAACAAAGCAAATTCCAAATTTAGGTGTGGATTTTTATTAAATTAAGTATTAGAGCTTAGATCAATTTGTAATTTAAAAGTATTCTAGTACTCATTTAAGGTGTTTAGATTAATTTAATTCGGATTAAAGAATGCGAATTTTGACTTACAAAATCAAGAAATTTCACGATCTGAGTTTCCCAGGGACCGCTAGACCCTGCGCTTAAGCGCAAGGGTTAGGTGCCCCTTTATTTCTCTTGATTTTTGAAAGAATCGAAGTGACCGCTTGAGCGATCTCTCAAGATGTCTGTTTTGAAATAATTTAACCAGAAAAATCAATAATTAAGGGAGTGCTCAACTTGACCGCTTGAGCGGCCTTGTCAAGTGGCCATCTCTGTTTCTTCATCATCTAAGTTTTGAGTAAATTTTGACCTTTGATGTATTTTTTAGCAAAATCAACTTATGTACAAACAATATTTAGGTCTCTAGAAATGATTTCCAGTGGCTATTAGAATTTATTTAATTAATTGAGGATTTTGGGCATGTTCTTCTAAAATGGGTTTTGCTTTGGGGAAAACAATGAGTTTGTGCTATTTCATTTGATTTTCATGAAATTGAATGTTTCCTACAATTGTATTTGATGCTCATAAACATGTTTTAATTTCTGGAATTGCATAATTGGGGTTTTCCATTGATTTGGGCATATTTAGCATAATTTGGAATTTTGGGCAAAATTGGAGTACTTGTTCTACTTCATAATTGAGTTGATTTAAATACTGTTTTGGTTATTGAAAATTGGCCTTAAGGGCATGAAATTGAGATCTTCTGCGATGGAGTGGATTTAGTCATGATTGACTGATAATTATATGTTAAGTACGTCGGTTTACATGTTGGTTTTGTATTAAGTTATTTTAGGCTTAACTTGTTATGGATCCATAATTTAGCTAGTAAGTGAAGTCTGTTTAACTTTGTTGGATTAAGTCTAATCTCCTTAATGCGTTTCCTCCATGATAGAGAGGCCTTTCCATGAGGGAATGTACTGCAGTATCTCCGTTTCCACCATAAAGGTAAGATCTTATGTATTTCCACCATGAGGGTGATGACATTGGTATCAGATATGGTAGTGGGTCTCAAACTAGATTATATTAGTTTCCACTATGATGGTGAGGTCTGGTGTATTTCCACCATGAGGGCGATGACATTGCTATCAGATTTGGCAAATGTTCTTAGACTGGATTGTTTGGAGCTAGATTTTAACCTTTCAAAGTATTCAAATTTCACGAGTCCCTACAAGACAATTTGATTTGATATCAATATTATTAATTTGATTTTCATGATGGATTATAGGGGTTTATCTCATAATGATTGCTGGATTTTGTTGGATTATACGAATTATCCGTGTTTATCGTTATTGTTATATGTTTTATAACCGATCTGTGATTTAGAACTGAATAAAAAATCTTTGAGCATGCATGTGCTACTTGCTAGGATATCCGCATCTCATTCGGTTTTGTTTTGTTTTCAGATCTTGGAGAGGACGATACCAGAGGGTAGATGCTTGGATCATGTGTGTTTAGACTTGGGTTATGGTATTTTATTGTTGAGTTTGGTAATATAATTGACTCTGATTATGTATTTTATTACTTTATCCATGTTTTCCTTCACTCTGATATATAGATCCTATGGTTTAGTTAACTCTTCGGAGATGATTTACGGTTTTATTATGTAACTCAGATCCGAGGCATTACACTAACCTAAACAAATAACCAACAATTATACAAGAATCATATTTCCACAAGCTACAAGGCATTATTCTAAACCAATAGCTATATCCTTAAGAATCCCCAATGTTCATTATCTCCAATAATATATGAAAACAAAACATTAAGAACACGGGGTGAGATATAAAATCCCAGTAAACAGTAACATGCATGAAAAATACAGTTCATATTGCTATTTTTCAAAATACAATTCATGAGGTATGATAATTCAACAATAAAATTCGGCTAATCACAATCCATAAGCGATAATCATTTAACGAATATTTTCCAAAACAAATCAAATCCAAACCATAAAGTCAATCGCATCATGAGAATTAATCCAACCCAAACAGTTATGACATCACAAGACTCATGAAATATGACCACTTTGAGAGGTCAAGATCTAGTTCAACAAATCCAGTCTAAGAACAAACTATAATATATCCGGCCGTATCATCACCCTCATGGTGGAGATATAGTAGACCTCACCCTCATGGTGGAAGTGAGTGGAATTTTTGCAGCTCATCCCTCATGGAAGGCCTCTCCATCATGGAGGAAATGTAATGAGGAACTAGACTTAAACCAAAGATTGACAGATTTCACTAACTAGGTAAACTATGGATCCATAACAAGCTATGGCCGCTATTTACCACAAAACCAAATCAGAATTTGTGGTCCTCATGACCAAAACATAAGTGTAATGCCCTCATGGCAAAATAATCAGAATTCACAGCCCTCATGGCCAAATATCAATAAACATGACCCTCGTGGTCAAATCAAAGCCAATAGAGCCCTCTTGGCAAAATCCACTCTCTCATGGAGATAGATTTATGCTTACTGCCCTTATGGCAAAATATACTCCATCATGGAGAAAAATAATAAGTAAAACCATCTCCCTCATGGAGGAAACCAATTTACTCAAAAACTGTCAAAGTCCAAGTAAATAGGCTCAATCTACCCAAATTTGTAGAAAAACATTTTTATTCAATTCTAGAACTCAGGACAACTTCAAAACATACGTTTACAAATTTGAAAACTAACGAATTACAAAACAATTCAATTCCAAAATCATTTTCCCTCTTGGAACCAAAACATAAGCTATTTCAATAGAATGTACCCAAAATCTTTTATAATTTTTATAAAATTATTCCGCCACTGAAAACAATTCATAAACACCCAAATCTTATTGTACATGCACTGGATTTGCCCAAAGATCATTTTATAGTGAAAATCTAGGTCAATTTATCAAAATTAGAAAATCTGGGTTAGGCGCTCAACAGGGCACTCCACGCTTGTGTTAAGCGATCTCACAAATAAATTTTTTCTAATGGGTGCTCAATAGGGCGCTCGAGCGATGTGTCTAGCAGTCATTGAAACAAATGGGCGCTTAAGCAATGTGTTTAGCGCTCATGTAATTTCGCAAAAATCTAGAATTTTGTCAATTTTTCGAATTTTCAACTTAATCTTCTATAACTTATTTCCATCACTTAAAATCAATTCTAATACATTCAAAACCGTTCTGCTAAATCAATCAAAACCCTTGCAACTTGAAATCAATAATTCTTAATGCAACAAATCAATCAAAATAATTCTTTATCATGAATTAAATCAAGAACATAGAACCATGGGCTTTGGATGCTTTTAAAACCACTATAGAATCAACAAAGGTCATAATTCAACACTCGGAACAATCCGATAAAGCCACGAACACCATTATTTCTCGATAAACATAAAACCATTCAAGGTTTTGCCAAGGAAGGGTTGCTACTTCTATCGCAAAATCCCACTTTTCCTTGAATAACCCAAGCACAACCATGTCTTACTAATTTTGCACCACTCTATAGACCTCCAAACACCATCTCCACCGTTCAGATTAAAAATCTATGTGTGAATGACATCTCCTCCAAATTTGAGTTCAATCCAACAGTACATCGTTTCTAGATCACGTTTGATGGCAGCTGGTCAGAGGATTTCTGTAACAGTTTTCTCCATTTTTAATGTCTCACGTTCTCTTTCTCTAGGCTATATTTTCTTTCTCTTTTCCTTCATCTCCTCCATGTCCAAAACCTCTATTTTATTCTTCTTCTAACCGTAGGGATCAACCAAAAACCCCAAATTATTCTATCTTTCTGTTTTAGACCCAAATAAGACTCATTGTTTAATTAGAAACCTTCGTACAAACGTACTTTCTTATTTTACCTCAACTCTTCTTCTAATTTCTTTCTCCTAAATCCCCTATAATTTAAACTTTTATTTTAATCAATTTTCGTGCTAATTTAAATCCTTATTCTCAAATTTAAGGCCCCTAATTAATTATAATTACAAATAGGTCCTTTTCTCACCTACTAGGCTATCAATCATGCTATTTAAATTCAAATTAAACCCAAGTGATGTCTAATTAAGTTTTTAAGTCTAATAATTATTTCATTACACAATTTATTAATTAACCCATTACGAAATTACCAAAATACCCTTTATTTATTTAAACTCTATTTAACCATTGAATTTCCTCTAAATCCAAATTTAATCTTTTTATTATATCTTTTTATAATATGATTTTGAATTATTATTTACTTTCACTAAATTCCCAAAGTATAATTATTCTCTCAATTAATTGAAAAGTTATTATTTCAAATTTCCAATTATTCAAAATCAATATTATTCATTTATTTAATTATCTATATAATTTTGGGCTATAATATTATTCCTCCAAATATTTTGAATAAATCTTTATTTTAAAATATTTTCAGATTTATTTGATTATATTATTATATTAAAAAATTTAGGATCTTACAGAAATATTCTCATGGGGACTCGGGAGTGTTAGAAAAGGAGGTTTCCCTTGGGACCTGGACAGCAAGTACAGCGAGATTGTTGCTCTCTTGAAAAGGAGAAAGAAGAAAAAAACAAAAGAAAAAAAAAGGAGGTTTGGGGGGGAGGGATGTCCATAAAGGAAGGAAGGAGGGGAGGGCTTCATGTGTGTGAGAGCTCCCATTCTCTCCTCTGTGAGAGCTCCCATTCTCTCCTCCAACAAGGGAGAACCCCTAAGCTCCTTCCAAGCTCTCCCAATACCTCAAAAACCACCCAAATACATCTCTAAACACTGCCAAATCTCTCCCTTCTTGCTCTCATCCTCACTTTGACAAGGAGAGACCCTTTGGAGATTACTTCGAAAGGAAAAGGAGGGGTTGAAGTTGCTGTCCAGACTTTAAGGAGCTTCAAAGCACTTTCCAAGTGTCTATAATATGACTTTATCTTCAAGGTGAACTTCCTTCTTGAGTTTTATGTAATATATATGAGAATCATGTTAATATGAGTATTCTTCTGTATGCATGCTTCTTTTTATGCTTCATTTCTCCTTCATTTCTCTTCTCTTTGGTATTGATTGTGTTTTCTGCACCAAAAGAAGACCCTTAGAGGTAAGTGGGTATTGTGCATGATTGAATGATGCAAAGGTGAGTGAGAGAGAGATCTGTGGTGTATCACAAAATGCATGGTTGAGTCCTTGTTTGAATGGTCTTTAAGGCACCCATTCCTTGGAAGGATGTCCATGACTCTAAAAGGGTAAATCTTAGTACTTTAGTAGTTTGAGATGTTCTTCTTTTTCCCCCTAGATATGGATCAATGTACCCCTTAAATCCCCATTTCCTTTTTCTTATTTAAGTTCCATTTAGATGTTTAAGCATGCCTTCTCCTTCACTAACTTTCGTATGGGTGGCTAAATGATCCTTTGTCTTTGGTATGTACATTTAAAGCATGAGCACCATGCACACGAGTGAACCACTTAGCACATACTTACATCTTGGCCCTAAGTATGTTTCCATGATTCTCATGAAGATCCCATGCAAGCACACACCTACTTTCATGGTTAAAGTATGTTCACGCTCATGGCATTCTCTCTCTAACATGTGCATACTTGCATGAGAGGCACACATTTTTCACTTTATAATTTTCAGCATGCGTAAATCTATATTATCTCTGTTTCATGGATGTGGGTGTGCTAGCGCTAATCATGTACGGTTTGGCTGATAAGACTATGGCAAAGGCCTACCGGGCTACTTCTTTCTTCCCCCTTTGGAAGAGAGAGAGATGTCATCTTTGAACAAGAAATGGGACACCTAAGGTCCCTTTCTTAGCAGCAAGAGCTTCGGTTCATGAATGGAGGTGTGAGGCCCCAAGCCCCACCCCCATTTCCTTGGTTTAAAAGTCAATTAATTAGCCTAATTAGGCTTGCTCATATCATCTCCAAGCCATTGTGGGCCCACCGGATTGCCTATAAAAACCCTAATTCATCCAACAGATCAAAATCCCAAAGCCTCTTGATCAAGTGGTTAAATTGCATATTTAAGCCACTTATTGAGGTGAAAAATACAGAAAAATCCCTTTATATTTGCTTAATCATGCATTGACTTGTGTTGGTGGCCTAAGCATTGAATTGAATTTTTATTGTATATTTTAGGCTTAATTGTGCATGGAAAGTGTGCTTAATGTGAAATGGGATTGCCTTGAGAATTTTCTGGTTTAATTTTGGGTAAAGAATTGTCTTGGCATCAATTTGAGATTATTTTGGAATTAGGCATGGATTAGATGAGCATGGTATTGATAGAAAATAAAATTAGATGGCATAAGTTTCATGTTGTAACGCTCCGGATTCGGGTTACGGGAACTAACACGTAACTCATCACCGAAAGGTTACATTTCCACCCAGAATCACAAAGTCAGAGTAAAGGAAACATGACTAAACAATTAAATATATATACAGAGTCCACTAAAACCAACTCAAACTAAAATAGTAATCTCTAATCTAATCTCACCTGATCATAGCTTTTACCCTCCGATATCGGGTTTTCCGAGGTCTGAAAACAAAACAAAACAAACGGTCTGAGATACGAATATCCCAGTAAGTAGCCCATGCATGCTCATAAACATTTTAACATTTCTAAAATATGATTCGGATTAAAATATGCATCAATCGACAATAAAATGAATAAATAGAATAATTCCACGATAATATATCAATAAACACAAATCAACAAACCATAGCAGGACTCATAAAGTAAGACTGTCTTTAATAAGGGTAATCACAATGTCCACTATGCCACCTCCCGGCTTAGGTGCGAAGCCGAGTACACGATCATCGTCTTATTGCGGGAGAACCCACCCAGTACAGTGATGGGTTGGAAAGAACTACCCAAACATGGTCCGAGTACACGATAAAATGAGTGAATAGCTGCAACCAGCCGAGTACACGATCATGCCTCACTGAGTACACAGTGGAACACACGTACGTGGACAGGGAATTACAACTAGCAAAGAACAATCCCTTCCACTACCTAGCTCCTACATGGATCCATATAGCGCTATGCCTACTAGGTTCTAAAATCAAAACCAATCATGAAAATATAGTTAACACAACTTGTTCTAATCTCAACTAAATCATCCCAAGTACACGGGGCCCCCCTGAGTACACAGCAACAAAGCATCTACCCAAGTACATGGGCATCTAAATTTGACTCTCCAAATACATGGAGAAAAATAAATCAAAACCAAAATTCCAACCCTTTTTATTTCAACTATTATTTTCCTAAAATTTTTGTTCATGCAACATGCCAGATTGCATCTTAACTATTACTTTTCTCTTTATTATTATTAAATTGTCATTATCTTATTTTTTAAATTAAGTTACAAATCCTAAAATCCATTTTTAAACACTTTTTCCTTGAATTTTGATTTTTCTTTCAAAATATAACTAAAATGTAATTATTTATTTGGGGTTGAACTTATTTGTTGAATCTAACTAAAATCTAAACTAAAAAGTAATTATTTAGGTTCTGTGTACTAATTTATCATTACAGTATAAGGTTTACACTAAACGTAATTACTTTCTAAAATAATACATCAATTTTTATTTATTATAGATGTTTTGCACCAAAATTTAAATATGTAGAAGCCTTTCCATGCTCAACACATAATACTAAATGGTTTTAAAACACTTACAATCATCTAATATCATATTAAACTAGATTTTAAGCATACCAATTGTAAATTAAACATTAGAAATTCAACATTTCAAGAAATCTCTACCAATTTCATAAACATGAAAACAGCAACTCAAGAGGAAGAAAACGCTACTTACCCTCTCTTCCTCTCCTTCTTCCTCTTCCCTTCTTCCTCTTCCCTTCTTCCCCCCTTTTCTTCTTTCTTCTTTCTCCCCTTCTCTCCCTGCGCCCCTTTTCCTCTTCCTACGGATGAAAGTGCAAATAGAACCCTTGGGGTTCTTTAATCTTGTATACATATATATAATCCTATTAAACCGTTTAAACCAATGACCCATTAAACCGGTTTACTAAAAATGAACCGACCTTTTAAAAATACCATTAAACCAACTAAACCTATTTAAATAAACCACTTAAACCTAACTAAACCTAATTAAACCAATTAAATTCCCTTTTTTACACATAAACCAGATTGACTAAATTGAACCCAATTGAACCGGACCAATCTACCCAATTAAACCAAATAAATTCAAGTTATGCCTAAATCAACTAACCGGTCTCAATCACCTAACAAATTTTACTATCCAAGTGAACCGAACCCAAATCAATTTAGCTTGTTCACTTAAAACAAAACCCACCCAATTAAGCCTTTTCTTTAAAATTGGATTTAAGTAACCTCATTTAATCCTTTAATCCCCTATCTGTCCTTAAATAAATTTCAAAAAAAAATTCAGGGAAATTCAGGGTTTTACACATGTGGCATTCTACATTGCTATCACAACAAATCAATTTTAAATGGGAATTTACCTATATACCCTTCACTAACAATGTTGTGGTTTGTTTGTTACAGGGGTAAATGAGGAAAGGAAAAGAAGCCAACGATTAGCTTTGTGCTGAGTAGGCTAACGGCCTGTCAGGGCCGTTGGAGATGGACGAATGGGGGAATAGGGAGCTGGAGCAGAGGGCGGACAAGAGAAGGAGGAGGTCGTTCAAGAGAAGGGGGGATTTTCGGATAGGTTTTAGGTTTTAGCTTTTAGTTTTCTTCTTGACTTTTATTTTGCTGTATTTTCGTTTTTCCTAGAGCTGGGTTTGAATGAACACATCAGAACCTGCATCATGTGTGAGTGAATTCGTTCCTAAGCTCAGGTGGAGTTCTTCAACGGGTTGTAGTTTAATTTTCCTTTGATCTTCACATTGGTTTTATTGTGTATGTCTTTTTGAATCTTCTATCAGTGCTTATTATATTAAAACAGAGATTCTTCAAACAAATCTTTGATCTATTGTTGACAAAAGGCACAATGGATGCTTAGCTTTCGTATTGGGTTTCTCTGTTGGGATATGCATTCCAGATCTGATCTGAAGTTCAATGGGTAGATTAGATGGATCAAAAATTCGGTTTATATTGTTAAATCATCCGATTATCAATCTCATGTCTGAGTTGGTAATTGAAGGGGAGAAGATTTGAGAGGAAGATGGATACAACCCATTAAAGAACAATACCTGTAGCTTAGGTGTTTGGTATTTTGATCATTAGAACTTTTTACTTGTAGTTTGGTTTGTTCTTAAATTTAGCTTTTATTTTTTTCCTAAAATTTGCTAAGTGTATTTAGTTATTCATGCTTAAGTAGATAATCTGATCTGGGTTTCTTCACAAATTTTTCTATATTATCATTTTCCTAGTGTATAAAACAAGAGTAGTTTACCTTACTTGTGTAGTGTAGTTAATATTTTGCTAATTAGATTGTTTAGGTTTGGATTTATTCATTTCTCTCTGTTAATTTAGTTTTTTCAGCACTTATCATTTTTGGTTTACTTCTAATCATTGTGTCCCTGTGGAAATCAACCTTGGGGCTCACCCAAGTAATATTACTTGACACTCCTACGCTTGGGAGGAGCACATTTGCGATCACATCACCTCTAACCAAAATCCATTTTCTAGGGTTCTTGCAGCTTAACCGGACACGCAAATTCGGTAAGAAAAAACAAATGAATGATTGAAACTAAATATCGGTTATACAATAATACTGTAATAACCGATATTGGTATTCAATCATAAAAATTAAACCAGGCTAACCCATCTGAATGATCGGTTCAACCCAAAGATTAATTTTTGGTTCTTTAAGGCATTAAAATAAATTTAAATCAAGCCTATGCAATACAGAAGAGTTTGTGGGCCACCCCAGACTTAAATTGGGCCTTGGGCCTTCCATGGGTCCAAATTTAATTCCAATGGGCCCTCCAAAGGGGCCCACCCCATCAGTCAAACTCACTTGAAACACTTGGACACTTGGACATAATTAAATCAAAGGGACGAAACCAGACTTACGGTCCCACACAGACCCAAACTGCTTACATGCTAGCATAGGATGCATAAGAATGAGTTGACATAATAAAATCCAACTGGGGATAGCCCATGGGACCCATCTTTGACGAGGTATACTGAGGTATCTATCGACTTTCCCGAATCGTAACTAGGCCCTACCCAGATCTCATAAACGCATACCAAGCCCTAGACAGATTTTTAGGACCAGGTGTCTACCTACACCTTTCCAAGTAGTGGCGACTCCATACCTAAAACATTGCAATACATCCGAGGTGCGCACACACATTATAATCGTTCTTCTCATAGTGGATCTTTAGGTGGCTCCTACATAGCCCGGAGGGTTTTTCTCTAGTGAGAGTTCTCATAGAGTTTTCCCTTCGTCACTAATTTGCTTGTGTTTTGTCTCATTGCTTTACATGCTTTATTTATTTATTTGCAATTGGTGTGGCTTGATATGTATGTTTGATTGATTAAGTAGTTATCTGGTATTACTTGAAGACTTGTGCATGCCTATTTAATTATGGACTTGTCTTTGACTAGGTAAAATATTTAAATTCCACCGTGCTACACCTATTCACACCCCAGGTGTATTAAAGTCTAAATCTGTTTTTTTTTAATTGGTATCAGAGCAGTATACTAGATCCTTGACTCCTTTGTGTTGTGGACAAGTCTTCTACTGCCCCTCATTTCTTTGATGGCAATAACTATGCTTATTGGAAGGTTCGCATGAAGGCTTACCTTAAGGCCATTGATGAGATGGTGTAGGGTAGTGTTGAAAGAGGATGGACACATCCTATTATCATTGTGAAAGGTACTGTTGCACCCAAGGATCTATCTCAATGGTCCAAAGAAGAATTGGTTGAGGCGAATTTCAATAGTAAAGGTGTGAATGCACTATTTTCGGCAATATCTGTTGATGAGTTTGAACGACTATTCACTTGTGAGACTAGTAAAGACATACGGAATACCCTTAGGATAACTCATGAGGGAACTGATCTTGTTAAAAAGTCAAAATAGCACCTTATGATCACAAAGTTTTAACAACTCAAGATGAAAGATGATGAGACCTTTGATGAGTTCTATGCCAAATTTAGTGACATAGCTAATTCCAGTTTTGTTGTTGGTCAAAAGATTCTTGAAATAGAGTTGTCAAAAAAAAATTCTTAGGTCCCTTCCTGAAAGGTTTCAGGCTAAAGTCACAGCCACTGAAGAGAAGAAATTTAGGAAAGAAGGTAGTGGCACTAAAGACACTGTGGAGAATAAAAGTTAGCAGATAGAATGACATGGTTGTCAAGGTATTGAACATATAAGAGCTGAATGTCCTACCTACAAGAAGTATAAAGAGTTGGGGAAAGCAATGAATACTAAGTTTGACCATGGTAATAATTTCTCATCTAAGCAGATTTAAAATTGCATGGCTTTGACTTCTATTGTGGGAAGTGATGGGGGAAACAACCTTCTAGATTCTAAACCAATTGAGAATTATGAAGGTTCTCAATGTGAGTCTGAAGATGGGGAAAGCCTTGAAGAGGCTTATAGGAAGCTTTTTGATGAAAGCCTAAAAATCAAGAAACAAAATAAAGCCTTTATTTAAAAATCTCAATGAAGTAGAACTTGTCAAAGAATCACTTCTACTTAAGTTGGATGAGTCTACTCATAAGACCCCGAAGTTTTCCAGATTTATTAATTAATTATAATCTTTATATTTATAGTGATTTTTGCTAATCCATAAATGGATTATATAGGTGTTGATGTGGAGGAAGGGGATTCGGAATTTGAGGCAAATCCAATTATTGAATCTTGAGTTATACGGTAAGATATATTGAGTTATCTTTTAATTTTATTGGATAAGTATATGGTGGTTGATGCACATGAAAGGCATGGGATTATAATTAACTAAATAGGGTTTTTAAGGGAATGATATGGGCATGCATACATGGTTAGGAAATTCCCTTAAAGAGTTTATTATTTTTGGGAAACTTTCAATAGAAGAGGGTGTGTGATTGAGCTTTTAGAAAGTCTCTAAAAAGTCTCTATATTGATTTGGACATGCATTTGATTAGGGATTTTTGGCTAATGGCTTTGGATGCCTGAAATTAGAAGAAAGGGACTCTTACGTGCAGCACTCTGTTGGATTTTTGGAGAGTCCCAGATCTGTGCCAAGAGAGATCAAGTTCTTGAAAGATTGGTTGGTTTTTGGGCGATCAAGAGTTACGTAGCACCCTTCTTCAAAATAAAAATATTCATGGCTTTTGGTTTAACCACATGATTGGATGTTATATACGTTTTGAATGAGATTTTTTGTTGATTTCGTATGGATTTGATGGTACTGTATGAGAGTTTAAGTGTAGAAAGCAAAGGTTGTTCATATTATATCAGATTCCTATTTTGCTTTAAAGTTTGTTAGAAATCCTTTGATTTGATAAGAAATCTTCTATGCTGTTGTTTGGAATAGTTTGTAAAACCCCGACCCGGATTATATCTTAATTATTAAGATTAATTATCTAAAGTGTGATTATTAGACTAATTAAGTATTTGTGTTATGAAGATGAGGTAGATGTGGATTATTCTTGAGGATTTAGAGGAATCAATTGAATGATATGAAAGTTATTAAGGTAAGTTTAATTAATGCTATTTCTCAATTCCAATTGTTTAAGATACTCTCCAATTAGCTTTAATGAATTGGAAATCAAATTCTGAAAAGTTGGACTTATGTGTACCTAGAGTAATTCCCAAGTATACCCATGGTACCCCAAAATATACCCAAGGTACCCTCCCAAATACCACTAAAGTACCTCTTGTATTACCCAAGGTACTCCCATTGTATACCCAAAGTACATCCATGTACTACTCAAGGTACCATCTAAGTATACCTAGAGTACACCAAAGTATTTCCCCCAAAGTACCGTTCAAAATGCCTAGGGTACACCCATGTATTACCCAAAGTACCCGAATGTATTACTCAAAGTATATCCAAGTGTTACCCAAAGTACCACTCAAGTATACCTAAAGTATCCCCTAATTATCCCTAAGGTACTCTCTTATATTGCCCAAGGTACCTCGCTCACATTGCCTAAGGTACCCCATTTATATCCCTAAGGTACCCTCTTACATTGCCCAAGGTACCTCTCAAGTGTACCTTAAGTATCTCCCAAGAATGCCCAAATAATCTCTTAAGTATACCCCAGGTACCCCACTTTTATACCCAAGGTACACCCAAGTATTACCCAAGGTACCACCCAAGTGTTACTTAAAGTACCCCCAGTTATACCTAAGGTACCCCGTTTGTATTCCTAAGGTACCCTACCTTAATTGCCTAAGGTACCCCTGTGTTCATCTAAGGTATCCCCTTGTGTTTGCCTATAGGTACCCCTGTGTTTACCTAAGGTATCCCCTTGCATTGCCTAAGGTACCTCACATGTATACCTAAAGTACCCCCTTACATTACCTAAGGCACCTCACTCATATTGGCTAAGGTACCCCCCTGTTTTGTCTAAGGTACCCCATTCGAATACCTAAAGTACCCCCTAATTATACCTAAGATACCTCATTTGTATTGCCTAAGGTACCTCTTTATTTTAACTAAGGTACCCTACTATCTTACTTGAATTACCCCTTGTTTAGCTAAGGTACATTCCCTTATACAGCTAAAGGTACCCCCTTTATATAACTAAAGTACCTCCAACATACCTAAGGTACATCCCCTATATTACCTAGGGTACACCCCTTGAATTTCCTAGAGTTACTCCACTCATATAAGTAAGGTACCTCCACTGTTTTACCTAGGGTACACCCCCCTATATAGCCAAAGTACCCCCTTTGTCTCACTAAAGTAACCCCTATATAAGTAAGGTAACCCCCACTATTTTCCCTAAGGTATAGCCCCTTATATAGCTAAGGTACCCCCTCTTGTAGCTAAGGTACACCCATTCTATAACTCAGGTAACCCTCTTATATTACTAAGGTACACCCCTCATGCTACCAAGGGTACACCTCCTTGTATTTCCTAAAGGTACCCCCTGTATAACTAAAGTACACCCCTCAATAATCAAGGTACCCCTCCTCAATATAACTGAGGTACACCCTCTTAAGCTTATTCAAAGTTTACCCCTTAGAATAACTAAGGTAAATCCTTTGGAACATCAAGGTCCCTCCTCAAATAACTAAAGTACCCTTCATATAACTGAGGTACTTTTCTGTGTTAATTGAGGTACACCTCCCAAACATCCCTAAAGCATGCCTTTTGAAGTGGCTAAGGCAAACACCCCATTTAACACTAAGGTACCCCACTTAATACCAAGGTACCCCACTCGAATAACACTAAGGTACCCCTAATATGCCTTAGGTACACCCTAGGGTTTAGTTGAATAAAAGCTTTGCTTAGGGGCAGATTTGAAAGACCCAAAACTTGGGCATATAAAAGGATGCCCTAATTTCTAATTAGGGGTTTGAAAACCCATTTCTCTTGTCTTGGACGTATAGAACAAGAGAGAGAGTTGGGGGAGCTTGCTTCAAAGCTTCAAGGAGAAGGAGAAGAAGAGGAGAGCTAGGAGAGGAGGTTGCTTCTCCATTAACAAGTAAGTAGCAAACCCTTCCAACCAAAATGAATTACCAAAATTCGTATTCTCTCTCTAGGGTTTGAGTTATTTGAAGAAATGATCTTGCATGTTGCTATTTGTTTCTAAAATTCGTAGGTTTTGATTGTATAATGCTCTTGCTTAGTTTCCTAATGATTTGCCATGGATTCACAACTCTATTGATCCTATTTTATATTAGGGTTTGAGATTTGTGTCTTGAATGAGGTTTCATGCGTTTGATTTGTGTTCATGTAGATTTGAGATGAATCTTTGTTTCAGAAGATGTTTTTAAGTGTGTTGGGATGTTTTGTAATCACCTACTTTGATGTTGGAAAGGTTGTAAAGGATTTACATGAGTTTTGTGTTGAAATTAGTCAAAATACTTCAAAATCCCGACCCCGCGATTAATCCTGAAAGTTGGCGATTAATCCTGAGCCAAACCCCTAAAAACAAGTCTCTGTTATCCTAAATCGCGAAACAGGATTAATCGCCCAGGGCTAATCGCGACCTTAGCGCGCGAACGTTAAACCTTACCGTGCGCCCGCTGAACCTGTTTTAAACCTGGGCGCACGAACCTATAACCTGAACGCCCGAACATTGAACTAATCGTGGACCCTGTTTCTTGAGTTGTTCATCCTTTTTCTCCTCAACCCTCTTCCAAACAACCTAAGCCTCTCGCATAGCACCCTTATTACATGAAAGACATTTAAGATGTCCTGTGTATTTATTGCTCCATTTACTTAAGTCTTTACATGTAAATAAGGTTTTACCCCCCATTTGGAACCAATAAAAATACTCCCAGGGCCCAATTCCCAACCAATAAAAAGTCAACTTTCCAGTTTGTGCCTAAATTTCCAGTTTTCCCGATTTTCAAATAATACCACTTTTTGAGTTTGATATCCAAACGAGTGATTCAGAAGCCCAGAAAATTCTAGATGATTTGTATACCCTACAATAGACTACAACCAGAATTTGAGTCCCAAACTCCTTGTAGATTTGTCTAGAAAAATTCGACACCGAAAAGTCAACGTTTTCAACCAGACTTAGAATATTTTTGAGGTCCAAAACTTTTTGTCTCGGAATCCATTGAATTTTGGTATCGTGACTTATTTGGGATTTTTAAGATCAACCCACTCATCGAAAATGTGTTTTGAGGACTTTATGACCTTCGTTTTGATTTGGCTTGGATTTATGAAAGCAATGTTGAAAAACCCTTATACGATTTGGCAAGGTTTTGGCCTATGGTTTTATTGGCAGTGGATGGGGAATTCCACTTGCCCTTGGTATGGACTGGTAGTAGATGGGGAATTCCACTTGGTCCCGGTTGATTCAATAGTGGATGGGGAATTCCACTTGGCCTTGGTTGATTTAATAGTGGATGGGGCATTCCACTTGGCTTTGGTTTAAGCACTGGTTTTACTCTTGGAATTGAATGGTTTGTTTTGATTTATGAGTCGTCTAATTGGACATTGTTCTTAGTGTGGATCCACAGTGAGTCTAATTAGTGTGTTGGTATTGGCTTGTTAGCTTTAATTGCCTTATCCATATAGCATTCCACTGTGGGGAATCAGTGAGGCCTTCTCGGGGAACAGAGGGCTGCGGCAACCCCCCGTCGCGGGGAACCGGCGGGAGTCCTTGCGATTCATCGAGCAGTGGGTGGGGAATCCCACTTTGTCTGGATCCTTGGTTAGGTTGACTACTTGCCAGCCCATACGTGGGTACTCCGCTTGCTGAGATGTCCCTAGCTAGGCTTCTCTCTATAAGTCGTGTAGGTGGCAATGGATACTGGTCATTAATCTAATTTACAGACATGCTAACCACGAGTCCTAACAAGACATGTTTACAGTATTTGATCGTATTTGTTGATTTGATTGAGATATTTGAATTGGAATTTCTTTTATATCCGATTGAACTGTTTTGGTTTGCATTTAGCACTATATAATTGTGAATATCATCATGATGTTATAAAAACTGCATAAACTGTTTCTCTACATGCATGTTTGCTGCTTACTGGGACTTTAAGTCTCACATGTGTTTTGTTTTACCGGATTTGTTTTCAGATCCACTTGGTGAGCCGCGTACCGGGGCAGTTATTGAGGGTGAGCTTGAGTAAAGGCTAGAGGGCTACCATTCCTACCCGTAGTAGGGTTCTTATTATGGTGGTGTATTTTGTCTTGGGAATTGTATATGGGATGTAAATATTATCTTTGGACCTATACTCTTGGAAGAATCTTTTGTACTTATCTGTATATTTTGGGAAGATCATTGTGAATGGTTAGTTGCCTTAGTTGTATTTTGTTCACATGTATATCATGTTTTGGAGATTATAGTACAGATGATCTTTTGATTATATGGAAAATTTTTATTCCCTGCTTCTTTAGTCATGCACTCTGATAATTACATTGTAATTGCCCAGGAAATTGTGTTTATCAGGTTCTATTGGGCCCATAAGTAGGTCTCGGGTACGGGTTGGTGCTGTGATAGGGCAGACCCGGACCTGGGGCGCTACATAGTTGGACATGTTTATTGAATGATTTCCAAAGTTATTAGATTGATTTAGGAAGATAGAAGCATGATTTGTAGATTTAGATTTGAAAACTCAGAAAAATTCAGAAATTTTGCGAAATTGAATTTTAGCCTATTGCATGATGTGGGCTCGAGTGCTACGCTGAGTGCCACGTTCAAAATATAGATCGCTCAATGTGTCTTGACTACTGAAGCGAGCGAGTAGGCACGAGTGTGTAATTTTTCCAGAATAGAGAATAGTTTTAGGACCCACGAGGTGCGCTCGAGCATCACTTCGTACAATAGAACCCAGAAAACCCAACATCCGAGCACTACCTTGAGCAATGAACACAGTGTTTAGATTTTAAGCAACACTTGGAAGAACGTTTGAGCATTAAGTGACTAACTTAGTTTCTATTGGACGCTCGATAGGATGCTCAAGCAAGGGTCGAGCACCCATATCCAGATTTTCAGATATTGATCATTTTTGTGTACTTTTTAACTATAAAATGATTTTTATGTAAATCCAACCTATGTACAAATAAGATTTGGGTATTTATGAGATGTTTTCACTGTCCAAAGATTAAAATACAATTTATCAAGGATTTTGGGCACATTCTACTTAAATTGATCTTGTTTTGGTTATAAAGAGTGTTTAGGTTCTTGGAATGATTTTTATGCAAATTGGTTGATTTTTACACATGTAAAATATGGTTTTAAATGTTTTAAGTACTGGAAATAGTCATTTTTGGGTACATTGAGCGTTTGTTTTGGATTTGAATAAGCTTTGGAAAACCCTATATGCTACTATGCACTTATATTATTTTGGCATTGATAATAAGTAATTCTTTGTAGTGTGTCTAGTGGGCATAGCTGTGTATAGATTCATAAGGTTAAGCTAGAGAGTGAAAAGGTATTCCTTTGGTTGGGTACTCCCAATTTATGTTCATGCTTCCTTTGTGGGTTAGTTTGCATCGGGAGGTCTTCATGTACAAGGACTCAATTCATACTTATGTTGTTGGTGAAGCTCATTCTAGATTTTGTTGCTGGTGAGGATGCCCCTGTATGTGGTGATTAGCAGCAACCCCCATGTTCAGATTCTATTACTTCTTGCTTGGGTGGTACATGCCAACCCCATATTTTAGATTTAAGATGCTAGCATGTGAGTTCTTACACAATAAGTCAATGATGAGGTTGTGCTTACTGGCTTCGCTAATAAGTCGCGAGGTGGCATAATGAATGCAAAGTTTCTTTTTAAAGACTTATCTTTCTTCACGAGTCCTACAACATCTGTCATGGTTTGATTTATGAGTTTATATCTGAAACTGAGATTGTTCACATACTCATTGAGAGATATATATATATATATATATTGTTGATAGTTCATATACAATGATTTATGTTGCCCGTATGTTGAGTATTATTATTGGGATATTTGTCATGATATTGATGGCCAGCAATATCTCCAATGCAGAAGTGATCATTATATTGAGTTGTTGCCTGAGTTTGATTTATTAATGTGATTGTATCATAATTACTCATTCTTTTTACCAATCATGAAAATATGTTACGTTCTTATATGAGAAATTGTTTAAACATGCATAGTGCTGCTTACTAGGATATTCATATCTCATTCTAGTTTTGTTTTGTTTTGTTTTTAGTTGACCAGCAAGAGGACGTAGTTGGGGTTGATCCATAGGATAAGATTCCAGATTTCAAGGCCAAGGATTATTATTATCTTGATTAGATTCTTTATTTGAGGTTATTATAGATGTTCTATTTGGTTAATACTTTATTTGGACTTCTTGATGAGAGAGAGAGTTAGTTTATCCCTTGTACTAGACTTGGATTTTATTCATTTTATATGGTTTGACATTATTGATAGCCATGCTTATGACATGTTGGATTTAAATTTTATTTCTGGACTCTGATAATTGAATGGAATTAAATGTGCAAATATTGTGAGGTATTTAGTTGCTTTGAGCCCATAGTAGCACTTCGAGTAAGAGTTTGGTGCATTGTGGTAAAGACTCGGATTCGTGGAGCTATACTACTGCATGTGTGGGTGAACTTAAGTTGAAAATTGAATCCCTTGAGTCTGAAAATAATTCACTAAGGTTTGATGTAGAGAAGTCCAAAACTTAGTTGAAAAGCTGCTCTACAGGTTCTCAAAAGCTTGACCATATGTTTGGTATGAGTAAAAAATGACTGATAAAGGAGGTTTAGGTTTTTAGGATGTTCCCTCAACCTTTAGGACTTCTTCTTCTTCCTCTAAAGGTAAGAAGAAATTGGGTGTGCCTAAGCGAAAGACCCAAAAGACTAAAAGGCCTACCAAACAGTCTAAAAGGTCTAAACCTAAGACACCAACTCATATGGAACTTTAATTATAGAAATTTATTCCCACTTGTCACCACTGTGGTGTTGTAGGTCACATAAGACCAAATTGCTGGAAATTAGGAGAAAATCTTAGAGATTCCTTGTACTCTCCTCCTAGAAAATCCAATGTGGATTTGTCTAATCAAGTCATGATCTTAGCACATCAAACTCAGCTTCTTTCTCAACAGCTAGTTTCCTTGACCAAGAAATCCTCTTCTATATGGCAAGTTTCTGTAAAGAAGAGTGATTTTAATCCTCTTCCTTGATTAGGAGTTGGTAGCATGCTTAGGGTAGGTTTCATGCCTCTTTTATGTTTCTTAAGCATGCATATTTTGATTTTCTTTTTTTTTTTTTTCTGTTTTATTTTATTTTTTGCATTGTTATTTTTGAAAAGTCACAAAAATGGAAAAATCAGAAAAATACAAAAATATTTTGTTTTTGTTGATTAATGAGATGTAAATTGAGTATGATTCATGAATTGAAGAATTTTTGCTATTGTAGGAACCTTTTACTCTTAAAGGATTGTTTTTAGCAAATCTATCTTCAATGGTCTTATACAATTGATCAAGTATTAGACTTAAGTTCTTGTGCCTTGCACTTTTTACTACACACCAAATACAATTTGGATTGTTTACCTAATGTTTTTGGGTGAGTGTTTGTGTTAGTTTACATGGGAACCATGTGTTTGCTCAATTGACCTATAGGGTTACATTGACCCAAAGTTAGTGACCTGGACTATACCCTCTAATTTCACCCAAAAAAAAATTTCTGAGTGAGAACTTGGGATTAGCTGTAAAGTCAGACATTTTAAGTTTAGCATGTGAGAGAGAATTCTAAGATGAGATGTAAACCTTAAGACATCTTGAATTCATTAGAATTTAAAGAGCAAAAATCATGAGATGGACTATAAACCTAGTCATCTTAAGGTTATATACCTCTAGAGAGAGCTTAGAGTATCAACAGCAGGAGGAGTAAGTTAATTTAAACAAAATATTTAGGTCCTAGCATCATAGGGTTTGACTTGTAACTTGAGGGGATATTTGGGTTAGATGCATGTTACCATGGAAAACTGATACCTCTTACCAAGTTTTGAAATTTTAAGCAATCCTAGTTATATATTGGTTCTGCGCATGAATACAAGCACAATTAGATTATAGCTGTTCACTTGTGAAAATTATATGAGAGTATTGGTGTTTAAATTGAGAAATTTTAAATTTTGTATAAATTGGTTCCTCAAATATCTTAAATTCTGATTTTCTATGAATTTGTGCTTGTTTCATGTTTTATTACATGTGTTTAGATGTTTAGAATATTCTTAATTTGGTCCGAATTGGTTAAAACTCAGTTTCTGGAAAATTTTTTGTTTTTATACTGAATGCGTGATGGACACACATACGTTGACTTCAAACGTTCTATCTAACGTATGCAAAATGATACGTACGTTGATATTTTGTATTGAACGAATGTTTAAAGTATGATAAACATGCGTACGTTGCTTCATAATTTTCCAAGGTATAAGTTTGCGCGTGATTCAACGTATGAACATTCATACGTTCATAAACCCTTCTTGAACCCTTGTCTATTCAAGAGAGACATTTTTTCTAATTTCTCTCTTTGAATCCTTCTTCCAGCAATCAAAATCCATTCTTGAGTGATTTTGAGGTGAGATTTACTGTTTTTTAAGCATGTTTTCATGGATTTTGAATTAGGGTTAGGGTTTTCTGATTTGCCTAGGGTTTTTGCAAAAGATTTGTCAATTCGTGCTTTCTTCTCTGATTTCATTCCTTTCAATTCGGTTCTAATTTTACTCATGCATTTTCATTTATTAGCATTTGGATAAGTTAGTTTAATTCAGTTCATTATCTAACCTAGGTTTATTTGTGTATTTTTGTTTTGTTTCCTTCTTTTTCTTCTTATTCCATTCAATTCCACTCTCAGATGGCCCCTAAGTCTAAATCTTACCAGTCATGGATCCAAGAGACCTAGAAAGTCTAAGGGAGAGTCTTCTTATCAGGGTGAGATTTTCATTAGTGAAGAGGCCCAGAACAAGTATGAGAAAACTTTTAGTAAAATGCATATTCTTCTAGAGAGAGAGGTAGATTTCGACCAACTCCCTGCTATATTTTCTGCATTCCAAAACAAGGGTTGGGGGAATATATTTTCTGACTTCTATCTCCCTTCTGATCCACTCATCACAGAATTCTATTCCAATATCCATAACATTAATCTAGATGAGTGTTCTTTCTCTACTTCTCTCAAGCAACGAGTGTTTATAGTTGATCCTGATGTCCTAGCCGATGCTCTTGGCATTCCAAGGATTCCAATACCTCACTTCTCTTATTCTTATACCTCACAAGAATTTAGGAATGAGGTTGCTGATTTTTGTTAGATGATAGGAGGGATGGTGACTATGAAGGGAATGAACTGAAATCTCAACATTTTTCCCTTGATACTTCTGTTATTTTCAAGATTCACTATTGTAATCTAGCCCCAATCAGCCATAGGACTATTGTTCCTCACTCTAGGTTGGTCCTTTTGTTTTCCCTTCAAAAACACCATTCCATAGGCCTTGCTCCTACCATTTGTAGGGACATCTTAGATGGTTATAAACAGACCAAGCATACTTATGGGTTGCTTTATGGTTGTATCATAGCACAACTCATAAAAATGATAGACATTGATTTCCCTCACTTCCCTTTGCTTGTACCTAATAAACCTATAGGGAAGACTTCTTATAATAAGAGCAAGGGTCATTTTTTCAAAATCTCATCTAACTGCACCTCCACCTCTAGAGGAGCCTACACCTCCATCTCCTAGTGCACTAGGTCCTTCCTCTAGTTAACCTCCCTCTGCTCCTCTTGATTTCTCTCATGATCATGGTCCTTCAGATATTTCATCTTCTTATGATCATGCACGTTCTGATCTTTCCTCTTCTTCATACAAGCCTACTATTCTTGTTTCAACTTCTTCTCCTACTCCTGTTGTACCTCTTCCTTCTACTGTCATCCCTTCTTATCTTACCTCTGTTCTCTCTCAGATTTAGGTTTCTCAACAGGAGCTAAAAGATCAAAATAAAGAAATAATTGAGAGCCAGTTGAAAATGCAGTAGCAAATTGATGAGATTTCTGAAGTCCAAAGAGTTCAAAGGACTCAGGTGTTTCAGAAATTCTCAGAGTTAAAAGGTATGATCAAGAATCTGCAAGAGCAGCTTTCTTCTACCTCTTCTACTATTAGGGAAATCAACAAAAAGAGGTTTGAAGAGCTTGATAGAAAACTAGTTTATCTGAGATCTGGGTTGGGTATAGTTTTGAAGTCCCAACATGAAATGGGAAAAGACTATAGCAAAGTCATGGAGTTCTTCATTCAAGAACTTAAGGTGTTGGACAGTAAATTGAGAGCTAAAGGAGATGAGCAAACTTCCCGGCAACCTTCTTTTGTTGGATAGATTGAAGAGTATGTGCCTCCAACTATAAGAAAGCGTCATAATGGTGAGGAACATCATGGTTTAGATATTCTGGTTGAGGCTACGAATGCTAAAATGGAAGATGAGCATCCATGATCCTTTCTGTCTTTCCATGACAAAAAGGGGGAGTGATGAGAGATTTTTGTGAGGGGGAGGGATACTTATGTATATTTTTGTTTTTTGCTTTGATGATGAGTGATATGTGTGATCATTGTACTCCTTGTATTTAATTTTTTCTCTGATTTGTATGAGTTTGGTGATCATGTTTATTATTATTTTTTTCTGAATTGTTAATGTGCAATGTAATGACTTGATGTAATTTTTATGATGCAATGAAAAATTCAGTTTCAGTTTAATTTAATTGTGTATTCTTTTATTTTCTATTCCTCTTGCTTTTCATAGGGGTATTTTCTTTGTTTTTGTATTTCAAGAACAAGTTAAACTCAAATTCTATCTATGTCTAGGTCAGAATAGGTAGGTAGCTAGTAGAGTCAGTAATTTCTTGAGTGTTGCTTGGTAGTTCACAACACTCATGAATATTTTTGTTTTTGGTTTGGTTTTGTCACAGCATAGCCAAAGGGGGAGTTTGTTAGGTCTAGCATTTTGTCATATATGTGTTGGCTTAATTATGTGCAAAAATGTGTTAAAAATGTTCTAGGATGGTTGTGCATGAAAGAAGATTGAAAAAGAGTCAAAATGCAAATTTTACATGCAACACACGAACGTTGAAAGAAGAACATATGAGCGTCAAGGTTTAATCAGTGATCATCTGAAGAAACTATGTTAATGCATGAACATTATTATCGCGTGACAAGGATTGCTTGAGTGTTGATTCATTGCAAGTTCAACGCATGATACAATGGCTTCAACGCATTTTACCAAGAAGCATGAATTTGTACACAAAGCATGATGAACGCGAGATGAGTGTATGCACGTTCTACTAAGCAAAAAGGATTGTGTCTCAACGCATGATGAATGCCTGATCAAGGCTCGAGCATTCGTAATAGTTTCTAAATTTATGGATTCTGTTTCCAGGATTTGTTTTCCACTACAATGAAAACTCTTTGAGGGTTATTTAAGTATCCTTACACATGTCTTAGAGTAATCTTTAAGATACTGAGAAACCTAATTCTACCTTGGGGAATTTTCTCAAAGACTTTCCTCTCTTGAGCCATCTTGCTCTTTTATTCTTCCTTATTCAAAGACTTGGAGTTCCGGGTTGGGGAGAACTAAATGTAGGAGTTCCCACAATATCAAACGAAGTTGTTTGGGTAACTGTGTGAGAAGATCTTTAGAGTTCCGGAGTACTACAGGCTATATATCTGAAGAGTTCTTTAGTTTCTTGACAAGATTGTGAGTTTCAGAGTCTAACATAGGAATGTTAAGTCATCTGAACCCCATTATAAGCCTTCTTCTCATAGTGGATCTTTAGGTGACTCCTGCATTGACCGGAGGGTTTTTCTCTAGTGATAATTCTTGTATCTTGTCTTATTGCTTTACGTGCTTTATTTATTTACTTGCAATTGGTGTGGGCTTGATGTGCATGTTTGATTGATTAAGTAGTAATCTGGTATTACTTGAAGACTTGTGCATGCTTATTTAATTAAGGACTTGTCATTGATTAAGTAGAAAATTTTAAATTCCGTTGTGCTACACCTATTCAACCCCACTCCAGGTGTATTAGAATCTAAATCTGTGTTTTTCAGGAGATCCTTTGGTTAGCTTCCAACACCCTTTATCAAAAACAGAATGATATACCCTATCATCTAAGAAACCTACAAATATAAGATTCAAACGATCTAGAATATGCCTTGCATCCTTCAAAACCAATTTCATCCCTGCATTACTCTCAAGACATACATCTTTCTATACGACCTATGAACACCCATTATTCCCATCTTCACTATACCAAAATCTCCTAACTTGTAAGATGTGTAAAAAAAAATGCTTATGTGGAGTAGCATGAAAGGAGGCCCCTATGTCAATCATCCTGTCAGCACCCTAATTTTGCACCCTTGAAAGTGCCAAAAACCCGCAAGTCCCAAACCCCAAGCTTGAGCCAAAAGAGGTCCAAAAAATCAAGACCTTTTTAGAAGCCCCATTTCACACAAATTTTAAGTCCAAAAGATAGAGCTTGAAAAATAGAATTTAACGATATAATTTTTCGTCAAAATCGGACTTAAAATGACCAAGTTATGGGTATTTAAAGATGGGCCAACTAGAGAGTGTCACGTGGCATAATCCTGGCAGGTGAGAGGAAGATCATGACTACACACATCACAAAATTTTATGGCGATACATGGCAAAGCAAGGGAATGACACATGGCAACTACGTGAGGTGCCACACATCAGGCCACGTGGCAACCAATGCGAGGACACGAGGCACATAGTGGCAGACGCATGGCATGCCACAAGGATGCCACATAGCACATAGCTGCCAAAATTTCATGCAAACATTGATCACATCAGCCGATACACGCCATACCACGTGCATCATTTAATTGAAGATCTTCGTGATTAGTAAAAAAATTTTGACTAGTGCCTAGCCAAAAATTAGTAATCTAGTCAAAAATTAGTAAGACTCATAGTTATCAGTCAAACCTTCCTTGCTTTTGAATATTAGTAAGACTCATCATCTTGTTAATCCCACGGAAGTGATGAAATACATGGAATGATTTGTCATATTAAATTTCTGGTATTGCATACAGCTAATAAATTTTTTTTTGAAAATTAAGAAAAAAGATAAGATTTAAAAGTTTTGATCTTTCTATTCATTTGCAAGTGTACCTCAATTTAGGGCATACAAGATTTTGGGTTCTTAAAGCCCCTTTAACAGGCCCTTCAACTTTATAATTGATTCATAAAGTTTTTTTTTTTTTTGGTAACAATTGATTCATAAAGTTGAAAGAGAATAAAATGTTATTGCATATTAATTTCATAAAAGAAATCCCTCATTATTATCAAAATAAACCCCCCAAAGTGCCTGGAGATCCCAAAGCTAAAATTCGGTCCAAGATTCAGCAATAAATATTTTTTTCATTTACAATAATTGAACAAGTTAGAGCAAGTTGACATCTTCCAATTGCTAGATCTTCTTACATTGAACAACACAAATAGGGTAATGGATCATATTCTGGGATGTCCGGTTCTTGTGGGTATCTTTTCTTTCCTGTTATCTTGGATGCCACACAAAATACTCATTGCACATCGTAAAAATTACTACACATAAAAGGAGTGAGTCCCACCAAATATATATTTAAAAGCACAGGACTTGTACAGCTTTTGAAAACTAGATATCAAGTATGGTAATCCCAATACTTAATAAGACTAATTTCCAAACAATGATGAAACTATCTAGGGTGCTTGTGTTCTTGGCCATCTGATTCAATCTCCTTTACCCTTTCCACTATATACTGAATTCTTTTTGATAGGTTTTCGTTATGCTCCTCAATGTGCTTGAAAATCAGCTCAAGTTGTCTTCTGTATGCTAAAGATCTTTTTCTCTCAACGAGAAGCTGCCGCGTTACTTCCTGCATCTTCTCCTGCTCGTTCTACAAAAAAAAAAAAAACAAACAAACAAACAAAATAAAGAGTGAGAAGAGATGGTTAATATTTCCGAGTGTATATTACTAGAGGATTTTGTAAATTTGGAGAGATATTTGATTGATTTGAGTATAACTAATGAAGTAACAGAACAAGACCATAAATCCCTGGTTTCATGAAATAATTACTCTCAGTTTGGAACTTATTAAAAAAGATTTACAAACAGCAGCTGTAGAACAAAACATTTCTTCTGATTATAATGCAACTTGACAAGCTAGCACATAAGAAAGAGAACAAAAAGGCCAAAACCTCAGAAATCTCATAGATGTGACTATAATAGCATGGATAAGAGGTCAAACCCTTTTAATGTAAATTTAGAAGCAATTCAAGTTGTGGGAATTCATTATCTTAAATCAGTTGAAACTTGAGTTTCACTTTTTGATGACAAAGAAATGCTTTTCCTAGGAATTTCAGTAAACCGTAAGAACCTCTTAACAAAATATGTATCTGAGCTCCATTACCTGCACATGTAACTATATCAAGCTGAAATAATTCCAAAGTCTCCCAATGCGCTGCTAGAATTTTTCATATTCTAATACACATAAATGCAGGTTTAAATACCTATGGTCATCAACTATTATCTAGAGAGAGCAAATAACATGTGTGAGGGTCCCTTTAGAGCACAGGAAAAATTTTCCTTGTCCAGCAGTTTAAGTCAGACCCTTGCAGGGGAGAGCTTCAAGTTGATTGAGAGAGTTGCCAACCCCAATGATCAGATTCAAGAAAAGCAGGATCTGCCATGTCAGACATAAAAGATATCATATCAGCTTGAGTGTGCTTTGATTTCTTGTTGTAATGCCTGGCATGCAGCTTAACAGATGCAATACCTAAGTAAATCCACCTAAGCCCCAATTAATTCATTTCCTCATGAAATGGAGTTGCCTGAAAGTAGAGAGTTTCAAAAGAGGATATTTGAATAAAAATGGTTCTCTCAATGATTAAGATACCTATGCATTATTCTTGAGAAGGGTAGGGTCCTTAGGTAAGGGACAGAGGTTAGCAGCAAAGCATTTTGTTAATTATCGAGATAGAAGCAATATAATTATTTTTTATAAGTTTCTAATATCCAGTATTTGCAGCAACAGAATTATTTTGATAAGTGTCTAATATCCATTATTTACAGCATATATACTCAAAAGTGCATATACTTATGCAAAACTTGTCAAAGGAACTTATGACTGGGGAATTAATTAGGCAGGTCTCTGTTATTTCTATCCCGTACTAAGGTTTCAAAAATGATCAGAAAGGTAACCAACACCCGCGCCCCCCCCCCCCCCCCCCCCCCCCCCCCCCCCCCGCGGGTCTTCGCTCTCTCTCTCTCTTGCCCTTTTTCTTTTGTTGTTCTTGAGAAGGTGTTTATCCAAGCAAACCCAAATTCTCAAAATAGAACTGGAAATCCAAAAAAGGCTGATTTTCATTCAATAAATCGACAAGGATTGTATACAGCATACCATAAGATTTATTTATAAGGGAAGTCCTAAAACCAAACCAAAGTAGCAAATCTTAAAACCCTCATATGATACACATTAAGTCATTGAAACAAATTCAACTTTAAAACTTGCTTGGCGTTTAAGATAAAACTCCAATGACAAAAATACTACTAAAAATCATCAATTTTGTTCCAGCCAAATTTAAACACTATAGGAGTCCACAACATCAAAATCTTAAGAAAAAAACATATATAATAGAAATAAATATTGTACATCTTAAAGAGATCTTTATAATGAGAAAAAGATCATCCAAAACCCAAACATAAGCATAAGCTTACAATTGCCAAAAGCATACTGCATTGGATTCCCTTGTAGGATAAACTTGTCCCTGAGTTTTGTTATGTATGATGGTTCATCCAAAACATACTTTTAATCAAATATTTGCACTCAGTAGGATTTTGTTTTATTAATTTTTTAACATGAGATGTATGCTATGATGTCCTTCCATTATTATGTTCCATAATAAGCAAAACCTCCTGAGGCTTGGAATTTTCATAACTTGGTAGCACAAGGTTGAGGAATTCAAAACCATTCTTTGCATTAAAGATGAGTTAATAACCACAACCTTTATTGGAGAATATCTGGACATCCATTGAAATTGACACAGTCAAGACTCCTGTTTGAAAAGAATCATAGTCACAACCAATTGTGTAAACGATTCATCACAACTTGCCAATTGTTGAAAACATCCATCTCATAATATGAATTCCTGCAACGAATCAAATCTTTCTCATCTAAATTTCCTATAACATTAGTAGAGATTCTCAATTAACGATTTCTTTCTCCAAAGTCCAAACATTGATGATTAGGACTTCAAATATTGTATTACCTTCCATTGTGGATATTTCATAACTCTTTTAAGTAATCAAAGATTCATGACACCTGTTCGTGACACCATACAATGTAATATAAACTTGATTCACCTCCTGCTATGCACCTAGAAGGTGATGGTGCAGTTTCTTTGGTCCCTGTTGATGCTACAGAGAAAGCAAAGAGAAAAACCTCCTACAGGACGATTATCCAAGCAATCCAAATTTCTTAAAATATCTCAAGCGAAAAGTCTAATTTTCATTGACACAAAATAAGTTCACATGACTTTAAACCCTATTCTGACTACCAAATCATTAAAATGCCAATAAAATGGGTGAATATAAACTTGATTTTTTTCACAAGGAAAGAACTTTCTCCAATACTATTGATGCAGAGTCAAATTTACCTCCTGCTATGCACCTAGAAGGTGATGGTGCAGTTTCTTTGGTCCCTGTTGATGCCTGAGTTTCTTACAGAGAAACCAAAGAGAAAAACCTCCTACAGGACGATTATCCAAGCAATCCAAATTTCCTAAAATAACTCGAGCGAAAAGTCTAATTTTCATTGAAAAAAAAATAAGTTCACATGACTTTAAACCCTATTTTGACTACCAAATCATTAAAATGCCAATAAAATGGGTGAATATAACCATTGCAGGTCTTGAAGAAATTTTCCAATGAGCCAAAGATCACCCACAATGGAAACATGAGCATACAGTTATGCATGTCAAAATCAGACCACATTACATGGATTCCACGTGACTACTAAGACTGCTCGTGTCACATTTGCAGCTTGCAGATGATACTCTGATTCATTCTGAAGTCATTGGATAAATTCCCAGATGTTTTATAGTATTTTCACAACTGAAAGTGAATTTATAGAAAAGTAATTTTCAGAGATAAATCATATACCATGAAGGTCTACCATTAAGAGAATCTCTTTGCTTGGACAATTAGTTGGGAAGTATAGAGAGAAAAGGGAAAACTCTACATAATTTTCAGAGATAAAGCATATGATTAAATCCTTAGATAGTTAATTAGGTGGACTTTTGGTACCAACATAATAGCAAATAGAAAGATTGAGGTTATTAAAGACATATAAAGGACTGCCAATTAGGGTGAGAATGATAGGTAGCAAGAAAATGGGTTCTTGGGTCTACATCAAGGATCAGCTATGAGTCATTAACTTTTTTCTTTAATTATGGATGATTTGACTACTCATGTTCAAAATAAGGTGCCAGAGTTTATGCCATTTTCAAATGATGTGATTTTGATTGACCAAACTAGAAATGAAAGGACCAAACTAGAAACGGATTAGATTCGAAACTATAGCTGTGAAAAGATAACATGGAATCAAAAGGTTTTGCAATAAGTTAAATTAAAACCAACAATATGAAATGTAACTTGAGCACATCCTTTTCCTCATCTCAGATCAATTATCCATAAAGGGTGAGATATTGATGAGGTACGTAGAATTAAAGCTAGACGGCTTAACTGGAAAGGCTCATTTACAGTGTTATATGATTACTGTATCCTACTTAAACAGAAAGAAAAATATTATGAGATAGCTATTAGGCATGTTATGTTGTATGGATTATAATGTTACACAACAAAGAAGAAAAATATGCATTGGATGAGTATTATTAACATGAGAATTTTAAGATGAATATTTGTATAAGAACTAGGAAAGATAAAGCACGAAATGAACAAATCTAAGTGTTAAGTGTTGCCCAAATAGGAAATCAGTTAGAAGACAGTATGTATGATGCTTTGGACATGTAAAGCAAATGCCTAAGGAGCCATTTGTGAGCAATTGTGGTAGCATACTTGTTGAAGGTTATAAGGTGATGAAAGGAAGATGAACATGGATGAAATCCATTAGAAAGGAGAAGCTGAATCAATTTCATCATTATTTGATGTGTTGCTTTTCACTTGAGCAATATAGGTCTTCTTTCTAGCTATAAATATAGCATTTGTTGGTGCATGGCAAGTAATCTTTTGGAGGCAAAATCTTTGGAGAGTTAAATTTGGTAACAAGAGGCACAAAGTGCTATTGAGGCTATTCCCATTGTCAATATGCAAGGTTATCTATAAAGGAGCAAATGGCCAATTGACAATGCATTAGAAGTCATATGTTTATATCTTAGGTATTGTATTACTAGTTACATTCAACTTAATAATTGAATAACTCCTAAATTTTGGAACAATTTACCTGGGTAATCACAGACCTCCTTTCACTCTTCAATTTTTGCGATTCACTGTAGTAATGTACTATTTTATCTTTGATAGCTTTTCCTTTTTCAGTTTTAATGCTAACCTTTATACATTTATCAATCTTTACAAACACATGCTTGGGCCTTTCCAAATGAATATTTTCCCACCAGTGAAAAAATTAAAAATATATTCATACGTGTTATGAGTAACTCCTACATCTTGGATCATTCCATCCTGGGTGATTAAAGACCTCTTTCCACTTCACAATTTAATGCTACCCTTTCAGTATAAATCTATCAATCTTTACATATGCATACTTGGCCTTTCTAAATGAATATTTTCCCTCCAGTGAAAAAAAACAAAAGATATTCATACATGGTATCTTCTCCTGATATATCAAGCAGCATTTTCCTTTCCTTGAGTGATGCTATCTCTAGTAGCATATGTGTTCAAACCCCAAAACCCTGTGCACAACAAATAACCTTGAATATCTACAAAGAAATAATTATTCTAAATATTATAGAGTATTACAAGTCTATAATATAAAATATATAATTAAAATCTATAACCTTTAAGCATATAACCCTATATAAGAAACAAAAGCTTTCCAAATTTCAACAGAAGTTGCTATACAAGCAACCTCCACCTATGTAGTAGGCAACAGATATCACAAGCTCTTTTATATCTTCTAGTAACATATGTTGTACATTTTGTGAACATATCACAGAGAGAGAGAGACAGACAGAGAGAGAGAGAGATATTCCTTTTAAGAAGACTTCCTTATACAAAACTTTTATTATAAATCCAGAAAATAGCAAAAGAATGTGGGAGAACAAGTTTTATTTTATTATTATTTTAGTTTCCTTTTCCTTCTTCTCTTTTTTTTTTTTTTTTTTGATTTTGATGTGGGGGAGGAGGGGAGAGAGAGAGAGGAGGAGGAGGAGGAGAGACTTACATGATCCAACGAGCTCCCTTCTTTTTCATCCTCGTTATTCCTCTTTTGTTCTTTGTTTTTCCCCTGTAAATAAAAATGATGTGAGGCACAGAAAAAAAAAACTACCAAGTAATAGACAGAATGCAGATTCTTCATTGGATAGATTCAAACATGGTTTTGAGAATAGATTCCTGTGATTTTCAGAATGATTCCAAGCAATGACAAACAATGAATCATCATCTACGTCAGCCAAGATGGTGTAGATAAAGAACAGCAATCACTTGTTCTAGTCCCCATGTGCAGCACATTGCATAAATCAGATGCTGGAGGATATAAAATGGTTCCAAAAAGTGAAAAATATAACTGAGAAAGGGAGAGCGATCATCTCCTCCATATGCATCAGAATGGTAAACTTGCCGAAGGTAGTTCACCACTAAGTTGCCAAAGGTAGTTCACCACTAAGTTCATAAAACTTGGAAAGTATCATTAGATATCATATGCCAGCTAGAAGTTTCTCCTTTTTTCTAATGCCTGTAAACAATCCTTAAGTGGCCACTTCAAACAATAAAGGAAAAGAAAGCGAAGGATAATCAGGTTAAAGCTAAACCTAAATTTTTTGTTTTAAAGCTCAACCTAAATTAGTCATGGTCAGGGGACTAGATAGTAACTAAAGCAATAGCATCATTAATGAAGGTAGAAAAATTGATATGCCAGAATATGAACCCCACCATGCCCATTGTCTATGGGGACAGTGATGGATCATAACTGGCCATTTACACAACAACAGGAAGTTATTAAAGACGCTGCCAATTGGGACATTATTGATGCAAGATGGGAGAATCAATTACATAAAAACTTGCATGCGGCATATAAAATAAATTACAATCTATGAATAAATTCATATAGTAATATTATGCATTATATATACTACTTAGAAATGTTGGAAATATCATCATCATCAATTCATCATCATAAGCCAGTTCCAACCAAAGCAGGGTCGGCGACATGAATCTTGTCTCTCCAACCCCCTTTATCAAAAATCATATTTTCAATTAATCTACGTTTTTGTAAGTTTTGTTTTATGCACTCCATCCATGTCTTTTAGGCCTTCCTCTTACTCGCTTAGGCCCTTCAATGTGCATACTCTCACACCTCCTTACAGGTGCATCTCTAGGTTTTCGCTTTACATGATCAAACCATCTTAACCTACTATCTTCCATTTTATCCCTAATGCATGCTGTGCTTAACCACTTTCGAATGCCTTTATTTCTTATTTTGTCTTTCTTAGTTTTCCCACAAGCCCATCTTGGTATTCTCATCTCAGTAACACTCATCTTTTGAACATGTTGATTCTTTACCACCCAACATTCTGCACCACAACACAGCTGGTCTAATTGTTGTCTTATAAAACTTACCCCTTAATTTAAGTGGGACACGCTTATCACAGAAGACCCTAGAAGCACCTCCTCCACTTAAGCCAACCGGCACTAATTCTATGTGCAAAATCTTCATCAATTTCTCATCTTTTTGTAGTATTAATCCAAGATATTTGAACTTATTACGTAAAGAGAATCCCAATTCATATATTCAGTCTTTGCAAGGTTTATTTTAAAACCCTTTGATCTTAAGGTATCTTTCCACAATTCTAACTTAATATTTATTTCTACTTTAGTGCGACCCACGGCACCTCATCTTGAATATGACTTATCAACTTATCCATAACTAACTAAAGTGAAAAGATAAGGGTTAATAGCGGACCCTTAATGCAAACCTATCTTAACCGGGAAATCAATTGTCTCACTGCCAATAGTTTTCACTTTAGTTACGGCTCCCTCATACAGATCCTTCATTACATCAATATATTTCATTGGCACACCTTTTTTTTATACAAGTCCACCAAATTAATTCTCTTGGAACCCTATCATATGCTTTTTCTAAATCAATAAAAACCATACACAAATTTTTTTTCTTTTCTCTAGACTTTTATAACTGTCTAAATAAATATATAGCTTCGATGGTGGATTTTCCAGGCCTGAATCCAAATTGGTTTTATCACTCCAGTTATTAACCTTAATCTATATTCGATCACTCTTTCCTACAATTTCATAGTGTAACTCATAAGTTTAATACCATGGTAATTTGCACACTCTTGTACATCTCCCTTATTCTTATATATTGGTATTATTGTACTAATCCTCCAATCATTTGGCGTTTTGCCAAACCTTAAAATTTCATTAAATAATTTGGTCAACCAAAATCACTAATATCTTCCATGCACTTTCATACCTCTAAAGGGATGCCATCTGGGCCCAAGGCTTTTCCTTTTCTCATTTTGACTAGAACATCTTTAAATTTTACAAATTGAATCCTACAAATATTGGTTTGTTCTCTAGTTCCATTATTACTATCATCCATACAGAATCCAAATTTGTGTACTGCCTCCATTTAATAATTTCATAAAATATTCTTTCCACCTTTCTTTAATCTCCTCATCTTGTACCAAAACTCTTGAATTTTCACTTTTAATACATCTAACCGGAGGTAAGTCCCTCATTTTCTTTTCTCTAAATCTTCCTAATTTATAAATAATGTTTTCGCCTTCTTTAGTACCTAACTTATCATATAAGTTGTCATAGGCATGGTTTTTAGCTTCACTAATTTTCTTCTTGGTTTCTTTCTTAACATTTTTATATATTTCTAAGTTTTTTTGGGTTTTACTCTTTTGTCAAATTTTAAATTAAAGTCTTTTCTCTTTGCTAGCTTCTTGGACCACATTACTCCACCACCAAGTTTCCTAATGAGCTGGGATACTACCTTGCGATTCTCATAGTACTAATTTTCCAAGTCTTGTAATGCAATTGGCCATTTCATTCCACATGCTAGTTGGATCCCCCATAAGGTTCCAACCATCCTCTTTCATTAACTTATTCTTAAATATTACTAAATCCACTCTTTTTAACTTCCACCATTTTATTTTTTGGTTTGTTTTAGTGTATTTGTTTTCCTCCCACTTTTTAAGTTGTGAAGCTAAACTCTTGTCTAGAATAACCTTGCAATCTTTATAAGTAGCTAATTCAGTCCTTCTAAGAAGAAAAAAGTCAATTTGACTTCAATTTGATCCATTCTTAAAAGTCACCAAATGTTCAATTCTCTTTTGGGAAAAGGTATTTCCGAAAACAAGGTCATAGCCACTGCGAACTCAAGGATTGATCTTGCCATCTCATTCCTTTGAACAAAGCCTTTTCCTCCATGAATTCTATTATAATCATCACTCTCATCTCCTACATGATCATTTAAACCCCCTCCTATAAATATCCTTTCACTTTCAGATGTGTTGTATCAACCCATCAATTTCTTCCCAAAAAAGTCTTTCAATGCTTTCATCTAAACCTACTAATAAAATTTACAACTTCTTGGCCTATGACTAACTTAAGCCAGATTATCCTATCACTAATTCTCATAGCACTAACAACATCTTATTTCATATTTTTATCTACCATTAATCCTACCCCATTTCTATTATTAACTTTCCTTGCATATCAAAGTTTATACTCATTAACCTCCTCAACCCTATTGCTTTTCCATTTAATTTCTTGTAAATGCATTATATTTATCCTCCTCTTCATAATATCTACCAAGTACGAACTCTATTTCCTCCTTGTTAAGGTTCCTATATTCTAAGTACCTAAGCGTATCCTACTCTCTTGGACTAACTCTTTTATCCGCATTCGTCCAACTTAACACGACCCTTGCTCACTTCTCACTACAACCAAGCGGCACTGCAATGCGTTGTTTGCAAAGTATGTCCCCAACTCTTGCTCATTTCTCATTGCAACCAGGCTCTATTGCAGCGCGTCACTTCAAATGGGCAATGACCTAGCATGTAAACGGGATTCTAATTCAAGATTCATGTCATGTTTAGATTTAGCAAGAGTTTACACCGGCTGCTAACCTGATGCAATCCTCCTCCTTCATCCAAGCTTAAGATTGGCAATGCATAAAAGATATAAAAATAAAAGCAAACACTAGCCGGGTTAAATTTTGGAAATATTATAATTATTTAATTAAGAGAATTTTTCAGAGTTTCAATTTTAATCAAAGGCTATTTTTGTTTAGGTGGTGAAGATGAAAGCTAAATCTTAAGTTTGATGGAAATTTGGACAGCTAGATGAGGTTTAATGAAGGTATGTAATGTGTCATGAATTCTCTTTTATCTTATTGGTTAGTCTTGATGACGTATTCTAGAGCATCACATAGAATTATTAACTTTAAAATATAGGCTTTTATTGTTACCTTGGGCGCATGAGTTTTATAGAATTATTCTTATGGTTGAATGTGTCTTTGGCAGCTGAAGCAAACGAGGTAGAGAGATAAGGAGATAGTTCAGACATTGGCTGATTCGGGTGGATTGTGATCTTTCTTGTTGGGGGGTTTTGGTGTGTATGATCAAGGGAGATCATTGGGAGGAGGAGGTTTTGCTTGGATTCTAGGGGTAGAACGTAAGTAGCAACCCTTCAAAACCAAATATTATGCATCGTTTTCAGTTTAGATGATAAACTTGTGATTTTATGGATTTGTGGATCTAGTTTTATGTGTATTTTTGGTATTGTGGAATCTAGAAAAATATCTTGTGGTGTAGATTATAGATACATATCTTGGATTGGAAAATCAATGGGAAATTCTTATATGTTGCTGAAAGAATCTTTTATGGTTATATTCCGTGACCAAATATGAATTTGAATTCTTGGGATGTGTTAAATTTTCTTTTGTAGTGGCCGTTTGAAGCATGACTTTTGATTTACAATGATCTGAAACCTAGAAATCCATTTTTTTGCCTTTGCGCTTGAACCGTGCTCGATCAGCTATCAAGTGCAGTTACAAAAACCTAGTTTTGTGTCATTGCATGTGTCCCAAGCTCGAGAAAGAGACATACGCTGTTTTGTAATTAAATTTTAAAACCTATAAACAGAGAGCTGCCACTTGACTCCTGCGAGCTTCACGCTCGAGCAGCAAAATTGACTTTTCAGTTAAACCTTACCGTTTGTTGCGTGCCCAATAGCACTCGAGCATGAATAGTGCGCGAACATTGGCTCCAGAGAGCTTGTGCAGTACACCTTCCTTCTTTGTTTTGTTTAACTGCTCGACCTGCATTCATCCCAAGCTCGAGCAGGAAACCCAAATCTTGCTAAAATGTATATTTTTCAAAGAAATTCATTTTAAAGGAGTCCAAATATACTTCTAAGGTTATGTAAAAGGTTTTGTGATGGATTTGACTTATGAAATAATTTATGGAATAGTATAAAGGTGTGTAGACATGTTTTACTTAGGATTTGGTGATTTTTGGCTCCTACATGTATCTTGTAGGATATTGGTTCTCCTCCATGTACCTTTGACCAATGATTTGCTTCCCTCCATGTATCTTGGAGATCTATATGCCCAAAGTTGGCAAAGTGGATTTGATTTATGGCATTTGGTTTTGGTTTAGTGCCTAGCAAGCATAGCTTAGATTGGATCCATACAGCTAGATAGTGAAAATGGGGCCGATATTTGTTTGGTTAATATCCGGTTTCCATTACGCTCTACCTCCATGTATCTTGGAGTGGCCTTCTTGTAGCTGGTTGAGCTATGGCAATCCTTTGCCACCATGTATCTTGGTGAGATCTTTTGGTATTGTTGCAATTATTGACTGGATTGTTGACTTCAGCATTCTATTTGAGGTTATAAATGAAATTTTAAATTTTAGCGTACTCTGATGTTATTATTTCTTATAGTCTGGATAATAGTAGTTTGTCTTAGGCTCACAAGGTCTACTCCTTGGTTTGGATTTAAAGAGGTATGGTAAATCCAAGACCAAGACGTGACACTGTATGTCGTTGATTGTTAAGATAGATATGTTGATGCTATCTTTTTGTAATAGTTTGATTTCTCAACCCCACATATTAAACAATATGAAGTTCATAGAGCAACCTGAGATATAAGAAGGAATGAAGAATTTTCTTGAAAGGTTTGAGGTTAGTCTTGTTAGACAAACAATTACAATTAAGGAAGTGAATAATTTAATATATAGAAACTAAAATAGTGATTGAATTAAGACCTTGGGTCAATTTGGAGAAGCACTCACAAAATGCCAACATATGAAGAATTTAATGTGTTAAAATTTTTGTTTTATTTTTAATTTCATTTGTGTAATTATATATATCATACAGAAGTTATTCTAATTGTGTGCTTCTCACATATTAGTATATCAACTGACTGCTGGCACAATTATGGCCAGAGTTTCATCACTTTAATAAACACTGGAATGAACACTGGAATACCAACAAAATATTTATGTCAACCATAATTGGAATACCTTCCTGAACAAACACAAGATCCCACAACCATTAGAAAATTAAGAAGCTGCACAAGCCTTTTTGTCACCACAATATGCATTGGGATGCTGTGAATCTCATAGAAAAGAATGTTAACAACAATTACTTTAACCCGATATATCTTGACAACATTTTTAAAGAACATATATTTGATTGGACATACCAGGATCAAATAATACTAATAGAAAAGATATGTCATGGTTAAAGTCAGATGAAAATATTATGTCATCTTTTTTAATGTTCCTAACGAAAATGATGATGATGATGAGATGACGAGGTGGAAGAAGATGATAGAGATGATTCAGATGAATATATTGGGACAATGGTGATGATTATGACGTTGATGGGTGTGCTAGTGGATATAAAACTTTGAGTAGCTATTGTCTTATGATCCAGATCAATTGCTATGCAAGATAATCAACAAGCACCCACCTGAGCACCAGTAACGACATAGTCAGCCAAAGCACAAGTGTTGATGATTCAAGCTGCCTAGCACTACATGGATATCACCGCAGTACAAAATCTCTGTGTCTATGATCAGACTGCAGGATCTTTTACAGTTATGTTATTTACCAAAAAAAAAGCCTTAAAACTACAGTCAACCTTCACATAACACTGTAGTAGTACTATTGGATATCGAAATAGTGGAAACCATTATGGTGGAGAGTTGACTAAGCTGTCTGCAGACAATAAAATGACATGTACAACTGATCGATGCCATGATAACATTAGGGTGTTCTATTAATTCAAATTGAAACAGATGAATTCAAAACCTTCTTTGTTCTAAGGCTGCATTTGGATATAGGGAAAACATGTGGAATTCCAGCATTTCCCGCGACCTGTTTTCTCACATTTTCAGACCTCCTGAATCGAACGCATTTAGAAGTCTTTTTTCATACATTTTCTGAAAAGCTTTGGTCTCATCCACTTTCCCAACCCAATATCCAAACACATGCAGGATACAGAAGACTAACATGAATCTCCCATATTCTCCTAATACCCATACACAGCCTAAAGGCTGCTCACAAAGAGAAGAAGATGAAGGACAAGGTGATACAGTAGCAAACAGTAACAAGGTGTTAAGAACTTGATAACAATATCCATGTTGGGTGGTGGTGATACCAATACTGATACCAATATCAGTTCAATGACCAATCAACAAGAAAATTAGTTCAGAGAAAATTTTGAAACATCCCAAAAAAGTTTTTTGATGAATCATCAAGTTAGTTTTTAGTTTTTTTTTTTTTTTTCTGAAAAAAAAGTTTAAATGATTAGAGAAAAGCTACCGCATGTTATTAGTTGTACAAATAAATTTGATGAAAAAAAAGGAACCCTAAAGTTGAGTTAAAGATAAAAAATATATATGATAGGGATAGAGAACTACAACTAACAATAAGTATAAAAGGGATAAGATACATGCATCAAATCCATTAAGTCCATCTATTGCTGAGTCAATACCATCCTCATCTGTCAACTTCTACTAGAACGGGCAGTGGACTGGGCTTTACCTTCATTTAGAAATAGAAATCCATAACTCTAAAAACTATAGGGACTCTTGAATTTCTTTATATTTACTCATTTGGATCCTCAACCTTACTTTTACTCATAAAAAGATGAGAAAGCACATCCAATTTTGAGTGTGGCATGAAAATATGCAAAAAATATGCTGCACAGGGAGTTTAGTGCTTGGGCCAACCTATAAGGGATTCTAGAGTTAAATTGGTCCTTCTAACGGAGAATAAAGAAATCATCAACTGATACTTTATTTTCCTGTGACTTCAACTTCAGCTAGTTTGAAGCCTCATACTGCTCAGCTTAGGCCAGTCCCACTACATGTCAAGATTTGATGGGTAAACCATAGCTAATAAGAGTAAAGAACTTAGATCAACTCGCACAAGTTGTATGTGACCGGTAACTAGTAATTTGTGAATTGTAATTTCCTTGATGAATATCTTGGTTACCTTTTCATTATTATAAACGATATTCAATGATAATGTGGACCATTATGCATCCTACAATTGCATGCCTATTAATAATTACATTACTAGTGACCAAAACATATTGATGATATAATATATAGGAATGACTCTTTATTTCTTCATTCATTTTAAGTTACATGTTAAAAACAAGCTTTCCAGTAATTATTTCTTCCTACAGATTCCTGGAAAAATTTTCAGCATTTTATTAAATAATTTTTAAGTCATATTAGCATGGACCAAATCAGAGCACCTCAAGCCTGTTTGTCAGTATCATTCTATTTCTGTATTTCAGCAGCCTAGACTAGTATTCATACTCTTAACCCTTGTGAGCAGAGATTCAAAGAATGCTTCTTGGCCCAATGACTGGACTCATTGAGGCAACTGATTTATCATGATCTTGGTATTAATTTAGTGCCATGAAAAAAACAAAGTTGCTTAAGTGAAAACCATTTTCATTGTTTGAGCTATGTTAGAGCTTTGGGACATAAGTTTAGAAAATTGGCATTTAAAATTTGTGTCACCACACGGTGACAATCGTCATAATTTTCAGCTTTTGGGGACCTATATGGGAAATAAGTGAAAAAAGATAGCCAATTAAAAGAAAAATCACCTATTTTTTGGGGGGTTGAATCACTTTAATCTAGCATCATTGGTCAATCTTCCAACATTCTCTCTCCCCCTTTAGGTCCCAAAAAGGGTCATCAGTACAATAATGTTGCAAAACTTCTTGTGGAAGGGGTTAGGCACAGAAATGATCATCTAGTAAGCTGGGATGTGATATATTGGAACAAAAGCAGAAATTAGGGCTTAAATATGGGAAAAGACACATACACACAATTCGGCTATTCTAATTAAATTGTTATGGAGATATAGCATAGTCCCTAATTAAAGGTAGCTGTTTGCAAATGTGGCATGCACGTAAAATAGGTGGAATATATATAATAAGGGATTTTTAACCAAGCCCATAGAGGGCATGTTCTCTTTCTCTTATCTTTCACTCACTAGTGTACTTTTAACTTAGGTTCAAGGACAAAAATTCTGCCTTGGTAGCAAGTTTTCGTTTATTTCTTGTCTATGCACCCTCAAAAATCTAGCAGTGGGTAAGGTCCTGTGCTGGTCCTTAGATGACTTGGTCTAAAACTTTCCTCTTATAAAATAAACCATATTTAGTGGTTTCAAAGAATTAGCTACATTTTTAAAGTAGCTCAAGGAACTTCATTGACCTCCATGCCCTGGCAACAGACTTGCAACCTTAAACTCCATTGAACATGCTCAACCAAATCAATTCTTTTTTTTTTCTTTTTTCTTTTTTTAAAGGACTGTGATCTTCCACTCAAGGTTGAAAAACTCAATATCAGCCTTGGTATCACCTGAGGCCAAGTCAAGTCAAGATTAACCGTTCGGCCCAGAAAATTAGAAAAGAAGAAAATAATTCTAAGAACCGCCAGAAAAAATCTAAATAACAAAATTAAAATTAAAAAAAAAAAGGTAGTCAAGCATAATAAATGTGAAAATTTGTTAATAAAATAAAAATAAAAAAGTAATATTAGAACCACCAAAAAATTGGAATTTGAACCATTTAATATGTTATTCAAATAATGATTGTAAATGTTCAACAATATATGTTATCAGAGACGCTTAATAACTCAAATGAACATCACAAACAACCCCTAACAAATGCAACTCACATCAATTGATCAACTCCAAGGTCTCCCTTAGATACTGCATGCATCTCAACCACCCTCACCATCAGCAATATCTCTCAGCTGATATGTGTAATGCACCGAATTTGTCCCAGACACTAGAAAAATAAATATCACAAACTCCTCTCCAACCACATGCCCAAAATCAACTAACTCTAAATAATCACAGTAACCTGAAATCTATATCCCAAAACTACTACTAGAACAAGGATCATGCTGATGACCACACTGAAGGTAATATTTTACTAAAATAAATAACGTTTATTTATAATATTAATGATATTTTACTAATAATTGTTAGAATAATTTAACACAAAGGTGTTTTAATTTTCATAAAATACAAAGATACAAAGGAAAAAAAAATTTTAAGTACAAGTATGAATTTATATAATTTTTCAGCTTTATATTATTATTCTAAAAATATTATAACAAATAAAATTTTCTAAGGTTAATTTTGTATCACAGGAATTCAAGGGTGCTAATTGGAATTCTTCAGTTTGGTTCAAAAATTTCTATAAGAATTGCAATTCACTTGGGGGAAAAAAAAAAGACAACCACTTCCAACGTCATGAGAATCACAATTCACGCGGGGAGTATTTACAATTTTATATGTAACATAAGCAGTTTTTTATGACTAGTTCTTTGTAAGGGGGACATTTCCTTCCATAAAGTGGGAAGTGAAGCCATAATGTATAATTCAGGAGGCATTTGGAGGGCATTTTGGATTCTGAATTCTGATAGAATCCTGCCCTAGAATATCAAAACAGTGTTTAAATCAGATTTTAGAGTTGGATTTTGCAATTTTAGAATCGGAACCAAAATCAGAATCCATCACCAAGTGGATTCTATATTATATGGATTCTAGGTGCTTGCCTTGATAATCTCTAAAATCCAGATGATATAAACAAATATATATAATAATAAATATAAAATATATGTAACATATATATATATAAAAAAAATATAGCACATCATATATAAAATGTGAAATATTATACATTATAAAAAGTGATTTAATAAAATATAAAATATAATATTACATTTATAACATATTATAACATACATATGACATTAACATATGATCTTAATATAAAATGATACATATATATTACTTAACATATGTTATATATATTAATATTTTAATATATAAATAAATATAATAAAAATATATGTTAATATGATACAATATATAGTTATATTTATATATTATTCAATATAGTATATTACATTCATTTATATATATTAGATTAGCTTATGTATGCAATAACTAAAATAGAAATTACAAAACCATATCAATAATTGCGTTTAACCAAATGAGATTTTAGATTCTTTAAATTCTAAAATCAAATATACCAAAATAGGGTTTTGAATTTTAAAAATCGGCAATTAAAATCTGGATTTTGAGGATCCAAGATTATAATTTTAATCTAGAATCCAGAATGCCCACCAAATAGGCCTTCAGAATTTCGTTATTCTTAAGTGAAAATTGTTATTTTTCGTTATTATAGTGCAATATTTTTTTATGCATTAATATTATAGTGAGTTATTCTTTTATTAATTAAAACTTTTATTTTTGCTCTTTGATGGGTTTGGTAGATATATATATTTTTTTCCTAAAAAATTAAATCATCACTGAACAATATGAATAATAGAAAAAGAAAAAATATATATATTGAATGTGGAAATTAAATAAATTATGCAAATGACTAAAAATCTAACTTAACTCGCAAATTTGACTAATAGGTAGGTTTTTGCTTGCACGATGCAAGTATTAATGCTTTTATGCAAATTTGGCAGTTACATGAATAATGACTACGATTGGACACCTCTTATTAAGAGAGGACTTGTATTAAAAATTTAATACCTCGACCTAAAGAAGTCAACCAAATTGACCCATTGATACCGCTTTTAAACATATGAAGTTAATGTTTATAGGAAATTTTAATAACATAAATTCAATTAACTTATCTAAAACCAACCAAACATACTTGTGAAGTGGACGGTCATTTGTAAACTATCCCATTTATATGACTTCATAAAAAACCAACACAAATTCCATAATGACTTCCAAACAATGGAATTTCAATACATCATCTTCATCTTCTTCATCATCATAAGCCAGTTCCCACCAAATTGGGGTCAGTGATACGAATCTTGTCTCTCCATTCCGCTCTATCAAAAATTATATTTTCAGTTAATTTATATTTTTTAAATCTTGTTTTGTAGACTCCATCCATGTATTTTAAGTCTCCCTCTTGCTCGCTTAGACCCTTCAATCTGAATGCTCTCACAACTTCTAACAGGTGCATCACTATGTCTCCGCTTTATATGACCAAACGGACCAAACCACCTTAACCTACTTTCCTCCATTTTATCTCTAACGCATGCTATCCCTAACCACTTTCGAATGACTTCGTTTCTAATTTTGTCTTTCTTAGTTCTGCCACAAGTCCATCTTGACATCCTCATCTTGGTAAAACTCAACTTCTGAAGATGTTGATTCTTTGCTGCCCAACATTCTGCATCATATAATATAGCTAGTCTAATTGCTGTCTTATAAAATTTACCCTTTAAAAAAAAATCTCCCCAAGTGTTTGATTTTATTGTAATATCTTTTATGCGCCACTAGTCCCAAGCTCAAAAAAGGAGGAGGGTTGCTTCAGGTTAGCAGCCAGTGTAAAACTCTTGCTAAGTCTAAACATGACATGAATCTTGAATTTCAATACATATCAATTTAAAACCAAAAGATTCATAGACTGCAATTCTCAAGTATGATTGAATTCCTAAAGTCCAAACATATCCTGAAGTTAAAAAAACCCCAATCATGCAGAAAGTGTAATCCCTTGATTTATGTATGAAACAAATTATTACATGGCAAATGAAACAGAAAAAAAGGAAGAAGTTATAAATTTTTATAATAGAAAAATCCCCAAAATTTTTTATGTCAAAAACTCAATCAAACATCAAATATTTGTAAACTTAGATTCATATCAGTTTATACTATGTCTTAAGAACATTTTAAGTTAAAATTTGAGATACAAAATGGAAAAAAACTGCAAGAAAAGAAGGCAACCTAGACAACAACTCTCTAATGCAAAAAGAAATAGGAGGTTTCCATTAGGAAACAATAAGGAAAAAAAGTGGATAAATGGGTAGTGTGGAAGATTCTTGTCATTATGGACCAGATACAAGAATGAGTAAAGATAAAAGCCCTTCTAGAATCATGGATCCAAATACATACTATAAATAACTAGATCGATAAAAAAAATGTTAGTAGGGGTCTCAAATAGGGAAGGAAACTCATTCAGATTTGCCTCTTTTGTGAAAGGAAAATTCTAGGGCTGGCCATTCTTAGACCAGGAGAGCACACCTTTGACTAAGGTTTCTTTCCTAAATACCAGTTTAAACAAGAAAGGGAATCTAGTCAAAAGTTTGGTCTCACCACACCACAAATCAATTCATAAATGTGTACAAGTACAAAAACCCACATGATGTCATACCAAAGGATGGAACATTGGTGCAAGCGAGTGGTATTCCCTAGCTTCAGTGCATCTTGTCCCTACAAACTGAAGCCCAATAAACAAAGTGATCATTCCATTTCTCCCTTCTTCCAGAATATTTCAAGCTAAATTTTCTAAATCTTTTTGGCCATATACACGAGAATTATAAACAGAGATAGGAAATAAACCAGGAATTTGACAAGGAAGCCTGAATGATAGTGTTATATAACTCAAAGATAGACAGTTCCTTCTTCTGGAAGCTGACTTCCTGTCAATTTTTTCCACAATCAGATTCCCAAAAATGCATATTCCAGGAGTTGTCCCACAATCAGAGTCCAGATACTTGAAAGGCCAAGCCACAACCTAATTGTATTATTCTTTCTTTAAGGACATACTTAAGCCTGATTTTTCAGTTCTTAAATTTCATGAACTTCTTTGTGTTGATCAACCAAATTATATAATTAGAACAATGCGTGAAACCTTATACCTATTAATGTAATCTACAACAATGAATGCAAAGAAGTGTGCATTTATTTAGCCAGCTTATGTGTTACATAGGCTACTTCATATTGCCAGCTTAACAAAGTCATACAAAATCATTTTTTAGAATACATTCACGAATTTACAATTAAACTTCATGCAAACTTAGTATGGATGCACTGAAAGGATATAAATTTAGACGTGGTGTAGAATAATACTCACTTATCACATAAAGTTCTTAAATGTTTTAATTGGCAGGAAAAGTAAAGGAAAGAAAAAGATAAGAAAATGAAAAATAATTCTGCATTGACTAACAACGGAATAGATAAGAAACTAAAACCAAAGATTAGCTAACCAGATAAAAACAAAACTGAGAAAACGAATTATTTGGGAATTGTAACTATATGAAGGGCCAAGTAACTAACCAGATATTTCTTATAAAGCAATGCCCTTCGACCCTGCCCAGGAGTCAAAGAATGAGTGTGTTCCTTCACAAATTTTGAAAGGGACCATCTTCCATCACTTAGTTTCTTTATATAAACCATTGCCCTGCAGCCCGTTCTTGTGGGAGCCCGTGGGTGTAAAGTACGCTTGTCAGGGATGCTATAACCTTCTTTGTTACATACGAACTCCCGACCAATAATAGATCTGTCACGTCTCGAGCGAGTGAGCTGGCTCACACGGGTTTTGAAACCAACACGCATCCCATACGCACTATAGAATTCGAAGGCTGCAGCTTCTGATTCAAATTCCTGACCTACATACGGTTCCTCTGCTAAAACTAAAGCTAACTCTCTTCCTGAAGAATTTTGAGTTAATTTATCATCCTCGTCTGGATGACTCAACACTCCAAGAGAAGAACTTCCCACCATCTCTTTTTCATTACCCACCTGAACTTCTGTATCAGTCGAATTCTGTAATACCTCGCCATCAGCGTCAGTTCCAATCTCCAAATCCACTGCCAAATACAAACTTTATGCTATAATCATCCATCAATAAACCCTATTTTTTTGCTCCATAAAAAAAAAAAAAAACAAAAACAAAATTGCACTCAAGATTGCAACACCTTCGACTTCATCACACTAATAGAACAAGTAAGGAATAACATTCAAAGGGTATAATATAAGATCAAAACCCACTAGTTGAAGGCAAAATAAAACGATGTCTCCAAAATTAGAATCAAAAGTTCATAAGAAAAAAAATATATTCCGATATTTGCAACAAATGATGTCTCTTTAGGAAACGAACCAACAAAAAGCAATAATAAAAACATAAAACGTGTCTCAATCCGTTTCCATCAGAGCGAATTCGGAAAATCAAACTTCGTTTGTTTTCTCCTCGTTATGCACAATTTAAAGAAAAGAACTTACTGAATTCGCGCTCCACCCGGTTCAAGAATCAAGAGCACCGAAACATTAAGACATAAATGGAGTTAACGATCGATCGATCGATCGAGAGAAAAACGACATTCTAGGGTTTGTCAGTTCGCAGAAGAGCTGGAGGTGGGGAACGGACTTTACTGCCTTGTCAAGGTACCAATCAGAGGAGAACATGTTAAAATGACCTGCGGTCCCATCACTGCAAAACCAGCTGTCAAGAAAAAGCTGCCTTGCAGCCAACCAGAGACGACATGTTGATATGACAGCAAAACTATCTGTTTGGTCAACGCAGTAAAACTTTATCCCGACACAAAACCATTTCATGGGTAGCAATCAGCTGGGCTGGGCTGAGTTGGGCTGGGTTGGGCAGTCATATAAATAAGGACCTAGGCTGAGTTGGGCTGGGTTGGGCAGTCATATAAATAAGGACCTAGGCTGAGTTGGGCTGGGTTGGGCAGTCATATAAATAAGGACCTAAGTCACCTAACTTAACCCAAATCCATCCATGTGCCATTTGGCCCTGATCATGGAAACTCATTTCATAACATGGAACGAGTTGGGATGGGTTACATGTAGGGGTGCTCATTGGATAGGCTTGAGCGGGTTTGAGCCAGGCCAGAGGTCATATTTAAGCTACACGATCTTTGTCCAAGCCTGTCCAATTAGAATATTGAGCACGTGACTGTATAACAAAAGCCTACCCATTGGAAACACCTGGAAGTGAATGGACATCGTCTACAGACAACCCCTTACATTGAATGGTGGGGCCCCCAAGTGAATGGTAGGCCCCCCTCCCCCCACGAACGTGAGGGGTTGTATACAGCTTACCCTTTAGAGGATGCGAATCACCTAGAAGTCCAAAGCTGACGAAGCTCACCCTGCATCTATAACACTTGCACATCCAATTTGCTGCTTTTTTCTTTTTTTGGTTTTTTTTTTTTGTATTGCACATCCAATTTGCTACTTTAACTACCCCACATCCACATTTTGAGCTCACTCTTTAAGAATTTACTAGAAACGTGGCCTATGCGTTGCACAGGCATCTAGACAAAAAGAAAAGAAAAATAATGGAAAGCAATGAATCGCTTGTTCATGTTGGTTTGGCAACCAAACCAACAGCCGATTCACCTCCTTGTCTACTCCTTGTCTAGGATGACGGCAAAGGAATTCACTCACTTCGAGGTTGAGCAACTCTGTAACATTTGGAGCTTGTCATAAAAGAAATGAAATGGAATATTTCGTCACAAAAAGCAATGTTGATCATTACAAGGACTCTTGACCAAGGTTTACAGTTTTGGTGCTGGTGGACGTGCCGCTCATCGGCCAAAACGAAATTTCACCGGCACGCTGCCCCATTTTCGCCAAAAAAATAAACTTTTTTCCGTTTCGCCTGTTTTGCTCGGCATGCACGTCTCGTTTCATTAAAAAATCGCCGAAATTTCGCCAATTCACTAGCAATGCACCCCTGACGATTTCCCCCAACGAAACGCATCACTGTGGGGCAAAATAACGAAATTTTGCCAACGCGCACTGTAAACCTTGCTCTTGACATAGTCTCTCAAACTAGGTATATAGAGGTCCTTTAGAGCCTTAATTAGCCCACTCAACATTGTTTGGGTCTTTATTTTTGTACTCCACAATAACCTTGAATATAGATTTTTATTGTCGACATGCTTGAAGCATGTTATATGAAGTTCCCATAGAAGCATAAATAGACTAGAATGTCAAAATCATTGGTAACACCAATCTAAGATTTAATCGTTGTACTCTTCCTCATAAAATATGGAACCTTTAGACATGGAACATATGAAATTGTTAGGGTGAATTATGTATTATTTGGAGTTATTTTTCTTTTTGAATTTTTTTTTCATGTTGGTCTAGGGAAAGGGGTCACTAATAGTACATAGAAGGGTATATTTATAGAGACAAAAATATATTTACGGGGGTTAGAAAAACAAAACACATGTGAAAAATAACATAAAACAGAACAAACTTCATTTTAATTTTTTATTCCTCCTATTTTGTTTAGCATGAAAATGTTATGTTCTTTAATTAGTAGTCCTTATCATAGTGTAAAATATTAAAGGTGGTTAATGTACCTTGTTATAGAATTCATTCATTTTCCAACTTTCTTCCACATGTGCAAAAGGAAGGCTCATCCTCTAAAGGGGAAAGAAAACAGAAAAAATCAAACAACAAAAATGATGTGGAACACAATGACTTCAGCATAAGCAAAATTATACAATTTCCATTCCACAATCCAAGCTAAATAAGCAAGACTATCTTTTTTTTTGGTGGACAAAAGAGTAATTTTTATTATGAACGCAACTGAGGTACATATCTTACATCATCAAATAGACAAGAAGTCAAAAAGGATGGAGGTTTGTCTATCCATACACAGGAGAAATTGTCTATGGCGAAATTTGCCAATAAATCAGCGGCTTTGTTCCCTTCCCTTAGAGTGTGATTGACCTCAACCTGCTGGAAATTAGGCCACAGAGAATAGATCGAATCCAAAGTAGCAGCTATGCGCCAAGGAGGGGAAGGAGATCGATTATGAAGTAGATGAACCAGAACCTTTGAATCTCCTTCGAGAACAATGTTATTGTAAGATCTAGATGATGCCAATCTTAAGGCCTCCAACGCCGCAATACTCTCCGCCTGTAAAGCATTGTTGGCATTACAACTCACTGCTACAGCAGCTAAAAATCGGCCACAACAGTCTCTGGCAATCACACCAATACCTGCAGCTCCAGTAGACTGGCGCCAGGCGCCGTCAAAATTCAATTTAATTTGTGATTCCCTTGGTGATAACCAGGAGATCATTGTGCATTCCCTCTTATCATGAGTTGGCAGGTGCATCTGATTCTTTAGCTCCATCTCATCCCTTAGCCTCCAAAACTGTGATATAACCTGAGAAGGATTAGGTTGAACTTTATCAAACAGTACCTTGTTTCGGTGATTCCATATCACCCATCCAAACATAGCTAGAAAAGATAAGAAGTCATCAAAATGAAAGTTATGCACAGTTGGTATAGTTTGACTTAAATCATGTAACCACTGTCTAATTGAACTTTGTGATCCAAACGATTGAGTCGCTCCCCCAAGACATTGTAGCCATGCAGCTCTTGAAAACGGGCATGTAAGCCATATGTGCTCAACTGTTTCTACCATATCTTTACACAGAGGACAAAACGGATCTCCTTTTTGAGTTCGGCTTGAAACCAAACTTGCTGTTGGAATTCCGTTTTGTAAGGATTTCCAAAGGAATAAGTGGCATCGAGCTGGAGCATCCACATGCCAGATCCTTAGCCATAATTTGTCTGAAGAATCCAGTAAATTCTCCATAAGCATCCGGTAAGCCGATGCAACTGTGAAGTTGCCATGCGTTGTGTATCTCCACACCTGTTTATCTTCACATAGTAAAGGAGACACAGGCGTTGCAAGGATTGCATTCACAATATTTGTCGTCCATAGCCTGGTAATTAAGTCCTCATTCCATGTGTTTGTTTCATGACAAAGTAGATGACATACCCGATTAATCATGTCTCCTTGATGTGAAGCCATTGGTGGGAGGAGATCCGACTGACCTTGTAACCAAGTGGTTGAAGAAATCAAATCACTTTCCTTTTGGTACATTTGCTTTCATTATCACTTCATTCAATGGCCTCAGAAATTCCATCAGGCCAGCCATGTCAGGCTTCTGCATCGTTCAGAAACACAATCAAGTCAAAAAGCATCCAAATATTTAATTATTAATAAAGATATCTCGAGAGTATTAAATTTGCATCGACCATGATTACTCTTTCTTGGAGACTAATTCCATATCTAGCCATAATCTCAGTACTCAGCCAAATCATTAAAAGATTGTAATATCTTAGAAATTTTCATAAGGGTAGTTTAGTAATTTCCTAATTACCCTAATTATTTCAATAAGATGATTAAATAATCATTAGACTTAAAAACTTAATTGGACTCAAGATTTAATTAAATTGAATTTATAAAACAAGATTTATGATCTATTAAGTGGAAAAAGGACACTTTAGTAATAATACTTGATCGAGGGTCCTAAATTGGAAGATTAGTGAAGTTTTGGGGTGATTGAGTAATATTTAAAAATAAGGGTTAATAATATGACGAAAATTAATTAAATTAGAAGTTATAAATTAATTGAATCTTAATCCTAGTTAGAATAGGGAAGTCTAGAAAAATTATAATCCTAGTAGGTAATATAATTTCTAGTTGGAGTAGGAAACCCTAAGGCCCCATTATAAATAGAAAGCTAGGGATTATTTTTAAGACTTTTAGCCTACTAATGGAGATTTGATATGTGTGATGATACCTATTGAGCTTTGTGCTCACCCTACCATCTCATGGTTGTAGGTACATACCAATATCAGAGACGCAGCAAAATCATGGCATAGAATGTAGGCTCTCACTATTGATGCGATTTTAGCATCGTGATGGTTTATGTAGATGAGTTGTAATCATCAAATTGTTCCAATTCATTTGCAAGCTTTGCAAACCAGGTCAAGTTCACAAGTATGAAATGCAAGCTGGGGGTGGCACATGATGGGATCCCAATTCAAATGAGTTTATGTCCAAGGTGTGGCACATGCAGTACTGCACAATAGGCAACTGACAAAAAGAAATTGAATAATTGCTTGGAATGTCAAAGGCTTCAAAAAAGAAAAAAAGAAATACTTAGGGGCAATTTTTGAAAAATAAAAAATACCAGTCCATAATCCTTCCTGTTTGCTTTGTATAATAATAAAGATAATAATAATTTATTAAGGAAAGTATTATGCTTAGCCACAAGTTTTATTGCTTACATATATGTTTTCCAAGTAAAATTAAGTTTACTCAAAGATCATGGAATGAAACAATTTCTTTGTGATTTTGATCTTGTTGTTGAAATCTTGAATATAATTCCAAATTTCCATAAAATTTCAGGGTTTACACATGTATATGTGTGTATTCATGAATAATAAAATAATATTATTCTTTGAAACATTGTAAAATGTCTACATATTAGACCAATATTTTGTGTATTTTTAAGAGGATGTCTAGGGGTGGCAATTTGTAGCCCATCCCGCCTAGCCCGACCCTCTCGGCCCGGTTTTAATCGGGCTTGAGCATGATTTGTAGGCCCCGCGGGCTAGCCCAACCCGGATTTTAAGAGCCCGTAATATTTAAGGTCAGGCTTGGGTGAGTTTATTTTAGCCCAAATCGGCCCGACCCGACCCCATTAATATGATGTTTACTACAAAACATAATTTTAGTCTCTCCTTATCACTCTCCAACAAAACATCTCATTTAAAGTTGATTAGTTTATCATATTTTACATGTTTTGATGTATTTGGATTGTGGGATTTAATTTTCCAAGGCAATATAGAAACTTTCTATTAGTACATCTATCTTTTATATTCAAGTCTCAAAAAAACTTTTTTTATCAAATATATGTTGAACGTGCATCAGAATTTTTGTGCTTCAGAATGTTAAATACAACAATTTGTTAGTAAACATGCGGCCTCATTGTCTTCTTTTGGGATTTAACTAAGCCTCAAAATGTCTTGTTTTTGATTTCTTGATTAAAAAAATTAATCATTTGTAAAAAAACTGGGCCGGGCTTGGACACACTACAAAATAGAAGAGTTTTAGCAGCGGTAGAAAACCGCCGGTAAAAATAAGGGAACCGCTGGTAAAAGAATCACCGGCAGGATGCCTAAGCGTCGCTAGCAATGCGGTCGGTGATTGAATTAGCGGCAATAATATATAACCGCCGGTATTGCTTCCAAAATCACAACCAAACCAACTTACCACCGCAAAATGTTGACACTTTACCGGCGAGAAGCTTACCACCGCTTATCACATTTATCGACGGTAAATTTCCCGCCGGGTATTACATTTACCAGCCGGAGATGTTATAGCCACTTATTCTTTTGCATCTACTGGCGGAAAATCTTACCACCGCTTATTTTCTTTACCGGCGTTAATATTACCGCCGCTTATTATTTTGTATTTCCGGCTAGAAACCGTACCGTCGCTTATTTGATTTACCGGCGAAAAATCTTACCGCCGCTTATTTAATTTTCCAGCAAGAGCCCCTGCCGCCGCTTATTCTTTTTTATTTATCGGCGGTAAGGCTTACCGCCGCTTGTTCTATATACCGGCCGGAATTATTACCACCGCTTATTAGTTTAAATTTACCGGCAGGAACCCTTACCGCCATTAGAGATTCCAAAACTAATACCGGCGGTAGAGTTACCGCTAGTAAAAGCTATTATATATTTATTTTACCACCGGTTTTGTTTATTGTTTATATTCCCTTTTAGCGGCGGTAGCTGTTACCACCGCTAAAGGCAACACCTGTGGGAAAAAAACAGTTGTTAGTGCTTCCAATCCATTCATTATAAATACACCTGAGATAACTTGTGAGCAATAAAAAAAATTTCCCACTACAATATCAACACTGTCCCAAAAAACACCCCAAAGTATCTACATTTTTTTTATCTTGCATAATAAAGTCCTCTCAGGTTCTGAAGTAAAGTCATATTATTATCAACTGTGGTAGACATGGAAAGAACAGTGTAAATAAGGATGAAATGGGATTTCATGACAAGTGCTGGGATCCTTACTGACTAAGTATAGAACTTAAGAAAAACACACCTTTATTGACAAATTCTAAAGTGCTCAAGTCTCTCTGTGTGGGCCTTTTTTCTTCTCATTTGCAGATGTGGACCCTGTTGAAGTCTCTTTTTCATGGGAATGCGGATTTCTACCATTTCTCTCCATTTTTCCTGGACAATATGATCATTGCCTTTCTGTACTAATTGATAATATCCAGCCTAGATTCCTTCTTAATGGGTTTTCAAGGATCTATCAACATCAACCACCACTCGGAATGAAGCTAGATCACTACTCTGCACAAGCTATATCAAAAGAAAGAATTGAAAGGGACCAGCTACAAAGAAAAAGAAAAAAATTGGTCGTTACCCCATACAAGATATCCCAATATGCTTTCATACAAGATATCACAACATGCTTATACTTTCATTCAACTAGCCTAAATTATTTAAACACTGAAAATTTGTGGTAACAAGGAATGTCAAATGCAAGAGTAGCACCTAATTCCTGGAACCAATAAAAAAAGGAACAAAGCTATCTCTTTGGCAAGATTATCCATGAAAATAACCAATACTTACTGGAAGCAAAGCAAAGATACATAATCATCTAAAGAACACTGTTCATCACTTTCATCAGTAAACAGCTAACACGACACTTTCTCTTAAGAGTCAGCTTCAAGTTTCTGAATTACAATGAGCAACAATAAAGTATGCATTACAAGAGCCAAACATTTAAATTGCTCTTCATTGGGGTAAAACAATTTGATTTCGATTGCCACATGGTGAATTATACTAATAAGCTTCATTAAATATACAAGAACTTGAACAGTGAATTCTATCAACCCAAAAGACAAGAACCATAGCCTATAACAGCAGAAGAGATTGAATCAAAAATTTTTTTTTATGAAAGTGTACCAATATATTTTCAGATTAAGGTAGGTTACAATAGAGATGGAATCTCATTATCACCATGCTTTAATCTTTGCATCTTCCAGACAAGAAGAACAATAAAATAGAAAGAACGAGGTTGGAGAAGATGAAGAAAGATGAGAGGTGAAAGAAGAAGAAGCATGAGAAAGTGAAGGGGGAGTAAGTACCCGGCTGCCATGTTTGCCAACTCTTATTGTGCGCACGGGGGCACGCGGGTTCGTGCGTGCCTCGGGACATTCGGAGTCGCCACTGCCTGAGAAGTGCAGGTAGACACGGTGATTGCCCTATCCGTGTCTAAGTCTGATCTGCGGCTTTTTAGAGTTCTAGCTAAATCCTCGGTTACGTTCGGGGAAGTCCGAAGACACCCCGGCCCGCCCCGTCGGTCTAACAGATCCCTCAGGTCTCCTTGGTTTTGAGTCAGTTTCACCCTCCCTAGGCCAGCATGCCATTTTGTTTGGTCTGGCGGGACCCTCTGGTGGTGTGGGTCCCTTTTTATTTAATTTTTATCTTTTTATTTAGATGAGATGGGTCGGATACAGGTCCCATTGGAAGACCCGGGAGTTGTCAAGGTTGGGCTTGGGCCCATTAGGGTTATTGGGTAACCCTATTTTGGTTCATTTATTTAATTTAATTATTTACACATATTGGAGCTTGATGGACTTGAATTTGGCCCACTAGCCAAGGGTCAAGTGGCCTTTGGGCCCGTTTATTGGAACGGGCCTGGTTTAGGCCAGTCAGAAGGGGACCACGCATGTGGGCCCATCTGAGCCCATGGTCCAAAAGCGGGCTTAAAATAGTCCAAATGACCTATTGGGTCGGGTCAAAACCAAATCGGATCGGATTTAGTCCAACCGGGCCAAAAATTATATTTTTTAAGTTATTTTTAAATCTGCCCGCATTTACTATACGGGCTGGCCTTGCCCGTGAATAGAAACGGTTCAGGCCTGCCCATATAACAAATACGGGCACGCCTAGACCGTATAATGAATACGGGCAAGCCTAATTTGTATTTTTTGCTTCGATTCCGACCAGGATCATTCCGGCAAGCTTCTGGAGGACTCCGGCGACCTCAGTTGTGGTTTTCAGCACTTCTGTTATAGCACATTTGCCTTCATTCCCCTTCAAATCCTCTTTTTTTTTTTTAAGCTTTGGAATGGAATAGGATTCCATCTTTCTTCAATGGCCCGTCACCTTCCGGTGGTGCAAAAAGAGAAAGGAAAGAGGGAGTGGTGATAGGATTACATTAGAGAATTTAAAGAGGACAAACCCCTCTTGTATTAATAAATACAATCAATTAACCATAATATGTTACTTTTCTTTCTTTAGTTTGTTTTATGGGTTCATTTTCGCTCTCTTCCATAAAGGGATACTTATTTGCATGGGAGTATTCCAGCCAAAATCACAAACAGATTAGTAAACTGGTAATAGAATAAAAAGAATTCAAAGTTACTTAAATAAGGAAATTTACATGTATAGTGAAAGTGAAGTTATTAGAAATGTTACCACACTATTAATTCCTTGATTTATTGATGTCAGGGTTCTCCGAGAATTTTGGCAACGCTTCCGCGTCTCCGTAAGTTTTCTGAATTGGTTTTGAAAGAGGTTTACTAGTTTCTTATACTCAAAGAGAAGAAAAGAAAGGTTTAAGGATATTCTAAGGGCATTTTGGGAATTGGGCTGGAAGTGACAGGGTTTGTTAGGGTGTTGGACGAGCAGGGGGCAGAGAAGGAGAGGGGGGACCATTCAGGGGGCCAGCTTACCTCAATGGGGAGGCTGGCCCTCCTATTTATAGGCAAAAAAGTCGTGCCCGTACTCAAAGTGCGGGCATGCCTTGCCCATAATTGAATTACGGGCGCGCCTTGCCCGTATTTCAAATACGGGCGTGCCGCCCTCGTGCGCAAATCTCATGCGAATCGCCCGTACGGGACGCGTGTCTAGTCGTACAGTGACGCGTGTCCCCTTCCAGAAAGCTTGCCCGTATTTGAAGTACGGGCATGCCCTGCCCGTACTTCAAATACGGGCGAGCATGTTTTTAAAATGTTGGATTTCAAACCTTTTATTAAATCTAATTTTTGTAAGATTTTTATCCAATTTTCTTTTATTATTTTATTATAAAACGAGATTTTTTAATTAAAATATTATTAAAATTTTTAATATATTAAAAAAACACATTTATTTTATTGATTTATTCTGCTTTCTGCTGCCTTTTTGTCACACAGGCAGTTTTTCTGAAACTTCAACTGCCCATATTAAAAGAAAACATTTATTTTATTGATTTATTCTGCTTTCTGCTACCTTTTTGTCACACAGGCAGTTTTTCTGAAACTTCAACAGCCCATAACTTCTTCATCCGGTGTCCAATTTCAGCAAATTTAGTGTCGTTGGAATCAGCTCGAAACCACCTATCCACCGGGATCAATTTGGGCAGTTGAATTGGGGTCGAGAAAAAATTCAACTTTTCGCTTCCCAAAAGTTTGACCGATTCATAACTTTCTCATCCGGACTCCGGTTCCAACAAATTCAGTTGCGTTGGAACCGTGTTGAAATACGCTTTTTAATGAGATGAAGTTTGATGGCCAAATTTACTTGAATCAAAAAGTCAATTTTTTGACCCTCTCGGAGTTTGACTTTTCATTTTTCTTCATTTTATAGGTGCAAAAATCAGGTGTCTACACTTATCTCTCTCTCTCTATCTCTCTCTCTCTCTCCCTCTTCCCCTCTCTTTCTCTTTCAAGCTCCTGCATTCTCTGCCTCTTCCCTTCTATTTCTCTCTCCAGCTCCCCCACCTGTTTCGCATTGTTTCTCGTGCTCTCCCCCTCCCTCTCTCTATCTTCATCTTTCCTCCTCACTCAAGGATTGAAAACTCCTCCCCCTACCCCATGGCAGCACATATCAATAAAAACAAATACCAGCAGATATATCATTTTTTTTCCTTCATATTGCAGTCATATACTTGGTCTGTTTCCAGTATATACTGGTGCTGGAGAATACATGAAACCATAACTATCACAAAATTCATTAGAATATTGACTGTAAGGTCCCCAGAACTTCCCCTGAAGTCTTTTCCCAATGAAGTAGACTTCTGATAATCTTTCTAAAGATAGCATCACCTCAAACCTTCTAATCTACAAAGATTCTTACGCTCCTTTCTTACCAAAAGCATGAACAACCCCGTCCACATGCAAATCCTCAGAAGAAGCTTATTTTCTTGGTCCTCGCCCAGCTTTCATTCCAAACCAAAAGCAAGCCAAATTTCTACAAAATGGGTTCCAAATGCTAGGTGAAAATTCACAATGTAAAAAGAAGAAGAAGCTAACTAACAGGTATTCCTCCTTTTTGCACATTAAGCACTCTCCAGATAAAGTGTATATTTGATCATACTGCAATATAGTCAAGTCAGTTATGTTGGGTGTAACCCAAACAAACAAGAGAGAAGAAACTACTTGTTTTTTTTTTTTAAATTAAATAAATATAAAAATTTCATAAAATGACAAGTATTAATACCAAAGAAAAAAAAAAGAAAGAAAAAATTAAAAAATAAAGAAAAGTTAATAAAATAAAGATGGTGGTGGGTTGCACATTGAGTGCAATTTCTAATTTATTTGCTGAGTTGTGGGGCTGTTTGACATGAAGATGCAGTGTAGATACATTCTCAATTATGTATCCACTGACCAATGAGAAAGTATATATAATTCTAGATTGGCCCATCACGACTCTAATATCAACCATCTTAATTTTCCAAAAAAAAAGATACATTCTCAATGAATAAAGAGTTTGATGGTGTTGAGACAAATCAAAAGGCTATGGAGATGGGATTTTGACTGTGATGAAGTTCAATCATTGAAGCCTCCTGAAAAAAAAGACTTCCACAGGATTCTGTCCTCAAGTTCAGAACCAGAAAAATTAATCTTTTGCTATTCACCTTCTGTATTACACACATGGTGCAGAAGAAACAAGCTAATATGTGTTGGTTCTTCTTTAATTCCATCTGTTGTTTTGTTTTTTTGGTCTGTGATCTGATTGCCCCTCAAGCTCCACTCACTTTGTGCAGTCTCCTTCAATCAACCCACAAGTGAACAAAAGAAAGAAGAAAAAGAAAAAGATGAGGGAAGGTTCTTCTCTTCTCTTCTAGTAAGTATGGTGATGGTGGCTGTGCTTAATAAAGGGAAAGGAAAGGTTAGGAGTAATTATTTATAGTCGAAAAGTCAACTAATTAAGCAAATGACAAACGAATCGCACGACTTTGGAGGCAAAGGGAATGATTTAGGATTTTTAGATCAAGTATTCTGTGATTATGATATCTAATCAACTATCACTTTGCAAAAAAAAGGAAAGATTTGCTGTGGGTTTAGGTATCTCTAAACATTGAGAACAAAGACTCAGTGTAGGATTAGACACGATGAGTGTGGTTTAGCAATTAATTAATCTTTGCTCAGTTGGCTGTCCAGATTTTCCATGTGGAATGAGGCTTTTATGTTCTTCCTGACAATATGTAGGCAATTCATTAAAGTAACATCTGGTTCAATTCTTTAAGGAGTCCACTTGGGAGATGCTATAATCAACTTTGGGAGCTCAAATTTTTTATCTTAAACATTAAAACAACAATAATATATAGTAATAATAAGAGCAAAAAGTAATAAATCAATGTTACATGAGGATATATATAGTTTTCCTTTTTGATTAAAATTGAATTTTTTTTTTTTACTCTAATAAATTTGATCATCGTCATTAGAATGTTTTTTAATTAAATACTGAAATATAATGGAATCATTTCATCAAACTTAATACTCATAACTTAATATAATATATGATGGATTTTTAATACCACTACTCTCACACCCATCTTCTCTGTTAATTCCTTGGATATATAAGAGATGGTAGTAGGTTTTTTTTTTTTTTCCAGCTTTAACAACAGAAAAACCAAATTAGAATCTTCCTCCATGCTATATAATGAGAGAGAGGAAGAGCTATCACATGTGCTAGCATAAACAAAATCACTCAAACAATCAAGTAGACACGTTCATATAATACTTTTAAAGCTCAATTCAGATGCTCTGTGTTTAATCAAGAAATTGTACATTCCAAAGCTTGCCTAGATTAGAAATAATAAATTTGCATCATCCAACATGAAATGTAAAACTGAATGCAAATTTATGCTTTCTAGAATGTCTACATGAGATCCTTCGTATATACAGTTACCTCAAGCAAAAGAATCAATAGCAGGAAATTCCACAACCACCATTAGCAAGTTATATAACTAAGATAACCAGACGAGCTGGAAACCAATAATAGTCAGCTCCCTGTTGTCCTAACACCATGTAAATGAGTCATACAATACAGCCAGCTACAAAACTAGCTTATATAATCATTGCACCTGAAATTATGTGAAAAATAACAGGATAACAAGGACACATACATGGGTATTCCAATGGCTAAGTGCTATGAAGTTCCCAGCACCACAACTTCCAAACATAAACACAGCAGTAGCTCAACATAGCTAATTAATGCACTAGTTATATACAGATTACAGTTTTCATATTAAAATTAAGTGTGGGGGTGGAGGCAAGGGAAATGGACAACATATATATGGTAGGGGTTAGAAACTTCACAGTGAAGGTATAAAGACACCCACAAAGGCCTAATGAGAAAAATAGCCTTTGATAGGTTGGATTGAGAAAATTTAGTCAGGAAAAGCCATTTCTGTTTGCGTAGTGAGTTACTAAACAGTCCTAAGTGACGTTCATGCAGTCCACATGTTCTTGAAATAAGCAGACGTATATGTATGCATTCATGAAATCCACCTATTAGATTCAAAACACAGAGACAAAAGAACAAGATTTTCAAGATGAGTCAGTTTTGATTGATGGTCTTGCTGCTACAAGGTAAAGGCAAAAAGCTATCGAGGGAAGAAAGAAGATAGAAAAGAAGAAAAGCATATTGAACTAACTGTTACTGAGATCCTGTTATATAACAGTATGGATATATATATCAAGAAATACGGCTTAAAGTTCAATGGTTAGACATATTTTCAACTCAAAAAATGTTACCTACTCATCTGCCATTCTATGATATCTTAGTGTTCCAGAAGGTATATGTCCTTATGCTAATGCATAAAACATAAATTGATAATTTACAATGAATTTTGTCCATTGAGGTTAATTTGGAGAGTTTCGGGTAGAAAAAAGCACCAATAAGATACATTAAGGTTAACATATGCGGGAGCTTTGACCAGGGTCTGAATAGCATAAAATGAGATAACTGACTTCCCAGCAACGGTAGGTTTTATCTATTGGATTTAATTATAATGAATTATATACTCATATTCAAGAGGAATACACTTCCTATATACTATTTGCAGATGTTGTCAGACCAAACTAGAGAGGAATTAAATGCAAAATTAGAGTTACAGAAGCACAAAATGGAATCAAAATGTTTAATAAGTCGAACCAAGACCAAATATATGAAGTGTAAAGTTAGTACAAACAGTTACTGGAGGTGAACCAAAGAAGATTTGATGGTGTAACTTTAGTACAAACAATAGTGAAGGTGACCCAAATGAAGAATTGAGAGTCAAGATTTCTGAATGCAATCAGTGTCATTATCTAAGATTAATTATTCACGAGAGGGAGATATTGGTGAGGATATTGCATATAGTATTAGTACTTAAATGGCTTTAAGTGGAGAGGCACTACTGGAATGTTATGCAATCGGCTCTAAGTAGGAAGGCACTACCAGAGTGTTTTGTGATTATTGTGCTCTACTTAAACTAAGTGAAAGTTTATATAGGACAGCCATTAAGCCCGCTATTAAGATGGATTAGAATGTTAGGTAACAAAGAGGCAACATATGCATAGGATGAATGGCGATGAGATGAGATGATGCTAAAATAAATGCATGGAAAAACTTTGGAAGATAAATTAAGAAACATATCCAAGAGTACCTAGGAGTTGTGGACATTAAAGAAAAAATAAAGTGGATTAAGAGTTAAGACGGCTTCAGCATGTAAGTGAAGACTTAAGAAGCAGCTGTAATAATATGTGGTCTTGAAGGACCTAAGAAGGTGATAGGAATGCAAAGAAAGAAAAAAGATAAATCTAGTCCAAAAGGATTTAAATACTTACATAATCCGACTAAATACTGGTTTTGGACAGATTGGGATGAAGGAACAGGATTTATGTTGTCTAACCCAACAGATTCAGACAAGGAATCTTCTTATTGCTATTTTATTGTATATGACCCTTCATGTCTAAGTCAGCCATGCTGAGTCAACAAGTGTCCCTCTGTTTGAATATTTTTCATATAAGAAACAAGAAAAAAAAATACTAAATACTACCAAGTAAATCCATGATATGTGAATTAACCTGTTTTATGCAACTTCTAACATGTTTATCTTGAGATCTTCTGAGTTCAATTCACCATTTTGATTTCGTCAAAATTACACAGTTCAAGAATTTTGAAAAAATTAACATTTAGACATAAATAAGCATAAAGCAAGCAACATGAGAAGAATAAGAAACTCATTATAATATAATGATTAATTTTTTAGTACTAAATAGCTCAATAATAAGAGATAAGTACTACACATACTGTTACAATAGGCAAAAAGAATTAATATCCCAAAGTATTTCTCTTACCACGTCTCATTTTCACTACTCCTCTGAAGATTTCAATGTTGTTGTAGCATAGAGCTAATTTCCCAATTGCCATGGTCTGGTACAAGTACAACATATCAACTCATGAGCAAATTTCTCAAAGCAACACATAACAATGACTAGTGAGATTTAATCTTGGTTACTTACTGGTATATCATGAGATCAGAAAAAAATTAAAAAACTTATCCTGAATACAAGTGTATTTCCTTTTATAAACCATTCTTGCATCAAAGACCAAATAGGGTATAGAATGAAAAGTACCAACTAGTCACTCCAACAAGACTATAATTTTTAAACTAAGAAATATTAGCACATCCACAACCTAAAAAAGAAAAAAATAAAAATAAAGTACTCAACTAGAAGGAGGATAAAAATTAAGCATAAATCCAGGTTTCAATACTATGGCATTCCATGTGACGATTATGAAGTCTGTTTATTTTCAAGTTTATTCAATCAAAACAATATAATGACATATTGATAGGGATAGATTATCTGTTCTGCTTCTAACAAAAAGACCAAACAGACAATGCCCAGGAAACCATCTAATTTCTGAACGAATATGGTCTCTAGAACAGAAGTGGAGGCTCATTAAAAAACTACTACGTATCCCAGAAATAATTAGTTAAGAAATTAGGTAGCAAAAACCTCAAGACCATCATCTGTAAGCTAGCTTACTCATATTTATAATAAAGCCGTTTTAATAGGAAAATAGTTAAGCTATCTTTACCATAGTTTAATAAGTATTATCATCGCAGTTCAGATTTAACAAAAAACCACACAAAAAACTCCTAAAAAATTTGTCAAATATGTTAGACAAATCAAAAGCAAATTTAAAAACATTGGCAATTTCTTGAATAGGTTTTAAAACCGCATAAATCATTAGGAATTGGAGATGGAGGATCAGATATAATATGCTCATGGAAAACCTTGGGAAGAAAGAACCCATGAAATATGAAGCAAGCATAGAATGATTATCCTCCATTGTCCAGCAAGTGTGGAATGCAAAAGAGCAACACAAGCGGTTGTTTCTTTTTTCGACCTAGTTTTGGATCAGCTTTCTGCATAATCTTTTTTCTTATGTGAAAAAAAAGCCTTCTGTTAATGACCAATATAAGAAAAAAGATTTTTTTTTGTGCAATAAATCTTCAGTTTCATTGTTGATTCCCTTTTCCTTTTAGTTTTTTCCATGATAAGTAGCCAAAAGGTAAAAGATACAGGCGCAAAGAAATTATGAATCAAATCAATACTAAAAAAAGGTATGCTGATTAAATTCAAAGAAATGCTTACAGCTATACACAATTGCAAGGCTTCAACATACACAAAGGTAAACATAAATAATCCGGGAACCATAAGGCAGGAAATAGCATGAAATGCATAAAAATTTTTCTGAATAATGACATCCAATATTCCAAATAATGACATAGCAGGTAATCACCTGAGGAATTGCACAAAATCGAAACACGGCAGGATCTCACAAAGCAGCCATGTACTTCAGGCAATCTTCTGCATGTAATAAAGCATTGGTGACCATATCATTCAAGCATTGCACTGCTTTAACTGAGTTTTCCTCGTATTTCAAGTCCTGAGATGCATATCATCAAGAGACCCCAGTCAAATGGAATAAGACCAAATGTCAAACAATCAAGTAGACACATTCATATAATACTTTTAAAGCTCAAGCTTTTAAAGTAACATCTGGTTCAATTCTTTAAGGAGTCCACTTGGGAGATGCTATAATCAACTTTGGGAGCTCAAATTTTTTATCTTAAACATTAAAACAACAATAATATATAGTAATAATAAGAGCAAAAAGTAATAAATCAATGTTACATGAGGATATATATAGTTTTCCTTTTTGATTAAAATTGAATTTTTTTTTTACTCTAATAAATTTGATCATCATCATTAGAATGTTTTTTAATTAAATACTGAAATATAATGGAATCATTTCATCAAACTTAATACTCATAACTTAATATAATATATGATGGATTTTTAATACCACTACTCTCACACCCATCTTCTCTCTTAATTCCTTGGATATATAAGAGATGGTAGTAGTTTTTTTTTTCCAGCTTTAACAACAGAAAAACCAAATTAGAATCTTCCTCCATGCTATATAATGAGAGAGAGGAAGAGCTATCACATGTGCTAGCATAAACAAAATCACTCTAAACATCATAATTATTTCCAATGCAAGAAGATAAAAAATAAAAAAAGGAAGGAAAGAAAAGAATGAAAGATTTTATAGTTTTCACTTACATGCCAAAAAAAATTTGTTTTTTTATGTATATAAAAATATCAGTTAATAGTGTACTCTTATTATTTTTTTTTTCCTTTTAAAGAATATTTTTGGAAAAATTAATATATTTAGAATTTCTTGGACATCTTTAGGCTTGACAATCAGTTCACACTTGAAGATACCAACGAATTTTGTAATATATATAGTTAGCCAAAATATAATTATGTGTAGCCCACCTAACGAATCACTTAGTCTCTATTTTGGCCTCTTTTACTAAATCAATAAAGTAAATATTATTTAAATAAAAAAAACTAAAGAAACCAAATTATATATAATGTACAAATAAAATAAAACATGGATGAAAGGCTTGAACCAATGTTCAACAGCACTTAATCTTATACAATAATATGCATATTAAAATAAGTAGTCTCATCAATGTAAAACCCCGAATTTTTAATAATATTAAAAATTGGATTTTAAGGTTTATTAATTTAATTAACTGATGGAAATTTTAGAAAAGAGATTGAGCGATCAAACCGGAGTTCTCGAGTGAATCCAGGTGGAAAATCCTACTTATATAAAAAATAATAATAATAATAATAATAAGCATTATTTAAATTGTATTAGATATAAGTAAGGAGTTTTGTATTTAGTTGGGTGGCAAATCATTTGATCTAAGGTTAAAAGAGTGAAGGTGTAGGATTTTCGGTAGAGCGGCATTTCATTTGATCACGAAGATGGGGAAGTTAAAATATCCAATTCAAGGTATGATCTAATAAACTTTAATATGTATATATATAGGCATGATGTGAAATTATCATAAATCATTATTTTCGTACTTTACTTGGAATGGTGTTCTTAAGATGTGATTTAAATTGTTTTATGACTTATATTTGGATGATAGGGAGATAAAAGAAATTAAATCTAAGCAAAAGCAATGTAGAATTATTAATAGGTGTAGGTTACTATCTTAATGATCAATTATATAAATATGAGGCATGCAAATAATGTTAAAATACTATAAATTATATTAAGGATAAATTATACTTAAATAAGGAATACAATGGCTCATGCAAGTAACATATATATATATATATATATCAAGAATAATTTCTTTATTAATTAGAAAGATTGGGGTTGTATGGGAATAAGTTACAAAGTATGTTGAGAAGTAAAAGTTTCATGAAATCATGAAAGCACTTAAAGTAAGTAGGAAGGTTAAGGGATTAAGTGCTTAAGGATTAGTTTAACTTAGAAAGGGGTTTAGGAAGTCCAAGAGACACTTTGGTTAGATTGGGCAGCAAGGAAGAGCCAAGGGAGAGGGGAGGACGTCCAGAACCCTAGGCTAGGGAGGAAAGGAAAGAAAGAAAGAAAAGGAGAAAGAACAAGGGAGAAATGAGGAGAGGAGAGGGAAGAAGAGAGCTGGACGTGATTGCTGTTGGGCTGGAAAAGATGGCGTTTGGAGTTTCATTTGGTTGCTGGTGTTTGGAATTCCATTGCTGCTGGGGAATAGGACGTTTGGAGTCCCATTTGGTTGCTGGAGAAAAAGTGGAACAGCAGAAGATTAATCAAAATCTATGAAAAATCAGGCGATGGTTTTAAACAAATTCGTCCAAGCAGTTCAGATCAGGTAAGAAAATTTCAGGTTTGGATTTAGGATAAGTTAGTTCAATTTCATCAAGACTTTAGCAGAGAATTGGATCAGATATCGAAGATCTAAGTTTTGGAAAAATTCTCTGCAGATTTCAGTTCCGTCGGAGGATTTCTGTTTGCTGAAACTTCAGATCAGCACTTGCTTTTTGGAGGAGTTTGGATTATCAACAAATTAGGCAAGTAGCACCCCTTTAAACATCATATTTTCGTATGGATTTTTTATGAAGTTCTAAAGAGATAAATCTGAAACAAACAAGATGATATTTCTGGTCTTAAATGGGCATTGGATCTATGAGATTTAATAGTTATGATTACATTAAGTTCTAGTGAGTTTAAGTGTGTTATTTGAAGGATTTGTAAAGTGTTGATTGTGTCTTAGATGGGAGAAATTTAAGATAGGTGTGAAGGAAATGGAGTAGCAATGAAGTATGGCTGATTGTATGAAAAAAATTGCTGGCGCCAAGTGATGCCAAAATGAAAGGGGGGCTGAGGGGCACCAACCCCTCCTGACCTGGTGAGGTTGGCGCCCAACTCAACTTACATAGCATGGTGCGGCAGATTTGGAGAATGGTTATAATTAAAATTTTTATATTCTAAAAACTGTTCAAATATATTTCTCTAAGATCTAATTAACAGCAAACTAACTAGAATCTTATGGAAAACAAGTTTGTAGCATGGATTAAGAGTTTGTTGGAAGACAAAATACCAAGGCATGTAGCAAATTTCTGCAGCACCTTAGTTAAGATCTTTTTGAGTTATCTTGTGTTTATTTTCTTAGTTGCTTCACTTGGGTTATTCAAGAACTAAACAAGGATTCCAGAACTGTAGAAAATCTAGGAAATTTTACATTTGAACAATGAAATTTATGGAGTAATAGATATTGAGATCATTTAGAAGAAGATAGCAAGTGCAGCTGATTTTGGTCATTAAGTTTAACTATAAATTTTAGCTTCTTAAACCTATTCAAATAGCTTCATCTAAGTCCTAATTAGCATCCTTGTTCAGTAGAATATTAGGAAAGCCAACTTAGTGCTATGGTTTAGGAAAATTATTGGGAGAGATAATACTAAAGACATGTCATAATTTTCTGCAGCACATTAGTTGAGATTCTTTGAGTTTAAATTGTGTCAAATATATTTTATAACCCCCCACCTAAGTCATTCAAGAATTAAATGAAGGTTTTTAGAACTGTTAGTAGCTTACGGGGATAAAATCCTTATGGAAGATAAATTGACAGCATGATTTTAGAGGAGTGTGAGGAGATCAATAGCCAACTCAAATTTTAATCATATAGTGCAGCAGATTTTTTTTCTGTGGATCTTAACTTGAGTTTTGGATTGCTGACCCTACTCAACGAAGCTAATATAATTACCATTAGCATTCAAGTATAATTGGAAACCTAAGAAAAGCAAGTGAATATTATCAATTAGAGGATCAAATTAGAGGATTATAGTAAATTAAACATTGGCATGCATGCTGTAATTTTCTGCAGCATATGGTTACTATTTCTTCAGGCACCCTTGAGTTATAATTCATTGTACAACTTTAATTGAGTTAAGCCAGGTTTATATATCATGTAAATACAGTTAGAAAACCATGGAAATTAAAATAATAAGTAGGAATTGATTAGTATTTGGGAAACATAATACTAAGGCAAATAACAAATTTCTGCAGCATATTAGTTTTCTTTTAAGCTCATTTCATGTCAATCTTGTTAGTTACTTTACTTGAGTAATTCAGAAATTAGTCAGGAGGTTCCAGAATTGTTCGAAGTCTATACAAATTCTTGACAATAAAAACCTTTATAGAAATATATAGTAAAATCATTTAGAAAAGGATATCAAATCTGAATTCCGTTGCATAGGGAGTTAACTAATGGATGAATGTTTCTAACTCGTATTAAGATGGGGTCCAGAATTGAAAGTAACCTATGGGAATTATCATTGGGAATAAGGACTAGGCATAATTGGTTATAGACTTAAATAGCAAGAGAATAGTAAAATCTGAAATCTTAATCTAGATGACTAGTCTTTTGGAAAGCTCCTGTATTGACTTTAGTATTATGACATTAATTGAAATTCTATAGTGACCTAAATTATACAAAGTATAAATGGAAGTTTCAAGAGCTGTAGCATCTTGCGAAAAGTAGATTTGACATTAAAGAATAAGAACAAGTAGTTATTGGGAACAATTAGTAGAAGTTAGAGAAATCTGATTTTCCAGCTCTAATAAAAATTGTTAATTTGTGAATTCTTGTATTGGTTGTAATATTATTGAAATTGATGATTTCTATTGTGACCTGGATAGTAATTGATAATGTTTTCTTCGAAAAATCACTGGAGTTCATTTCTAGTTAAAGTGTAAATTATTTTCACTGTTGGTACCTATTGCTGTAAATTATTGTGGGATGGCTTTAGTGATTATTTGAAACTGAATTTGACATGGTTAACTATAAATAACTTCATATGCTTTGAGCATTATTTCGATTTAACTTGAGTTTATTTTTGTTTAGCAAATCTGGACAGCTTGGGATAAAAGTGATTTCGTGTTTAAACGGTTAAAGCACTTTGATTTATTCTTGGAAATCTTCTTGAGAAAGTATTTGGAAACTCCATGTGGGAGTAGTTTTGGTCTTGAGTAGGCTCACTTTATGATTGAACACGTTTGATTGTATGTTGTTTTATGCTTCAAAATACTTTTTGATTTTAATCCAATCATTTGTCTCATCGGCTGGTTAATTTTAAACTATTTAGGGCATAGCATGTTATAGATCCATAATCTAACTAGTAAGTGAAGTCGGTCTATTTTGTTTGGTTAAAGTCTAGTCTCCTTTGTGCATTTCCTCTATATGGAGAGGCCTTCCATGAGGGAAGTGCTGCATTTGGTTAAGAGAAATTTTCAATGCCTTTCCGCCAGTATAGAGAGGCCTTCCATGAGGGAAGTGCAGCAGCAGCTCCCTTTCCACCCTTGAAGAGGGTGAGGTCTTTTGTTGACAGCGGATTAGACAGTGCGACAGGGTTCTCAGACTGGATGGTTATCCCTTTCCACCCTTGAAGAGGGTGAGGTCTTGTGTTTTCCACTAAGAGATGAGGATTTTGGAATCAGATGTTTCAGAGGTATCAGATTTGGCAGACGATTTCGGACTGAAACTGTTTGGAGCTAGAACTTAACCTTACAAAGTGGTCAAATTTCACGAGTCCCACCTTACTTTGTCGTTTGATATTGTTTTGCCGAATTAGTCGGATTAATCGATTTATCGTGAATTCGTGATTAATCGTTGAGTATGTTTTAATCGTGCATGTTTTAGAATTTAAACTTAATATATTTGAGCATGCATGTGCTACTTGCTGAGATATTCGTATCTCATTCCTTCAGTTTTGTTTTGTTTTCAGATTTCAGAGAGGACGATACAGGCGGGTATACTTGATTCAGGTGAGTTGGGGATGTTTAGTTGACTCTGATTATATTATTGTTTATTTCATGTTATCCTTCACTCTGATATAGCGATCCTGTGTATAAAAGTAACCCTTTGGGGAACGAGTTACGGTTTTTACTACGTAACCCGGTTCCGGGGCGTTACAATCAATCATCATTGTCATATATAAGGGAGAGATCATTATGCCACATATCGGTGTTGTGGTCCTATAAAAATAATGTGAAAGTGATAACAATGCATTAGATTGGAGTAATAATTAAACATGTATCCATTGACAAATATTGATTGAGAAAGTATAATTCTAGATTATCTTTTCTTAATAAATTTTAATAAAAGCCTAAATTGGCCCATTAGGACTCTACATCAGCAATCATACATCTCTTTATTTACTAATCAATTATTTTATTTATTTTTATTTCTCAAATCTTAACTTTTATTTTTACTTTTCAGACATCAAAACCCCAAAGTGCAAGCGGATAAAGAGCCAGCAATCAATTTGCAAATATGAAAAAATCTCAACTACCCATGCATTACCAGAAAACAAATTCAAAAGCCCAAGTATCGGAATTTAAATTCGATCAAAAGAAGTTCAAATTCGAGAAAAAGGATACAAAACCCTGGACACAAACTGCAAGAAACTAGATATCTTTCAGATAACTTAAGCAGTAAAACTAGACAAATGGGCTTAAGAACAGACCTGCAATATGTCTCTTTTTCTCCCTCGCTTAGTCTCTCAACTCAACTTTCGATTTTAGAGACAACACTGGAAGTTCCGCTGTAGAAAAAAAAATTTTGCTTCAAAGGCGGTTCGAGGTAGAGAAATCTTTGCTGTTCAAACACAGCCAGCGAAAGACTAAAAAAGCACTCCAAGGAAGGTAACTGCAAAATCGCATTTAAAATATGAGATGTATGCAATGAAAATATAGGATTCTACGACCCACCATTCAAACACAGAACGTATATGACCTTTGTCGTGGCTCCTCTCTGTAGACACCCCAAATTGCACCCCAATATAAGAGATTAACCAAGAAGGGCTCCGAAGGTCTTACTTGAGCCTTGACATGTGTCAAACTTTCAAAAACTTTCAAAATCAGTGCCAACCGCACTGTGTATACGGTTTTCATAATCTCGGTTTCAACCGCTCTGTATGTGCGGTTGCAACCGCACACACAGCACGGTTCACATCAAGGCTTGTTGCGCTGGCGGCCACGTGGCTTCGCGAAGCTTCGGCCGTTAAGCCGCGTGGACAGCACTCAATTAAAGCATAACTGAATTGAACCGCCCTGTATATGCGGTTTGGTCAAATTTGTACATAAACCGCACTTTCAGTGACGGTTGTGTAGAAACCGCACTGTGTATACGGTTTTGGCTGTTTCGAGGCTTTGCGAAATGGCTCGATCTCTGAGCCTTATTTACGCATATTACCTCTCTCTCAAGGACCTAAACTCCCTATTTCACCCTCCGAAACTTGCTGAATTACTCCAATTCAAGCCTTGGAGGAGAATTGGAATAATCTAGAAGGCCTTTTTGGCCTACCCTTGTGACTCTTCTACCCTTGACTTGGCCTATAAATAGAGGGGTCCTCCTCTTGCAAATGGCTGAGAATTTGAAGCTTGGAAGCTCTGTAAGAAGAGGAGAAACTCTGCTGGATTGCTGCCTCAAGTGTTCAAGCTACCTAAGGTAAAGTCCTGATTACATTTCCAGCTTCTTCTTTACATTCCAACTCCCAACTTCTACCTTTCTGTAGTGTAAGGCCAATTTGTGGTTGTTTGCAAGCCCCAAACCCTTTCCAAAGTACCTGGGAATCCTCTCTAGCCCTAAAACGTGAAGAGAGAGCCTTGGGAAAAGGAAGGTGGAATGGATCCTCTAGGCTTAGAACCTACAAGTGATGAAGAGCATGCTGTGTGGTTATTTTGAACCTATGGATGTTTATTTTCTGATGTTTTGCACTTGCTCATGGAGAAATATGTGGATCCTTGCTCTCAGTAGCAAAGGATTCCATCCTTCTCCTAGGGAGTGATTTTCCACATCTTCACACCCACTTTCCACCATTTTTTATCAAAATAGGCTAGATCTTGGATTTCCATGTAAATATGGAAAATCTGAGATCATTGGCCTTAGAGTGAGTTTTTAGAACTTCATGAGAGGGTTTTTATTGATTTTGAGGTTTTGGTCGAATCCACATGCACACATGTACTGGTTTCCTTGTTTCCTCTTCAAAAAACTTCAAAACAGGACAGATCTGTGGCCTGTCTTGGAAGACTCATAACTTCATCCTCCGGATGAATTTTTGAGTAATTCCAAAGACATGTGATAGATGGATGTGTCTACTTAATATCTGGAAATTTTCGTCCACTTACATGTAGCCATTTTTGGACACCATCTCTTCAAAGTTTGTAAGACAGTTCAGCCCAGATTGTTGAACTTGCCGCTTTGATGGTGCACTATTTGCTCAGTTTTAATCCGTTTCCTATGATTCCAGTTTCTGAGTTTTCTTTGGGAAGTCTATTTTCATTTCCAATTGGTTTCAGCAGATTTCAATCTGTTTTGTGCCTTGGGTGCTCAATGGACTCAGAGGTGCTCGCTGGCATAGTCCAGAGCTCATCTGTGGTCTTTTAGGCCTGTTCAAGAGAGCACACAAGTCACATCCGGATAGAGATTGGTGTGAGGTTTTTTTCTTTGGAAAGATGGCACTACATACCACCTCCATACCAATTTTCATGGATTTTTATTGAGCCAAACTCCACGAATAGAGCTTTGAAAATGCCTACTTAACACTTTTTCTGAGTTATAACAGCAGATTTCATATGTGGATTTCTCTCTTGTTTTGGATCGGATTGAGCTGAATTTTCTACTATATACTCTACTATATACCAGTTTTCCAATGGCTTTGGTTTCATTTGATTTGGATTTGAATTGGGGGAGTTATGGTTTATCAAAGCTTTCAAGTTCTTTTGACCTATTTTCTCCAGATTTGCCTTGGCTTGATTTTCTTCAATTTTACTTTGATTTTCCTTCACTCATGAGGTTTTAGAAGTGATGAATCCACAAAGAGAGCCTAAGTTCATTATACTTCTCATGTGGAATGATCACATACATGGTGCTTGTTGTAAGCATCCTTTTGCCCATTTTGTTAGAAAATAATTCTTAGTATGAGCAAGCATATGGTAACCGTCTTAGACGGATGAGTGGGGGTGCCTAACACCTTCCTCCGCTCATAAATAATTCCCCGTACCCAATCTCTGGATTTTCCTTGTATTAGAGCTACTTTGGCTCTATTTGACATCTATGAACCCTTTGGTGTCCATTCACACCTTAAAATGGATGGTGGCGACTCTTATTTTTATCGATCCCCGCGTGACGATAATCGGAAGTCATCCGAGATGACGAATCCATGTCTCACAACTGGCGACTCTGCTGGGGACACTCGGAATTGAGCCATGTCTTTTGCTTGCTTATTCTTTGTTTGATTTTATTGATTGTTTGTTGTTTGGAGTGATTGTAACAAGCATGCTGATTTGAATGCTTCTATAGTTAGAGAATGTGAGACCTTAGGAAATAGGGCATGAGATGTGTGATGCTTTGTTTATGCTCAAAACCATGTTAGGAGACCTAGCTAGTTTTACCATGCTAGGCTACCATGTTTATATGACGAGCATGTTTTGATAAGGATTCTAATGTCATTGAACATGTGATCAGGATTTTTAGGGAGATATTTTGAATATGTCAAAAGCATGCTCACCATAATTGAATACTATTTGTTGTATGATATGATAACATGCCTCCATGTTGGCATGATTGTGTGAATGCATATTTAGATGGAGCATGCTAGGCTTTCTTTTATTTAATTGAATGTTCCCATGCTTATTAGCTTCAAAAATGATCTCTATATCATGCCTTGGTGTGTATGGCTTGCATGGCTGCGAAAAAAGAGTGGCAAGGGTGGGACGTTGTGTTGAATGTGACCCACTTTTTCAAATGCACTTGTGCACCTTTTTTCTTTTTTACACAGCCTACCTATCACCTATAGGAAGTTGAACAAGAATGTGGGTAGCTTGGCGCACCGAGGTCGTTACTTCGGAAAGCGAAAGTGAAAACATTCACCTTAGAGACTTTGAGCCAATGATGTGATGACATGGTGGATCTAGAATTCTGGTCATACACTAGGCTTGAGCTCTAAGTTGCCAATAAGCCAAAACCCAAAACCCCTACGCGAAGGTGGAGAAACACAATTTTGGCCAAAATAAACCAAATGCGAGGGAGAAAGGGCTTGTAATGAGGGAAGGCCGTCTTGCATGGCTCAGGTGCCCGAGGTATGATATGGACACCATCTTTGAAGGTAAAAATGAGTAACAAGGTATTTTCAGTTTCTCCTTGTGATAATCTCCATACTCTGTAAGAATCAGGCTCATGGTGTCCATTTGATTGGGATGTTATTTTCCCAGAAAATTTGTTGTTATCCTAAGATTGGTGTAGCCCTTAGAGAGAGTTCTTTACTCTTCTTAGGTGTCATTCTACCCAAATGTATATAGGAGGCACCTAAGAGTCCAAAAATCCATGCATTGGGTGTCCATTCTGGGGAGGGAGCCTAGGCCCTCCTATGTATGAATATTACTAATCCTTTGTTTTGCAGGAAATTTGTGTGTGGAGAACACCCAGGAGCTGCTGGTACAAAGGGCCTCTTCCTTTTTAGTTTAAAAAATTCTCATTCTCAAGCCCATGGAGGCTAAAATTGTATTTTTATTTTGTTCATGCCCTTGAAGGCCAATTTGTATTGTAACATGTTTCTTTTATTATAAGAGATCTGTTTGTGCATATTTATGGTCTCCTCATGCACCTTCATGAAATTCATGGTCTAAGCAGGCTCTTAATGCCATTTTATGTCCCAAATGCCTAATTTGGGGCAGTCTGGAAGCCACCCCATGGTGAATAATGTGTTTGGGCATCTAACTAAGATAATAAAACCAATTGGAAAAAGGAACAAATCAAAAATCTCATTCTCGGCTAGAAACCGTCCTGAGTATGCGGTTGTCTGCATTTTCGCTGCAACCGCATGTTTCATACGGTTTGAGCCAAACCGTCCTGAGTGTGCGGTTTTAAGCCGAAATCCCATTCTGGCCATACTAATTAAACATTTCTGGGTCCTTTCATCCCTTAGTCATATAAGCAAATGGGCAGGGGCTCCAAATAAGATAAATGGCATTTGAACCATTCCAAATTCACCCAAATCAAGAAGGTTAAGATCATTTTAGGTAATTTTCACCTAAATTGAACAATTAGCTTAACTAAAGGGTGCAAATGCTGAAGTAAAACTTGTTTAAAACAGAAACCAAGTCAAGCACCTTAATTTGGGGATTAAGCTCATGTTGGGCACTTTCTACCTAATTTGAACACTTAATCCCTCTTAAGTGAAGTAAATGGTTTAAAAAGAATTGGTTCAAATAACCAACCTAATCACACTTCAATCTCAAGAATTGAACTTGGAAATCACAATAAGTTCCCAAAACATGTTAAGCTTAAAGTATAATACAATTCATGAAAGGAAGCTCAACTCTTTTAAATGGAGCAAATTCCAACCAAAAATAAGAAATCTTTAGTCATAAAGTATTCAAACTTTTAAGATTTCAACTCATTAGGTCACTAAGAAACCTCTGAATTCCAAGCAAGTGATCAATTAAGGATTCAATAAAATAAAAAAATAAAAAAAAATTTTTTTTTAAATAAATCACCACCTTAAAGATAAAGTGAGTCTCTTTTTAACTCAAAATACCTAAGGCTGGAAATCAAAAAATTTTTAGGCATCAAAAAGCCTTGGAATTTCAGAAAATCAACTCATAGGACTCCTGGAAGCCTGAAATTCCAGACTTTTTCAAAATCTTCATAGGCCTTCTAAAGCCTGAATTTAGAAATTCATAGGACTCCTGGAAGCCTGAAATTCCAGACTTTTTCAAAATCTTCATAGGCCTTCTAAAGCCTGAATTTAGAAATTCATAGGACTCCTGGAAGCCTGAAATTCCAGACTTTTTCAAAATCTTCATAGGCCTTCTAAAGCCTGAATTTAGAAATTCATAGGACTCCTGGAAGCCTGAAATTCCAGACTTTTTCAAAATCTTCATAGGCCTTCTAAAGCCTGAATTTAGAAATTCATAGGACTCCTGGAAGCCTAAAATTCCAGACTTTTTCAAAATCTTCATAGGCCTTCTAAAGCCTGAATTTAGAAACTCATAGGACCCTGGGAGCCTGAAATCCCAGAATTTTTCAAAATCTTCATAGGCCTTCTAAAGCCTGAATTTAGAAAATCATAGGCCCCTGAAAGCCTGCGTAATTTCGGGAGGTTGTGGAAGCCTTAATTCCAAAGCATAAACCCTTGGAAGCTTATGTAATTCCAATGCTTGATTTGACTATGGGCTTTTACCATAGCCATATCATTTTTGTGGGACATGTTGGAGGCCCTAGAATACTCCAACAAAATTTCTGAGGTTTGATCTTTTTCGTATCAATCACCTCGTCTTAATAAGGTTATTTTAACCATAAATACAAAAAGCAAAAAAGAAAAATATATGAATGCAAAGAGAACCCCAGACTCATGTTCACCAAGCCTACATGCATGCATAGGTGTGTAAAGTTGATTTGATGGGATACTAACATTTTTCTCTTTTGTCTTTTTCCTTTTACTAAGGTACTAAGTTCCTACTGCAACCATTGCTCCTCGACATTCTCAGAGATTAAAAGCTGCTACCATGAACCCTGCTGAGGAACAATCCACTGTTTCGGCTGAGGCCTTTGCTCAACTGCAAGAGCAAGTGGCAGGGATGACCAAGCTATTGGAGAATTTGTTGGCCAACCAAGCCGCTCAGGCTCAGGTGCAGGCGCAACAGGCGCAGGCGCAGGCTCAGGTTCACCAGGCTTCATCATCCCACAATGCACCACCACAGGCTCCACCCCAGACTGAACTTCCACCACCAATCCAACCTATCCCACCTCAACCTGAACTCTCTCATCCAAACCCCGAGCCTATCCTGATCCGGGAGGAGGAATCTGAATGTGAGAGGGAAAAAGAGAAAGAAAAGGAGAGACTGAGGGTAGAAGTGGAAAGAAAATTTTTGGACAAACTGGAGTCCATTCAAGAGGAACTGAAAGAAGTGAGGGGGATCAACACGTTGGGTGGTACCAACTTCCAAGATCTCTGCCTGTACCCCGACGCATGCTTACCGGCCAAATTTAAGTGCCCGGACTTTGAGAAATATGACGGCACTGGATGCCCAATGAGCCATCTGAAGCTCTACTGTGGGGCGTTATGCCAATTTGGCCGGGATGATGGCATCCTGATCCAGCTGTTCCAGAGAAGCCTAACTGGGGCAGCCTTGAGATGGTTCGCAACTGTGGACCACGGCAGAATCAGAAGGTGGAAGGACCTAGCTGATGCTTTCCTTGCTCAGTACCGTTTCAATGCAGACATCGTGCCAGATAGGTACGATATGATGAAAATGAGTAAGGGAAGATAAGAGACAGTCAGGCAGTATGCCAAAAGGTGGAGAGAAGCCGCCTCTCAAGTCAGGCCTCCCATGATGGAGCCAGAGATGGTTACCACCTTCATTGGCACACTGGGGCATCCATTTTACAATCACTTGGTGGGTCAGGTTACCACCAGTTTTGCTGCCCTAGTGTTAATCGCGGATCGGATTGAAGATGGAATCAGATCCGGGCGAATCCACGACCATTCTGCCACGACTCGTCAACAGGAGCCAACTTTTGATCCTTCTGCCCAGAAGCAGAAAAATGGGGCAAGAAGGAATGGAGGAAAGAAAGAAGGGGAAATAAACATGGTACAACCCCAACCACCACAGAAACCCATCCAGATCAATATTGCTGCACCTCCACCCAGTCCAGTGCAGCCACAATCGACCTATCAAAACCCTCTTAACATTAATGTTCCTCAGGCAGCAATGCCCAACCAAAAAAGGGTATTCTCAAAAGAGGAGAGAGACACTTGGATGGCGTCCAGAAGGAGCAGGGTCCTTTCCCCTCTTCCTGTGACTCCATCCCAACTTTTGCCATCTTTGTTAAACGCAGGGTATGTCACCCTGAAAGAACCAAATCCGAATGCTTCAAAGGGAAAGAATTTCGATCCCTCCACCACCTGTGAATACCATATGGGTGCACCAGGACACCCTACAGACAGGTGTTGGCCATTAAAACATGCCATCCAGGATTTGATCGATCAGGGAACCCTGTTGTTTAACACAGCTGCACCCTCTCCCGCCAGGACTGACATTGGTCAGAATCCTCTGCCCCAGCATAATGGGGCTGGTCCTTCCAATTTTGTAGGGACCATCTCTTCTAGACCTAGGACTTTTGATCCCTCGCAGCTGATTGCGCCAATAGGGACGTCCGTTAGGGTCTATTTTGACCAGGAAGAGATAGAGGAACAAATCAATGTCATTTCTGGAAATAATGGAAATGGCAAGACCGCAGAGGACATTAATGCCTCTCTAAACCGGGCCGCTTCTCTCATGGCCCAGCTTAATGTAGCCAAACCCCCTCTCATTATTAATTGTAACCATGCTGTTGCTTCCCCACCTACTCCATCATCCAAACCACCTTTGGTCATTAATTATGACCCCACCACCGCTTCGATTACGTCTGTTTCTTCTCAGACCTTAAAATCCTCTCAACCCAAGGCACCAAGGCAATCTTCGCCTCTGGTTATTGAGGTGCCTTCTTCTAGCCTTAATCCCACATCAACTCCTGCACCAAGGTCTCATCTCCAACCCTTGGTATTTAACGTTCCTAAACCCTCCTATTCAGAAACTGCTCTACCTTGGAACTACAGCGAAGGTTATACGACCACTATCCCAGTGGCCGGGAATCAGGGTCAGGAGGAGGTAAACCTCATGACAAGATCAGGGAGGTGTGTGGAAGGAAAAGAACAAGAAAAGAAGGAGACAGAGCAAGTCCAGAAGGGGAAGGCCAAAATAGGGGAAGACACCCCTCAGGTCGACAGTAAGGAGGCAGAAGATCTCCTAAAAATACTGAAAAAAAGTGAATTCAATATTGTCGACCAATTAACCAAGGTCCCTGCCCAGATATCAATACTGGGATTATTGTTTAATTCAGAAAAGCATAGGGACTCATTAATGAAAGTACTCCAGAGCGCCCACGTGCCCAAAACAATTGAGCCAGACCAGCTCGGCACAATGATCGGCCAGATCCTATCTCACAATGTAATAAGCTTTTCAGAAAGCGAGATAAGCCCTGGTGGAGGTTATCACATGGACCCTTTGCACATCGCTGTGCTCTGTAAGGGTAGCATGATAGCCAGGGTCCTAATTGACAATGGGTCAGCCCTAAACATCTGCCCCCTTGTAACTTTTGTGAGGCTTGGTCTGGACCAATCCAAGATAAGGCAGAACGGGAGGATTGTGAGAGCTTTCGATAGCTCCAAAACACACTCCCTGGGAGAGATTGAACTACCAATTACCATCGGACCGAATATCTTTAATATCACATTCGAAGTAATAGATATTCCTGCTGCCTTCAATCTACTTCTGGGAAGGCCGTGGATCCACTCAGCTAGGGCTATACCCTCTACTCTTCATCAAAGAGTAAAATTTATAAAAGGCCAGAGGGTGATAACGGTCCTAGCCAAGAGTCTAGTCCCTCCCGTCATACCACCTGACGTACCTTTCATTAATGTAGAATTAACGGCAGACAAAATTGCCTTTCACTCTTTTCAGTTTGAGATAGTCAACTTCATACCTGGGGGGTGTCTAAAAAATGAGAAGTTGACATGCGCCAATAAGATGGTGGAGAAGGTCTTAAAGGATTGCAATTTCCACCCAGGGAAGGGGTTGGGAATTAACCTGCAAGGAAGGGTGACACCCATAGAGGCACGGAGGCTAGTCCCACGAGTAGGACTAGGGATGAAAATGAGAAGATGGAAGAGGGGACCACAGAAAGAAAATGAGAGGGAAAAGAATCAAGGAAAGTTCCCTCATTTAAGGGAAACTTTCCCGAAGCCCTCTCATACCATTCAATTGGCTCCTCCTACAGATTCCTCCAAGCCTCCGTATTTCAATGACAACCCTTTTAGAAAACCTTTTACCTCAACCCTTCAACCTTTTATCCCCCTCTCATCCACTTTGGCGCCCAAAGCCACGGGTGAGCCTGAGCCACTGCCACAAGAGCAGCAGGATTTCACAGAGGAGACAGGGGCATTCTTTGCAATGACAGAGAATGAAGGAAGAAAGAAAGCAGAAGAAGAGGTTCCTTTTATCGACTGGGCCTCAATCAAGATTCCTGATGAAGTCACCTCTGAACTCAGCCCCGAAGCAGAAAAGGGCAGTTTTTCAAATCCGGTAATGATGGTATCGGATCAAGAGTTTGAGGAAGAACAGGTTTGCACTATACCACCTGTTCCAGAGGGCTTTGTATTGAAAAATTGGGAAGAGACCCCTTTGACGTTTGAGGCTGCATATGGTTGGCAATCAGCTGCGGCCTCCAAAAAAAAACTCCATTAGTGGATTGCCCTTTTCCTGAAGGTTTTAATGAACCTTCATCTTCAGGAAAAGCCTCTCTAGATGGTTCTCAAAAAACCCAAAAAGATTTTTCAATTTTTTCTAGAAAATCTAAAGCTTTCAAAATGGTCCAGACTGCTTATGAGCCATATATACAGACTGAATTAGAGCAAGTTGAATACGACTTCGACCTCGAGCTCGACTTCGACCTAATGGGGATCGAAGAGGAGATCGAGGCCGAAGACGATGACCTTCCAAGAGAAATATCATATCAATTGGAACGTCACGAAAAGGGTATTCAACCTAATATTGAAGAAACCATTTCCACAAACCTGGGAACCGAAGAGGACCCAAAAATTGTAAAGATTGGTGCATGCTTGTCTGGAATGCAGCGGAGGGAAATGTCCCAATTCTTGGCTGATTACAAGGACGTGTTTGCGTGGTCTTATCGGGATATGCCAGGGTTGGATACAGACATGGTTGTACACAGGCTGCCAATCCTGCCAGGAGTAAAGCCTATTAAGCAGAAATTGAGAAGGTTGAAACCAGAATGGACTTTGAAAGTCAAAGATGAAGTGGTAAAGTAGTTTCAAGCCGGGTTTTTGGCGGTGTCCACATACCCAGATTGGCTAGCCAATATAGTCCCAGTTCCAAAGAAGGATGGAAAAGTCAGGATGTGTGTGGATTACAGAGACTTGAACAAAGCAAGCCCGAAGGATGATTTTCCATTGCCACACATCGACATCTTGGTTGATAATACGGCAGTGCACAGCTTGTTCTCTTTTATGGATGGCTTTTCCGGATACAAACAAATCAAAATGGCAAAGGAGGATCAAGAGAAAACCGCTTTCATTACTCCTTGGGGAACCTTTCACTACACAGTCATGCCTTTCGGATTAAAGAATGCCGGGGCAACATATCAGCGAGCCATGACAGCCCTTTTTCATGATATGATCCACAAATAGATGGAAGTCTATGTGGATGATATGATTGCCAAATCATGTGAAGAGGAAGACCACTTGATCAATCTAAAGAGGGTATTTGACCGTCTAAGGAAGTACAGCTTAAGACTTAATCCAGCAAAGTGTGTCTTTGGAGCCACATCAGGGAAATTGTTAGGCTTCATTGTAAGCAGAAGAGGGATTGAGATAGACCCGTCTAAAGCAAAAGCAATCATTGAAATGCCATCTCCTAAGACTGAAAAAGAAGTTAGGGGTTTTTTAGGAAGAATTCAGTATATCAGCCGGTTCATAGCACAACTCACTGCTATTTGCGAGCCGATCTTTAAGCTTCTAAGGAAGAATAACCCAACTATATGGAATGAGGATTGCCAGCAAGCATTCAACAAAATAAAAGATTATCTGTTAAATCCACCTGTTCTAGTACCACCAATCCCAGGGAAACCACTGATTCTGTATCTATCAGTTCTAGAAACATCAATGGGATGCGTATTGGGGCAGCATGATGAAACAGGCAGAAAAGAAAAGGCTATCTACTATTTGAGCAAGAAGTTTACGGATTATGAGACAAGATATTCGTCTTTGGAAAAGACTTGCTGCGCTTTGGTCTGGGCGACTCAAAGGCTTAGGCACTATTTCTTAAGCTATTCCACTTTGCTGATCTCAAGGATGGATCCGCTAAAGTATCTGTTTGAGAAGCCGGCTTTAACTGGTAGAACAGCGAAGTGGCAGCTATTGCTTTCAGAATTCGACCTGACATATGTCACTCAGAAAGCAATCAAAGGTCAGGCAATTGCTGATCATCTAGCTGAGCATCCATTGCCAGATTATCAACCCCTCAAAACGAATTTCCCTGATGAGGCTATCTTATTTGCTGAAGAGGAAGAAAGTGAAGACTCCTGGCAGATGTTCTTTGATGGGGCTGCAAATATGAATGGAAATGGGATCGGCGCAGTATTAGTAAAGCCAGATGGTTCACATATCCCAATCGCAGTGAAATTGAGGTTTCAGTGCACGAACAACATAGCAGAATATGAGGCATGTATAATCGGATTACAAGCTGCTCTGGACCATGATGTTCAAGAACTTGACGTATATGGAGATTCGAGTCTTATCATCTTCCAAACAACTGGGGAATGGAAAACCAAAGATCATAAATTGATCCCATATCACCAATATTTGGAAGAAATAAGTACCAAATTTACTCGAATTTCTTTTAGCTATATGCCAAGGGCTAAGAATCAGTTTGCGGATGCTTTGGCGACATTGGCCTCAATGGTTAGTATTCCAGAAGGGGTAGACATACAACCACTTGAAATTGAAGTCAGAGACGAGCCAGCTTACTGTCTTGTTTTGGAAGAAGCACAAGAAACAGAAATACCATGGTTCCAAGATATCAAGAATTTCTTGGATAATCGAAATTTTCCAGAAAGCGCTAGTCCCACTGAAAAAAGAACAATACAGAAGTTAGCAGGACAGTTCCTTCTAAGTGGTGGGCAGTTATATAAAAGATCTTACAATAATGTTCTACTCAGATGCGTCACCAAGGTTGAAGCAGAAAGGTTGATTGAAACAGTGCACGGGGGAGTCTGTGGGCCGCATATGAATGGACACATGCTCGCGAGGAAAATATTGAGATTGGGATATTATTGGTCTACAATGGAGCACGATTGTTGCCTACATGTTAAGAGATGCCATTTGTGCCAAGTATACGCTGACAATAAGCATGCACCACCCAGTGAGCTGCACAGCATGACCTCTCCATGGCCTTTCTCTATGTGGGGTATTGATGTAATTGGGATGATTTCTCCTAAAGCGTCAAATGGACACCGGTTCATTCTGGTGGCAATTGATTACTTCACAAAATGGGTTGAAGCTACTTCGTATGCAAATATCACAGGAAACCATGTTCTTAAGTTTCTGAAGCACAACATAATTTGTCGCTATGGGTTGCCAAAAGCCATAGTTTCAGACAATGCTTCAAATATTAAGAACAAGGATATGAAGAAGATGTGTGAGCAGTTCCAGATAACTCATCACAAATCAGCCCCTTACAGGCCAAAGATGAATGGAGCAGTAGAAGCGGCAAATAAGAATATAAAGAAAATAATCCAGAAGATGGTGGTAAGCTATAGAGATTGGCACGAGATGTTGCCATTTGCTCTCCATGCTTACAGAACCTCGATCCGAACTTCTACTGGGGCAACGCCGTATTCCTTGGTTTATGGAACAGAGGCCGTCTTACCTGTTGAGGTAGAAATCCCTTCATTAAGAGTGCTTATGGAAACAGAGCTTGAAGAGGTTGAATGGGTTCAGTCTAGATATGAACAACTTAATTTGATAGAAGAAAAGCGGTTGAATGCGCTTTGCCATGGTCAACTGTATCAGAGGAGAATGGCCAGAGCCTACAACAAGAAAGTGAAGCCCAGAGCTTTCCAAGTGGGTAATCTAGTCTTAAAGAAAATATTACCATTTCTGGAAGACCCTCGTGGAAAGTTTAAGCCAAATTGGGAGGGACCTTATGTAGTGAAGAAGGTCTTGTCAGGAGGCGCTCTTATCTTGACAGAAATGGATGGGGCAGATTTTCCTGAGCCAATCAACTCCGATGCGGTCAAACAATATTTCCCTTGAAGGAATATCACAAAGAAATGATCCGAGGCCATTTTTCTTCATCCCTCACAAATTTTAATATCCCTAGATTAAACCAAGTTGAGCCTGTTCGTGTTTTAAAGAACCCAAACTGGAGCTTACAGTCGCGACTGGGGCAGGGTTAATAGAAAAACAAAAAGGGAAATAGCAAAGAAAGGCCAAAAGAAAAAAAAAGAAGGCCAATATTGGGAATGGGGGGTCGCATCCATTATGACTGTAAGCCCAGTTATCCCATTTTAAAGATGTTAAAATTTTGAGCCTATAATAACCTTTTTTTTCATAAACTCAACCCAGCCTTCATTTCGTCCTATCGATCAAGTCCTCGGTGATCTGGGTATATTCCTTCAAGTTCGGGAGGTTGAAAGGGCAATGACGGAATAAATAAGCCGGTCCTAGTGAAAACCGTAACAGGCACTAGGGGCAATATTGGCAGAAAGAAGGCGAAAGAAAAAAAAGAAGAAGAAGAAAGAATAAAAGAAAAGAAAGAAACAAGGAAAAGGTCACCAACCGCACTTGGGATACAGTTTGAACTAAACCGCCCTTTTTCTACGGTTTTGGCAGAAGGGCTATGCAACCGCATATTGAAGACGGTTTTGGCTAAACCGTTCTGAATGCGCGGTTTTATGCAGCAGAATTGAATTGAACAGATTTTCTGCACAGGACTGAACCAGTAGGCTGGGGCAGGCCCCCTGGAAGTGGGAAAGAAACTTGGGGATGAGTCTAAGGGTTCCAAGGGGGACGGATTGGCTTCTTCCTCATTAACTGAAATACCTTTTTTGCCCAACTTACTTCAATTCATCCAACTATATGGGATTAAAGCATCATGGACCAATTTACAATAAAAACACACAAAAATGAAAATTATATTTTGGCCGATGATGAGAAATCAGTGACTTTTCATTAAAACTGTCAGTTTTTACAAGCATATGAGAGTTCTGAGGCCAATAGTATAAAAACCTATTTTGTATTCTCTATCCTTCCACTAGTGGAGTTTCTCTTTGTACAGAAGCATAAAAAAAATACAATAAAAGGGGCTAATCTCTATCCCCTAGCCTTTCCTCAAGCTCCCTGATCCGAGCCGCCTGAACCGCCACAAGCCTTTCAGCCCCCTCTGCATCTGGGTCACTGAGGAATGAGATGACGTCATCTGAGAGGGTCTGCCTGGTCCTCATATCTCTGAGCCTGGCCATGGTTTCATCATGCCGGCGCCATGCAGCTCTCACCTCAAAGCGACGGGCCTGTATCTGCTCTGATAACCGTCTCTCCAAATCTTCCTTCTCCAATCTCAAGGTTCGGGCCTCCTCCACCCATATGAGCTGAAGCCGCCTATGAGAAGCCCGCTCGGTCTCCAAGAGGTCCTCATAGGTAGGACACGGTATAGCAGGAGGATCCACCGGTACAGAAGCGCAGCTCTGCACCTGCTCTCTAATCCAGAAGATATAGTCCTTCTCATGCAATTTGGAGAAGACAAGACCTCTCAAGAAGCAAGCCTGCGACCACTCCTTCAATAACCGGAAGCATAGGCCCATGGTGGCTGGTGTAAGGGGACCTATGAGCTCTTCATATCCCTGAGGTACCAGGATCCCCTGCACCTCCTCTCCAAACTGCCGGATGACCCTCAAAGGCAAGTAGAGCAAGGCAGACTTCAATCCCATGAGCACAGCGAAGTTTTGGTCAGAGAAGCTGATCACTGTCTCGACGGAGGGCTGGTAAGCACCAGGCCATCTCACCTGGTCGTCCTGAAGAGTCCCCAAGAAAGCAAACCATCCCTGTTTGCCGCCATGTATATTGGGACACCCCCTGTTGCTCATCAAAACAGGAACGTCCAATCTGGGGAAGACGCGCCGGGTTATCTCTTCAACCTGACTCAGGTGGTCAAGTAACCAGAGCTGCACAAAACAGGGAAGCATTTCCAACCTTAGAAAATTTCAACTTGGCAATAAAGATTACAATTCAAAGAAAGAGGTTCAGATTTTACCTGAAGTATAGGGGCGTAGGCAAGGAAACTTTTCTGTTTCCTGTGATAGCAGTCAGTCAAGGCCTGGTATATTTCAGCCAGGATCATAGGGGCAAGCCTTTCGCGCTCCCTAACTTGACAGATGACTAAAATGAGGGATAAATCAACCTCGCTATCACCTCGGGGGAATAAAAGTTGATTGACCACTATCAAGGTCAGAGCATTGAACCGGGCCGACTGGTTGGAGCTATTTAACAGCTTCTCAGTCAAAAATGACTTGGATAGGGTCAATAGGGCGTCGGCTTCCCCTAACTCTTTCTTGTTAATCCCTAAAAAGGTGGAGGCTTCCTTTTTAAAGCTCGGTTTGAGAGGTGGGTTAACTACTTTCTTGGAAAAGCTAAGGTTGAGGATGGTTTCAACCTCCTCGACTGTAGGGGTCATCTCTTTTTCCCCAAACCTGAAGATGTTCAATTGAGGCTCCCAATGCCCAATTAGTACCTCTATGATTTCCCATTTTAGAGGAATCTTTGGGATTGAGAGGAGGTGGCCTAGATTGGCAGAGGCCCAATCCATCTCATCTTGAGGGGTCATTGAGGAAACCCACCTCTCATAAAATGTATCTACAATGGCATACCTAGTCAAATTAGGAGGTTTGGACCTAATTTTTGGTCTAGGTGCGGGTATTTCAGGTACGGAAGATGAAGGAGGCGCAGAAGCTGAACCAGAAGCCATTAACGGGCAAAAGTGGATTAAAGGCAGCTAGGAGAGAGAAAATCGCCGAAAAAGAGGGTTTCTGACCTAAGCAATACGTCAAAATGACGTCCTGCCCGCAATTCGCGGCTTTAAAATAACCTAAGGGCAAAAACCGCATACACAGAACGGTTATGCCTGAACCGCACTTAATATGCGGTTGCATTCCCGCAAGGTTTAAAAACCGCGGAATAAGTACGGTTCTTGTACAACCGCCCTGAATGTACGGTTTTTGCACAAAAAGGGGTTTTACTTCTTCCTTTTAATAAGTCGTGTTCCCCAGAAAATCTGTTACCTGTATAACAATTGTAACATGACAAACATACAAAAATAAGCAAAAAAAATCTACAAAAAAGAAACAAAACCAAAAAATCTTCTCTTTTCATATAAACTGCCAATGAATACATCAAGTTTATATACAAATGTCAGATAAATCCTAATCTAGACCTATCTCTAACAGGTCAATCCCTATCGCCTCTACCTCGCCGTCGCTGCCGGATGAAGAAGTGGTCGGAAAAGCGTTGGCTAGCGGGAGAAGAAGGCTCACCAAGCAAGGATGGACCAACAGGAGGCACCGGGTCTGCAGGAGGCGCAGGATCGGTAGAAGAGGCTGAGGCCGGAGCTGGATCCTCCTGGGTCAGGTCCATGAAGCAGGAAACTGAAGTGTCCGTCGCCAAAGGGACCAGCTCTAGAACCCGAGAGTCCTCCGCAGAAGGAGATGGATCTACGGTACCAGCTACGCCGGGAACATCCTCCTCTCTCGTAGGCTCGGCCGCCTCTGGCTCAGCTACACCAGGAACATCCTCCTCTCTCGCAGGCTCGACCGCCTCATGAACCGCGGGAACCTCCAAGTCACCCTCCGCTGGCTCAGGAGCAGTCTCTGGCTCAGATGCAGGAGCGGTCTCAGATACAGGTGCAGCCTCAGGCATCTCGGCTGACTCAGGAACTACACCAACAGAGGTAGCCTCGGCCGCCACCTCAGTCTCTCTCTCAGGAATCTCCACAGCTCCTAAAGAGAAGGACCAAGTGCGAGAACTGGATGGTGAAGGCACCGCATCCTCCTGGAAGACAAAGACAGACTGATCAGAAACAGGAAAGATAAAGAAAAAAATATATATATACAAGAAACTGAAGAAGACAGACCTGAGCTCCTAAAGGCCCCGCCTGGCCCTGGGCACTGGCCAACTGGGCCCGCAAGTCGGCAATGAGAGCGGCCTGCCCCGTAATGATGACATCGCTCTCAGCAATGGCGGCGTCTCTCTCAGCCAGCTGGCGCTCCAGATCCGCATATCGAGCCCGGACCTCCTCTAGCTGTGCCTCCTGAAATAAGATAAGAAGAGAAAAGATATCAGTAAATAAGAAAGAAAGACTAGAAGAATTTACAAGAAAAGGAGGTTCATACCGTGGTGTCATAGAGGCGGATCACTACCCCTTCTATCTCAGTAACTCCACCTCGAACGGGCATGGGCTGCATCAGACAACCCACTGAGACCTGCCCGAACCAGGTATCATAATCACTATCGACTAAAAGGCCATCTCCTGCCTCCCACTCGCCGAAGTGGGCAGGGTCGAATGTACCAGGAGGGATGAAAGGGGCTGTGGCTGGAGGAGCCGCTGGGATCCGGGGCTCACCAGTATGCTGGAAGAAGAAGCGCTCCCCGAGGTACCATATACTGCCCAACTGCCCAATAAAGAATGGGTACCTCTGGCGTCGCTGATCCAGGGCAAAAGCGGCATCCACAAAAGGCTGAAAAGCCAACTCGTCATGCAGGCCGTCCAGACGGGGAACAGATAGCTGAGGGTAAACAAAGAAGAATATCAGAATCTGATAAAAAGGAGAAAAGGAAATGAAGAAAAGAGAGACGGGGAAAGTGCTTACCTCTCTCCTGAAGGTCCTGTCCAGGTGAGCCCTGGCCGACCTAGGGCGACTCTTCTCTGAGTCACGCCTAATCTGATTCCACCGACGGGCCAAGGGAAATGTCCCCTCAGACAAGGTGGAGGTAGGGCGAAAGTGGGCCACATAGACCTGAGCAAAGAACTGAAAAGAAAAAAAAAAGAAGAGAAGAGAAGAAGAAAAAAATAACAAAAGAAAAAAGAAAAAAGAGGTTAAGCAGAAAAAAGAAGAGAGAAAAAGAAAAAAAAAGAGAGAAAAGTAAGGAAAGGAAGAAGAAAAGAATTTATACCTGCAGAAAGGGCCAGAAAAATCTGCAACCCACTCCGGCTCCCCTGGGAGAGGACAGGCCGGAAACTACCCGCCAAAGCCCCGCTAGCAAGGTGCCATAAACCAACTGGCCCCAGGCATAGTCCCTCGCTCGGTGCAGATCACGGAGAAGACTCAAGAAATGAGGGCTGACTGAAGTAGTATCCTCCAAGCAGAAGCAGGAGCCCATCATCAGAAGAAAAAGAAATCTGAAAGCTATCGGGAAACTGGGATGCTCCGCTGCTAAGGTACTGAATCCCCTCTCTATAAATGCCTCCCTCAACCATGTCCGGGAAATACGAGTGATCCTACTCCGATCCCACGCCTCCACGGGCATCTCGTCATATCCCAACAGCTCAGCAATCTCCAAGTCCGCCGGCCGATCCATCTCAGTGATGACATCTCCAGTCATCCTGATCCCGGTAATGAGAGCGAAGTTGGAGGGTCGAATGCCTATCTCCACATCAGGCAGATGGAAGCTCAGGGTCTCCAGGAAAAAGCGCTCCAACAATGCTAAGATCAAGGGCCGATCCTGACGGACGCCGGTGATAATAATGAAAGGGCCAAATCCAAAACGGCCCATCTCTCGGCGCAGAGAGGACGAGCAAGCCCCTACTACATCAGCAAAAAGGGCCCAGCTCCCTCGGAAATGGGAAGAAGGATATCTAAGAGGGATGTCTGCCCTAACGCCTGCCGAAGGATGCGTCGTCAAACTGTGAAGAAGAGAGGTGTCCCGGATCTGATCTGATATCTCTGCAGGAATGGCGACACGAGTCGCCCGGGCCCCTGCCCTACCTCTATGACGGGCTCCCCTACGCTCACAAACCTCACCAGCAGGCTAGAAAGGCGAATAAAAAGGGTTTAAGTTGAATGTGATAAAAGAAAGGCCGGATATTAAAAAGGGAAAGGGAATACCTCTGGGATCGACTCCAGCGAATCCCCAGATGCCCCAGAATCTGAATCTGAAAGCTCCAGACCACTGGGAGAAGAAGGCTCAGGGTCCGGCTCGGCCCTAGAAGAAGATGCCACATCGGCCGGATCCCTCCGAACCCTCGAAGAGGAAGGCTCATCCGCGGGACCCCGAGAAGCGCGACGTGTACGGGCCATCTACAGGGACAATTACAGGGAGAAATTTATTATGTTTCATTGGAAGTTATTTTATTTGCTTTTCGCGTTTCAGTTGATTTTACTATTCTTTAGATTAATCAATTCTACGTGGATTGCAGAAAAAGAAAATCGGAAGAGACACTCCAGAAAGTGCCCGGCTGAACCAGGATCTGATTCTTTTTAGCCTCTATCAATTTCTTTATTATTTCTGTTATACATAAGAATTATATATAAGAAACAAAATTTCCTATATATCCTTCTTATAAACAAAAAAGGAGAAAGAAAGAAAGATTTTTGAAACAAGCTATCCAAAATTTTCAATTTTTCTGATAAGTTTAAATGGCTGTTCTAAAATCCCTAAAGTGTCCAACTTTATTCTACTTTCAGGCTTACTCAAAGCAGGATCACCATAGCAGGAGCTGTCTATACCTATACATACTAGAGATGTTGGATGAAGTTTTAAAGCACAAGAACAAATGCTCAAATTTAGTACAGTTGAACACAACGGTTCGACATAACTAAGGCAAGCCTACAGGTTTTCAATCCAAGAAAAAATCAGGCATTGATTTGCATTGACTACAGATCGGAATAGGCCTAGAAGCATGAATAAGGGTAAATTGCATGCTAAATGAGATCGAGTCGGCTAAGAGTTGTTTCAGGCATACAAAAGCATGTTCTTCGTAACAGGGTAAGCATGTCAAGTGTTATGTTGCTGCAGAAAAGAAGTCCTCAGGTTGATGAAAAGCGAATATTCAACAAAAGGGTAATACTCAAAATTGAACAAACAGAAGTATAGCAATCAAGAAAGAAACAAGCATAGGGAAATAAGGTTTCAGTTAAAGACAAAGCAGCACAAGCCAAGTTCTAATACAAACTGATTCAAGAAATGGGCAAGTATAAGGTTTGGGGATTTTGTTCGGTCAGAAGCAAATCTGAAATCAAGAGTTCAGTTCAATCAATAACCAGAGTCAAAATCATGCTGGGAACAAACTCTTTCAAGTAGCAAACACATGCACAGATTTTCGGATCAAATATTCTCAAATGTGTTCGGCCACTTACTTGTTCAGGTCGACAAGAGAAGACTGGACAGTGTTTGTCTCACCAGAGCTTCGAAAGCAAATAAAATTGCCACCAACGAGGATGGAAGGAGATCTGAGTGTGGCAGAAATGTGAAAGCGAAGAATCACAGGCGGCAATGAGTGAGCTTTGGATGGAAGACGCCCGTTGCAACAGTTCGCCGGAGAAAACAGAGTTCACCGGAAAGGGCAGAAACCGCCGGAGAGCAGAGAGTCTTGCCGGAGGAGGTGTCTTCGTCGGAGAAGAAGAAGGAAGAAGACCGGAGGGAAACCACGGTCGCCAGAGAGAACGCAAGGGTTCGGGGGAGTCAAGGGTTTTGCGAGCAAAGTGAAGCCAGTCGCGGTCGCGTTTATATGCAACCTAGAAAACCGCACACATAGAGCGGTTGGTATTAATATTGTCGAAAACCGCACATACAGCACGGTTGAAATTGAAAATGCTAAAAACTGCATGTTCAGTACGGTTGGCACCCAAAAATGAATTTTCAAAACTTTTTCAATCTCTTTCAAAGGATCTGTGTCCAGGGCAGTTGTGAATTGCAAGAAGAACCATCCTATCAACTTTTGCTTTTAAAATTTGCTCAAATCTCACTTCATAGCCACGAGTACTCTGTGAGAGGCGAGGAGAGGTTTTGACCCTTAAGGTTAGGGACTTTTCATCAAATCCTTTAAACAAATTCTTTTTTTTCAAAAAACCATATTGGAGTTCTTGCAGCTCATAATCAAATGGACACGATCCTGAGAGGTGCAATTTGCGGGTCTTTTGCTCTCCGCTGTCAATTGATTCCAATCCCAGCGAAGAGGGGGCAGTTGTAGACACCCCAAATTGCACCCCAATATAAGAGATTAACCAAGAAGGGCTCCGAAGGTCTTACTTGAGCCTTGACATGTGTCAAACTTTCAAAAACTTTCAAAATCAGTGCCAACCGCACTGTGTATACGGTTTTCATAATCTCGGTTTCAACCGCTCTGTATGTGCGGTTGCAACCGCACACACAGCACGGTTCACATCAAGGCTTATTGCGCTGGCGGCCACGTGGCTTCGCGAAGCTTCGGCCGTTAAGCCGCGTGGACAGCACTCAATTAAAGCATAACTGAATTGAACCGCCCTGTATATGCGGTTTAGTCAAATTTGTACATAAACCGCACTTTCAGTGACGGTTGTGTAGAAACCGCACTGTGTATACGGTTTTGGCTGTTTCGAGGCTTTGCGAAATAGCTCGATCTCTGAGCCTTATTTACGCATATTACCTCTCTCTCAAGGACCTAAACTCCCTATTTCACCCTCCGAAACTTGCTGAATTACTCCAATTCAAGCCTTGGAGGAGAATTGGAATAATCTAGAAGGCCTTTTTGGCCTACCCTTGGGATTCTTCTACCCTTGACTTGGCCTATAAATAGAGGGGTCCTCCTCTTGCAAATGGCTGAGAATTTGAAGCTTGGAAGCTCTGTAAGAAGAGGAGAAACTCTGCTGGATTGCTGCCTCAAGTGTTCAAGCTACCTAAGGTAAAGTCCTGATTACATTTCCAGCTTCTTCTTTACATTCCAACTCCCAACTTCTACCTTTCTGTAGTGTAAGGCCAATTTGTGGTTGTTTGCAAGCCCCAAACCCTTTCCAAAGTACCTGGGAATCCTCTCTAGCCCTAAAACGTGAAGAGAGAGCCTTGGGAAAAGGAAGGTGGAATGGATCCTCTAGGCTTAGAACCTACAAGTGATGAAGAGCATGCTGTGTGGTTATTTTGAACCTATGGATGTTTATTTTCTGATGTTTTGCACTTGCTCATGGAGAAATATGTGGATCCTTGCTCTCAGTAGCAAAGGATTCCATCCTTCTCCTAGGGAGTGATTTTCCACATCTTCACACCCACTTTCCACCATTTTTTATCAAAATAGGCTAGATCTTGGATTTCCATGTAAATATGGAAAATCTGAGATCATTGGCCTTAGAGTGAGTTTTTAGAACTTCATGAGAGGGTTTTTATTGATTTTGAGGTTTTGGTCGAATCCACATGCACACATGTACTGGTTTCCTTGTTTCCTCTTCAAAAAACTTCAAAACAGGACAGATCTGTGGCCTGTCTTGGAAGACTCATAACTTCATCCTCCGGATGAATTTTTGAGTAATTCCAAAGACATGTGATAGATGGATGTGTCTACTTAATATCTGGAAATTTTCGTCCACTTCCATGTAGCCATTTTTTGACACCATCTCTTCAAAGTTTGTAAGACAGTTCAGCCCAGATTGCTGAACTTGCCGCTTTGATGGTGCACTATTTGCTCAGTTTTAATCCGTTTCCTATGATTCCAGTTTCTGAGTTTTCTTTGGGAAGTCTATTTTCATTTCCAACTGGTTTCAGCAGATTTCAATCTGTTTTGTGCCTTGGGTGCTCAATGGACTCAGAGGTGCTCGCTGGCATAGTCCAGAGCTCATCTGTGGTCTTTTAGGCCTGTTCAAGAGAGCACACAAGTCACATCCGGATAGAGATTGGTGTGAGGTTTTTTTCTTTGGAAAGATGGCACTACATACCACCTCCATACCAATTTTCATGGATTTTTATTGAGCCAAACTCCACGAATAGAGCTTTGAAAATGCCTACTTAACACTTTTTCTGAGTTATAACAGCAGATTTCATATGTAGATTTCTCTCTTGTTTTGGATCGGATTAAGCTGAATTTTCTACTATATACTCTACTATATACCAGTTTTCCAATGGCTTTGGTTTCATTTGATTTGGATTTGAATTGGGGGAGTTATGGTTTATCAAAGCTTTCAAGTTCTTTTGACCTATTTTCTCCAGATTTGCCTTGGCTTGATTTTCTTCAATTTTACTTTGATTTTCCTTCACTCATGAGGTTTTAGAAGTGATGAATCCACAAAGAGAGCCTAAGTTCATTAGACTTCTCATGTGGAATGATCACATACATGGTGCTTGTTGTAAGCATCCTTTTGCCCATTTTGTTAGAAAATAATTCTTAGTATGAGCAAGCATATGGTAACCGTCTTAGACGGATGAGTGGGGGTGCCTAACACCTTCCTCCGCTCATAAATAATTCCCCGTACCCAATCTCTGGATTTTCCTTGTATTAGAGCTACTTTGGCTCTATTTGACATCTATGAACCCTTTGGTGTCCATTCACACCTTAAAATGGATGGTGACGACTCTTATTTTTATCGATCCCCGCGTGACGATAATCGGAAGTCATCCGAGATGACGAATCCATGTCTCACACTCTCCACGTGTTATTATATAATTGGAGGGTATAGTTTAATTCCATGGTTTTCGCGATCATGGAAACATCTTGGTGCTTTCTTGATCCTTTCCATTTACTCAAAAACTTAATAATCCCTCAAAAACATTTAAAGTATTGAACCATCATTTCAGTATAATATTTCCTTTTCATGGAGATAAACATTTCATCCTCTAATTGGGTTATCTTGATCATATGTGCTTTCATGGCTGAAGTGTTGGTGTTAGATGCATCTGATATTGCTTACAAATTTTCATTTTAATAATCATTAGAGACCATTTCAAGTTTTGGTGATAATTCAGAATTTCTTTAATGATCATCAATCATCAGAAAAACCCATTAAAAGCATCTGATTTTGCTGATTCTTGTTGTGATGGAGACAGTCAATTCGGATGGTGTGTCCTCAATCACTTTGAATTAGATCTCATTTTCTTTTAGTTGCTTTCACTTTGATTCTAGCAAGATTTCAAGCTGTCAATATGCCATTTTAACTATGAATTAAGCTAAGCCTAAGCTAGATAATTAATTAGGCTCGTGACTAGAACCTAAGATTTCAACTATCCAAAGTTTTTATAGACAAGTGATCAAATAATCCCCAAAATATGGAAAAGAAAATAACAAGTATATGATATACGTAACCTGTTGACGAGCAAGGCAGCGAGCGCGTCGGCTACAAGCAAGGCAGCGACAACAACGGCAACGAGCAAGGCAGTGACATCGACGACAATGAGCGACGGCAACAAGCAACTAGTGATGGAGACGAGCGACGGCAAGGAAGGGAAGTGCGACAGCCACGAAGGGAAGTGCGACGGTGGCAAAACCCTTAGAGTAAAACGAAACACAGTAAAGAATGAAAGGGGGTGCGTCGGGTGGGAAATTAGGTTACATTTTCAGCGGCGGTACAAATTTACCGCCGGTAATTAATATATTAGCGGCGGGAAAAATATTCCGACGCAAAACAATATTCCGATGTAAAACATTAACACCGGCGGAAATCTTACTGCCTGTGAAGACACATGAAAGCTATTACCGGCAGTAACAATTTTACCGCTGGCGTTTCATTTTCACTAGCGGTAAATTACCTCCGGTATATACATTTTCACACCATACTTTCGCGCGCCATCCTTCTTTTGCTTTGTTTTAACTTTTAAAGGCACGCTATTTGTATTTTTAGAGGCGGGTTTTACGTACCTCCGGTAAAGGTCCGTTGTCTAAAATCCTTTGTTTTGTAGTGACAACTCTACTTTTATTAGGGTTGGGCTTGGGCATGATTTCCAAGCCCAAAATCAGGGCCGGGCCGGGCTTGGGCAAGCCCTAAAGTACTTATATATGCTCTTAAGCTTAGCCCAAACCCGGCCCAGCCCGATAAATTGCCACCCCTAGATGTCACAAAGTTCTATGAGATCAATCACCAAGAAATTGGAGGGTTTATTTCATTGACCTTAACTGAAATCAGAATTTCTCATAATTTCAATAAGATTTAAGACACTGAATGTATGAAATAAGGATGCTACCCTTATGCTAGAAATTATGGAGCCACAAACAACAATGAAAATGTATTTTTAGGATAGGGAATGAAAACCTAATTTTTCTTCTTCCTTGTATTTTGATAAAGTCAACTGTCTATATCCATGTCAATAGACAGAGAAATAAAAGATTGATTATCTAAGAGGCAAATAAAACAAACGTTTTAGAAAATATTATCTCTAAAATAGTTCTCTGAGTGAGATGAAAAAGAAAAAAAAAATTAAGAATAGCGAAAAAAAGTTTCAGTTTTCTTCTATATGCTTAAGTTTCTTTCTATGTTATTTGAAATTCCTAGAATGAGTCTCTTTTTCATTTATCCTGTGAAATGTACTGGTAATACATACGTTAGTGTTATAATGCTAAGTTATCTGTTTCCAGGCATTGGAAAAGTCCAAGTTTGAGAAGTTTAATATCCAAGAAAGCTCATCCCCCACTTCAGCTTCACATAAATCCTCAGAACAGAAGTATATGTGATTGGGACATCTAAGAGTCACCAGATTTCAGATCTTTTATCTTGTTTTAGTAAACAAAAATAAGATAAAAAGCTTGATCACGTTACCGTTATGACTTTTAACCATATGTAAGAACCCATTTACCTATAAACAAAAAAGTGAAATCAAATTAATATGTATGCTGAAGTGACTAACCTCTCCAAACAATGGAAGAACAAAATATCCCATGTTGGTGGAAAGGGAAAAAGGCTCTTGATTTAGTAGTGAGCATTTGCCTTTCCCCATTTTTTCACCAATAGTCCCCACAAGAACAAGTCCCAGATTCAAAGTGGTGAAACCGGTTCCGATCTCTCACCACTATTTTCCTCTTTGTGATCTTTGCAATCAGCTTGATCATTGAGTGACAATCATTGCATATCCTCAAGTTCTTCACAATCCGCATTGTGGTTCCTGGTTCAGTTGAGATTAGCCCATAGCAGATGGCAAGCCTCTCACTGTGGATTGCCAGAGCCCATTCTTTCACCTGATCTTCAATGTCCTGTAAAACCACATCTGTTTCAGGAGAATAACCTTCTAATCTCAAAAGTTCATTCAATTCTTCTAATTTTCTATAGATTTCTACTCTTTTGGGGTGCCTGAGGTCCCCCAAAAGGAATTCATGGATCTCATTCTTCACTTCAATTGAACTACAACCAGGTTCTTTCTCGATTCCTCTTTCCCTCATTTTCACTCGCACCTGTGCAGCCTCCTCCCATTTCCTTGCTGAAGCATAGGCATTTGCCAGAAGAACATAAGTTCCTGAATCTGCAATCCCACCATCTACCGATATTTTTGCAATCCTTTCTCCCAATTCTAGGTTTCCATGGGTTTTACATGCACTAAGCAGAGCTCCCCACATAATATTATCTGGGGCTATTCTCATTTTATCAATGAAGTTATATGCCTCTTCAAGGCGACCCACACGGCCCAGAAGATCCACCACGCATCCATAATGCTCAATTCTTGGCTCAATCCCATAATCCTTGCTCATGGAGTGAAGGATTTCAAACCCCAAATCAACCAATCCTCCTTGACTACATGCATTCAAAACACCAACAAAGGTAACATCTGTTGGTCTCAACCGCTGCTTCAGAATTCCATGAAACACCTCAATAGCTTCATCACTCTTCCCATGAATAGCAAGTCCCACAATCATAGAATTGTAAGTCACCACATCTCTGTCTTTCATTCCAATAAATACTACACGCGCCTCATCCAAACTACCACACCTTGAATACATATTAATCAGTGAAGAACCCACAAAAGTATTGACCTTAATCTCATACTTCCTCACATAAGAATGCACCCACCTCCCAAGCTCTAATGCCCCTAACTGAGAACAAGCAGATAGAACACAAACAATGGTTACTTCATTAGGTCTCACATTCTCCCCCTGCATTTGTCTGAAGAGCTCCAAGGCCTTGTTCATCTCTCCATTCCTAACGAGGCCATTGATCATCGCTGTCCAACAAACCGTGTCCTTCAGAGAGACTCGGTCAAAGATTTCACGTGCCTGTTTCATCAACCCATGATCAAAATAACAAGAAATCATAACCGTAGAAGCAACAGCATCACCCTCAGGCATTTCATCAAACAACTTTTGTGCGTCTTCAAATGACCCACATTTACCATAAAATTGGATGAGCTTCATCCGAACAGGCCTATTCGAACCAAATCGGAGCTTCAAAACTCTGCCATGAATTTCCGGGCCCTCTTTAAGGGCAAATTTAGATCCACAGGCTTTCAGTACGGAACCAATCGTATATGGGTCAGGTTCAACAGATTCGGAAACCATTTGAAAGTATACCCAGATAGCATCTATGTAAGAACCGGTGGAGACATGCCCATCAATGAGAGCTGTGTATAGGTAGACATTAGGGTTGTCAATCTGTTCAAAAATCTTGGAGGCATAATTCATGGATTTGTACTTGGAGCAGAGACAAAGCAGCTCAAAGAGCATGAAGGGGTCTTGTCCATGGCCGTTTCTGATTATTTGGGCGTGTATCTGAGGGATTTGGGTGCTGTTCTCTAATCTCTGCAACAGAGATCTGATCTGAATTCGAGAATGGGGGTTCTTACAATTGGAATTCGAATTTGAATTTGGTGCCAAATGAAAGGCCCCCACAACGGCTAGCGAAGAAGTCATAGAGAACGTTTGTCAGGGATACTTTAACCTTCTTTGTTACGGGCTCACATCGTCTGTCACGTTAGGCTGCTGCTGAAACTGCTGCTTGAATCGGATGCTGCCGCGTGCAGGACATGGCAGCGCCTCGTTAACGTTCCTCAGCTCCGTTAAAATCAAATGAGCGGCAGCCCATTTTCGTCATCTCTCTCTCGTTCTTGAAAAAATTTGGTCTTCACCAGAAAGCAGTTATCTTCTTCTTCCTACGTCTACAACAAAGCCCATACGTTCTTTGCATGAGCCCCTTATGTTGCAAAAAAGAAAAAAAAAACAAATAAGAAAGACAAAAACTTACAAACCAGCAAGGGTGAGATTTCTATCTTCTTTCTCTCACAGAAGATAGAGAAATGGGTTGGGTGCTCCACTGGCAGAAGAGAGAGAATGAAAAGAATTTTCTTTTCGTTTTTCAACTAATGGCAAGGGATATAGACAAAGAGCATGAGATTCAAAAACCTGGGCATAAAAATGCTCAGAGAGATAAAGCAGAGATGGTCTTTCGAGAGAACACCAAAACACAACGGGGAAGAGAGAGAACCAGCTGTCCTTGTTCTGGTAGTGAACTGAGAGAGAAACCCCCGAGAAGGAGAGGAACGAGAGAGAGAGAGAATCAGTGAAGCAAAAAAAAAATTTAGAGAAGCAACTATCTTCTGTCGCAGTCAATCACGAACCAGCACCCCTCAATATGAAAAATCCCTCCCTTTTTGCTGAGATATAAGCCTAATTTTAGAGAGTTTTTCAATCTCCCTCCAATCCTTTTTCCCAAAGAGCCTGAAATTTTGCGTCCTTCACTTCAAAATTCCCATTTTTCAATCTCCTCCAACTTTCTAAATCCCTCTACTATTGCTCCAACCTCCTCCTAATGGATTCATTTCCAATGAGAGAGAAACTTGCATTGAACGAGAGATAACTTGACATCGAAATGTCATTAACACAGATTCTAACGAGAGAGCACCTCGCATCGAAATGGCGTTAACGCATTTGAAGATTCTCTATCGAATGTATTAACCGAGAACGAACCACAGAGAGAGGCTCCCAAAATGAATTCCCGCCTCATTTTCCTCCCCGCCCGTTCGTCTTGCGAATGCTCTTGCAAATGACCGGTGCGGGACACGCGTCCAACCTCCCTCTCTCCTCTTTCAAACGTCAACGTTAGTTTTAAGCCGGGTTCGAGCCGGTAGGTCGATTGGAGCCGCGTTCGAAAAGTCATTCATTCGAGTCGCATTCGTTAATAAACACTTTCTCTCTCTCAGTCTCTCTGCAAAGTAAACACTATCAATCTCTCTGCAAAGTGGAACCTTCATTCGAGCACCGTTTTGAATTGAATTCGATTGAGAGTGTCGAGTGATGACGTATAATATGGAAGAAGACGGTGCTGTTGTTCCGGAGCTGACGCTGCAGATGAAGGATGGAAAAGGAAATTATATGAAATTAGGAAACTCAAATCATACGGGAGCTGAGGAAATGGGAGGACCGGAGGCTCCATGCCTTAGAAGGAGAAAACCCTTGTGGTTTCTCGTGAAAGCAATTTTACTTTGTGCGTTCTTGGCTGCACTGGTCGTAGTTTTCATCAAATGGGTTGGTCCGTTCTTCTTGAATAAGGTTGTTATTTTATGACGAAGTCAGCTACATTTACTTTTTGAACTCTGGGTGATTCATGCTTGTCTATGGATGCTGTTGTTTGCAATCTATATTTTCGGAATCTCTGTATGTCAGCAATACTAATGCTGTTGCTATCTTTGGGAAATCTCTTCAAAATAGTGATTAATTTTTGAAGATTTATTTGGTAGATCTCCTATAATCAACAGGAGTTCTGCTGATCATATATTTTATTTTGTTTTGTTTTTTATATCTGTGATTATGTAGGAACTTAAATCATTTACGAGGAATCTGTTAACGGTTTGAAATTTGTTATGAACGTTCATGGTGAAAAATTAGGGTTCTTGATACGGTGAAACTTTTTTTTTTTGGGGGGGGGGGATAACCTACTTTTTCCCCTGGTTTTCAACCAAGTGTATTTGACCTGTTACTTGCATGTCCATTTTACTAATTTACTTGGGCACCCTTGATCACAATTTTATGGCCATGATTGCAAAATGCCTATTGTTAGTACTTTATATGCATGCCTTCTTGCTTTTAGGTTTGAATTATATTTTCCACTACTAGACTGTCAGGATGGTGACTACAGAACCGGGCCTCATATTTTCTCTCCATTTATATTGAAGCAACACCAAGATAATCCATATTATTTGGAGAAAATTTTGATCCCATACAGCAGCAGAGCATATGATTTCTGGATGGCATATTTTGCCTTGGAGTTATGGTTATTTTACCTTTCTCCTCCTTATGGTTCTGGACAGGTTATGTGATACTTTCTATTTGTCATTTTAAATGCTTTAGTTGGGTAGTAGTTCAGATGAAAATATTGTAAATTTGCGCTAGGTCAAGTTTCGAGGAGATTAGATGGACCAGGCTTTGTTTCTTTCACCCAAAGGAAAATGCATGCTGGTGCTTGTGAGTTTTCTGTATGTTTGATTTTAACCTAAATTCAGTAAAATCTGAAAAGAATGTCCAAAAATTAGCCAAATCTGCTAAAATAGCATACCAAGATTTTTAGCTGAAAATTACTTTTCAACTTATCTTTATCACATCCATTACATTTTGTGCCTCACAAACTGTCTCCCTGTTTCATCGATGCCAATTGCAGCTCCCTCTTCCTCTCCTGTCACGGGCACTAATCACATTTCAGCAACTACCTCTGCATTGGTGCCGACTTACTCAAGCACTCGGTGCAATCCCCTCTCTTCCCCTTCTGATGGTCCTTTCTCTTCTATTAAAGTTAGAATTAATTTAAACTAAAAATTATAATTCCGTTACTGCTTTTTTTTTTTTGATGAAATTCCTTTACTGCTAATTGTCTCTCATAAATGATATGTCTCTCTTTGTCTGTCTCTGTCCATGTCTCTTGCCTAGTGTTAGAAACCAGATCATGCATTGAAATTACAAGGATGTGGGCAAAACGGGTCTATTCAATTTGGTTTTCATCGTTGATGCCTTGTTCTAAATATTACTACCGTGATTTGGTTCACACATATTTAATAACAAAGCTCGAACCAGTTTTACTGACCGATCTTGCCTGATTTAGAACATTGATACTATCATTTAACATAGTTGCATTTTATTGTTGAATTCATAGAAGTAGATCTTTCAGAACTTGGTAGAAGCGTATCTTCTCCAAGGACCTACATTTTATTGCTTGCATGTCTACTCGGTGTTCTAGTTATGGATGTTAAAAGATGCACAATAACTCTGTCATATCCTAAATGTTAAGTTACCATGTGAAATAAATTTTCAAGTTAATTTGGTTTAGGTTGACTTTGAACTTATACTGATACGCATCTTCAATTCAAAGAAATTTGTTTATTTTGGTTTAGGTTTTTTTTCTTAAATTTTGTTTCTTAAAATTGTTTATAAGGTTTATATTCTGCTTATTTTATCTTTTATTTCTAGGCAATTAAAAGAAACTGGTAATTGCTCCTTTTTTTTTTAGCCTTTCATAATGTTATGCTCACTTGACATTCATGAGATACTTTGGGTCCACAAAAGGGGGAAAAAATAAAAGAAGAAGAAATACATTGGGCCTTCTCTAACTCTGCTCACTTATTTCAGTGGGATTTTGATGAAAACGCTGGCAGATGCATCACAAGAACAGCAACCCCTCACAGCACTGCAGATCATCTTTGATGTCATTGGGTTTTGTGTAACCCTAGTTGCTACAATCATGATTGGAGCTACAACAGGAAGAGGAGCCACCACAGGAGTAGATCTGGTTCAACCCCACGAACACGTCCCTCTGTGTAACTGAAGGAAGTCATATCTTACTCGGCAAGGTTTGGGGTTATATGATTCAAACCATTCGATTCTTAAAATTGCTCACGTATAGGCAAAAGCAATGTATATAATACGTAAGGTGTAGTTGAGTGTTGGAGAAGAGGGGATTACTGCTATGGGTCAGGTTCAACAGATTCGGAAACCATTTGAAAGTATACCCTGATAGCATCAATGTAAGAACAGGTGGAGACATGCCCATCAATTAGGGTTGTCAATCTGTTCAAAAACCTTGGAGGCATAATTCATGGATTTGTACTTGGAGCAGAGACAAAGCAGCTCAAAGAGCATAAAGGGGTCTTGTCCATGGCCGGTTCTGATTATTTGGGCGTGTATCTGAGGGATTTGGGTGCTGTTCTCTAACCTCTGCAACAGAGATCTGATCCGAATCCGAGAATGGGAGTTCTTACAATTGGAATTCGGATTTGAATTAGGCGCCAAAGGAAAGGCCCCCACAACGGCTAGCGAAGAAGTCATTGCGAACGTTTCGTAGCTGAACGTTTTCGGTTAATCTTCCGTTTCATCCTCGATAGTCGCGATAACTCGCAACTCTCGTTTTCTAAAAGTTAAAATGGAAATCTTACATCTGAAACCTTCTTTTTAAAGGGAAACAGCAACGAGGATGAATTAATGTTATGTGTTTTTTTATCTTCGTGCTTGATGTGGATACAACTCACAGATCTGCTGGAGCCTAACGCTGGAAGATTAATTGGAGCTTTCACAGATCTTCACCCATACGTTCCAAATTTATTATCGACTACAATCAAATTAATTACTGGATACAACTCACTCATTAAAAATACAACATAGTTTAGCATAGGATACAACTCAACTCTTGTTAGGTACAACCCAATGTATATATCATAGGGTATTCAACTTATCATGGGTACAATCTCATTCATCATGTGGTACAACGGGTATAATCCATTTCATTATGATAGGTTGGTATGACGAATGAGTAAGACACGTGGCGAAGATCGGTGGATGCTCCAGCCGATCTTCCACGTAAGAGGTTCTAGCCGATGTGAGGGCCCACGGCAGGAGGTGCATATAACCCCTTATATTTTGGGGACCCGCCATTTATTTTTTGGGAGCCCCATACTTCATATGAGGGGATGTATACACTCCACGCTATAGATGATGTCTATTGAAATTTCTAATCCAATTTGATGTTAGGGGATAGGGACAAGTAAAAAAATTGCATATAGAGCTGAAGAAGAGAGCATGATTGTATCTGTAAGTAGGGGTAGGAATGGCAATGGGACGGATTCCGATAAGTGAGCACTATTGAACCCAAACCTTGCGCTCTCGAAATTTAGGTAAATACCAAACCCTAACCTGCACTTATCGGGTTGGTAATGGGCGGGATAGGTTTGACCTTGGTTGAAGTATAAAATGTAGTTTTTTTTTTTCATAAAAATAATATTTAAAACATATCAAAAAATAATATTTAATTTCAGAAGACCGGGTTTGGGGGTTGGGACGAGTTGGGAAAACCTCAACCCAACCCTAACTCTAATTTAGCCATACTAGACCCTAACCATTAGGGGTGGGTGAGTTATGCATTCGGCCCGCTCCATTATCATCCCTAGTAAAGCTAAGCCATATAGACTAAGCCATATAGACAAGGCCCATAGGAAGGCTTATGGAATAGATAAAGAGACTCTGAAACCAAAAAGGCTCCTGTTAAGAGATCCAGCCCACAAAAAGGATGTTTGTACCTATTCTTCCCTCCAGATAATCTCTACAACATTGACTGAGCAGATATTTGTTACCTTTTGGGAATAATTTACATTTGTTCTTGTTGTTCTCTCTTTAGCATTATCAAAATGGTCAATTGACTTCTTTTTGAATGGATTCTTTGTTGGGTGTTGTGGAAATCCTTCAATTGGGACTCTTTTTCTAGGAAGTCCTATACTTAAAAGGACAATTTTCTCAAGGGTTCCAAAAATTTTCAACATTTATGACCATTTTCACAAAACATCTGTCCCTTATTGTTTCCTACCATCACTACTTTATATCAAAAGTAGTGATGTTACTCTGATAAAAGCCTTTGGAAGGAGGAATATGGAGCCCACCCCATGGCGTTAACTTCACATCCAAAGTGATCCAATTTAATAAAAGAAGGAATACAATTTACTAATACAATTAGATCCCATTTTGTTTATGATCAAGAATCATTAGGTTTTAATATCAATGGAAACAAGGTTGATGGTTATTTTTAGAAAAAGTTGTTGCTCCTTTGACAAATTGCATTTATTAAAGAAGTGGTTCCATCCAAAATAATTTCACCAACAGCCCAAGACATATAGGCCCCACTTCATGGTCATTTGAAAGCTACACAATTGGGCATTAGCTAAAGTCTTAACTTCCATTATCAATTATGATATATTTATTAGCAGAGTAATGGAGGCACTTATCCATTTCAATATTAAATAAAAAAAACATAAAAGTTATTATAAATTATACTGATTATATAATATTTTAAAGAAGCACGATCCACTACTCAAAATACACATTTCAAAGAGAAACTACCAAAGATTTAGAGTTGCATAGCACAAGCCAGTTAAGGAAAAGCCACGGAGACTTTCAAAAGACTGATAGAAAAACAGGGGTTTACTGTAATCAAAAAATAAAAAAAGGTTCACAAAAGTGTGGCTCCATCAGTTTTATTGCTTTCTAAGCAACGTTATTGAAAGAGACAGACAGAGAGAGACAATCAGCCATTGAAGCGTAACAAATAATAAGAAAAGCTTAATTGGAATCCATTATCTCGGGCCACGTAATTGTTTGAATATCCCCAGATCAAATCACATAAACAAGTCATGTAAATGACTTTAGTTTTTTTCTTGATGACAGCACCAGGATGGTACTTGACAAAACGGTGACTGTAATCAGCAAACCATAATGCAGAAAACCGTGGGTGTCCCCTTAAGACTCCTTGGGACAGATCTTAATGGGATGTCACAAACAGGAACATCCTTTGATGGTTTTCTTCTGAAAGAACTCAAAATGGCCAGTTTTGATGATTTCTTCAGACCCCAGAATTGTTTCTCACATGGACTGGGTCAACCATTTCAACTTGAAAGTTTGATATTGCTTGCTATCTCCACCGTGTTGGCTCAGAAGTTTCTTGTAAGAAAGCTCTCTCTCTCCCATAAACCAGACGGTCCCAGTTATGAAAATGTGCCTCCAGTTGGCACCAACTCAGATATTAAGTGAAAAATGCCTTTCACAAGCCAAAAATCTTTAATAGAAAGTTGTTATTTGGGTGGGATTTCACCATCTTTCAACGTGAAAGGTCACAGGCTTTGCCACCTACCAATGCACGCCTTAGATGTTGGTCAAGACTTGGGGTGTCATATATCAAGTTTGTAAAGAAATTCTCTATCATATGAGCCTTCAGTTCTCCCCCTGTTTCCCGGTCACCGGATACCCCCGGTGTACTCATTGGCAACCGATTTCCTCTACGAGGAAATCCTGTTTGGATTCCTCTTGGGAGCGCCTGCGGACGCGTGCCTCAGCCCTTCGTTCGGCTCAGTTTTTAGCCGGCTCCGGATCATGCCCGGGTATGCTAGAGCTGTCGGTGGCTCATTTGCTTCACTGCTTCACGTGGGCGTTACCGGACGGGATGAAGCCCAGCGAACTCGTCATGGGGGATGTATTTGGACTCACTGCTCCCCGGGAGATTCGACTCGTTGCAGTACCCACTCCAAGATTGATTTGCCCTCTGTTTTGAGAGGAGCTTTTCATAGTCAAAAAGCTATCGAAGTACTCGTCTAATCTATAAATACCACCTATACTTGGTTTGAAATTTCACCCTGTGAAGAAGAAACAAAAATAGAAAGGAAAGAAGGAGAATTTGAATGGTACTCGTCCATCTTTCCTTTAACCCCTCTGTTCATAAAAGGGACTCGCGAGTCTTTGTTGTTTGTATTGTGTGGAGACCGTTTTGGCGTTTGTTTGTGCCCATTTTCAATTGAATCAAGAACGGCATTAATAAACACCTTCTGTTTTTCTGAAGATCAGTTTTTCCCTTTTGGGTGTCATGAGGAGAACATTTCTGGCACCTTTGTTGTTTGTCTTTTGGTTCAGTCTTTAATGGAGAGAGGGTGGCCCAAGGCCATAGACAATTTCAATTTGGAGGGGGCAAGATGGTGGATACTACTGTCGGCCAAAGCTTCTATTTGGTTCCATCTCACCCATCCCCTTGTTGGTAATAATTTTGTTTATAAAAAACCACTATAAATGGGATAAGAAGGATATATATATGCACATTTTTCAGTCGATTTCCTCTACGAGGAAATCCTCTTTCGATTCGTCTTGGGAGCGCCGGGTGACGACACGCGTCCCACCCGGTCCCACTCCTCATCAGCTGAGAGGAAATTGGCTGGCTCCGGTTTTTGAGCCAGCCAATTAAACATAAGTTAATTAAGTCCTCACAACCCCTGTTACAAGTCCTCACAACCACTGTTACAAGTCCTCACAACCCCAGTTACAAGTCCTCACAACCCCTGTTACAAGTCCTCACAAGCCAAGTTACAAGTCCTCACAACCCCTGTTACAAGTCCTCACAACCCCAGTTACAAGTCCACACAACCCAAGTTACAAGTCCCTCACAACCCCTGTTACAAGTCCTCACAACCCCAGTTACAAGTCCTGTCAACCTCTGTTACAAGTCCTCACAACCCTAGTTACAAGTCCTCACAACCCCAGTTACAAGTCCTGTCAACCCCTGTTACAAGTCCTCACAACCCCTGTTACAAGTCCTCTTAACCCCTGTTACAAGTCCTCACAACCCCAGTTACAAGTCATGTCAACCCCTGTTACAAGTCCTCACAACCCCAGTTACAAGTCCTGTCAACCCCTGTTACAAGTCCTCACAACCCCAGTTACAAGTCCACACAACCCAAGTTACAAGTCCCTCACAACCCCTGTTACAAGTCCTCACAACCCCTGTTACAAGTCCTCACAACCCCAGTTACAAGTCTTGTCAACCCCTGTTACAAGTCCTCACAACCCTAGTTACAAGTCCTCACAACCCCAGTTACAAGTCCCGTCAACCCCTGTTACAAGTCCTCACAACCCCTGTTACAAGTCCTCTTAACCCCTGTTACAAGTCCTCACAACCCCAGTTACAAGTCCTGTCAACCCTTGTTACAAGTCCTCACAACCCCTGTTACAAGTCCTGTCAACCCCTGTTACAAGTCCTCACAACCCTAGTTACAAGTCCTCACAACCCCAGTTACAAGTCCACACAACCCAAGTTACAAGTCCCTCACAACCCCTGTTACAAGTCCTCACAACCCCAGTTACAAGTCCTGTCAACCCCTGTTACAAGTCCTCACAACCCCAGTTACAAGTCCACACAACCCAAGTTACAAGTCCTCACAACCCATGTTACAAGTCCTCACAAGCCAAGTTACAAGTCCTCACAACCACTGTTACAAGTCCTCACAACCCCTATTACAAGTCCTCACAAGCCCAGTTACAAGTCCTCACAAGCCTGTTACAAGTCCTCACAACCCCTGTTACAAGTCCCTCACAACCTCTGTTACAAGTCCTCACAACCCCTGTTACAAGTCCTGTCAACCCCAGTTACAAGTCCTGTCAACCCCTGTTACAAGTCCTCACAACCCTAGTTACAAGTCCTCACAACCCCAGTTACAAGTCCTGTCAACCCCTGTTACAAGTCCTCACAACCCCTGTTACAAGTCCTCTTAACCCCTGTTACAAGTCCTCACAACCCCAGTTACAAGTCCTGTCAACCCCTGTTACAAGTCCTCACAACCCCAGTTACAAGTCCTGTCAAGCCCTGTTACAAGTCCTCTCAACCCCTGTTACAAGTCCTCACAAGCCCAGTGACAAGTCCTGTCAAGCCCTGTTACAAGTCCTCTCAACCCCTGTTACAAGTCCTCACAACCTCTGTTACAAGTCCTCACAAGCCCAGTTACAAGTCCTCACAAGCCCTGTTACAAGTCCTCACAACCCCTTTTACAAGTCCTCACAACCCCAGTTACAAGTCCTCACAAGCGAAGTTACAAGTCCTCACAACCCCAATTACAAGTCCTCACAACCCCAGTTACAAGCCCGGTTACAAGTCCTCTCAACCCCAGGTACAAGGGCTCGCATGTGTAAGGATTTTAAAAACATTAAGTACGACGTTTTTTGAGCGAATTCCGCGCGCGCGAGCGTCAAGGGTATAATAATAATAATAATACCTCAGAAAAGCCCAGGGTGGCGGTTTGGGTACGATTTACCCTCGCTCGAGCGTCAAGGCTTAGGTAATCGCTACTCAGAGAAGCCCGAGAGTGGCGGTTTTGGACCGATTTCGGCTTGCTCGAGCGTCCAGGCGTGATTCTACATTATCAGAAAAGCCTAGGGTGGCGGTTTGGGTGAGATTTGCGCTTGCTCGAGCGTCAATGTTTTGGTAATATAAACTCAGAAAAACCCAGGGTGGCGGTTTTGGGCTGATTTAGGCTCGCTCGAGCGTCAATGCTCAAGAGGGGAATCTCAGAAAACCCGAGAGTCGCGGTTTGGGGGAGATTTGCACTCGCTCGAGCGTGAAGGTTAGGTGGAGTACGCTCAAAGTGTTTAAACGCGTACATGAGCAATTTTTTGAAAACGGCCCGAGTTGGGCGTTGGCTGATTCCTCTTGGGCGTTGGTTGGCTCAAAAACCGGAGCCAGCCAATTTCCTCTCAAAAAAATTATACATGACACTTAAATGATCACTTACTTAAGGTGATGTCACTATTTGAACATGTTCTAGCTGTTGCAGGAAAGTGAAACTGGTTGGAAATCAAGGATTCACGCAACAGAGAAAGCTATATCAGATCTTTTCTCTGCCTCTTCAATGTTATAAAGAATTTCAATTCCAACAGCTTGAAGCAATTTCTTCAAATGAATCTCCAGACCCAAGGATAAACCCATACAGTTCAATAGTTCTGCGGGCCCGCTCAACAAATTTGTGGATGAATAGCTCTTGGGCGTTGGCTGGCTCAAAAACCGGAGCCAGCCAATTTCCTCTCAAACGGCTGATGAGGAGTGGGACCACCTGGGACGCGTGTCGTCCCCAAGCGCTCCCAAGAGAAATCCAATGAGGATTTCCTCGTAGAGGAAAACGACTCGTGTATTGGAAGGTTGAGAACCAGTGATCCGTAAAAGGTTTAATTGAATGAGACCCTTTGACAGCGTGTCAAACATATACTTTTATTTTTAAAAAATAAACTTCTGATATCATTTTATCTCATATATTTAGATGGGTAAGTTTGTCTTTTTACTTTTTTTTAACTTTCCAGATGATACCCATCAATAATTTCCTCTCCCTCACATGTCCTCACCCCACTTGTACAATCAACAAAGCCGTGTTACACGTGTACCCCACTTGTACAATAAACGAAGCCAGCTTTATATCAAAATAAAATTTCAGTGCCGTACATTTTTGTTTGTTTTGAAACACTTGAAATATTAAAAATCAAATGACCATTAGATAGGTACGTAACGCATATTTTGAGGCTTGTACAAATTAAGATAATGTATTTATTTATAGGTAATGGAGAGAGTGCCTATTCATTTGAATAGTTTGAACAGAACAAATCATTCATCCATCCAATTGGTCAGTAGCCAACAGCTGATTACCATGTTAGAAAATAACTATAATACTAGTCTAGACAATCCCAATTTTTCCTTCAAGGTTTTTGGAATATCAGTTTCTCACCCTGAGATTTGGTATATTGAACAATCCCTCTCTTTTAAAGGACTGACTGTTAAAATTCTAACATTGTTGATAAGGTAGTAAGTGATAATACATTTATTAACAAGTTTTGGCCCTCATATTCTGGTTGTTTAAACTTAAATACCAATATTACAATTTAGTGAGTTGATCCAATGTTTACAACATTGGCTTAACGGAAAACAACCATACTCGATTCACATTTGCCATAATGTTATTCTTGGTACTAAGGAATAAATAAAGCTCTTTATTTTAAAATGTGAATAAGCGGGGGTAAATTTAACAATTAACATTTGACTCATGATTTTAACTGTTTTTTTTTTTGAAAAAAAAACCCACTATCAATAATGGCATTCCATTAGAGGAAGGAGGATTGAGGCAGACCCTGATCTGTAGATTAATATGATTTTAACTCTCAAGCTTCTAAGATATGAAGCTTATTACAAACAAAAAATGTGAGGACAATAAACTAGAATTTTAAAAATCTCAAGAAGAGGGGAAAGTGGGATTGTTAGAAACCTCAAGAGGTAAACTATAAATATCCTTCAAAAAAACCAAAAGAATTTTTTTTAGATTTCAATGAGGAGAGAGAAAATATTGCTGACATGGAAACCCACCCTTAGATAAAGCTTTTACTCGCTCATCCGTAAAGGATTTGAATCCAACTGGCAAAAAATAGCCTTTATCGCCTGGGCTGAAATCGTCTACCGCCCCCTCACAGAAATTTTTTTGAAATGGGAGCTGTTTTTAAAAAAAACAGAATTGAAAAATGTGAACCGTGAGATGGGAGCATCTCACGGTTCACATTTGGGCGGTATCGTCTGCCGCATTTTCATGCGGTAGACGATTCCATCCCCGCCTTATCGCCACATCAAACTATAAAGCTGTCATGGAAGAAAAAGTAATAATTATAAATCACAACCACTTCAAATTATAAAAAAGGAAAACGCCTAAAATCCTTTCCCCAAGTATAGTAACCCCATAATAAAACTTCTCATTTTTAGTATTTCTTTAATTTATTAATCAACGCCAGCCAAAGAAGACCATCTTCTTCTCTCCCCCCAAATCTCTCCCATTCTCTCGCTATAAATCTTCAACCCCATCTCTCACATTTCCCTCTCTCTTTATCCTTTTCTCTCTCTCAACCCCATCTCTCTAAGCTTCTCTCTCTCTCTCAAGATGGCCTTAGAGAATGGAGTTCGCCACAATAACAGCTCCGGCGGTCTCATCGTGAGCTTCGGCGAGATGCTCATAGACTTCGTGCCGACGGTATCTGGGGTGTCTCTGGCAGAAGCGCCGGGATTCTTGAAGGCTCCGGGAGGGGCTCCGGCGAACGTCGCCATAGCCGTATCCCGGCTTGGCGGTCAGTCTGCCTTCGTCGGAAAGCTCGGCGACGACGAGTTCGGTCACATGTTGGCCCAAATCTTGAAAGACAACGGCGTTAATGGCGACGGCATCTTGTTCGATACCGGCGCCCGCACCGCACTCGCCTTCGTCACCTTGCGTTCCGACGGCGAACGTGAATTCATGTTCTATCGTAACCCGAGCGCCGACATGCTCCTCACCGCCGACGAGCTCAATCTCGAGCTCCTCAAAAAGGTCCATAATCGCATCACGTAGCGGGTCTGACCCGAACCGATATTGAAATCTTAGTTGTAATTAGATATGGCATAAGTTCGGTTAAAATCGATAAACCGAACCGAACCAAAGCTATTAGGGTTGGTTTTAGATTGTCCCATTAAAACCAGTAAGCCAAACCCCAAACCAAACCAAAGTCAGTTTTGGGTTTGTATTAATCAATTTCGGTCTGGTTTTGGTTTTATTCTAAAAAATTGAGTTGGTTTTGGTTTGGTTTTGGGTTAGAGTATGCGGTTCAGTTTGGGTTTTTCTCAAAATCGAACCGGTACCTACCCTAGTTGTGGATTGTGATGTGCGTTTAATAGATAAAGCACGGTCAATTGAAGGAAAATATTTTAAAAGTTTTAGTGTAATTAACCGGGTCTTGATCTAGACCCGAATATGACTTATAGAACCCGTTTCAAAATAGGTTCATTGCCACCTTAGTATTCATCAAGATGTTTCAAACGCTATTGTGATAACTCAGTTCGTGATTATTAATTGTTTGCAGGCTAAGATATTTCATTACGGATCGATAAGCTTGATCACGGAACCATGTAGATCGGCGCATCTACGTGCAATGGAGGTGGCGAGGGATGCCGGGGTTCTTCTATCCTACGATCCGAATCTCCGGTTGCCGTTGTGGCCGTCAGCCAAGGAGGCGCGGGAGCAGATCATGAGCATCTGGGAGAAGGCGGAGGTGATCAAGGTCAGCGACGTAGAGTTGCAGTTCCTGACTTCAAGAGATGAGGTTGATGATGAAGGTGCATTGTCACTGTGGCACCCGGGTCTCAAGCTCTTGCTGGTGACCCTTGGAGAAAAGGGCTGCAGATATTATACCAAGGTATAAAAAGAAAAAAAAACATTCCTTTAGTTCTCATTTTGCTATGAATTGTTATTTGCTAGGTGTGACATCCTGATTCCATATCTTAGGAAGAACACTTAAACAAAGAGGCGTCTTTTGGGACAAAACCGTGCGGGTTTAAACCCAAAACGGACAATAAACCCAAAACGGACAATACCTCGCTAGATTAGGATGCTATATAGAATACCCCAAATCCATGATTTGAAGGCCCAGTTTAAAAGAATGTAATGTAATATGAAGAAATAAGAAAGATTGAATTAAATGTATTCTGTAATACCTAGTGATGGCTGTATATGTTTTTGTTTTGTTCAAATGTAGCATTTCCATGGAGAAGTGGCTGCGTTTACAGTGAAAGCTGTGGATACAACTGGTGCAGGAGATGCATTTATTGGTGCTTTACTCTCGAAGATTGTTGATGACCAATCTGTCCTCGAAGTATGTATCACTATCATCATTACAACCATTATCACTACCGTTACTACCATTATAATCTAAAGTTACAAACTAAGCAAAGTTTAGATAAGCTTTTCTCATCTTGTTTTGAGCTCATAACCTTTATTAATATCAAGCTTTATTTAAGCAAGTCAAATTTAGAGCTTGAGCCAAGATCAGCTCGTTGATAGCCCTACAAGATCTTTATAATTTCTATGGGGATTATAATATAAACAATAATGGATTAGGTAGGATTTATGAATGTTAGGTGAGACTTGTTAAATGAAGCATTCAACAACCCACCAAGAATGGCGGAATTTATATTAGATTAAGTGGGGCCTAGTTCTCTTCTTGCATCATTAGTTGCAGACATGCTGTCCAACATATTCATGACTTTCTTTTCCTTTTGGATAATTTCTTGCAGGATGAAGAGAGGTTGAGGAAGGTACTCACTTTTGCAAATGCTTGTGGGGCAATTACCACCACCAAAAAGGGAGCAATTCCAGCTCTTCCAAATGAGACAGAAGTCCTCAAGCTTGTACAAGGGGAATAGAGAGACTCTTTTTGAGTTTCCTTTTCTTTTTCTTTTTTTCTCTTTGATTTCTCCGATTGAGTTGCAATTTTATCTTCAATTTAAAGAGGGGGCCCCATTATGTCAACATTCTTCTCTCTTCACAAAATGATGAGAGGGGAATGGCATGCAGTAATCTTCCATCCAATAAAATGTATTTCTTGTTTGCAGAGTTCATTACTTCCTTTGATTAAAGCAATAGAAATACTACAAAAATGAACTCTGTTGATTGTTAACTCTCTCTCTCTCTCTCTCTTTTATTTATTTATTGGGTAAGAATGAATTGGAGAGCACAAATGGATCCCTTTAATATAAACTTGAAACTATATTAAATTGTGCTGCTAACTTAACTAGTGGTTAGAAGGGCATTGTTGACTGCTGATTGAGGTTGCAATATAATATCAGACAGAAGATAAAAATAAAGAGAAAAAAGTTGTTGGGATTTATTAGTTATTTCTTTATAGTGCTTCAAGAAGAATTTTAAGGGTATTTTGGGCATTTAAATTTGAGGTTTTATTTCCAGCAGCCGTTTGGTTGGCTTTCTTCTTCATTTTCACCAACCCATGCTAAAAATAAGGAAAATTTTAATGTAGCTAACTGATGTGGTTCAAGAAATGGTGTATTTCAAGCAAAACAGAAGACCTGAACACAAAAATATACACTGCCTCCTCAGACACATTTTCTGCTTTGTGCAATGATGATGAGGCCAAATCCAAACAAAAATATAAATTGCCTCCCCGGACACATTTTCTGCCTTGTGCAATGATGATGTGGCCAAATCCAAACCATCCATTAACATGAGAGTCTCTAGACAAAGGCACATGGATTGTATTTCACCTTATACAATTAAGATCCTATGGGACATTTATCTACAACCTTATGTGAAGCCTGCATTGGGATCATGCCATGTGTATTGTGAATGGCATATCTGTAAATTTTTAAGCAATCCTGTGAAAAGCTGCAAATAAAATTGCAGATAAAGGTCCTACAGGATGTGAACTGCAACTTATATGGTCCTTATTAATATTCATATAGAGGATTTGTCTCATCTAATCAGAGTCCTCAAAAAAAAATTTTTTATATTAAATTCTACACAAGAAATGCCTTGGATTTAATACAGTATTAACATGTAGAAAAGGCTTTAGAGCTAAAACCCAGTACCCATGGCAAAAGTAGCAAAATCTAAAATCTAAAATACCAATTACGAGTAATTCAAGGAACAGGATAAGTATAGGAACTTGGGGTGAAACTTGGGTCGGTTTGATTTGGGTTTTGAGGTCAACCCAAGACCAAATCGAAAATATTTCAATCAACTCGAATAGAATCGAATTGAAAACCGAAAATATAAATTGAATTGAAAATAAATAAAAAAGCCGAAACCCAAACCAAACCGAACTGGATTACATGAGATCAATTCAGTTCGGGTTAGACTAATACAAGCTTATGCTCAAACAAGGGTATTGTTTGTAATATCCTCAAAGTATAAAGGTAGACTTTCAAAGTTTAATATATATTGTATATATATAAAAAATTAGGTTAACTTGGTTCTGTTTAGTTTAGGCAAATATATGAAATTTGGTTTGATTCGATTTAACCAAGCATCAAACCCAAAACCGATCCGACTTAGTTCAGCTTTGGGATTTCTGGACTAAAACCAAACCAAACAACTAAAAAACTGAATTGAAGCTGGTTTGGGTTTGTTTTTAACCAGATCAAGTTGCACCCCCAACAAGAACTACAGTTTTAACTTTCGGAAAATTATTGTTAAATTACCTTTTGGATGACATGACCTATTGGTCATAACCTTTTTGTAAATGATCAAATGAGGACGGAAATGAAAAAAAATATAAACCATTTGATCCTATTGATCGATTAAAGTTCATTGATGAAGAATTATAAGTCAAGTGATCGGAATTACAAGTCTCTTGATAAGGATTACAAGTCCATTGACGGGGAATTACAAGTCAGATGATAGGAATTACAAGTCCGTTGATGGAGGAATTACAAGTCGGATGATGGGAGTTACAAGTCTATTGATGGGATTACTCTCATTATTTGACTTGTAATTCATCATCAATGGACTTATAATCCATAAATAGGATCAAATGGTTTATATTTTCTCATTTCCAAATTCATTTGATCATTTGCTGAAAAGGTATGACCAATGGATCATGTCATCCAAAAGATAACTAAATAGTAATTTTCCTTTTAATTTTATTGGTACAAATGGACACGATATTTTTTATACAACTCAATACAACCTTATTGGCATCATTAAATACCCGTATTAGTTGGTAAATATCGGTTGGTATGACTTGATACCGACCACTACCAATACAAGGTTTTAAACCTTAATGAACCATTAAAGGTACTAAAGAAACAAGAACTACTCATCAGATAGAAATTTTCAAATTAAAAAATGACCCATGCCTTTTTTATCCTCCATCTCACAGCCCCATCTTTCACTGACAATTTATGCAAAACCACTCTAGTTTGTTTTTGCTTGAATTCCTTCTCATTCAATTAGGCATTTAATTGATAAAGATATATATATATATATATATATATATATATATATATATATATATATATATATATATATATATATATATATATGTTAGATAAATCACATTAGACATGAATATAAGATCACTAAAGTGAGCATCAATAAGTTGTTCTGTTGCATCTTGCTTAGATAGGATTTACAAATACCCAGTAAGACAGTACAATCAACTAATACAACACCTCTAATTATGTTAAAATAAAAATTGGTTCCAGAACAAATTATTTAGAATTATGAATTACATCTTTTCCACACATTTTCTCTAATTATTATATGAAATAAGTTTAATAATAAAAATGAATGACCATGATTGTCTCTCAATAATGACCACAAGAATTACTTGTCAGAAGTATGAACTAAAATAGGACAAAGAAAATGGATGAGTGGATGAGTCATATTCAAGATAAGATGCTTTGGTATATGTTATTTGTAGATGATATAGTCTTGATAGGTCACACTAGAGAAGAAGTGGTAGGTTAAAATTGTGGAAATACTCTTTTAATATAAATAACAATGTAATTAATGAAACTATTAGAATTGACAATTAGAATATCCCTTAAAATAATAAGTTAAAATATCTTTGATCAGTGGTACAAAAATATGGAGAAATTGATGAAGATGTAGCATATAAGACCAGAGTTGGTTGACTTAAGTGGTGGTGGTGGTGGTAAGGTGTGTGTCCAACTTAAATTAAAGGTAAAGTTTTGAAAGACAGAAATTAGACCAACTATGTTTAACAATATATAATGTTGGGCAGTAAAGAACCAATATGTTAAGAAGATGAGTGTTACTAAGATAAGGATGCTAAGATGAACTTGAGGCAAAACTAAAAAAAGACAAAGTAAGAAATGAAGACATTTGGAAGTGGTTAGGTATAGCGTGCATTAGGGGTAAAATAGAGGAGAGTAGGTTAAGTTGATTTGCACATATAAAGCAGAGACCCAGAGATACACCGGTAAGAAGGTGTGAAAAGATACATATTAAAGGTTCTAAGAGATCAAGAAGAATACCTAAAAAGACTTGGAATAGAGTTAATAAATCAAGACTTACAAAAATATAAATTAACTGAAAATATGATTTTTGACAGAGCGGGATGAAAGAAATAATTCATGTCACCAACCCCACTTTGGTGGGAATTGGCTTATGATGATGATGAACTACAATTCCATCTTTTTCACACATTTTTTTCTAATGCTTTTCTCAAATAACTTTGGTAATAAAATTGAATGATCATGATTATCTCCCAATAACAATCAAATGCTAGTTTAAGATTAAATAAAAAAACACACACACATTACCACATTTTTAACAACTTTAAAAGATAATATAAGCATCCAAATATATTTTGAATTAGATATGCATAAACAATCAAAAACATAAAAATGGTTCTAAATCAATCCTAGAAAGGATTTTTAGCATCCATTTCCTGACATTATGGTCCAAAAAGTTCCTTAGTTTTAACTATAATCCTATATTTATTATAGTTATTGTATTCATGTTCATACCATTAAAGTTTTCCAACTTCAATCAGTAACTTGTATTAAATATTATAGAAACCTTTCATGAATTAAGTAGCATTTTGAATCGATCTCCCTATATTCAAGTCATTTTGTACTTATATATCTCCATATGCCATATTTGTTCTTTTATATGCTCAATATCAGCAAACCATATGTTATAAATAATAAAAATAAATTCTTGAATCAGTCAGAAGTGTAATGGAGATATGAAACATGTTATATAATGGCCCACAACAGGAACTGGAAATTTATGATCCGAACCCACTTGTTTTTAACTGGATTAGGTTGGCACAGCATTGTGTTTTCATTTCTTACATCAAAATCAATCCTTCCAAGTCCTGGTTATACATATAGAGTCAAGCAATAAGCATCATTTTGTGCCATCGCTACATGTAATGGATTTTAGAAAACTAAGAAGCTCATTTTACTAAATTTGCAAGCATAACGAGTGTATTATGTTTCTTCTAACTTCGAGACTGCAAACACAACAAATGGAGTGTATAGAAGCAGAAATTTGATAATATATGGATGAATGGAAATGCTGCTTATTTTACAAAAGGCTACTATCCTCACTCAATCGAAAATAATAACAAAAATTTGCAGATGTTAATGGTAGGGAAACAAAATGCAATGATTATATTAAACAGGGTATAAATACAGAGATCTAAATGGGAGGGTAATTTCAGAAAGAGCAAACATGAGAGTGTGGATACAAAAAAGCTGTATCAAAAAGTACAAATAAGTTTTAACAAAAGCTCTTAAGAATATTATAGAACACCACCACAGCTACACACAATACTGCAAGTGTATGTCAGAACCAACATGACAAATATGATGGCCAAATATGTATTACAGATGCTTCAAAAAAGGGTAATCCCATATAATTAATTACATTAGAAAAAAGAAAAGAGGGACAAATGGTTGTTCGATCTATTTTGAGGTCATGTCGGACTTAATTAAAAAGAAATTGAAAAATAAAAGACAAAAAACATAAAGTATCTATACCATATATAAAGAGAAGAGGGGGGAATATTCCCTCCAGATTCTGGCCCCCTTTTCTTTTTCCAAGCACTACCCTCCTCAAACAAAACAATCCTTGTAACTACCTTGGCTATTTATCAAAGTGGGCTCACGTTTTTTTACGCGCTTAGCGCGTGCAGCCCCCTAGTAAAATATAAAAAGAAGAAAAAGAAGAAGATAAGGATAAGTTTCCCAAAGAAAAAATAATGCATCTAGAATGCACAAGCCAAGGGAAGAGAATAGAATGTCAAATTTTCCCCTTTTTTGAATAAATGAATTAGATATCAAAATCAAGTAGCAAACAGATTGTACTTAGGAGGATTTGAAAATGGCCATACAAGGAGTTGGAAAATATAAAAAAACATTGAAAAGGAATGGGATGAATTATGATCATTTGATGAATTAACATACCTTTACTGACAAGCAAGATTACAACTATCCAGATCACAGCCTGCCTGCCTCCCAGCAAAATCTTCCATAGTTTAATTTTTACGTATATATACCTTTATTTACAAGATAACCTATATTCATGACTACTCTTCTACTGTATCCAGAATGTAACTGTCCTTCGACCCCAAAAAGAGGCATCACAATCAACTTTGATATATTATCAAATAATTGTCCTTGTTTTACACAAGATACACACTTATCCAGAACCCTTTGTCCATTAGATTCAAAAAAATTTGTCTTGATAAACAGATCTATTTGGAAGAATTATTCATCTTTATTGTTACTACAATGCTATTCCTTGTGGGTAGCATTCACTAACCTCCATCCGGAAAGACCTCCATGCCACCTTGCATCTTTCCCACTTTTCTGTCAAGAGAGAAAAAAATGTCTCTGCCCATGGCTCGTTCTTCCCTCCCAAGGACAGATCATAAGGTACTGTGAAACTGCAGAGGAAGCATATTGAATTATATGTCATGTCCAACATTAAACACTAATGTCAGCCATTCAATCAATAAATTTCAGTTCTTGACAGCTTGGAATACTTTGAGAAGTATAACGAGTGCAGCTGATTGGGTGTTTAGGATCAGGAACTAGATAAAAGTTTAGCTGAATCACATTTTATAGGAAAGGACCTGCCAACAGTTGTGATACCTAGTCCCCTTGTAAGTTTGTGTTTCTGACATGTGGAAGAGGTAAGCTTCTTGCTCTTGTCTTGAGCCATTGTGGCAATTACAACCACCAAGATTTTGATTCAAAATATAATTAATGGAAGGAAGATGCAAAGGGAAACTCACCTCATTAGTTCTTCTTCTTGTCCAGGTCTATTACCAGATAAATCATCATGTCTGCAAGAGTCTAAATATTAAATAAGCGGTAGCTTCTTAAGTTGATTTTCAAGTTAAGAATCAGAAAAAAAACTTACCTGCTTACTAAAATCTTGAAGAGATTAAGAGGCTTGGTGGACAAATTATATACCGCATCCGTGATATGTTCCTTGCCAAACAAATAAACTACTGGATATCCAAGAAGCCACCTACAGCGAAAAAGAATTTTCAGAAAAATGAAAAAAGAAAATATGAAAGACAAAGGATCCAGCATTTACTTACAAACTGAAACTAATCTTGGACAAGATATAAGTATCCATCGGGAATCCAAAAAAAAATTCAGGTACAGCGTACCATCTTCTTTTCAACTTACCTTCCATCTATGTGATATGGACTCCGGTACAAGTGTCAGGTGTGGTTGTGTATCTATGAGTCAGATCCACCTCAACACAAAGGATACGGGGACTTGGTTGAAAAGTGTCTGAACTTCTCAGATATAGATACTAGGATTTGGCTGAAAAGTCTCCAAATAAATGTCATTAAGGCGGATCAGAAGCAAAGCAATCTCTTTGTTTGTTTCTGTCTGTGTTTCTTGTCCCTATTTTTCTTTTTGATTCATTGCTTGCAGTTTGATTCTGAGAATACTTACTCTCTTTATGCAAATTATTTCCTTTACCGATGCATTACTTGCAAGCTGATCATTTGCTATTTCTTTTAATTTATTTCCCTTTGATCTTGAACTACCTTGTTCGAAAGAATAAGTGAAGGATCCAACAAATAACAAGTACTCATGCCCATATCCTGATGTGTCAATATAGATACTTCAGGGTTATGTAAAGTGTTCATGTAACATAGCCTTCCATTAAAATAACAATAGGATTGTCAACAATTCAAGCCAGCTCGTCTCAGGCTCGGCTCTTAAGAGACAAGCTTGAGTTCTATATTTACCATTGCAAGTCGAGCCAAAGCCAAAAAAATAACTCATTACTCTAACAAGCCTGAACCAAACTTGTTCCCCAGTCCCCACTATGGCTTGGGGCCAATACCGAGTTGACTTGACCAATATTAACAGTATCTGCGAGTTAACTCGGTTGAGCTCAAAAAGGGCTCAACAAAGGCTTGCCGATACTACCAAGTTATATAGGCTCGGTAGTGTTGTGGTATCTTGGCTCTATCAATGCTGATATCAAGGCAACTTGACTGTACGACTCAATATTGGCTAGGTTTTTATATCATGCTATGCAGCTACATTTCTAAAAGGCTAGCTCAGTGCACAAGGCTCCTGACAGTGCGCGGGTATGTGGAAGGTCTGATCTCCGCAAGCGGGGGGCCTATTACCTGTGACTCGAACCCGCAACCTTCAAACTGCAATGGAGCAACCTTACCGTTGCACTAAGGCTCGCTTTCATGCAGCTAATTTTCTATATCACTAAAATTAAACATGTGTTAATACCTTCGGTTATTGTTCCCAGTTAATATGGTTGTAATTGAAGGATAATCAGCCTATTCTGGGCAAAGCACTCTTGTATTTCATTTTTCATAAAAGATTTAAACCCAAAAGAAAAATTCCATCCAAGTTTCTTTCCTTTCTAACTTACAAGAAGAGAAGAAAGGAAAATGTTTCTTCCTTTCCTTAGAGAACAAATTCAATTTATTTAATCAAACTTTTAGCATATAAACCATCTGGACTTACCTTCTGGATCCCCATCTGATGAAAATTGCCACAAAAGATCTTGTCACGACAGAGGAGAAAATTGTTACTTGTTGACTTTTAAGAAATAGGGACAGGAATGTTGTTATCACAGAAATATTTGCTGTAGTGGCAAGGTTAAGGGAAGTAGAATTCAGGATTTTGAGACTCGAGAGTCAAGAGGGTATTCATCTATAATTGTTGATGGTCACTGATAAAACAGGATTGCTCTACGAGGCCTAGGCATTTTGCCTGAATGGCTTGATTCTAGACAGATAGGTTCAACATCTGTTTCTCATGTTCCAAGGCCAACTAACCAATAGGCTTGTCAAGAGGTGATTAGTTTAGTTTTGGAAGGTGTCATTTTTCTCAGGAATGCCACCTGAAAGCTAACGAAGATTGACAATAATATTCAATATAATATGGTGTTCCTATTACTACCTGATTTAGGAGCAACTATACTGACAGAAAAATTGAATTTATCAAACCATTCTCATCAAACCATTTTCTCTAATTTGTTTATATGATATATTTAACCAATGAACAATCCAGTTTTAACCACTAGCTACAACCCACAAGAACTTGAATATGTTACTCTATTGTTTCTCTTATTCGTTTGTACTAGGAAACTGCTCATACAATCAGTTTTGAAACAAATGAACCTGCTAATATTTGCATAAATGAAGAGAACAAATTAAAAGGCCTAACAGATGCACCAAGTCAGAAGATAATATGTTATATCTTAAAGGTGCACCTATCCAACAATAGTTTTCCTGTCACTCCGTGAGTAAATAAACCAGTGAAACGAACATCACATTAGCATAAATATGATAATATAGTATGTCCTATTCATCCTTGATAAAGCCAGATATAGTACCGGGGGTGGCACATGATGGGATCCCAATTCAAATAAGTTTTTGTCCAAGGGGTGGCACATGCAGTACTGCACAATAGGCAACTGACAAAAAGAAATTGAATAATTTCTTGGAATGTCAAAGGGTTCCAAAAAAAAAAAAGAAAAAAAAAAAAAATACTTAGGGGCAATTTTTGAAAAATAAAAAAGATCAGTCCATAATCCTTCCTGTTTGCTTTGTATAATAATAAAGGTAATAATAATTTATTAAGGGACGCATTATGCTTAGCCACAAGTTTTATTGCTTACGGATATGTTTTCCAAGTAAAAATTAAGTTTACTCAAAGATTATGGAATGAAACAATTTCTTCGTTATTTTGATTTTGTTGTTGAAATCTTGAATATAATTCCAAATTTCCATAAAATTTCAGGGTTTACACACGTATATGTGTGTATTTCATGAATAATAAAATAATATTATTCTTTGAAACATTGTAAAATGTCAAAATATTAGACCAAAATTTTGTGTATTTTTAAGAGGATGTCACAAAGTTCCATGAGATCAATCACCTAGAAATTGGAGGGTTTTATTTCATTGACCTTAACTGAAATCAGAATTTCTCATAATTTCAATAAGATTTAAGACACTGAATGTATGAAATAAGGATGCTACCATTATGCTAGAAATTATGGAGCCACAAACAACAATCAAAATGCATTTTTTGGATAGGACAAGAAGACCTAATTTTTCTTCTTCCTTGTATTTTGATAAAGTCAACTGTCTGTCTCCATGTCAATAGACAGAGAAATAAAAGATTGATTATCTAAGAGGCAAATAAAACAAACGTTTTAGAAAATATTATCTCTAAAATAGTTCTCTGAGTCAGATGAAAAAGCAAAAAAAAAATTAAGGAGAGCAAAAAAAAAAAGTTTCTATCTTCTTCTATATGCTTAAGTTTCTTTCTATGTTATTTGAAATTCTTTGAATGAGTCTCTTTTTCATTTATCCTGTGAAATGTACTGGTAATACATAGGTTAGTGTTAGAATGCAAAGTTCTGTTTCCAGGCATTGGAAAAGTCCAAGTTTGAGAAGTTTAATATCCAAGAAAGCTCATCCTTCACTTTAGCTTCACATAAATCCTCAGAAGTATATGTGATTAGGAAATCTAAGAGTCACCAGATGTAAGGTCAGAAATTCAGATCTTTTATCTTGTTTTAGTAAACAAAAATAAGAAAAAAATCTTGATCATGTTACTGTTATAATGACTTTTAACCATATGTAAGAGCCCATTTATCTATAAAAAAAAAGTAAAATTAAATTAATATGTATGTTGAAGTGACTAACCTCTCCAAACAATGGAAGAACAGAATATCCCATGTTCATGGAAGGGGAAAAAGGCTCTTGATTTAGTAGTGAGCATTTGCCTTTCCACATTTTTTCACCAGTAGTCCCCACAAGAACAAGTCCCAGATTCAAAGTGGTGAAACCGGTTTCGATCTCTCACCACTATTTTCCTCTTTGTGATCTTTGCAATCAGCTTGATCATTGAGTGACAATCATTGCATATCCTCAAGTTCTTCACAATCCGCATTGTGGTTCCTGGTTCAGTTGAGATTAGCCCATAGCAGATGGCAAGCCTCTCACTGTGGATTGCCAGAGCCCATTCTTTCACCTGATCTTCAATGTCCTGTAAAACCACATCTGTTTCAGGAGAATAGCCTTCTAATCTCAAAAGTTCATTCAATTCTTCTAATTTTCTATATATTTCTACTCTTTTGGGGTGCCTGAGGTCCCCCAAAAGGAATTCATGGATCTCATTCTTCACTTCAATTGAACTACAACCAGGTTCTTTCTCAATTCCTCTTTCCCTCATTTCCACTCGCACCTGTGCAGCCTCCTCCCATTTCCCTGCTGAAGCATAGGCATTTGCCAGAAGAACATAAGTTCCTGAATCTGCAATCCCACCACCTACCAATATTTTTGCAATCCTTTCTCCCAATTCTAGGTTTCCATGGGTTTTACATGCACTAAGCAGAGCTCCCCACATAATATTATCTGGGGCTATTCTCATTCTATCAATGAAGTTATATGCCTCTTCAAGGCGACCCACACGGCCCAGAAGATCTACCACGCATCCATAATGCTCAATTCTTGGCTCAATCCCATAATCCTTGCTCATGGAGTGAAGGATCTCAAACCCCAAATCAACCAAACCTCCTTGACTACATGCATTCAAAACACCAACAAAGGTAACATCTGTTGGTCTCAGCCGCTGCTTCAGCATTCCATGAAACACCTCAATAGCTTCATCACTCTTCCCATGAATAGCAAGTCCCACAATCATCGAATTGTAAGTCACAACATCTCTGTCTTTCATTCCAATAAATACTACACGTGCCTCATCCAAACTACCACACCTTGAATACATATTAATCAGTGCAGAACCCACAAAAGTATTGACCTTAATCTCATACTTCCTCACATAAGAATGCACCCACCTCCCAAGCTCTAATGCTCCTAAATGAGAACAAGCAGATAGAACACAAACAATGGTTACTTCATTAGGTCTCACATTCTCCCTCTGCATTTGTCTGAAGAGCTCCAAGGCCTTGTTCATCTCTCCATTCCTAACAAGGCCATTGATCATCGCTGTCCAACAAACCGTGTCCTTCAGAGAGACTCGGTCAAAGATTTCACGCGCCCGTTTCATCAACCCATGACCAAAATAACAAGAAATCATAACCGTAGAAGCAGCGGCATCACCCTCAGGCATTTCATCAAACACTTTTTGTGCGTCTTCAAATGACCCACATTTACCATAAAATTGGATGAGCTTCATCCGAACAGGCCTACTCAAACCAAATCGGAGCTTCAAAACTCTGCCATGAATTTCCCGGCCCTCTTTAAGAGCGAATTTGGATCCACAGGCTTTCAGTACGGAAGCAATCGTATATGGGTCAGGTTCAACAGATTCGGAAACCATTTGAAAGTATACCCTGATAGCATCAATGTAAGAACAGGTGGAGACATGCCCATCAATTAGAGCAGTGTATAGGTAGACATTAGGGTTGTCAATATGTGCAAAAATCTTGGAGGCATAATTCATGGATTTGTACTTGGAGCAGAGACAAAGCAGCTCAAAGAGCATAAAGGGGTCTCGTCCATGGCCGGTTCTGATTAGTTGGGCGTGTATTTGAGGGATTTGGGTGCTGTTCTCTAATCTCTGCAACAGAGATCTGATCCGAATCCGAGAATGAGAGTTCTTAGAATTGGAATTCGGATTTGAATTTGGCGCCAAGGGAAAAGCCCCCACAACGGCAAGCGAAGAAGTCATTGAGAACGTTTCGTAGCCGAACATTTTCGGTTAATCTTCCGTTTCATCCTGGACAGTCGCGATAACTCGCAAACCTCGTTTTCTAAAGGTCAAAATGGAAATCTTACATCTGAAACCTTTTTTTTTTTGTAGAATCTGAAACCTTTTTTTTAAAGGGAAACAGCAACGAGGATTAATTAATGTTATATGTTTTTTTTTATCTTCGGGCTTGATGTGGACAAGTGAGTTCACCCAAATTTTTGCGATTTGCATCCCGCACGGCAGGAGGTGTATATAACCCCTTATATTTTGGAGACCAACCATTTATTTTTTGGAAGCTCCATAATTCATATGAGGGGGTCTATATACTACACGCTATAGACGATGTCTATTGAAATTTCTAATCCAATTTGATGTTAGGGGATAAGGATGAGTTAAAAAAATTGCATATAAAGCTGCCGAAAGCAAAAAGAAGAGAGCATGATTGTATCTGTAAGTACGGTAGGGATGGCAATGGGACAGATTCGAGTAAGTGAGCACTATTGAATCCAAACCTTGCGCTCTCAAAATCTATGTAAATACCAAACCCTAACCCTTCCTTATCGGTTTGGTAATGGGCGGGATAGGTTCGACCTTGGTTGAAGTATAAAATGTGGAAAAGGTTTTTTTTTATTTTTTTCATAAAAATAATATTTAAAATATATCAAAAAATAATATTTAATATAAGTAGATCGGATTTGGGGGGTCGGGACGAGTTGGGAAAATCTCAACCCATTCCATTATCATCCATAATAAAGCTAAGGCATATAGACAAAGCCCATAGGAAGGCTTATGGAATAGATACAGAAACTGTGAAACCAAAAAAGCACCTGTTAAGAGAGCTAGCCCACAAAAATGATGTTTATACATATACTTGCCTCCAGATAATTTCTAAAACATTGACAGAGCAGATTTTTGTCACCTTTTGGGAATATTTTACTTTTGCTCTTGTTGTTCTCACTTTAGCATTATCAAAATGGTCAATTGACTTCTTTTTGAATGGATTCTTTGTTGGGTGTTTTGGAAGTCCTTCAACTGGGACTCTTTTTTCTAGGGAGTCCTATACTTAAAAGGATAATTTTCTCAAGGGTTCCAAAAATTTTCAACATTTACGACCATTTTCACAAAACATCTGTCCGTTATTGTTTCCTACCATCACTACTTTATATCAAAAGTAGTGATGTTACTCTGATAAAAGCCTTTGGAAGGAGGAATATGGAGCCCACCCCATGGTGTTAACCTCACATCCAAAGTTATCCAATTTAATAAAATAAGGAATACAATTTGCTAATACAATTAGATCCCATTTTGTTTATGATCAAGAATCACTAGGTTTTAATATCAATGGAAAAAAGGTGTTGATGGTTATTTTTAGAACAAGTTGTTGCTCCTTTGACAAATTGCATTTATTAAAGAAGTGGTTCCATCAAAAATAATTTCACCAACAGCCCAAGACCTAGGCCCCACTTCATGGTCATTTGAAAGCTACACAAATGGGCATTAGATAAAGTCTTAACTTCCATTATCAATTATGATATATTTATTAGCAGAGTAGTGGAGGCACTTACCCATTTCAACATTAAATAAAAATAGAAAAAAAGTTATTATAAATTATACTGATTTTATAATATTTTAAAGAAGGATGATCCACTACTCAGAATACACATTTCAAAGAAAAACTCCCAAAGATTTAGAGTTGCATAGCACAAGCCAGTTAAAGAAAAGCCATGGAGATTTTCAAAAAGACTGATAGGAAAACAGGGGTTTACTGTTCCCAAAAAATTAAAAAAGGCTCATAAAAGTGTGGCCCCATCAGTTTTATTGCTTTCTAAGCAACGTTATTGAAAGAGACAGACAGTGAGAGACAATCAGCCATTGAAGGGTAACATATAATAAGAAAAGCTTAATGGGAATCCATTATCTCGGGCTACGTAATTGTTTGAATATCCCCAGATCAAATCACATAAACAAGTCATGTAAATGACTTTATTTTTTCCTTGATGATAGCACCTGGATGGTACTTGACAAAACGGTGACTGTAATCAGCAAACCATAATGCAGAAAACCATGGGTGTCCCCTTAAGAACCCTTGGGACAGATCTTAATGGGATGTCACAAACAGGAACATCCTTTGATGGTTTTCTTCTGAAAGAACTCAAAATGGCCAGTTTTGATGATTTCTTCAGACCCCAGAATTGTTTCTCACATGGACTGGGTCAACCATGTCAACTTGAAAGTTTGATATTGCTTTGCTATCGCCACCGTGTTGGCTCAGAAGTTTCTTGTAAGAAAGTCACTCTCTCTCTCTCTCATAAACCAGATGGCCCCAGTTATGAAAATGTGCCTCCAGCTGGCACCAACTCAGATATTAAATGAAAAATGCCTTTCACATGCCAAAAATCTTTAATCGAAAGTTATTATTTGGGTGGGATTTCACCATCTTTTTCAATGTGAAACGTCACAGGCTTTGCCACCTGCCAATGTACGACTTAGATGTTGGTCAAGACTTGGGGTGTCATATATCAAGTTTGCAAAGAAATTCTCTATCATATGAGCCTTCAGTTCTCTCCCTGTTTCCCCGTCACCGGATACCCCCAGTGTCTTGTAAGGTGGTGAACTCAAAATGTGCTTTGATGATGAAGGTGCATTGTCAGTGTGGCACCCGGGTCTCAATCTCTTGCTGGTGACCCTTGGAGAAAAGGGCTGCCAAGGTATAAAAAGAAAAAAAAACATTCCTTTACTTCTCATTTTGCTATGAATTGTTACTTGCTAGGGTGTGACATCCTAATTCCATATGTTAGGAAGAACACTTAAACAAACTTAGTAAGACGTCTTTTGAGGACAAAACCGTGCGGGTTTAAACTCAAAACGGACAATACCTCGTTAGATTAGGATGCTATATAGAATACCCCAAATCCATGATTTGAAGGCCCAATTTAAAAGAATGTAATGTAATATGAAGAAATAAGAAAGATTGAATTAAATGTATTCTGTAATACCTAGTGATGGCTGTATATGTTTTTGTTTTGTTCAAATGTAGCATTTCCATGGAGAAGTGGCTGCGTTTACAGTGAAAGCTGTGGATACAACTGGTGCAGGAGATGCATTTATTGGTGCTTTACTCTCGAAGATTGTTGATGACCAATCTGTCCTCGAAGTATGTATCACTATCATCATTACAACCATTATCACTACCGTTACTACCATTATAATCTAAAGTTACAAACTAAGCAAAGTTTAGATAAGCTTTTCTCATCTTGTTTTGAGCTCATAACCTTTATTAATATCAAGCTTTATTTAAGCAAGTCAAATTTAGAGCTTGAGCCAAGATCAGCTCGTTGATAGCCCTACAAGATCTTTATAATTTCTATGGGGATTATAATATAAACAATAATGGATTAGGTAGGATTTATGAATGTTGGGTGAGACTTGTTAAATGAAGCATTCAACAACCCACCAAGAATGGCGGAATTTATATTAGATTAAGTGGGGCCTAGTTCTCTTCTTGCATCATTAGTTGTAGACATGCTGTCCAACATATTCATGACTTTCTTTTCCTTTTGGATAATTTCTTGCAGGATGAAGAGAGGTTGAGGAAGGTACTCACTTTTGCAAATGCTTGTGGGGCAATTACCACCACCAAAAAGGGAGCAATTCCAGCTCTTCCAAATGAGGCAGAAGTCCTCAAGCTTGTACAAGGGGAATAGAGACTCTTTTTGAGTTTCCTTTTTTTTTTTTTCTCTTTGATTTCTCCGATTGAGTTGCAATTTTATCTTCAATTTAAAGAGGGGGCCCATTATGTCAGCATTCTTCTCTCTTCACAAAATGATGAGAGGAATAGCATGCAGTAATCTTCCATCCAATAAAATGTATTTCTTGTTTGCAGAGTTCATTACTTCCTTTGATTAAAGCAATAGAAATACTACAAAAATGAACTCTGTTGATTGTTAACTCTCTCTCTCTCTCTCTTTTATTTATTTATTGGGTAAGAATGAATTGGAGAGCACAAATGGATCCCTTTGATTTAAACTTGAAACTATATTAAATTGTGCTGCTAACTTAACTAGTGGTTAGAAGACTGCTGATTGAGGTTGCAATATAATATCAGACAGAAGATAAAAATAAAGAGAAAAAAGTTGTTGGGATTTATTAGTTATTTCTTTATAGTGCTTCAAGAAGAATTTTAAGGGTATTTTGGGCATTTAAATTTGAGGTTTTATTTCCAGCAGCCGTTTGGTTGGCTTTCTTCTTCATTTTCACCAACCCATGCTAAAAATAAGGAAAATTTTAATGTAGCTAACTGATGTGGTTCAAGAAATGGTGTATTTCAAGCAAAACAGAAGACCTGAACACAAAAATATACACTGCCTCCTCAGACACATTTTCTGCTTTGTGCAATGATGATGAGGCCAAATCCAAACAAAAATATAAATTGCCTCCCCGGACACATTTTCTGCCTTGTGCAATGATGATGTGGCCAAATCCAAACCATCCATTAACATGAGAGTCTCTAGACAAAGGCACATGGATTGTATTTCACCTTATACAATTAAGATCCTATGGGACATTTATCTACAACCTTATGTGAAGCCTGCATTGGGATCATGCCATGTGTATTGTGAATGGCATATCTGTAAATTTTTAAGCAATCCTGTGAAAAGCTGCAAATAAAATTGTAGATAAAGGTCCTACAGGATGTGAACTGCAACTTATATGGTCCTTATTAATATTCATATAGAGGATTTGTCTCATCTAATCAGAGTCCTCAAAAAAAATTTTTTATATTAAATTCTACACCAGAAATGCCTTGGATTTAATAGAGTATTAACATGTAGAAAAGGTCTTTAGAGCTAAAACCCAGTACCCATGGCAAAAGTAGCAAAATCTAAAATCTAAAATACCAATTACGAGTAATTCAAGGAATAGGATAGGTATAGGAACTTGGGGTGAAACTTGGGTCGGTTTGATTTGGGTTTTGAGGTCAACCCAAGACCAAATCGAAAATATTTCAATCAACTCGAATAGAACTGAATTGAAAACCGAAAATATAAATTGAATTGAAAATAAATAAAAAAGCCGAAACCCAAACCAAACCGAACTGGATTACATGAGATCAATTCAGTTCGGGTTAGACTAATACAAGCTTATGCTCAAACAAGGGTATTGTTTGTAATATCCTTAAAGTATAAAGGTAGACTTTCAAAGTTTAATATATATTGTATATATATAAAAAATTAGGTTAACTTGGTTCTGTTTAGTTTAGGCAAATATATGAAATTTGGTTTGATTCGATTTAACCAAGCATCAAACCCAAAACCGATCCGACTTAGTTCAGCTTTGGGATTTCTGGACTAAAACCAAACCAAACAACTAAAAAACTGAATTGAAGCTGGTTTGGGTTTGTTTTTAACCAGATCAAGTTGCACCCCCAACAAGAACTCCAGTTTTAACTTTCGGAAAATTATTGTTAAATTGCCTTTTGGATGACATGACCTATTGGTCATAACTTTTTTGTCAATGATCAAATGAGGACGGAAATGAAAAAAAATATAAACCATTTGATCCTATTGATCGATTAAAGTTCATTGATGAGGAATTATAAGTCAAGTGATCGGAATTACAAGTCTCTTGATAAGGATTACAAGTCCATTGACGGGGAATTACAAGTCAGATGATAGGAATTACAAGTCTGTTGATGGAGGAATTACAAGTCGGATGATGGGAGTTACAAGTCTATTGATGGGATTACTCTCATTATTTGACTTGTAATTCATCATCAATGGACTTATAATCCATAAATAGGACCAAATGGTTTATATTTTCTCATTTCCAAATTCATTTGATCATTTGCTGAAAAGGTATGACCAATGGGTCATGTCATCCAAAAGATAACTAAATAGTAATTTTCCTTTTAATTTTATTGGTACAAATGGACACGATATTTTTTATACAACTCAATACAACCTTATTGGCATCATGAAATACCGTATTAGTTGGTAAATATCGGTTGGTATGACTTGATACCGACCACCACCAATACAAGGTTTTAAACCTTAATGAACCATTAAAGGTACTAAAGAAACAAGAACTACTCATCAGATAGAAATTTTCAAATTAAAAAATGACCCATGCCTTTTTTATCCTCCATCTCACAGCCCCATCTTTCACTGACAATTTATGCAAAACCACTCTAGTTTGTTTTTGCTTGAATTCCTTCTCATTCAATTAGGCATTTAATTGATAAAGATATATATATATATATGTTGGATAAATCACATTAGACATGAATATAAGATCACTAAAGTGAGCATCAATAAGTTGTTCTGTTGCATCTTGCTTAGATAGGATTTACAAATACCCAGTAAGACAGTACAATCAACTAATACAACACCTCTAATTATGTTAAAATAAAAATTGGTTCCAGAACAAATTATTTAGAATTATGAATTACATCTTTTCCACACATTTTTCTCTAATTATTATATGAAATAAGTTTAATAATAAAAATGAATGACCATGATTGTCTCTCAATAATGACCACAAGAATTACTTGTCAGAAGTATGAACTAAAATAGGACAAAGTAAATGGATGAGTGGATGAGTCATATTCAAGATAAGATGCTTTGGTATATGTTATTTGTAGATGATATAGTCTTGATAGGTCACACTAGAGAAGAAGTGGCAGGTTAAAATTGTGGAAATACTCTTTTAATATAAATAACAATGTAATTAATGAAACTATTAGAATTGACAATTAGGATATCCCTTAAAATAATAAGTTAAAATATCTTTGATCAGTTGTACAAAAATATGGAGAAATTGATGAAGATGTAGCATATAAGACCAGAGTTGGTTGACTTAAGTGGTGGTGGTAAGGTGTGTGTCCAACTTAAATTAAAGGGAAAGTTTTGTAAGACAGAAATTAGACCAACTACGTTTAATAATATATAATGTTGGGCAGTAAAGAACCAATATGTTAAGAAGATGAGTGTTACTAAGATAAGGATGCTAAGATGAACTTGAGGCAAAACTAAAAAAAGACAAAGTAAGAAATGAAGAAATTTGGAAGTGGTTAGGTATAGCGTACATTAGGGGTAAAATAGAGGAGAGTAGGTTAAGTTGATTTGCACATATAAAGCAGAGACCCAGAGATGCACCGGTAAGAAGGTGTGAGAAGATACATATTAAAGGTTCTAAGAGATCAAGAAGAATACCTAAAAAGACTTGGAATAGAGTTAATAAATCAAGACTTACAAAAATATAAATTAACTGAAAATATGATTTTTGACAGAGCGGGATGAGAGAAATAATTCATGTCACCAACCCCACTTTGGTGGGAATTGGCTTATGATGATGATGAACTACAGTTCCATCTTTTTCACAAATTTTTTTCTAATGCTTTTCTCAAATAACTTTGGTAATAAAATTGAATGATCATGATTATCTCCCAATAACAATCAAATGCTAGTTTAAGATTAAATAAAAAAACACACACACATTACCACATTTTTAACAACTTTAAAAGATAATATAAGCATCCAAATATATTTTGAATTAGATATGCATAAACAATCAAAAACATAAAAATGGTTCTAAATCAATACTAGAAAGGATTTTTAGCATCCATTTCCTGACATTATGGTCCAAAAAGTTCCTTAGTTTTAACTATAATCCTATATTTATTATAGTTATTGTATTCATGTTCATACCATTAAAGTTTTCCAACTTCAATCAGTAACTTGTATTAAATATTATAGAAACCTTTCATGAATTAAGTAGCATTTTGAATCGATCTCCCTATATTCAAGTCATTTTGTACTTATATATCTCCATATGCCATATTTGTTCTTTTATATGCTCAATATCAGCAAACCATATGTTATAAATAATAAAAATAAATTCTTGAATCAGTCAGAAGTGTAATGGAGATATGAAACATGTTATATAATGGTCCACAACAGGAACTGGAAATTTATGATCCGAACCCACTTGTTTTTAACTGGATTAGGTTGGCACAGCATTGTGTTTTCATTTCTTACATCAAAATCAATCCTTCCAAGTCCTGGTTATACATATAGAGTCAAGCAATAAGCATCATTTTGTGCCATCGCTACATGTAATGGATTTTAGAAAACTAAGAAGCTCATTTTACTAACTTTGCAAGCATAACGAGTGTATTATGTTTCTTCTAACTTCGAGACTGCAAACACAACAAATGGAGTGTATAGAAGCAGAAATTTGATAATATATGGATGAATGGAAATGCTGCTTATTTTACAAAAGGCTACTATCCTCACTCAATCGAAAATAATAACAAAAATTTGCAGATGTTAATGGTAGGGAAACAAAATGCAATGATTATACTAAACAGGGTATAAATACAGAGATCTAAATGGGAGGGTAATTTCAGAAAGAGCAAACATGAGAGTGTGGATACAAAAAAACTGTATCAAAAAGTACAAATAAGTTTAAACAAAAGCTCTTAAGAATATTATAGAACACCACTTCAGCAAGACACAATACTGCAAGTGTATGTAAGAACCAACATGACAAATATGATAGCCAAACATGTATTACAGATGCTTCAAAAAAGGGTAATCCAATAAAATTAATTACATTAGAAAAAAAAAAAGAAAAAAGAGACAAATGGTTGTTCGATCTATTTTGAGGTCATGTCGGACTTAATTCAAAAACAAATTGAAAAATAAAAGACAAAAAACATAAAGTATAAAATATAAAAAGAAGAAGATAAGGATAAGTTTCCCAAAGAAAAAATAATGCATCTAGAATGCACATGCCAAGGGAAGAGAATAGAATGTCAAATTTTCCCCTTTTTTGAATAAATGAATTAGATATCAAAATCAAGTAGCAGACAGATTGTACTTAGGAGGATTTGAAAATGGCCATACAATGAGTTGGAAAATATAAAAAAACATTGAAAAGGAATGGGATGAGTTATGATCATTTGATGAATTAACATACCTTTACTGACAAGCAAGATTACAACTATCCAGATCACAGCCTGTCTGCCTCCCAGCAAAATCTTCCATAGTTTAATTTTTATGTATATATACCTTTATGTACAAGATAACCTATATTCATGACTACCCTTCTACTGTATCCAGAATGTAACTGTCCTTCGACCCCAAAAAGAGGCATCACAATCAACTTTGATATATTATCAAATAATTGTCCTTGTTTTACACAAGATACACACTTATCCAGAACCCTTTGCCCATTAGATTCAAAAAATTTTGTCTTGATAAACAGATCTATTTGGAAGAATTATTCATATTTATTGTTACTACAATGCTATTGCTTGTGGGTAGCATTCACTAACCTCCATCCGGAAAGACCTCCATACCACCTTGCATCTTTCCCACTTTTCTGTCAAGAGAGAAAAACATGTCTCTGCCCATGGCTCGTTCTTCCCTCCCAAGGACAGATCATAAGGTACTGTGAAACTGCAGAGGCAGCATATTGAATTATATGTCATGTCCAACATTAAACACTAATTTCAGCCATTCAATCAATAAATTTCATTTCTTGACAGCTTGGAATACTTTGAGAAGTATAACGAGTGCAGCTGATTGGGTGTTTAGGATCAAGAACTAGATAAAAGTTTAGCTGAAGCACATTTTATAGGAAAGGACCTGCCAACAGTTGTGATACCTAGTCCCCTTGTAAGTTTGTGTTTCTGAAATGTGGAAGAGGTAAGCTTCTTCCTCTTGTCTTGAGCCATTGTGGCAATTACAACCACCAAGATTTTGATTCAAAATATAATTAATGGAAGGAAGACGCAAATGGAAACTCACCTCATTAGTTCTTCTTCTTGTCCAGGTCTATTACCAGATAAATCATGATGTCTGCAAGAGTCTAAATATTAAATAAGCAGTAGCTTCTTAAGTTGATTTTCAAGTTAAGAATCAGAAAAAAATCTTACCTGCTTACTAAAATCTTGAAGAGATTAAGAGGCTTGGTGGACAAATTATATACCGCACCCGCGATATGTTCCTTGCCAAACAAATAAACTACTGGATATCCAAGAAGCCACCTACAGAGAAAAAGAATTTTCAGAAAAATGAAAAAAGAAAATATGAAAGACAAAGGATCCAGCATTTACTTACAAACTGAAACTAATCTTGGACAAGATATAAGTATCCACCGGGACAATCCAAACAAAAATTCAGGTACAGCGTACCATCTTCTTTTCAACTTACCTTCCATCTATATGATATGGACTCCGGTACAAGTGTCAGGTGTGGTGGTGTATCTATGAGTCAGATCCACCTCAACACAAAGGATACAGGGACTCGGTTGAAAAGTGTCTGAACTTCTCGGATATAGATACTAGGATTTGGCTGAAAAGTCTCCAAATAAATGTCATTAAGGTGGATCAGAAGCAAAGCTATCTCTTTGTTTGTTTCTGTCTGTGTTTTTGGTCCCTATTTTTCTTTTTGATTCATTGCTTGCAATTTGATTCTGAGAATACCTAGGGGTGCAACTCGGTTCGGTTTGGTCCGGGTTCAGCTGAACCCAAGACCAAACCGAATATATTGAACACCAACCCTAAACCGAACCGAACCAAAACTAAAACCGATCAAGTCAAACCGAAAACTGAACCGACACAAAACATAAAACCCTAAAACTAAACCGAACCGAAGTTCGGTTCAATTTTGATCTTTGGTTCGGTTTCATCTAGATAAATAAATTAAACATATTTAATGATATCAATTTAATGAACCATGTTGGTTGGCTTGCCACACTATGGCTTTGCCGGTTAAAATGGTTCGTCAAGAAATATTAACAAGAGATGCCTTTATAGGCAATCACTAAGAGATGGAACTGTTGCTTGGCCGATGTGGGACTAAGCTTAGTCTCATGTACTACGAGCTCTGCAACAATGTACTGAAGAGCATGAAGAAGATAATCTCTCTGAGTTACATTGATCTTCCCTTCCATCTCAAACACTGTTTCTTGTACTTCAGTCTTTTTCTTGAGGATTATCCGATAAAGTGCTCAAGACTGGTGAACCTATGGATTGTAGAAGGGTTTGTTGAAGAGACAGAAGGGAAAACCCTAGAAGAAATTGGGGAGAGCTACGTCTCTGAGCTCATCAATCGACTTTCCCTCCTCGGCAAAAACCATTGATTAATATATTGTAAGCAAGAGCATCAGGTAACACCTTATCTTTCGACACCATTTCCTCGAACAGATCAATGGCTTCTTGGAGTTTCCCACTGTCACAGAGGCCACCCATGAGAGTAGAGTAGGTAACCAGATTAGGGTAAGAGACCTTAGACTTCGTCATCTCCTTTAAAACTTGAAAAGCAGATTCGAGATCCCTATTCTTGCAGTGGTGCTTTACCAATATATTGAAAATGCAAGTATTGGGTTTCAAGTTGAGACTCTTCTTCGAGTCCGAAAGAAGCTTCCTAGCCAAATCAAGTCGACCAGATTCGACTAGGAGATTGAGACAAGTGTTGATAGCTTTCAGCGAGGGCTTTTCTCGAATAATTGGCTGGATCGCATAGAACATATCGAGTGTCTGTTCACGTAGAGAACACTTGGAGAGATGGGTCATGAGATTAACGAACAAACCTTCATGGAATTTTCAGGTCTCAAGTGTCATCTGCCGAAGAATTGCATCAACGGCCTTAAATTTCTTCGATCGAGCAAGCTTCTGAAGGATGATGGAGTATGTGCCTCGGTTCGGTGTCGGTTCGGTTTAAGTAAATATTCTAATTCGGTTCGGTTCGGTTTAACCGAATACCTAACCCAAAACCGAACCGATTTAATTCGGGTTAGTGTTTTATAGACCAAAACCGAACCGAACTTTTAAAAACCCGAACCGAACCGAACCGAAGTCGGTTTGGTTCGGGTTGGTTTCGGGTTTACCCGGACCGAGTTGCAGCCCTAAGAATACCTACTCTCTTTATGCAAATTATTTCCTTTACCGATGCATTACTTGCAAGCTGATTATTTGCTATTTCTTTTAATTTTTTTCCCTTTGATCTTGAACTACCTTGTTCGAAAGAATAAGTGAAGGATCCAACAAATAAAAAGTACTCATGCCCATGTCTTGGTGTGTCAACACAGATACTTCAAGGTTATGTAAAGTGTCCATGAAACATAGCCTTCCATTAAAATAACAATAGGATTGTCAACAATCCAAGCCAGCTCGTCTCAGGCTCGGCTCTTAAGAGACAAGCTTGAGTTCTATATTTACCATTGCAAGTCGAGCCAAAGCCAAAAAAATAACTCATTACTTTAACAAGCCTGAACCAAACTTGTTCCCCAGTCCCCACTATGGCTTGGGGCCAATACCAAGTTGACTTGACCAATATTAACAGTATCTGCGAGTTAACTCGGTTGAGCTCAAAAAGGGCTCAACAAAGGCTTGCTGATACTACCAAGTTATATAGGCTCGGTAGTGCTGTGGTATCTTGGCTCTATCAATGCTGATATCATGGCAACTCAGACTGATACGACTCAATATTGGCTAGGTTTTTATACCATGCTATGCAGCTACATTTCTAAAGGGATAGCTCAGTGCACGAAGCTCCTGACAGTGCACGGGTATGCGGAAGGTCTGATCTCCGCAAGCAGGGGGACTATTACCTGTGACTCGAACCTGCAACCTTTAGACTGCAATGGAGCAACCTTACCGTTGCACTAAGGCTTGCCTTCATGCAGCTACTTTTCTATATCACTAAAATTAAACATGTGTTAATACCTGCCATTATTGTTCCCAGTTAATATGGTTGTAATAGAAGGATAATCAGCCTATTCTGGGAAAAGCACTCTTGTATTTCTTTTTTCATAAAAGATTTAAACCCAAAAGAAAAATTCCATCCAAGTTTCTTTCCTTTCTAACTTACATGAAGAGAAGAAAGGAAAATTTTTCTTCCTTTCCTTAGAGAACAAATTCAATTTATTTAATCAAACTTTTAGCATATAAACCATCTGGACTTACCTTCTGGATCCCCATCTGATGAAAATTGCCACAAAAGATCTTGTCACGACAGAGGAGAAAATTGTTACTTCTTGACTTTTAAGAAATAGGGACAGGAATGTTGTTAGCACAGAAATATTTGCTGTAGTGGCAAGGTTAAGGGAAGTAGAATTCAGGATTTTGAGACTCGAGAGGCAAGAGGGTATTCATCTATAATTGTTGATGGTCACTGATAAAACAGGATTGCTCTACGAGGCCTAGGCATTTTGCCTGAATGGCTTGATTCTTGACAGATAGGTTCAACATCTGTTTCTCATGTTCCAAGGCCAACTAACCAATAGGCTTGTCAAGAGGTGATTAGTTTAGTTTTGGAAGGTGTCATTTTTCTCAGGAATGCCACCCGAAAGATAACGAAGATTGACAGTAATATTCAATATAATATGGTGTTCCTATTACTACCTGATTTTGGAGCAACTATATACTGACAGAAAAATTGAATTTATCAAACCATTCTCATCAAACCATTTTCTCTAATTTGTTTATATGATATATTTAACCAATGAACAATCCAGTTTTAACCACTAGCTACAAGCCACAAGAACTTGAATGTGTTACTCTATTGTTTCTCTTATTCATTTGTACTAGGAAACTGCTGAGACAATCAGTTTTGAAACAAATGAACCTGCTAATATTTGCATAAATGAAGAGAACAAATTAAAGGCCTAACAGATGCACCAAGTCAGAAGATAATATAATATATCTTAATGGTGCACCTATCCAACAATAGTTTTCCTGTCACTCCGTGAGTAAATAAACCAGTGAAACGAACATCACATTAGCATAAATATGATAATATAGTATGGCCTATTCATGCTTGATAAAGCCAGATGTGGGTCACATAGCTTACACCTTTTTTGTTGTTGTGGAATATACCATCCAGAACAGTGTCATCGTCAGGTCTAATGAATCAAATGGAGTGACAAACTCCAACATCATCACCTCAATTATGGCCATAACGTCTCTGTGAGTATAAAATGTACATCATTGCTAGAAGGCTCTTGCAATTAAAAGTTCAAGGAGTCCAAAATGAAACAAGTCAGACAAGCATAAATGAATCACAAATAGTAATAATAACAGGTTCAGACCCGTGGGAAACTACTTTTTAGTAGGTTAGTTTACTTTGGGATGAAATGTATGGTCTAAGGCCCGCCAGTCAATATCTACACTGGAAACAAATTTTTTGCCCCACTTAATTTCCGTGGCATAATGAACCTTGTAATAAACATCAATGATTCTATACAAGTTTTTAACAGCAACAAAAGTTTATCTTGAGGAACTAAAAGAATACTTCTGAATGGTTGGCTTTTATCACAATATGTCCAAATAGTTTTCCAGGTACCTCCAAAGAATAGCCTGATTCATAGAAACTATGGACCTTAATAAGAAATTGTGTTATAAAGCACATGGAACACAACCAACATGCATATTACTTGCTACAAGAAGGAATCCTAATACATTTGTCTCCACTTTAGGATTCAATTCTAGAACGAACCGGACATAACCCTTAAAGCTGGCTGGATAATCATTCCATCATCATCATTCCACATAAGCAATATTTATGTGAGCAGCTCTATATTTTGTCCACATAGATGAGGAATAGTCAGGTATCATGATTAGGAGAAGGTTTACCCATTTAAGGTTGGGATAGTAACATCAGTTCCTTGTAGGCAGCTACTGAGATCTAGAAACTCGGAAGATTGAGATGTGCAGGCCACGCCAACATTGGACTTGTCATCAGCCATCAGATCCGTAATAGGAAAATTCAATAAATCCTTGTTGGTTCCATCAAAAGGAAATACTAAAGAGAAGAACTTCTGCATTGACGTGAGTTGCATTGCTAGCAAGCTTTCCTCTTTTACTACCATTTTCTACAAAGAAAAATGAGACTCAATAGATCAAAGAAAGATGGACAATATTTGGAAGCTTGGATAACAGAAGCCTTTGGGTAACCGACCTTTAGAGGATCCTGTTCAAGGTCAACAAATAGCAGCAATGATTTGGAGTCTAGGCTGGACTTCACATATTCAGCAAATACTCTGACATGTAACAAATAAATCATATCTTCTATAACCATCACTCTTAGAGGTGCTAAAATAGATGACTCCTGAAAATTCAACAATAGCTAATTACCAACAGTTTTATTAAGAGAGAAGGTGATAAACCTTTACATGTAAATACAACAAGAAAATACAAGTGGACAGTATTATTAATATTTTAGAAGCTGAGAGTTGTTCATTTTTGTTTCTAAAATTTTTATTTTTTACTATAAATGTTTCAATTTAATTCTTACAATAATAAGGGTATTTCTTTATGAAGAATTATAGTTGTAATTCTTTAAAAGAATAAAAACATCAGTTTGCTCTATTTGAGTTGCCTATTGATTCTTCATCATTTTCTTCAATTTCTTATATTTCTTCTTTCAGTTGGGACCTATTTGGTCATTCAATGTCTTCATCATCAATTAAATCTAAAAGATCTTCAATTTCTTGATCAGAGTTTGAATTACCTAGATTGTTTTTTGACTCAATTTTTTTTCTTAAATATTTTCTAGAAACATTTCTTAAACCTTTATTTGTATAAAGACTTATTTTCTTGCATTTGTAACAGGTGGGAGATGGCTTCAAAAAAGAGCTTGCTTTTGAAGATTTCTTTAAAAAAAGTTTTAAATTTGTTAGGAAAGTGTCTATGAGAAGTTGGTGTTTTGACTATTGGGATTTTGTACACGTCTTTCGAATACATTTCTTTCGTAGATGGAGCCATTATTGTTTCAAAACCATGTTTTCACACCCAAAAAAAAAAAACTAATTCTTGCATTTTAAAAGGCTTTTGATTTTTTAGTTGAACTTTTAAGTTTAAATCAGTGCCAAATTATAAACCTAATTTATTTATTTTTGAGTAAGTTGACCATATGAAAGTATTATATGATTTAGCCTTCATTACTAAGGTGTTGTCTAACTTTGAGTGTTCTTGACTAGATTGAGAGTTGATATTTTGAAGCAAATTTTCTATTTTATCTGTTTGATTAACTATTGTTCATAGACAAACAAACATTTGTAAAATTATTTTGTTCAATTAAATTTTCTATACGACTAATGGAGAGATATACTAAGTAGAGATAGGATACACAAGTACGACAAGGACTCTTGAGGAATGGGTAGCCACATGGAGAACCAGCAAAAGGAACAAAACAGAAAACAGAAAATGAAAACAAACAAGATCAACAGCAGAGAAACATCAGAATCTAATCAAGATAAACAAGTATAGACCAATCTTGCAGAATATTTCTACCCGAAAGTGAGCTGAATTCCTTCTTAATGCACACCCAAGATGTCACCAAGACTTCAAGGTGACTTCTATATCTTCTAAAACCCTCTGCCTCTGTATAGAACTTCCTTCAAATATACATCTATTTGGTGCTAACCAAACAGCCCAAATTGCAACATAAAAAGTCACATGGTACATCAGTTTAACTTTCTTCCTGAGGAAGGGGAAGCGCCACTGCTTCGCAAGATCTATAAGAGACTTGGGCAATACCCAACTTTGCCCCAATAGGCTGAAAAAATGTGACCAAAAAGAGCCAATTACCTCACAATGGAAGAGCATATGATTCATGGATTCTCCTTCTTTGAGGCACAGGATGCATGAGAGTGTTTATTCCATAATACAAGGCATTCCAACAAAAAACCAACACTTCTGTAAGGACTGACATGGGGTATTGACGAGTGAAAGAGCCATGAGAAGAAAGAGTCCGACTACGGCCATTGGGCACACTAGAATCAATAGTAACAAGGCTAACATCTTTCAACAAAGATGCAAGCTCCTCCAATTCTATGGGTTGAACATCCCAACAAAATTGGAGGTTCCAAATTATTTGAGACTTATTTCTGCATTACTGGATGAATAGAAAGTTTTAAAATTTTACTATTCTCTAAAGAACTTACAGGTATTATTTATTTTAAAATTTTAACTGATTGAAAAGTATCATTAGTTGATTCTACTGTTTTATGATTCTTAAATTTCCAAATTTTCATATTTTGATGTGATTACTTTGATTTGTAGTTTTGAAAAATTTAGTTTTAGAAGAAAAGAATAGTCAGTTATCTCCAAATGCAAGTGTGCATAGCAATTTTATGTTTTAAGAACCAATTAGTGCATAGCATAATTTTGAGACCCTCCCTAGACCCCATGCAATGGCGGAAACCTTGTGCCCTGGGATAGCCCTTTTAATTATTGAAGCCTTTTTCTGGATTTTTTTTTTTTTAATGTGCCAGTTTGAAATTATTCTTCTAAAACTTTAATGCTACCATATTCAGATGGAACATGCTTCACATCATTTTAAGACAAAATATTTTTTTATTTAATAGTATTAGTTAGACTTAATTTAATAAACCAAGGTTTGAAATTTCGCATTTCGCCGAAATTTCGCTAGGCATGCCGAGAAAAATTTTGGGGGCATGCTGAAAAATCTAGGGAAAATAAATTCCTCACAATTTCCCCATTTTGAGGAAATCTGGGAAAATTTTCACCAGATTTCGCTGACATGCCACCAAATTTCCCTAAAATTTTCCCAGTCCGGGGAAATTTGGGAAATATTTCGCTAGCATGGAAGGAAAAAGCCGCAGAAGAGCTTTTCCCTTCCAATTTCATGCCGCTACCCCCTGAAAAGCGAAATTTCTTGTAAACACTGCTAGAAACAAAAGAGGTTGAGACTATTTGAGATTTCAAATTTAGGTTTAAAGGCTATTTTTCTATTAGGAGAGAATTTTATCTCTATACCACCTCCAATAGTTTCTATTATATGTTCAGCTTCTGCATTTCAAATAAGGTTGTGGTTGTGACTCATTTTGTAAAATCCATGTTCTGGAAGATTTATATCACTCTGCAGGATCATTTTTGAAATGACGGTGTTATTTTTTAAATTTTTCCAAAAGAGCGCTGTGAAACATTTTTGTCCTTGAAATAAAGGAGTTTGAATAAATTGTATTCATTACACTGTAATAGATTGTATAAGCAAATGCTAAATTTTAACATCCTTGTTCTATTTGAAAACCTTAATCGTACATGCTTAGTGTTAAAAGCTTTTAACAAACCAGAATACATCAAATACAGAGGTAAATCAGAAAAACAGTTAAACCATACAGGATCATTGTGAAAACTAGATTTACTAATAAAACATAACCAAGTACAAACTCAAAGATTAGAAAAAAAGACAAAACTTACAGAAACTTAACAACTAATCAAATACATGTTGTATGAGTGTGTATGTGTGCGCGTGCGCGTGAGCTTGTATGAGTACATATAGATACCTTTGGTGATTTAAGAATAATTAACTATTCAAGGTGTAAAATTTCACCCAAGTATGAGGCAATGAAAGTTAGAGACCGTTAAAATATCACATTTAACTAATTTGCTATCCATCACATAATATCATATGCTTGTACAAAGTCAAACCTTCTGACTCAGTTGCAGCACAGAGCAAAGACTCTCTTTCAGTTCAGGCATCTTTCCACCATAGTCCACCATTACTACCGGGCGCAATTGTGTACACAACACCAGAATATCTGCCCCACAAACTCGGATCAAAATACATAAAAGCTATGAGCTCTATGTTTTCCCCACGAATAAGAAAATCCATTACTAGAATCCAGAATCCAATCCAGAAAATGTAGAAATATAGTATTAGAATTTTGAAAACCTGAAACAGATACTGAAAATTAAAGTGTAATAATTTTAAAAGAAAAAAAAATTTGTTTTTTGGGATAGGGAAAAGAGAAGTAGGGATTCAGGGGTTGCACGGTGCAGTGAGGAATTCAAACACAGATAATGCAGAGTTCCTTGAATCTGAGACATGTGCAGAAGCCGAAATTGCATTTAAATAAAAATGGGGAAGAACAAACATACAAAATCATCAGATATTGCGAATAGTGGAAAGAAAATCACCAGTCTCAAGTCGACGCTTTGATGCACCTTTCAGCCGCCATTTGATTTGCGAAACACTTGCATCCACCACCTTCAATGCTTCAGCTAATTGTGCAATCTCCATTTAGAAAATCTAGGAAAATAATTAACAAACCAGAAAGTTTTACTCTTTCTTGTGGTTTGATCCGTTCAGGAAGGACGCAGGAGTCTCAAAACGTGCGGTGCTGCCCACGTGCCGGCTCACTTGCTCAAACGTGTCGTGCCTGCCGTGCTGTGCCAGCTTTTCAAAAGGTTGGCCCAAAAGCACAGCCCATGGCCCACTTGTTTGCTATGCCAGCATACAGTGTCGACAACCCGTGTACTTACACTAAAAGCATATCCCGATGCAATTGTGGATATTGGAACTGTTAGTAGATCTCTTACCCTAGAGGAAAGCATAGGGTATTGGCCTGCTTGTTGCTTCCATTAGGTTAAAATATCAAAATTTTATATTTCTTCTTTATTTGAAAACATTACTCTAAGATTGTCTATATACATCATTATTTTTGTGTTAGAAACTTTGGCCTTAATTGATAGCCAAAAACATGATCTAACATTCAAGAACTATATTCTTATATCACCATAAGATAAAAGCGGCCGCAACAAGAAGCGTACCTCTTGCCATTGTGATCAAGTAATGCGGTTGATGTACTCGTAGAGATCCAAGAAAGCTTCAATTTATTCTTACATACTCAGAGGATTCTGGTTTTACTTCAGAGAGAACTCTTGTCCTAAGACTTTATATGGATTCATATTAGGCCTTATAAAGCAAACCAGGACACTCTAAGTGTCACCTCATGATCGGGTCCGTCTATTCTACCATCGACTGGATTAGATCAAGGGCCAAGATTTTGGATCACTTAAAACCACATGTAATTACAATACTACCCTTAAACTTTATCCAAATTACCTACTACCAAAATCAGACCAAAAACTGTGGAATCATGTCAGTGTTGGGTCATTAGATATTCCAAAAAGATCAATCCCAACAATCTTCCACTTTACCCACATGACACACAATTTTATGAAAACATTTTGATTTGAAAAACGAAGACTCCATGGGTAATAGAATACTAAAAATGCTTCATATGGTGAAAAACAAAAGATGGCAGTTATGTAATCTTTATGTGACAACTTTATACTTAAGCTGAACATCATAATTGCATCAATCATGGCAATTGTATCCTTAATAGACAGGCATTCCCTTCCATGTATTACGATACAAATAATCTATCATGTTTAAGTGCTTTATATGTGATATAATAACTTTATGAGTGGAAACTCCCACACTTTAAGCAATACTAAGTCTCAACAAAGTAAAGTGAACAGTATAGGACATAAGGAAATATTGCATAATCAAATGTCAAAGATGTAAGATGTTGTCAACCAAAATTACATATCATGTGAGCTCACAAGTCCTATATTCTCCACACGGCCCTTATACAATTTAGGCAGGAGGCCTTTCATCATGGGATCTGCAACCATAAGTTGTGTACCTATATATTCAATGACAACTTTACCATCTTTGATGTTCTCTCGCACAACCAAATATTTTATGTCAGTGTGCTTGCTGCAACTTCCACTTTTATTGTTCTTTGAAAAGAACACTGCAGCAGCATTATTACAATGGATCCTTAATGGCTTAGATATCGAGTCCATCACTCTAAGCCCTGATATGAAATTCCTTAGCCATAAGGCTTATTTTGTTGCCTCACAACATGCAACAAACTCCGCTTCCATAGTTGAAGATACTGTTAGGGTTTGTTTAGTGCTCTTCCAAGAGATTCACCTCCTGCCAACATGAATACATACACTAAAGTTGACTTCCTTGAGTCAACATAGCCAGCAAAGTTTGAATTTGTGTATCTGATCAAATCCATACAATCGTATTGCTTATAGGTAGAGCTGGCAACGGGTCGGGTCATAATCGGGTTGGGGGTTAATCGGGTTGGACTAAATTAAGGCGGGTTGAAAAACCCCCAACCCACCAATAAATGGGTTCAACCCGCCAACCCGTTTATTATTATTATTATTTTTTATTTTTCAAAAAATATTATTAAAATAGGGTTGGGCGGTTAATTGGATCGGGTTGTACCTGGTTCGGGTCGGGTTTTGGGGTTAATCGGGTCGAAACATGACACTTTTGCCATTTTTTTAATCGGGTTACCCGTTGTAGACACCCCAAATTGCACTAAAAATGAGAAAATAATTGAAAATATTAATTGGGATTTGAAACAGGTCAAAAAAGTGTAAAATCTGGCCAAACTGGTCATGACCGTATTTTGTTCACGGTCTGGTCATACATGCAGTTGATATACGGTCACGACGTGCCCGTATTAATAATACGGGCAGGGCGCGACCGTAATATATATACGGGCACGGGGGTCTTTGTGCGAATTTTACCTTTTTGATTTTTGAGCCTTATCTGCACCCAAATATCTCTCTTGGATAAGCGAATTCTCTTATTTATCTGTTCGAATTATCTCATTTATCCTTGTGGATAAAGGATTGGCATGATCTTGTGTTTAACTCAAACTGAAACTCTATCTTACCAAACCTTGGACCAACCATACCCCTGTGTTTGCCTATAAATAGAGGGCCTTTCCTCTAGCTAAGGGCCATGAAATTTTGAGTCCAAGGAATTCTAAGAAGCTCCAAGAGAAGAGAAAGAACTCCTGCTGCCTGCCTGCTCAATCCAGGTAAGTCCCCTATCCCTTTTTATTTTCTGTCTTCAATTCTAGATGTAATAGGATCATCTCTATTGCTGTAGAATAAGGCCATATCTGTTTTTGTATTCCTAAACTTGTCTCTAAGTACCTCAAGAGTCTCTCTAGCCGTAAAACGTGAAGAGAGAACTAGGGGAAAGGGGAACAGGTGGATCCCTAGAATAGAACCCCATATCTGTTTTTTTCTTTTTTTCATAGAATAAGGCCTGTGATTGTGTTTGTGTAACCAAACCTATCTCTAAGTACCTCAAGAGTCTCTCTAGCCGTAAAATGTGAAGAGAGAACTAGGGGAAAGGGGAACAGGTGGATCCGTAGGGTAGACCCCCATGTGCTCAAATCTGTGAGATGTGACTATTTTGAATATCCTTATCATGTTTTAATGCTTTTATGATGAATCTAAATGAATCACATGAATCTATGATGTTTATAGCATGAGATCCCCACTTTTTGATAAAATTTGGATTTTCCACATATTTGCACCTACAGCACTGTTTTCGTGATTTTTGTGGTTTTAGGCTAGGATCTTGGATTTATCATGATCAATATGGTAGATCTGGATCCAGAAGCCTGAAATTAAATTCTAGGGTTTCATGATATGGTTTTTAAATTGTTTTTCATTATTGAGATAAGACCCTACGGTCTCAGTTCTCCCCTTTTGATGTTCTTCATCAACGTGGGTATTTTTGGTTTTGATTTTCAGATTTAATGTGAAATTTGGGCTTTATCTATGTCCTGGACTATTCAAGTTCAATTTTGAAATATTTTATAAAAATCATATTTTTCTAGATTTCTAGAATTTAGCTTGAAGCCAGATTTTTGGATTTTTCACTTTAAATTGATTTTATTTTATTTTATCTCAATTTTGTTTTGATCATGAAACCCTAGGAATGGTATGATCATGTTTGATAGTTCTGGATCAATCAGACTATTCATATGAAAAAACCATATATTTTTGCCTTTTTTGTGATTTTTCCTGATTTTTAAGTAAGCCTTTTTTCTTTGAAAAACATGAACAATACCTGGCAACCACCTTGTGTGGATGAATAGGGGTGCCTAATACCTTCCCCTGTTCATAACCTAATCCCCTTTTCCCATCTCTGGTTGTTTTTTAGGAGGGTTATTTTTACCCTAAAATTGCCTTTTGTGCTTCTTTACTATTTTGGTGTCCATTCACACCTAAATTGAATGGTGGTGACTCTTTGTTTTAATTTAATCCCGTGTGATGATTAGGAAATCATTAAATTGATTTTTCCATGTCTCACACCCGTCGAGTTGGCGGGGCATAATCCGGTTGACCCAATTACTGGAGGGTTGGGGTTTCCCCAACCCAATTAATAAACAGGTCAACCCAACCTGTTTATAATTGGGTTGACCCGTCGGGTCGGGTGCATTTTGTTGGCTCTACTTAAAGGTAAGCATTTAGTCCTTCGTACCTTGAGTCTGACATTTCATTTATTATCATCAATCACAATATCAGAGTTCACTAAAAATATCCCAATCACCAAACCACAATGAATTGAAAGAATTACAGTTCAAAAGTTACTCACTATCTCAAATGAAATAACAACTAAGATATATCTCAATAGTCACTCGACAAAGTAATCCTCTCCTCTATACTCGGGGTAATCCGCGTCTGGCTCAACCCCACGTATATCGTCCTCACCAGGATCTGAAAACAAAACAAATCAAAACGGAATGAGATACGAATATCCCAGCAAGTAGCACATGCATGCACAAAACCTTTATATCAATTCTAAAACATGCTCCAATAGTAAAACATGCATTAGTAACGATAACCAACGTTTAAGAGTAATCCGAGTAATCCAAATATAACATATATACAGATAAAGGGCAATATCAACAATCAATGCATAACAGCGATTCATAAGTGAAATCATAAAAACAAGTCCACAGTGGACTCATGAAATAAGATTGCCCTTAACTAGGTAATGCCGAAGTTCACTATGCCACCTCCCGGCTTAGGTGCGAAGCCGAGTACACGATCATCGTATTATTGCGGGAGAGCCCATCCAGTACAGTGATGAGTTGGCATGTACTAATCCAGTCACAGTCCGAGTACACGATAAAATGAGGGATAGCCGCAGCCAGCCGAGTACACGATCAAGCTTCACCGAGTACACGGTGGAAACGCGTGCGTGAACAACTCATTACGACTAGCAAAGAAAACAATCTATTCCACTACCTAGCTCTTAACTTGACAAATGTGGATCCACACCGAGCTATGCCATCTAGACTCGAGCTAAAGCCAAAAACAGAAATATTAATAATATTAACTTGTTCCAGACCCAAAACATGCTATCTCGAGCACACAGCCATCTTTGAGTACACAGAGGAACCAACCCCCAAGTACATGGGCATCCCTGAGTACACAGAGTTAAGGTAACCATCCATCCATCAAAGAATCCCAAAACATCGTTCAAGTGTATGGAGAAAACCAAATAATCATATTTATCCAAAATAACTTGACTTAAAGTTCTTTTTCAAAGTATTGCATAGAATTTATTTTTATAGTCGAAGTTTTGATGAAAGTTTCTCAATTTCGGTTTAACCGACAAATCCGAGTATTGAAACCAAAATCCCACTATGCTACTTAAATCTGTCTTATAGGGTTTGCTTACATCCTAAACAGTAAGTGACAAGTAGAATTTATACTCATATCCCTCATATTTGGCCTACATTTCCATTTCCTTCTTTAACACTTTTTGGTTTCTCTAAACTTACCACTTCTTAAGAATTCTGTTTTCAGCAATTTACTTTTCCATATATGTTTTCCCTTTAGTAGCTTTAGTTCAATACACTCCCTTGTCAATCATTTCCCATTAGTGCTGTAGGTAACTCCATCTCTTAAGTTTCACAAATAACACATGCTAGTGCTGAAAATATTTCAGCAATCAAGAAACCCAAGGTTATAACATAACCGAATTTGAGTACCTTACTTGGAACCACAGCATGCTCCAAATCAGCATTTATTTCATACCTTTAAAACCCCAATTTAATAGGAAGATAATTTCCCAATGAAGACCCAATGTAGGTTTTAATACCCCTTGAACATAAGCTTATATATATATATATATATAACCAGCTGCACGTAACAGCACCAAACACCAACACTCTCATCTGGTTCCAGATTTTTACACTTCCATTACCTTCAACTCAGCTTCTTTTATTTCCTAATCGTAAGAATTAAGACTTCGATTCTCAACCTAATGAGCATGAGTTGGGCGCCACTCAACAATGCTCCACAATCTTAGACACTCTAGTTTAACAGTCCTTAGCAACATGAGGTCCCTTCTAACTTACTGATTTGTCTATAGACAAACTTGTAAGAAATTTTCCAGGTTTAGTTTGCAAATAATTGTATGCCTTGGAGAAGGTTTCAGCATTAAAAAAAATGACTAATATATATATACTAAACAGGTACTGTTTTATAATTGGATACCAGCATATGCTCCTACCTCCAATGCCCGAAGAACCCCCAATTCCCTCAATAATCCTCCATTTAACCTTTTCCCCATAAGTGGTTCTAAATCCAACATATAAAATGAAGAGTGCTGGACATCCGGCTCTAGGAATTAAACACCACTCAGCACTAACTAAAACTGTGTAATGATCTGAACCATCACACTTCGTCCATGCACTCCAATTACACTTGTATAGTTTTCTAAATTAATTGCCAAAATAATTCTCTAGTTAAGTAATTCAGTTATTCACCCTCTCAGCCTTCCACAGCAATCCTGTACAATGATCTAACAGAAAACAATTGCTGTAGTGGTATTAACCTTACTTTAACCACTCATTCAAGTTTAATTTTATCACTAAAATCAATACCAATTGCTGAAATTGCTCTTGTGTTTCTTTCTCTCAATTTCGGCAACCAAGGTAGCTACCACAGTAAGTTTATAACTTAATCAATCCACAATGACACTCCTCTACAGCAGACCAATACACAGATAAGAAAACATTTATCATGTAAGTAAACATAATTATATCATAAGATTCAAGCCATTTCAGTCTAGATAGTAAACAGTCCAGAACAGGGGATCGGCTGTAATTCCTACTCATGCCATACCAGAATTTCAGTTCAGCTCATACAACTCAACTCAAAAGCTTCTACTTTATATTTGATTTACCATTGAAACACTAAACCAAAAGACAAGTCATTCAAACTATTAATTCCAGCAAAACAGTCATAACTTATACATCTATATATATATACATGAATCCTATCAAGCTTCTCAAATTCCAATACCAGAATTCAAAACTCCATTAAGAAACCCACAATCATGCTTTAGAATGTTTTGAAACAATTTCAATGTTGTCCCTATCTCTAAAGAAATAAAAATTCAGAAAGTTTGCAAACACCTCAGGTTTCATTTAGACACCAATTTGACTTTCCTTAACTTACAGTAGCACCTTATCATACAGTAGACGTCCATATTTAAAACTAAACAAATTTCTCGATTAAAAACAGCTAAAATGAGATTTGATGATGCTACTTACCTGGAAATCAAGTTTATGAGTTTCTGGAAATTGATTTTTACTGAACTAAAAATCTAAAGTAAAATTTCTAATGGTACACTCGTCTTATCTCTGCAGATCTGAAATTTAATTCGAAATTTACTGCAAACAACTCTTCACTAATCAAGGTTTACTTACAAATTAATTTCAGAAAAATTATGAGTCTCCACTTATAATTTTAATCTACTTTAGATTTAACTAAGTCATTCAGCACATTACACAAACAGCAGCACCTCATATCCTTCGATCAAAACAGATTTACTTTATCTATCAATTTCATGCTTCAAATCCAACCATACGAAAATCAGAAGAGAAAAACTGCTACTTACCTTAAATGCTCATGCCAATTCTCTAATAATTTCCTCAATTCCTCAATTGCATTCGACAATTTCTCTGCCTCCAAAACTGAACGACCAACAGAGATCTGGATTTTCATAATTGGATCAGATCTCTTCCTATGTAAACTTTGCTTGATAAAGTAACCATATGAACATCATTCGAACTCCTACCTTACCTGAACTCCAAATTAAAACTCTCCAGATTTGCAGCACTTAGTTGAATTCCATGTCTGCCGAAATGACCTCCTCAACTTTCTCTCTCGAACAGAACTTCAGTAGCACCAAAAACTCAGATCGCTCCACACATCCAGATCTGCTCCAGCAATCCCAGCTTCCACTACTCCTCTCTGAAATTCCAAGATGGGTTCTAACAAATGCCAAAACGAACCAGCAATTTCTAATGACCTGGTTTTATAGTTGCCGCTCAGCAGCAACTTAAACCACTATCCGCTGATGTGCCACAACACCAAGTTCCCTATATCAACAGCTCAATTCAAGTTAGCTTCACTTAATTTTTTTTTTTTGCCACCTCATCCGAGCATAAAATCAACTAAATAAAATTATGGAAGTTTCTCATACCTTTTGACTTTTAAATAGTACATCATGCTCAAGCAACATTTCTGAATTTATCCATAATCTCTTTTCTCTGCAAAATCACTAATTATCCTTAATTTAATCCCTAAGAAAATAAGTTTTTAATTTTTCAGAAAATTAGGGATTTTACATCCTCCCCTCCTACAAAGAATTTCGTCCTCGAAATTTACCTCATGACGCTATAATTAAATCTGGGTACTTCCGCTTCATTTCATCCTCTCTCTCCCATGTAGCCTCCTCAATCGAGTGATTCTGCCATAACACCTTCACCAAAGGTATCACCTTGGTTCGCAGAACTTGATCACGTCGATCCAAAATCTGAACCGGGACTTCCTCATAAGATAAGTCCTCCCGAATCGCCAAAGGCTCAATATCAATCACATGACTCGGGTCTGATATATATCGTCTCAGCATAGAGATGTGAAATACATCATGAACTCTACCCAACTGTGTAGGCAACGCTAGACGATATGCAACTGGATTCACTTTCTTTACTATCTCAAATGGCCCAATGAGCCTCGGAGATAACTTGCCCCTTTTCCCGAATCTCATAATACCCTTCGAAGGTGATATTTTAAGAAACACTTGATCCCCGACCTCAAATTCCAAGTCACGCCGCCTAACATCTGCATAACTCTTCTGACGGCTTTGAGCAGTCAATAACCGCTGCCTGATCAAGTTCACTTTCTCAACACTATCTTGCACGATCTGAGGGCCTAAATACTGCCTCTCACCAACCTCCTCCCAGCAAACAGGTGATCTACATGTACGTCCATACAATGCCTCAAATGGTGCCATTTGTATACTGGCCTGATAACTGTTGTTATACGCAAACTCCACCAAGTGTAGATGGCTGCTCCAACTACCACCCCAATCCAATTGACAACAGCGTAACATGTCCTCCAATATCTGTATAGTCCGCTCGGACTGTCCATCTGTCTGTGGGTGATAACTTGTACTGAAACACAGTTTAGTGCCCAAGGCCTCTTGAAAACTCTGCCAAAACTGTGAAGTAAACCAGGAATCTAGGTCAGATATAATCGATACTGGAACTCCATGAAATCGAACTATCTCCCTCATGTACATCTCTACCATAGATGCCAAATTCTGTATGGTACGATAAGGCAAGAAATTGGCTGATTTCGTCAACCGATCTACGATCACCCGTATAGCATCCTGCTTCTTTTGGGTAACCGGCAATCCATTAACAAAGTCCATGGTGATGTGTTCCCACCTCCACTCAGGAACGGGCAACGAGTGTAACAACCCTGGAGGTCTACGATGCTCTGCTTTTACTTGCTAGCACACCAAGCATCTAGATACGTACTCAGCTAAATCCTTTTTCATCCTTGACCACCAATACACATTCCTCAGATTTCTATACATCTTGGTACTATCGGGATGAACTGCATATTTGGACTTATGGCTCTCATCTAGTATGACTCTGCGGATCTCTGCATCATCGGGTATACAAATCCTACCCCTGAACCTCAATAACCCATCTCTGAATTCAAACTCTCTGGCAGTCTCATCACCTTTCTCTACCAACTCTTTGGTATGCTTCAGATCTGTGTCTGATAACTGCCTCTCACGAATGCACTGAATCAAATCCGGTTCTACATGTACTCGGGCTAAAATCCGACTAACACCCTCAGATACAAACTCGCATGGCCAATCTTTAACAGTATATACCAAACTGCACTGACTGGTCATAAAAGAAGACAACGCGGCTATCTGATCCTCAGATGCTCCTCTACGACTCAAGGCATCAGCAACTACATTTGCCTTGCCCGGATGGTACTGAAGTGTAAAATCATAGTCCTTCAGAAGATCCATCCACCTCCTCTGCCTCATGTTAAGATCTCTCTGTGAGAATATGTATCTCAGACTCTTATCAGAGTGTACCCGATGTCATGTAGTGCTCAGAGGGGAGCAGGTGAGGATGACCACCTTCATGATGGAGGGCGAGGCATATCACTGGTGGCAGAGTGTGCTACGCAGAGAGGTTCCAGGGACTCAGATGACATGGGGACAGTTCAGAGAGCTGTTTTACAGCCGATATTTTTCATCCGAGTTCCGCTTGTCTAAGGCGAGGGAGTTCATGCAGATATCTCAGGGGACTTCATCTGTGGCCCAGTACAAGGCCAGATTTGAGGAGCTGTCTCGTTTTGCTCCACATATAGTAGCAGTGGAGGAGCAGCGTATTGAGCACTTTGAGGAGGGGCTGAGGCCCGAGATCAAGGACAAGGTGTCCGTATTTTTGTGTACTCATTTTGAGGAGTTAGTCAGGAGGGCTGAGAGACTTATCCGTACCAGCAGAGGGGATGCCAGCATGGCACGGTTACCTCCCAGACAGAGTTATGAGCAGCAGGGTTTCCTTGGAAGGGATAAGAGACCGAGGATTGAGGGTGTAGGACTGAGACAAATGGATGGTAGATGTGCCAGCTGTGGAAGATCACATATTCCCGGTCCTTGTATCACACCGGTCGGTGCATGTTTTCGGTGTGGACAGCAAGGACACCGGATAGCCGACTGCACCTATCCGTCCACATATCAGTCTTTACAGCCTGAGTATAGATCAGCACTGCGGACTGAGACACAGGGACCAGCAACTCCAATTCCATATAGAGTGCAGTCTCAGGGTACTAGAGCTGTGAGGCCAGGGCAGGCCAAATCTACAGATCGGAGGCAGCAGGGTAGAGCTTCGCGAGGTCGAGGTGCACCACCTAGGACTGGTCAGAGACAGCCAGCACCAGTGCCTCAAGGGCAGCAGACCAGAGTATATGCAGTAGGTGCTACTGAGGAAGAGGAGGAGCCTGAGCCTGATGCACCTCATCTGGTTGGAGGTATTATTTTTATATTTGGTCGATCTACAGTTTGTTTATTTGATTCTGGAGCGTCTATTTCTTTTATTACCCCGCATTGTGCATGTCGTATTGGATTGACACCGGATACACTAGAGACCACTATGACTGTATACACACCTTTGGGGGAGACCTCTAGATTACAGACTGTATACCGAGATTGCATGATCAGATTAGGATCATTGGAGTTACCCGGGAGTCTGATGGCATTAGACTTTGGAGAGTTTGATGTTATTTTGGGGATTGACTGGTTGTTCCGACACCATGTGAGCATTGATTGCTTCAGGGGTACTAGTACAGTGAGTTCTCCAGGGCAGCCTGTTTATTGTTTCAAGTGTGAGGGTTTGTCTAGCAGAGTCGAATTGGTGGCTTCTGTGTTGACAGAGGAACCGAGGGAGGACACTCCTAGTTTGACTGAGGTGCCTATAGTCTGTGAGTATGTGGATGTTTTTCCAGATGACTTGCCCGGATTACCACCACCTAGGGAGGTTGATTTTAGGATTCGACTCCTACCTGGCACAGCACCAGTATCTAGACCTCCATATAGGATGTCTCAGCCAGAATATACAGAACTAAAGAAGCAAGTTGATGAGTTGCTTGAAAAAGGGTACATTAGACCAAGTGTTTCACCTTTGGGTGCATCGGTTCTTTTCGTACAGAAGAAGGATGGGTCTATGAGAATGGGTATAGACTACCGTCGTCTAAATCAAGTGACGATCAAGAATAAGTACCCAATACCCCGGATAGATGATTTATTTGATCAGTTGAGGGGAGCATCGTGGTTCTCGAAGATTGATTTGAGATCGGGATACCACCAATTGCGCGTTGCACCAGAGGATATAGAGAAGACAGCATTTCGTACGAGATATGGGCATTATGAGTTTTTAGTCATGCCATTTGGGCTGACTAATGCCTCGGATGTCTTCATGGATCTCATGAACCGAGTATTTCATACCTACCTTGATAGTTTTGTAGTGGTGTTCATAGATGATATTCTGATTTATTCTCGGAGCAGAGACGAGCATGTCCAGCATCTTAGGACCGTGTTGCAGACATTGAGAGATCATCACTTGTATGCCAAACTCAGCAAGTGTCAGTTCTGGTTGCAGAAGATCTCATTTCTAGGACATGTTATTTCTGGAGAGGGTGTTGAGGTGGATCCATCTAAGGCACAAGCAGTGACTGATTGGCTGAGACCCACTACAGTTACTGAAGTGGGTAGTTTCTTGGGTATGGCCGGATATTATAGGAGATTCATTGAGAATTTTTCTAGACTAGCAGCTCCTATGTCAAATCTCACTAAGAAAGCAGTGAAATTCACTTGGGATGACAGTTGTGAACAGAGTTTCCAAGAATTGAAGCGTCAATTGACTGAGGCTCCTGTTCTGATTATACCTCCAGTGAATGAGAATTTCTCTGTTTATTGTGATGCCTCTCGGGTTGGATTGGGCTGTGTGTTGATGCAGCAGAGGAGAGTGGTAGCTTATGCATCGAGATTGTTTGTCCATGATTGTTTCATGGAGTTCCAGTATCGATTGTATCTGACCGAGATTCCCAGTTTACTTCACAGTTTTGGCAGAGTTTTCAAGAGGCCTTGGGCACTAAACTGTGTTTCAGTACAAGTTATCACCCACAGACAGATGGACAGTCCGAGCGGACTATACAGATATTGGAGGACATGTTACGCTGTTGTCAATTGGATTGGGGTGGTAGTTGGAGCAGCCATCTACACTTGGTGGAGTTCGCTTATAACAACAGTTATCAGGCCAGTATACAAATGGCACCATTTGAGGCATTGTATGGACGTACATGTAGATCACCTGTTTGCTGGGAGGAGGTTGGTGAGAGGCAGTATTTAGGCCCTCAGATCGTGCAAGATAGTGTTGAGAAAGTGAACTTGATCAGGCAGCGGTTATTGACTGCTCAAAGCCGTCAGAAGAGTTATGCAGATGTTAGGCGGCGTGACTTGGAATTTGAGGTCGGGGATCAAGTGTTTCTTAAAATATCACCTTCGAAGGGTATTATGAGATTCGAGAAAAGGGGCAAGTTATCTCCGAGGTTCATTGGGCCATTTGAGATAGTAAAGAAAGTGAATCCAGTTGCATATCGTCTAGCGTTGCCTACACAGTTGGGTAGAGTTCATGATGTATTTCACATCTCTATGCTGAGACGATATATATCAGACCCGAGTCATGTGATTGATATTGAGCCTTTGGCGATTCGGGAGGACTTATCTTATGAGGAAGTCCCGGTTCAGATTTTGGATCGACGTGATCAAGTTCTGCGAACCAAGGTGATACCTTTGGTGAAGGTGTTATGGCAGAATCACTCGATTGAGGAGGCTACATGGGAGAGAGAGGATGAAATGAAGCGGAAGTACCCAGATTTAATTATAGCGTCATGAGGTAAATTTCGAGGACGAAATTCTTTGTAGGAGGGGAGGATGTAAAATCCCTAATTTTCTGAAAAATTAAAAACTTATTTTCTTAGGGATTAAATTAAGGATAATTAGTGATTTTGCAGAGAAAAGAGATTATGGATAAATTCAGAAATGTTGCTTGAGCATGATGTACTATTTAAAAGTCAAAAGGTATGAGAAACTTCCATAATTTTATTTAGTTGATTTTATGCTCGGATGAGGTGGCAAAAAAAAAAAAAAATTAAGTGAAGCTAACTTGAATTGAGCTGTTGATATAGGGAACTTGGTGTTGTGGCACATCAGCGGATAGTGGTTTAAGTTGCTGCTGAGCGGCAACTATAAAACCAGGTCATTAGAAATTGCTGGTTCGTTTTGGCATTTGTTAGAACCCATCTTGGAATTTCAGAGAGGAGTAGTGGAAGCTGGGATTGCTGGAGCAGATCTGGATGTGTGGAGCGATCTGAGTTTTTGGTGCTACTGAAGTTCTGTTCGAGAGAGAAAGTTGAGGAGGTCATTTCGGCAGACATGGAATTCAACTAAGTGCTGCAAATCTGGAGAGTTTTAATTTGGAGTTCAGGTAAGGTAGGAGTTCGAATGATGTTCATATGGTTACTTTATCAAGCAAAGTTTACATAGGAAGAGATCTGATCCAATTATGAAAATCCAGATCTCTGTTGGTCGTTCAGTTTTGGAGGCAGAGAAATTGTCGAATGCAATTGAGGAATTGAGGAAATTATTAGAGAATTGGCATGAGCATTTAAGGTAAGTAGCAGTTTTTCTCTTCTGATTTTCGTATGGTTGGATTTGAAGCATGAAATTGATAGATAAAGTAAATCTGTTTTGATCGAAGGATATGAGGTGCTGCTGTTTGTGTAATGTGCTGAATGACTTAGTTAAATCTAAAGTAGATTAAAATTATAAGTGGAGACTCATAATTTTTCTGAAATTAATTTGTAAGTAAACCTTGATTAGTGAAGAGTTGTTTGCAGTAAATTTCGAATTAAATTTCAGATCTGCAGAGATAAGACGAGTGTACCATTAGAAAATTTACTTTAGATTTTTAGTTCAGTAAAAATCAATTTCCAGAAACTCATAAACTTGATTTCCAGGTAAGTAGCATCATCAAATCTCATTTTAGCTGCTTTTAATCGAGAAATTTGTTTAGTTTTAAATATGGACGTCTACTGTATGATAAGGTGCTACTGTAAGTTAAGGAAAGTCAAATTGGTGTCTAAATGAAACCTGAGGTGTTTGCAAACTTTCTGAATTTTTATTTCTTTAGAGATAGGGACAACATTGAAATTGTTTCAAAACATTCTAAAGCATGATTGTGGGTTTCTTAATGGAGTTTTGAATTCTGGTATTGGAATTTGAGAAGCTTGATAGGATTCATGTATATATATATAGATGTATAAGTTATGACTGTTTTGCTGGAATTAATAGTTTGAATGACTTGTCTTTTGGTTTAGTGTTTCAATGGTAAATCAAATATAAAGTAGAAGCTTTTGAGTTGAGTTGTATGAGCTGAACTGAAATTCTGGTATGGCATGAGTAGGAATTACAGCCGATCCCCTGTTCTGGACTGTTTACTATCTAGACTGAAATGGCTTGAATCTTATGATATAATTATGTTTACTTACATGATAAATGTTTTCTTATCTGTGTATTGGTCTGCTGTAGAGGAGTGTCATTGTGGATTGATTAAGTTATAAACTTACTGTGGTAGCTACCTTGGTTGCCGAAATTGAGAGAAAGAAACACAAGAGCAATTTCAGCAATTGGTATTGATTTTAGTGATAAAATTAAACTTGAATGAGTGGTTAAAGTAAGGTTAATACCACTACAGCAATTGTTTTCTGTTAGATCATTGTACAGGATTGCTGTGGAAGGCTGAGAGGGTGAATACCTGAATTACTTAACTAGAGAATTATTTTGGCAATTAATTTAGAAAACTACACAAGTGTAATTGGAGTGCATGGACGAAGTGTGATGGTTCAGATCATTACACAGTTTTAGTTAGTGCTGAGTGGTGTTTAATTCCTGGAGCCGGATGTCCAGCACTCTTCATTTTATATGTTGGATTTAGAACCACTTATGGGGAAAAGGTTAAATGGAGGATTATTGAGGGAATTGGGGGTTCTTCGGGCATTGGAGGTAGGAGCATATGCTGGTATCCAATTATAAAACAGTACCTGTTTAGTATATATATATTAGTCATTTTTTTTAATGCTGAAACCTTCTCCAAGGCATACAATTATTTGCAAACTAAACCTGGAAAATTTCTTACAAGTTTGTCTATAGACAAATCAGTAAGTTAGAAGGGACCTCATGTTGCTAAGGACTGTTAAACTAGAGTGTCTAAGATTGTGGAGCATTGTTGAGTGGCGCCCAACTCATGCTCATTAGGTTGAGAATCAAAGTCTTAATTCTTACGATTAGGAAATAAAAGAAGCTGAGTTGAAGGTAATGGAAGTGTAAAAATCTGGAACTAGATGAGAGTGTGGGTGTTTGGTGCTGTTACGTGCAGCTGGTTATATATATATATAAGCTTATGTTCAAGGGGTATTAAAACCTACATTGGGTCTTCATTGGGAAATTATCTTCCTATTAAATTGGGGTTTTAAAGGTATGAAATAAATGCTGATTTGGAGCATGCTGTGGTTCCAAGTAAGGTACTCAAATTCGGTTATGTTATAACCTTTGGTTTCTTGATTGCTGAAATATTTTCAGCACTAGCATGTGTTATTTGTGAAACTTAAGAGATGGAGTTACCTACAGCACTAATGGGAAATGATTGACAAGGGAGTGTAGTGAACTAAATCTACTAAAGGGAAAACATATATGGAAAAGTAAATTGCGGAAAACAGAATTCTTAAGAAGTGGTAAGCTTTGAAGACACCCCAAATTGCACTAAAAATGAGAAAATAATTGAAAATATTAATTGGGATTTGAAACAAGTCAAAAAAGTGTAAAATCGGGCCAAACTGGTCATGACCGTATTTTGTTTACGGACTGGTCATATCTGCAGTTGATATACGGTCACGGCGTGCCTGTATTAATAATACGGGCAGGGCGCGACCGTAATATATATACGGGCACGGGGGTCTTTTGCGAATTTTACCTTTTTGATTTTTGAGCCTTATCCGCACCCAAATATCTCTCTTGGATAAGCGAATTCTCTTATTTATTCATCCGAATTATCCGAATTATCCTTGTTGGCCATGGATTGGCATTATCCATATTTTTTACCTAATCTGGGGGATCATGATATATCCTTCTGGACCAGCCTTGCCCCTGTGCTTGCCTATAAATAGAGGCTCTCTCCTCTAGCTTAGGGCCACGAAATTTTGAAGTCCAAGGAATCCTAAGAAGCTCCAAGAGAAGAGAAGAACTCCTGCTGCCTGCCTGCTCAATCCAGGTAAGTCCCCTATCCCTTTTTATTTTCTGTCTTCAATTCTAAATGTAATAGGATCATCTCTATTGCTGTAGAATAAGGTCATATCTATTTTGTATCCCTAAACTTGTCTCTAAGTACCTCAAGAGTCTCTCTAGCCGTAAAACGTGAAGAGAGAACTAGGGGAAAGGGGAACAGGTGGATCCCTAGAATAGAACCCCATATCTGTTTTTTTTCTTTTTTTTAGAATAAGGCCTGTGATTGTGTTTGTATAACCAAACCTATCTCTAAGTACCTCAAGAGTCTCTCTAGCCGTAAAACGTGAAGAGAGAACTAGGGGAAAAGAGAACAGGTGGATCCGTAGGGTAGACCCCAATGTGCTCTAATTTGTGAGATGTGGCTATTTTGAATATCCTGATCATGTTTTAATGCTTTTTATGATATATCTGAATGAATAACATGAATCTATGATGTTTATAGCATGAGATCCCCACTTTTTGATAAAATTTGGATTTTTCACATATTTGCACCTACAGCACTGTTTTCGTGATTTTTGTGATTTTAGGCTAGGATCTTGGATTTATCATGATCAATATGGTAGATCTGAATCCAGAAGCCTGAAAATAAATTCTAGGATTTCATGAGATGTTTTTTAAATTGTTTTTCATTATTGAGAGAAGACCCTACGGTCTAAATTCTCCCCTTTTGGTGTTTTTCATCAACGTGGGTATTTTTGGTTTTGATTTTCAGATTTAATGTGAAATTTGGGCTTTATCTATGTCCTGGACTGTTCAAGTTCAATTTTGAAATATTTTATAAAAATCATATTTTTCCAGATTTCTAGAATTTGACTTGAAGCCAGATTTTTGGATTTTTCACTTTAAATTGATTTTATTTGATTTTTTCTCAATTTTATTTTGATCATGAAACCCTAGGAATGGTATGATCATATTTGAAAGTTCTGGATCAATCAGACTATTCATATGAAAAAACCATATATTTTGGTTTTTTGTGATTTTGTGTGATTTTTATAGCAAGCTTTTTCCTTTATTTTAAACATGAACAATGCCTGGCAACCACCTTGTGTGGATGAATAGGGGTGCCTAACACCTTCCCCTGTTCATAACCTAATCCCCTTACCCATCTCTGGTTGTTTTTTTTAGGAGGGATATTTTGCCCTAAAATTTGCCTGTTGTGCTTATTTAATATTTTGGTGTCCATTCACACCTAAATTGAATGGTGGCGACTCTTTGTTTTATGTAATCCCGTGTGGTGATTGAGGAAATCATTAGATTGATTTTTTGCCATGTCTCACAAGCTTAGAGAAACCAAAAAGTGTTAAAGAAGGAAATGGAAATGTAGGCCAAATAAGAGGGATATGAGTATAAATTCTACTTGTCACTTACTGTTTAGGATGTAAGCAAACCCTATAAGACAGATTTAAGTAGCATAGTGGGATTTTGGTTTCAATACTCGGATTTGTCGGTTAAACCGAAATTGAGAAACTTTCATCAAAACTTCGACTATAAAAATAAATTCTATGCAATACTTTGAAAAAGAACTTTAAGTCAAGTTATTTTGGATAAATATGATTATTTGGTTTTCTCCATACACTTGAACGATGTTTTGGGATTCTTTGATGGATGGATGGTTACCTTACCTCCGTGTACTCGGGGATGCCCATGTACTTGGGAGTTGGTTCCTCTGTGTACTCAGAGATGGCTGTGTGCTCGAGATAGCATGTTTTGGGTCTGGAACAAGTTAATATTATTAATATTTCTTTTTTTGGCTTTAGCTTGAGTCTAGATGGCATAGTTCGGTGTGGATCCACATTTGTCAAGTTAAGAGCTAGGTAGTGGAATAGATTGTTTTCTTTGCTAGTCGTAATGAGTTGTTCACGCACGCGTTTCCACCGTGTACTTGGTGAAGCTTGATCGTGTACTCGGCTGGCTGCGGCTATCCCTCATTTTATCGTGTACTCGGACTGTGACTGGATTAGTACATGCCAACTCATCACTGTACTGAATGGGTTCTCCCGCAATAAGACGATGATCGTGTACTTGGCTTCGCACCTAAGCCGGGAGGTGGCATAGTGAACTTCGGCATTACCTAGTTAAGGGCAATCTTATTTCATGAGTCCACTGTGGACTTGTTTTTATGATTTCACTTATGAATCGCTGTTATGCATTGATTGTTGATATTGCCCTTTATCTGTATATATGTTGTATTTGGATTACTCGGATTACTCTTAAACGTTGGTTATCGTTACTAATGCATGTTTTACTATTGGAGCATGTTTTAGAATTGATATAAAGGTTTTGTGCACGCATGTGCTACTTGCTGGGATATTCGTATCTCATTCCGTTTTGATTTGTTTTGTTTTCAGATCCTGGTGAGGACGATATACGTGGGGTTGAGCCAGACGCGGATTACCCCGAGTATAGATGAGAGGATTACTTTGTCGAGTGACTATTGAGATATATTTTAGTTGTTATTTCATTTGAGATAGTGAGTAACTTTTGAACTGTAATTCTTTCAATTCATTGTGGTTTGATGATTGGGATATTTTTAGTGAACTCTGATATTGTGATTGATGATAATAAATGAAATGTCATGTTTCTTACACTCTGATATAGATCCTACGGTTTTGTTATCTAACCCTCGGGTACGAGTGACGGTTCCATTACGTAACCCGGATCCGGGGCGTTACAATTTAGTCCTTCGTAACTTGAAGATACCTCATAACTTTCTTCACAGCTTTCCAATGATCTAAACCAAGATTACCTTGATACCTTCCAAGCATTCCCATTGCAAATGCAATGTCCGGTCTTGTACATACTTCTAAGTATACTAGACTACCAATTGCAGATGCATAGGGACTATTTTTCATGGATTCTAATTCCAAAGAATTTTTGGGACATTGAGACAAGGTGAATTTGTCACCCTTCACAATGAAGCTTCAGCAGTTGAGCAATTTCTCATATTAAACCTTTCCAGAACTTTATTGATATAGGCTTTTTGAGATAGTCCTAGGATCTTTTTGGATCTATCTTTGTATATCTTAATTCCTATAACATAGGAAGCCTCCCCTATATCTTTCATGTCAAAGTTTTGAGAAAGAAATTGCTTTGTTTCCCTTATCATTATAAGGCTGTTACTTGCTAGCAAAATATCATCAATATATAAGACTAAGAATATAAAATGGCTCTCATTGATTTTAAGGTATATTCATTGATCAACAACATTTTCCTCAAAACCAAATAAGGTAATGACATTATGGAATTTCATATACTACTGTCAAGAAGCCCATCTTAGTCCATATATTAATTTCTAGTTTGCACACTAGATTACTCCAATTTTTTGAAATGAAGCCTTCGAGCTGAACCATGCATACCTCTTCCTCAAGATCCCATTCAGGAATGCCATTTTAACATCCATCTAATGTATCTTTAAGGCTTAATGAGCTGTTAATGCCATGATTATCCGTAATGAATCCTTCTTTGAGATTGGAGAGAATGTGTCACTATAATCAATGCCCTCCTCCCTCTATAGAAAACCCTTCGCTACAAGCCTTGCCTTATGTCTTTCGACATTAACATTTGAGTCCATTTTGGTCTTAAAGACCCATTTACATCCAACGGCTCGTGCTCCTTCTGGTAATTTTACTAGATCCCAAACTTGATTATTTGCCATAGAATTCATTTTATCCTTCATGGCATTATATCATTTAGTAGAATCTTCTCTACTCATGGCTTCAGAAAACGAAACAAGATCATGAGTTAACCCAATCAAATGCTCACTTTCTTGTTGGTATACAATATAGTTAGAAGAAATTGTAGACTTTCTGAAGATCTCCTAACCACTGTCGATACCACTGGTTGTGGTTCCTATACAACAGGTTCATTAACAACCTCATCCTCATGGGTTGGTGAATTTTGGATGGGTGGTTGTTGAACCACAATAGGTATACTCCCATTGGGATCAACATGCTCATCCCTAAATATAGGCATAGAGGGTTGTTCCTGTTATAAGTACCTCATTTTTGCACCCCTCCAAAAGCCAGAAATGAAAACCCTAAAAGACATGTCAAATCCTAAGGAGCAGAAGCCGACTTTTTGATCAAGCTTAAATTAATTGCCATAACCTATTTCAATGGGTAGGAAATCTAAACACGGCTCTAACGCAACTGAGTTTGCACGGATCGGAGTTCGGATAAAGAGAGAATGAGTAAAAAACTCTCAAGGGCAAAAAAGTAATTAAATGTGGAAGAACTGGCTGCGTTGCAAGTGGGCAAGCCACATTTGCCAAGTGGCAAACTAATGTGCTAAAAGACAAAGTGTAAAATCAAATCAAATCAGGAATCAAATCACAGCTAAATCCGATGTAACCATATATAGTATACAGTTATGTCATAACTTGTAGACACACCAAAATTGCACGATTTTGATAAATCTTGAAGGTGAGAAATATTTTATTGGAATTTTCAATTCTTAGCATTGGGTTTGAGATCCTTAACCCATTTGAATCCAAAACCGCAAAGGAAAAGGTGTAAAACCCCCAATTTTCCTTAAATAATAAATTAAATTAATAAATGATATTAGTGAGAGTTATAATTGATAGAAATAATTTATTTTTGTAGGGGATGATCTAATTAGTGGAGATCTAGAATTGGACGCAGATCTGACCATCCAATCATGAGATATCAAGGTATGTATTCTGATTGGGCGTGTGTATGGAATTTGGTGTATGTGAGATACATGGGATCGGAGAGTATAAGTATTAGTTTAATAACCTAAATCATATACGCTCGTATTTCGTTTGTCTTTGACAGCCGAAGCGACAAACCCGACTGAAGGAGAAGAAGAAGAAGAGGAGGAGGAAAGGTCTGGTTTTGAGTTCTTCATCGTCCAGAGTGTTGCTGGGTGATAGAGAATCGTTGTTGAGAGAAGAGAGGAAGAGGAACGTTCGTTCAAGAGGTAGGTGACACCGTTTACCTTCGTTTTTGTATTTACATGTGATTAATCGACAAAAGCATGTTTTTATGATATATAATGATGTATATATGTTGATAATCATGTTATATATATGTTAGAATGAGTTTAGACGAGAAAAATCATGATTTGGAACTGATTCTGATCGTTTTCGAACGACCGCCGACTGTTCTCGGTGATCTTAGGCGCTCGTTATAAATTTCAGACCGTCGTAGACCGCTTGAAGACGTATCGTCAGCGTTCGATTTTGAACTACCGCCGACCACAGACCGCCGGGGCGATCCTGAGCGATCGTAGGCGCTCTGTTCAGATTTTGCAGATTTTCATAATTTCACACCCTGATTCAATTCCAAACTATTTTTAGACAATTTTAATGATTAAATAAGATGTTTTAAGACCAAAATAAACTATCTAATTCCCTGTTTTACAGAAAAATAAATTAGGGAGGTATTTAGGACATTAGTTGCCAAACTTTGAAAGAAATGGAGAAACCTAGTTTTTGGAAAACCTAACTTGTATTTAATTACTAGAACATTTTCTAAATGACACTATAAACCAGAAAACTGTATATAGAGAATTCAGAACACAGATGACCGAATATTGAAGTAATTGACAGATTTAACCTTTATATGCCGATAGGCACCAACCCTTATAGAAATATTATATTTTAGGGAATTTTGGAGTCTAGTGGGCATAGCTGGTTATGGATCCATAGTTATAGCTAGATAGCTGAGGGATATGTCATTTGGGTTGAGTTACTCCTATATACGACATGCTTCCTTTGCAAGTTAGTTTGTCTGGGAAGGTCCTATGTCTGGAGGGACACCCCGGTGAGCCGCTGGTGATTCCTTGTACATGTGGATAAGCGACCATCTCCATGTATTGATTCTGGTGCTGCATGCTGGTGGTACATGCCAACTCTGATGGGTACGTGTGCAATAAGTCAGTGACTACGGCTCTTGTCTAAGCTGCGCTACATGGGACTTGAGTATCATTAGTAGCATTGCTACTAAGTCGCACGGTGGTATAGCAATTGGTTGAGAATCATCTCAAAAGGTTTATCTATCTTTGTGAGTCCTACAATGACACTGAAATCACAACACTTGATATTATTATTGAATACATGCTGGAGGCATGTGATTGGGATATTGATCGGATGTTATTGCTTAGTGCATCCTAGCATAGTGTGAATCATGTTATTGATCTTGATATTGGATTCTTATATTAAAACTTGCTGAAATTCATTTCTAGAACTGTTTATCAAACTGTTTTGTATTCATGAATGATATGAATGATTATACGAGCCTGATTAGTCGATATTGCTTAATCGTGCATGAACTGTTACTTTACTTATATGAACTGTTTAATCATGCATGTGTTACCTACTGGGATATTCGTATCTCACACTACTTTTATTTCATTTTTCAGCTGATACGCGAGAGGGGGATCTTAGTGATTTCCAGGGAGAGATAGCTGAGTATACATCGGAGGGTTACTATTATCCGGATCTTGTTTGAGGTGGATGAATGATATAGACTTAGCACTTTTGATCAGATTATTATTATTCATTTGGATTTGATGTATTAGAGAGATGAGAAAGAGATAGTAACCAGTTTATTTTACCAGACTTTGATATTAATGATTGATGATCAAACTATATGTTTATTTGAGGATTTTAAACTACACTTCTGCACATTCTTGTTTCTGCAACTCTGATAGTATAATAAGTTGAATGGATTTTAATTCTTTGGTCTGGTATATTATTGATGATGTATTTGATATGGGCCAGTAACACCTCGGATTTGGTTGTTGAACTAAATGTGGGTTGTTACAGTAGCAAACCGGGTTCGGGTCGGGTGCCGGTTTGCACTGACCCGGGTTCGGGGCGTTATAGAGATGGTATCAGAGCAATGGTCCTAACCTTAGATTAGCCAGCTGTAGGGGAATGGGATTGTGAGTATGCTAGATAGAACCCCTAAAATTATTGGATTCTAACAAGTGAATTTGTATTTTGCAGATGGCTGGTAGAGGAAGACGTGCTAGAGCTAATCCTATTGAGGAGGAGCAGCAGGATGTTCCGTTACCTCCACCACCTCCAGGGGGTGACATATGGACTGTTGTTAGCAGCTTGGCAGAGCTTCTTGCCAAGGAGAGGGAGGAGAGACTGAGCCAGCATGACAATGGTGGAAATGGTGGCAATGGTCACGGAGATGAGCTTGTACATGAGAGGGCCATACATACGGCCAAGGATTTTGAGCAGTTCAGGAAATTAGATCCACCTATCTTCAGTGGACGTCCAGATCCTATGGAAGCTGAGAGATGGCTGATGCGAGTCGAGTGGATTTTTGAGGCTATGGGATGCCCGATGGATCGGAGAGTGCGCTTGGCAGCATTCTTGTTTGAGGGAGAGGCAGTTCACTGGTGGACAGCCAGGAAGAGGCAGGATCCACAGGCTACGTACATGACATGGGACAGATTCCGAGAGGTCTTCTATGACCAGTACTTTTCTAAGGAAGTCCGGCTCAAGAAGGAGCGGGAATTCATGGAGATTACTCAGGGAAGCCAGACAGTGGCTCAATACAAGGCTAGATTTGTAGCCTTGTCCCGAAAGAAACTCCATTCAATCACTTCCTTAAGCTTTTCCATCCATCTAAGAAAAAAAGCAATCACTCCAAGAAGAAGGAAGAGAGGTTCTAATTTGCTGTGGAGGATTTCAAAGGGCTCAACATCTTCCCAAATCCTTCCTTTCATCAAGGTAAGGTCCTCTCTTTTTGTTATGTACATGACATCAGCATATAACTATGTTGAGATAGTGTTATTTCTCCATTACAAGAGTTCTTTTTATTCTCTCCCTATGCTTCCTTTTCCTTTCAATCTTCTCTTCTTCTCTTTTATGGTTTGAGTTTGGTGGAAAAATAAGCGAAGGCCATGCCTTGGGAGGCATGGCCAAAGTATGGAACTGGAGGAAGAGAGTATGTTTGCTCCCATTTGATCATTTCTAAGGTAAACTATCATGGGTTGAGAGGTGAGAACATGAGTTAATTGAGTAAAGATATGTAGTTGTTCGTAAATAGGTTTAATGCTCTTCACCCTCTCTAGATTCAAGTGTACCCCTTTTAAACCCCGATATGCTTTCTTTATGTCTTAATTTACTCATTTTCGTGCTTATGCTTGTGTAGGAATGCATGTGCACAAATCCATGTACACACCACTCTTAAATATCATGCTTCTTAGGCCATCATAAGTATGTTTTTGGACCACGTTCATCTCCCCATGTTTGTACACACCCCACATTAGTTCCTTTTGATGTGAATGGATGCATCTCTCTCTCTCCATTTCTTTTGCTTTTGCATGTACAATGGTGTGGCCGTATGGACTTGTAAGCTTTAGGCCCTTCGGGCCTTTTGGTTTTGCTTCCTTGGATAAGAAACTTAACCTTTAGCTTAAAACCAAGGTAGGGAATCCCTTCCTACTTTAAAATCACTCAAGGAAACCACTGTGGGTCAACAAAGTGACCCACAACACCCCAGCAGTCTTACATGGGAGGGGGACCCTAGAAATCCCCTGAAAAATCTAAACTTGCAGGTTTTCTGGGTTGCACTGCACATTCAGAATGGTGCAACCGTAACCGTATTTGGTATACGGTTCCTTCAGAACCATATACGAAATGCGATTACACTCAAAAAATAGCATATTAGGGCTTTTCTTTTTTAATCTTGATTAAAATCAATTCTAATTGAACCAATAAGCAGAAGGGCTACTGGGAAACCAATGACCTCCTTGGGACTTGGGCTTGCCTCTAGGCCCAAATTTGAGCTCATGGGGACCTTCCAACCGGGCCCACACCTTCTTGAATACCAAAAACCCACTTTTAGAGTGGATTTGAAAAACCCACTTTAGAGTGGATTTGAGGCCATCTGGGTGTTATTATGGGTCACTACCAAGCCCACAGCTATGTAAAAGCTATAAGAAAGTCAATCTAAATCAAAAAGTGGAAATAAGAGGTTTTTTGTATGTAATCGTACCTTTGGTAAGTTACAACAGAAAACTGCTTTGACTGTATTTTGTATACGGTTACAATAGTTTTCTATTGTAGCCGTACTGAGTATACGATTACGTTATCTGTGTAAAACAATAAACCTCTTTAATCCATTTTCACATTTAAAAAACTTCCAAATTAAGCAACTTAATCCAAAAAGGGGTATTATCCAAAATAATAACCCTAAATGGGACTTAGGTCTCTTATAGGCCTAACTTGGCATTCCTGTGGGCCTTCCAATGGGGCCCACACATCTGACAGAGAGCATTAAACGGCTAAGAAAGATAAAAAAATCAAATAAAAAGGGACCTATACCATTCAAGTGGTTCCGCTTAGACGTAATGAAATGTGTATAATTTGATTAGGACGAGTGAGATTGAGTTGAATCGATCATATCCTTAACCAGGGATGACCCGTGGGACCCGTCTTTTGACGGGGTGGACCGGGGTGTCTATGGACTTCCCCAGATCATAAGCGGGCACTTAACCAAAATCTCAATGCGCAAACCACCTAATAGACAGACATTAGGCATCTATGTGTCTGCCTATACCCTATCAGGCAGTGGTGACTCCCAAACTCCTTTTATCCCTTTTTTGATATCCAAATCTCAAAGTGTACCAATTCGTCTTCACTTTCACTGAAGAGCATCGTCGGGCATTTTTGAAAGGAGGTACCCAACACCTTCGCCTTGCTCCGTGCAACACGGATCGGCATGTGCACACCTGTGTTTCCTCAATAACAACCTTTTGGAAAAGACTCCCACTATTGTTAATATCTTCAAGGAATCTTCCCTTTCTGGCTTCAACTACCTTAGGAGTGTGCAAGGGACAACAAAACTAATGCCCTTTGGACTTTTCTGCATAGCCAATAAAGAAACCACAGATTGTCCTCGGGTCTAACTTCATTTCAGGTGGGTTGTACCTCTGCTTTACTGGACAGCCCCATATGTGTAAATGTTTCAAACTAGGTTTCCATCCATTCAATAGCTCAAAGGGTGTTTTTGGGACAGCTTTTGACGGAATCCTCTTTAAAAGATACATAGCTGTTTTTTAGGCTTCCCCCTACATGATAGAAGGAAGTTTGGAGTTGCTTAACATACTTGTTATTATGTCCATTAATATATGGTTCCTTCTTTCAGCTACACCGTTTTGTTGTGGTGTGCCAGGCATCGTATAATGAGTTACAATTCCTTGTTCCTCTAGGAATTTAGCAAATGGATCCGGTTTCTGTTCTCCATCTGTGAACCATCCATAATATTCTCCATCCCTGTCTGATCTTTTAATTTGATATTCTTTCCAGATTGTTTCTCTACCTTTGTTTTATGGGACTTAAAGTCATTTATGATCATCTATAAAGGTAATGAAATACCTTTGACCATTTAAACTAGGGATATTGAATGGTCCACAGATATCTATGTGTATGATCTATAGCTTCTCATTACTCATTTTAGCCCCTTTATTGGACTTGTTGGTCTGCTTTCCTTTAATGCAGTCCAAACAAGTGCCAAAGTCAGTGAAATCAAGTGTATGTAATACACGATCATTCACTAACCTCTTTAGGTGCTCTATGGAGATGTGTCATAATCTCCTATTCCATAGCCTTGAGGAGTTGTTTTTGATAACACAATCTTTTAGTTCAATGTCATGCCCAGTGACCAATGATTATGCAAAACATGGATCTAAAGAGAGACGATAAATGCCATCTGTTAAAGTACCATATGTAAAACCCCGACCCGGATTATAATTTAATTATTAAGATTAATTATCTAAAGTGTGATTATTAGACTAATTAAGTATTTGTGTTATGAAGATGAGGTAAATGTGGATTATTCTTGAGGATTTAGAGAAATCAAATGAACTTTATGAATGTTATTGAAGTAAGTTTAATTAATGTTATTTCTAAATTCCAATTCTCTAAGATACTCTCCAATTAGCTTAAATGAATTGGAAATCAAATTCTGAAACATTAGACTTATGTGTACCTAGAGTAATTCCCAAGTATACCCATGGTACCCCAAAGTTTACCCCAGGTACCCTCTCGGATAACACTAGTGTATACCCATGTATACCCCAAAATACTCCCAAGAATACTTAAAGTAACTCCTAAGAGTAACCAAGGTACCTCCCAAATATACCTTAAGTATCTCCCAAGAATACCCAAATAACCTCTCAAGTTTACCCCAGGTACCCCACTTTATACCCAAGGTACACCCAAGTATTTCCTAAGGTACCCCCATTGAGTGCCCAAGGTATGCTCAAGTATTACCCAAGGTACCACCCAAGTGTTACTTAAAGTACCCCTCAATTATACCTAAGGTATCCCCTTGTGTTTGCCTAAGGTACCCCTGTGTTTGCCTAAGGTATCCCCACATGTATACCTAAAGTACCCCTTATATTACCTAAAGCACCTCACTCATATTGACTAAGGTACCCCACTGTTTTTCTCAAAGTACCCCATTCGAATACCTAAAGTACCCCCTAATTATACCTAAGATACCTCATTTGTATTGCCTAAGTGTAGACACCCCAAATTGCACTAAAAATGAGAAAATAATTGAAAATATTAATTGGGATTTGAAACAGGTCAAAAAAGTGTAAAATCTAGCCAAACTGGTCATGACCGTATTTTGTTTACGGACTGGTCATACCTGCAGTTGATATACGGTCACGGCATGCCCGTATTAATAATACGGGCAGGGCGCGACCGTAATATATATACGGGCACGGGGGTCTTTGTGCGAATTTTACCTTTTTGATTTTTGAGCCTTATCTGCACCCAAATATCTCTCTTAGATAAGCGAATTCTCTTATTTATCTGTTCGAATTATCTCATTTATCCTTGTGGATAAAGGATTGGCATGATCTTGTGTTTAACTCAAACTGAAACTCTATCTTGCCAAACCTTGGACCAACCATACCCCTGTGTTTGCCTATAAATAGAGGGCCTTTCCTCAAGCAAAAGGCCACGAAATTTTGAGTCCAAGGAATTCTAAGAAGCTCCCAAGAGAAGAGAAAGAACTCCTGCTGCCTGTCTGCTCAATTCAGGTAAGTCCCCTATCCCTTTTTATTTTCTGTCTTCAATTCTAGATGTAATAGGATCATCTCTATTACTGTAGAATAAGGCCATATCTGTTTTTGTATTCCTAAACTTGTCTCTAAGTACCTCAAGAGTCTCTCTAGCCGTGAAACGTGAAGAGAGAACTAGGGGAAAGGGGAATAGGTGGATCCCTAGAATAGAACCCCATATCTGTTTTTTTCTTTTTTTCATAGAATAAAGCCTGTGACTGTGATTGTGTAACCAAACCTATCTCTAAGTACGTCAAGAGTCTCTCTAACCGTAAAACGTGAAGAGAGAACTAGGGGAAAGGGGAACAGGTGGATCCGTAGGGTAGACCCCCATGTGCTCTAATTTGTGAGATGTGGCTGTTTTAAATATCCTGATCATGTTTTAATTGTTTTTATGATATATCTGAATGAATCACATGAATCTATGATGTTTATAGCATTAGATCCCCACTTTTTGATAAAAATTGGATTTTTGCCACTTTTACACCTACAGCACTGTTTTCGTGAATTTTGTGAGTTTAGGCTAGGATCTTGGATTTATCATGATCAATATGGTAGATCTGAATCCAGAAGCCTGAAAGTAAATTCTAGGGTTTCATGATGTGGTTTTTGAGTCCTTTTTCCTTTTTGAGATAAGACCCTACGGTCTAGGTTCTCCCCTTTTGATGTTCTTCATCAACATGGGTATTTTTGGTTTTTATTTTCTGATTTAACGTGAAATTTGGGCTTTATCTATGTCCTGGACTATTCAAGTTCAATTTTGAAATATTTTATAAAAATCATATTTTTCTAGATTTCTAGAATTTAGCTTGAAGCCAGATTTTTTGATTTTTCACTTTAAAATTGATTTTATTTGATTTTATCTCAATTGTATTTTGATCATGAAACCCTAGGAACGGTATGATCATGTTTGATAGTTCTGGATCAATCAGACTATTCATATGAAAAAAACCATATATTTTTCTTTTTTTGTGATTTTTATAGCAAGCTTTTTCCTTTATTTTAAACATGAACAATACCTGGCAACCACCTTGTGTGGATGAATAGGGGTGCCTAACACCTTCCCCTGTTCATAACCTAATCCCCTTACCCATCTCTGGTTGTTTTTTTTTTAGGAGGGATATTTTGCCCTAAAATTTGCCCTTTGTGCTTATTTAATATTTTGGTGTCCATTCACACCTAAATTGAATGGTGGCGACTCTTTGTTTTATATAATCCCGTGTGATGATTGAGGAAATCATTAAATTGATTTTTTCCATGTCTCACACTAAGGTATCTCTTTATTTTAACTAAGGTACCCTACTATCTTACTTGAAGTACCCCTTGTTTAGCTAAGGTACATTCCCTTATACAGCTAGAGGTACCCCCTTTATATAACTAAAGTACCTCCAACATACCTAAGGTACATCCCCTATATTACCTAGGGTACACCCCATGTATTTCCTAGAGGTACTCCTCTCATATAAGTAAAGTACCCCTACTGTTTTACCTAGGGTACACCCCCTATATAGCCAAAGTACCCCCTTTGTATAACTAAAGTTGTAAGACCCCAGTTTTGAGTAGAAAAAAAAAATAATATAATAATAATAAACAATATAAAATAGTAGATAAAATAAAATATATGCAAAAGTATGAACACATGGATTTATGGGCAGGCTTAATCAAAATTTATTTATTGCTGGAGATTTGTGGTCATTAGTTGTCAAAGAGAATAACCTTAAGTGGATGCGGGAAAATGTAGGGTTTCAGTGGGCGAGCATGCACAGGATCAAGGCTTTTAAAAGGTTGTCGTGCGGCAATGCGTATGGGAGCGTGTGGAAGGTATATATATACTAAAGGGGAAATTAGGGTTTTGGTTTTCGAATGCTCGCATCATATTTTTGTAACTGGGCGATTTGGCGATTGCGGCTGAAATGGCGATTAGGGTTTCGCTGGGAAGAGATGAGAACCGCAAGAGCTGCTAGGAGTTTATTGGAGTCGGATTTCAGTGGGTTATTCCTCTCGCGAACAGGGGATCAGTTCGGCGACCTTCGCATCCACGCGCGCAGCCAGAAGTCATGCTCGGCCGGTTGTGGAATAAGCTTTTGTTTCTTGGATTAAGCGTATACTTGTGAGTAGCACTGTTTTATAACTGGGTTTTGTGTTTTGGGTTTTCTCGAGCTTATTCTGATGCATGTTTTGAATATTAAGTGATAGTATGATGTTTTCTGTTTTGCTGGTTTTTCGGAAAGTTACATGAACAGAGTCTCCGGATTGAAGTTTTAATTGAAAATGAAAGTGTTTAGATTAATTTCAAATATGGTTGGGAAGTCTTCTGGGAGTATTAGGAGTGTACTGGAGTAGTTACAGACCTTCACAAACCGGCCAGTCATGTAGATCTCAAAATAACAGAGAAATGAAAACTACAGGGGGTATCCGCTCACCTCGCACTCACCGGCGTTCACCTCGGAGGTAGGCGCCCTGTTAAAAATGACCTACCGCCGATCTCGCGCCCACCTCGCGCTCATCTCGCGCGAAGTAGAAAACAAGGCGCCGATCTCGCGCCCACCTCACGCCCACCTCACGCCCATCTCACGCCCATCTTGCGCTCACCTAGCGTCGGGTGAGCGGCAGGTCGATTTTGCCCGTTTTCTTCACCGCCGACCGGCGCTCACCTCGCGCCCACCTCGATAGGTGAGCGGCAGACCTGTTTTGCTTACCGAAATGGAATTTCTGATTTGACCAAGAGTATTTGCACTTCTTAGGGGTTAAACCACTTCACTATTCACTTGGTTAGGAACCTGGGAAACCATTTTGCCTATGAAATTAATAGAGGAAAATTTTGTGAACATCTTATGAGTTTCAAGTTGGGTTTAGGTTACTTATGAGTATTGTGCCGGACACCGAACTAGTAAGAGTTACCAGTTACTTTTCCTTGTTCTATACACTGTTTTGATTGAGAAGTTCTTGTATTTCTGGTTTCACTTGTTGGAAACTTTATACGTATTGAAAGGTTTTCTTATGTATGAATGGATTGAGTTTTACTTTCATATGACTTGTGTTACGGAAATGAGAAAGTACTGAATGTACTTGAGGCACTGCTTGGTCCAGAGGGACAGGTGATGAATTGTGATGAGTAATTACATGATGTGGAAATGAATGGTTTGTTTTGATATTGAAATCGAGATTATACGATGTTAACTGTTTTGGTCTAGCTTGTCCTGGATCCAGAGTCTAAGCTTAGTAATGTGATGTTATTGTTGGTTGTTGGAATTGCATGGCCTTGTGTGTTGCCACGACCGGTGTAGAGCAGCCAGAAACCCTGAGTAGGCCTGGTTGTCAATGCAGAAACCCGGGGAGTAGGCCTGCATTGGATGACGAAACCCTGAGTAGGCCGTCATTTCAGAGTATCCGAAACCCTGAGTAGGCCGGAACTGTGTACATGGAGGTGTGGAGTGTCTACTTGGCATGTTTAATTTATCAACTAAACGATAGTCATGACATTGACCAATGTTGGTGTTTGATTTTGTTTGACTTGATATGTTTTATTCGCTGGTTTGTTGGTATTTATGGTTCATGGAATATCGTTTACCGATTATTGGGTATTGTACCTCCCGCCGGTGTAGAGCAGCCAGAGACCCTGAGTAGGCCTGGTTGTCAATGCAGAAACCCGGGGAGTAGGCCTGCATTGGATGACGTAGTCATTTCAATATCCGAAACCCTGAGTAGGCCGGATATACATTTGGAGGCGTGGGCATGGTTATGAGAAGACTTTGTGTTATATGATGTTGGTATATCTGGAATTATATCTTGAGATACGAAATGATGGTTAATTGCTATGTTGTTGTCAGTTAATCATTATTTTATCGATGGTTTCGGGATTGAAAACGGATTGTTATTGCTTGATTTACCTGATGGTTTTCCGCACTGATATGAATTGGATTATTGAAGTTTAGTCGGATTATTCGGAATATGTGTATTATCATCATTGTATATGGTTTATAACCGTGGCATGTTTTAGAACTGAAATAAATGTATTTGTGCATGCATGTGCTGCTCACTGGGATATTCGTATCTCATTCCGTATTGTTTTGTTTTGTTTTGTTTTCAGCTGCTCCTGGAGAGGACGATACTTGCGGGTAGTTACTTGGTCATGTGAGTTTTATTTTAGTTTGGGGAATATTTTAGCGCACTCTGTTATATAGTTATTGTTGTATTCATGTTTTTCCTTCACTCTGATATTGCGATCCTGAGTTTTATAATAACCTCTGGAGACGAGTTATGGGTTTTTCATGTGACTCGGATCCGGGGCGTTACAAAAGTAACCCCTATATAAGTAAGGTAACCCCCCATTGTTTTGCCTAAGGTATAACCCATTATATAGTTAAGTACCCTCCTCAATATAACTGAGGTACACCCCCCTAAGCTTATCTAAAGTTTATTCTTTAGAATGACTAAGGTAAATCCCTGGAAATATCAAGTTATCTCCTCAAATAACTAAAGTACCCCTCATATAACTAAGGCACCCTTCTGTATTAACTGAGGTACACCTCCTAAGCATTCCTAAAGCATGCCTTCTGAAGTGGCTAAGGCAAACACCCCACTTAACACTAAGGTACCCCACTTAATACTAAGGTACCCTACTCGAATAACACTAAGGTACCCCTGGTATGCCTTAGGTACACCCTAGGGTTTAGTTGAATAAAAGCCTTGTTTAGGGGCAGATTTGAAAGACCCAAAACTTGGGCATATAAAAGGATGCCCTAATTTCTAATTTAGTGTTTGAGAACACTTCCTCTTGTCTTGATTGTATAGAACAAGAGAGAGAGTTGTGGGAGCTTGCTTCAAAGCTTCAAGAAGAAGAAGAAGAAGAGGAGAGCTAGGAGAGGAGGTTGCTTCTCTATTAACAAGTAAGTAGCAAACCCTTCCAAACAAAATGAATTACCAACTTTCGTATTTTCTATCTAGGGTTTGGTTTATTTGATGAAATGATCTTGCATAATGGTTTTGATTTCTAAAATTCGTAGGGTTTTGGTTGTATGATAGTCTTGTCGAGTTTTCTATTGATTTGCCATGGATCTCCAACTATATTGATTATATTTCAGATTAGGGTTTGAGATTTGTGTTCATATGGATTTGGGGTGAATCTTTGTTCTGGAAAGTGTTTAAAGCATGTTGGGATGTTTTATGATAATCCTATTTGATGTTGGAAGTGTTAGAAATGATTTACATGAGTTTTGGGTTGAAAATAGTCAAATTATTTTAAAATCCCAACCTTGCGATTAATCCTGAAAGTTGGCGATTAATCCTGAGCCAAACCCCTAAAAACTAGCCTCTGTTATTTTAAATCGTAGCTCAGGATTAACCTGGGCAATTAATCTAGAGCCTTAGCGCGTGAGTGTTCAACTTCAGCGCGCGCGCGTCAACCTCGTTATAAACCTGAGTGCGCGCGCCTTAAGCCTTAACGCCCGAACCTTGAAGTTTAACGCGCGAACGTCACCTAGCCTGTTATCTCAACACGCGCGCGTCCAACCTTAACGTACGCGCGTTGAAGCCTGTTTTTGAGAACTCTTCACCCTTTTTCTCCTCAACCCTCTTCCAAACAACCCAAGCCTTCGGCGAAGCACCCTTATTTACATGAAAGATGAAAGACATTTAAGTAAATGTCCTGTGTATTTATTGCTCAATTTACTTAAGTCTTTACATGTAAATAAGGTTTTACCCCCCATTTGGAACCAATAAAAATACTCTCAAGGCCCAATTCCCAACCAATAAAAAGTCAACTTTTCAGTTTGTGCCTAAATTTCCAGATTTCCCGATTTTCAAAAATGGCCACTTTTTGAGTTTGATATCCAAACGAGTGATTCAGAAGCCCAGAAAATTCTAGATGATTTGTATACCCTCCAATAAACTACAACCAGAATTTGAGCCCCAAACGCCTTGTAGATTTGTCTAGAAAAATTCTACACCGAAAAGTCAACGTTTATATCCAGACTTAAAATATTTTCGAGGTCCAAAACTTTTTATCTCAGAATCCATTGATTTTTGGTAGGATGACTTATTTGAGAATTCTAAGACTACTCCATTCATCCAAAATGTGTTTTGAGGATTTTATGGTATTCGTTTGATTGATTTTGGATTTCATGAACCGGCGGTGTAGAAGTACTCCACTTGGCCTTGATTCCGTCGGCAGTGTAGAAGTACTCCACTTGGCCTTGATTCCGTCGGCAGTGTAGAAGTACTCCACTTGGCCTTGATTCATCGGGCAGCGTAGAGGTATTCCACTTGGCTTTGATGCATCGGCGGTGTAGAAGTACTCCACTTGGCCTTGATTCCGTCGGCAGTGTAGAAGTACTCCACTGGGCCTTGATTCGTCGGCAGTGTTGAAATACTCTGCTTGGCCTTAATCTTGGACAGCGATCATTAATCTGATTTGGACATTTGACTTGGAATGGTTGATTTGATTTCATGAATTACTCGATTGAGACATTTGACTTGGAATGGTTGATTTGATTTCATGAATTACCCGATTGAGATATTTGACTTGGAATTTCACTTTATATCTGTTTGAGATGTTTTGGTTTACATTTGGTATCTTATACTTGTGAATATTACCATGATGTTAAGAAATTGCATAAACTATTTCTCTGCATGCATGTTTGCTGCTTACTGGGACTTTAAGTCTCACGCGTGTTTTGTTTTACCGGATTTGTTTTTAGATCCGCATGGTGAGCCGCGTATTGGGGCAGGCATTGAGGGTGAGCTTTAGTTCAGGCCAAAGGATTTCTACCAACCATAGTAGGGTTCTTTTTATAATGATGTACTTTGTCTTGGGGATTGTATATGGGATGTAAATATTATTTTTGGATCTATACTCTTGGGAGATATCTTTTGTTCATGTCTATATATTTTGGAGAGATCATTGTAAATGGTTAGTTGCCTTAGTTGTATTTTATTTACATATATATCATGTTTTGGAGATTATAGTACAGATGACATTTTGATTGGATGGAAATTTTTATTCCATGCTTCTTTAGTCATGCACTCTGATGATTACTTTGTAATTTCCCAGGATTAATTGTGTTAATCCGGTTCTATTGGGCCCATAAGTAGGTCTCGGGTACGGGTTGGTGCTGTGATAGGGCAGACCCGGATCTGGGGTGCTACACCAGAGCCTATGATTACCGAATCCTTAATAATAAAAAAGGACGAATCTTTAAACTGAAAATTAAAGCCATAAGGTGCTAGTCTTGATACAGATACCGAATTCTTAGAAAAACTAAGAATATAAAATGTTCTTTCTAGATCAAAGTGTATCCTATATTGAGGATTAATCTGTACGTCCCCACACCTTCAACCTTCGATGGTATCTTGTTTCTTGAATAGATGCACCAATCTTGTCAGTTGGTTTCCATAGGTTTTGGAAGCCCTACAAGACAGTAGAAATGTAAATTATAGAACCATAAATCCACCATGTGTTATCAACTTTATAAGAATCTACATGATAAGATTCATAACACACTAATGAGATTTTATTACCTTTATTTGGAGTCAGTTTAGGTACTTAGGATAGTCCTTCTTTATGTATCCCTTCCTTTTGCAGAAAAAAATATTTAACTTCCCTTTTGTCGCCTTTTTCTTCATGGGATAGTTTTGAATTGTTCATTGTAAATAGTCTTTCTTTTCTTGAACTGTCCTTTCTTATGAGAAACCATATTGACACTTTCTAGTTTCTCCTACTTTAGCCTCCCTTTCTTCTGAATACACATGGTCCGTAAATCATTTACTAGCCACTGATGCTTGTGTGTGTTATAGGAGATCTTAAATGGCCCATACTCAGCATGGAGAGAATTCAGGATAAACTACATCAAGAATGGCTCAGAGAAAGTAACCTCTAATCTTTTGAGTTGAGTAGCAATATCTCTCATCTCCATGATATGCTCCTGCACATTCTTATTTTCTTTCAGATTCATGGATGACAACTTCCCCATTAGGGTGCTGGCTAATGCCTTATCAGAGCTAGCATATTGCTCATCAATAGCTTCCATAAGGTTTTTCACATTTTTGCACTTAGGGATAGATCCCCTTATGCTCTAGCTAATGTGAGCTTTAACGAGCATCATACTTGAGCAATTATTGGATCGCTCCCATTTTTTGTATAATGTTCGCTCAATTTGCATACTTTCCTTCATGGGTTCTTGTGGTTCATCCACACGAAGCGCAATATCCATATCCATGCATCCTAATGTAAAAAGGATTTTGTTATGGGAAATTTAATTTTTAGTGGTACTTTATCAAATTATTTAAGATTTAGTCGGCAAAGTTTTGAATTTTAACTTTTAATACACCTTTATCAAAATAATTAATTTTTAATGCCATTTTACTATTACAAATCAACTATTCCAAAAATGCCCTTACGTCACTTATCCAAATGACTTGTATAAGTCACTTTATTGACTTGTACAAGTTAATTTTTGACTTGTACAAGTCATTTTATTACTTGTACAAGTCTAAAATGACTTGTACAAGTCAATTTATTGCTTGTACAAGTCTCAAAAGTAAATTGTATAAGGGTATTTTTGGAAGAATTTATCTGTAACAGTGAAATGACACTAAAAATTAAATAGTTTGATCAAAGTGTATTAAAAGTTAAAACTCAAAACTTTGTCGACTAAATCTTAAATAGTTTGATAAAGTACCACTAAAAATTAAATTTCCCTTTTGTTATTCCAAAAGGTATAGTTTTCCGTAGACGACATAGCGATATACTTGGTAGGATCATTCACAATAGTAGGAATAGCTGCAAAATATAAATAACATACTTGCAATTAAAGGCAACAAAATATAACTTTAGCTGATATTAACCCATTCTAATAATTAGTGATAAAGATCTAATCTTTCTTTGGGCAAAAGACTACACACTGCATAAGATCTTTACCAAAAATTGTATTGTATAGTTAATGGAATATACACCAAGACTTACCAAAAATTCCTTACCTTTGGGCATAAGAATCTCACCAATCTTGTTGCATAATCCTCTACTATAACCCAATTATGCCCAAAATATCAACCACATCCCTGTGGAGCCAAGTGACTAATTTTCTGACATAATTGCAATGATGGAGTAACATTAATACTTATGCAATTCATTGCATCTCAATGATACAGTTAGATAGAATCACTCATCAAAAAAGCGAAGGATGCCGTGGCTATTCCCATGATATTTCGATGAACTTATCCATGTTGCATGTCATCAAATTAAGTAGGAATAAATAATTCTCTAATAATAAATTTAATGTCGATGGGCTTAGGTTTGAGATTTACTTCACATGTCAATGATCCTTCGAGATATAGGTTCACAAACGATGCACAAATCTGTATAAACTTCTTAACATGCACCAAGCACTTTATAACTCAATTCTAGACCAATAAAATGACCTTAAGTTTGAAAAACTACCTTTTGAATTTAAATAAATTCATTTTCTTCCACAAAAATATAATGATTAGGCCAATTTGTGCTTCATAGGTCTAGAAATGGGGCTCACATGCCCTTAAAACAGCTATATATGGTCAAAAACCCTAGAAATCCAAAAATTGTAGCAAAATAGGGCCTTATAGGGTGGTTTGAATTGTCCTGGACCGGTAGGTATCCAGTTAGGACCGACTTCAAGCTAAACCAACATGCATCGGGTTGGATCCTTGCACGCTAGACCTAGGTAGGAAGCGCATGGCCCATATATCTGGGGGCCGGGCTAATGCTGCATGCATGTGGCCCAAAACCCATGCAGGCGTACACCCAACATGATTTGGTACTCGCGCGACCCGATAAACATGCACAAAAGCCAAATTAAGCTAATTTTGGCTAGTTTGCTACGATTTTAATAAAATTAGCGATTGTGAACGTGCGTTGCACGTTAAGATTGATTTTATTGTTTTTCTAGTTTTGAGTAACACTCTAGTTATTAAATGAAAATGCTAATTTTTTTTACTAATTATCATGGTTATTCCCAAAAGATATTTTACTTTTGTTAAATTTCATTGGATTTATATTTCTTAGTTTATAATTTTATTTTTTTAATTAGGAATTGAAATTATTATATTCAATAATTTTATTGCAATTAATTTTTCAAATATCAAAAGAGTTTTTTATGTTATAGAATTTAAACCCATACACTATTAACTACCTAAAGTGTGCTTTATTTTTATACCAAAATATCCTTTTCTAGAATATTTGATTTCAAAAGTACCTTTTTTTTATATTATTGGGAGTCATTTTATTAGCAAGACGTGTAGACTTCTTCTTAAATACTTATCTAACTAAAACAATTTTAATAATAAAAGTGTATACTTTCTTTATTAATGCCGTGACTAATTTAATTACCACCTTTAGGCATTTAGACTTCTTCTCCAATATTTATCTAACTAAAAGAATTTTAATAATTGCAATTAGTAATAAGATCCACTTCATTAGTCTCCTCACTAATACTTATATAAATAAAGAATTTTGATAATTGGAATTACCAATAAAATCCAATTAAATTCAAATAAAAAAAGATCTATAATAATGTGTTTTCAAACCCTAATAACCCAAGAAAGATCTCTAGTATATAACATGGTTTGCACCCCATATCCATTTGTCATTTACATGCCAATCTCAAGGTATGTATGATTTGAAATATTTTGGTTAGTATTTCTATTCCCCGGGACGCAAACTCATGTTGCTCATTTTTTTTAGATGGTGAATTGTTGGATGTAAATGGCCATCAACATCATCTCAAAGTATAGGAGATCTTAAGTAGGGTTGCAACCCGGTGCGGTTTGGTTTGGGTTGGCCTCAACCCAAGACCAAAACAAGGTTACTGATGGTTGGTCCAAAATCGAACCGAACTGACCTCAGAACCGAAATACCCAAACCAAAAACTGAACCGATTATTTAAAGAAAACCCGTAACCCAATCCAAACTGAACCGAATTACAAAATTTGGTTCAGTTTAGTTCATTTTCCCATACTTAAAACCTGTTATCAAAAATTTTTTTTTAAAGAATACACACAACAAATTTAAAGGATCATCACTTACATGCGGTCCAATCCCTTAAGTAGTTCACATGCATGCATAAGATGGAGCAAAGAGCTTAGAATCCCAAGTCATATGTTAATTGTTTTGGATCGTACTTTTGAGCTCATGAATCAATTTAATAATTAACTACAAAGATTTATAAAATAATAATCTTATTCATTATTTTATAACTTATAATTTATAAGTTATATTTTATTATTACAACTTTATCTATTGTATATTATATTTCAGCTTGGTTCGGTTCGGTTTTACACTTAGAAAATTTGGTTTGGTTTTCAGTTCAGTTCGGTTAACTCGAGCCTTCAACTCAAAACTGAACCAAAAAATTCGATTCTCTATTTTTAGAACCAAAACCTACCCAAAGACTATAACCCAAACCAAACCGACCGAAAGTTGGGTTGGACCGATTCGATTTTGGTTTTAACCGGCCCAAGTTGCAACCCTAATCTTAAGATAAGAATAAAATTAATCAAATAACATATAATTCAACTATTAATATATACTAATAATTATCAAAATACTTATTTTAATTAATTAGGTATGTTAGTTATTAAATAATTAATATATATTAAAGTGTCATATTAATATATTAATATAAAAATTAATATAATTAATAGATTAATTACTTTGCTAATAATTATCAGAACAATTAATAAATATTTTTAAATAATATATATTATAATTAAATTATTAATAAAATAATTTTGATAATAATTAATATATTAACATGAGACTTAAGGCCATATAATATAATGTATGAAAAATGGAGCTTGGATATTTTAAATAATTTAAAATGACTATTATATTTAATATATTTTAGTGAATTCAGTTTTATCTTAGAATTTTTTATAAGATTAATTTATTCATATTTGATTGGATTCCAATTCTGTAAGACCCCAGTTTTGAGTAGAAAAAAAAATAATAATAATAAACAATATAAAATAGTAGATAAAATAAAATATATGCAAAAGTATGAACACATGATTTATGTACAGGCTTGATCAAAATTTATTTATTGCTGGAGATTTGTGGTCATTAGTTGTCAAAGAGAATAACCTAAGTGGCCGGAACATGTAGGGTTTCCAGTGGGCGAGTGCGCATAGGATCAAGGGTTTAAAGAGTTATCGAGCGGCGTATGTATCGCAAGGTAAATATACCAAAAGGGGAAATTAGGGTTTGGGTTTAAACGAATACTCGTATCGTACTTATGGAAATATTTTTCGTTAGTCTCGTTATCTGGAGAACTGGGCGACTTGGCGATTGCGGCTGTTAATGGCGATTAGGGTTATTCCCGTGAAGAACAAGAATCGGAAGAAATACTAGGAGGTTATTGGAGTCGGATTTCTGCGGGTTATTTCTCTCGTGAGCAGAGGATTCGTGCGGCTACCATTTCACCTTCGCGCGCAGCCGGAGTCGTGCTCGGCCGGTTGTGGAAGATGCTGTTGTTCTGGGATTAAGCGCATACGGTGAGTAGCACTGATTTACAACTGGGTTTTGTGTTTGAGGTTTTCGTGAGCTTATTCTGATGCATGTTTTGTATCTTAAATGATGTATGAGTTTTTCTGGTTTTCTGGAAATGACATGAACAGAGTTCGGAGATTGAATTTTATCTTTTATTTAAAAGTGTTTAGATTAAATCCAAATATGGTTGGGAAGTCTTCTGGGAGTATTAGGAGTGTTGTGGAACAATTACAGAGATAAACAAACCGGCCAGTCATCTAGATCTTGAAATAACAGAGAAATGAAAATCACAGGGGGTATCCGTTCACCTCGCGCTCACTGGCGCTCACCTAAGAGGTAGGCGCCTCGTTAAATACTACCCACCGCCGAGCTCACGCTCACTAGAAAACCCGGCGCTCATCTCGCGCCCACCTCACGCCCGTCTCGCGCTCACCTAGTGTCGAGTGAGCGCTAGGTCTATTTTTACCTGTTTCCTTACCGCCGACCGGCGCTCACTTCGCGCCCACTTCAGGAAGTGAGCGCAGACCATATTTTGCTTACTGAATTGGAAATTTGATTTAACTAAGAGTATTTGGGTTACTTGAGGGTTAAACCACTTCACTATTCACTTGTTTGGGAACCCTGGGAATCTATTTTGCCTAGGAAATTATTAGAGGAAAATTTAATGAACTTCTTAAAAGCTTTCAAGTTGAGTTTAGGGTAATTATGAGTGTTGTGCCGGATGCCAAACCACTAAGAGTTACTAGTTACATTTCCTCTGTTTTATACACTGTTTTGATTGAGGAGTTATTCTATTCTGGTTTCACTTGTTTGGAAACTTTAAATGTATTGTAAAGATTTCCTTGGTATGAATGAAATGAGTTTTACTTCCAAATGACATGTGTTACGGAAATGAGAAAATACTGAAAGTACTTGAGGTACTGCTTGGTCCAGAGGGACAGGTGATGAATTGTGATGAGTTTTACATGATGTGAAATGAATGGATAGTCTTTGATATTGGTATTGAGATTATACGATGTTTTACTGTTTTGGTCTAGCTTGTTCTGGATCCAGAGTCTAAGCTTAGTAATGTAATGCTATTTGTTGGTTGTTGGAATTGCATGGCCTTGTGTGTTGCCACGACCGGTGTAGAGCAGCCAGAAACCCTGAGTAGGCCTGGTTGTCAATGCAGAAACCCTGAGTAGGCCTGCATTGGATGACGAAACCCTGAGTAGGCCGTCATTTCAGAGTTTCTGAAACCCTGAGTAGGCCGGAACTGTGTACATGGAGGTGTGGAGTGTCTACTTGGCATGTTTAATTTATCAACTAAACAATAGTCATGACATTGACCAATGTTGGTATTTGATTTTGTTTGACGTGATATGTTTTATTCGCTGGTTTGTTGGTATTTATGGTTCATGGAATATTGTTTACCGATTATTGGGTATTGTACCTCCCGCCGGTGTAGAGCAGCCAGAAACCCTGAGTAGGCCTGGTTGTCAATGCAGAAACCCGGGGAGTAGGCCTGCATTGGATGACGCAGTCATTTCAATATCCGAAACCTTGAGTAGGCCGGATATACATTTGGAGGCGTGGGCATGGTTATGAGAAGACTTTGTGTTATATGATATTGGTATATCTGGAATTATATCTTGAGATACGAAATTATGGTTAATTGCTATGTTGTTGTCAGTTAATCATTATTTTATCGATGGCTTCGGGATTGAAAACGGATTGTTATTGCTTGATTTACCTGATGGTTTCTGCACTGATATGAATTGGATTATTGAAGTTTAGTCGGATTATTCGGAATATGTGTGTTATCATCATTGTATATGGTTTATAACCGTGGCATGTTTTAGAACTGAAATAAATGTATTTGTGCATGCATGTGCTGCTCACTGGGATATTCGTATCTCATTCCGTATTGTTTTGTTTTGTTTTCAGCTGCTCCTGGAGAGGACGATACTTGCGGGTAGTTACTTGGTCATGTGAGTTTATTTTCTATCTAAGTGAAATGGGTCGGACTCGGGTCCCGTTGGAAGACCCGTGGGCTGCCATGGTTCGGCCTTAGGCCCAGAAGGGTTATTGGGTAACCCCCTTTTGGTTTATTTAGTAAATTATTTACATATGCAATGGGCTTAGTGGGCTTGGAATTGGCCCATTAGCCGAAGATCAAGTGACCTTGGCCTGTTTATTGAAAACAGGCCTGGTATAGGCCAGTCCAAATGTGGGTCCCTTAAGTGGGCCCAAGGTGGTCTTGTTGGACCCATCTAGGCCCAAAGTCCTCAAATGGGATAAGAATAGCCCAAATTGTATATGAGATCAGTTCAAGCCGGTTCAAGCTGGGTCAAGTCCAACCGGGCCGAAAATTAGGATTTTTAAATTACATATAAACTGGCCCGTGTTTGTTATACGGGCTTCCCTTGCCCGTGAATAAAATCCGGTTTGGGCTGCCCGTGAAGCAAACATGGTCCTGCCCAGACCGTTCTGAGTTTACGGGCACATCCAGCTTTGCATTTTTGGTGCCGGTTCTTCTTGGGATCTGTTCCGTGGCCTCTTTGGAGCTTTCTGCAACACCTGTTGGAGTCTTCAACCTCTTTTGTAGCAATGCATTTGCTTTATTTGCCTCAAACACCCTTCTTTTGAAGTATTTGATAATGAGCTGAAAGTCTTCACTCTTTTTCTATTGTTCCCATCTTTTTCCAGCATACTATATGATGCTTAGCAGGACATAAGTAGGGGAATTGGGTAGAGATATATTGGTTTTGTTCAAAGAGGGCAAATCCCTTTCAAAATTACATATCATTTAATCATTTTATTAGCACATCTCTTGCTTTTTATGGACTTATTCTCCTTCTTTTCTTTGTAGGGATGCATGAGACATCCCTTAACCATGCAAAACTTCAATGAACAGGTTAGTACAATATAAAGAAACTAAGAGATGAAAGAAAGATTTGTATTAACATAAAATGAAATAACTAAAAGAGCTTTTTACCATACAAATACCTTCTTGATTCGTTGTGGTTCTCCAGATAAGTTGGCAGCGCTTCCGCGTCCTCCAAATTTTCTATGTTGATTTTTGAGAGGGGTTTGGTAGGAGATTGGGTTCAAAAAAAGGCATTTGGGGTTTTTAGACAGGGTTTTGGGATGACAAGGGCATTTTGGGTATTAAACGGGTTTGAGTGTGGGGGTGGTGGCAATTGGGCAGAGGTTTGCCGTGGTTAACAGGAGAGGGAGAGTAGGGAGGCTAGGGGGAAGGCTTGTTGAAATGAGGGGGGGCCTCTCTATTTATAGGCAAAAAGGGGCGTGCCCGTATTTAAAGTACGGGTGTGCCTTGCCCGTACTTCACGTACGGGCGTGCTTTACCCGTAATTCAAATACGGGCGAAAAACGAACATTTCCAAATCTCACGAAATCGGCCGTACGGGACGCGTGTCCCGCCGTACAATGACGCATGTCTTCTTCCAGAAGCTTGCCCGTATTTCAAATACGGGCATGCCCTGCCCGTAATTGAAATACGGTCCAGCACGTTTTTAAAATGTCTGGATTTCAAACCTTTATTCAATTTGGTTTTTTGCAAGATTTTTATTTGATTTTTCCGATTATTTTATTAAAAAGCAAGATTCTCTTTATTAAAATATTATTAAACACATTTATTTTATTTGTTTATTCCATTTTTTGCTGCCTTTTTCCCACATGGGCAGTTTTTCTAAAACTTCAACTGCTCATAACTTCTTCGTCCGGTGTCCTATTTCAGCAAACTTAGTGTCGTTGGAATTGGCTCGGAACCACCTATCCATTGGGATCAAGTTTGGTAGCTGAATTCGGGTCGACTTTTTGCTCCCCAAAAGTTTGACCAACTCATAATTTTCTCATCTGGACTCCGATTCCAGCAAATTCAGTTGCGTTGGAACCGTGTTGAAATGCTCTTTTCAATGAGATGAAGTTTGATGGCCAAATTTACTTGAATCAAAATTCAATTTTTGGCCCCCTCAGGGTTTGACTTTTTAATTGAAATTTTCATTTCCTTCATTTTTTGGGGTGCAAAAATGAGGTGCTAACACATGTTATAATTTTTAAGAAAATAAGATAAAGATTATATGCATATGTATTATATGTAAGAATCTAGGAGTAGTGGCTAAATTCTAAATAATTTATCTTCACATATAAACTTAGATATCATTCATATTAATCTTTTCCATGCTAATAGCATATTGTATTTTTATGCTTTTAAATTTTCTAGATTATAAAAAATTAAAAATATGAAAATTAAAGATTAAAACATGCAAAGTATCACGCAAACTCAAATAACATGTAATTGTCAGTTGTCTAACTGATTAAGAATATATTGAAGCAAGCCACTAAGATGAATATCTATACAAGATAAAACTCAAAGTATCACACAAACTCACACGTCTATGCTCCTTTAATTGCTACATTTACTTCTTAACTCAAGTTTAATAATGAACCTATATCGGGCTAACAATTAGGACCGAGGAGGAGGACAAAAGAAAACAATAGGAGCAGGTTCAAACAGATCCAAGCTGCAAAGCTATGGGGCAAGAAGCATTGCTTTAGTGGCAGGGCAAGTTGAAGGAATCCGCTACCTGAAAAGTGAACAAGTGACTTAATAAAATGAAACGGCAAGAGCAAGTTAGAGTATTCACAACTGGAAGTATTCAACTAATACCTTAGGTTGTCCCATTGTGTGCTTGCATTCGGTGGATTGCCATGCTGCAACACAAATGGCTGCAAAAACGATAATTTTATTATTACAACTTTGTAAATTATTGATTGTGAGTCAAGAAATTTGAACTATTACTTGCAGCATCTGAGTGAAGCCATAATTCCCTTGAATACCCTGGACGAAAATCCTATGATCAACAACACCACTTTGTGACATTTGGTTGGAAGCAAAATATGCCTGCATATTTTGTCAGTTGCCTTATAAGAAACACCAAGACTGGGGTTGTTTGCAAAACAAAAATAATGAAGTAAAGTATACCTGCACTGCTGGCGTATGTGGAGTCAACGGTGCAATAGGCATCATAAATGCATCCCTCATATAAGGTGTTAGTGGAGTGCAAGAATTCTGAGTAGATTGGCTACTAGAGGTAAATGCCCCAAAAGTTGCTGCAACCTCTGTTTGATTCATGGTTTCCTCTACTGACTCATTGACCGCTTGTTTTGCTTTCTTCAGTGTACGCTTGATAGATTGTTCCAACGCACCTTTTTGCCTACGAACACTTGAGCCAACCCGACCACCCCTTAGCTTCTTTTTAATACCTTTTGCCCTTGAAAGGATCTCCGTATCGTCAACACCGGTAGCTGGAGAATCATTGTCCCTAACACTATTGTCCCCAACACTATCTAGAAGTGTGCAATCTGGCTGAGAATTTTCTTGTGAAACATTCACCCTTCTAACTTCACTTTGACTTCCTTCTTTTCTTGATGCATCATCCATATCTCTAGCTTTGTTTTTTTCTTTTACTATTCTATTCACCTCACATTCAATCTGTTTAACCAGATCACTCGCAAAAGCAGAGGACTCTTCATGCAGTGAGGCCTTCCGTACAGCTTGGACAAAATTGCGACACAATTCTCTAAACCTCCTCCCAATTGCCGCTTTGGAGTCCTCCTCAGCAACAGTCCCTTCTTCATATGCAACCAAACCACTCTTTGCATCTTTACTCCATCTTTTCAAGATATATTGATTAGATATCTTCTTTATCCTATTAGCATGAAGAATATAAAATGCATGACTGCACAATATGCCACTGAATTCAAATTTCTTATAGCTACAATTGACTGAAGTAGTTTCGCGATCGAATGTAACAGTATGTTGACGAACTCTCCGTTCAGCATCATTAGTGACTTTATACTAAACCAATCCGCCAACTTCACCACAAACATACATCTCACAATTAAGGACACCATCAAGTATTTCTTTACGAACTAATTCAAGGATTGCTTCTGTGTAGACGTTTCATGCACATTCCAACATTTGATTTCCCTCAATCGGCAACGCAGGAGTACTATTTGTCATCTTACAATCAGCCCTCAGTTCCTCATACCGCCTATCATCCAATAATTCATCAAAGCGCCCCAAGAATCGCAATAAATCCTTTTGCCTCTGTAGATGACTTTTCAGTGAAGCATTCATGCTCTCGGACCTTTGTGTCGTACTCATGTTTGCACAGAACGTGTTCCTTCCGTATGCCAGAGACCATTTCTCCTTTTCCTCAAACTTTGCTTTCAACCATCTGTTTGAGGATAAATCATATTTGTTAATCATTGTGTTCCATGCTACTATGAATTCCTCCTCGTCTTCATACTCGTAAACACATCTACTAAAATCTTTTGCAAACGATTTCTCACTATTAAACACATCGCTAAGATGCTTTGCAGCGTTTTGGAACATGTGCCAAACACAGAAGCGATGGAATGTATCCAGAAGCACCGAAGCTATTGCACTCGTCATAGCTTGGTCATGATCAATGAGAATTGTCTTCAGCCTCTTACCAGACATTGCTCTTACAAAGCTTTCAAATAACCAACTGAATGTCTGAACAGTTTCATCATATAATAGGGCAGCGCCAAAGATCTTGGTTTGTCTGTGATGATTAACACTAACAAATAACCCGAATGGTCTACCATACTTGTTTGTTCTATATGTGGTGTCAAAACAAACCACGTCACCAAAGTAAGTATAATCTGCCATCATCCCAGAGTTAGCCCAAAATATGTTACTAATAAGATCGTCTTCATCTAACTGAATGGCATAGAAGAAGGATGCATCTTCCGATTGTTTTCTTTGAAAGTATTCCAATAAGGCTCCTACATCTCCCTGTTGCATGGCTACCCTACGTTTGGACCGCAAATAATTCTAACAGTCTACCCGCATGAATCCTAGGCATTCAACGCCAGCTACTTCCCTTCTCATCATTTCGACAGTTCTCTTGGGCTGTATCCCTGTCGAATCTGCAAGATCAATTTCAGCTGCCTAGGCCTCTGTTACTTTCCGATGCGATCGTAACATATAGACCATGCTTGGCAAAAGTAACTCATGATTATGCCCCTCCTCGAACTGTGTAATTATTTATTTTCCACTCGCTTCCAATACAATTTTTATTCTTGCCTTACACCCAGTCCTTGTAACTGCACGATGTTTTACAACTGCCATATCCCTTTTATCTGTTCGATGATAACCTTCCTTTGAGCAACAAAAAACCCTATCCAAGAGGATGCCCATACGTTGATGCTTGTGCTGTAAGTCTTTTCTCGTTCCGAAACCAGTTCGTCTTGCATACTCATTATAAAACTGATGTGCGTCATCTTCTGAATCAAACACCATCCCAATATTTGGTAAATATGCTGTCTGTATTGATTCTTGCAAACCATCAACATCCCCATCGATGGTGTCTTCAATGCCATCAATTGATCTAGATGACAATTCCTCCGCACTATCCATTTCCGTTGTGTTCTCTATTTACATATAAAACCCTCATTATTGTATAAGCAAATAACCAGACTTAAAATGAAAGATCATAAGAGGCCAGGTTTGTTTCATCCTTCTTAAAACCAACAAATACAATGGATAAACAACATTCACGAAGTAATTAACATCCAAGATGATCAAGCCATGGTACATTCAAATTGAACCAAAAAAAAAACAATTAAATAAAATAAAGGTTTATTTAAAAGGAGAAGAAAATAAGCATTACTCAAACACAAGCACATGATCAAGCCACTAGTAAAGAATAATAATAACAAATGGACAATTACTAAAAATGAGAAACTAACTTAACTAAATATATAAGCCTAAGGGGGTGTTTGACGGGCATTATAGAATCTGGATTATACTTGAATCTGATTACATAATCTAAAAGCCGTGTTTGGTTGGGATTTTAAGGTCGGATTCTACTATCCAATTGCATAATCAAGCCCATAATCACTATCTACTTTTTTGGTGATTATAGGGATTATGGACATTGATGCTTAAATTTCCAAAATCTGTGTTTTTAGAGATTAAGTATAACAAATTATATAAAACATATTATAATAAATAATAACGTCAAAAGTATTATAATGTAATATATTATAATATTATAATATATTAATATATTAATATATTATATTTAATATCATATTATTAATATTTCATATTATATTAATATAATAAACATATTTCATAATCATAATATTATATTAAATTTAAAATATTATTATAATAAATTTAATATATTATTATAATATATGATAATATTTAATATATTAATATAATAATATATTCTACGCAATATAGTAATATTAATAATTCATATTATATTGATTTATTGCCATTAATATAATAAACATATTATATTGATTTATAAACATATTATATTGATTTATTGCCATTAATAATATTATATTTATAATAATTTAATTATATTAATATAATATTATAATATATATACTATTTTACAATTTCATATTCTAATAAATTTCTTATACTAATATAATAAACATAAATTATATTATTATAATATGATTTATATTATAATATAATATAATATTATAGAAGTGTGAAATTATTATAATTGTTACATATATTATATAATATTATAATAGTATTATATAATGTTACAATAATATTATTATAATACACATAATATAACATTATTATATGATATTATATATAATATTATTAATATATAAATTTGAATATTTAAGTAAAAAGATACATATTATATAATAATATATACAACTTTAAGTAAGACATTTAGTTTTCTATATATATTATATTATATTATTTTTTATGCAATTTTTTTATACAAAGACTTCAAATTTAATCTCAATAATCAATGTCAATCAAACATGATTTTAGATTCTAGTTTACAAATCTGACTTCATAATCTTGCTTATCTAAATAGGATTTTTAGATTCTTAAATCTTGGAAATATAATCTGGAATATAGAATCTAGGTTTACTAACAAAAAAAAAATCAGGAAACACAATGTCACTTGAAGATTACTTGATAGTGAAAAAGCAAATAATTCATTCATGCATTTTCAAAAATATTTAGACGTTCATCGTTCGCGCAACTCAATTCCAAAGCAACTCCTTCAAGCCGTTAGCTCCCAAAATTCGGGCAGTTCCTCAAAATGTCAGGTATGAACTCCTTCAGACAATTTAATCAACCTGAACGCAATGTACAATGTTGCACAGTTAAATTTAGATGAATTGCCAGGTCGATGGAAACCAAATGGGGAAGAAGAAGCACCTGAATCTACAGTCTCGCACAATTAATCAACTTGAACGCAATCGGTGGGACAAATCAATCATTCTCTTCTCCAACAAACGTGAGGGGAAATCAACAAATTTCAATCGTCTGAGCGCAACAGGAAGCGGAGAAGACAAAGGAGGGAGTTTTGAAAACTTTGTTCATTTCGCGTTTCGCGGGCGCAATAGGAAGGAGAAAATCCATTCGACCGAACCACGGTCGAATGGATCTTATTAACCATTCGGCCGAAAACGAAGACTAACGACTCACGGCCGAAAACGAAAACTAACGGCCCGATTACGTTAGTCGCCGTTCGTTAAGGTGAGAGAGGATGCGGACACGCATCGCGCCGTGGTCGTTCAAACGACCATCCAGAAGAGAGGATGCGGGCTATTTCCGAGTACCTTGCCCACATGCTCCAACTTAAGAGACTACTTGGAAAATTTAAAGCCATATACCTAAACATCCGTAGAATATTTCACCTTTATCGCGTATATATAGACCTCTGAGTTCTATCCAGTTTTTGTCTTCCTTGTGATTAAAACAGATTTTCAAGCAAAAAAAAAAAAAAAGACTGAATTTCATCATATATATTCCCCATAAAAGCTTTGGCTTATTCAATGATTTTTTAATTCCTTCCACAATGCTTGACCAGTGAGATTGCAAGGACAATACAATTTTGCTCTTGTGAGACATGGGAAAAAATCAATTTAATGATTTCCTCAATCATCACACGGGATTATATAAACAAAGAGTCGCCACCATTCAATTTAGGTGTGAATGGACACCAAAATATTAAATAAGCACAAAAAGCAATTTTAGGGCAAAATATCCCTCCTAAAAAAAACAACCAGAGATGGGTAAGGGGATTAAGTTATGAACAGGGGAAGGTGTTAGGCACCCCTATTCATCCACACAAGGTGGTTGCCAGGTATTGTTCATGTTTAAAATAAAGGAAAAAGCTTGCTATAAAAATCACAAAAAATCACAAAAAAGACAAACATGTATGGTTTTTTCATATGAATAGTTTGATTGATCCAGAACTATCAAATATGATCATACCATTCCTAGGGTTTCATGATCAAAATAAAATTGAGATAAAATCAAATAAAATCAATTTAAAGTGAAAAATCCAAAAATCTGGCTTCAAGTCAAAATTCTAGAAATCTGGAAAAATATGATTTTTATAAAATATTTCAAAATTGAACTTGAATAGTCCAGGACATAGATAAAGCCCAAATTTCACATTAAATCAGAAAATCAAAATCAAAAATACCCACGTTGATGAAGAACATCAAAAGGGGAGAACTTAGACCGTAGGGTCTTCTCTCAATAATGAAAAACAATTTAGAAACCACATCATGAAACCCTAGAATTTACTTTCAGGCTTCTGGATTCAGATCTACCATATTGATCATGATAAATCCAAGATCCTAGCCTAAAATCACAAAAATCGCAAAAACAGTGCTGTAGGTGCAAATATGTGAAAAATCCAAATTTTATCAAAAAGTGGGGATCTCATGCTATAAACATCATAGATTCATGTTATTCATTCAGATATATCATAAAAAGCATTAAAACATGATCAGGATATTTAAAACAGCCACATCTCACAGATTAGAGCACATGGGGGTCTACCCTACGGATCCACCTGTTCTCTTTTCCCCTAGTTCTCTCTTCACGTTTTACGGCTAGAGAGACTCTTGAGGTACTTGTAGATAGGTTTGGTTACACAAATACAATCACAGGCCTTATTCTATGAAAAAAAGAAAAAAAACAGATATGGGGTTCTATTCTAGGGATCCACCTGTTCCCCTTTCCCCTAGTTCTCTCTTCACGTTTTACGGCTAGAGAGACTCTTGAGGTACTTAGAGACAAGTTTAGGAATACGAAAATAGATATGGCCTTATTCTACAGCAATAGAGATGATCCTATTACTTCTAGAATTGAAGACAAAAAATAAAAAGGGATAGGGGACTTACCTGGATTGAGCAGGCAGGCAGTAGGGATTCCTTTCTCTTCTCTTGGAGCTTCTTAGAATTCCTTGGACTCGAAATTTCGTGGCCTTTTGCTTGAGGAAAGGCCCTCTATTTATAGGCAAACACAAGGGTATGGTTGGTCCAAGGTTTGGCAAGATAGAGTTTCAGTTTGAGTTAAACACAAGATCATGCCAATCCTTTATCCACAAGGATAAATGAGATAATTCGAACAGATAAATAAGAGAATTCGCTTATCCAAGAGAGATATTTGGGTGCAGATAAGGCTCAAAAATCAAAAAGGTAAAATTCGCACAAAGACCCCCGTGCCCGTATATATATTACGGTTGCGCCATGCCCGTAGTATTAATACGGGCACGCCGTGACCGTATATCAACTGCAGGTATGACCAGTCCGTAAACAAAATACGGTCATGACCAGTTTGGCCAGATTTTACACTTTTTTGACCTGTTTCAAATCCCAATTAATATTTTCAATTATTTTCTCATTTTTAGTGCAATTTGGGGTGTCTACAGCTGCCCCCTCTTTGCTGGTAATTGGAACCAATTACAAGCAGAGAGCAAAAAGACCCACCAATTGCACTTTCTAAGACTTTTGTCTAACCAATTACACTTTGCAAGGATCAAATGGATGATTTTATGAAAAAGAATTTATTTTGGAAGATTTGCTAAGAAGTCCCTCAGCTTAAGGGCCAAATCCTCCTCTCTCCTCTCACTGAGCTCTCGTGGCTATGAAGTGAGATTTGAGACAAAATTTTTAAACAAAAGTGAGTATGGTGGCAATCCTTGCAACTTACAACTAATATGGACATTAATCTCCTGAAAAAAGTGGAGAAAATAATAAAACATACAATTTTTCTGGGTGGCCTGCAGTTGTAGCACAATGAACAGCAAATAACAGACACAACTCAAAATTACACATTTGAAAAACATCTCATTAATTGAACTTGCTTTGGTCAAACAATGAAATGATAAAAACATGGATTCGAAGATAGCCAATGAAACCCCTGCTTGAAGTCTGATGGGGTGGCGTCTCTTCCTTATCTCAGATTTCTTTGAGCTCTCGTGGCTATGAAAAGAAATATGAGACAAGCAAATTTTGAAAAGAATGTGGATTTAAAATTGACCACTGCAAACTCAATTGATTTTGATGTTTTTCACTTTTTGAATTTTCCTGATTGATTTTCTTATTTGATATACCTGGGTGCCATTTGATGCCCGAACCTGTGCTTGAATATTTTGGAACTTGCTTTTGCTTCTTTATCTTCTTGCTCTCTCAATAACGATGTATGTGCCCTTACTGCCCATAACCTGTCTTCATGCTTTTTAATTGCCCAAGTGAATGCCCCCATCTTGATTGATGGATCATAATCTGTTGATCTAACCTCATGCCTTTACAACCCATGATCTGTCTTTCATGCTTTCTTTCTGCTCCAGTAAAATCCTTCTTCATGATTGAAGAATTGGGAACCCTTGTTTAACGAAGAAAACATGCCATTGCTTTGAAGCCTTTTTTTTTCTTTCAAATTCGAAGACTAAAGCTTGATTGCTTCTTCCAGATGTTGGAATTCACTCCAATGAAAACCCAGAAGGAAAGACACTGAGCATGCCCCGGTTTTGGTTGCTTGAAGAAATATTTGCCCTTCAGCAGAGATGATCATATTTTTTCCTTTTTCTCTTTTTTTTTCTTTTTTTCACTTTTTTTCTCTTTTTTTTCTTTTTTTTTTTTTACCTTTGCCAAAAAGTAACCCTAATAGAAGAATGCAAATTCAAATGCAAATATAAGAAAATATGTTTTATACTAGTGGCCTCAGAATTCTCTAATGCTTGCAAAACCAATGTTTTATGAAAAGATATAGATTCTCATCATAGGCCAAAAATATAGTTTTTTGCTTTTTGTGTTTTTTTTTTTTTTTTTTTGAAAAATGATCCAATCACTTATTAGCATATAGTCCAAAAGAATTAAAATCAAGTTGAATAATGAGAAGATTATCTTAGAAAATGAAGAAAGATCAAAATAAGCCTTCGGAACCTTTAGAATCATTCCCATGACCATCGGCTTGTCAATTGATGCTCCAGATATGACGACTCTTTCAATCTGACTATTTTACCCCAGTCTAGAAAGACATTTTCCTTTATCCAATTGAAGAGCAATTGTTTCTCCATTGTATCCATGATATGAGAATTTATGACTTCAACTTCCAATAATTTCCTAATGGCAATTTTGATGGCCATCAACTTGTTCACAGATGATTCATATCATAGTTCTGATTATGTTGCTTCAGTCTTGAAAAGAGAATTTTCCTCAATCACTTGAAGAGTGACTATATCTCAAAATAACCACCAACATGAGGACTTCATCTGGATCTATGCCAATTTTGGACTTTTCTCTCTGACGATTTTCTTCTTGTAGATAGCTGATTATTTGCCATGTAGCACCCTTCCGGGTTTTCACTACATTTTCTCCATTTTTTCCTTTTTCTTTTTTTTTTCTTTTTTTTTTTTTTTTTTTTTATCCTTCATCACCAGCAACCATGTAGTCCAAGCTGCCTTAATTCAAAATTTCTTAATCAAAGAGGACTTATGAATAGGACTAAACGAAGGCTTGGTGTTAGTTTAGAAAGAAAAGGAATAAAAGGCTCAAATACCATATGGTTAAATGGGTTAACTGAAATTGTAATTTTTAAGGCATTTCTTCCCTTGGAATGAATACAAAATTGCTCCCAGTAATGAAGTTCTTCCCTCAATTTGATTTCTTCATTTGAAACTTATTCACCAGTTTTGAACTTCTTTTTTCTATTCTTTTCTTCACAATTTTGAAGACATTCTCCAACTTGCATTTGATTATCCTTTTTTTTTCTTCTTTTTTTTTTCTTTCTTTCTTTTTATTTTTTTTTTCTTTGCCCCATTTTCTGAAAACATATTCAAAATCCCTCTTGAACTTAAATAATTGTCCCTTCATTCCTTTTTTTTTATGCCTTAATAAATTTGCCCCAGTGTGGGGTTACAATTCTCAGTTTAGGTTAATTGGAAAAATGTATCAAGCTCAAAGGGTTTAACTAGGGATTTCAAAAATTTTGGGGATATAAGAAAGAAAGGCCTCTTATCATTTTAAGAAAAATTTGAATTTTAGAGTTGCACTACATGACTGGCTCAGGATTTTTTCTTCTCTTTTTTTTTTTCACCTTCTATCAAGATAAAAGCATCTTCAAATAGAACCTCTGTTATGAACAAGTTCTTCAACTTTTGATCAATCTTTTGAATTTGGATTCTTTTCATCAAATGATGCCCAATTCTATTTCCAACGAAAATGTCAAATCTTCTCCCATATTTTCAAGTGCAAAACCCCAAAATTTCTTCAAACAATATTATCAACTTCCCTTTGAATGCATCAGCAAGTGGTGCGATCCTTTCTGTATTCTAATGAAGAAACTTCAAATCTTCTTCTATCTTTTCTGTTGAAGACTGTGGGTCATCTTTGGTTCCAGAGGCCATAAAATTGGTCATTTTATAATTTTGTAGAATATTCTTCTCATGACACTTAAAAAGATTTGAATTTTCACATAAAATGTCTTTTTCTTCGATTTTGGTCTCAAAATTGAGCCCAATGTCGAAGTCATATTCAACTTAATAAAATTCAATAGGAAATATGATTCATAAGTAAAAGGACCTTGCTGAAAACTTTTTTTTTTTCTAGAAAAATGTTAAAGGGAAAAATCTTTTTTTAATTTTTTTTTGAAGAGCCTTTATTGAAATCACTTCCTGAGAACAAGGCTCCTTAGGATCCTCAGGAAATGTGCATTCTTCTTATAGGAGTTTCTTTTCAAAGAACATGGGAGTTCGAAAACTGCCCCTGTTCTCAAAGGCAAAAGTTGACTTTTCTTCCTTTTTCTGATAATTTCTTTCTCCTGCTAAGTGAGGCAAGCCTTCCTGCTCATAACCAAGAGCATTTCTTTCAAGATAAACCATGACTGTTGGACCAATAGGAACAATAAGCTGAGAAGGGTCAAATCTTCTTTCTCCAGAGAAAATTGCCCCTATTGCATTTGAGCTGCCTGCCCCATTGTTATCGGTAGGTGGGATGGGAGTGACTGAATTGAATGATAAAGAATTATTATCCAACAAATCCTGGATTGCATGCTTTAGGGCCAAGCAACGATCCGTGGTATGCCCTGGAGTGCTCATATGATAATCACAGATTGCAGATGAATCATAATTCTTCCCCTTGCTTGCATGAGGATTTGGCGACCTCAAAGTCACATAACCCTTTTGAAGTAAGGTAGGCAAAAGTTCAGATGGTCTCATAGGCAGTTTAGAAAATTCCCTTCTCTTCCTTACTTCTGTTTCCTCCTTCAGAGGTTGTGCAGAAGGGACATTAATTTGAATAGGCAGCAAAGGAAATTGATGGGTTGGCTTGATAGGAGGTGGATGGACATTGATTTGAAAGGGTTCCCTAGGAAGTTGCACCATATTCACTTCTGCTTCTATCCTTTCTTCATTCTTTCTTCTTCCATTACCATTCTCCTTTTTCTGTGTAGAGAGAGTGGTGGAAGCTTCCTGGTTCAACACTGCAGAGTAATCAGCTATTTTCCCAAACTTGATCCCATCTTCAATTCTGTCTGCCACTTGCACTAGGGCAGCAAAGTTGGTGGTAGTTTGACCCACCAAGTGACTGTAAAAGGGTTGCCCCAGTGTGCTGATGAAGGTTGAAATCATTTCTGGTTCTCCTACGGGTGGCTTGACTTGTGCAGCCAACTCCCTCCACCTTTTAGCATATTGCCTTATGGTCTCATTATTTCTCTTTGTCATCCTCATCATGTCATACCTATCTGGTATAATCTCAGAGTTGAACCTGTATTGTGCCAAAAAGGAATCTGCTAAATCCTTCCACCTTCTTATTTTCCCATGATCCAAAGTGGTAAACCACTTCAAAGCAGCTCCAGTTAAACTCCTCTGGAAGAGTTGAATTAGTATGCCGTCATCTCGGCCAAACTGGCATAAAGCCCCGCAGTATAACTTCAAATGGCTCATTGGGCAGCCAGTGCCATCATATTTGTCAAAGTTCGGACACTTGAATTTGGCCGGTAAGCATACATCGGGGTATAGACACAAATCTTCGAAATTGGTGCCTCCAAAGTTATTCACCCCTTTTACCTCCCTCAATTCATCTTGAATCATCTCTAGCTTATGCATGAACTTCTTTTCCATCTCATCCCTCATCTTTTCTTTTTCATTCTCTTTCTCAGACTCAACCATCTCCTCCTTGATCAGTATAGGTTCAGGGGTAGGTTCAGAAATGGGTTCAGGAATAGGTTGAACCGGAGGCGGGATATTGATTGGAGGTGGAGGTGCAGGGTTGGAAGTGGATGCTTGATTCTGGGGCTGCACCTGCTGGGCCTGTACTGACAATATGTTCTCTAGCATTCGGGCTAGTCCTGCCACTTGCTCTTGTAGCAGGACTATATCTGGGTGAGGAGCATCAGCTTCATCTTCAATGGGATTCATGGCTCGAGCTCTTGATCTGGTTACAGGAGCTATGATTGCAAGTGTATTTGTACCTAGCAAAAAGATAAAGGAAAAATATCAGTGTCCATTTAATCTCATTCACATGCCTAGGAATGCCTATGTGCAAGCTGGGTGAACACGAGTTTGGATTTTGTTTTTTTTTTTTTTTTTTGCTTCTTTTTCTTTTTTTTTGAATTGTTGGAATATTCTAGGGCTTCCAACAGGTCCCACAATAAAGAGAAAAAGATCTGAAATTCAAAGGCTTTCAGAGGCCCAGGGATATTTTTGGAAAAAGTCTGAAATTCAAAGGCTTTCAGAGGCCCAAAGGATATTTTTGAAAAAAGTCTGAAATTCAAAGGCTTTCAGAGGCCCAAAGGATATGTGTCTATAATTCAGAGGCTTATAGACGGCCCAAAGAATGTGTCTATAATTCAGAGGCTTATAGACGGCCCAAAAAGGTTGTGTCTAAAATTCAGAGGCTTTTAGACGGCCCAAAGAAAAAGATCTGAAATTCAAAGGCTTTCAGAGGCCCAAAGGATAAAGGTCTGAAATTCAAAGGCTTTCAGAGGCCCAAAAGATCTGAAATTCAAAGGCTTCCAGAGGCCCAAGAGAAAAAGGTCTGAAATTCAAAGGCTTTCAGAGGCCCAAAAGTTCTGAAATTCAAAGGCTTTCAGAGGCCCAAGGAAAAAGATCTGAAATTCAAAGGCTTTCAGAGGCCCAGGGAAAAAGATCTGAAATTCAAAGGCTTTCAGAGGCCCAGGGATTTTTTGGAAAAGGTCTGAAATTCAGAGGCTTTCAGAGGCCCGGGGATATTTTTGAAAAATGTCTGAAATTCAAAGGCTTTCAGAGGCCCAAGGATATTTTTGAAAAAAGTCTGGAATTCAAAGGCTTTCAGAGGCCCAAGGAGTTTTGAAAAAGTCTGAAATTCAAAGGGTTTCAGAAGCCCAAGGAACCTTTCTCTATTTTTTTTTTATCTCAATTATTTTTTTTTTGAAGCATTTTATTCAAACTTGTTTCCCTTTATCATTATTTAAAGGTTAAAGGAAGATTTTAGTGGAAAAAAACTGATTAAAGTTGAATATTCCGAGAAAACCGTATACACAGTACGGTCCAGCCCTGCCCGTATTCAAATTACGAGCAAGCCGTGACCGTATGGATTCCACGGGCGAGCCTAGCCCGTATAACAAATACGGGCAAGCCCAGCCCGTGTATTAAATGCGCTTTTACGGAACCCTGTTATGTTTTTCCAGTTTTTAGTGGTTTGATCACTTTAATTGCTCATCCAAACGTACGGTTCACCCATTGCAGAGCTTCTAAACTGTCCCAAAGTGGACCTTGGCCTCTTTGCTAAAACACATGCTTGGGAGGGCAGATGTACCCTCCAAATTGACACCATACTCAAGAATTTGGTACCCTTTTGTTGCCTCTTGTATGAACATAGGGTAGGGTTGATTCTAAACAGAGTTAGAGACTCTTCCTATGGGCTGCACCAACTTTTAGAAAATATGTATATTTTGGGACCAATTTTATCCCGAACCAATGGGCACCATGACACCCCTATGACATGAAAATAATGCAAAACAATAGGATTACCTTGTTACCTTGTTTACCTTGAATATAGCATCCGCATTATGCCCTGGTTTGTAAGCCATGCACACGGCCTTCCCACAATCATACAACCCCATATTCCCACGTAATTTTATACTTTAGCCAAAAACGTGTAACTCCACCTTCAAGCGTAGGGGTTTTGGGTTTTGGCTTAATGGCAACTTAGCACTCAAGCCTAGTGATGACCAGAATCCCAGATCCACGTTATCATCACATCATTAGTTCAAAGTTCTAAGGTGAATGTTTTCACTTTCGCTTTCCGAAGTATCGACCTCGTTGCGCCAAGCTACACACATTCAGGTTCAACTTCCTATAGGTTAAGGGTAGGCTGTGTAAAAGTAAAAGGTGCACAGTGCATTGTAAAAATAGGGTGCATTCACAACGTCCCAAACCCTTGCCACTCTTTTCGCAGCCATGAATAAACAAACCAAGGCATAATAGGAAAGCATATTTAAAATAAACAAGTAAATAAAGCAATCCTATAGCACCCAAAACATGCTCATAAAAAAATCATCTATCATGCAAACATATGATCATGTTATACACCCAAAATCATCATGGAGATCATGCTGAAAATTAAAACATGCTATCATAAAAATATAGCAAGAAATAAGCATAGTTCAGCAAAACGGACCTCCCCTAAGCATGTTTGTAGAAACAATCATATATATCAAAATTAAACATGTTTCTACCCCCATGAATTCTTAAGCAATAATTCAGTTTTAAAACATACTCAACATACTCAATAACACAAAGTAGCAAGCAAATCCAAAAATATCAAAAACATGAACTAAAACACCAAAAGGCTCAAATCCACAAGTCCCCAGCAGAGTCGCCAGTTGTGAGACATGGGAAAAAATCAATTTAATGATTTCCTCAATCATCACACGGGATTATATAAACAAAGAGTCGCCACCATTCAATTTATGTGTGAATGGACACCAAAATATTAAATAAGCACAAAAGGCAATTTTAGGGCAAAATATCCCTCCTAAAAAAAACAACCAGAGATGGGTAAGGGGATTAAGTTATGAACAGGGGAAGGTGTTAGGCACCCCTATTCATCCACACAAGGTGGTTGCCAGGTATTGTTCATGTTTAAAATAAAGGAAAAAGCTTGCTATAAAAATCACAAAAAATCACAAAAAAGACAAACATGTATGGTTTTTTCATATGAATAGTTTGATTGATCCAGAACTATCAAATATGATCATACCATTCCTAGGGTTTCATGATCAAAATAAAATTGAGATAAAATCAAATAAAATCAATTTAAAGTGAAAAATCCAAAAATCTGGCTTCAAGTCAAAATTCTAGAAATCTGGAAAAATATGATTTTTATAAAATATTTCAAAATTGAACTTGAATAGTCCAGGACATAGATAAAGCCCAAATTTCACATTAAATCAGAAAATCAAAACCAAAAATACCCACGTTGATGAAGAACATCAAAAGGGGAGAACTTAGACCGTAGGGTCTTCTCTCAATAATGAAAAACAATTTAGAAACCACATCATGAAACCCTAGAATTTACTTTCAGGCTTCTGGATTCAGATCTACCATATTGATCATGATAAATCCAAGATCCTAGCCTAAAATCACAAAAATCGCAAAAACAGTGCTGTAGGTGCAAATATGTGAAAAATCCAAATTTTATCAAAAAGTGGGGATCTCATGCTATAAACATCATAGATTCATGTTATTCATTCAGATATATCATAAAAAGCATTAAAACATGATCAGGATATTTAAAACAGCCACATCTCACAGATTAGAGCACATGGGGGTCTACCCTACGGATCCACCTGTTCTCTTTTCCCCTAGTTCTCTCTTCACGTTTTACGGCTAGAGAGACTCTTGAGGTACTTGTAGATAGGTTTGGTTACACAAATACAATCACAGGCCTTATTCTATGAAAAAAAGAAAAAAAACAGATATGGGGTTCTATTCTAGGGATCCACCTGTTCCCCTTTCCCCTAGTTCTCTCTTCACGTTTTACGGCTAGAGAGACTCTTGAGGTACTTAGAGACAAGTTTAGGAATACGAAAATAGATATGGCCTTATTCTACAGCAATAGAGATGATCCTATTACTTCTAGAATTGAAGACAAAAAATAAAAAGGGATAGGGGACTTACCTGGATTGAGCAGGCAGGCAGTAGGGATTCCTTTCTCTTCTCTTGGAGCTTCTTAGAATTCCTTGGACTCGAAATTTCGTGGCCTTTTGCTTGAGGAAAGGCCCTCTATTTATAGGCAAACACAGGGGTATGGTTGGTCCAAGGTTTGGCAAGATAGAGTTTCAGTTTGAGTTAAACACAAGATCATGCCAATCCTTTATCCATAAGGATAAATGAGATAATTCGAACAGATAAATAAGAGAATTCGCTTATCCAAGAGAGATATTTGGGTGCAGATAAGGCTCAAAAATCAAAAAGGTAAAATTCGCACAAAGACCCCCGTGCCCGTATATATATTACGGTTGCGCCATGCCCGTAGTATTAATACGGGCACGCCGTGACCGTATATCAACTGCAGGTATGACCAGTCCGTAAACAAAATACGGTCATGACCAGTTTGGCCAGATTTTACACTTTTTTGACCTGTTTCAAATCCCAATTAATATTTTCAATTATTTTCTCATTTTTAGTGCAATTTGGGGTGTCTACAGCTCTAAACTATCATTTGCAGCATCTTCTTCTGCTTGTTTCTGCAGTGATACTGTCTGCACAATAGTAGAAAAGGGAAAATCTATTTGATGTTCCTGACTTGTGAAATACAAAAGTAAATTATGATCAGAGTAATATCAAACAATTACTAGCAAGGATCAAAATGCAAGTCCTATCACAGGTAAAATAAGTAGATTATTATACATCTAACAGAATGCAAACAGAGAAAGCTTTGCTGGTTTAGGCAATATGAACAATATCATTCCACATACTGCATCCACAATCTAGCTAGGAAATTTGCTGCGCTGAGAACTTTACAGGCAACACAAAGAAAAATAAATAAATAAATTGCTGGAACTTAATGTTTGAAAAAAGATACAATTTAATGAGACCTTTGTTTCACTGTATTCAAATCAGGTCAATAGGCATTAATCACTAAAAAATTTCATTTACTGGAAATCCTAATATGGTATAAGAATTTATATGGTGCACCAAAGGAGAAACACAGCATCGGTCCCAAATTGCAGCCATGGTGTGTGTCAGCACCTCATTTTTGCACCCCCAAAAATGAAAGAATAAAACCCTAATTGAAAAAGTCAAACTTGAAGGGCTCAAAAAGTTGACTTTTTGATCAGGTGAAAATTGACCACCAAACTTCATACCATTGGAAAGAGGATTCCGATACGGTTCTAACGCCATTGAGTTTGCTCAAATCGGAGTCCGGATGAAGAAGTTATGGGCTGGTCAAATCTGGAAATAGCAGAATTCGGCTTTCTGCAGAACGCCGAATTAGCTGCTCAATTGGATATCAGCAGAAAGAGCGCATCGACACGACTCCAACGCAACTGAGTTTGCTGGAATCGGAGTCCCGGATAAGGAGATATGAGCAAAACTGGCTCCGGGACGCGAGTCTGCACTTCTGCTAAAAAGCCTGAGTTTGCTGCTAAATTCCAGTTCAGTGGATAGGGAATCTCGAGCTGATTCCAACGCCACTGAGTTTGCTGAAATCGGATACCAGATGAAAGAAATATGAGCAGTCAAAGTTTCAGAAAATCTGCACATGTGGCAAAAACAGCAAAAAAAAAAAAAAGAATCTTCAATTAAAATAATAATATATTCATACAACACCTAATTAAGAGGTTTAAAATAAATAAAAAAGAAAATAAAAAATCAAAGCATGCATGTGCTCAAAAACCAAAAATATCTAAATAAAATAATAAGAAAATCTAAAAATATCTTGTAATTTAGATAATTAGAAAATAAAAGATATTAGGAAATAATAAAATATTAAGCATTTTGCACATGGGGGATACGTGTCCCCCATGAGGTGTCCAAGATAAGATTAAAAGTTATTTAAGTTTTAGTTACATTTAAATATAAAATTAAAATTTGGTCAACAAGTGTGATTATAATTTACTTTTGGTGCATTTTTTTTCATTATAAAAGGGGGGCTACCCCCCATTCTAGGAGAGGGAAAAAAAGCCCCCTCTCTTCTCCCCTTTCTCTCTTCCTCCTTGATCTCCCCTCAAGCAAGCTAGCCCCCTCTCTGCCCTCTCTCTTCCCTGTCTAAACCCCTGCTACAGCTAACCCCTGTCAAACCCAAATCTCTTTTATTTTCTTGCAAACCAAAGATAGGTTTAGAAATCACCTTTTGAGCTTGAAGTAGAGCCGTTATGCTGTCCAAAGCCTCTTTATAACCTTGCCAAAGCCCCCAAGTTCTGTCCAAATATACCAAAAAACCTCTCCATCATCCCCCCTTCATTCCAAACCCAAAAGAAGCCTAAAGTTCTTTCCCCCAAACTTGAAATAGAGCTGTTACGCTGCCGGAAGAGCTTCAAAGGGATTCAACACCTTCAAGCAATCCTAGCAAATGTGTTGGATTTTTCTCCCCTTTTCCTACATACAAAGAAGTCACCATGACAGAAAGATGATTCGATGGTATGGGGTAAAGTGTGATTCAAAGGCATTCTCTTTATTTTCAAAAAGGGAGCATGTTCCCTTCCTCATCTTCAAATTCTAATGTACCCCTATTAAGTCCCCTTAATCCTTTCTTAATATGTTGTCATTTCATTTCATTTTTTTTCTTGGTTTGATTGGTAGGAGATCAACAAGGTTTTTTTTAAGTATTGCACCACTGTAGGCCCACACAGGGGCCCACATAATTTCAAGCAACCCCAAAAACCCAAAATAGACCTTGGATTTGATAGTCCAATTTGATCCACTGTGGGCCTTCCAACGGGGCCCACCTCCGACCCACTTCACTTTAATGTATAAAAAGATAAAAATGAATAAAAGGGACTTACACCTGCAAAGGTCCCTACCAGACTTAATCTGATACATGCTGGGCTAGGATCAGGGTGAGACTAAGTTGACTTAGAACCAGGGAAACCCAAGGGACCCGTCATTTGACGAGGCGGACCGGGGTGTTTTCGGACTTCCCCGGACCGTAACCGAGAACTTGCCCGAATCTCTAAAAAAGACGCAGACCAGCAAATCTTAGACCTGTATAGGCACCCAAGTGTCTGCCTGCACATCTCAGGCAGTGGCGACTCCGATACCTCGAAACCCCAACGCATTCCGTGCGGCGCCTCGCCGGGACGTGCGCACAGTGTGCACATGTGAAATCGCAAGGCGGGGCGCACGTGTCATGTGCGTGCCTCCTAAAAATTGAATACTGGAGTCGCCACTGCCTGAGAGGTGTAGGCAGACACAGGGTAACCTAACCGGGTCTATTTTGGTCTGCGACTTGAGATTTTGGCTAAGTGCTCGGTTACGATCCGGGGAAGTCCGAATACACCCCGGTCCGCCCCGCTGGTTCAGCGGGTCCCTCGGGTCTTCCTAGTTATTGAGTCAACTATGCACTCACCCTTATCCTATTCCAGCATGTATCAAATTAAGTCTGATGGGACTTTTCTGCAAGTGTAAGTCCCTTTTATTTTGATTTTATTTTATAACCTTTTGTTAAGTGAGTTGGGTATGGACCTCGTTGGAAGGCCCATGGGTAGCCAAGTTGGGTTTTAAGTCAAGCCCAAGGCCCATTAGAGTTATTGGGTAACCTGTAACGCCCCGAACCCGGGTCAGTCCAAACCGGCACCCGACCCGAACCCGGTTCGCTACTGTAACAACCCGAATTTAGTTCAACAACCAAATCCGAGGTGTTACTGGCCCATATCAGTTACAACATCAATAACATACCAGACCAAAGAAAGTAAATCCAATCCATATCTTAAACTATCAGAGTTGCGGAAACAAGTATGTGCGGAAGTGTAGATTAAAATCATCAAACAAGCATGAAGCTTGACCATCAATCAATAGTATCAAAGTCTGGTAGAATGAACTGGTTACTAACTCTCTCTTGTCTCTCTCATACATCAAATCCAATTAATGATAATAAACCAATTAAAAATGCTAAGTCTATAACATCAATCCACCTCAGACAAGATCTGGATAATAATAATCCTCCGGCGAATACTCGGCTATCTCTCCCTGGAAGTCTAAAAGATCCCCCTCTCGCGTATCAGCTGAAAAAAATGGAATAGAAGTAGGGTGAGATACGAATATCTCAGTAGGTAACACATGCATGATTAAACAGTTAATATACGGAAAGTAACAGTTCATGCACGATAAAGCAACATCGATAAATCAGGCTCGCATAATCATTTATACTATTCATGAACACAAAACAGTTTGATAAACAGTTCTAGAAATGATTTTCAACAAGTTTTAATATAAGATCTCAATAGACAAATCAATAGCATAATCCATGCATTGCCAGGATGTACTAAGCAGTCACATCCAATCAATATCCCAATCACATGCATCCCGCACGTGCACAATAGTAATCATATCAAGTGTTATGTTTTCAGTGTCATTGTAGGACTCACAAAGTTAGATAAACCTTTTGAGATGATTCTCAACCAATTGCTATACCACCGTGCGACTTAGGAGCGATGCTACTAATGATACTCAAGCCCCATGCAGCGCAGCTTAGACAAGAGCCGTAGTCACCGACTTATTGCACACGTACCCATCAAAGTTGGTATGTACCACCAGCATGCAGCACCAGAATCAATACATGGAGGTGGTTGCTTATCCACATGTACAGGGAATCACCAGCGGCTCACCGGGGTGTCCCTCCAGACATAGGACCTTCCCAGACAAACTAACTTGCAAAGGAAGCGCGTCGCATATAGGAGTAACTCAACCCAAATGACATATCCCTCAGCTATCTAGCTACGACTATGGATCCATAACCAGCTATGCCCACTAGACTCCAAAATTCCCTAAAGTATCATATTTCTATAAGGGTTGGTGCCTAGCGGCATATAATGGTTATATCTGTACATTCACTTCATTATTCAGTCATGCAGATTATGAACTCTCTTTATAATGTCTTATGATTTATAATGCCATTTAAAAGTGTTTAGATAGTCAAATGGTAGTTAGGCTTTTCCAAAATCACATTTCTCGTTTACCTTCAAAACTTGGCAACTAATGTCCTAAATATCTCCCTAATTTGTTTTTCTGTAAAACAGGGATTTAGGTAGTTTATTTTGGTCTTAAAACACCTTAATTAATCATTAAAATTGTCTAAAAATAGTTTAGAATTGAATTAGTTTCGAAATTATGAAAAATTGGAAATTCTGCTGAGAGCGCCTGGGATCGCTCAGGATCGCTCCGGGCGGTCATCAGTCGGCGGTAGTGCAAATTCGAGCGCCCACGGTCCGTCGTCCCGCGGTCTACGGCGTCCTCGAATATTTAACCAGCGCCTAAGATCGCCGATGAGCGCCTCGCACAGTCGAGGTCGGCGGTCTCACCAAATCGAACAGAAACAGTTCTAAATCACGATTTTTCACGTCTAAACTCATTCTAATGTATTTATAACATGCTTAGCTAACTAAATACAACTTTACATATCATAGAAACATGCTTTTGCGATTAAACAGAGATAAATCCGAATTTAAACCCAAACGGTGTCACCTACCTCTCTATGCTGATTCCTCCTTCTCTATTATGCACAATGACGAACTCTTGCACTGAAGAATCCTCTGGACGATGAACGCACGCCCAGCCCTTCCTTCTTCTTCTCCTTCTTCTTCCCTTGGTCGCTTGAACAATTCGTCACTTGCGGCTCTTCAATACGAGCGACAATACACGTATATGAATTAGGTTAATTCTTTATACATATTTATACCCCCTGATCCTATGCATCTCCCATGCAACTCTTCTATACACCTTGCCCACTCAGAATACATACCTCGATATCTCACGATCGGACGGTCAGATCTGCGTCTACTTCTAGATCTCCGCTAAGTTGATCACCCCCTACAATATTAAAATGGTTCTATCAATTTATAACTCTGGGTAATATTATTTACTAATTTAATTTATTATTTAAGGGAAATTCGGGGTTTTACATAACCCTTGTTGGATTTGGTTATTTAATTTTGAAGTTAATTAAACATGCAATTTAATTGAGTGGGTTTAAGTTTTTAAGGCCCATTGGGCTTTGACTTGGCCCATAGGGTTTTAATCAAGTGACCCGAGACCCATTTATGAAACGGATCTTGGTGTGGGTTAGTTTGGATGTGGGCCCCATTGGAGGGCCCACAATGCCTTGGTGGGTCTAAGTAGACACAGGTAACTAAAAGTGGGCTCGGGTTGGCCCAAAAGCCCACCTGGTTCATTTTAAAGTCATTCGGGTTGGATCGGATAGACCCGGGTCTAGAAAATCAGGTTTCTAGAATTTAAAGGGCTCGACCGCACTTTCCTTGCGGTTTGGGTTTGATTACAAACTCTATGCGGTTTGACTTGGAATTTGAGAATGACCGAATCTTAGGCGGGGTCTTGTTCGCCGGTCTCCTAGGGATGCTCGCCGACTTCTGCAGGGCTTCCAAGATGTACACAGTGGTTCAAAATCCCAATTCTTGACTATTAGACTCATTCCATGGGGGTTTTCCAAACATGAATGGATTTTTATTTTTGATCAACCATTTTGAGACTTGAAACAGGGACTCTAAGCGTCCCTGTTTGGTTTGAATGGAAAACCTTCTCTTCATTCTTTGGAATAAGGCAATAAAATCAAGGAAGACCTAAATTCTAAACTTGATCGAACAAACCAAAAAAAAAATACATAAATCAAATGATGCGGTTCTAATCATGCATGGACACCTAAGCAAAAGGATGATAACTATACATGAAAACAAAGCTATACCTAGTTACTGTTATTTAGAAAAGAGAGATTTAAAACATTTATTTCAATTTTCAAAAGTGAGTTGAAATCGTATGAAGCAATTTTGAAAATGTATATTAGTATACTTATTGAAAACAAAGTCTCATGCCAATATTTATAAACAACATCCCCTATTAGTTTTTATTGAAATCAGTTTAAAACATCTCTTAAACTCAACTTTGTGCTTTGCTCCTACATATATAAAATAAGAGAAGAATAGATGAAAGGGAATTCATTCTTTACAAAAGAAACAAACTTTTGTGTGTAAATAATCTTTACCTTGATACTCACAAAGAGAAGAATGGTATTCTAAACTAGGCCTAGGTATATGTGCTAGATGAATGCAAAGAGTCTTAATATATGGCCTAAAAATAACACATAAAACAAGTGCTCATATGAAAGGAGAGAGGGAGAGAAGTTTGGGGATACAAATGATCAAACAAAGAGGACAATCCCCTCTTGGAATATAAAATGGGTCGATATATCAAAAGATAAAATCCCTTTTTTAGCACTTTTGTATCCACTCGTTCCTCCCATCTTTACATATTAGAGAGTCCCCTTACCATGGGGACTCCAATACATGCAAAAGGAAAAAGATTAGGGAGAATATCTAATAAGTGAGCATTCAAACAAGAAGAAAAGATATAAAAAGAAATCTGATTTTAATATATATGAATCACAAAGTTGAAAGTAATCTCACCGTTCTATTACCTTTCCTTTTCAAGATGTTGTTGTCTCCAAGAACCGATGGACAGCAAACTGAGGATCTCCTTTTAGCTATATATGACTTCTCCTTTGTCTTCAAGTGATCAAAAGAGGAGAAAAATGATGTAAAAGGTGGTTAAAGGGTAAAATAGGGAATAAAATGAAGTATAGAAGTGGAAGGGAAGTAGAAGAGTTTACTGGTCTTGGGAGATAGGGTGGGGATGAAACAGGGAGAGAGTTTGAAAGATCAGGTGCTCATGGAAAGGAAGGGTCGACTCCCTTCTATAGGGAATGATGAAATATGACCAAAAGGTAATTATTTGTTATATTGTAATTAAAACCCAACATTTTATGGTTTTATGTTTTTTTTTAAATAAGGCAATGATGGCCCTTATTCTCATCCATAAAGAATATATACAGCTCATGGGGACACCTCATCCCCATGTGCAAAATTAATTTTTGATTTTAATTTTTATTTATTTAATTTGCTTGATATTTATGTGTTTACTATTATTTTAATTGGATTTTTTTTATTTTGAGCACATTTGTGCTTTGATTTTTTATTTTCTTTTTCCTTTATTTTAAACCTCTTAATTAGGTGTTGTATGAAAATATTATTATTTTAATTGAAAATTCTTTTCTTTTTACTTTTTTGCCACATGTGCAGATTTTCCAAAACTTTGACTGCTCATATCCCTTTCATCTGATATCTAATTCCAGTAAACTTAATGGGGTTAGAATCAGTATAAGATGCTCTACCCACTGAGCCAGAGTTTAGCATCAAATTCATATTTTTAGCAAAAATGCAAAACTGCTCCATTGGAGGCAGTTTTACTCATATCTCCTTATCCGAGACTCCGATTCCGGCAAACTCAATTGCATCGGGATCGTGTCGAGATGATCTTTCTGCTGGTATGAAATTGAGCAGCTAATTAGGAGTTTAGCAGAAAGCCAACTTCTGCTATTTCCAGGTTTGACCGGCCCATAACTTCCTTATCTGGACTCCGATTCTAACAAATTCAGTTGCGTTAGGATCATGTCGAAAATCTCTATCTGCCGGTATAAAATTGAAATGTTGATTAAGCTTTTAGCAAAAAGTCAAAACTGGCCTCCGAGAACCGATTTTGCTCATAATTTCTTATCCGAGACCCCAATTCCAGCAAACTTGGTTGCGTTGAAATCGTGTCAAAGTGCTCTCTCTATTGGGGCCAAATCAGATAACTGATTTGGGTTTTAGCAGAAAGTTAATTTCTGTTATTTCTAGTTTTGACCAGCTCATAACTTCTTCATCTGAACTCCGATTTAGACAATCTTGGTGCCGTTGGAACCGTATCGGAATCCTCTATCCAATGGTATGAAGTTTGGTGGTCAATTCATGCCAGATCAAAAAGTCAACTTTTTTACCCTTCTGGGTTTGACTTTTTCAATTAAGGTTCTCATTTTCAGCATTTTCAGTGCGCAAAAATGAGGTGCTGACACATGGTTTGCAAAATTCTTATTTGAAATTTTGGAAAACCTAAGATAATCATTAACGAGCTAACAAACATATTAGTAATAGTTAATATTGCAACCAACATCAGCCAGTGATGTGCCTAAATTTTATACATGTTTTGTCATATGTTTACCCTTAATTTTATGCTAGTTGGTGTTTAATTTGCCTATTTATTAGAGTTTTTATGTATTTTTGTTTATTGTTGTTTAGGAATAAATAAATTGAAAGAGTCAAGAGATTGAGGAGGGGATCTACAAGATATTCTCAGAATTTTCGAATGAACCAAAATTCTCTTCATCAAGAGAATAGGAAACTTTAATTTCCCGAGTTCCAGAAACATCCTTCAGTGTTTTGAGCATAACTTGAGCTAGAGAGCTCCAATAAGGGCAATCTTGGTGTCTATGGAAAGCTAAGAGAAGGCCCTACAAATTTAATGTTGAAGAGTTTCTCAAAAACAGTCATCTTGATGGAGAAAATTGAGCATTAACATCAGAAACGGAAAACAGCTATTTTCAGAATTCAGTTTTGGAAAAGAAGTAAAAGGGGCTTTTAAAGCAAGGAAGGAAATTTTATATAAGAGAGACACAAGAGAGGAGGACGACCAGAGCTTAGAAGAGAGGAGTTTTTCACCATTGGAGAGGATTGGAAGCTTGGAGGAAGAAGAAGAAAACAGAGGCTGAATTGGAGTTTGTCGATAACTACAATTCTCTATCTACATACAGTTTCCCTCTTAACTTTCTCATCTTCTCTTTGTCCAATTTTCATTATGAATTTCAGAGATTTTATAGTTTGTTTGGATTCAATTATGAGCTAATTTCTATTGCTAAGGCTCCGATGTAATCTCTCCATGACAATTCTGAATCCTACTTCTATGTACTCATGATGTTATTATTCTTTTTGAGTATACATCGTTAAGTTTAATGCTTTCAATTATCTGGCCAATAGTTGAATGATTTGTTGTGCATGTTAATTTGAGAGATGATGCATGTAGTTTAGCTTCGTTTGATGTATGCCATGAATTGAACGAAAGACAGAAATGTGCCAACGTGATTCGTGCGGTTTGTTTTTGTTGGATATTATTAATCTTAATGTACTTAATTGCTTTTAAATTTGCATAAGCATATCGCGGGTTATTGCATGTTGGGTAATTCTAATTCTACTCGAGAGAGGGTTTTAGATATATTTAAAATATTTCACCGTCAAATAGGATAATAATTGATTAATTGCTCGGTTAGGATTTGGAATTGGATTGGTTTGACGAATCGGATGCCTTAGTGTTTTCTTCTTCGGTGAAATATCCTTATTTTTAAGTGTTTGGTCAAGTCCTTATTTTTCGATTCAACTTTTATTGTTTTAATTTTTCAAATTCAAAACATCCCACTTTTGTTGATTTTCAAATAATTTAGAATTAGAACAATTTCGATAGCTAATAGGTAAATAGTCCTTGTGGGTTCGACATTCTTTTCATCACTATATTACTTGTTACGATTTCGTGCACTTGCGAATTTTCACAACAGCCAGTATTAACAATAGTGATTACATAGATATACAGGTTAAAATGACAAATTTTTTTAAATAACAATAAGTACAATCACTACAACTGCTGCTCTTAGAAATACGTTTAACTCATCGACCTACTTCTAGAGAGCTTGAAGCTCGTGCACCTTCTCCTCAATATAGTTCAATCGAGAATTGATTTCTGGAATCCTCACTGAAGTAATGTCTTCATTTGAACCACCATCAGTTGTGGTTGCAATGGGGTGACACCATTGAAAAAAGTCACACGCAGGTGAAGAAGCTGAAGGCTAAAAATCAAAGATTAATTGGTATGTTATGATATATAAATTAACAAAAATATAATTCAAACTACAAAGAAGGATACTAACCATGGCCTTCCTCGCACATGTATAAAACAACTTATTTGGATAAGTTGGGGTCTCGGATATTCTTATAATGCACTTTCGTCCACATCAGCATAGTACATTGTTATATTTGATACCATTATCCCAATTTCCACTCGATGAAGACATACCAAGAGTGAAACAAAAATATATATATATATAATTCAGCACAATAAAATAATCCAGAGAAACAAACGTGAAGATGAACACCAACCTGAATTCCCTTTTAAATTATCCCAATTTCCACACAATATTAGGCTCACTGGTAGGTAATAAATTAAGCTGTAAACAAAATTAAAAGAACAATTTTGGATCATATGTATTGATATTCATCATGCAATATTCATCCCATGAAAATCCTAAATGTTTAAGTGATTCAATAAAAAAAAAGGATTTAACAAATTAAAAGTACTGATGAATACCTTTTGCTACGGAGACTACACGTTGGACCCTCCACTACAATTCCACTCCCTTGTTGCTAGAAAATGATTAAGTACAACAAAATTAAATATCAGATGATAACATAGAGAAGAAGAAGCAAGATCAAGAGACAAAATTTATCATGCAATATTCATCCCATGGAGTTACGAATAAATATGGGAGATATGAATAAATAATTACCCTAAGTAATATAACAGCATCCCATTATCACAAACCCATGCACAAACTGAGCTGCACTGATGAAATTGTGAATCTTACAGACGCTTGAATGAATAAAGTAGTAAGAGCATTCAGAAAGAGACAAGGTTCAAATATACCACTCTGAAAATCTGACTTTGATTCCAGGCTGTTGATGAGGAAAATGGAGTTACGGATTCATAAACGTGCATTTTTTCTGACTTTCACAAATCTTTCAAGACCATATTGCAAGAAATAGTGGAGTAATGTCAAAGAAGAGATGAACCAAAAGGTAATAACACCTATTTCAGTTGAAAATGGCAAAAAGGAAGGAAACACATGCACAAACAAAAGGTTTCATTTAGGCAGACCTTCTTTTCCTATCTTGTAGAATTGCAAGACAAAAAAATATCAGTATCCCAATTTTCTTGTTTCTGTGTTGATCCAAACCATCACCTCTTGAAAGATTAACTCCTTGACTCTTTGTTTCTTTTTTCTTCTTTAGGTCAGATCTTTTCACAACATTTGGATGGAAGATTTGAGTTCTAGGAACTAAGATCTATGCATCATATGCATGCATGTAATTAAACAAGAGAAATATTTATCTGGAAAATTTCTAAGAAAAACATATGTGCATAAAACAAAAAGCAAATCCCAACCATGAAAGTTCAGTAATCAACTAAAACAACAAGATCCTACGCAAGCACCTAAAGTGAAAAAGAATACAAAAATATATATAAAGATTGTGAATCACCTTTCCATTCAGTTTGGGATGTGTTCAATCCATACAGAAAATTTTTATCTTGCTTTGGTCTAGTGTACAAATTTCCGAAACAAAAGTGAAGATGAACACCAACCTGAATTCCCTTTTAAATTCTCCAACCACTTTGAGAACTCCAAATCATCAATCTTTGTTTCGGAACCTAGCAACCAATCAATAAATATTAAATAGATAAATAACAAAAATACAAGGTAGCCAAGGACATTCTTTCCCCAGAAACATTGAAGGAGAAAATATTTTGGGGAAGACGAAATTTCTCAACCAATCGATCAAGAAATTTTGGGGAAGAAGAAGCTTCGTCAAAGTAAGCTTTGCTCTTCAATCGATCAAGAAATTTTGGGGAAGAAGAAGCTTCGTCAAAGTAAGCTTTGCTCTTCAATCGATCAAGAAATTTTGGGGAAGAAGTAATTTCTCAGTTTTGGGGAAGTAACTCAGTTTTGTAGCGAAGTAACTCAATTTTGGGGAAGACGAAATTTCTCTCTGTCGAAGTGAGTTGTTTTGGAGGGAAGCCGAAATCCAAAAGAAGAAAATGGTGAAATTCGGTGAAAACTGAAAACAACGAGGAAAGAGAGAAAATGGTGAAGACGCCGTTAACGGGGCTTGCCTTGTGCAGACGAATGCTTTGCCACAGAAAGAATGAAAGTTGGTTTGGAGAAGACGAAGCAGGGTTCTGCTTGTGTGGGCTTGGAGAAGACGAAGCGGGGTTCACGAATGGAGTACAGATATAGGATCCATAGGAAGCGAGTTGCTTGGAGAAGACGAATGTTGGCGTGGGCTTGGAGAAGACGAACCAGGGTTCTACTTGGAGGGAATACGAATGCTTTTTTGTTTTGGAGGGAAGCCGAAATCGAAAGAGGATGGTGAAAATGATGAGAGAGAGAGAGAGAGAGAGAGAATGGTGAAGACGCCGTTAACGGGGCTCACAGTTAGGATTAGTTTCAGTCTTTAGTTTGGGCGCATTTTTTTGTGGACACGCAGCGCGCATCCAAGCAGGGTTCACGAATGGAGTCCAGATATAGGATCCATAGGAAGCGAGTTGCTGAAACGCCACCGATCTGTCGCCTATCAAAGAACCAAGATAAGGGCACTTTGTTGTTGTTAAAGGCTTCTGCAAGCACAATATTTGTCATTGCTGGGTTTTAAGGATCAGTAGCCAATCGAAAGCAAGGTTCTTCTTTATCGAGGTATGCTTCTCTGTCGCTATCTCATCCTCTTTAAAGTGCCTCCCTTCCTCCCTCTCTTTGCATCTCTCTGTGTGATCAAATCCTATCCCAATGTATGTGCCTTATATGTCCTGTTCTGGTGGTGTACAGGTGAGGATGATGCTTGGTTGTTGGAAAATACTGCTTTGGATAAATAACCCTAAATTTCTTTCAAGTTTGGTTGCATACTTCTGTTTCTTTAATTATTCATGTTATCAATTTCAGGTAACAAAAAGGTTTTCTGTCTCCTAGAAGTGTGGATTGTCTTGATTGGGTTGTGGATTGGTGTAGTTGAATGATCAAATATAATGATAGATGTATTAATTTTTAGCTGATTATGTGTGTGTGTTTTTTCACCCTTTTGTACAGTTTCTTGCTTGGTTTTGACTGTTTAGTTTGTTTTTCCAATTTTCTTGAGATTCTTATGATACATATGATCATAATATGCCCATGAGACCTCAATAGATGGGTCATTTGCTTTCTAACAAGCTGATGATTGTGCCCTTCTTCAAATCTAAGAACTCCAAACTTCCCATATTCCGTCATCTGAATCTTAATGATTGCCTTATATCCTGTTCTTGTGATAGTTTGTGCAAGGAGAGCCTGATGATTATGACGACCATATACCATTATTACTGTTGGAATCGCTTCCTGAAGTTCTAAGAGACTGAACAGGCCTCAACGGGAAGCTTCTTCATGGGCGTCAATGGAGGAGTACTGGAAAGCGATGTGGGACTAGTTGGCAATGGTTCAGCAACATCATCATCTTCTTTGCCAGAACAACCTTCCGTTTAGAAGCGATAACGAGATGTATCAGGGGTTTCAAAGGGCGTGCCTACTCCATTTGGCCTGCGAATGTCATTGTCGTAAATGGGATTAGAAATATAAACGAAATGATCAGCCCCAAATATTCCTTGCCCACCACTGTTGCTAGATCCTTGTGACTAGATGGAGTAAATGGGATTAGAAATCTTCCAACAAAAATTGTTGGGTGAGGTGAGGAATATGAAAGAAAGAGATGGAGATGAAGCTGGGATGAATCTAATGTAACGTGGGGATTGATTCTTGGGTTCTAGTTTTCTAAGAACGAAGAGGCAAGTTTTTTCCCGCGCGGCAGTACTCTGGAGCGAAGAATGAAAATGAAGGAGCTAAAATTTGATTTCAGGCGCCTTCGTATTTTGGGTTTTTTGTTTTATTTTTTTTTTCTCCAAAAAACGTCTCTTAACGAAGACAAGGAGAGTGACAGGATGCGAGGTCTCGGCCACGTGGCACACCAAAGTGTTACAGAAAATTCAGAGTGACAGGATGCGAGGTCATAGCCTAAGGGCGGCACGATTCCCCAAGCACACTACCCCTAGACCCGATCCAAGAGGGCCCCCTTATCTCTCCTTGCCCGACCAATGTAGACGAGAGTGATGCATGTGCGACGGAGGAAAAATGGTGAAATATTCAAGATTCAAGAATTTGGAAGAAACCTATACGGTAACAATTAATAATGATTTTGAAAAAAAAAAAACCCAATGATCTCATGGATAGTTAGGAGGTTGAGGTACTTGATTAAATGCCCCTAATATAGTTTTACCCTTGAGTTCTCAAACCAATTTTAAAACAACGTAATCCAACAGTTTCACCTTTTTTTGGAAGTTTAAATGGATTGAACTTTTATTATTTTATTGTGTTTACACAATAAAGCGCTAATGGAAAACTATATCAAAAGTAGGGATGCCTATCGGGCCGACGCCTAAGGTGTACCAGGCCAGTATATATGGGCCCTCGGCTCGTATAGGCACAGCCCGCCAGGCCACGCGGCCCAGAGGGCCGTGGCACGCTAGGCCCGCAGGCGGCACATGCCTGCTATTGGGCATGGTGGGCCGGCCCGCCTAGCCCAAGTGGCTAGCCATCTATTCCTTCCAAAAAAGTGGTTTTTAACCACCTTTTTTTGCCTCTTTTACCCCCTCAACAGTTATATAACAGCCATATTGGGGGGGGGGGGGGGGGGGGGGGGTATGGTTGTAATTGACTGTTAAAAGACCTTTTCTACCCTTCCAACTATCAAATAACAGTCATATTTGAGGGTAGAGGTAATAAAAAGCCACTTTTGGTTTTCTATAAATAAGCCTAACCCTTTACATTCCAAACCACACTTCTTCTCTTCTCCTCTTCCTTTGTTAGAGTCTTTTAGCTAACAGTCTGCTGACTGTTCACATGGGGGGCGTCTCTACGCCAACCATTAGCCAATATCTCAACAGGATTCTAAGAAAGTTATGGAAAACACTTTTGCATTTTCTCATCTTAGTACGGTTCAAGAGGTAAGTAACTTCTACTTGTAATTTATTTATATTTTTTGAGCAAAATCTATCCCAATATGTGTAAGACAATTTTGTGAACAATAAACATATTTTTCAGATTTTTTTGTGATTTTTTACTATTTTTTTTTAATCTTCCTTGATTTTTTTTTAAAATCATTTTTTAATAACCTTGGCCCGCCTGCCCAATGGGCCTGGCCCGACACGGCCCCCTAGCTGGGGCGTGCTGTGCTTGGGGTTTATACAAAACGGGCCTGGCGTGTCGCGGGCCAGCCCGTTTAGCACCCCTAATCAAAAGTATTCATTCCAAAGAACAATAAAAAAGAAAAAAATAAAGTGAAGTTTTTTTTTCAGTAACTATTCAAAGCCATTCAACGCTAGAAAGGACACGTCATTATATATAACTGTTCAAAATCATTCCCTAGCAAAGTTTGACCAAAAGCTTATGTATATTATATATAATTGGTTCGGTTACAGTTTGGTTTCACCTTAAAACCGTAATCAAATCGATACTGCATCAGAATTTTCAGTTAAAAACTGAATCAAAATTAATTATTAAAAACCCAAAACCAACCCCTAATAAGTTTGGTTTGGTTCAGTTAAATTCGAACCGTTGTCATCCCTACGACTGTGGTGGGGATGTGTGGTAGCTATGGGTCAATTTTAACATCCCATAGTGGGGAGGAAGCCACTATGGTCACTGTTGGGAAAACTTATTTCCCTTTATGACAATTGGATGACAAAAGGTTTTGAATTCCAGTGAAGATTTTTAAAGGGTAGTATTGCAAGTTAGTAAATAAAAGAGACATGATGCTGTGTTAGTAAATAATTTAATTTTGTGAAATAAGGTAAATCAGAACTTGATGTTGTGTTAGGTTGCTACCAACAGGTTTAGTAGTAACCTATTGTAGCTACAACTCTAACAGAATCCTTGGTTGAATATGACCTCTGTTAGAAGTCTGTTAGGTTGTTAAAAGGTTTGTTAAGATTAGGTCTCAGGTAGTTACAAGGGTTGTTTAACGCTGATATAAAGGCAGATCTGGAGGATTCCAGAAGAAATTGCACGAGTAAGTCTTTGGGAAGAAAAGGAGCTGGTGAGATCTGGAAACAAGAGGGTTGCTTGTGGAGTTCTTCAAGGCCTAGAAAAAGACTTGAAGATCTGAATTGGCTCCCTAGACACACTCAAACGGTGGTCGTGCATTCTTGGAGCTGCCAAGAGGGTTGGAAGATCAAGAGCTTTGGATAGAGTGGTTGTGGAATCAACTTAGAGTGAGATTTACTTTTGATGTGAATTCTTGTAAATCTGAATTCTTTTGTATGATTCTCTTCATAGTGATTTGATTTTCCAGGTGCGGTCTCCCTGAAAAGGACCCGAGGTTTTACCTAGATGGAAATCTGTGGTTTCCTCATAAAAATCGTGTATCTCTCTACTGTTGTGTTCTCTATTATTGTGTTAATTGCTTGTTTACAAGTTTCATAGGGAAAAGGGGCCTAAGATTTAGAAATCTCAATTGGTATCAAAGCCACTCCACTCTCATCTGTTTAAAGGGCGAGATCTTGTTTCTCTATGGATTGTAATAAAGAGGGTGAATCATCCACCATGCCACCTCTATTTGCTAAGAAATTTGGAAAGTTCTTTAGGGAAAAGCAAGCATCATCCTTCTCCTCTGATAAGGCTAAGAAGTTTGAATTTGAAAAAGAGCACAAATTAGTGAGAGGTGTACAATGCTACAAGTGCCAAGCTTATGGCCACTTTGCTGTAGATTGTCCTACTGAAGTACCTATGAAGAGTCACGTACCGAAAGTAACATGGGATAACTCATCCGATTTTGAAAATGAGGAAGTTCAAGAAAACTACATAGAAATTTCAGCAACTGTTTCAAACTTTTCCTCTCCCAAATATTCAAATTTTGATTCCTTAAGTGATGAAAGTGAAGAAGAAGAAGAATTTGAGGATGAAGGTGATCTTCAAGAACCCTATGATCTCTTGTACAAAGAATACCAGAAACTTTAAAAAAAATAAATAAATAAGAAAGTGTGTGCAAAACTGAAAAGCTTTGAAAAAGAAAAGGAAATATTGATGAAACAAAGAGAAGAATTAGAAAGGACAGTTGTGGAAGTTCAAGTTAGGGAAGCCTATATGATGTCCAAAGTGCAAGAATCTGAAGAGAAGGCCAATCATGATAGTGCAAAAATCTCTAATCCAAAAGGTAAGGTCTCTTCTCTTGAAAATGAAATCAGACATTCTAAAATATCATTCTCTAAATTTTTTGCAGGAGCAAAAGCCTTGGATGAAATTTTGGAAAGTCAAAGGACTGACAAAGACCATAATAGTTTGGGATTTGTTGCTAAAAATTCACTAAACCATGCTCTCAAAGGAAAAGGAAAGGTGCTATCCATTGGAGAAAACTCTTCACAAAGTCTACCTAAGAGTAAAGCTTTAGTTAGTAATAATCCTACTTCCACTATTAAATTCAATGCTAATGCTCAAAATTCTGATTATAGGGTTAATGCTAGAAAGGAACATGAACTTAAACCTCTTTCTTTTATCCCTATATGTCACTATTGTGGAAGAAAAGGACACATAAAGCATAAATGCCACATCCTACATGGGTTACCTAAGGAATATGTTGATAAGAAAAAATTTCAAACTCAAACTAAGTCAGATTTTTTCTTTTTCAACAGATTTGAAGCTCTTTTTAATTAAACATCGTAGTCAATTGTGAAAGCTTCAAATAACCAGTGTAGGCAGGAGCTGCATTGATGTGAGCTCCATTGCACACTCTTTAGGTACCACTCAGTTGTACCATCGTGAACATGGTTGTGTCAAGAGGCGTCCGCACACCTCCAAACCCCATCCGCATGGTGTCACAATACTACCGGATTTTGAGACTAGAGGAAATGCGTTCACACAAAGTAGGTGCCCTCAATAAAGACATAAAATAAGGATCGATGTATTTAGAGGACCTGGAACATTTATTATTAATTTTTTTTATAAATGTCCATCTCTTTCAAAGAAAGAAAAAAAATTATTTTATAATTACATACTTACACCTCTTGAGGTTTTTCACTTATGCATATAAACTCCTAAACATTACAAATGATCACAAGTGTCTCTTCTAAAGATTTTATACCTAAAAGGCTTTCAAGTTTAAACGGAAATGCTTTACCCTTTATGCTAAATGTCAAAATCATTCTTGTCTATACATTTATAAAAAAAACTTTTTGATAATGCTCAAGGAAGACGGTTGGAAGTTTTTTTTAGGACATTTTTTCTTGTATTAATTCTTTCAATGTTTTTTTTTTGGTCCTATTTTTTTGGGTTATATGTTGTGTTCAGTCTATTTAATCACAAGGGCTAGCTTGATAATTTTTACAAATGTCCAGGATGATTCTTAGCTTGTTTTGTCATTGTCAACGTCAGGGGATATCTGTTATATTAAGCTAGGTGGGGATGGCATCTAATGTGTCAAGTTCAGATGCTTTGGGGCTGACGTGGCCACCTCAGCCATCCGAGCCTATATTACAATTTGTTTTTTTTATTAAAAGATCGTTTTTTTCTCTTTCTTTTCATCAAGAAGGCTCTTGAAACCCTCCCTATTTCCCTTCTCTTTGACGAAGCAAGCAACACCCTAATTATTCCTCGCTTCCCTCTTTGGCATTCTCCTCAACGACGACTTCGTCCTTTCTTGGCTCTGATGACCCGCTCATTGGAAGAGCCGATGCAAGCACCGAAGGGATTTATATCGTTCCCGATCCAATCGAGAAGGCTCCTGAAACCCTCCCTATCTCCCTTCTCTTCATAGTTAGGTAAGATCATATAAAGTATAATGTACTACTCCCATGAATATATGGAAAAATACTGCAGAGAATACTGTTTTCCAGATCTGAATTCTTTAACTTTTATCAAGTTTTAGTTTTGTTTCTCATATGGTCAATGTTTCTTGAGATTCAATTCATACGTTCATCTTCCATGTACCCCACTCTTTGTGTTGGGAACTGAATCATCGTCGAGAAGGTAATTTTTAGAAATGAGATCTTATGATACTGCTTAAATGTTGAGGTTTGAATTGTTTCTTTTTCCTTACTTTATCCTTATATACTTAGTAAGATAAGAATTCTGTAGATGTAAAATGCTTGCAATTTGTAGAATTATTCTTTGTAGGGAAATTGAATGAGACAGCCATCTGCTTTCGCCATGTAGTTTTTTTTTCTTTTTCGAATTCAATCTGTGTTGTCTCACTCACGAACAAGAAGTACGGAAAATGAACGAACATATTATCTTCCTGCGGATCATTATCCAATGGGGAAAGGCCACGTGGCATCTACATGGACTAATTCAACCAGATAGGCCACATCAGCATACACGTGGGCTCCACCACGAAACAACAAGATCAACACAGACGAAAGAAGTTATTCGTCAGGATCATGTAGAAAGGTTGTATTACCTGAACGAGATGGAACGTTTAGGCAACTTCTAGTCAACATGGAGATCGTGCTGCTAGGGGACATTAAGCAACCGACGACGATTGGCTATAAAAGACACAGTGACGAAGGACTCCGGGACATCATCCATCGAACCGCAACCGGTTACTGGAATTGTAATTTAATCATCTGTGATCCTTATCCCGTCTCCTATACTCACATTGTAGCAAGGAAGGATAACTTAGGACTCCTCTCATTGCTTCCTGTTGCAATGAAACTTTAGGCTCCTATTTACTTCGATTGAAGTAAGGACCCTGCCACCGGCAAGAAGGTTGAGGCCGCCCCTGTCTCTCAATTCTGTACTTCGACCATGGCTACAAAATTCTGAATAACCAGTCCTGAAATTGACTTTGATCAAACCAGGTGACTAACGGAATATCGGCTAAATAGCAACCCTAGGTGAAACCTCGAGTTAACTGTGTTAACAGACGCTCCCTACATCCTTCCCTTATACTCCAATCACAACTATAAAGACTGGAAAGGCTGGTATTGTTAATATTGGTGACTTTCTTTTTCTCTTATTTCTAAAGTTATCTGTGTTAATCAGCGGTCGTATTACAATCAGCCGATTTTCAATTAAAGTGCTTTGCCATTAATTTCTCCTACCCTCAAACACACATAAGAATCCAAACGAAAACCGAACCCCTAGTCTTCAATTTTTCACCTGACCGGTTTTTATTACAGGTGAGTTGTAGTACGACTATACCGACTCCGGTTTAGACTCGGAACAGGTGCCCGGGATCAGATCCAACCCGAAATTCGTGACTGGCAGATACTGGCACGCCCGCGCAAAGACACATCCCAACTCCGTCACGTGTCAAATCCGACCAAATTTTGGTTGTTCCATCTTTAGAATATAACCTATTGTCAGTTTCTCAAATAACCACAGCCTTATCTTGTGTTGTGATTTTTTTGCCTGACCGTTGTGTTTTTAAGGACATCCAAACAAAGCAGACAATTGGTTGTGGTATTAGACGAGGCAATCTGTACTACCTGGATTTAGTGTCAGGAATCTCAGACAAGTTACATCAAGGCTTGGCAATGAATGGCTATAAGGGGGAGAAGAAGATGTCTGAAATCTGGTTATGGCATAGACGTCTTGGGTATGCTTCATTTGGCTATCTAAGGAAATTATTTCCTAGTTTATTTGCAAAAGTGGATGTTTCTAGTTTTCATTGTGATGTATGTGAAATGGCAAAAAGCCATCGAACTCCATTTCCATTGAATCTAACATTGAGTCCACTTTCTTTTATGTTGATACATTCCGATGTCTAGGGGCCATCTAAAGTCTCAACTTTGGGAGGATCTCGTTGGTTTGTTACTTTTATTGATGATTGTACAAGGATTGTACAAGGATGACTTGGTTGTATTTAATGCAATCCAAATGTAAAATGAGCTCATTATTTCAAAAGTTTCATAAAATGATTGAAACTCAGTACAATGCACAAGTCAAGATTCTTCGGAGTGATAATGGTGGAGAATATCAAAGTTCTGAACTTCAGAAATTTTTACAAGCTCATGGCACTATCCATCAAACTACTTGTTCCAATACACCTCAACAAAATGGAGTTGCAGAGCAGAAAAATCGACATTTGTTGGAAGTTGTTCGTGCCTCTTTGATTGCAACTCATATGCCATTATCCTATTGGGGAGAAGCACTTACTTCTGCAGCATATTTGATCAATAGAATTCCCTCTAGCTCTATTGACTTCCGGACACCACTCCAAGTTCTTACTAATGCTGTTGGTGCAACAAGCGTCCCAAATTTACCCCCTCATGTCTTCGGGTGTGAAGCTTTTGTCCATCTCTATAAACATCAATGCAACAAGTTAGCTCCTCGAGCATTGCGTTGTGTTTTTGTTGGATATTGTATACACCAAAAGGGGTACCGGTGTTATCATCCTCCAACTCAACGCATGTTTATCACAATGGATGTGGTTTTCCATGAAAATGAAATGTATTTCTTATCTGAGTCTGAACTTCAGGGGGAGTACCAGAAGGAAATTCAGACTCTAGATTATGAGTCTTTACAGTATGAATATCAGATCTCTGAAGAACATGCTGCTGGAGAGAATAGTGCTAACGATGTTGCAACACGTGCTAACGATGTTGCAACACCTGCTGCAACAGAACCTGCTGTCACAGAAACAGCAGAAAATATTAACAAGGATATTGCTGAACTGAATTTGAATAGTGATGAACTGCCAGGAACTGAAGGAGTAATACAACCAGAAGGCATTCGTGAAATAGAAAGAGTAGCACAATCAAAAGGCATCAATCCATTCCTATTTGAGTACGAGCCTCTCGTCAATATACCACACCAATCATCTATTGAGGATGTTCCTGATAGAGTGTCTCAACCACAAATAAAACAGCTGCCACAGCGTCAAACCAGAGGTATTCCTAAACCCACATATGAACCTGAACTTTCTAGTAGAGTTAAGTATCCCATGAGTCATTATGTGTCTCACAAAAATCTGTCTGAATCAAATCAATCATTTGTGAATCAATTATCTACTGTAGCTATTCCTAACAGTGTGCAGGAAGCCTTAGCTGACCCAAGATGGAAAGTTGCTATGAATGAAGAGATGAATGCCTTGCAAAAGAATAAAACTTGGGAACTTGTTGATTGTCGACTAGGGAAGAAGCCAGTGGGATTTCGATGGATTTACACTGTGAAGTACAAGGCAGATGGCATGGTTGAACGTTATAAAGCAAGACTTGTGGCAAAAGGGTATACCCAAACTTATAGGATTGACTACACAGAGACATTTGCACCTGTAGCTAAAATCAACACTGTTCGGGTGTTGTTGTCTTTAGCTGCAAACCTGGAGTGGCCATTGCAACAATTTGATGTGAAGAATGACTTTCTACATGGAGAATTATCTGAAGAAGTTTATATGGACCTTCCACCTGGTTGCATGACACCAGCAAAACACAGTCAGAAGGTGTGTAGATTGAAGAAATCATTGTATGGATTGAAACAGTCTCCAAGAGCATGGTTTGGAAGATTTACAAAAGCTATGATAGACTTTGGCTACCATCAAAGCAACTCAGATCATACATTGTTTCTAAAAAGGCAACAAGGTAAGATCACTGCACTTATCATTTATGTAGATGATATGGTAGTCACAGGGAATGATCCAAAAGAAAGGAAGGCACTACAAGAGTACTTATCCAAAGAATTCGAAATGAAGGACCTTGGTTCTTTAAAATATTTTCTTGGGATTGAAGTGTCTAGATCCAAGAAAGGGATATTTCTGTCACAGAGAAAGTATAACTTGGACCTATTACAAGAAACTGGAATGTCAGCATGTCAACCAGCTGATACATCGGTGGGAGAAGGTTTGAAATTATGTGTTGAGGCAGACCAAGTTCCAACTGATAAAGTGAGGTACCAAAGACTTGTAGGGAGACTGATGTACTTAGCACATACAAGACCTGATCTTGCTTATGCATTGAGTATTGTTAGTCAATTTATGCATGATCCTGGAGAGCAACATATGAATGCAGTCATACGCATCTTGAGGTATTTAAAATCTGCACCTGGAAAAGGAGTTCTGTTCACTAAAAATACAGACTGTTGTAACATCAATGCGACAGACTATTGCAACATCGATGCTTATACTGATGCTGATTGGGCTGGAGCTAAAGATGATAGGAGATCGACATCTGGTTACTTTACATTTGTGGGTGGTAACCTTGTTATATGGAGAAGCAAGAAACAAAATGTTGTTGCTCGTTCAAGTGCAGAAGCTGAATTCAGAGGTTTGGCCCTTGCACTTTGTGAAGCATTGTGGTTGAAACTTCTTTTGCAAGATTTGGGGTACTATTCTATGCAACCAATTCAGTTGTATTGTGACAATAAAGCTGCATGTGATATTGCCCACAACCTAGTCCAACATGATCGTACAAAACATGTAGAGGTGGACAGATTCTTCATTAAAGAGAAGCTTGATGAGGGTATATTGGAGTTACCTAAGATCAGATCAGAAGATCAGTTGGCTGATCTTCTTACTAAAGCTGTCTCAAATCGAATCTTCTCAAAATTAGTAGACAAGTTGGGCATGTGTAATATTTATGCACCAACTTGAGGGGGAGTGTTGAAGATTGAGTTCCTAAATTGAAGGATCTGGAGATTTATTTCCTTAACCAATTACACAATTGGTTCCTTGATTAGTTCCTTGATTGTAGGATCTGTTTGAATCATTTCCTAACTGAATGTACTACTGTAAATATTCTTTAGAATGTTTCTAGATTGTATATCTTCTTTCTTTATTCATAGTTAGGTAAGATCCTATAAAGTGTAATGTACTACTCCCATGAATATATGGAAAAATACTGCAGAGAATACTGTTTTCTAGATCTGAATTCTTTAACTTTTATCAAGTTTTAGTTTTGTTTCTCATATGGTCAATGTTTCTTGAGGTTCAATTCATACGTTCATCTTCCATGTACCCCACTCTTCGTGTTGGGAACTGAATCATCGTCGAGAAGGTAATTTTTAGAAATGAGATCTTATGATACTGCTTAAATCTTGAGGTTTGAATTGTTTCTTTTTCTTTACTTTATCCTTCTATACTTAGTAAGATAAGAATTCTGTAGACGTAAAATGCTTGCAATTTGTAGAATTATTCTTTGTAGGGAAATTGAATGAGACAGCCATCTGCTTTCGCCATGTAGTTTTTTTTTCTTTTTTGAATTCAATCTGTGTTGTCTCACTCACGAACAAGAAGTACGGAAAATGAACGAACATATTATCTTCCTGCGGATCATTATCCAATAATTTACTAAGATTTGTAGCTTCCTTTTTTACTTTTTGTTATCTCTAGTCTAAATTACATCGTTGGACTCTAGCTTAGAAGTCAGAATTAGAAACTATTTCTAAAGAATGGGATATTAATGGAAAATTCAAAGCAGGAATACAATTAGATTGTGGCACTCATTTGCACTTATAGTTTTTGCTATTTAGTTCAATTACAGTTTTTTGCTTTTAGTTCATCCTGTAAGCTGGGGAAGGGAACTTGAATTTCTAATACTGAAAATTCCCTCACTTTTCTAAGCTAGGTTCTCATCCCTATCAATTTTTGGATTAAATTACTCTTTCAACTTGATTTTCCCTGTAATATTTTTCTTGATGATATCACCTAACAACGTTGAAGGCACAATAGTTTGTTTTACTATTGTGATTCATGATTTATTTTTGCCATTGTAATACTATACATATTGTTTACACCCTTCATAGACCAACAAATGGGGAAAGGCCACGTGGCATCTACATGGACTAATTCAACCAGATAGGCCACATCAGCATACACGTGGGCTCCACCACGAAACAACAAGATCAACATAGACGAAAGAAGTTATTCGTCAGGATCATGTAGAAAGGTTGTATTACCTGAACGAGATGGAACGTTTAGGCAACTTCCAGTCAACATGGAGATCGTGCTGCTAGGGGACATTAAGCAACCGACGACGATTGGCTATAAAAGACACAGTGACGAAGGACTCCGGGACATCATCCATCGAACCGCAACTGGTTACTGGAATTGTAATTTAATCATCTGTGATCCTTATCCCGTCTCCTATACTCACATTGTAGCAAGGAAGGATAACTTAGGACTCCTCTCATTGCTTCCTGTTGCAATGAAACTTTAGGCTCCTATTTACTTCGATTGAAGTAAGGACCCTGCCACCGGCAAGAAGGTTGAGGCCGCCCCTGTCTCTCAATTCTGTACTTCGACCATGGCTACAAAATTCTGAATAACCAGTCCTGAAATTGACTTTGATCAAACCAGGTGACTAACAGAATATCGGCTAAATAGCAACCCTAGGTGAAACCTCGAGTTAACTGTGTTAACAGACGCTCCCTACATCCTTCCCTTATACTCCAATCACAACTATAAAGACTGGAAAGGCTGGTATTGTTAATATTGGTGACTTTCTTTTTCTCTTATTTCTAAAGTTATCTGTTGTAATCAGCGGTCGTATTACAATCAGCCGATTTTCAATTAAAGTGCTTTGCCATTAATTTCTCCTACCCTCAAACACACATAAGAATCCAAACGAAGACCGAACCCCTAGTCTTCAATTTTTCACCTGACCGGTTTTTATTACAGGTGAGTTGTAGTACGACTATACCGACTCCGGTTTAGACTCGGAACAGGTGCCCGGGGTCAGATCCGACCCGAAATTCGTGACTGGCAGATACTGGCACGCCCGCGCAAAGACACATCCCAACTCCGTCACGTGTCAAATCAGACCAAATTTTGGAGGAACATCCTTTTTTGGCACGTCCAGTAGGACCTTCGTCTTTGAGAGAGCACTAATGACAAGAAGAAGTACTCGGCATGCTAACAACTTGATGCCTGAGGAACATGTCGATTCGCAGGTAAATCCTCCCCCTGCCCAAGAAATTCCGGCTAAAAGTCCTTCAAACTTACGGCCAGAACCAAATGAGCGACTCATTCAAGCTATACAAGGTCTCAGCCAACAAATGGCGGGATTTTGCCAAAGCCTTAATAAAATTTCCACCGACAACGGTAGAATCTTAGCAGCACTACATGAAGGCTTCTCAACGATAGCCAGACCGGCCTTGGTGGCCGAGCGAATTGAATCAACTGCTTCCGGTTCAAATGTTCAAGGGAGGATAAATATCCTAGAACGACCCCCACCTCTGAACTTGGGCGGTAACGGTCGAAATAGAGTGGTCAATAATGCTGCAGCCAGAGGAGAAATTCCCCCCAGTATCCCAGTCCCCCTTACCCCCTCCTGAGGCACACCTTGGGGGGGGGGGGGGGGGGGGGGCCAACGAGAAATACATGAGAATCATAGGGAAGCTATCGATTTGAGAAATGTGGCCATCAACCGAAATTATATCCACAATGTAGTTTAAGAGATAGTTAGAGATCAGTACCACTGACGAATGACCAGGCCAGTCTACCGAAAACCTTATCCAGCCTGGATAAACCACTAATTTGAATTCCCTAGGGGGTATTACTTTATTTTCAAGCGAAAACCAACAATCCACCATCGAGCATATCGGCCAATTCATGGTTCAATGCGGAGAGGCTTCCGGAAATGACTTCCTTAAACTTAGATTGTTTGGAAATTCATTAACCGGACAAGCCTTTACTTGGTATATTACTTTACCGACCAATTCTATCCCCAATTGGGTAACAATGGAAGAAAAGTTTCATTCCTAGTTTTACCAAACTAAGCTTGAAGTTATCATGGTTGATTTGGCTCGGTTGAGACAACAACCTGGGGAATCAGCTGATAAGTATATTGCCCATTTTAAGCTTTTGAAAAATAAATGTCTCATTCTGTTGCCAAAATCAGAATTTGAGAATTTAGCCTTGAATGGTCTCGATTTTGAACTTCGAAAGAAGTTTGAAGGCAAACAGTTCGAGGACTTATTCGAATTATGAGTCAAAGCCACTAAATACGAATGGTTCTTACAAGAGGATGACGAAAAAAAGGCCTCATCTTATAGGACATACTACAAGGACTCGAATTTCAAATATGGGGTCGTAGAAGTCATTGGAAAACAACCAATAACTTGTATGTATATTAATGAAAGGGTAAATTGGTTAGTGATTTTTTATTAAAATAATTTAGATTCAATCGGCAAAATTTTGGTAATTGGTTTTTAGTGATAATTTTTAAAAATAATTAAGAATCAGTTTTACTATTAATTAAGAATTTCTTTCAAAAATGCACTCAAAAGACTTTGAAAACTTTTTTACTCATTTTGTTATAAGTGAGATTTGCAAGTCTTTTGAGGGCATTTTTAAAAGAAATTTTTAAAGAACGACATTGATTCTCAATTGTTTAAAAAGTATTACTAAAAATCAATTTTTCGTTTGTGAAAAGCCTTAGAAGCATGAGTTTACAAAATAATTGAAGGGGTGTAACTTGCGCAGGCGGCAAACTCTTGAGCTAATCATTGCAAATCGCAGTGAATATAAACGTGTTTGTACGTGCGTGTGGATTACGAACGCATTTGTTCTCCTGTCAAAATCCAATGGTAAAGTGAGTGTGGGGACCTATTGAAAAGGTGCTTCCATCGATTTGTCCCATGCTGGTACCGCACGTGAGGAAAGTGTCCTGGAGCGGATGGATGGATGCCCCATCTCTATTGGGCGCCCATCCCCAAAACAAACCCCGGCCCAAGAAGAAATGTGTTTGTAAGGCCGTAGGAACAGGCACTATGCGTGCTCCCTGAAGGAAAAAACGAAAATGGGTTTTTGAGACAAAATACCATGAATCACGCTCGGTCCTTCTAAGAATTTATTTAATAGCATGTGGGGAACATAAATGGGAAGGTAAATAACAGTCAGACTTTGCCGTTCAAAAGGAGAACTTGGTTGACCATTTTGTCTAAGGCCGTAGGAACAGGCACTATGCGTGCTCCCTGAAGGAAAAAACGAAAATGGGTTTTTGAGACAAAATACCATGAATCACGCTCGGTCCTTCTAAGAATTTATTTAATAGCATGTGGGGAACATAAATGGGAAGGTAAATAACAGTCAGACTTTGCCGTTCAAAAGGAGAACTTGGTTGACCATTTTGTCTAAATTCGAGTAAGACGAACCAGCGACAGCGATGGCGTCCTCAGCTCTAGTTTTCCATTCCATCGCTTTCATCTTCATCTCCTTACCCTTGTCTCCCTCCATTAACTCCCTCACAAGACTCTCCACGTCATCTCTCGTCACATTGTTGTCAATCTCCATGCCCACTCCCCACTTGGTGCAAGCGTATCGACAGTTCGTTTGTTGCTCGGCGAAGAATGGCCAACATATCATAGGAATTCCACTAGAAATGCTCTCTAGGGTTGAGTTCCACCCAGAATGTGTTAAGAAACCTCCAATGGATGGGTGGTTAAGCACTCGTTCTTGAGGGCACCAGCTTGACAACATGCCTCTCTCTTTTGTCTCCATTACGAACTCGGGTGGCAAAACTGCAAAGTCGCCTGAGACAAGGTCTGGCCTAATAACCCACAAGAAGATATGCTTACTGTTAGCAAGGCCCCATGCGAATTCGACCATTTGTTGCGATGTCATCACAGTGATGCTGCCGAAGTTTACGTAGACGACTGATTTGGGTGCTTTCGAATCAAGCCAATCGATACATTGAGGTTCTTCTTTCCAAAGGCTCGATCCAATGGCTTTCAGACCTTCTTCCACCGGCGTCTGGTTTAGGAGGGAGTGAAGAGGACCAATGGTGTAAATCGGAGGGGTAAATATCGACGAAGCCGCGTTCAAGACCTCACTTTCAAAAGCGTCGAAGGTGTTGAAAATAATTGCCGAAGCTTGATGAGCTCTCTTCACTTCTCCCACGGCGACATCTAGCATGATATCGTCGGGATCGGTGGTTCGGATAAAGCTTGGCAAATCCCTCAGACGGATATCCTTCATGCCTGGGATCCAATCGATATGAGTCTCAAGATACCCATTTGTTAGATAGCTTGCATCTACGAAACAGACCAAGTGAGATAATTAAGCTAAGTTAGTTTGTACAGAATCTACAGATCCAAACAAAGTAACGAAGTGTGGTGTACCTCTGAGAGGTGTGAGTCCTCTTTGGATGAGATGAGAATAATGTGCATATCCCATGAAGCCACAAACACTGGTTGTCCAGAAGAGGACCTCGGGGATGCCGAGTTCTTGGGCCACTTTAAGAGTGAAGCTCATGACCCCATCGGAGACTATGCAGGTGACAGGAGGGACATTGGACGTGACGGTGTCATTGAGTTTTACAAGAAGGTCCCGAAAGGGAGCTAAGCAGTTCTTTCGGGTGGAGTCACAGAGGGCAGGGATGTCTTGGGTGGCGTCGACATCTAAGGGGGGAAGACCGTCGGGGATGGTTTCGAATCGGAAGTCCGGCAACCCCTTGAGAGAGTCGGGACCTCTAGCCTTGAGTAAGCGTCGATGGTTGAACTCGGTGTTTACAAAGGTAATGTGGAAGCCTCTGTAGTGAAGGAGCTTTGCCAATTTGAGCATCGGATTTATGTGACCTTGAGCTGGATACGGGATACAAACAGCGTGAGGCTTCTCGATTGCTGCTATGGATCCCATCTTTCCCGATCTGTCTCTCCTGCTCTCGTTCTAGCAGACTGCAATTACACGATTCCTGGCTCTTCCTCCATATTAATAGCGAAGAGAGTGCAAGTTCTTGGGCTGTTTTTGAAATTTGCACAATCGGCACAATTTGCAAGGGATTCTCACGTTATATTTTGCAATTATATATTATATTATACCCTTATAAAAGTACGAATGGCATCAAACATGTTTGATTTTTGTCGTATAGTGAATTATAAAATATGTAAAATATATTATAAAATTCTTGATTTGCAAAAAGCACCGATTCAAGCGTTTTGATATTATTATTATAGTCCGAAAAAGAGAAACGCAGTAAAATTGGTTTTTAATGATTTTTTTAAACATAATTTAGATTCAGTCTTCATTTTTGGTAATTTAGAAACAGTGATAATTTAAAGAAATAATTCAGAACGAGTGTTTATTCCATAAATGGCCGTAACAACCTTGCATTCATTTTCTTATCATTTTTTTAACGAACGAGAAACAAAAGGTTTACGAGTTTTTTTAAGGATATTTTTGGAAGAAATTTTTATGCACATCAAAGTAAAACTCATTTTTAATTTTTTTAAAAATCTATCACTATTTCTTGATTACAAGAATTGAATGAAGATGCGGCGCTTTGTTTGACCGTAATAATTTTCTAATATATTTCAGATTCAATCAGTCATTTCTTTGTAATTGAGAAATAGTAGTACCTTTTTAAAATAATTAAGAATTAATATCATTTTATTGTTTATAAATAATTTCTTTCAAAATATCCTCAAAAAGACTTGCAAACTTTACTTATATAATTGTATGCATTAAAAGGTTTTCAAAGTCTTTTGAGAGTATTTTTGAAAGAAATTTTTTATAAACATTAAAATGATACGTTGTTTTAAAAATAATACTAATTCTCAATTACTAAGAATTAGGTAATTGAATCTAAATTCTTGTAAAAAATATCACTAAAAACTAATTTTTATTTGCAGAGGCCAACAGTATAATCTGTTAAATAAAACAAAAGAATCGGTCCAACCCCATCAGCCAAATGTAATAAATGTAACTTAAATATTACAAAAGTAACCTATGGCATATAAATCAACCTATAATTATACATTATAAAACAAATGAAACTAAAAATAATTTAAAATAAAATAAAATATTTTAATCAAATAGTGCAAGAATTTTTAAACAAAAATTTTTAATCAGATTACGAAAGGAGTAGCCTACAATCGAATGTTAAGAAATGGTTCTTTGTCATCTAACACAGTTAAACAAAAAAAAAAAATTTTTTTTTGGTTAGTTGCACAATTAAACAATTTCTATAATAAATAAAGCAAATGAGTAGCCCGACTTCAATTGATATTTGAGAACATCAATCTATTACGCTTTATCTTTTGATCATTTTTCTTATTTGTCAATACGAAAAAGGAAATTATTTTATATCAAACGCTATCTCTTTTTATTGCCGTGAATGCCATGTAAGCTTCAACTAACCAGCCATTTTCCATCTTCACGATGGTGAACAAAGTGCATATAAATGTTTATGCAAAATTTTTTATTAAATACCTTTTTTTTTGGTAAAAACATATTGAATATATATAATACTAAACATGTAAGGCTTAGCTTGTACACATGTAAAGTTTTGTTTAAATATTTAATCAGTCAACATTATAAGTGATAAGGGAGTCGAGATTAGCACTATAGCCCTTTAAATTATGAAACTTTGTTTAAAATAAGACACCAAAGTAACAACTGATTTAATGACCCCTAATAAGACAAAGGATAGATAATAAATGTGGATTTTAAAGAAAGTCATCTTTTTTTTTTTCATATATTGTTAAACGTTGTGAACCGAGTGATTTAAGTCTTACTTATTACTTTCAACAAAAATCTTATCCTTTCAAATTTTTTTTTTTTTTTTTTGTAGTACTATCAAGACCCACGTATGATCCTACCATATGTAATGCACTCTTTACAACTACATTTTTTTTTTAATTCCACCCAATATTACAACATGCACGTGCCCACTCCACCTAGTAGATATATAAATATATAAGACAAATTAAAAGATATAGAAGGCTATTTTCGTGAGAAAAAAATATTTTTGGCAAAAGTCGTTTTACTTTTATAGTATAGATTAGTTGCCAAATGGTTCGGTTTGAACATATGAGCGATTGTCTGAACCATAAAAGATTTGGTTTGGTTCGAATTTATTACTAATTTAGTTTTGTTTTTGTTAGAATATTGGTAACAGAATTAAACCAAATCAATTATTACTAGTTGATAAGCTCTTTTTAAACCGAACCAAATCGAATTAGAGTTGTAAATTTATTTTTTAGTGTTCAGTTTTTTAAATGATATACGTGATGTCCTTGTACGTTTATTTTAAGTGATTTCCCGCGCCATCAATAGGCAATGGACCACATGACCCCTTAGAAAATTCAAAATCGGTTGAACCTTCCAAAACGGGTTGATTTTGCAAGAATGGGCTCCACGATACAATCAATACTTTCCATTGCTGGATAAGCTTTCACGTCCAAGTGGTGCCCAAAGACAGAGTTGATTAGGTGCATGTGGGCCCTATTTGGCCACTCACCGAACTCACATACCACCAATATGGGGAGAGGATGGGGAACGAGGATTCATGGATGTATTATATATAATGCTTATATTTGCAATGGTCCTAGACAACGGACACTAGTTTAATTTAGGCAAACAATATTTTAAGGCTATATTATAAGGTGATGGTGCATAGGGAGCTCCATGTGAAGTTTTTAGATAACCGTAACGATTGCATGTGGTATACACCTAGCAGAAGAATTAAATAAGTGGATGCAAACCCTTGGAATTCATTCCAAGCTTTGAAACGGTTTGAAATCGTCTGTCACTAGGTTGGTGGGCAGATGATGTAGCACCATTGGATACTATCACGTGTAGCATCCAACGGCAGCTGTTCACTTCACATTGAAAAATGTGAAGTGATGTTTTAGACGAAAATAACAGCTGCCGTTGGATGCTACACGTGGCAACATCCAACGGTCACTGCATTGTCTGCCGCACTAACTTGACAACAAAGGATTTCATCCCGAAATTTAGATTCATTCTCCATAGCAACTCGTTACAAGCGTTGGAATTAGCAATGAAAATCAACGCCAAGCCACGCCTCATTTTGTGAAAAAGGATTAATTTTGTTTTTTTAACTTTAACTAACCAATCGCAGCTTTAATGTTAACATGTTTAATTCTTTTAATAATGGTTATGCCGTAAATCCCAAGTAGGGGATATTAGGGTAAGCTTACTTGAGAGTTGAGATTCATTTGGATTTTATATCACTTTAAAACTATATTATATAAACATGACGTGAGTGCTTACTCCCTTCATATTAAATCATCATTTAATAATATGCATTGTTGTATAGCGATTACAAGTTAATTACAACGTCCGATGTCATAGAGGCGTATGAACGCTGGCTTTCATTGGGGAATGCCAACGAGATACGATTCCCAACCAGTTGGCCATATAGGCAATTCCTTGCGGAAATCTCCCTTATTTTGGGGTTCTTTGATTAATGGCTTTGTAACCAATCCTGGACTGGACTTTGAATGTTGGAAAGTGGGTGAGAAACTGAGTATTTTAAAGCTAGTTTCAGTGTATTCTTTGAGTACGTCTCAATTTCAATGCTTAATTATCAGCATATTAAGACATAATAAAACACGAAATTCACATTGTAAGAGGATTCAAAAGAACAGGAAAATCATTTGTGATTGCAGGAGTCTATGCAAATAATTGTCACCGAAAATTGCGTTAACGGTTAGAAAAAGAACAGTTAAGGGAGAACGGCTCGACTGCAGTCGTTTCAAAAAAAAAAGGTGGGGTTTTCGAGATAATTTCTCGTTAATCACGCTCAGTGCTAAATTTATGGAAAAATTATGGAAAAGGGTCACTTTTCCTTCATAATTATAAACACATGCCACTAAGATCCCAAATTACAAAAAAATGCCACGGTTCGTGGATATATATAAAAACATCCGTCGAATTTAAATTATAAGACCACTTTTAAAAAATAATTAAATTTGAGGATCATTTTCTTGAGACACAAACTTATCATACATAGGACTCAAGCTTATTACATGAGACACAAGCTTATCTTACATGGGATACAAGCGTATTCTACGTGGGACACGAGCGCATCATACGTTGATTCGAGCGTAGTTCGTCTATAATAAAATGACACTATTTTTTAATTATTTTTTAGAAGTGACCCTTCAAGTCAACTATGGACGAAAAGTGGCATGTTTTTGTAATTTGAGATCTTAGTGTCATGTTTTTATAATTATGGACAAAAAGTGACCTTTTTCATAATTCTCCTTTAATTTATTTATTTCCTCAATCATTTCGTAGCATGAGCTGGGGTTGGACATAAAGGGAAAGATAAGTAACGATCAGAAGTTGCTGGTGGGAAGGAGAACTTGGTTTACCAATTTGTATAAATTCAAGTTAAGACGAACTAGTGACAGCGATGGCCTCCTCAGCTCTAGTTTTCCATTCCATCACTTTCATCTTCATCTCCTTACCCTTGTCTCCCTCCATTAACTCCCTCACAAGACTCTCCACCTCATCTCTCTTCACGTTATTGTCGATCTCCATGCCCACACCCCACTTTGTGCAAGCGTATCGACAGTTTGTCTATTGCTCGGCGAAGAATGGCCAGCATATCATAGGCACTCCACTAGAAATGCTTTCGAGGATTGAGTTCCACCCAGAGTGTGTTAAGAAACCTCCAATCGATGGGTGGTTATGCCAGTCCATGGGCTTGTCCAATTTTTACAATTTTTTTAGAATTTTCTAGTAATGCAAAGTTACAATTTTTAGTAATAGAAATTCTTTATTTAATTTTTTGGAGAAAATTGTTTCTCAATATTTGTAAGTAATTTGTGTGAATAATAAATATATTTCTTTATAATTTTCTGTGTTATTTATTTATTTTTTTCCTTTTTTTTTTTCTATTTTAGATTTTTTTTAATAAATATATTACACAGCCCACTAGCCTGCGTGCTTAGGCACAACATAGCATGGCCCAACCTTAGCTGTGCCATGGACCAGGCCGTGCTGTGCCCAGCCCACAGCCTGGCAAGCACTCTCTAAATGTGCCCGTGTCATACCAGGCAGGCCGAATAAGCAACCCTGACATTGGCATTATGATAGAAGTTGCTTTCACCAACTAATTATTTATTTTTTATTTTTTTTGGTGAAAAACTTCCAATATATTAACTTTTCCGATAAAACATTCTTCTACGTACATCATCCAATAGTAGAGGACTAATAGAAGGGGGAGAAGACTTAAGCCAAAAACAAGAGAACCTATCCAAAGCAAAATTCGCCAAGCAGTCGGTAGTAGCATTTGCCTCTCTCCAAACATTATTCCACTGCACTTTCGCAAATGATAGACAAAGATTTTCCATTTATGAAACAATTCCTCTAATTCTCTATGGCAAATCTCCTTTGTCCTTGTTCATTAAAAAAAATAATCCTCTGGGAGTCCCCCTTCCATTGACACAAATTGAATCTGGAGAGATTTAGCCATCTTTAAACATTCAAGTAATACGGCAGCTTCTGCCTGAATAGCCAAGATTGCAGAAGTCTTAATAGCAAAACAAGCTAAAGACCTTCCCTAGTGATCACGACATATTCCCCCTATCATTGCTCTACCAGAGCTTTGCCTATATGCACCATTAAAATTGTATTTGTGGAAAGGAAATTCTGGAGCTGTCCAACCAACTGTGGTGCTAATCTGAACATCTTCAGTTCTTGATAATTTGTTTTTGATTTGCTGTGATTCAGACTGTAATTTTTTGAAGATCCCACATGCCTTTGCAATAGAGTGCTCTTTTGAATCATACAACTTGTCGTTTCTTACCTTCCAAATAGCCCATGTGAAGTTATCTATTGCTGTAAGATAGCCGATTGCATCCTCTTCTTCTTTTTTGATCTACTGCCTTACCACCTGCTCAAACCATAGAAAGTAAGAGTCTTGGTTTCTCATCATTTGTGTTGTACCCCCAATCATCTTGAACCATACTATCGGGCAAAAGAACTTTTTCTTTCACCCAACTAATGCACGAGCTTGCCGAGTAAACCAAGTAGTAAGAGAATACGATATCAATTCGTTGAAAGACTGAGGGGTAATAACGTCAATATACATTTCCCGCTCACATACGTTCGATTGCGGGCTATAAGTCTCTGAAACGTGCTCTTTCTTTCCGTTTTCGCTTCAGCATCTTTCTTTGTCATTCGATCGATCTCTTTTGCCAATCTTTTTAGATGTCTAGTCGTAGCGGTGGCCGATGCAACGAATCGCAAAGAGAAAAACCATCGCCGACAATAAGAATGCCATCCTTTGAGCAGGGGCGGCTCAAACTTTTTGGGGGCCTTAGGCAAGGTTATAAAAATGAGGTCTTTTAATTAAAAAAATTAATATTAAATCATAAATTTATTTTCTGCCTTTTTAGATGCAAAATTACTAATTACACTTTTGTATTCAAGTTTAGCCAATAAATCATTTTCAATAGATAAAATTGCTAAACCGTTTAATCTATCTTAACACATAATTGTTCGTAAATAATTTTTTATAATCTTTCATTTTGAAAAACATCTTTCTGCTGATGCAACTATAACAGGTATAGTAAGTGTGAGACATGGGAAAAAATCAAAATCTAATGACTTTCTCAATCATCACACGGGATTTAAATAAAACAAAGAGTCGCCACCATTCAATTTAGGTGTGAATGGACACCAAAATATCAAATAAGCACAAAAGGCAAATTTTAGGGTAAAAATAACCCTCCTAAAAAAACAACCAGAGATGGGTAAGGGGATTAGGTTATGAACAGGGGAAGGTGTTAGGCACCCCTATTCATTCACACAAGGTGGTTGCCAGGTATTGTTCATGTTAAAATAAAGGAAAAAGGCTTGCTATAAAATTCATAAAAATCACAAAAAAGACAAAAATATATGGTTTTTTTCATATGAATAGTCTGATTGATCCAGAACTTTCAAATATGATCATACCATTCCTAGGGTTTCATGATCAAAATAAAATTGAGATAAAATCAATTAAAATCAATCTAAAGTGAAAAATCCAAAAATCTGGCTTCAAGTTAAATTCTAGAAATCTAGAAAATATGATTTTTATAAAATATTTCAAAATTGAACTTGGATAGTCCAGGACACAGATAAAACCCAAATTTCACGTTAAATCAAAAAATCAAAACCAAAAATACCCACGTTGATGAAGAACATCAAAAGGGGAGAACTTAGACCGTAGGGTCTTCTCTCAATAATGAAAAACGATTTAAAAACCACTTCATGAAACCCTAGAATTTATTTTTAGGCTTCTGGATCCAGATCTACCATCTTGATCATGATAAATCCAGGATCTTAGCCTAAACTCACAAAAATCACGAAAACAGTGCTGTAGGTGCAAATATGTGAAAAATCCAAATTTTATAAAAAAGTGGGGATCTCATGCTATAGACATCATGGATTCATGTATTCATTCAAATATATCATAAAAACAATTAAAACATGATCAGGATATTCAAAGCAGCCACATCTCACAGATTAGAGCACATGGGGGTCTACCCTACAGATCCACCTATTCTCTTTTCTCCTAGCTCTCTCTTCATGTTTTACAGCTAGAGAGGATTCTTGAGGTACTTGGAAATAGGTTTGATTATACAAACACAATTAAAGGCTTTATTCTAGAAAAAAGGAGAAAAACAGATATGGGGTTCTATTCTAGGGATCCACCTGTTCTCTTTTCCCCTAGCTCTCTCTTCACGTTTTACGGCTAGAGAGACTCTTGAGGTACTTGGAGACAAGTTTAGGAATACTAGATACAAAAGATGGCCTTATTCTACAGCAATAGAGATGATCCTATTACTTCTAGAATTGAAGACAGAAAATAAAAGGGAAAAGGGACTTACCTAGATTGAGCAGGCAAAGCAGCAGGGGTTCCTCTCTTCTCTTGGAGCTTCTTAGACTTCAAATTTTCGTGGCCTTTTGCTTGAGGAAAGGCCCTCTATTTATAGGCAAACACAGGGGTATGGTTGGTCCAAGGTTTGGCAAGATAGAGTTTCAGTTTGAGTTAAACACAAGATCATGCCAATCCTTTATCCACAAGGATAAATGAGATAATTCGAACAGATAAATAAGAGAATTCGCTTATCCAAGAGAGATATTTGGGTGCAGATAAGGCTCAAAAATCAAAAAAGGATAAATTCGCACAAAAACCCCCGTGCCCGTATATATATTACGGTCGCGCCCTGCCCGTATTATTAATACGGGCACGCCGTGACCGTATATCAACTGCAGGTATGACCAGTCCGTAAACAAAATACGGTCATGACCAGTTTGGCCAGATTTTACACTTTTTTGACCTGTTTCAAATCCCAATTAATATTTTCAATTATTTTCTCATTTTTAGTGCAATTTGGGGTGTCTACAGTAAGTAATATTCTATATGCAATAAAACAATCAAGTTCTTTTATTAGATTAAGTATTTCAATTGGAGTATTAATTTCTGTTTTTGCAACTTCTTTTAAAACCTTTAATTCCGAAAACAAATCCAAACCATCAATATCAGAATGCATGTCATGCTTAAGAAAATTTTTAAGATCAAGACATTTTTTTTTCTAAATCACAATCAACAAAAGAACTTAATTTGTCAAGGCCTTCATAGTTGTGGCCTTAACGTATGAAAGAATTATTAAAGAACAAAAAACGTTAAAAAAGGAAAACCTAATAGTTGAGCCGTTGGGGGGCCTTAATGGCTTAATGATTAAGAAAAAAAAACTTAATAAGGTAAGAAAGAAAACATATTTAAAAAATGGGGCCTTTGTGGATTGGGGGGCCTTACGGTAGCCTTAGTGGCCTACCCCTTTGAGTCGCCCCTGCCTTTGAGAGAGGAGAAAGACAAAGAGGTAGAGGAAGAGGAAGAAGAGGTGGAGGCATTCGACGCGACACGGTGGTTATCCTGCATCGTCTAATGCTCCAACGATTCCCGAAGTCATTCATCCTTGGTATATACTGTCACTCGGGATATAGAGTAGAACCGGCAAAAGGTGACCCGAACCGACGTGTCAACCCGAAATGACCCGTCTTAAACGTGTTTGGGTTGACCCAATTAATAATTGGGTTGGGATTTTTCCAATCCACCCGTAATCGAGTCAACCCGATTATAACCTGTAAACCGACCAGTTACCCGATTACGCTTCTCCTGTCGCAAGGAAGTCAGTTTGCAAATCTCCATCTCCGCGGCTACGCTTCTCCTGTCGCAACGCATTCCTTCACCTTCTTGAGACACGCTCCTCGAATTCCTACAATCTGATGCTTCTTCGTCCATACTCTTCCTCTGTTTCAAGAGCAACAAGTAGCAATGGCATATCAAACCCGTGGAAAACCTAGCTCCCACTATCCTAAAGTTATCCGGTCAAATCCAGAAAATGCTTCTTCTCTTTCAAACCTCAATTCTTCTTCGTCTTCGTCTTTGTGCCCCACGATCAATGCTTCAGACCCATTAAAGGATTCCAAACCTCAGTTCAAATATTTTTCTTCGAAAGAGAATGGTGTTCACATGGGAAGAAGCCAAACTATTTCACACTTTGAAGAGACAATAATAAATAAAAAATAATTTGTTGGGAATCCCTACCTACGCAACCTCCGCTAGAGGCATGTAGTCTTGTGGTCTAACATTACTCCTGAGATAAGAAGGTGCCACAGACAAAAAGAGTCATCAGATCTAAAAGATTAAAAAAATAAAATAAAATAAACTGCAGAGGCTAATAAAAGATCTCGTTGAGAATCTGTTTCTAGATAATGACGAAATCTATCAGAGCCCTAATTCTCATCTCCCATCTGTAAAACCCCAAATTTTCCTTAAATAATAAATTAAATTAATAAATAATATTAGTGAGAGTTATAATTGATAGAAATAATTTATTATTGTAGGGGATGATCTAATTAGTGGAGATCCAGAATTGGACGCAGATCTGACCGTCCGATCATGAGATATCGAGGTATGTATTCTGATTGGGCGTGTGTATGGAGTTTGGTGTATGTGAGATACATGGGATAAGTGAGTATAAGTATTAGTTTAATAACCTAAATTTATACTTCGTATTCTCGCTCGTATTGAATAGCCGCAAGCGACAGCCTTGAGCGAATGAGCAACCAAAGGAGAAGAAGAAGAAGAGGGAGAAGAAAAGCTTGGGTTTTTGAGTTCTTCGTCGTCCAGAGTGTTGCTGGGTGATAGAGAATCGTTGTTGAAAGAAGAGAGGAAGAGGAACATTCGTTCAAGAGGTAGGTGACACCGTTTTCCTTCGTTTTTGGCTTTACATGTGATTAATCGACAAAAGTATGTTTTTATGATATATAATGATGTATATATATTGATAATCATGTTATATATATGTTAGAATGAGTTTAGACGAGAAAAATCATGTTTTGGAACTGATTCTGATCGTTTTCGAACGACTGCCGACCTCGACTGTGCTCGGCGATCGTAGGCGCTCGTATTAAATTTCAAACCGCCGTAGACCGCTTGAAAATGTATCGTCGGCGTTCGATTTTGAACTACTACCGACCACAGACCGCCGAGGTGATCCTAGGCGCTCTGTTCAGATTTTGCAGATTTTCATAATTTTACACCCTGATTCAATTCCAAACTATTTTTAGACAATTTTAATGATTAAATAAGACGTTTTAAGACCAAAATAAACTATCTAATTCCCTGTTTTACAGAAAAATAAATTAAGAAGGTATTTAGGACATTAGTTGCCAAACTTTGAAAGAAATGGAGAAACCTAGTTTTTGGAAAACCTAACTTGTATTTAATTACTAGAACATCTTCTAAATGACACTATAAGTTAGAAAACTTTATAAAGAGAATTCAGATGACCGAATATTGAAGTAAATTGACAGATTTAACCTTTATATGCTGCTAGGCACCAACCCTTATAGAAATATTATATTTTAGGGAATTTTGGAGTCTAGTGGGCATAACTGGTTATGGATCCATAGTTGTAGCTAGATAGCTGAGGGATATGTCATTTGGGTTGAGTTACTCCTATATGCGACGCGCTTCCTTTGCAAGTTAGTTTGTCTGGGAAGGTCCTATGTCTGGAGGGACACCCCGGTGAGCCGCTAGTGATTCCCAGTACATGTGGATAAGCGACCATCTCCATGTATTGATTCTGGTGCTGCATGCTGGTGGTACATGCCAACTCTGATGGGTACGTGTGCAATAAGTCAGTGACTACGGCTCTTATCTAAGCTGCGCTGCATGGGACTTAAGTATCATTAGTAGCATTGCTCCTAAGTCGCACAGTGGTATAGCAATTAGTTGAGAATCATCTCAAAAGGTTTATCTATCTTTGTGAGTCCTACATTGACACTGAAATCACAACACTTGATATTATTATTGAATACATGCTGGAGGCATGTAATTGGGATATTGATCGGATGTTACTGCTTAGTGCATCCTAGCGAAGTGTGAATCATGTTATTGATCTTGATATTGGATTCTTATATTAAAACTTGCTGAAATTCATTTCAAGAACTGTTTATCAAACTGTTTTGTATTCATGAATGAGATGAATGATTATACGAACCTGATTAGTCGATATTGCTTAATCGTGCATGAACTGTTTAACCATGCATGTGTTACCTACTGGGATATTCGTATCTCACCCTACTTTTATTTCATTTTTCAGCTGATACGCGAGAGGGGGATCTTAGTGATTTCCAGGGAGAGATAGCTGAGTATACACCGGAGGATTACTATTATCCGGATCTTGTTTGAGGTGGATGAATGACATAGACTTAGCCCTTTTGATTAGGTTATTATTATTCATTTGGATTTGATGTATTAAAGAGATGAGAGAGAGATAGTAACCAGTTTATTTTACCAGACTTTGATATTAATGATTGATGATCAAACTATATATTATTTAAGGATTTTAAACTACACTTCCGCACATACTTGTTTCCGCAACTCTGATAGTATAATAAGTTGAATGGATTTTAATTCTTTGGTCTGGTATATTATTGATAATGTATTTGATATGGGCCAGTAACACCTCGGATTTGGTTGTTGAACTAAATTCGGGTTGTTACAGTAGCGAACCGGGTTCGGGTCGGGTGCCGGTTTGCACTGACCCGGGTTCGGGGCGTTACACCATCTGCCCCTATCAAATCAGTGGAAGAGGTTCTAGTCAAGATCCCAGGTGCGATTGTCCATCTACTCGACAAGCAATATAGCGTCGAGCTTGCCTACGGTGATCTAATGATTGTTCACCTCTTGCCGGGTGAAAGCGTAGTTGCTGTTCTAGCTCGGCTCTTCTCAAGGTTTTTTTTTCTCTTCTCTCAGTCACTTGCCTCTCTGATGCCGCAAAAGCAAAAGTGACGCCGTTTGCAGGTTGCAAGCTTTCCATCCCAATAGGTTGTCTCTTACTCTCGTCTCATTTTTGCAAAAAAATAAAAAAAAATAATCGGGTTGGCGGGTTGAACCCGATTAGTGGCGGGTTGGGTTCGGTTTGGGATTTTTCCAACCCGCCACTAATCGAGTTCAACCCGAACCAAACTGACAATCACCTAACCCGATTATGACCCGACCCATTGCCATCTCTAATATAGAGCAACAGCTCTCGTTACAAATTTACAATCTTCGATGCCAGAGGGAACTTTGGATGTTACGCTATCTCCATCCTCATTGAAATCTTTAAGGTTCCCAGCGAGCCTGAGGGATTCGGAACATTGGGAAGCAAATATAATGTTCGCAGGAATCACTAATTTCTTGTAGAAGTTTTAGATAAGGACCTCCATCATTATGACATAAGAATATACCAATTTCTTTGTTGCAAATTTTCTTTGGAAAAATTATAAAAACAACCCACTTTTCCTTGTATTTGTAAAAATATGTTTTGAGAAGTCCAATGTTCAAACATGTATAATTTTTCCTATGTAATTGCGTTTCAGCCTAAAATCATTGTAGCTCAATTAATCACATACTTTGCGATTAATTGACAAAAATGTTCAATTACACTAATTGAACAATCAAAATTGAAATTTATTGATTAATCAAGCTGTAGTTTCGATTAATCGAAAAGTCTCAACGATTAACGAAAATTCACGATGAACTAATATGTATCCTTAGATTATTAAACGTGTATCTTTCAAAGATTTAACTTGTATCCTACGATGATCGTGCTTGTTTCCAAGATGGTCAACTTAATATCCTACGTTTATGTTGTATGTATCCTATGAAGATCATACTTGTATCCGTCAATGATTCGTCTGATATCCTTGAAGATCTAAAATCTATTTTTTCGATGATTTGAAATTTTGATTAACTAAAATCTTAAATTGTTGTTTTGCGATTAATCCAAAGGTCTTCGATTCATTGAAATTCATGGACACATGATCAACGCATGCTATTTGGCACGAACGTTAATGCCTGGGTGAATGCACGATTAACGCCTAATTCAACGTTCATACGTTCGTTCGATTTTGATTAATTAATCGAAGAACAATGATTAAAACAGTGATTTTGGACTGAAACACAATTAAATTTGAAAACTTGCATGTTTTTGAACATTTGACTTTTCAAAACATGTTTATATAAATACATGGAAAAAGTGGTGGTTTTCATAATTTTCCCATTTTCTTTTTGTGTCTTCTTCATCCGTGCATACGCTCTTAAATGTCGATGATTATGATATAACCCTTTTTTATTTCAATCCTGAAGGGTCAAGAAATGCAGAGAACCATAAAAATATATATACTATTCTGCCAACTTGCCAATGTTTTCTTAGAACTTGACAATTACTCCCGAGGTTATTTCCATTGACCGGTAGGAGAAGAACTACCAAGAAAAGTATCTGCACTGCAAGGGAAGAGTCCATGGAATTCGTTATTCTGGTAAACCTGTCCCTGCAAGGCTGCAATGTCTGTTTAATATCATTTTTACTGTCTGATTATCTGCCTTCTTGTCTATTAGATTCCCCATTCAAGCCCCAGAATTGCCATACAGTAGTTGCATCGCTACGAAATGATTGAATGAGTTACATGGCTATCCAATTACTCACTCTGCTATTTTGTAGAGCTACACAGTTGTCGGGAAGTCTTTTTCTACACAGTTGTCGGGAAGTCTTTTTCTCAATCTCATTGGGACCAAAAAGTGATGGTTGTGAAGGATTAGAATGCTGGAAAGGATTTTACCAAAGTCATAGAACTCAAACACCAAGAGCATCAACCGAATAGATTAGACATCAACCAAGATATTAATGGATTCCCCATGTAACATCTAGAGGGATCTAGGCAGCTTCCAAAAATCAATTTATCAATCATAACTTATCAGTCCACAATAAAAGAACCAGTCCTCCAACCCATTGCCTATTAAAGAAAGACCAATTAATGTACAGACCTGTTAGCACGAAAACAATAAAATAAAATAGATAAGAAATATGACATGTGGAAAGAAAGGCTTAATATTAAAGAAAAGTGAAAGAACCTGAGGCTTTTTAAATCCTAACAAGATAGTAATCATCGGAATTCACAAATCAATTGTCATTTCACTATGTAAAACTAGTGGTGGCACGTGCATACTATATGTCCTCACCTTTAACTGTAGCATATAAGTGGGGTTTTAAATTCGAATATGGAAAGAATAATGGGGTGATTGTTTTAGTTAGGAAGGGCAATAGTTAGAAGAAAAAAAAAAAAAAGGAAAGCTAGAATAGATATATTATTATACATTCTAGCATCCTATGCCATTTTTGCACTTTTTTTGCTTCAAAAACCATAGCTTGTCAAAATACCCATCTTAATTTTAATGAATTTTATTCAACATTTTTCTACCTAATATTTACTTTTTAAACCACTTCTTTCTCATATTTTTAATGCGCTATAGTTCCATACAAACACTAAATATGAAAGAAAAAAATAAAGATTTGGGCACATTTTTTTAGGCACATGAGTATTTAGATCACGAATGAGAGAACAAAATAAAGACGCGGGCACAATTTTTTGGAAAACTAAAAAGAAAAAACTAGGACCCATCATGCTTTAAGTCACATATCTATACTTATAACTAGTATTTGACAATGAAAGATATCTCATCAAACATACCTCATCACAGCATAATTTTGGAGAAAAACTAAAGCAAAAACACATTTAAATGATATCTTCTTTGATAGTCAACATACAATCCTAAAGGGCATGAAGGAGTTGCAGGACAAAACTGAGATCACAACTTTTTTTTTTTTTTTGTTGTTATACAGAGTATATGCTGAAAAAAATGGTTTACCTGTAAGCTACAAACCCCAGAACCAAAAAGAAACAAAGTACAGCACAAAGACTTAGAACCTCAGATCAATAAAGGACCTAAATGTAACCACAATAACAGAGAGATCACAAGAAAGTCTAGCGTAGAGAAGAGAAGAGGTTTTTGAGTGTCTTGGGGAAGGAATTTATAGAACAAAAAGGACCCTAACAGGATGAAAAGTAATCAAGGAAATGGGAATCAAAATTAAGAAAAAAAAATAATAAAGTACAAAAGTAGAGAGGCCTTTGAAAGCTTGTGGGGGATCGAACCAAATTCAACAAACATAAAACTAGTGCCAGACGACCTCACTCAGATTTTCACCAACCATTCACCACCTGCACTAGATTTATCATTGTGGTTTTCGCCTTCCGTAAGAATTAAGAGATCGAAGTGGTATTGTTGGGAGATTAGGCTGCGGAAGAGTTGATCAATGAACAATAGAAATAAAAGAGAAACCATCGAAGCAACATTAACTCAAAACCTAACCATTAACAAAACACCAAACTAGAAAACCTAGCCATTACAATAAACTCTAACCAGAACACATCAAACGATCGCCACATAAACACAACCCGAAGGAGGAGGCACTAAACGATTAAAAACTTACCAGAAACCTTGAGCAGTCGAAGACTTTGTGCTTGAGAATTGTAAAAAGCAAGGGTCTCATTAAATAATTGCAATTTAACCTTTTATCCTTTTGGAAACAATTCTAGCGAATTTGAGGAAAGTTTTTCAATTCTAATTTTTTTACCACCAAACATAAAATTTATAATTCTCTAATCCAATTCTAGTTCTCGACCCGATTCTTGCTCACATATGTATCCATTCTTCTAGAATATTTAATTCAAAAAATACTTGTACTTTATCTAAAAGAATTTTAAATAATTAATTTCAAAATTAACTTTTTTTGTTATTTGTGTGAGTCTAATTAAATCCTACTAATTAGATCAACCTTAATTATATTTATCTAAAAGATATCCAATTAAATAATATAGATCTAAATTATTGATAATAATACTTTTGTATATTTATCCATTATTCTAGAAAATTTAATTCAAAACTTCTTGTACTTGTCTGAAATAATTCTAATTGAATAAAATACAAATATTTTAATCAATATTCTAAAAGTATATTAAATTGAAAAAAATTTTAACGAAAAACAAAATGAATTAATAAATTAATATATACATATATGTGTGCATGCGTTTGCGTGTGTGCGTGCATGTGCCTTCATGTGTGCATTCCAATAGAGTTGAATGTCAATTCAATTCCTAATATTTAAATATTATTATTGGCCATTTATTTCAATTGTTGTATTACTCCAACTTGAGAGCAATTTATTATTAAATTTTATTATTGATTTACACAAGAAACATAAAAGATAAATATACTATTGGTATTTTATAACTACTATGTGCAAAGTATGTGCATATTGAATAAATGTTTATAGTATATTGAATGGTTACATAGGTTATAATTAGGGTTACTTTGAATAAATTAATTGCTATATATCTTAACCCATCTAATAGATAGATAACTATTAATTAAGATGCATAATAATATTATTGTTAATTTTTGCATTACCCTATAATTAAAATATAGAAAAATAAATTATTTACCTTGTAATTAGTAAACATTTAGTCTGCTCCAATATCTCAATTAAGTACTGTATAAAAGGCAAGCAAAAATCAAATAAGAATTAGACTAATTCATTAAAGAAAAGTAAAATATATTAAACAAGAATTAAATTGAGAGATAGTGAATATAACTTTTATGGAATTTTATTTATTTATTGACGATAATGCATTTACCTTTTTTTTTTAATGAGATGCATATTGTAGAGGAATATAAATTGACATATATGGAATGAGGGCGGTAAAAGTTGTAGGAATAACAATTATTTTAAGCAATATATTTATAAGTTTGAATCATGTAAATACTTTGTTAAAATCATTCATAATTTGTTAGTATCATTCAAAATATAAAATGTGTGACAACTATACATAACAATCTCACCATGCTTTAGAATGAGAAAACAAAATTTAACTACTTACAATAAAAATTGCATTGTGAAACTATGTGTCTTTTGATGAAGCTGCATATTTTCAAGCTAATTTTTAAGAATATAATTTTAGATTTTATAATATTAAATTATTAAAATTGTTATTTTAAAATTATAAGAATACATATAATTCAGAAAGAATTTGTAACGCCCCGGATCCGAGTCACATGAAAAACCCGTAACTCGTCTCCAGAGGTTATTATAAAACACAGGATCGTAATATCAGATTAAAGGAAAACATGAATACAACAATAACTATATAACAAAGTGCGCTAAAATAATCCCAAACTAAAAAAGATAAAATCCAAATAAAAGGGACCCACACCTTCAGATGGTCCCACCAGACAAAATAAGGCAGCATGCTGGTCTAGGAAGGGTGAACTTGACTCAAAAACTAGGGAGACCCGAGGGACCCGTCGAACCGACGGGGTGGGCCGGAGTGTCTTAGGGCTTCCCCAGACGTAACCGAGGACTTAGCTAGAACTCTGAAAAGCCGCAGACCAGACTTAGACCCGGATAGGGCAAACACCGTGTCTGCCTGCACCTCTCAGGCAGTGGCGACTCCGAAAGTCCCGAGGCACGCACTGAAAGTGCGCCCCGTGTGCGATCTAGGTCAGGTTTAGGTGCGCACAGCTTGGCGACTCTGCTGGGGAACCCCTCAACCCAGTCGGACCCTGGTTATCAAATGAGTCAACTTAGGTGGATATAAGTAGATTTAGGAAGTGCTTCTTGTCCAACCTTAGTGGTTTATGAAACTTATGCAATTACATGGTATTGGGGGATCCTGTCATAAGGACGAGATAATTGCCTAAGGAAAGTGGAATTTAAGCGGTTCCCTGTGACCCTCCACTTACCTGGGGATCCACCCAAGCATTGTATTGCATACTGTTCTGTATTCTTACTATAAAAGTGACATTAAGGAATCCTTAATCAGCCCATTATCCGAGAATCACCCGAACAGACACAGCACTTGACCCCACTGCACATACAAGCACCTCACTACACCATGAATGAATTTTTAACTGCGTGGGGTGACATGCACGAGGAAGTCTGCATGGATGATCCGAACTGAATGCTGTCTGAATATGCGAATGCTCTTCTTAACCAAAACCTAGATCTCTCTAGCAGCCACCCTTCTTCAATCGAGAAACTTACTTTTGGGATAGTATTAGCCCTACGCTCTCGTGGTTTGCCGGGGAAAGCAGGGTAAACCCATCTCCCCAGGTTTCTGGATTCTTCAAGCGCCATTGGTTTCTTGCCATAGTACGCGAAGGGTCTAGTACTTGGCTCAGACCCTTGAAGGCAGGTGCCTTGGGCTGAGTATCCTTCCCCACCTATTACTTCTGATAAACCCTGATGTGAGCATGAACATGAATGAACAAATATGGGTAAAATCAGTCTGGGGCATTAACCCCAGCCTTTGTTGGTCTTAACCCTAATTTAAGGAAATTAACTCGATTTAATTCTCGCATCCAAGTCGGTCTTGGTTCAGTCGAAAGCCGGCCAGATCAGACAGAAATGGGTCAGAACAGAGGCAAAAAAACCCTAGAGATAGGATTTCAGCCCACCTGTTGAGTAGCAAATTTGTACCCTCCTTTTGGGTTCTTAACAACCCTAAAGGTGATTCTCTTTCCAGATTTATTTTTGTAAATTTCGCCCTCGAAGGCAAGTTGTAAATATTGTTTTCAGTCCAACACTAGGGGCAGATGAAAGAGCAGATGAAAGAGCATGAAAGGACAGATGAAAGAAAAGGCCGGCTAAGACTTGAATGTGTTCTCCAAACATTTAAAGGACATAACCCTTAAAACCCCATAACTTGAGTGCTTGGATTTAATTCCTGTGATTAGTAATTGCATAAACTGCTTAGGCATTGATTTGATTTTTGCATGCCTTAGACTAATTTAGAGTTTTTGGTGGAAAACCCTAAATTGACTTGGAATTTCAATCGGATAGTCGGCATGGCATCTTCATCCTCGACTGAGAGAGTTCGCTTCCCTAGGATAGAGAAGTGTGCCTTTGATACCCCTTGGATCCGTTCTTGGACAAGGCAATTGCAAGGAGATGAACAAATTAAATGGGAACAGAAATACCACATGGGACAAACTTTGTCCCTGTTAAATGTGCCCATTAATTAGGACATGATTCAGGCAGCCTTGCCTTTCTGGGATCCCCGGCTTTCCCTTTTTAGATTTGGAACTAATGAGCTGACTCCCACAATTGAGGAATTCGAACTATTCCTCCGATTCTGTGACCACGGAGAACTAGCCAGGCCAAACCTCAAAGATAGCTACAAGAATGAAGCTGTACTTACTTTGGCCTACCCAGAGGAGAATTCCAGACTTTAGGAGGTGACCAAGCATTCACGCGGGTCTCTAAAACCTTCCTTGCTGAAAAGATAAGGGACAAAAAGCAGGAAAGACCCCGTGTTTGGTGGGACACCTTCACCCTCGTGGTTCTGTCACAGCTCTTCTTTCCTACTGGGGGAGACACCATTAATTTGGCCCTCATAGAAATTGTAGACCAACTCCAAGTGAAATTCTGAATTGCACCACTGATTCTTGCTTAGCTATACCATGCCTTGACCATGACCTACTGGGGGAGACACCATTAATTTGGCCCTCATGGAAATTGTAGACCAACTCCAAGTGAAATTCAGAATTGCACCACTGATTCTTGCTCAGCTATACCATGCCTTGACCATGACCAAGAACGGAACTAGGAGATTTCAGGGATGCGCTCCTCTCCTACACATTTGGCTTCAAGATCACCTGATGGTTGCTGAATCTATCAGCCCACGTTATGGGTACGTCCGTGACAATGTCACATTGATGGCCCGAAGAGAGATTAGACCAGACTTACCCTCCAGAGAGGATTGGTTTGACCACTTTCTCCAGTTGAAAGGAGAAACGGATATAAGATGGAGAGGCACATTTTACCAGACATATACCCCCGTCATAGCTTTCAGGAAAAGACATTGCCTAGCCTTGATAGGCCTGACTCATGCCATGCCATACTATCCGGTTCGAATTCTGAGACAGTTTGGGAAGTCCCAGGGGATACCAATCAAGGATGAGGCGGAAGGATTAACTGGCCCACTTACATGGGAATTGAAGAAAAAATTGGTGAAGGAATGGCAACACGTGCACATACTCCAAGAGGACATTTTCACTGCATCCGACGTTCGTAATTACGAACAATGGATTGCTCGAGAAACTGGCCTAGACAGCCCGCCTCCTCTCCATATCGTCACCTCTGATGATATCCCAGTTCCGCCCCCTGACACATACAGCGATAGGGTGGCCGAACTGCGGGAATCTCATTCTCGAATCCACCGTGCATACGTGGATTCCGAGCGTAAAAACAAGCAGGCCAATGAGGCCCTTCAGCAGCAGCTTGACACCATGCGCAGACGCGCAAAAGAGGACCGACGTCTGCGGAATAAACTTCTGCGTGCCTTGACAAGGCGGGACGTGTCCTCTCATTATGATGATGACCAACCTAGCTAGACTCTGGGTTTGTTTGTTTTTTAATCATGTAATTGCTTGTTCTGAATTTTGGCATTGTACTTCCTTTTCCATGAAGTGTTTTGTGTTAGATTTAATAAAGTCAATTAAGACATCCCCCAATTCCTTTTTCAAACAATCTGGCCCCAATCCATCAACTTCAAAACTTTCAGGCGATCTGAATAAAGAACTCGCCAAATTTTTTAATCTTTGAACCCATGGGTTTTGAATAAAGAACACCCAATTCCTACCCAATTTTCAAAATCTTCAGAGATTATCAACTCTGAATTTAAATCTTAAATCTTTAAGGGTTCTGAATAAAGAACACCCAATTCTTGCCAGCTTTCAAATCTTCAGAAATTATCGATTTCAAATTTAAGTCTTTAAGGGTTCGGAATAAAGAACACCCAATTTAAAATTTTCAGGCGATCTGAGTAAAGAACTCCCCAATTTCTTTTAAATCTTTAAACTTAAGGGTTCTAAATAAAGAACACCCCATTTTTGCAATCAACTCTAAAACTTTCAGGCAATCTGAATAAAGAACTTGCCAAAGGAATTTTTAAACCCAGGGGATTCTGAATAAAGAACACCCCATCCTTATCAACTCTCAAACTTTCAAGTTTCAAGTTTAAGTCTTAAAACCCCAGGACACCCAATCCCTTGAGCTCAAATCACACCCGTCTGATTTAAAAAATCACACGGTCAGCCTATGGGGCACTGATGCCACTGGTGTTTAAACCAGAAAATTGGCAGAGGATCGTCCTGGCATAGCATACCCCGTTGTGTGGCACCAAGGTCAAGCAACTAAGCTAACGACTAAGGTACGCTCGGGTATCCCTAGCCGAACTCTTGGGGCACTGATGCCACTGGTGTTTAAACCAGAAAATTAGCAGAGGATCGTCCTGGCATAGCATACCCCGTTGTGTGGCACCAAGGTCAAGCAACTAAGCTAAAGACTAAGGTACGCTCGGGTATCCCTAGCCGAACTCTTAGGGCACTGAAGCCACTGGTAATTAAACCAGAAAATTGGTGGAAGATCGTCCTGGCATAGCTTTCCCCGTTGTGAGGCGTCAAAGTCAATGGTGATTAAACCAACGACTAGCTAAGACACGGTTGGGAACTACTAGCCGAAGTTAGGTGCAAAAACCATCAGAGATTAAACTGAAAATTGGTTAAGGCACACCTGGATGTTGCTGTTTAGCTCATCCCCTGCGGAGACTTAACATAGTCCAACCTCGTGATACTGAGCTCAAACCAACATTTTAAATTTAGGGTTCCCTTTCCCAGCCGTTTGGCTAAAATAGACCAGTCTGAACCAGGTTCTCTCCCCCAACCTTTGGTTAAAACAGATCAGCTTAGGGTTCTCTTTCCCAGCCGTTTGGCTAAAATAGACCAGTCTAAACCGGGTTCTCTCCCCCAACCGTTTGGTTAAAACAGATCAGCTTAGGGTTCTCTTTCCCAGCCGTTTAGCTAAAATAGACCAGTCTAAACCGGGTTCTCTTTCCCAGCCGTTTGGCTAAAATAGACCAGTCTAAACCGGGTTCTCTTTCCCAGCCGTTTGGCTAAAACAGACCAGTCTAAACCGGGTTCTCTCCCCCAACCGCTTGGCTAAAACATATCAGTCTAAACCGGGTTCTCTTTCCCAGCCGCTTGGCTAAAACAGAGCAGTCTAAACCGGGTTCTCTTTCCCAGCCGCTTGGCTAAAACAGACCAATCTAAACCGGGTTCTCTTTCCCTACCATTTGGTTAAAACAGACCAGTCTAAACTGGGTTCTCTTTCCCAGCCGTTCGGCTAAAATAGATCAAGCTTAAGATTCCCTATCATTTTCAAAATAATTCAAACAAATTGATCCTTGATCCTTCTTTACAGTTAGAATACATCAATAATCATGCATATAAGTTGCACTAATATCCGCTGGTTGCCCTTCCCAGGTACCAAAATTGCTTCTCGAAGCCCTTACCTGTTAAGATCCAGAAGAAGACTTGAGATGGAGCAGCCAAGGGAACAGACCTCGTCAGGACAGGACCAGGTAGAGTCCAGCCAGACACAAACAGTGACTGATCTACAACAGAGGATTGACAGTATGGGGACTATTATTCAAGAGTTAATGGCAGAATTAAGAGAACTCAGGATGACTCCCCTAGCTGCACCAGTGACCCTGCAGCAACCAATTGCTCCACTGCAGATGGATGCTCCACCACCATACCCTGTGTACCCGGCACCGTTGGTACCACCTCCACCTTCGCAAGTTGTGTCTCTCCCACAAACTATTGCACCTGCCCAACTGGGGCAAGAAGAGGAAGATTGGTATAGAACACAGCAAGCCCAATTTGATGAAAAGATGGCAGCCACTAAGGCAGAAGTAGATGCTTTGTGTGAAGAACTGAAAAGCCTACGACCCAGTGCGGTCCCCATGGAGGCTACTTTAGACAGCTTCTGCTTCTTCTCCGATGTTCAACTTCCACCAAAATTCAAGTGCCCTGACTTGCATCAGTTTGATGGCACCGGGTGCCCGTTAAACCACCTAAGGTCATACTCTAGAGATATGTGTCAATATGCCAAAGATGAAAAAATTATGATACAGTTCTTTCAGAGGTCGTTGACAGGAGCAGCATACAATTGGTTTTTGGGTTTGGATAAGACTAAGATCAAAAGTTGGAATGATTTAGCTGCCAAGTTCATCCAGCAATACCGGTTGAACAGTCAGATAGTTCAGACCAGGGCAGAGTTACAAAGGCTCTCCAAGAAGAATCAAGAATCAGTACGAGAATATGCCAAGAGATAGAAAGAATTGGCAACCCTAGTCCAACCCCCACTACTTGAACAGGAGATGACCTCCTTGTTCATTGCATCACTTGGACAGCCATTCTTTTCCCTGCTACTGGGGCAAAGTACTTCTAACTTCAATGACTTGATTCTAATGGCAAACAGGATTGAAGATGCTGTAAGGGCTGGAAAGATAGATGGAAGTGGCCATGGTCCGACACAGAGGAGGCCAGCGGCAGGACAGAATAGTAGAAGCCAGGGGCAAGAGCCTAGAAGGCAGGAAGCCCAGGCTGTTAATTATGTACAGCCAGCACAGCCCTATCACATTGCCCAGAGGAATGAAAGTCAGGGGCAGAGAAGGACGAGAGAAGAAGCAGAGGCAAGGATGAAGAGGGTTTTTACCCCGCTGCCTTATGCACCTGCAGAACTATTGGCTACACTGCTGAAGAAGGGGTATCTTCAAATCAAGCCTCCCAACCCCAGAATTATCAACTCACGAAATTATAATGCAGCAGAGAGATGCGAGTATCATTCTGGAGCTCCCGGGCATTCAACAAATCGATGCTGGGATTTGAGGCATGACATACAGGATCTGATAGACAATAAGAAGATCTTTGTAGATCCCCCAGCACCAGCAGCACCTACTCCTCCTACTGGTAAAGCCACTAACTCTCTCCCAGAACATAATAAGGCTTCTGGCAGCGGAGCAGTACATCAGGTCACCAGTGTTCAAGGCAGTAAACTACAGGCTGACCCGTCCTTACTGATTGGACGACCGGGGCAAGTTGTCAAGATTCATCTCCAAGAAGGGGCAATTTATCAACAGATACATGTCATTAATGAAGAGGAGAATGAAGAAACCTTCATGGGGTTCCCTCTGGTGCATTTCAACTTTCCCGAACCAGAGCCCTTCTATCTTCCACCTGTCCCAAACTCACCCCCATTAAACATCTTCGACATGATGAACAACCCATTCAACGAGCCTGTGGACTTCCTACTAGAACCACCCACCTTTAACTTACACCAACTTCACCTTGACCCAACCTACTCTGCTGTGCCTCCACCTTACCAATTCCTACCTATGTACCATAATTCTACCATCACTTCCACTAAAAGAGAAGTCGATCGGATCACACGTTCTGGTCAATACATAAACCCTAACCCTCCACCTGCACCAGAGGGAGAGACTAGTGAAGAAAGAACAAGGAAAGAAAAAGGGAAGGATGTGGCCGCTGAAGTGCCGCAGACCCATAATAAGAAAGGGAAGGCCCCAGAAGAAGAGATTGAAAAACTCCACTATAGTGCCTTCACTTCGGAGTATGATCTAGTGCAGCAGTTGAATAAGACACTAGCCCAGATATCCATTATGCGTCTCTTATTAGATTCAGACAAACATAAAGACGTACTTATGAAAATACTGGGTGATACTCATGTGCCTGACGACATCAGCCCTGAGCAGCTGGAGACAGTAATGTCTATAATTGCTACGCCTGAAGCAATCTCTTTTTCCTCAGCAGACTTGCCCCCTGAAGGTTATAACCACACGGAGCCTCTCTTTATCACTGTAAGGTACTCCGACTTGATGGTGAGATGGGTCATGATAGATAATGGGTCAGCTCTGAATATCTGCCCAGTCAGGACCTTCCACAGTCTGCAGCTGAACGCTAATTTGATCAAACCTAGCTCCAACAATGTCCGCGGGTTTGACAATGCCAAGAAGGATTCCCTTGGGGAAGTTACCTTGGAAGTTACAATTGCCGAAAGGGCCTTCTTAGTCACCTTCGAGTTGATGGACATCAATGCCTCCTTTAATTTGCTGATTGGAAGACCTTGGGTTCATCAAGCAGGGGCAGTCCCGTCCACCTTACATCGAATGATCCGATTCATTTCAGGAAATCAATTGGTCACGGTGCATGCAGAAAATCACAGAGAATTTGAACAAGGAGGGGTACCTGTGATTGATTATGAGCTGCCTACTTCCCTAAACTTCCAAGCCATTGAAATGGTGCAAGTAAATCGCATTCCTACTCCACTGCAATCAGACTTGTCCCGCAGAAGGAAAAGAAAGAGCATGTTCGGTGCTGCTGAATGCGCCGACTGGGGCCTCCGAGTAGGAGATGGTTTGGGCAAATACAAGCAAGGTATAAAGTTTGCAATCCAGCCATGTGACAAATCTGTGGGCTTTGGATTGGGGTTTGTTCCTGAACCTGAAGACTATGCCAGGTTATTTGGCATGAAAACTGAACGAAAGAGGGCACGAGCAGAAGGAAGGGACCCACACTGGCCCATCTGTGTACATGGCTAGTTATACCATCACTTTACCAATATGGAGAGGGAAGCCGCACAGGCCATTCAGAACATAATCCCCCAGGGATGGGGCGATGAATTCAATGATCTAGCTGATCAAGTGGAAGCTAATTATCTGCAAAGGTTATGGGACGAACCTCCCTTGCCCCAGGAGACAGTTACAGAAGAGAATTCAGAAGCTCTCAGTGGGTTGATGGAAGAACTGTCTGCTCTATTCTCTTGGCAGTCAGTTGACACCGAAAAACCGGCTATCCCGGAAGAGGCGTTTGCCTACCCATTAGATGAGTTCGAGGCACCGCCAACTGAGGCTGAAGAAGAAGAGCCAGCTCAATAAATCTACATGATGGAAAGTCAAGACAGTTCAGGAGAACCCACTCCAAGGCAAAGGTCTCCCCCACCTCCTATCTGCATTGTACACCCAAATACCAGGGATGGTCTGGGTTAGATGTTCCAGAATATGCCCCAAGTACTGGGACTGCCTACTGAGCTGACTTATCATGAAACTTATGGTAACTGGGCCCCTGACGAACATTCTTCCAGCAGGAGGGATAAATCATTAGGAAAATCTATAACCAAGGCATTGCCTAAGGTGGAACCACCCAACGAAGTCACTATTCAGGTACCAGGGACTATCATCCACCACGGGGTATGGATCAGTGTATCATCAGAAGATTCAAGTCAGAATCAACCAAAGAAGGGCACAGCTGATGACCCCATCTGCATCTCTTCTGACAGCAGCATCAGCATGATACAAACCGGGAAGGTGAATGCGGTGACTGCTGTAACCAAGGACAAGCACGCATTGTAGAACTGGAGTTCGACGCCACTTGCCACTCTCAAAGCTGAACTACCACAGGGAGTTTCTTCCACTTCTGAAATTCCCCCTGTAGATATTGCTGCACTTTTTAATAAATGCGTGAAGTCCTTTGATTATTTTTCTGCTTCTGTGAATAATTTTGCAAATAAGCAAACCCAAAATCGCAACCTCAATATCTATCTCGACGCACAGCCGAAAAATTCGGAGCACGAGATAGATAATCAGGCTGCCAAAATCAAACAAAAACAAAAAGGTCAAAAAGAACAAAAAGAAATCCATAGTGTCGAGCAGGAATCAGAGAGCGACACTCACTCATCACAACCCGATGATTCAGAAATTATCCCCAGTGATTCTTTTGAACTTGAGGATAATGATGAATCATGGGAAACCTCACCTGAAATTCAATTTGCTTTGGACAGGCATGAAAAGGGTCTCCAGGCTAATATTGAGGAAACTGAACCTATCAACATAGGTGACGCAGCACAACCAAGGATTCTTCAAGTTGGTAAAAAGCTAACATTATTACAGAAAACACAGATGACTGATTTTCTAAAATCCTACACTAATGTGTTTGCATGGTCATACGAGAATATGCCTGGGTTAGACACGGATTTAGTTGTGCACCGGTTACCTATAAAGTCTGAGGCCACACCAGTGAAACAAAAACTCAGACGCATGAAACCAGAATGGGCCCTGAAGATCAAAGAAGAGATCACCAAGCAGTTGAAATCTGGATTCTTGAAAGTTACACATTTCCCAGAATGGTTAGCAAACATCGTGCCAGTCCCCAAGAAAGATGGAAGGGTCAGGATGTGTGTTGATTACAGGGATCTGAACAAGGCAAGCCCGAAAGATGACTTTCCATTGCCACACATTGATATATTGGTTGATAATACTGCAACTCATTCCATGTTCTCCTTTATGGATGGATTCTCTGGGTATAATCAGATACGAATGGCACCTGAAGACATGGAAAAGACATCCTTCATCACACATTGGGGCACATACTGCTACAAAGTGATGCCATTCGGGTTGAAGAATGCAGGTGCCACATACCAGCGGGCAATGACTTTGTTATTCCACGACCTAATGCACAAGGAAATGGAAGTATACGTGGATGACATGATTGCAAAGTCAAAAGAAGAGGAAAGTCATTTGGTGAACCTTGGAAAGGTGTTTGACAGGCTCAGGGAATGCAAGCTCAGGCTGAACCCGAATAAGTGTGTATTCGGCGTTACCTCAGGGAAGTTACTTGGATTCATCGTTGGAAAACGAGGAATTGAAGTTGACCCAGTCAAAGTAAAGGCCATATTGGAGATGCCTCCCCCATCCATAGAGAAAGAAGTAAGACGTTTCCTTGGCAGGTTACAGTACATCAGTCGGTTCATAGCACAGATGACTCCCGTGTGCGAAACAATATTCAAATTGCTAAAGAAGGATAACCCAGTGGTTTGGAATGAAGATTGCCAAGAAGCGTTTGACAAAATCAAGGCCTATTTAATGAGTCCGCCAACTTTGGTTCCCCTTGTACCTGGATGACCGCTAATCATGTACTTGTCAGTCACAGAAACAGCGGCCGGATGTGTCCTAGGGCAGCATGATGATACAGGGAGGAAGGAGCAAGCAATTTATTATCTGAGCAAGAAATTTACCAATTATGAAGTAAGATATACATTGCTTGAGAAGACTTGTGGTGCATTGGTATGGGCAGCTCAGAAGCTCCGGCATTATCTGCTTAGTCATACTGTCCTTTTGATTTCAGATACAGATCCCCTGAAGTACATTTTTGAAAAGCCAATCTCCACTGGAAGGATAGCCAAGTGGCAGGTCATCTTATCTCAGTATGACATTGTCTACACCACAAGAAAGGCAATAAATGGACAGACAATAGCAGATCACCTGGCAGAACACCCTGTGCCCGACTATCAGCCTCTTCTCACTGGACTGCCAGATGATGAAATAATGTGTGCCAAGTCAACAGAAAAGGAAACCGGATGGCAAATGTTCTTTGATGGGGCCGTCAACATCAATGGGAAATGGATTGGAGCAGTAATCATTTCCCCAGAAGGAATCCATCATCCAATAGCAGCAAAGCTCTTGTTCGATTGCACTAACAACATGGCAGAATACGAAGCATGTGTGTTGGGCTTGCTAGCCGCAATCGAAATGAATATCCAAGAGTTGAAAGTTTATGGTGATTCCTGTCTAATCATCTACCAAATAATGGGGGATTGGCAGACTAAGATCCAAAGTTGGTGCCATATCAGGAACTGATTAAGGAATTGGAAGGACAGTTCAAAAGCGTGACATTTGATTATATGCCACGAGACAGGAATCAGTTTGCAGATGCCTTGGCAACACTGGTGTTATCACTTGATTTTTGCACCCCCAAAAAAATGAAGAAAATGAAAATTTCAATTAAAAAGTCAAACCCTGAGGGGGCCAAAATTTGACTTTTTGATCCAAAGAGAATTGGCCATCAAACTTTCTCTCATTGAAAAGAGCATTTCGACATGGTTCTAACGCAACCGAGTTTGCTAGAATCGGAGTCCGGATGAGGAAGTTATGAGCCGGTCAAACTTTTGGGGGAGCGAAAGTTGACTTTTTGCTCAACCCCAATTCAACTGCCCAATTTGATCCCAGTGGATAGTGGATTCCGAGCCGACTCCAACAACACCAAATTTGCTAAAATCGGACATCGGACGGAAAAGTTATGGACAGTTGAAGTTTCAAGAAAGCTGCCCATGTGGCAAAACAGCAGCTAAAAGCAAAATAAATGAATTAAATAAATAAAATAATCATTTAATAGGAATATCTTTATTTTTTAATAATATTTTAATAAAATAATCTCGTTTTTATAATAAAATAATTAAAAAATCGGATAAAAATCTTTAAATAAATCAGATTTAATAAAGCATTTGAAATCCGGCATTTTAAAAATGTGCGCGCCCGTATTTGAAGTACGGGCGAGGCATGACCATATTTCAAATACGGGCGAGCTTCTAGAAGGGGACGCGTGTCGCTGTACGGCGGGACACGCGTCCCGTACAGTCGATTTTGCGAGATTTGAAAATGTGCGTTTTTCGCCCGTATTTGAATTACGGGCAAGGCACGCCCGTACTTGAAGTACGGGCAAGGCATGCCCGTACTTCAAATACGGGCACGAAAATTTTGGCTATAAATAGGGGGCCAGCCCCCCCCCCCCCCCCCCCCCCCATTTGTGCAAGCCAGCCCCCTTAGTTGCTCCCCCTCTCCTTCCTTGGCATTTTTATGCCCAAGCCCTGCCTCCACTCTGTCAGCATCTATCCCAATGACCAAAATGCCCCTGTGCTGCCCAAAACTTGCCTAAATCTAGCTTTTTCACACTTTTAGCATAGGAAACCCAGTGAACCCCTATTCAAACCAATCCGTGAAATCCAACGGAGGTGCGGAAGCGCTGCCGAAATCATTCGGAAGAACTAACACACATCAAGAATAGCCCAAAGGTTGCACTGTAAGCATCTCTATAGTTTTAAGTAAATTTCAACTACGTTTGGCTATCTCCTAAAATTCTTATCTGTTTTGTTTTTATTATGTCACTTCTAACATCTTCTTTGATTGCTGTACATCACGAGAAATCTGCTCCCAAGTGATCATCTCCATGGTTAAGAAAAAAAGAACAATGATGGATTACCAAGGACGCTTTTAAGCAAGTTAATTAATCTATTTCGTTTGCAGTCATGGAAAGAGTTTTGGAAACATGTAAATGCCTCTAATTCCTTGTAATTTCCCTCCCCCTTCCTTCTTGGCAATGGTCATGGATGGTTACAAAAGCAATATGCATTTATGAACCTAAAAGAAAGGAAGAAGGGCTTCAAGTTCAAATGGAGTAAATGTACCATAACAAAGGTACTGTGAATCACCACCGAAGTCACCAGAGCATCCCAGGAGACCTACCGGAGTGATCTCAATCGAAGTCGGAGCAAAACGGCAAAGTTGAACAAAAACCGTATACTCAGAGCGGTCCAGGCGTGCCCGTAGTTAACCTACGGTCTGGCCTGAACCGTATTAAAATTACGGTTCAGCCCAGACCGTGATTGAAATACGGTCAAACCTGTAAATATCTTAAAAATCTATTTCTTTGACCCCGTTGGACCTAATCCGACCCTTTGTTGTATAATCTGAACCAATGGGGCTTCTTGGACTTTTCCAAGCCCATTTTGAGACTGTGGGCCTAAGTGGGCCCAACAAGGCTTCTTGGGCCCTCCAATGGGGCCCACATCCCAGCTGGCCTAACCAAGGCCCATTTTTACAAATGGGCTAAGGCCACTTGATTAAATTGCCCTTGGGCCAAATCCAAGCCTAGTGGGCCCTAAAAAACTTCAACCCACCAACTTTGTAAATATGCAATAAAGTCTTTAAACCAAATAGCCAAAATCCAATAAGGGTTACCCAATAACCCGATTTGGGCCTTGGGCCTGACTTTAGCCCAACTTAGATTCTACTGGGCCTTCCAACGGGGCCCATACTAGACCCACTTCATTACTTAATAAAAACATAAAAATCAGATAAAAGGGGAACCCACACCATCAATGGTCCCCACTCAGACCAAATAAGTGTGCATGCTGGTCTAGGAAGGGTGAGAATTAAGTTGACTCAAGACCAAGGAGACCCACGGGACCTGTCAATTGACGGGGCGGGCTAGGGTGTCTTCGGACTTCCCTAGACGTAAGCGAGAACTTGCTCAGATCTCTAATAAAGCCGCATACTAGAAAATTAGGCCCGGATAGGCGCCCTTTTGTGTCTGCCTGCACCTCTCAGGCAGTGGCGACTCTAAACCAGTTCCGAGGCGAGCGTCACTTCTTCATGCACCTCGTCGTGCGGCCCGAAATCAGGGTGCGCACAACTGGCATCTATGGCAACCATCACTGGTGATACTTGGGTACAACCGTTGGAGATAGAAGTGCGGCGTTCTCCTGTCTACTGTTTTAATGTTGAGAAAAGCATAAACTTGGAACCCTGGTATACAGACATAATGAGGTACCTGAGAAACAGGACTTTGCCAGAGAATGCCACAGCATCTGAGAGGCGCACGATTCAGAAACTGGCAAGACAGTTCTTCCTCAGTGGAGGCAAGCTATACAAGAAGTCCTATAATGATTTACTGCTGCTATGTGTAACAGAAGAAGAGGCACAATGGCTGGTTGATGAAGTCCATGGGGGACAATGTGGCGCATATATGAACGGGCATATGCTAGCAAGAAAAATCTTGAGAATGGGTTATTACTGGTTGACTATGGAACACGATTGTCACATCCACGTAAGGAAGTGCCGGTTATGCCAAGTTTATGCTGACAACATCCATGCACCGCCCAACACTTTGTACTCAATGACTTCTCCTTGGCCCTTCGCCATCTGGGGAATTGACATGATTGAAGAAATCCATCCAAAGGCATCAAATGGGATCGATTCATCTTGGTTGCAATAGACTATTTTACCAAGTGGGTAAAGGCCATGTCCTTTGCAGATGTCAAAGGGTCCCATGTACTGAAATTCATCAGAAACAATATCGTCTATCGCTACGGTGTACCTGAAGCACTTATCACAGACAATGCCAAGAATTTGAATAACAACGACATGGACAAGATGTGTGGCGATTTGAAAATTAGACATCTAAATTCCACAGCATATCGGCCCAAGATGAATGGAGCAGTAGAGGCTGCCAACAAAAATCTGAAGAAGATATTGGAGAAGATGGTAGTCACCTACAGAGACTGGCATGAGAAGCTGCCATATGCTTTGCATGCATACTGAACCTCAATCAGGGCCTCAACCGGAGCAACTCCTTTCTCTCTTGTATATGGAATGGAGGCAGTCCTTCCCGTGGAAGTGCAGATCCCTTCGCTCAGAGTCCTGAAGGAAGCAGAGGTTGATGATGTTGAATGGGAAGAAACGAGATTTGACCAGTTGCAGTTGTTTGATGAGAAAAGAATTAAGGCTTTGTGCCACGGGCATATCTATCAGCAGAGAACAGCTCGGACTTATAACAAGAAAGTAATACCACGACACTTCAAGGTGGGCAACATTGTTCTGAAAAAGATATTCCCCCACTAAGAAGACAATAGAGGGAAATTCAAGCCAAACTATGAAGGACCATTCATAGTGCACAAAGTTCTGTCCAGAGGAGCACTAATCCTACAAGAGATGGACGGAACTATCTTTCCTGAGCCAATAAATGCAGATGCAGTCAAACTGTATTACCCTTGAGATCATTCCAATTGGGAAATGAAGAAAGGCCATCCTTGACTCTCCCCCAAGCCTGTAAATCCTCCCAAACACCCTAAAAGGTTCCCCTAGTTAGAAACTTTTGGGCCCGAAAATTTATTTTCTAACCTAGTACAGGTGTTCCTTCACAACAAAAAGGGCATTCCTGGCCCCGAAAAAAAAAAAAAAAAAAGAGCAATTGCGAAGAAAATAAAGAAGGAAAGAAAAAGTTGTGAAAAGCAAAATAAAATGGGAAAAATATAAACCCCACACTACAAAATAAGCCAGGATGTAAGCCCCAGACAATAAAAGGAGCACTATACAAACCTATAAAGCTACAGCCTCTTTGAGCCACTTGTATTTCTTTCAAAACCCTAGCCTAGCCTACATTTCGTAGTATCTTAAAAACCTCTCGGATCCTAAAGCGAATGATCTTGAGCAAAACAGTCAAATCTGCGTTTTCTGGTAATGACGGAATTGGATTCTCCCTGAAAGGACCAGACATAGTGAAAACCCAAAAAAGGGCGCTATGTGCAAAAAGGGTCAGTGTGGTCAAAAAAAAAAAAAAAGAGAGAGAGAGAGAGCTGGTCATACCTTGATTAGAAAGGGAAATGCAGCAAAAACAGAAACAGGATGGACAGTGCACTAAACATGGACAACCAAGTGATCTGAAGGGCCCAAATCGGCAGATTGTGTTTGGGTCAACGCTTCACAATGGCCTATGATGACAAGGCTAAAAATACCAAGCACTCTAATCTATGTCTGACTTAAGGATTGACTTTTGTGATAATTGCAGGCACAAGCACACACTAACATGTCTGTGTTTTTCTGTAATTATTCTGCTTAACTACCCTTGAAATTTCCCCAGCTGTGCTGATAACCCTTGAAGAAGGGTTCATAGCCTTAATCAATAGCCATTTTTGATTAGTAAAAGGCTTAGAATAAACTAGCCTTGCATATCCCCAGTGGAGCAAACACTGATGTTTTGTTCTTTGTATAGGTACAACGGAAGAAAAAAGATGAATATGAGGAAGACACTTTGATCCTTCATTCCCCAGAAGAGGTTTCTTCCCTTTCATCTCCAACGGAGCTCAGAAGAAAAAAGACCGTCAAGATTCTCAGACCCTCCAACAGAACTTCAAGAGCGAAGAGAAGCATTGCAATAATCCCCAGGAAGTCGTCTAGGCAAATCATATTCCCACCAGACCCCCAATGGAGCAGCTCATGAGTGGGAAGAGAAGATTTAATGCCTCGACAGAGAAAGAACTTGGCAAGGAGAAGCAACAAGGAAAAGCAATAATGGGCCAATTCGCCCCCTTTTGTAAATTTTGATTCCCACTTTTGTAAATAGCATAGGCTAGAGTAGGTGTATGGTCTCCAAGATGATGAGCAGCAGCGTGAAAGCCTCCTCCCATTCTCCCACCTTCACTCCCAATCCCAAACCTTGGCCTAGCATCCATTCAAAAAAAAAAAAAAAACTCTCAAAGAATTAAGAACTGAAGTCACTAAAAGCTTTAACAAAACAAACAAGAAGAAAAGAACATTGTTAAGTGCCTTGCATCAACGCCGAAACAGGCTGATGAGCTCAGATTTAATCCTATCTTTCTTTTCAAAAACAAAGGAACAGCCCTATTCAAACCCGAAAGAGGGTATAGGGATTCCAAAGTTAGGAAGTGATACTAGACATCTGACACTTCCCTTTCACTAAAAACAATTCAATGATTGAGCTCATCGACCATGTCGATAGGAATGCAAGGTGCAAAAATAAGGTTCTTTTTCTTCTTTGCCGTTCATCCCCTAAGGTGACTCCGGCAAAGAGGGGCAGCTGTTAGCACCTCATTTTTGCACCCAAAAAAAATGAAGGAAATGAAAATTTCAATTAAAAAAGTCAAACCTTGAGGGGGCCAAAAATTGACTTTTGATTCAAGTAAATTTGGCCATCAAACTTGATCTCATTGAAAAGAGTATTTCAACACGGTTCCAACGCAATTGAATTTGTTGGAATCGGAGTCCAAATGAGAAAATTATGAGTTGGTCAAACTTTTGGGGAGCAAAAAGTTGACCCCAATTCAGCTGCCAAACTTGATCCCAATGGATAGGTGGTTCCGAGCCGGTTCCAACGACGCTAAGTTTGCTGAAATCGGACACCGGACGAAGAAGTTATGAGCAGTTGAAGTTTTAGAAAAACTGCCCATGTGGGAAAAAGGCAGCAAAAAATGGAATAAACCAATAAAATAAATGTGTTTAATAATATTTTAATAAAGAGAATCTTGCTTTTTAATAAAATAATCGGAAAAATCAAATAAAAATCTTGCAAAAAACCAAATTGAATAAAGGTTTGAAATCCAGACATTTTAAAAACGTGTTGGACCGTATTTCAATTACGGGCAGAGCATGCCCGTATTTGAAATACGGGCAAGCTTCTGGAAGAAGACATGCGTCACTGTACGGCGGGACACGCGTCCCGTACGGCCGATTTCGTGAGATTTGGAAATGTGCGTTTTTCGCCCGTATTTGAATTACGGGTAAAGCACGCCCGTACGTGAAGTACGGGCAAGGCACACCCGTACTTTAAATACGGGCACGCCCCTTTTTGCCCATAAATAGAGAGGCCCCCCCTCATTTCAACAAGCCTTCCCCCTAGCCTCCCTACTCTCCCTCTCCTGTTAACCACGGCAAACCTCTGCCCAATTGCCACCACCCCCACACTTAAACCCGTTTAATACCCAAAATGCCCTTGTCATCCCAAAACCCTGTCTAAAAACCCCAAATGCCTCTTTTTGAACCCAATCTCCTACCAAACCCCTCTCAAAAATCAACATAGAAAATTTGGAGGACGCGGAAGCGCTGCCAACTTATCTGGAGAACCACAACGAATCAAGAAGGTATTTGTATGGTAAAAAGCTCTTTTAGTTATTTCATTTTATGTTAATACAAATCTTTCTTTCATCTCTTAGTTTCTTTATATTGTACTAACCTGTTCATTGAAGTTTTGCATGGTTAAGGGATGTCTCATGCATCCCTACAAAGAAAAGAAGGAGAATAAGTCCATAAAAAGCAAGAGATGTGCTAATAAAATGATTAAATGATATGTAATTTTGAAAGGGATTTGCCCTCTTTGAACAAAACCAATATATCTCTACCCAATTCCCCTACTTATGTCCTGCTAAGCATCATATAGTATGCTGGAAAAAGATGGGAACAATAGAAAAAGAGTGAAGACTTTCAGCTCATTATCAAATACTTCAAAAGAAGGGTGTTTGAGGCAAATAAAGCAAATGCATTGCTACAAAAGAGGTTGAAGACTCCAACAGGTGTTGCAGAAAGCTCCAAAGAGGCCACGGAACAGATCCCAAGAAGAACCGGCACCAAAAATGCAAAGCTGGATGTGCCCGTAAACTCAGAACGGTTTGGGCAGGACCGTGTTTGCTTCACGGGCAGCCCAAACCGGATTTTATTCACGGGCAAGGGAAGCCCGTATAACAAACACGGGCCAGTGTAAATGTAATTTAAAAAACCTAATTTTCGGCCCGGTTGGACTTGACCCAGCCTGAACCGGCTTGAACTGATCTCATATACACTTTGGGCTATTCTTAGCCCATTTGAGGACTTTGGGCCTAGATGGGCCCAACAAGACCACCTTGGGCCCACATTTGGACTGGCCTATACCAGGCCTGTTTTCAATAAACAGGCCCAGGTCACTTGATCTTCGGCTAATGGGCCAATTCCAAGCCCACTAAGCCCATTGCATATGTAAATAATTTACTAAATAAACCAAAAGGGGGTTACCCAATAACCCTTCTGGGCCTAAGGCCGAACCATGGCAGCCCACGGGTCTTCCAACGGGACCCGAGTCCGACCCATTTCACTTAGATAAATAAAAAAGATAAAATCCAAATAAAAGGAACCCACTCCTTCAGAGGGTCCCACCAGACCAAATAAGGCAGCATGCTGGTCGAGGAAGGGTGAACTTGACTCAAAAACCAGGGAGACTCGAGGGACCAGGCGAATCAACAGGGCGGGCCGGGGTGTCTTAGGGCTTCGCCGGACGTAACCGAGGACTTAGCTAGAACTCTGAAAAGCTGCAGACCAGACTTAGACCCGGATAGGGCAAACACCGTGTCTGCCTGCACCTCTCAGGCAGTGGCGACTCCGAAAGTCCCAGGGCACGCACTGAAAGTGCGCCCCGTGTGCGATCTAAGTCAGGTTTAGGTGCGCACAACATGTTAAATTCGAACTATTTTTTTTAAGTACATTTAATATTTTCTCTTTATTGACCCTTATGGATCCATCTTTTAAAAAAAAAAAAGACCAAATCAAAATCTTGTTAAAAAAAGATATTAAATTGAACTTTTTTATTATTTTCTTTTACATGTAATGTCTTGCTAATAATGATCAAAAGAAATGCTCCAACTCTACACTTATAAGCCAATGGATTAGATTTAAAATTCCATAACCTTCCTTTCATTGATCCCTACTTCACTTTGGTTCTCTGCACCTTGTTTTAAACATGTTGGGAATGGGTTGAAATATGACACAGGCCATTTATAACATGAGGGGTTTTGGAAATTTTGTAGCTTTATGGGAGAAAACCCATTAACTTGCCAGCTGAAAATGGGTATAGGATGGGGTATTTTAATTATGACATAGACTAGACTTGAATCCATTTATTGCAGCCTCTATTTTTATTTTTATTTTTCTCTTTAAATCCCTATTACTTGAAAAGTTCCTTTTTCCTTTCTATAAACTCTTTACTAGAACTAACTCCAATGATAAAATCTTACCATAGGGATTCTTAACAACAATCAATCTCATATAATGATGTGTGACAAATTGATTAGACATATGAACTAGAGGGGCAAAGTTATTATCAATATAATATATAATATATATACGTAGAGGGTCATATGTTAGATGGATGATATTTCCAAATCATCCCTTTAAATAACCCAACTCATATGTTTAAAAAAAAAAAATCTAACAAGAGGCCATTTGGTAATGTTTTTAAAAAAAAAAAACTGTTTGAAAACTAAAAAACATTTCAAATTGTTTTTCAGTTTTTGAAAATAAGTGACAAGAAACCCGTTTGGTAACAATAATTGTTTTTGGGGTTTTTAAAAACAGGTGACAAGAAACCCGTTTGGTAACAAATCAATGATATAGGGTCACTAATCAATTTTCATGACTTAATATTAGTTGGAGCATTAGCTGTTTAATTTGCTGTAACCAATGGTGAAATATGTGGACACGAGCTCATGCATACACATCTATCGTTGGACCACCAGATCTTATATGGAGTAGCTCCGACTGATATGCTTCCATTTTTCATTGATAGTAAAACCCATCATTTACGGCGTCAATCACAAAACGCCGCGTCGATAAGACACGAGACCTTCGTTCATGTTTACGCTGCTGAACCAATACGAACTGTAAACCAATTTCCAAATAGAGTAAACAAAATATTGCGGTGAGATCAAAACAATTTTTCTAAGAAGCATGCTTAGTGTGCTAAATTTGCAAGAGTGCAAGCCACTAATGGAGTACAACCTTAAATAAAAAAATAAAAAAAAACCGAGCGTTTGGCCACAAAATAGAGCAAATCAAAGCCACGACAAAAAAAGTAAAATTTCTGCTCCCCTCCCTACTTCAGTCTGCCTCACTTTCTTCATCATCGTCATCCTCGTCTTCATCCTCTTCACCCTCGTTACGGTGCAGTTGAAGTTGCGACACTGCTCCCTGTAACTCTGAAAGCTACCGGCTTTGCGTCTCTTGGGTAGATCGGATCAGCGCCAGTTCTACACGCGATTGTTGCTGGACTTCATAAATCCTTGACAAATAATCCATAACGGCAGGTGGATCAAATGAAGGAGCAGCCGAAGATGAACCAGAATGGGAGGTTCTAGCCTGGGAAGATGATTGACGACGTGGACGAAGAGCACTAGCCCAAGTAGCAGCATTAGTATGCGCAACACTTTGTGCTACGGTTGTGGGCTCAATAGGCGGTGGAAGCACTAGAGGTAGCTCAATATCTGGGATTACTACGCCAAGTCCTTGCATGAGTCGGGTAATGAGGCAAGGATATATAAGTTTTCGCTTCCGTTTGATCTTAATTACAATGTGTAGCATGAAACGAACCATTTGGGAAGGAAGGTCTATTGAATGACCTTGGAGTAATGCATAAAAGAAGCTAAGTCTTTCTAGTGGGAGGGTATGTAAATGCCCCACTGGGCATATGTTGGTGCTCATAATCCGAAGAACAACCGACCGATGAGTTGGAATATTATCAACCACTAGATGTGTTCCATGGAAAGGGTTAGTACTGTTGCACACAAAAGATGCCATATGAGTAGGTGAAGGGGTGTGGGTCTCACGGTAAGGATATCGAGGCTCAAGCTGGGTATCCCTAATATCTGAGAGATGACATCAGGGGTGATGGAAATTGTTTGACTGCGAAAAGTCACTTGGAATTTGGGAGGGGTAAGGGACCAACCACACATGTTTGCATAGAACTCTCGAATAAGGATGGCTTGGGGTGCAGGAAGATTTTTTAGCAAAGGTTCCCAACCCCTAGAAGTAAAAACCGAAGTAATCTCGGGATCAAGCTCGTTGATTATTACCTCCCGCTTTAACAGGAGACTCCGGTTGTGCAGGTATTGACGGAAACTCTTTTGCGCATGACAGTCAAGAAATATTTCTGTATCTACCTCATTAGGTTGTATGTTAGACGTAGACCCTCGGGTGCGTCTTTTAGGCATCTGCATTAACAATATAGTATTAGATCTTGATGAAAAGAAAGGTTGAGATGCACATATTCAAGAAATGGAAGAAGGAGAAAGGAAATATAACAAAAATAAAATAAAAAAGATGAAATCGGTTCAAATATATATATATATATATATATTTTCTTTCTTATTCCTTTGATTACAATCGTTATTTTTTACCGGCATCCAAAGTTGCATTGGTGAGTATTGTGCTTAGGTGTTTCTGTTTTAAAAAATTTCAGAGGAAAAATGACAAGAGTCGTCTTCTTCAACGTATAATCCATCGTAAATGAAATCCTCAAAGCATGGAATAAATATTAAAAGATACACCCCACGTACCTTGGACGAACGCAAATATGCCCTGGATCCAATCCCAAGCACAAATTAAAAAATTCCTGGCGAAACCACTGCGAATAGTGAGAGGGGTGGCGGTTTGAAGGTTGCAATAGGAGAATAGAAGGGCGCGCGCAAGTATTTAGGGTTCGTGGTTTTTTTTTTTTTAAATTTACTCCTTGACGCTTGAGCGGTAAGAAAACGCGTAGAACGCGTCACGTTCAGGTTCGCTGGGTTTTGTTAGTTTAGCCTTGACGCTCGAGCGGTCGAAAAGTGCGTAGAACGCGTCACTCTCGAGTTTTTTTCAATTTGCCTTGATGCTCGAGCGGCCGAAAAACACGAAGAACGCGTCACGTTCGGGTTTTCTGAGTTTGTGAAAGTGCGCTTGACGCTCAAGCGAGCGTAAAATGCTCCAAAAATTTTTAAAACCAATCCAAATTCGGGACCTCCCGCTCGAGCGTTTGGAAATTGTCCCGAAATCGTCACCCTTAGTATTTTTTTTTCATCTTTACGAATTGTAAGTAGGCATGGTTGGACTTGTAAGTAGGGTTCGTTGGACTTGTATGTAGGCATGGTTGGTTGGACTTGTAAGTAGGGTTTGTTGGACTTGTAAGTAGGGTTGGTTCGACTTGTAAGTGGGCATGGTTGGACTTGTAAGTAGGGTTTGTTGGACTTGTAAGTAGGCATGGTTGGACTTGTAAGTGGGCATGGTTGGACTTGTAAGTGGCATGGTTGGACTTGTAAGTGGCATGGTTGGACTTGTAAGTAGGGTTGGTTGGACTTGTAAGTCGGCATGGTTGGTTGGACTTGTAAGTAGGGTTTGTTGGACTTGTAAGTAGGGTTGGTTGGACTTGTAAGTGGGCATGGTTGGACTTGTAAGTAGGGTTTGTTGGACTTGTAAGTAGGCATGGTTGGAATTGTAAGTAGGGTTTGTTGGACTTGTAAGTAGGGTTGGTTGGACTTGTAAGTGGGCATGGTTGGACTTGTAAGTAGGGTTTGTTGGACTTGTAAGTAGGGTTGGTTGGACTAGTAAGTGGGCATGGTTGGACTTGTAAGTAGGGTTGGTTGGACTTGTGGGACTTGTAACATGACAGTGCTTCATCCTGTTCTCCCTACAATGGTGGTTTTGCTTTGTAATGATAATTTTGATTACCAAAAAATTATATAGGAAAAAAATGGGGATAGAATGAAAATTATATAACCTAAAATTATGTACAAATATTGTAATTTTAAAATTGTTTTCCTCTCACAGATAGAGACCGAAATTTACAACCATCTTCACTCGTTAGCAAAATAAATTTACAAACAATTTAATGTACAAGTTTTCTATACACAATCTTCCGTTGTACTTGGATGTTTAAGATGGCCTTTAGCTTCTTCACCTTGCTATCAAGCCAGGAATGCTGGAGTTGTGAATCATACCTATAAACAATGCAATCATAAGTTTATGTACGCACCTGAATGTTATTAGTTTCAAATAACCTTGTTATTGAACATGTGACAGGTAGGTTTTACCTCTTAGGCTTCTTCACCTTCACTAGTCTTCGCTTCATTTGTGTTTGCTGCCTTAGAAAGAACGATGTCCCGCACTTGGTTTGAAGGGTGCTTAATGAGGTCAACAAGGAACTTATCCCTAAAGTGTGCGATATAACTCTGAATTCATAGAAGACGTACTTGTGTGTTACTAGCGACGTACTTGATAACTATAATCATAAAAAAACATTTAAGTTATATGTGCACCTGATTAAATTCTTGAGACAAGGTGCTGCCATCCCATACCTCCATGAATTTCATCATGAAGACACCACAATCAGACCTGACAGTATATAATCACATCACATAACTTGTAAGAAGCTAACATATGTATGAAGCGAAACAAACCTAACGGCTTACCCGTTGGTTTGGTGTGGGACCTTAACCCGCCGCAACTCCCACAGTAGAAGTGGAAATTCATCACCACCTCCGAAGTCACGTAAGATCTTATCCAACATCTGGATCTACAAGTGACGAAGCGAGTGTCAATATGATAAGTGTTGTAAATGGTATAAGAAAATTTCATTAATATAAAAATTACCTGTGTTTCAATTATGGATTGATGTCCTGCACGACGCCCCCCATCCATTGAGTCAAGCACATCCACTCTCCGCTCTTTTAGGTTTAAAACTAAAAGAAACCAATGATTGCGCAAATACATGGGAACAAAAATCTACATACAAGTAAGACACCCTTATAAGTAAAAAACCGATTACAGACTGCTAAGTAAGGATAAAAGCATAAAAAATCTGAAACTAATCACTTGTGAAGGTGGCACATTGCATCCCAAGGAACTTACAAGATTGCATGCAACCACAGAATACCCTAGTCGCCCTAGATCGAAGTAAGGATGCAAGGATTCGGTGGAACCACGATCAATTTTCATTATCCACTCCTACATAATATATGAAAGGAAATTTTATTCATTAGTCTAGCCTTGAACAACAACATTTGTACAATCATAATGACTACTAGTGCTATCACAAAATGTCCTTACACAAATATATGTGGGACAATAATGTTGGCTAACTTTGCGGCTAGTCGACAATTGTTGGTTCTTCATAAGACATGCTCCAAAAGCATTGATAGCCTATAAAAAAATACCATGAGCGATGACATGTACAATTGAACAACCAATATATTATTCACAAGATAGGCTTTGCATACCACACTATTAACATGTTTGTTGTCTAACAAACATGCCAATTCAGATGCCGACGCAAAGATGGAATCAAATTTGAATATAATTTCACTGAAAAAAACAAGCAGGAATTATTCACTACGGATTATAATACATAAATAACATTTACAAGTTAGTTTAGAAATATTATCTTACTCAGAATGCTTGTTTCCGCGAATGTATTGTAGGATTGAGCTTCCTTCTGGGCCCAATCGAGGACGCAAGCGATGGCCAATATATGGAGTGCGACAATGTTTCCCACGCATCTTCTTGCGTGACCCTCTTCGAGGTTTGGTTACCTCGGTCCCAGTGCTGCTTCGAGACGGAACTGTCGCCACCTCATCCTCTTGCATTTTATCTTTCTGTACCTCCACAAACACCGCTGTGTCAAGAGCGGTGGTATCATCACCGCTCTCGTGGGTGCTATGATGGGAGGGTGCCATCATTGCTTCATCAGGAACATCGGGCATGGAACAGTCGAGAGTATCCATATGAGCAGGGCTCTCACATCGCACGTGGATATCGAAGGGGTCCTCAGTTTCCCTTGACTTCACATGATTTAGCATCTCGCTATACGTGTCCAACATCCTCGTGAGATGACCTTGAATAACCTGGAATACACAACACCCAATCATAAAACATGCGGAGGTGTTCGTAATAAGAAAACTAATACAAAAAAACCCAATCTTACAGGATCTGGATCTCCACGAAATTGCCGAAGATCAATGAAATTTAATTCATGGGCTTCGCCTGATGCCTCATCTTCGACACAGCTGTCAACACGATGCTCAAGCACCTACAATATTTAACATGTATATTAGTGAGTACATAGAAATGTTGCGTTATTTGCAAAATTGACAACAAAACCTACAATAATCAGTTCAACTCAAATATATATATGTATACCTTCCCGTGTCCATAACCACCGAGCGCCATTTCATCTTTCTCCCTTTGGAAAAGCAATGCATCCGTCCACGCAGCCATACGTGGAGTGGTAGGAGGTGTTGCTTGACCAATGATCATCCGATCGTAATACAAATACTAAGCAACAATCGAATTATCATTAGACGCACTATAATTATCATAAGCTAGGGTAAAGAAGCCAATGCATCTTTTAAATACTATATATACTTGTAAAAATAATAAGCAGCCATTGACGGATTTCCGTTTGCCCTGTTGAAACTTGGCTACGTGATGCATCAATGTGTCTAAAAGGTACTTCCCCCAGTTGTAACCTCCTATCCTCTCTACCTCGACCAGCAAGGGAAGATAGGATGCACTCACATCAATCATTGAAGATGGACTTACTAAGGTCGTCAACAAATATAATACAAAAGAACGAATCCACTCATGATCGTTCTCTGGGATCTTCAAGCTCTTCTCAACATTCTCAATAGGGATGCTTCCATTGCGTACCCCGTAAAATCTATGCAACTCTGTCATATCGGGGATTTCTGATTTAGATGTATCAACATCTATCCCCTCTATGGGTAACCCAATTATAGTCTTCACGTCGTGTGTGTCAAAGAAAATATTCTGGGACCCAACTTTGATACATCTCTTCTTAGTATCTACATTCGGAAGAATCCAATGACAGAGTCGCCGATAAAGCTTCGACGCGTGTAAATTCAGTAGGCAGTGAAAGTCACTATCTCTGAGGCACTGCTCCTGAGAAGCGGTGAATGAAAGACCATGCATAAACGTAATGAAACGTCCAGGTGAACAACGTGTCTTTATCTTAGCCTACAAAAAATAAAGGTAAAATGAAAGAATATATCAGTCTCAACTAATTATCCACAATAATTCCAATTATAGATAAGAAATTTTACGAACCTGTTGTTTTTTTCGCGGCCCTTGTTGTGGGATAGCTGTGAGACATGGGAAAAATCACCGGGATGATTCCCCCTCCGTCAACACACGGGCTCAACTTGAATATGGGAGAGTCACCACCATTCAGATTTTTGAGGTGTGAATGGACACCAAAAGATTCAAAAATAATCAAAAAGAGCTAAAAGGCAAATTCTAGAGTAAAAATAACTTTACTTGAAAATCAAATCCAGATATGGGTAAGGGGATTAGATTATGAATGGGGGAAGGTGTTAGGCACCCCCATTCACCCACACAAGGTGGTTGCCAAGTGTTGTTCATGCTAAAAAAATAAGAAAGCTTCCTAAAATCATTAAAAACCTTGAAAAAGGACAAATGTATGATATCTTCACATGAAAATCCAAATGAATTCCAGATCCTCTTTTATGTCAATATCATTTCTGGAATATCACCAAAAGATGGAAATCAAAGCAAAAGTTGCACAAAACCAAGTTGAGTTAAATCCGGAAAATTCGGTAAAAGCAAGAACCATTTGTCTTGAAATCATTCAAATCCAATTTAAATTAAATCAAACCAAATCCATTTGAAAGATTATGGTAAATAAGAGACTCATGCAAAATTCCAATTAAATCCGGTTGAAATACTAGGAGTTATGCTTCTTTTAAAAGTGCTGTTGAAGATAGTAACAAAGTGGCAAGTGGGCAAGTTTGGAAAATTATCTAGAAAAATCGGCTACATATAAATTCATGAAATTTAGTGTGAATGAAGTATGTATGGACATATTTCAAATGAAACTAGCCCCATACAAAAAATCATTCGGATGTGCCTTGGGTGGTTTCCCGAACAGGCCCCGAAGATCACAGATTTACCCAGAAAAGTGCTGTTGAGCAGTTTTGAGTAAATCTGTTACCCATGACACAAATGGGGTCAAACAATTATGAAACCAACTGGATTTGAAACTAGACTTCCAACGGAAAACTCAGAAACAAGAATCACTCGAATCAGAATTAAAACGAACACATGGCGCCTAGTCGAAGTGATAGGTTCCGTATTCAGACCTGAACTGACCTATCAACTTCGACAGAGAGGTGTCAAAACTCCGCCTGATAGAAATTAATGAAATTTTACAGACATAAACGAGACAGCCTCACCTTTCCCATGGCTCTAGAATCACTCCAAAATTCATCCGGACAATGAAGTTCCGAGTGTCCGAAGTTGGGGTACAGTTGCTGTCAAGTTAAGCCCTTTTTGAAGAAAATCAACTCAAAACAGTGATAAGAGGTGTGTGATCCGTGCAAGACAAATCAAAACCATTTTGAAAAGTTATTAAAGAACCTCTAGGAAGAAATGGGGCACAAGCTTGGCTCACCATTCTCTCCAATTGGAGAGAATATGCCAAAAAGACCCCATATTGAGCAAAAGTGCCCAAAAACCGAGAGGTTAGACCTAGAGGCCTTCAAAACTTAACAAAACTTGCTTGAAATTTTTTTTTAAATCAATAGGAAATATCCCAAAATTGTTTAGGGCTATTTATCCCAGATCTACCGCAATGACGGCAATAGATCTAAAATACAAGCCAAATCCGACAAAACAATTGCAATATGTGCATGTGTATAAAAATCCATTCAAGAACAATATAACAGCATATAGCATGCATTCATATCAATCAAGTGGGGGTTCTAAAACAACCTAGGGTTCCGTTCCATTATCGTTTCCCTTAGTTCTCTTTCCCCGTTAAACATGGTTCTTCAAGATAATCTTGGGGTACTTTGAATATGAAACGGTTTTCATAGATTCAAAAGGCTTATTCAAATAGGTTCTAATACTAGGATCAATCCCCAGTCTCGTTTCCCCTAGATCCCGCCTTCACGTTTTACGGCTAGGGGGAGTCTCGAGGTACTTTGAGTAGGAGAAGGGTTTTCATACACATAGAAGAGGCCTTATTCTACAGAAAGGTAAAAGAAGAGATCTAGATCTAGAATATAAAAACAGAAAAATAAAGAGAGGTTTGAGGCTTACCTGGGCTTCTGGAAGCAAGACTGCAGCGGTTCCCCTTTTCACTTGGAGCTTCTTTGATCTCCAATTTCTTGGCAAAAGTTCTTGGCAAGAGTTAATGGCCATTTGCTTAAGGAGGTGCCTCCTATTTATAGGCAAAGGCTAGGGTTAGGGTTGGTGTGATGGTAGACACAAACTAATGTCTAGAGCCCATCAACCTTAACCCTAAGGCTATTTCCGAGATTTCCACTCTTTTAATGAAGGATATGATGGTAAAAAGTGAAAACTCTCGGAAAACCCTAATTTGAAACAAAAATCATGTATCCAACATATCAGGTCGGATACACAAGCATCTATATGTATCCAACATATGATGTCGGATACATTGAGGTTTGCTTGTATCCGACAACTTATGTCGGATACAAAGGGATATGCTTGTATCCGACCTGAGTTGTCGGATACAAGGAAAAATGCTTATTTTCTCAAATTTTGTGTTGGTTTCAAAGGAGATAATGATTTTTGCCAATTATTCTTCATTTTTACTATGCAATTTGGGGTGTCTACAATAGCCCTCTTGTATTCGTCCCACTCAAGCCGTAACGCTCGCTTAAATTCTTCTTTCTCAGCTTGATTCATGGACCTCCATGCTCCAGCAGCATCCGCAAATAACTGAAATGCAATAACTAAATAGATAAATTCATTTGCATAGGATCGACGAAGTGCAAAATAAATAAAATTAATGATGTTCCTTAACTGGTACCATTGATAATGCCTACCTGCTGCTTCGTCGGGATTTGTTCACCTTCAATACGATTCTTTATTCTTTCGTTTACATAATATTCCCTGAAAGAACAAAAGGAAAATCATGGCCAATAATATATTAAGAATTACAAGGATGCAAAAGGAATTAAAATAACCGTCATCTTGACAACCATACCCAAACTTATACAAAGAGAATGATCCAAAATATTGGATTGCTTCCATGCTTACTTGTAGAACAAAACAATAAATAAGTGAAGGAAACTTTACCTGAAGTGTAGCCAACTGTTGCGCGGCTGTTTTTGTCCTGTTGATGATGATCCAACAGTTTCCATTGTAGTAATCAAACTTTTCCTGCACATTAACAGAGGTAATTTCACAATGTCAATTTCCAGCTTCAAGCAAAAAACTCTCATTAAAGCCAACAACATCACGTAAGCGAGGAATTTTAAAATAAAGACAAAACTCTCATTAAAAGGCTTTGTATTTACAACCCTTTAGGATAGGGTTTACATGGGGTTATATCAATCAATCCACTTTACCAAATTGGGAAGGAGAAAGTCCAAACTAGTGGACCATTTTGTTATATAAAACTCCACTAATTAAATGTAAAAAAAATAATCTATTCTTTCAATTGAAACAAACGAAACCATTTTAATACAAACGATTTGCATCTATTTTTCCTTCCATTTCAACTGTAAAAATCTTAATAGTACTTAACAAGGTAGATAACAAAATTGGTCATTCGAGCCAATTGAGCAACATCCAACTGCTAAGATGTTGGGTGAGATTTATTCATCTCCTCTGTTGGAAATTACAAATCCAGCGTATGATTATTGAATTTATGCATATCAACATCTAGCGTATGATTATTGAAAACTAAAGATGTTAGAATTCAAATATTTTAATGCAAAAAAAGAAAAAAATAAGAAAAAGAAAAACAATTGAAGAACTTAACAAAAATTCACTGTAAAAATTCAATGTAGGAACCAGGCTTTGCATTCTGTACTGTGGCATCACAAGGTTTAAAATGCCATCTCATCACTTTGACAATAGCCGTAGAGAATAAACTATTTCACTGAGAAGAATGTCTCTACAGTGTGCTTTGACATCATTTCCAGTATGTGTTTTGATTTGTTTTGAGCCTAACAAGGCTTTTTAAATAGGTATTTTCCTAGACGATAGAATTTCTCATCATCTAATTAATAAATTTATTGTTCCTTAGAAATTAATATGTATCTATTCAATTAGGTGTCGTCCTCTTTAGTTCACACGTTGACCCCCTAGCCCATTGACCCATTTGACTCTTTCAAACCTTAGGTCAATGTGCCAAAATTGAATCCTCTATTATCATCAAATCCCATAACATGGCCTCCACACCTTAAGGACCACCAATATGCCACTCCCCTAGAAAAAGAGGTCTCTTATGGGACAGATATCTTTTCAATAAGTATAATATGTTTCAACGAAAAAAGAAAAAAAAAAAAAGAAAACCATAAGAAAGCAAAAGAGCAAGGTCTCAGTTGGGACAAAAAGATATCCTCTTTGATTGGGGTCTCAAAGTCTATCTAGCAAAAATATTGACCGTTAATGTGTGAAACTTGGAAAAATCATAGGAATGCAAGATATTGGACTTTCATGATCAAAATTTTGGATTTTTACAATGCTTTATTAGAGCAAAATTTATACACTTTTTAATTTGAAAATATCTGGGCATAGGAACCTTGACAAGGTGGTTACCTAACTCTATTCCGCCAGTTTCCCTATTTTCATTTATTTTTTTCCTGGAGTGTTTTAGGATATTTAATCAATTCAAATACAATACTTCTATGTTCTTCTAGAGGATTTGAAGTAATTCATATGTTATGGAGACCTAGATCTTAGGGAGGATCATTGAGGTTGGGCATTTTTAAAATATTGACTTACCAAAGATGATCACATGCTAATGTGGGTGACAGTCATGGCAATAAATATGGATGGTGATATAACTTCTGATGGCGTTGAAGTTTGTTGTTCAGGATATATTTTATTTATATTGAAATTTTAGTTGGAGCAGGAATCTGATCACGAGCAATGAGAATTGCATGCTTGTCTTTTTTCCTTTTATATCAAATGGCATTGCATGCAAGGAGTTACATTTCTGATTTCACCAGCATATCATCGGCAACATCCATTTAGGGGAAAAAACGATTTGAAAATAAAAAATCAATTGCAAACGTACCAGTTAATTCGTATTTCTCCAAAAACCTCTGACTTTTGTGCCTTTCATTTGTTGGAGAGGAAGAAGGTAAACCAAGAAATATGCAACCGTTGTTTCTCGTTCGTTGGAGAGAATGCACGTAAACCAATAAGTTTGGTGCCCTTCGTTCGTTGGAGAGGAACGAGATAAACCAAGAAGGTTGCAAATGTTGAAGAGGAAGGTGGTTTTGTAAACGTTGAAGGATTTTTTGAAAATCCTCTACCTCTCGCACTCGTTGGAACAGGTATTTGAAAATCCTCTGCCGCTCGCGCTCATCGGAACAGGTATTTGGGCATTGGTCGACTTTGTTTGAATAGGTAGAGGAATGCTTACGGGCGAACCCCAGTCTAATGCCTCTTTGGTCTAGTGGTTGAGACAGTCGAAAACTAACGGGTTTCGGCCGAAAACGAAAACTAATGGGCGATTACGTTAGTTGCCGTTCACTGAGGAGAGAGATAGAGGGGGACGCGTGTCGCGCTATCGTCGTTTGAATGACCATTCGAACGACGATCTGGAAGAGAGGATGCGGACTGACTCGGAAATGCTACTTTAGTTTCATTTTGCATGGCTGCTTCACAGCATATGCATCAATTAGCGTTTAGAAATAATTTTTATAAGATCAGTTTCATAAAAAGATTTCCCTGAATGCCAAACAAATGTTGCTCCATGCTGATTTGTTTGACTGTACATGGTCTTAACAGAGGCAGCAAAAGCTAAAAAATGTCTTAAATAGAAGTTCATATACAAACAATTACCATAGGAAATCCATTTATATAAATAAGATCATGATGACAATGAAAACTCTGAGCTCCTCAGGATGCAGGATATTCACAGCAGATATTCTATCAATTGAAGCATTTCTCATGTCAGGTGGGAGGAGGCTCTAGACCACCCACATTGTCAATCTTGGCTGTACGTACCTTTCAAACGAATTTTTCTTTTGACTTTGCAAATCTTGTCATTTCCTTCAAGAAAATTCACTAGTCATTCTTGAAGTTCCTCAATTGTCTCCGCATTTGGCTCCACCAACCTATCCTCGCGTCCATTCTCAACAAGTGAATGTCGGAAAGTGATACATACGTTTTGAACTCCTGTTTCAATTGTTCCCATTGGTGTCATCCTTTTTTAGTTTCAGATGTTCTCCTTTGGATAACTCAGTGTATTCTTCTCGTTGCTAACTCTGTTTGGTTCTCATTAGGATAGTTATAATTCTCTAATTCATTAAAAAAAGAAGTTTTTATTCACCTGGGTCTTAGTTATGCTATGATTAGTTGGGTTCCACTGTATTTCTTTATAACTTCATGGAAAATTTCAATTTCGAAGGCTGGATATCCGATAGGAAGATGGATTCGGCTGAAGCAACTCCACTTATAAGAAATCTACTGTGTGGCCATCTATGGAAGATCTAGGAAGGTATTCATTGCTTGTAACTTGTTCACGGGAAACCTGTGGCCTGCCTATTCGTCAGTAGTCAACTTGTGCAAAGTAATTACAAATGGGAAATTTTATACGAAAACATTTCTTGGACTCCAACAATGCAAGGGACCTGTAGACATCGAAAAATCTTTTGCATGTGGAAAAAGATTTTGATAAAATTCAGGAGTGAGCAATTCAACTGGACATATATTAGCCACCTCAGATAATGTTAACAGATTCAACCATGATATATCAAAGCATACAAACATGAATCAAGAAAAAGGACAAACAAAAAAAATGGAGAAGCTAATTATAAGTCCTAATACTGTGAATTAACAGATACAACTGAAGGGAGTAGACCATCTCCAAAATTTAATTACCAGTCCACATAATTAGATTGGCCAAGAATGGATGTCCATGGACAATTAAATAGATTTGCAGAACAGAGAGGAATCATTGAATATCTCCTTTGTCCCACCGATACAAAATACTGAAAATTATTCTGCACTTTCCCTGAAGTCAACTCATCCTCAACGCATATGAGCAACTCATGAAGAAAAATCACCTGAGGCAAGTCAGTTAAATAATAACATCACCACCAAACAAAAATTACCACAATCAAATTATGATCTCCAGAAGAAAATTACTTTTTTAATGCAACAAATACAGTTACAAATCAGTCTGGCACAAAAGAGCAAGTTCAAAGAACAAGGTTATCCACATGTTAATAAAAGCACTCTATTCAGCCACCAGTACATCACTTTGATATGAAAGAATTATATTCCAGCCACATATTTCCAATTTTGAAAGGAGACAACTTCCTAAACTCATCACTCTATTCAGACAAGATAGTAATATGATCTGAGAAAGATCTTGACATGAGAAACCCCAAATCAATCTCAGACACTCCAGCTCATAAAACAAAAAAGAACCTTTTGCCTTATTAGGGCCACGCATGCTTGTAAATAGGCAACTCCCACGCCCATAAGTGCTTCAGCATTACAGAAACCAAAAGCTCTTCGCAAAGTTGTCCTCCTTCACAAACTTTGATTTCTTTTTAAGTTCACAGCCATACAACCCAGCACACCCTTTCTGGCCCTAAAACATTTCACATCAAATCGTTCCACCTTAGTTTCCTGCAGAAGAGTAATTCCAGCTACAAAAAAATTCTGCCCTTGTGGAACAGTTAGTCGCCCTTCAGTCCAGGCCAATTATATTCCATGAGACCACATATGAACTTCACCAATTAATATATAACAGCCCTTTCCCATTCTTCTTCCATTAATTCTTGAGCTTTTCTCACCTAGAACTCATTTTAGATCATATTTCAAAAAAAAAAAAAAAAACTGCCCTCCTATATGTTTATTCCTTTCCAATGAGCAGAAAATCTGGATGTGATTTGCATCAAAATGTTTTGGATAAAAAAAACTTTCTCCCAGCCCATTAAGACACTAAAGAAGCACAGAAGCAAGCTTAACCCAAAGTAGCACATGTATGCACATCTAGAAAGATGCACAAAATACAGATACATCCAAATAGGAAATCTGCCAGAAAAAGCACATTAACATTGAACAAATAAAATGATCATAAAGATGCATCCATGACTAAAGAAAACTGCCAGCAAAACAATTTTCAGATATAAATTCATAAATTATTTCTATATCAACTTTGAAGGATGTCTAAGAAACGTTCAAGAATCCAAACAGCACTACAAAAAAGTCGACTTTTACCTGCGGTAGAGTCCCGCCGGTAAAAGTCAAATTACTGCCGCTGAAAGCTTTAACGGCGGTAAACCCTCCCGCCACTTAATACGGAGCCGCTAAACTAATTGGCGACGCCCCCAACGGCATTAGAAAGATTACCGCCGGTAATTTGGAGAAATAGCCGACGGGGATTTAACGGCAGTAATTACCGCCATTAAAAACAATTTTACCGGCAGTAATTCCCGCCGCGAAAATACTCACGTGCTTCCATAGGCCTTTAGCGGCGGTACGTACCGCCGCTAATACTTTATATAGTAAATACGATTCTGGTTTGTAGCGGCGGTAATTACTACCGCTAAAAGCCTTTACCTGCATATACAAAAATTATAATTAGTGCCATGAAAATCCTGTAAAATCCTGTAAAATACCTCATTTCGTAGCAAATTTTATAACAAATAAAGCATAAGAATTACAAAAAAGAAAGTGAATTAAAAGAGATTCTAATAAAATTAAAGTACTCCAAACATTCATGTCATATAAATTAAACTAAATAACAGTAAATTGATGGTTTCCATTAACAAGTGGTATTGCAACTCGTATCAATTTAATAGCCCTGCATGAAAATAGCAATAAATCATGTGTTAGTAAAATTATAAGTAGACAAATCAATTTAGCCAAAATAGATATATATATATATAGAACCGAAGCTATCTTGTGTTACTCACCTCAAATAATAAGAATGCATGCCTAGCTAAAATCCCAAGGAGGACTATCATTTGCAGAAGTTTCGCCAGGAGACTATAACTTGTAACAAAGATCATTAAGTGTGGTATTTAAATATAAAGATGATATGAATTTGTGCTATATGTATTTTTGTAAGGCATTTATATAATACATGTGTTTGACGGTTACTCATCATTAAGTTTCTAAATTCTGCAAATTCTCTGGCATGCTGTGCAACAGCTACTTCAATTGTTTGTCGTTGTCGCATCTCCTCTTCTAGCCGCTCTTCCGTACGTTGCAATTGTTCTCGCATCCTATTAAACTCATCCATATTGACATACCGAGATGACGTACTCGAGGATGCACTACCCCACAGCCTAGTGGGCATGTGGCCAAACCCATAACACCGCACCCTGCCATGTGTGTCATGCCCCATGACTTGAGTATATACATCATCTCGGGCTGTCGAATCTAGCGTGCCTTATTCCATGATAGTTCGCATTTGATCCTGAAAAAAATATTTATGCAATCATTGAGTTATTAAAATAGATGCTAATAAAGTTAATCATATGCTACAATTATACCTACAATAAGAGGAAATAACTTACTATCTTATCAGCCGCTTCATCATTGATTGGCGTGCCATCTTTTCGAGTATGCGTTCTTATAAAAGTCTCAGCACGGCCCGCCAATCCCTAATAAAAAAATATGGTGTTAATTCATCATGCATAAATCATTTAAACATCCACAAGCAGAAATTAATACAATTGACCTGATTAAAAAGATGAAGAAATATAAAAACAAAGAACACATGTGTTCTTTGTTCTACATGTACATGTAGAGATAAATAAAGAAAAAATAATAAAAATTTCGACAGCATCTCCCCTAAAAATAGAGCATTGTCCAGACCGAATTGGTCTAAAATAAAGCCATTAAACCTGAAAAACAAAAAAGAATGCAAAACGTAGCATTCATATACAATCCTCATTCACATAAACATTTAATCTTATCATACAAGAAAATAGAAAAGCTACCATACAACTTAGAAGAGATAATAAGAAAGCAATAAAATAAGATTGTACACTATGAAAACCGATCATCAAGTTGATGAGGTGACCAAATTTATAATAGTATAGCAAGACATTCATAAGTGGCCATTTGTTATACCTATTCGTTTCTGACCCTGGCAAAGCTCTTTGTCCCAGCCGTATGATTAAGGGTCTGGTTGGCACGATTAGTTTTATTCCTTGCTGACGCATTCTGCAACATATAATCATACAAAGTCAATAAACAAGGACGCAGTAGCTTTAGAAGACATATTAACTAATTAACAAATTACCTGGGCGCTTTGTGAGTTCCAGTACTCTACTATAATTGCCCATTGCTCCTCTACCACATCTGGTGGGTGATGATTTATACGTTCAGCATTTGTTTCGTATGGATCGTAATGGTTCTGCTTCAAATCGGACTTATAGTCCCTCCATTTTTTATTAATTGATTGCATGATAACATCACGTAACCTCTCTTCAACCTCAAACTTTTCCTACGGTACATAACAAATTGAAATTTAAAAGTTAATACGAATTAGCTAAATATGTGGACATTTTGAGCAATGAACTACATTAAAATTTAGATTATTTACCTTTACAAGCGACCACGCTCGGTCCTTCTCCCTATCTATGACTTCTCGCCAGCCAAAGTGATTCAGGGGTATAACACGTCCATCGCGTGCCAGTGTTCCACAAAAACTAGCCAATTTGGAGGCATTTGGTCCAATTGGCTGCCACAATTCATCTACATCAATGTTGAACTTTTCTCCAGGTCGAAGTTTTAATATATCAAGGCATCTAATAGGGCCTCTACCCCTCCTAGCTAGCCCACCCTCTGCCATCTAATAAAATACACTATATGCTGTAGAAAATAAAATCATACAAGTCAATAACAATCTGATTCATCATAAAGGGCTATTGTTTGTTAGTTAGTTTAATAAAAGAAAATAGTGTGTCGTATTCAAGACAAAAAATGAGAATGAACAGGATCACTACAATTCATTCATGGTCATCATCAGAATCCAATTCTTGTTCGTCATGAACAGGATCACTAGAAGATGCGAGCTGTTCTCTACTCGTATGAGAATGAGCATCAACTGTTGTGCCAGGTACGTCTTCCCTTACCCAACTCAACCCATCAACCTCTTCTTCATTATTTGTTACAAGTTGGGTAGCATATGGCTCGCAATCAATGGGTTGATCATCATTCGTGATCAATTCAAACAAGTCCTTGGCTTAGTCTTCACAACAACATTGCACTCTTCATCCATTGGATCCACCACAAAGAAAACTTGTTCAGCTTGAGATGCGAACACAAACGGATCATCCATGACATGTTGACCAGTATATAATAACCGTTTGAAGTTCACAAGCGTAAATCCTAACTCATCTATCTTAATGCCTCTTCCTTGTGTCATGATATCAACCCAATCTCACTTAAACAATACATGTCTAATCTGCTTTGAATATGCCAATTCGACCACATCAGTCAAATGCCCGTAAAAAGACATATAACTTGTTATTGGATTTTTATCTTTCGTACCAGCGTAGCTAGTAGTGCTTGCTTTTACCATCTATTAGTATGTTGTGAAAGAATTTACCCGTCGCTTTTGAATAAGATTACTTTCTGCAAAACATACTCTATAAATGAATCTAGCTAATAGCAAACGGTACTTATGTTAGTTTTAAAATTTATGCTTGGTTTTACCCATTTAGGAATACCAAGTACATTACTTGTTTGTCATATGATTCATATATTTCGCCATGAATTTCGGCAGCATCTCTGCGCAGTTCTTCAAATACGTAAAGTTTTTTGACGTAAAGTCAATAAAACTACGTATTTGAAGAACAAAGAGATAAAACCAAAATTATAATTAGAGATATATATAAATCACATGTCAACAAGTAACATACTTGATATCCCCAAATTGTCAATCTGACAATCCAAGATGTTACATGTGTAAATCTATGCCTTCATATTTAAATACTAGGAGTTATTGCAAACTTACTGCAAAGATGCAATATCTTCAAAGTACACAAAATATGATGGGCATAGTTACACATGTAACCTCTCAGACGGGTATTTGAATTGTTCCCACTTTTTTTATGAGATAAATAAATATAAAAACAATAACCAGGTTAACCAAAAAATAGAATAAAGAACTGCTAATCATAATATCAATGCTATTGAACAGCATTAGAACAGAAATATCACAACAAGGAACTTAAAGAGATAAATAAGGAAAAAAAATACAAATTTCGGCAGCATCTCCCCTAAAAATAGAGCATTGTCTAGACCAAATTGGTTTAAAATAATAATGGTTTAACCTGGAAACAAAAGAAGAGTCGAAATATTGCATTCATATACAATCCACAAATAGCATCCACATCCATATGATCTATGAGACATTGTTTAATGCTTTTGGTAGCTGTTCTGTAGTGCCTTTTTTTCTTTTTCTTTCTAGGTTTCTGTTTGGATTTACAAATGAAGCTGACTAGAAGGGTAGGATTGGCAGATGAGGTGTTAAGACAAAAGGATGTGCAATAATCTTCAACACTTTAAAATTTCAGAATATTGATTGTACGTAACAAGGAGTGTAGTGTGAAGTCTATCACTTTAAAATCTTCAACACTCACGATTCCGTATTTAGATCATATCCACATATCCTGAACTTCTGTTTTTATTAAATGCATTCCTTATCAAGTCTATTACTTTCTTTTCAACCAACCTATTTGTCCACTTTCTCTTCCCTACGTCCCAAATCTTGGTTTTTCTACTACCAAAGCTCATAAATCATGACTTGCAAGTACTCTCTATATTGTGAAGCATAACTAATAAAGCTCATAAATTGTGAAGCATGACTTACATCATTTCAATCAAGCCTGACCCTAACACTTAATTTATTTACCACCATCAATGCACCACTCCTATATAAAAGTCAAAAAAAGATATCTCATTACTGAGGCAATTTTCTTTTCCTTCTTAAACAGAATAAGATCCATGTAAAAGAACTGTACATATAGCATATATCACCATGAAAGGAGGGTTGAAAAGCTATACAAAATAAAGCACATACCCCAAGAACCCATGAACCTTGAAAGTAATAAAATCCATGCTTAAAAGTTCAAAGTTGTAATTCATAGAAAAGAATGAGCAAAAAAAAAAAAAAAAAACAAGTCTATTACCAATACTAACTTAAACAATTAAAGATCCATCATTCCATTTAAATAATGGTTTTTTTTCCTTCTTGAAAGTCTCATCAAGATTATCGCATGCACATGGCATGTCGAACCAAAGCTATGGCTTGCCATAGTCTAATTCATGGCATGCCGACATGCCAAATTCCTCCATTCAGCATGCAAAACTTCTGACTTTCACAGTCAGTGTTTCTGTTATTTTTGGCATGCCAAAAACCTAACTTTGGTGTGCTGAATTTCTAGTTTTACACATTCAGGACTCTCTTTTATTTTGGCATGCCAAATCCCTTTTTTCAGTGTGCCAAACTACAATTCTCAGAACTCCAAAAACATATGGAAAAAATCTCTCTTTACATTCAAACGGTTCTGAATCAATTTAAAATAAAACTAGAGTGTAAACAAACTTTTTTAGATTCAAAAACATATAATAAATAATCACTTTTTTTTTCTCAAATCTGTTCTAAATCCAACATATTTTCTTTTGATGGCCAAGCATGCAATACCATATTTTCTAACAATGAGTCACTAAGTCCGTCCTTGTCATATGTTCAAACCCTTATAAATCAGAAAATTTCAACACAAATAAGGGATTTGGCGAGCACTTACCTGCGAACGGCGACTTGGCGAAGGAGAACGGTGACGGCAGCAGCTTCGCGACGGCGGCGGCGGCTTTGTGATAGAGAACGGTGACGGACAACAGCGACGACCAAACGCTGGCAGCAAGCAACCCTGCAGAACGTATACACAGAGAAAAAAAATTTCGCGTAGAGAAGAAAACCCCAATTCGCGCGATTTGGGGATTTATACCCTTTTAGCGGCGGTAATTAGTTACCGCCGTTAAAAACCAATTTCGCGGGACAGGAACGATAACCTTTTAGCGGCGGTAACTAATTACCACCGCTAAAAACCCATTCCACGCTGTTGGACTTATTCCCTTTTAGCGGCGGTAACTAATTACCGCCGCTAAAACCCCATTCCACGCGGTTGGACTTATTCCCTTTTAGCGGCGGTAACTAATTACCACCGCTAAAAACCCATTCCACGCGGTTGGACTTATTCCCTTTTAGTGGTGGTAACTAATTACCGCCGCTAAAAACCCATTCCATGCGGTTGGACTTATTCCCTTTTCGCGGCGGTAACTTATTACCGCCGCTAAAAACCCATTCCACGTGGTTGGACTTATTCCCTTTTCGCGGCGGTAACTTATTACCGCCGCTAAAAACCCATTCCACGTGGTTGGACTTATTACCTTTTCGCGGCGGTAACTTATTACCGCTGCTAAAATTATATTTTAATTAAGAAAAAAAACATAACAAATATTGTTTTACCCGGAGGTAGTTTTCATTATTACCAGCAGCTCTAGCGCCGGTAAACAAACGCGCCAAACCTTCACGCGAAAAATGAAGCGTGCGCCATTCTTTTTAGCGGCGGTAGAGATTTACCGCCACTAAAAACTTCTTTCAACGGCGATACACATTCTCCCGCCGCTTAAGTTTATTTAAGCTCTTTTAGCGGCGGTAATTGTCTACCACCGCAAAAAAACCGCCGCTAAAACCCCGTTTTTTTGTAGTGCAGGAAATCTTGCACAGAATACAGATACCAATACATCTAAATATTTGTTACCTGCAAAGAAATCTTGCCAATTTTAAAGCGGCCTCAACTTCAAAGCTTAGGGTCGAAACTCTGCGTACAATAAAAGTCAAGGATTATTAGATGAAGGGTCAAGTTCAAAGCTTAGAGTCAAAACTCTATATACAATAAAAGTCAAAGATCATTAGATGAAGAGTTTGGAACTCCAAGTATGAATTACTAAATGAAGCACTACGAAACATGAAATTTAGAACTGAATAAGTGAATGAACAAGCACAAGATACGAAATTTAGAACCTAGGAAAACATTTTCAAAGAGGAAGCACCAGTAGCTTTCAATTATTTCAAGTATGAACATACAACTAAAACCTAATGCAAGTTTGATGTCTCAAAATTGGAAGTGGACTATTCTAAAAGTACTCAATTGGCAATTGTTAACATAGATGAAAGGCTCTTTCATATCAAAAAGCTCAAGTTCAAAGAACAAGGTTATCCACAAGTTCAAAGAATCTTGCCAATTTTAGGAAATCTGAAGGCTGTTGAAGAAAAGCACAAAACAAGAACAAAAGTTCAAAACAGTTCCTTTTTACAACCGAAAGACCAAGGTTAATAAACTACCAAGTTCAAAGCATGTTCATGCATTTAGATAGCTATGTAAATAAAGGAATGGTAACTGGACGGCAGAATAAATACCATGATTATTGACACTACTCAAGCAAGTGGATGCACACTGAGTACTAGTGTTGTGGCCTTCCAAGGGAAGAATCTACACAGATTGTAAGTATTGAAACTCATAAATCTTGACAAGCTCATTGAGAACACCAACATCAAGGCACAAGTATGCTAACTTTATAGCTCTTACCTTCGAGACTTCTTGTAACGCCCCGGATCAGAGTTACGTAGCATAACTGTAACTCATCTCCAAGGGTTATCGTTTTCAACCAAGATCGATATATCAGAATGAAAGAGAACATGAAAAGAACAACATTCGACCACACCAAAAACAACTACACCACTAAACTGAATACAAAAATACATTATATTAACACAACTCTCAAATCAAGGCAAATGTAAACCTAAGTTAATATGATCCTAGAATTTTCGGAAAAACGGCTATATAACACCTATACATACGAGTATGGGCTAAGCACTCAAACCACAAACAATCACCTGATAAACACAGTTTATATATTCATTCAAAAGAACTAACTCATCCAACTGTACAGATCTATGAATAAGATTTACTAAGCTTCACACACTCTCTCTCTCTCTGTCATCATTTACAACATACAATATTCAAAACAAATTTTGCAACTATCCAAAAATAAATATTTTTCCTTCTATAGATCTAGCCGGGGTAGTGATCCTTCTGCAGATACTCCAGATCCCCCTTGATACTCTGCCCCAGTATGCGGCTCACCAGCAGGATCTAAAACAAAACCGATAAATCCAAAACGCGGGTGAGACTAATGTCCCAGTAAGTAGCACATGCATGATATAAAACTATTTATGCAACTTTAAGCTAATGAAATAACATGCTAACATATCATATTATAAATCTCTACGCAATCATGCGAAAAAGCAGTTCATTATCATTTACACAATACTAGTAATGAACAGATAAAAATAGAGTAAACCAAACTACAATGTCAGCATAAAGTGTATGTACAAAACTCGTGAATTAGTGATTCTATAAATCGAGACAACCACCCCTCAGCCGGTTTGCCACCTCATGACTCACGGTTCGAGCCTGATCAGGGTCCTCGCCAGGAGTGGAGCACCTACGCATGGGCTGGCAAGGAAACAACCCACACATGCACCCACTCACACATACACACGCATACTCACTCGTACACAGACCCCGCCGATCCCACACGGAGGACGGGTTGCCGCAACCCTCCATCCCACAAGAGAGCCTCACCGATCCCACACGGTGGTAGCGCATGTGGTCCTGGGTGTTAACTCGACAAGCCATCACTAACACACAAGCTAGACGGACTGTGGATCCACGACCAACTCTATACGACCTAGACTCGTATAATAATTAACCATGCAAATATTTGACTAAACAAAGCTTGTAACAAAATCAACTGCCAAAGTAAAATTCAATCCAAGTGAACCTCGCTGTTCACTTGCCCTTAAATCCCTAGGCCATTCTGCCTTTCGGGATGCCATAGGCTCATTGCCTTTCTCAACGAACAAGAAATCTCTTCAATTTCCAATTACAATCTCAATTCCTTTTATAAACCACCTTCGAACACAAGTTAGAAATAAATCAATTTCACGTTCGGATAATACCGATACAATTTATCCATGGTTGGTTTGCAGTTGCTGTTTACTCAGCAGAACTGAGTTTAACTAGTTAATTTAATATTTCATCTGATCTAATCTATAAGGAATTTGTATGCATGCCATACATCATCAGAAAGCCCTATGAGTCTAGTTTCCAACGTAACAAACGGTACGCCATTAGGAGTTTCCTACAGGAACTTACGGCCATTTTACTACAGGTGGTTTAAAACAGCCGCGAATTCTAATAGACGGAAATCATCCATTTTTCCGGATTTTTCTTGCAATACCATGAGTTCCGATTGATTCCAAACCAATTCCATTCAACTACAAATACCCTAAACTAAATTTTAGACTACTAATATAAATTTTTAAGCGAAGATTCCAAGCCCTCGCAGGCCTTCGAAATATTTACCTTCACGGACTAAATGTTGAGAAACCATTGATTATATCTGTCATTGTTTCTTCTGGTTGAAACAAAAGGAATTTATAAATCTCAGTGAATGGCGCTATAACTAACTTTTTGTCACTAGAAACCACCAACAAAACCATCAGGTTCTATCCCCTACACTAACAGTAGCTCCGTTTGAACAACTAACAACTTATTTAGCTAATTTCGGACAACCAACTCCAAGTAGTAGGCCTGTCTGCAGCAATTGCTGACAAACACAACCCAAATGAATTCCTCCTTAGATACCATAAAACCAATTACTCTTTAATCATGCATCACAAAGAGACAGAGTCAGGATCACTACATCATCCCCACAACTTTACTAAGAATCGAACTTAGGATCAATATTTCCAAACTCATATCAAACCTTCAAACACCCAAATCATTATATAACCCCTATAAAATGCCGAATTGTAGAACCTTTGCCAACTGAATTTTTCTGATTTAGATAACCACAAGGATACTCTCTTACAACAACACATGAGCACCCAGATAAGATTTCCTAACCATTCCTAACCACGCTTTAATCACCCTAAATCTCAAATAATAATAATAAGACTATTCTTTTCTTATAGAACAACTAAATAATTTCCAGAAATAAAACCATAATCTGAAAAATAAAGATCTGCACCTAATTTACTATTCTCATCTCAACTAAGAAACCATAGAACAATCTAAAATTAGATGGCTCTGATAGAACCCCAAGTTAGATCCTAGATTAGTATTTTCTCATACCAAATCAAAAGTCTAAAATCAGAACCTAGATTACGGTTCTCATCACAAGTAATAACATATAGAAAAATCTGAACCTAGATTACAATTCTCTTGGTAAATCAAAACCTAAAATCAAATGTCTCTAACATAACCCAAAATCAAAACCTAAATCGAATATTTTCAGCTACTGATTTCTCAACCAAAATCTAAAGTTTACGTCAACTCATTTAGAGATAGATTTTTCAGTTTTAAATCTATGAGTCAATCGGTAAAACCAACAGTTGTAACTCAGGTGTAAAATAAAATCCAAATCTATACTTTAAAGCAATCAAAATCTATGGGTGGTGTTACTTTGGAGTTGCTGCCATTTTTCCATTTCGGTGTGAAATAACAAACATAAATCAGATTTAACTTCAGAGTAAAATAACCTCCGACCGAAGAACTTTTTGTTTGCAACAGAGGGATAACAAACGGAATCAAAATAGTAATCAACAAGAATCGACCACAACAGAAATCCATCGACACTCCCACATTACTCGATCAAACTCATGCTCAGTCGACCAACTGCAATCAACCAGATTTCGATATCCAACAGAAACTCAACAGTAATCGCTCAAAACAGAAATCGATCCAAACAGAAACCCAACAGTTATCAACAGGAATCAATCAAAGCAGAATTCCATCAAAACCCCAACAGTTATCGAATAAGCAAATAGAAATCAGAAAAAAGACCCAAACGAGAATTGATCGAACGATAAAACTATGCTACTTACCTGATTTCGCAGAATCCACACGCCCAATCCTCTTCTCCTTCTTCTTCCTTTCTCCTCCACGTTTTCTCCTTCTTCTTCCTTTCTCCTCCACGTTTTCTCCTTCTTCTTCTTCTTCTCTTCTTCCTCCTCCTTCTTCCTTCTTCTCTTTTCTCCTCCTCCACTCGTTTTTCCCCTTGTTTTTGTTTTAACTCCCAATAGCAACCAAGGACGCCCCTGTTCCTCTTCTTCTTCTTCTTTTTTCTTCTCCCTCCTTCCTTCTTCCTCCACGATTCCCTTTTCCTTGCTGCGTTTTTGTTCTTCTCCTCAAACCCTTGACGACCTAAGCACAAAAATAAAAACCCCCAAATGCCCAAATCGTCCATTGCTTGAGTTTTCCTTTTTTTTTTTTTTCTTTTAGTTTAAACCATTGAACCAATTCAATTAAACTAACCCAAACCCCATTGAACCCCTAAACTAATCAAACCCTTTTAAACTACCAACTTAAATAAACCATTTCAAATTATATAATACTTTTAAATGAACCGATCCAGTTGAACCAACCCAAACTAATTAAGTCTTTTAAATTTTTATTTAATTACCCTCATTAAAGCCTTTAATCTCCATTTAATCTTAATTAAAATTCCTAAAAAAATCCAAGATCTTACATTGTGAACTAGGCCTAGCAGAAGATGGGGAGTAGTGGTTGGACATCCCTGCTTCTTGAAGCATCTGCACCATACTAGGTGAACCACTGTGCTAATTGGTACCAAGTAAAAAGGAATGCAAATGGTGTATAGGGACCTGTGTATGCAAAAAAACCGAAGGACAGTATTAGACACATTGGAGGAGGGTGGATGAATTACTAAAAAAAATATGATTCATTAGACATACCAGTGGACTGTTATGATAAGAAAACATGTGATAGGCTTCAGTTTGGGGATGAATGACTGGCATTAAAAATTGAGTAGGTGGCAAGATGTTCTTATCCCCACCACCTTCAATGTTTTGTGGAACCTGTGAAGGAAAAAAACCGAAACATTCTATTAGCACTAAAATAGATATGAAATGGTCAATAAATTACTGAAAGTGAGATATCAACTAGAAGACAAACCATTTGACTATTAGGATTAGGAAATGTAGCACACGGTTCATTTGACGAAGAAAACATGCGTGCTGATGGAGGAATCACAGGTGATCGAGATTGACTAGAGGGCACCGTGTCCTTATCACCACTATTTTCATTATTTTTTTTGGCCTTTTTTTTTCAGATTGCTTGAGTCAAGGCATCCACTTTTCTGTGAACACTCATACCCGCACACTTGGATCTTTCCTTAACCTTGACTCCTTTTGAATTCTTTAATCGTTTTTGAGACATGGCCACATCTTCACTGGTATTAATTGCATCAAACAGCTGTACCCCACTAATCTCCTAAGAGTCAAACATTTGCTCATTTGCACAACTACCAACCTCCTCTACCACATCAATATTTGCTACATCATCAGTATACTCATCAGTGAGGGGTCGTTCTCCATCAAATACAGTCTCCTCATTTTCAAATGTTTTAGTGTTATGCTCACTGTCATTAACGGTTTCAACGTCCTTTGGAAGCTCTTGAAATTAAACAGTTTCTTTCACAATCTTCTCCACTTCCTTCATTGTCTTTTCAGCTACTTGCATAACATAATCAGTTGCTTTTTAGCATACAGTTGATTTAGATGCAAGTTGAACCAAAGTTGAACAAACACAGGAGTATCGATTAGAGATTTTACCGGTCTCATTACCTACACTTGAAGCATGTAGGGACGTGATACCTTGCAATCCTTCTTTCGCATCTCTTCTCCACCTTTTAAGGATGTACTTTTCTGGGATTTTTTCAATATCCTTATGATGGAAAATGAAGAAGATATGCCTACACAAAATTCCTGCAAACTCGAACTTCTTACAACTGCATTGCACATCCCCATTTCCACCATTATATGTAACAGTGTGCACCTGCTTGATTCTTTGAATCCTATTAACAACCTTAAATATCTCAACATCCCCAGTTTTTGAAGAGGCCCGAAGCTTGTACGACCAAATATCCGTTGCTTCTGTCTCAAGCTTGTTATAAACTGTAGGAGTGTGCAACTTGCTTGCTTGTATAAACATTGGCTGGATTAGACGAGGTTCCTTCCTACTTAACATCATATTGCTGTCACTTGCAAACTCGTTATATCTATGCCTTGCCACAACTACATCAATTTGGGTCAAAAGCAGCACCATACTCTTCTGCCTGTTCAAAGCATTTTTTATAGATGCATTCATGCTCTCTGATACCTGGGTGCTAAGCATATCCGCACAAAAATGATGTCGTCCATACGCCAAGGACCACTTCTCCCTCTCCTTATACTTTCTATCCAACCACTCATTATCAGAAAGACCATAACTGTCAATCATGTTTTGCCATGCCTCCTCGAACTCGGAATCAGTTTCGTGCGTGTATATGCAATCCCTGAATGCTTCTTTAAACCCTTAAGAATGTGAAACTTATTACTCAGATGCTTTACAGCATTTTGAAACAAATGCCATATGCAATTTCGGTGCACTGTTCGAGGCAATACTGCACATATGGATTTTGCCATTGCTTGATCTTGATCTGTGATAATGATTTGCGGCTCTTTCCCATGCATGCATTTCACAAAAGTCTTGAATAACTAAGAGAAGGCATCACAGCTTTCTTCGTACAGAAAAGCAGCACCAAAAATGACAGTCTGCCTATGATGATTTAATCCTACAAACAATGCAAGTGGCCGATTTTCTGTGTTAGTGTTGAATGTTGTATCAAAACTAACAACATCACCAAAGTAACGATAGTTCATAACCATCTGGCCATCTGCCCACAAAATATTCATTATCATATCATCCTCATCCATATCAATGGCATGGAAAAATGCCCGATCACTGCAAAGTTTATCCTGAAAATAAGATGCAAGAGCACCACTGTCTCCTTTCTGCATTTGTATCTTATTTTTCGTATGCAAGTAGTTACCATATTCTTCACGTACGAATCCTACATTTTCAATCCCCCCAGCTTGTGTGCTCAAGAGTTCCATACCAGCTCTCGGAGTTAATCCGACACGCTCAGCAATATCAACATGAGCTGCTATAGAAGGTGTAATTCTTCTTTGTGACCTTAACCAATGACTCATGCTTGGCGGAAGCATCTCATGGTTATGACTCTCATTAAAATCATGTATAAATTACTTCCCATTTCCATCATTCAATCGAACTTTAATTAAAGCCTTGCATCCATACCTTGTTTGTGATAACGGCCTACTTTGAATATCAGAAACCTTCTTCTTAATCCCTTCTTTCGAACAAAAGTATAGTTTCCCAACTATCCCACCGCCAGCAACATACTTCTCCTTACCTTTGTGTACACTAAAATCAGCAATCTTACCATATGCATTGTAAAAATCATACACCTCATTTAATGAATCAAATTTCATCCCCACTTCAGGAATAAACACCGCGTCAACATTAGGAACAACTCTCACCTCACCACCCACCTCATCGGTATTATTTTCAGTTGCTATATTTTCTCCAAATGTGCTTAAGTACCCAAGTTAACTTCCTATTCTTATATGCTTCCTCCTTGGAATTGACAAAGACCACATTTCCATGAATATCATATCGAACAAGGCAAATAGTCCCTTCAATTAACCGAGGATCAAATGAATTTCAAATTTAGAAAGCCATTGAAATCTGCACATCTTTATTGTATCTCCTCCAATATTCCATCCTACCGACTCCAGATAAAAAAGAGAAGGGAATCAACTAGGACTGGGCAGTGTGTTTCCATTTATTCAAATATAAAAGGAAAGAGGAATTTGAAATGACTAGCTTTGCAATTTTCTCATTCTAGTGGGAGGAATGTACTCCACTTTGTTCAAGTGTAGTTTTGTTAGCAATATGAACTGGGTTGATTTCTAATCTGTTTGGGCTGAAGTTAAACTAAAATCAGATGACCGAAATTTAATTGAGTGCAAATTTAACCTACAAAAATTAACTTGATCCTATCTGAAATTCAGTTTCATGGTTTACGAACGCCAAGTTATGCATATTTTATCTTTAAAAAAAAGGTTAGAGGGTTAGTTTCCTAGGTGAATTTTGTTCCAATAGTGACTTGGAGGAGAACATTCGAGAACAGAGATCTGGTATTAATTGAATTAGAGGGTTAGTTTCCTAGGTGAATTTTATTCCTTCGGATAACAAACTAAACTTATGCTGAATATTATCTAATGAAAACTCAAGTGAAGAATATTCAGGTTTCCATGTTCTGAAAACACATTTGTCTGCATGTGCACAAGTGGTTCTTGTTTGGCACAGGTGCTCTTTCTCGTATTTTCTCATTAGAAATATTTAACAACAATATCATCACCAAAATGCCTTGTCCAAACTGGCTGGGATCAACAACACAAATTGCGGTGCTATCACAATTGTCAAAAAATATATATTTCGAAAGATTATGTGTATTTAAATTATTCACTTGTGTAACTAGTAGAGCTATAAGTAGGGCGGGTTGGGCTCGGTTTCAATGAGTTCGGGCTCAACCCTAACTAAAATTGGTGAACCCAAACTCTCCTCGGCCCGCCCTAACCCAAACTCTTTGAGCCCAAACCCAACCCTAAAATTATTTCTTGAGTTCGGGTTGGGTTCGAGCCAGCCCAAACTTTTTTTTTTCTACTTGAAAAAATGATACATTCACATATGGTTTTAACCATTGAAATTTATTCTTAGGTCATAACAGTGGCAAAGCTTCTTTTTCTTTTGCCCTATTTATTTATTTATTTCTTTCTTTCTTTCTATTGGCATGGTGTTGAATTTTTAGCATCACATACATGGTAGCTTCTATTATGGAAATGATCATCAATATACTTTGTACTAGTGCTATTATATGCAACATCATGATGTCATTTTCTACTGTAAATGGTAATGCTTTTGATGATGAAAACAAAAAAGGAGAACTTACAACTATTGTGGGTTTCCTGAAACTAGTTTTAATTGTCTTAACGTGAATTGTGGGTTCAAGAAATTATTTGATTTTACATTTCTAGTTGCACTTTAGTTCCTCGGTGTTTATGATTGTTTTCTGAGTTGTTTGTCTGGGTGAATCTGAACCTTCAGCCTTTGCAATACCAATGCCACAAGTAAGCAAACCTTGCTTCTTCATGCTGATGGAAAGAAACACAGAGCAAAGGCTCGGGCATTCCATGCAGCCAAGGTTTACAGTTTCGGCTTTTTATGCCCCCAGCAATGCGTTTCGCTGGGGGAAATCGTCAATTTGTATCGTTGGTGAAACGGACCGAAATTTCAAGCGAAACGGTCGGCGTGCCAACCGAAACGGGCGAAAAATGTAAATTTTTTTAAAATTTTTTTTAGCGAAACGAAGCGGCGTGCCGGCGAAATTTCGCCAAAATCCAAAAAAACATAATTTTTTTTATTTTTTTTGCCCATTAAAAATTTTCCAGCGTTTCAGCGGCACGCCGCCGAAATGCCGTTCGGTGCCTTGGGCGGCATGCCCAGTGGCACTGAAACTTAAAACCTTGCATGCAGCTAAGCAACAATCGGAACAGACTGACGGTTCTACTCCTAATATGAAGGCCTCAACTGAAGACCATCAATAAAGAGAAATATCGGGTAATAAAGATATAGAGGAACCAAAACCGCAAGAAGCAGAGGATTCAAATCAGCTAGACCTGCCAAAAGAGGTTGTTCCAAATAATAACTTAGTGCTAGAAAATGGGAACTCTTCATCAAAGAGAGAGAAAACTCAGTACATCTGAGAGTGAAAGTTCTAGGAAAAGAGTGATGATAACTATTCAGGTGATATGAGTAATGGGGAGGTGATTCAAGCAAAAAGAGCACAAGTGGAAGCACCAAACTATGTTGCTAAGAAATCCAGCAGTATTGATACGAATAACAAAGACAACATCAATGAGTCAGCGTGCATGGATCAAAATATCAGTAATAAGATAAAGTGGAAGAAGCTAATTTCTACAATATTGAAATCCGTACGTATTCCCCTGACCATCTTTTGGGTAGTTATGATATAATGCAGTTTGGTCTACTTTAAAAATCACAGACATGACAAATAAAACTGTTCTATGAGCAATTTTGATATTATATCTTTGTTGGGATTTCAGAATATTTTATAATAGGTCTGCTACCCATCATTTTTAAACTAAATATTGGGTTGTTCTAGTTTCACTTGCCACACGTCTTGATTAAACTTGGCTGTGCGACAATCCCATTAACCCATTACTGACATCACCTTCAACCAATAATTGGAACCACTTTTGATTCATACATTGACTGTATTTCTTGTTAAGAGTTTTGAAAAGTGCATTCGTTTATCTATGCTTTTCTCTATTTGATGCAGATAGATTCAAGTTCTAGATTTAGAGTTAAGGCAAATTTGTATATCTTGTGAGGAAAATCTGAAGCTCATCTTTATGGCATTATTGGAGGTTTGAAAAAGGGGGTTTTAGTGGTATATATACGTCGGGCTATTCGGGTTTTTTCGGGCTGTGCCTAGTGAGCCCGAGCCCAGCCCGAACTCAACTTCGGGCTCAAGATTGAGCCCGGCCCAAACCCAAACCCAAACTTATTTCTTAAATCGGGCTGTTATTCGGGCTGGGTTGGGCGGGCTTCGGGCGGTCCGGGCCAAACTTACAGCTCTAGTAACTAGACCATGTCTTCGAATTTTTATCCAGAACCTAGCTATATGGAATTAAAGTAAACATGGACTCTTAATGATTATGCTGCTTAAACTGATCCATGGGTCTTTCCAAAATTAAAATTATCGCCATCCCCTACAACCCACAGCAAACCTTTCAAAAGAATCTTCAGAATTACAAGGTTGCTCCAAATCCTCAGATTCATAAAGAACATGAATAGAAAGTTACATAAATTCCAAGAGAACATTCAAGAACAGAGAAAATTCAAATCACATGAACGAATAAATAACCTAAATCTAAATCAAATTAGGGAAAACTCAGAATCACAATAATCCAACCAAAAAATTCATTTAAACTCTCCAATGTTTCTTAAATGTACGTTTATATAATTAGAACTAAACAAAAGAAATCGAATCATTCGTGTTAAAAAAAGGTAGGGAAACAATAGTCACAAGTCATCGAGAGGATCCTTGATACTTACCAGTACTCGATCATGTTGCCTCAGCTCACTTTCAGAGCTTTAGAATGTAGGAAAGATCAGTACTGATAGACGAAACCAGAGAATCAAATTTACAGCAATAGTGTCGTTGCTTTGGCCGGTTTCCCCTTGAAGATTGGAATACCTTCCATTGGCATGGGCTTGCCTTGTGCAGACGAATGCTTTGCCACAGAGAGAATGAAAGTTGGTTTGGAGAAGATGAAGTAGGGTTTCTGCTTGGAGGGAAGATGAATGCTAGCGTGGGCTTGCCTTGTGCAGACGAATGCTTTGAGAAGATGAAGCAGGGTTCTACTTGCGTGGGCTTGGAGAAGACGAAGCGGGGTTCACGAATGGAGTACAGATATAGGATCCATAGGAAGCAAGTTGCTTGGAGAAGAAGAATGCTAGCGTGGGCTTGGAGAAAACGAAGCAGGGTTTTGCTTGGAGGGAAGACGAATGCTTTTTTGTTTTAGAGGGAAGCCGAAATCAAGAGGATGGTGAAAACGACGAGAGAGAGAGAGAGAGAGAGAGAGAGAGAGAGAGAGAGAGAGAGAGATATATAGATAATGGTGAAGACGCCATTAACGGGGCTCACCGTCAGAGAGAGAGATATATAGATAATGGTGAAGACGCCATTAACGGGGCTCACCGTCAGGATTAGTTTCGGTCTTTAGTTTGGGCGTGCTTTTTTGTGGACACGCGGCGCGCATCCAAGCGGGGTTCACGAATGGGGTCCAGGTATAGGATCCATAGGAAGCGAGTTGGTGTTTCAGCGGCAGGTAGGGTTCAGAGCTAAAATCGAGGTGAAGCAAGAGAGAAATTTTGATTTCAGGTGCCTTCGTGTTTCAAGAGAGAAGTCGTCTACCGCAGTGGCTCTGAAAATTTGATTTCAGGCGCCTTTATGTTTTGGGGTTTTTGTTTTATTTTTCTTTTTATCTAAAAAGACGTCTCTTAACGGACAGGGAGAGGTCGTTAACGCCTTGTCTTCTCTGTTGCTAATACAGTGTTGGACATGCGGCTGAACATTATAGGCGACACACGGGTTGGACATGCGGCTGAACATTATAGGCGACACACGAGACAGGCACACCAAAGTGTTACAGAGAATTCGGAGTGGCGTCCTGTCATCACTTTTGTATTTCCCAACGCTACATAGTCGGCAGAATTCAGATGATTTCCCCATTAAAAAACTACAATTGCTGGCATTTCTGAACCAAGAGCAGAACAGAACCATCTCCCTTGTGGCTTTGACTCGAGGACGGTAATGCGGCTCGGTGAGTCCGGTCTAAATTGGCAGTTCTGTTTTGCCGAAAAACTCAAATTTTAGGTACATCGCATTTTCATATTTTCTTGATTTTGACTTCAGCGAACGTGGTGACCAGTTAAAATCTTTTTCTCATTTGGACTCTTTCCGTCTTCAGCAAACTGACGAGTTCAAATTGTTTCGTGTCCATATATCAATAGTGCTGCCGACATGGTCCAGGCTCGAGATTGCTATTGCGTATTAGGGGCAACACTTGACGCGATAACCTGCCGTAGTGAAAGGCTCCTCTAATTTGCCTGCAAGGCACCGCCTACGGCCTACCAACGCCTTATTTGACGCGGTTTTAGGGATTAAAAACCTCTCGTCGGCAAACACTTTATAGCCTTGACTCATTTAGATCATTCAAACCACCCAGCAATCAGGGTAGAGGATTTTAACTTTTCTTTAGGTTCTACTCAAAATTTCTTTTAAAACGTCACTTCAAACAACTGCTGTGTTGAAAATTAAATCAAGTCAAACTTTTAGAAAAAGGTTACCAAAGTAGATACATTTTAATGACGTTTTACTCTTTACAAACCCTGCTCTCCCAAGAATGCGTCAACCGATATGTTCATTTGACGGATTTGTACCTAAAAGTTAAAACTAGAACTTTGTAGACATAATATAAATTATGTTGAAAAAAATTATCAATAATACTAACTTAATATGGTAGCAATTGAAGAAAGCCATTGCGTACCAGACAAATGAATCCATAATTCAATTCAATAGCCGCCTTCACTTCCGAAAGAGATCTATATTAACTGGAGATGAACTGTCCGAAAGAGAGGTAACCTAGAAAGACAGGGAACAGAGAGAGTGAAACACAGATAGAGGTAGAGATAGAGAAAGAGATGCGATCCATGGCAGAAGTCGAGAAGCCTCACGCTGTTTGTATCCCGTATCCAGCTCAAGGTCACATAAATCCTATGCTTAAATTAGCAAAGCTTCTTCACCACAAAGGCTTCCACATCACTTTTGTTAACACCGAGTTCAACCATCATCGCTTAATCAAGGCTAGAGGTCCTGATTGCGTCAAGGGGCTGCCGGACTTCCGGTTTGAAACCATTCCAGATGGTCTCCCTCCGTCCGACGTCGACGCCACCCAAGACATCCCTGCGCTTTGCGTTTCCACCCGAAAGAACTGCTTAGCTCCCTTTCGAGACCTTCTTGCCAAACTCAATGACACCACCAAGTCCAACGTCCCTCCAGTTACTTGCATAGTCGCCGATGGGGTCATGAGCTTCACTCTTGATGCCGCCCAAGAACTCGGCGTCCCCAATGTCCTCTTCTGGACAACCAGTGTTTGTGGCTTCATGGGATATGCACATTATCCTCAACTCATCCAAAGAGGACTCACACCTCTCAAAGGTACGCCACGCTTCGTTATACAAACTTACCGTGCTTAATTATTCTGTACAAACTTACAGAGCTTAATTATCCTCACTTTTGGTTTGTTTCGTAGATGCAAGCTATCTTACAAACGGTTATCTAGAGACTCCTATCGATTGGATCCCAGGCATGACTGATATCCGTCTGATGGACTTGCCAAGCTTTGTCCGAACTACCGATCCCGACGAAATCATGCTCGAATTCCCCTTGGGGGAGGTGAAGAGAGCCCATCGAGCTTCGGCAATTATTTTCAACACGTTCGACGCTTTTGAAAGTGAGGTCTTGAACGCAGCTTCATCGATGTTTCCAGCTCCGATTTACAGCATAGGCCCTCTTCACTCCCTCCTAAACCAGACGCCGATAGAAGAAGGTCTAAAAGCCATTGGAACAAGCCTTTGGAAAGAAGACACTGAATGTATTGATTGGCTTGATTCAAAAGCACCAAAATCAATCGTTTACGTAAACTTCGGAAGCATAACTGTGATGACAGCGCAACAAATGGTCGAATTCGCATGGGGCCTTGCTAGCAGTAAGCAGAGCTTCTTGTGGATCATTAGGCCCGACCTTGTCACAGGTGACTCCGCAGTTTTGCCACCAGAGTTCTTAAGGGAGACTAAAGAGAGAGGAAAGTTATCAAGTTGGTGCCTACAAGAACAAGTGCTTAACCACCCATCGATTGGAGGTTTCTTAACACATTCTGGGTGGAACTCAACCCTAGAGAGCATTTCTAGTGGAATTCCTATGATATGCTGGCCATTCTTCGCCGAGCAACAAACGAACTGTCGATACGCTTGCACCAAGTGGGGTGTAGGCATGGAGATCGACAACAATGTGAAGAGAGATGAGGTGGAGAAGCTTGTGTGGGAGTTGATGGAAGGAGAGAAGGGTGAAGAGATGAAGAAGAGAGCTATGGAGTGGAAGAAAAGTGTCGAAGAGACCACCGCTGAAGCTGGTTCGTCTTTCTTGAATTTAGACAAAATGGTGGACCAAGTGCTTAAGAAGTGAGAAAGAAATTTTATAGGCTTATATCTGTGTTCATCTATTGAAGCTTGTTTTATTAGGCTGAATTCTAAAATGGCGTAATGGGTCTAAGATCCTCTGTGTACAACAACGACCGAAGGTGACTCTGTGGTTGGAGTGTAAATTATTTTCCATATATTTTTAATGATTTCCTGAATGTCGCAGTTGCAGTGTTTTGACGGGGCCTTATTGAAAATATTATTTCAACTCGCACAAGCCCCGATAAGATGTGCACAAGCCCCGATAAGATGTGCACAGCAGTGGCTCCGTTTTGGAGATTAGGAAAGGAAAGAAATGATGGCCGTTGAAGCAGCAAAAATAGACAAGAACCTGCAAAAAATTGATAAAGAGAAAACAAGTACGCCATGTAGAATTTTTTTGATAAGAAGTACGCCATGTAGATACAAAACCGATTAACCTCGGGCATATTGTACACGCGCGGTATTTTTTGACTTGACCATGAAGATGATCATATTTTCGCAGACTAATGCGATCTAATTCTGTCTAAATTCAACGAGTTTTTTATATTTTTATTATTATTATTTTTTACTACATTCAAAGAACTAATAATCAGTTGGAGCCGACAAAGGTGACCAGAACGACAGATCAACCCAAAATGACCCGTCTAATGGGTTGACCTAATTATTTGTTGGGTTGGATGCGATTAGGATTTTTCCAACCCACCCATAACCAGGTCAACCTGATTAAAACCCGTGAACCGACGGTTATCCGATTAAAACAAACAAAACAAAATTAGAATTAGACTAGGGCTTTTATTTTTGTATTCGCCTCTTGTCCTTTTCCACTTCGACTCTTCTCTTCCTCTTCCTATCTTCCTTTTCGCTGTGCCGCGACGCGAAGGTCTGGTCGTCTCTTGTTAGTTGTCGCAGCCAACAGTCAAGCACAGCGGCACCCGTGACGCGAAGGTCTCTCAATTCTCTCTGCTTCCGTCTCTCACTCTCAGAACTCAGAAGATCTCTCAAGTCTCAAGTTCGAAGAGTCTTCGACATCTGTTTGGAGAGAGTAATCCTTCGACGACCATGTTCACCAGCTTTCATTCCGACATATGTTCGCCGTCGGCTTTTGTTGCTCCAATCCGAGTGATTTTTCAGAGTTCTTCGGTGATTTCTCGGATGAGATTGAAATCATGAGGTTGGTTCTACTTTTTAACATTTCAATCCCGACGAAATGGGTCATCTGCGTCGATTGAAAGTCATCGATTTACATCACAACCTCTTCACAGGAGGGATTCCCAAGTCCTTGATTGTTTCACCAAATCTTCGGTCGTTGAATCTGTCCTTCAACAACTTCACCGGTACGATCCGGGCAGCTCCTCTCCACAACGTGTCAAATCATATTCCTGGAAACTTCTAAAGTCTGGGCTTTTAACTCCTTAATTTCACTATGATCTAATCCTGGCACCGGATTCCTTTCCCTTCCTTTTTGGGGCTTATGCAAATCTCTCATCCGGCCTTGTATTATCATTGCCAGCTTGCTTGTGATAGTGAAGTAGTAATTTAATAATTTTGACTTTTATGGAATCGTAGGAAGGCGGTCCATCTCAGGGAAAAATCCAATTCAGGGGTGGAGATAAAAGGCGGTAGGACACCACCAATAACTTCAGCAGGGAAGAAAGAGATGAGTAGCAGGAAATATCGCCTACCTAATCGTCCTAATCGTGGATTTGGACCATTTTAGATCTCAGATGACTTTCTGTGCATCCTCAATCTGTGCCCCCGACGTGAACCCTCCTTCGCGCCGCGTGTCCGCTAATTACTCTTCAAACCAAAGACCGAAACGGTAGCTGACGGAGCGGGTGTTAACGTTTCCGTCTCTCTCTCTCCCCGTCGTTTTTACCATTCTCTTATTTTCGATTTCGGCTTCCCTCCAATCTCAGATTTCGTCTTCCCTCCAAGCAGAAAGCCCACTTCGTCTTCCCCAAACTAATCTCTGCTTCTCTCTCAAGCCATCCTCCTCGTCTGGTTCTCTCTCTCAAGCCTTCCCTAATCTGTGCTTCATATGCTTCGATGGCGGAACCTAGTACTCGGTGATCGACGGTGAGGGCTTTTGGGTTGTTTGGGGTTACGAGGGGCTGTCCTAAGGCGTACCATCCTTCCTCTGTTAATTGAGAAGGGGAAACGAACTCAAACTCAGCAGGTACGTTTCTTAAGACACTTGATCTAACAGCTGTTGCTCTTCCTTTTTTGGCAATAAACATTACATCTCACAGATCACAATGCTCCGTTCCTTGGTTTCTTCATCCTCTCCTGCTCTTCTACTTGTCTCTTCTTCTCGTCTCTCTTCCTCTTTCCTCCCTTTCTCCAAAATCCCCATTAAGCCCTCGATCTTTCCTCGCAATTCCAAGCCTCCGTCTTTACTATTCACGACCCCCATGAACTTGTTGGGAAAGCTAGGGTTAGGGTTTGGTAGCATAGCCCTGTAATATATCTTTTAAATCCTTTTCGTCATAGGTCGAGAAGTGGATGGAGAAACTAGAGGAATCTGAAACCAAGAGGAGACTATCAGTCAAAGCAAGCATCGTTGGAGGTTGAGTTACATGATCACTCGACTTTTGAATTTGCTTAGATGTGAAATAATTTCTTATGTCTTGTTTACTTGTTCTTTGAACTGACTGATCTGACATGAGATAGTCCTATCCTCTGGTTTAGGTTGGTTATTTGTGGTATGAATACATCTACAAGCTGGACAAGGTTACATACAACAAGTTCCATCCCTATACATCATGGATTCCCATAAGGTGCGTGTTGGAGATTTTTGCAGTATTCATGTATTACATCAGATCTAATAGAATTGCCGACTAGTTTTTGGTATCTCACTATGCCCAATTTGTGATTCCAGTGTCTACATTTGCTTGCGTAATTGCACACAGGAGCTTCGCAGTTTCTCTTCGGCTCTATTAGCGTAAGTTTTACATCTGATGAACTTATATTTTTAAATCTAGACTAGATCTTGCACTGCTATTCCAAATTCTCAGTTGATAATGATCTTTTTGTTCTACTAGATGGCTTGGCAAGATAACCCTGGAAACCTATATTTCCCAGTTCCACATCTGGCTCAGGTACGTAGACTTATTGCTTTCAATATTAGCCCAACTATTGAATGGGGTATTTTTGAAGCTTTTTAAACAGGATTTTCCATTTTTTATTCTATGCATCCAGTGTATCTGACTAAATCATCTGTATTTGATTATCTTAATGTCATCTTTGGATATCTCCCATCACAACCACAACTGTAGTTTTACATCTACCATATTTTTGCTTAATCTTATTGCCTGAATTACATGAATGCAGATCAAGCACACCCAATGGACAGCCTAAGTGGCTTCTTTCTCTTAATCCAGATTATCCCTTGCTCAATTTCATGCTCACAACTGCAATCTATGTCTTAGTAAGAAATCTACCAGTGAATTTTTTGGAGTTCAACATATGAAAGTACTGACTAACCTAACTTTTGATATGTGCTGCTATCTTGACTCACCTCTGCAGATATCGTACCGGCTTTTCGAACTAACTAATTCTCTTAAAGCTGTTTTTATACCCACAAAAGATGACCGACGGCTGCTGTATAATTTCATGGCTGGGGCTTGTATTTCATTGTGCTTGTACTGCATGTCATTGATTCTTCTTTGGATCCCTCAAACTCGAGTATGCTTTCTAACTTTGCTCCTTTAAACTTATTATCAAGGGGAAAAAATTTAGGGATTTAACATGCCAAGCAGAATTCTAAGAACAATAGTAATGCTACCTGTGGGAATGCATATGAAAAGTTAAACCAATGGCCATAATTTTGTAGTAAAATTTGAAAGCATTCGCACTATGCATGACCAAGTCAATGGATGGTGTCCCCAGGCCACATGGCTATTTTAATGACTAACCTAAACCAAAAATAACACAATTTAGTTCAGTTATTATCTTCCTGAGGATACTTGAACTTCTTTTATCATGTCACCCTACATCTAATACAGAGTTATATCCAGGCTTGATGAATTGATAACTGAATGGCAATTATGAAGAGCTCTCTTGGAGAATCTGAAGAATTCAGATCGAGTCAATTAATTGACTTGAATTTCTTGAGAAGCTGGCTTAAGAGAAGCTAGTATTTTGACAGTTTTGGAAAAAGAAATTCAAGTCACCTGCTTGGAGCCTTCAGTGGTGGCATTTATTCATCAAAACGCGACAGATTTAGTATTGAATCAAAGAATAGCAGTAGGGTTGCCTTGGAGGTTTTGGAAGAAGGCACCCAGAAACTTCGAAGGACAAATTTCTTCTTGTATAGTGAAGATAGTTTTATTCCATTTTGTTTCTCTTTTTCTCTTTGTGACATTGATCTATTTTTGTAAAACAGGTACATGATTCGTTATTAATGCATTTTGCTGGATTTCTCTCTTTAAACTGTGTCCAAATTTGTTAATCAAGGACCATAAAATTAAGGGTGCGTTTGGCGGGCATCTGTATTCTAGATTCTAATTTTGATTAAGTACAAGCTTTAAGCTAGTATGGGGTCAAAGAATTGGCTGAAAAAATTTAGATGTCATCTTGGGCTTTAATTGCTTTTGCCCCTGATGGATCAGGCTGTTCTTGGATTATGCGTCTTATGGCTTGACCGTGGCCTGTCCTGTGGTTGGATTCGGAATAGCCTAAGCTTATATACAAAATGTGTATAAAGTCCACAAATGCATTCACTTCTATGACTACCCTTTTGATGGATTAATTATGCCTGCGGAATGACCGCTGATGAAATGGAGGAATATTTTCCCATATTTTCTACTGAAGAGAATAAGAGAAATATGTGTTTTCTTGTTTTTTTCACTTTTTTGTGTGTATTTTATTGGTTTAATATATTCATCATAAAATGCATGCATGGAAAAATATGAGGAAATCTGTGAAAATTTTGCCGAAATCGAGAAAATTGGAGAAATCTCGTTTTCCCCGAACATTTTGTGTTGCTAACATTGCAAAATCGAGTGAAACCATGGTTTTAGTCTCTTTATTGACCATCCTTCATAACGAAGTATCCATTCCTTTAACAATTAGAAGCCAAAAGATTATGACTAGACATCTGCTTTCTCACTACTTCTCTTAGAAGTTTAGAAGACTTCAACATCGCCCACTATCCAAAATGCCATTTTTTATTTTATTTTAAGAACATCCCTTAAAACTCACGACTTATTTCAACATGCATGTAGCATTCAAGGGCAGCTACTAGTTCCAGAATAAAAAACTGTAACCATTTTAGAGGGTGTTTGGTAACGTGTTGAGAAACCGTTTTTTCGGTTTTTAAACACAGAAAACCAAAAACATGTTTGGTATTCTTCGTTTTCAAACTGTTTATAAAAGAAACGGTTCAAAATAATCCCCGTTTTTAAAAACTAAAAATGTGGGTTTTTGAAAACGCAAAACCGTTTTTTTTATGGCAATTTTGTAATATTTTAATTGGAATTCTCCCCGAGTCTCATCGTCTTTCTCCATCTGGGAGACTTCAGACATTCGTCTTTCTCCCCCAAAACCCCAAAATTTTCTTCTTCTTCTTCATCAGCTTGTTTCTCCTCTATCTTACTCCTCAACCTCAACTTCTTTGTCTTCACCATCGTTCTCTCCATAATACCATGAGCTCTGTCTCCACCGACCCACTTGGAAGCCATTACAATCCCTAAAACGATGCCCAGGGTTCCGAAGACCAGCATAGAGATAGCAAGCGCGATCTCTTTGATCGGAGGTCGGTTGTGGACGACGTACGACGTCTCCAGCATGTCTTCATCTGAAATCGAGAAGGCGTGATCGACATACGCCATTGATGCCTAGCTTGCAGAAATCCCAGTTACGGCCTTTCGGCGAAGAGTCTTATCTTCTCTTGATCAAAAGAGAAAATCTCCGATCGGAAAGCTCGAGAATTAACAAAACAAACGAATTTGGTGCTTTGGAAGACTTGACGTACTCCTCATCGCTCAGGACGAATCCAGCCGACTTCATGTAAGTCCTCAAATCATTGAACCCTACCTTTCCATCTCCATCTTTGTCCATAACCTTGAACACTTCCTCCATTAACAGGCTTTGTGGAGAAGAACTTCTCTGGCAATCCAAAATCCGCTCCAGCTCGTCCAACTCAACGAAACCGTCTTTGTTCGAGTCAGCAGCCGATATCATGGAACCTATGTCTTCCTCGGTCGCGGTGTCGGGGGCGCCATACAAGTCCATGTAGAACGTGCGGAGATTGCCGGGGCTAATCTTTCCATCACGATACGCATCGAGCTCCTCAAATGCCGTCTGAAAGCCTGACTTGCCAGCCGATTCCCGGCGTGGCATTTTGCCGGAAGGACACATCAGTTCGTCGGAGGTTCGAGAATCTGCGACGGACCTGCTGTGCTATTTGAGAGGAGAACGCGAGGAAGAGCCCTCTTGTTATGGAGCCGAATGGACGAACAAGTCTTTATAGGGAAAGTTAAATATAAAAAAAACGTGTCTCCCGTACTTGTGGCTTGGAGGGCACGCTTGATTGCCGCTTGCTCGGAAGGCTGTGTTTCTTCTGAAGCCATGGAGCCAAAGTCGTATACATGTGCGATGAACGTATCATTTGTAGGCTCTAAAGTCATTTTATTGTGATCAGAGGGTGCAATGTTTATCATTTAAATCTGCTAATGCAATCAGAGAGTTTAATTCGAGGTCTTGCTAAATTGAGAAATCGTCTGTGTACTTGCCTTTTTTTTTTCACAGCAAATTTGTTTTAGTTCAATGAACTTGCAGGTTGTATAGCAATGCATATTTGTTAATTTTGAAAACTTGAATCGGTTTTTTTTTTATCAATTGTTACCAAACGGGTTTCTTGTCACCTGTTTTCAAAAACCCAAAAAACAATGATTGTTACCAAACGGGTTTCTTGTCACTTGCTTTCAAAAACCAAAAAACAGTTAGAACTGTTTTTAGTTTTCAAACTGTTTTTAAAAAAAACGTTACCAAACGGCCTCTTAGTTTCGCTCAAGGATAATCCTTGGCTAAGCCAAACCCACCAATAAACAGGTAAGAAAATCCCATAAATCACATTATATGAGAAGATGTTCTGAAATACCAAGATCAAGAAGTACTTCATTGATGAAGGGAGTGAGACCCATTAAACTCTTTATCAGTAACATCTTGGTATGGTAGTTAAAATCATAAATGGCTGCCAATAACCTTCCTTTCTGCTCTTTGCAAGATCGAAAATATCATTGATTGAATCGAAATGCCATCTCTTTGAAATCACATAGGTTGGATATTCAATGATGAGAGTTTTCTAAATGAGGGGGCGGGGACCGACTGCAAAGACAAGGAAATGATCAAGAGTATTAGACTACCTGCCAGCAGGAAGACACTGACTTGGCTAACAGTCTGGACTGGTATGGTTTATTGCCTCCTTCAATTGGAGGGTAATTTCTGCCAGAATCAATTTAAGATTGGGAGCAAAAGAAAGTACAAAAGCTAATCCTTCCTCTATACATCTGATGCAAGCAAGCAAAAGGTGAAAAGATAAAAGGAAACAAGATGGAATAAGCATCATTTTACTACAAGAAAAAGTAACCTTGCTGCAGAAGGAAAATGATTAATGATTAAATGCTTTGATAACCAATAAAAAGCAGTAGATGAAATCATGGTAGATGGTGAAACTAAATGAGTCTTACACCAGCCCAGGAACAATAGATGAAATATAAAGATAACAAGAGGAAGAAAAAAAAAAGAAAAGAAACAAAACAATGCATAAAATGACAAAATGCTCCGCTCATAACTGGAATATCTGTACAATTAAATTTTTTCTTCCCCTCACCTTTTCATTTCCTGTGTTTTTAAGTACTTGCAGAAACCAGAAGTTGAGGGCACCCTCTTCATCCTTCAATGGCTATGCCTTCTAAAAATGAGTAAAACCAGCAAAAACCTACGAAATCTTCAATCTTCTTGCCCTTTCCAATCCGCGTGAAATACTTCTCGAAATGAAGCTCATATTGTGTCCCATTTTCAGATGGTTAATATAAGGTTAAAATCTCGATGACTGATGGTCAGTCCTAGCTGAGAGTTCTCTCTGATGTCCCTACCCGGTTTTCCATGTCAAATGAACCAGAATTCTCCTTCATGGCTTCAATTTCCATGCTGATTGTACAACTTCTCCTGTTTCTCCAATCCTGCAAAAGAAATTTATAGTACAAGTCCAATAAATTGAGCTTCTCAAAAGAACTTAAATTCTAATAGAATAGTGGAAAAATCATAGAGTTAAATTGTTTTTCATATCCAGTTAAAAGATCGGCCATCACCTCACGAAATGGGAATTCATCAGCTTCAAGCATTTGAACAACCTGACCCATTTTTGGTCTTTTGTCCGAATTAGGATCCACACATCTCAATGCAATCAGAAGAGCGCGTTTAAGAGCTCGTGTCGTAGGTCTAACTTCAAGGTTTGGGTCCACAACTTCCTCTGCTCTTCTAGTCCCTACCATCACTTTAAGCCACTCAACAAGATTAACCTGCCACAAGCATAAGGGCATATTGTTTGACAAGCTTATGTTTTCATTATCTGAAACAAGATAAAGGAGGCAAAAAGCATATGCATGAATCAATAGGCATTAGATAAGAGAAGGTATTACCTCATTTGCAGGTCGACCATAATCAAATGGATCTCTCCCAGTAATGGCTTCCAGAAGGAGAATGCCAAAACTGTAAACGTCACTCTTCTCACTTAACTGTCCAGTATTTGCATAGTCAGGTGCAACATACCTAAAGTGCAAATAAACCTCATTTTTGAGTATTCACTGAAAAGAGCAAAATCCCCGCTGGAAGATTTCCAATGAGATGAAAAATATAAAATTTGAAGACCTAATATGATAATTGAGATTTACCCGAAGGTCCCCATTACTCTGGTCGTTACATAGCTTTTTCCTGAACCCAATAGCTTGGCCAGTCCGAAATCCGAAATCTTAGCATCAAATCCCTCATCAATCAAGATATTACTTGATTTTATATCTCTGTGAACAACTTTTGGTTCTATTGCCTCGTGCAAATATGCAAGCCTGCATTCCATTAGACATAAACACCCTCAATTCATTCAGTTGTTTGAAAGTTCCAGCTATGGATTTTTAGTTGGAGTAGTTGAGATATGAACTTACACTTTAGCAGTACCAAGGATGACCTTCATGCGAGCCTCCCAATTAAGGGTGCCCTTTTGGCGCATAGCCCCATGAAGCCACTGTTCTAAGTTTCCATTGCTGACATACTCATATACCAGCATCCTGTATCACAGAAACCCACTGGTATCATATCTCCAGGCAACTAAACTCAAAGTTACAAACCAGCCAAATTGAAGATAAAATATGAGAAAGGAAATGAATCCTTTATCTTGGCATGACAAAAAAATAACAATAATAATTGTTCGGCAGTGGTCGATTCATGTTTTTGAACTAAAAAATTTATATCTCTGGCTAATATGATTCCTGTGACAGAGGAAAATACATCGAAGAGGTTAAAAAAAAGTTCAAAAAAGAAAATCTTGCCTGTGAACTCCTTCTATGCAATAACCCAGCAGCCGCACAAGATTTTTATGTCTAACATGGCCTATTACCACCACTTCAACTCTAAATTCCTTATCAGCGTGCCCCCTACAGACAAAATTTACATAGGAATCATAATAAGGTTCAAATGAAGCAAACGTAAAAAGGCAAAGGTCCAGATTTCAAATGGTTTGAACATTGAAGCGTCATCACAGATTATTTAGAAGTCACGCACACCTCAAGATTACCGAGTACTATGTCTACACCCAAACAACCCAAAAGCCCTCACCGTCGATCACCGAGTACTAGGTTCCGCCATCGAAGCATATGAAGCACAGATTAGGGAAGGCTTGAGAGAGAGAGCCAGATGAGGAGGATGGCTTGAGAGAGAAGCAGAGATTAGTTTGGGGAAGACGAAGTGGGCTTTCTGCTTGGAGGGAAGACGAAATCTGAGATTGGAGAGAAGCTGAAATCGAAAATAAGAGAATGGTAAAAACGACTGGGAGGAGAGAGAGAGACGGAAACATTAACACCCGCTCCGTCAGCTACCGTTTCGGTCTTTGGTTTGAAGAGTAATTAGCGGACACGCGGCGCGCATCGAAGGAGGGTTCACGGCGGGGGCGCAGATTGAGGATGCACAGAAAGTCATCTGTTTAGATATGGGATTGGGCCTTGGCAATGGATGACTAGAAGTGAGCATGATAGTTACTAACTCACACTAGACACCATTTTATATAATTTGACAATTTGTCTGTAACTTCAGCATTATAGAGATCCAATCAATGTGATTATCATTTTTTTGCAAAAAAAATAAAAATAAAAAAATAATCAGGTTCGGCAGGTTGAACCTGATTAGTGGTGAGTTGGGTTTGGTTTGGGATTTTTCCAACCTGCCACTAATTGGGTCCAACCTGAACCGACCCTATTAACCCACAACATGATTATGACCCAACCAAAACCCGACTCGTTGCCAACTCTATAAGCAGTAGAGTAGTTTTGGGCTTTTGTATAAAAACTTGTTAGACCCACTTGATACTAACAATGGAACTTTGTAAACTATGGTTAATAAACGTGTCGGCCTGGCATAGCACCGGCACGTTTAGCCCATGCTTGACAGGCCACGGGCGGGGCACAACATGATCCGCTTGGCAAACGAGTCGTGCCATGTCAGGCCAAGCACAGCGGGCTGTTCGCTGGCCTGGGTAATTTTTTTGCAAAAAAAATTTAGAAAATGGAAAAAAAAGTAAAACACCATAAAAAATTCTGAAAAATATGTTTATTATTCACAAAATTATCTTACACATACTGGGATAGAATTTGTTCAAAAAATTTTACATAAATTAATTATTACAAGTATAACTTTGCAAATACAACAATACATAATACACTTGCACAAATAATACTGCATCACTATAGTATGAGCACATCCCAACTAAGTTGGCACCCATTCATCTATCTTTCATTTGCAGTTTTAAAAAAAAAAGAAGAAAGTAAAGTTTCTAAACTTTTATTACAAAAAATATAATAAAACTTAGACTAATCTAGAGCCATTATTTTATTTTGTATTTTATGCATTCTTATATTATGTGCTATAGCAAATGCTAGTCAAAATGTCTAGCATCTAGTGACGGAAAAATTAGTAATCTTTTTTTCCATACTCAAATTCTCATCTATATAATATGCAGTTATAGTTAAATAACTTATGTTTTGTCTACTTGTCCAAATATCTGATGTTAAAGCCATTTTAAAGCTACTGTTTGAAAAAGTTTCTATTAATGCTGTTTTCATTTTTTGATATAATATTATAACATCATTTCTTAAAGTGTGGCGTGAGAAGGGTTTATATTCTAGTGCCAGATATTTGGTTATTAGACGGTTAAATCTTTTACTTTCTAATAGTCTAAAGGGTAATTTTTTTTGTATTACCCACTTTACAATTTCAAGCCTAGTTTCTTCTTAATTAAAAACAAAATTGCCCAAATTAACACTATTTTTCGAAATTTAGGCTTGCCTATGGTCTATTTGGTCATGTTTTGAAAGGCATTTCTCCAAATGCTGTTGCAAGTGGCCTGTAAAACCCTGAATTTTCACCTAATAAATAAATAAATAATAAATAAAATAAAATATGAGTTAAGTGAAGATTTAGAGGGTAAGTAATTTAAATAAGTCATAAGTTGAAAATAAAGAAATAATTTTAATGAAATTAGCCTAAAAGAATAAAAAGGGTATTTTGGTAATTTTCAGAAAAGGGTAATTAATAATTAGATCATTAAATAATAACTAGAATTAGAAAATAAAAGGAAATAATTTATTTTGACAATTTAGAAATTAAAAGAAATTAATAAAAGCCTAAAAGTGGGAAAAAGGGTAATTAGGAGATTTCATGTATTAATTTGGAGAAAATAAGGTTTTAGGCGATATTTAATGTTTAAGTAATTATTATGCACGAAAATAGCCAGTAAAGAGTGTTTAGATAATAAGAGAATTGATTAGTATTGTTTTAGTAGAAAAATAGAAGGTGAAGAAAAAGTAGGAATTAAATTAGAAGGTGTTAGACATTAATTAAACCATGGTTGGGTTAGCCCAAATTAAAGTAGCCAATTAGGGTTGGTTTAGGACTTCTAAAGCCTAATATAAATAGGTGACTAAGGTTAGAAAAGATGGAATTTTCGTGGGTTTATTATTGAGAGAAAAGAGGGAGAGAAAGGAAGAAGGTTGCTAATGGAGGTGTCTGACCAGCCATCATCAAACGATGATCGGGGAAGATCCGTGTGGTGGATTGCCTTCAAATTTGGAGGTTTTGTTCTTCACTGATGGACCTACATTGTGTACGGTGGAGATTTGAATTGGGAGAGTCTAGCTTGGTGCGTTTGGAAGCAAAAGTAAGGTCCAGAATTAGAAGTTTCAATGGAATTGAAGAAGGATTTAGCGTATAAGGCAAGTAGTAACCCTTGAAAACTGGAGGAACTGCATAATTTCATTTTCTGAGATTTAATATGGTTTGAATGGATTAGTCGAAACTGGATTTACATGGAATCAAATGGTTTATATTTTAGAGTTTTGTGTTCTTGAAGGATTTGCTAAAGTAAGGAAGAAATCTTGGTTTGACCATGTAAATATTCATGAGATGATATTTAATTGATGCAAATTAATCTATAGTGTTGTAGGAATGATTTAGAAGGTTAGGGAATTGTTTTAGACTAATTAAACCCAAAGGCTAAGCACAAAAATCAAAACTTGAAGAAATATGAAAAGTATTGAATAATCATAGGTATGATCATGTGAATAGTAATAGGTTCGAAATTAATTAAAACAAATTAATCTAGAAGGCTTTAGATATGATTTATAATGTTAGTAGATTAATTTAGATCAATTAAACTCATAGCAAAAGCATAAAAATCCAAACTTGGAAAATCTGGAAATTTACTGTTTAATTTTGCATGAGCGCCTAGGATCGCCCAGGATCGCCTAGCCTTGTAGAGGTCGGCGCTCTATGTAAAATTTACAAATTTTGGGGATTTTGTAATTTGAATAATTATCCAATAATTTTTCTGATTAGTTAAGCATGTTAGCATCTTTATAAGGACCTAATTAAGGTATAAAAATTATAAAATTAAATTGGAAAGATTAACCAATAAATTGAAGGTTTCAATGAAAGGTTTGTCTATGATAGGGTCAAAGCGTATGGATATTGCTAGAAATAATACTATTGGTTGTAGACACCCCAAAATTGCACGATTTTTGATAAATCTTGAAGGAGAGAAATATTTTATTGGAATTTTCAATTCTTTGCATTGGGTTTAAGATACTTAACCCATTTGAATCCAAAACGGAAAAGGAAAAGGCCCGAATTCAATCTTTTGCGCAAAGTCAAGCTTTTTCCGGTTGAATTTTGTTGACTTTTGACCCCAGAAAATCAAATATTTTTTAAAGCCAGATTTCAAGATAATTTTTCCCGGTAATCAGGTTTTTAGCCATGTTATTGCATAAAAGAATTTTTTGAGATTTTAAATCTTGACGAATACCTTGGTTTTAACATATTGAACCTTTTTTCCAGACCTGAAAAATCGGAATTTTGCCTAGAACTGGAAAGTTGACTTTTTATTCACTTGGAATTTGGGTCTGGAACTATTTTTAATGGATTCAAATGGGGGGGGGGGGGGGGGGGTCTTTGCTTATTTACATGTAATATCTTAAGTAAATGGAGATTAAAAAATACGAGGACATTTACTTAAACGATATTACATGTAAATAAGTATTGCCTGTGTTAAAATTTGGAAAAAAGGCTTTTTTCCTTGTATCCGGCAACTCAGGCCGGATACAAGTACTCCTCTTTGTATCCGGTGGAAAAGGCCGGATACAAGGAAGCTTTAGTGTATCCGGCATCATAGGCCGGATACATTAAAGCCCTTGTGTATCCGGCCTGATATGCCGGATACATAAGTTTTGCTCAAAAATTAGGGTTTTCCGAGAGAAATCACTTTTTACCATCATATCCCTCATTAAATGAGGGGAAATCTCGGAAACAGCCTTAGGGTTAAGGTTGGTGGGTTCTAGACATTAAGTTGTGTCTACCAACAACCCTAGCCTTTGCCTATAAATAGGAGGCTCCTCCTTAAGCAAATGGCCATCAACTCTTGTTTTGAATTCTCGCCAAGAAGAACTCCAAGAGAAGAAGAAAACCGCTGCGGGATCACATCCAGAACCCAGGTAAGCCTCAAACTTTTCTTTTATTTTCTGTCTTTACATTCCTAGATCTAGATCTCTTCTTCTACCTTTCTGTAGAATAAGGCCTTCTTTGTGTGTGAAAACCCTTCCCCGGCTCAAAGTATCTCGAGACTCCCCCTAGCCGTAAAACGTGGAGGCGGGATCTAGGAGAAACGAGACTGGGGATTGACCCTAGTACTAGAACCTATGTAGCATAAAGCCTTTTGATTGATTGTAAACCGTTTCATATTCAAAGTACCCTTGATTATCTTGAAGAACCGTGTTTAACGGGGAGATAGAACAGAGGGAAACGATAATGGAACGGAACCCTAGGCTGTTTTAGAACCTTATTTTGATGAATATGTATGTTCTATTGATCTTGTATGGTTTTTCACACTTGCACATACATATCACTATTTTGGCGGGATAGGCTCACATTTGGGGATTTATTACATTCATTGTGATAAATCTCAAATAAATGGCTTCAATCAATTTTGGAATGTCTTTGGATGATTTTTAAAGGTTTTGTGTTTATTTTGCACGAATTGCACATACTTTGTCACATTTTTGCATTGGTTTTACTCAAAATGGGCTTTACTTGACAGCAACTGTACCCTTACTTCGGACGCTCATAACTTCATCGTCCGGATGAATTTTGGAGCGATTCCAGAACCCTGGGAAAGGTGAGGCTGTCTAGTTTATGTCGACCAAATTTCATTAATTTCTATCAAGCGGATTTTTAACACCTCTCTGTCGAAGTTGATTGGACAGTTTAGGTTCAAATACAGAACTTGTCACTTCGACGGAGCGCCATGTGTTCGTTTTAAGTCCGATTCGAGTGATTTTTGTTTCTGGGCACTCCTTTATGAGTTTATTTTTAAATCCAGTTGGTTTCATAATTTTTTTGACTCCATTTGAATTATTGGTAACAGATTTACTCAGAGCTGCTCATTAGTACTTTTCTGGGTAAATTTGTGATCTTCGGGGCCTGTTCGGGAGACCACCCAAGGCACATCCGAATGGGTTTTTGTATGAGGCTAGTTTCTTTTGAAAGATGGCCATACAGACTTCATTGACACCAAATTTCGTGGGTTTTTATAGAGTGGATTTTTCTAGGTGATTTTCCAAAGTTGCCTACTTGTTGCTTTTAATCATCCCCAGCAGCAACTTTAAAGGAGCATAACTCCTAGGTTTTCAACCGGATTGACTTGAAATTTTGCATGAGTCCCTTATTTACTAAGATCTTTCAAATGGATTGGGTTTAGTTCAACTTAAAATTGGATTTGAATGATTTCAAGACAAATGGCATTACTTTTTACCAAATTTCTCGGATTTGCCTCAACTCGGATTTGTGCAACTTTTGCTATGATTTCCATCTTTGTGTGATATTCCAGAAGTGATATTGACATAAGAGAAGATCTAACATCCATTTGGATCTTCATGTGAATATATCATACATTTGTTCTTTTTCAAGGATTTCATGATTTTTTAGCAAACTTTATATTTTCTTTTTAGCATGAATAAACACTTGGCAACCACCTTGTGTGGGTGAATGGGGGTGCCTAACACCTTCCCCCGTTCATAATCTAATCCCCTTACCCATCTTTGGATTTGATTTTCAAGTAGGGTTATTTTTACCCTAGAATTTGCTTTTTATCTCTTTTTGCTTATTTTTAATCTTTTGGTGTCCATTCACACCTCAAAATTCTGAATGGTGGCGACTCTCCCAATTTTTACTTCGAGCCCTGTGTGTTGACGGAGGGATGATCATTCCGGTGATTTTTTCCCGTGTCTCACACTGGTACTTATAGCTTATAAACATTTTCTAAACTTTATTTTAGGTCTGTACGACATGCTGGAGAATAAAAATACAGAAAAGTTAAATAAAGACTACTTTAGGTGTTAAGATAGGAAATTGGGTTCTAATAAAGGGATTCATAAGGAAAACTCTAAGTAGGATTTGATTTCCTTTATTTTGAACTTTAATATGAACATTGGTTATGGAATTGGAGAAACATTGATTTCTATCGAATTTATGATACATGAGCTTTTCTTTGAATATAATTGGGAAATTGCATATGAAATTCTGAAAAAGGCTTCATCTGGATTATTAAGGATTGAATCATGGTTTTCACTTGAAATTGAATATTCTGGTATGTATTGGTATGTGGTATTATGTTATTTGCTTTTCTTTTACGGTTGAGTGGTACGGCTTCTGTGGTTGAGTTGATATTAGCTTTTACGGTAGAGATGGGTAATCCTGTGTATAGAGATGTGTAATCCTTTACGGGTAAAAGTGTGTATGCCTCCTACAGTAGCGTGTCCTCCCGTATGTGGTTTTATCGTGGTTTGTGTTAGTGGGCTTAGCTGTATATGGATCCATAGTTTTTGCTGGTTAGCTAAGTGGTATTTAGTTTGGATTGAGTTACTCCTATGTGCGAGCGCGCTTCCTTTGCAAGTTAGTTTGCTCTGGGAAGGTCCTATGTCTGGAGGGACACCCCGGTGAACCGCTGGTGATTCCCTGTATATGTGGATAAGCAACCATCTCCATGTATTGATTCTGGTGCTGCATGCTGGTGGTACATGCCTACTCTGTTGAGTTCGTGCGCAATAAGTCGGTGAATACGGCTCTTGTCTAAACTGCGCTGCATGGGACTTGAGTATCATTAGTAGCACTGCCCCTAAGTCGTACGATGGTATAGCATTTAGTTGAATGTCATCTCAAATACTTATCATCTTTGTGAGTCCTACAATGACACGTGTTTTATCGCTTTTGTCGGTTTTACCTCGTTAACATCCAATTTCTGGTATTTATACATGATTATCTGTTTTATCGCTTTATTTGGAATTGCTATTGATAACTTGAATTCATCGCTTAATCGTGGATTAATCGCATACCTCATGACTATTTGCTTACATTGGACTGTTTCTTATTGCATGCATTTGCTACTTGCTGAGATGTAAATCTCACTCCGTTTTCCCCTATTTTTCAGGTTGCTTGGAGAGATCGCCAAGATGGGGTTTATTTGACAGGTAGAATTATAATTGATAATATTGTTCACATTTTGATTAGACAACCCTATTGTAAACGGAATTGATATTAAATTAAATAAAGAATTGTATTATTTTCCACCAGAACTCTGATGTAATTAATTAGTTTTAAAATTATCGTAAATCTTAGTTTGTATCTGACCCCAGCTTCGTGGTAACACCTCGAGTTTGGTTGTTGAACCGGACTTGGGTTGTTATAATAGCGAACCGGGTTCGGGTTGGGTGCCGGTTAACACTGACCCGGGTTCGGGGCGTTACAAGGCCTGTACCACTTAAACCTTTGCAACTAAAATTTTTTTTTGTAATGCTTACAAACTGCCTTCTCTTCACTCCCCATAGTTTCAATTGCAAAATTTAGCTAGACACTAGAGGTTTTACTTCTCTTGGTGCTCCTAGGTGGTAGGGAAAAGGATCCCATTTCTGTGGGATCTTGGGAGGGAAGACAACTTAGGTTCATGATCTTGGATGGGAGGGTCACAATATGGGGGTTGGGTTCCTTCAAAAGCCTCAGAAAAAGGTGGGTTAGAATAGAGTCTAAGAAACTCCCTTTCCTCAGTCTTAAAGTACGTAGATGGCTAGGGTCCATTATCAAATTGCGAAAAAAAATTTCTTAATAAATAATATAATAATAAATTTTTGGTGATACACTACCTATGGTAAAGTGAGGAAGAATGTATGCAAAAATGCACCAGGAAAATTCCCAGGTAATTGCAAGGGTCACAAACAGTCCTACTTAAAACCCTGTTTCCTTAAGCAATTACCTCGTCTTTTGTGATAGAACTTTCCTAGAGATGCACTTAGTTGCACAATAATCACCCACTATACTAGGCTTTAAAATAATAAGAAATATAGAAGGAGAGACTTACTTATATATATATATATATATATAATATTTATAATAATTTTAAAATCAGAAAATTAAATAGAAGAATACCTCTTTAGAATGAAGCTTGAACTTTGCAGTTGAAGCCTTCAATCTCCAGAGTCCAGTTCCCACCTTTGATGCTGGAGAAATTTAAAAAAATTAATTATTACTTGATAGTTATAGAGATGAAGAGAGTAAGGGAGATTGTAGAAGAAGTGTGGTTTGGAGTGGTAAGGGTTAGACCTATTTATAGAAAACCAGAAGTGGTTTTTTACCACTTCTACCCTAAAATATGGCTATTATTTGACAGTTGAAAGGGTGGAAATAGTCATTTACAGTCAATTACAAGCATACCCCCCTAATATGGTTGTTATATGGCTGTTGGGGGTAAAATTGTAAAAAGTAATGGTAAAAACCACTTTTTTTTTTTTTGTGGGTTGGGGGGGGGGGGGGGGGGGGTGACGGCTAACTATTGGCGTGCCTGGCCGTGCCCTAATGGGCCACGAGCCCCATATTTAGGGCCCAACACAGCATGGCTAGGGCCACGGGCCATGCCGTGCTCGTGTCGGCCCAGCCCAATAAGCAACCCTACTGTAAACACCCCCGGAATTCGTATATTCCCAAAATGTTACCGTGCATATTGTTGCAATGTTATATTCAAGCCCCCTTATATTCGAGTTGCCTTGGGCATCTATTGTATCTAAGGTGTATGTGCTATGTGTTTGTCATTCCCATATATGTTTTTATAAGAATGGTTGATTAAAACACACAAACGGTGCATTCGATTTAAAAAATAATAATTAACTTCTTTTCTTTTGAAATAAATATTTTAACTATATCCATCAATCACAGCAAAATTATCGATTCACTCACTAAAACATCTTGCTATATCTTCATACGTGCAAAATTCCGTCAATGTGTTGCCACAACTAAGATTGCCCCGTTTTTCTCTCTACACACTATTACTTATTTAATCAATCAGTCTTAGTTGGAGATCACAATGTCAGTAACTTACATTAGAAACCTTTTTTTGCGAGCCGTACTTCCCCATGTGTAATATGCAACTTAGGGTCATTAATAAAATTTAAACCTGATAAAATTTTCATTTGATATAAGGAGCTCACCTAAGACAAAAATCTCTCCTAGCTTTATATAAAATTTTAAATTCAAACTGGCATTCAAGATTGGCCAAAGCATTAGAACATGTGTCATATATGTTTTGATTGAAGTTGTTGCAATAGAACAAAATCGCTTTTCCCTAAAAGAAATTTTGACATTCTCCCCACAACATTCACTCCCCTTCTATGATTAATTATTTTCCTACAACAATTAAACTACCAGTACTTAATTAGCAGTTAACTCATGAACAAGTAGACTAAAAGATTTGGATAGAATTTATAAGCCTATATATAGAAAGCCACTGGGCATTTAGGCGTATCAATTACACTCTTTATTGAACCATTTACTGTCAATTCAATCCAATTAATATACCCAATTATGTGAACATTCATCCCCGAAAAGCCTCGCTAGTTATACACTATGCAATATCATTCTTTACAATAAAATTGGTCCATACACTGAAATGTGGGCTTTTAATTGGGTGAACAAATGTGAAAACCTATCTTGCAGTATATTTTAAAGAGAATTGAGGGAGTTTTGGGTATTAAAATGTTAGGCAGTTAGTTATTGATACACCTCGAATTAACAAATGGATGTAGTAGTTATTTTGATAAAAAGTTGAGGGCTTTTTAGGCAGACCTAAATCGCATATGATTTCATCGGTTATGATAGTGACATCGAGTATCAAATAAAAAAAGAAAATAACATGAGTAACAAAACCTATAAAATGGAGATTACTTGGAGGGCATTTTCAATATAAAATGTCAGCCAGAAACCCATCTTCGCTTTATAATAGTAATTAATACATGAGATATATACATGGAACGTTCCCATTGAGAGACGGATCTATGTATATATGCATACGTACACACACACATGACATATGTATATCAGAATTATTTAAAAGCTTTACTTTACATGTCTAGAAAACTTTAATTCAACAAGAATCACAAGATACAGTATTCTATTATGTTTCCTCGATGCCATCAATAGAGGTAGGAAAGGAAGCGTGACCATGGCCAAATGCTTTAATGTGATCCTTGAGCGATCGCTTGTGCTTGAAGTCAGAGCCACAAATGCAAAGCCAAAGCTTCCTGCAATTCTTCTCATGGGTTCGCTAGTCACCTTTCACGGCCAACAACTTCCCACACTTGCGACACAAATGGCTTCATCCCATGTTTCCTCTTGTAATGCGTTTGCAAAGTCCGGAAATCCTTGAGTGGCTTTGCTCTTGGATGATCAATATTGTTCTTGCAACCTTCTGCACAGAAGTAGTAAGGAATGTCTAACATGGCTCTTGGATGAGCTCCCCTTAGTGATTCAGGCCCTTTACGATATTATGATCCATGTCCCCACATGTGCATCTACCACGTTTAAATTATGAAAATTTGAAACGAATTAACACTGGTAAGGCATGCTTAAAGCGTGCTGTGTGGCCTACGTGCTTCGTGGGCCATGCCTTGCTGGACCCAAGGCTGGATAGGGCTGGCATGACACGGTCGGCTACTGGGGCACGGGCTGTGCTGAGCACGGGCACGCTTCAAGCGTGCTAAGCCCTACCCGACCTTAGTTACCTAATTCGTGTGAACATAATTGTGAGACATGGAAATGTCACCTAAGATGAGTTCCGATATCGTCACGTGGGGATCGATAAAAATGAAGAGTCGCCACCATTCAAGTTAAGGTGTGAATGGACACCAAAGGGTTCATAAATGCCAAATAGAGCCAAAGTAGCTCTAAATGAAGAAAAAATCCAGAAATCAGGTAAGGGAAATTAGTTATGAGTAGGGGAAGGTTTTAGGCACCCCCACTCATCCATCTAAGACGGTTGCCACATGCTTTCTCATGCTAAGGATTGCTTGCTAATCAAAAATAGACTAAGGATGCTTAAAAAATAAGCAAAATGTATGTGATTATTCCATATAAGCAGTCCAATGAATTTGGACTCTCCTCATGGATATACCACTTCTAGAACTTCATGAGTGAATGCAAATCAAAGTAAAAATGAGGAGAAATCAAGCTAAGGTGAAATCCGGAAAAATCATATTGCAAGAGCTTGAAAGCTTCGATTAACTACAAATCATTAAATTGAAATCCAAATCAAATGAAACCAAAGCCATTTGAAAGCTGGTATGAATTAGAATATTTAGTTAGAAAATCATCTCATTCCGATTTATAATAAGGGAGTAACACTCTACGAAAATCTGCTGTTGTTACTTAGAGAAAAGCGGTGAGTAAGCATTTTTGAAACCCTATTCGTGGAGTTCGGCTCCATATAAATTAGCAAAACTTGCATGGATGAAGTATATGGTGCCATCTTTCAAACGAAATAGGTCTTACACCAAACTCCATCCATTTGTGACTTGTGTGTCCTCTTGAACATGCCTAGAGGATCACAGATTAACCCGGAACTCTGTTACAGAGCCACTCTGAGTCAATCAAGCACACAAACCACAAATCAGATCAAAATCTGTTGAAACCAGTTGGAATGGAAAATATACTCCTCAAGGAAAACACAGAGACTAAAATCACTCAAAACGGATTAAAATTGAGCAAATGGTGCACCATCAAAGCGGCAAGTTCAGTAATCTGGGTTGAACTGACTTACAGACTTTGAACAGATGGTGTCAAAAATTGGCTCCATAAAAATGAACGAAAATTTCCAGATACAAAGTAGGCTGTCCCATCTATAACATGTCTTTGGAATCGCTCAAAAATTCATCCGGAGGATGAAGTTATAAGCATTCCAAGACATACCACAAATGCTGCCATGTTTTGAAGATTTTTGAATAAAAGCCTAAACCAGTGCATGTGTGCAAGTGGATTCGACTAAAACAACTGGAAACCATAAAAAACAGCCTCATGAAGTTCTAAAATTCATTTTAAAGCCAATGATCTCAGATTTCCCATATTAAACATGGAAATCCAAGATCTAGCTTATCCTTGCAAAAAACAGTGAAAAGTGTGTTTGGTGATGATGAAAATCATATTTCTAGAAGAAGGCTGGAATCTATTGCTATTGAGAGCATGGATTCGAAAATATTCTCCAGAGACAAACACAAAATATCAGAGAAAGCAACCATAGGCTCAAAATAACCAAACAGCATGCTCTTCATCATATGTGGGTTCTAAGCCTAGAGGATCCATTCCTACTTCTTTTTCCCAAGGCTCTCTCTTCACGTTTTACGGCTAGAGAGAATTCTCAGGTACTTTGGAAGAGGTTTGGGGCTTCAAAAAGACACAAAGTGGCCTTACACTACAGAAAGGTAGAAGTTGGGAGTTGAAATGTAAAGAAGAAGCTGAAAATTGAACTAGAGCTTTACCTTTGGTAGCTTGAATACTTGAGGCAGCAATCCAGCAGAGTTTTCCCTCTTCTTGCAGAGCTTCTAAGCTTCAAATTATCAGCCATTTGTAAGAGGAGGACCCTTCTATTTATAGGCACAGCAATGGGCATTAAAGTCCCAAGGGTATGCCCAAAAATCTCTCTAGATTGTTCCAATTCAAGTTAAAGCCTTGAATTGTTGCAAATCTGGAAGTTTCGGAGGGTAAAATAGGGAGTTCAAGTCGCTGAGAGAGAGGTAATATGCGTAAATAAGGCTCAGAGATCGAGCCTTTTCGCAAATGCACAAAACAAGCAAAACCGCATACACAGTGCGGTTTCCACAGAACCGTCACTTTATATGCTGTTTTCATGCAAACTCACCTTAACCGCACATACAGGGCGGTTCCAATTTAGTTACGCTCCTCATGATTGCTGTCGATGTGGTTCAACTGCCAAAGTTTCTAGAAACCACGTGGCAGCTCACGCAAGAAGCATGAACCTCAACCGTGCTGTGTGCGCAGTCGAAACCACACACATAGGGCGGCTCAGACCAAATTAACCAAAACCGCACATATACTGCGGTCAGCACATTTTTGGTTGGTTTTGAGCCTTAACTGCACAGGCCGGGCTTATTTACATGTAATATCGTTTAATTAAATGTCCTCGTATTTTTTAATCTCCATTTACTTAAGATATTACATGTAAATAAGCAAACACCCCCCCATTTGAATCCATTAAAAATATTTCCAGACCCAAATTCCAAGTGAATAAAAAGTCAACTTTCCAGTTCCAGGCTGAATTCCGGTTTTTCAGGTCCGGTAAAAATATTCAACATGTTGATACAAAGGTATTTATGAAGATTTAAAATCTCAAAAAATTCATTTATATAATAACATTGCTAAAAACCTGATTACCGGGAAAAATTATCTTGAAATCTTGCTTTAAAAAATATTTCATTTTCTGGGGTCAAAAGTCAACAAAATTTAATCCGAAAAAGTTTGACTTTGCATAAAAGATTGAATTCGGGCTTTTTCCTTTGCGGCTTTGGATTCAAATGGGTTAAGGATCTCAAACCCAATGCTAAGAATTGAAAATTCCAATAAAATATTTCTCTCATTCAAGATTTATCAAAAATTGTGCAATTTTGGTGTGTCTACAATAATCCCGCTCCTGCATTCAAAACGCGAATTGACTGTTTTAATTCGTTCCAAAGTCGCGGATTACAAAGTTAAAGAACGCGCTCTCAAATATAGAGTACGATTTGGCTTATCTAAAGATTCTAAACCGTAATTTGACTTATCTAAACTATAATTTGACTTAATTGTCCCTATTTTAACTCTAAAATTAGGGAGATTATAGATATTTAATAATTTAATATTAATTAGTAGATTATAGAAATAAGAATTGGAAATTTGGAACGTTCCCAAGAGAGTTTATAGGAGAAGAAAAAGGGCTTCTCCTACCTCATCGATTCATCTTCTTCCTGAATCCTTTTTCTTCAGCAATCAATACTGGTAAGGCTCTTCTTCTATGCTTATTAATTTTTCTTCCTTATTTAACAGTGACACTATATCTGCAAACATTTTTTCCTCTTTGTTATCTATTTTTCATGTTTACCTGCAATCAAGGATTGGGAAAACTCTCCATTCTACGTTTTTTCAATACTAACGTTATTTTTCCGATCCATGATATTTTAATGTTTTCTCAATATTAAAACGTTTTATTTGTTAAAACGTTTTAACTAGTTACTTGTTTAACATTAATACGTTTATTATTTTAACTAGTTAAAATAGGGCCAAAAAACGTTAATACGTTTATTGTTTTAACTAGTTAATCTTAAAATACCTTTTAACATATTTGAAAAATTAGTTTAACATTACGTTTTTGCCAAAAAAAGGTTCAATGCTTTTAATTTTTTAATAGTTTTAACTAGTTACTTGTTTTAACGTTTTTAACCCTATGATTGCTTGTTTTAACATAACTTTTTTTTTATGTTATTTTAATATCATTTGTTTTTTGATTGCAAGTTGCACATGTTTTAAAATTTTTTTTTTGTTGACCTCATGATTACTTATTTTAATCTTTCAGGCTTTTGTTTCATGTTTTAACATTTAAATTTATCCTTCATCTACACTTTGACGTTTTTGCTTCAAGATTACTTATTTTGTCATACACATATATTTGCAAAAATAATTATTACTTGTTTTGTCATGTACACATAATTGCAAAACTAATTTATTGTATTATTGTGCTTTAGGTTTAAAATGGATGGAAGCAACAGAGCAACTTCACCACATGTTATTGAGGTTGAAGATAATGAGCATGATGTTGGATAGTTAACTGCTACTCCACTTAAGAAATATATAAAGTCAATTGGAGAGAAAAAGGATATCAAGTGGATTTGTAGTTTTGGATGCAAAGTCGAACCTTATACAGGTACATACTCTCGTGTGAGAGCCCACTTGATTGGGTTGTTATCGGGACAAAAATCACAAGGAATTGCCTTATGTTCAAAAGTGACCAAAGAAATGAGAGAAAAGATGAAAAGGGAAGAAGAAGAAGCTAAAAGAAATTTTGGAGGTGCATGTAAGATTTCAATTCCAAGCATTCCAAGTATTCCACCAATGAGCAAGACTACCAAAGGTATGATGCCAATCCATGAGATGTTTAAGATGTCTTGTAGAGATGATGTAGATTTGTTAATTGCAAGATTTTTTTATGGGAATGGAATACCCTTTTATGTGGCTAGATCCCCTCTTTTCGTTGACATGGTTAGAAGCATAAATGAAGGACCCAAATGTAAGACCCCGAATTTTTCCTAAATATAAAAGTAAATATAATAATTAATATTCTTGAGGATTTTAATTAATGGAAATATCTTATTAATGTAGGGGATATTATAATTAGTGGAGATCCAGAGTTGGGTGCAGATCTGACCGTCTGATTGCAAGATATAGAGGTATGATCGATATTTTAAGTTGGATGTATTCTGATTGGGTGTGTGTGTGAGGTCTTATGCATGTGAGATGCATGGAATAGAGTATATATATATAAGTTAAAATAACCTAATGACATACGGTGGAAATACCTGCTTGTATTCGTTTGAGACTCAGCAGCCGCAAGAGACCGAGAGCAACCGTGTGACCGGAGAAGAGAAGAGAAGAAGAAGAGAGGAAGAACCAGGTTTCTTCTCCCTTCAAGGCTCACTTTGCAATTGTATAGAGGTCTGAGAGTTGCTGGTTAGAGAAGGAAGAGGAGAACAATCACATAGAGGTAGGCAACACTGGTTTTTAACGTTCTTTGGTATTCACGATTGGTTTAATCTTCATTGTATGTTTTTGTATTATAAAATCATGTATTTAGTTTGATGGAAATATTATATGTATGTTAGATTGATCTTGGACGTGAAAAATCAAGTTTTTTAAACTGTTTCTGTTCGTTTTTGGGAGACCGCCGAGCTCACTGTGCTCAGCGATCTTCGGTGCTCCCAGGCGCTCGTTAAAAATTTTAGACCGCTACACGATTTATCATCAGTGTTCGATTTGAACTACCCCTACCCTAGACCGCCTGAGCAATCCTAGGCGATCCTGAGCGCTCTATGCAGAAAATGCAGATTTTTGTATTTTCAAACCCTGATTCAATTCTAAACTATTTTAAACAAATTTTAACCTTCAAACAAGATGTTTTAAGACCAAAATAAATTACCAATTACCTGTTTTACAAATGAACAAAAATAGGAAGGTATTTAGGGTGATTAGTGGCCAAGCTTTGTAAATAGCAAGAAACCTACGTTTTGGAAGAACCGAACTTGTAACCTTGTGAGAGTTGATTAAATGACCTATAGAGTTATACTGTTAACCAGAATATGTTATACAAATTTCCAGATCAGATTTTGAATACAGTTAACCCAATAAAGAAGGAAAATTACATATATAACCATTATATGCCGCTAAGCACTATTACTTACAGTAATGTTAGTCCTTAGGGATTGTTGGTGTCTAGTGGGCATAGCTGGTTATGGATCCATAGTTTTGGCTAGATAGCTAAGGGATATTTCATTTGGGTTGGGTTACTCCTTGTTGCGAACGCTCTTCCTTTGCAAGTTTGCATTGGGGGGTCCTGTGTCTGTAGGGTCATTTTGAGCCTCGCTGGTGATTCCTGTACATTTGGATAAGCGGCTATCTCCATGTATTGATTCTGGTGTTGCATGCTAGTGGTACTTGCCAACTCGGTTGAGTTCTAGTACAATAAGTTGATGACTACGGCTCCTATCTAAGGTGATCTTCACGGGTTTGCGTATCATTAGTAGCATCGCTCATAAGCCGCACAGTGGTATAGCATATGGTTGATAGTCATCTCAAACGTGTATCTTTCTTTGTGAGTCCTACAATGATACTGATATCACAAACACTTACTTCTGATGTTGTTCACATGCAGGATGCATGTATTGGATGTTATGGTTGGATGTGACTGTTTAGTACATCCCGGATTTATGTTGGATTTTATTAATGACTTCTGAATCATGATCTTGATATACTTTATCTGCTCACAAATATTAAACTGTTTTACATGATGATTTGTATTTCCATGAACGAGATGAATGTTTATACGAGCCTGTTTACTCGAGACTGCTTATACGTGCATGAAAATCTATTTTTGTGAATATAAACTGTTTACAGCATGAATGTGTTGTCTACTGAGATATTCATATCTCATCCTACTTTATTTTATTTTTCAGCTGATACGAGAGAGGGGGATCATAGTGGTGGTTACCAGGGTGATCTTGTCAACTATTCACCGGAGGACTATTATTATCTCGACTATTCTGAGGTCGTGGAGAGAGGATTCATATTAGTACTTTAGACAGTTTCATTATTTTGATTATTTGGTTTTGAAGTATTAGAGAGATTGAGAGTTTAGTAACCCTTTTGATTATTACCAGACTTACATGATCATTGGATTTTAGATGCTTTTATTTGATTCATCTTATGATGATATTAGACTACACTTTCGCACATTGATGTTCCGCACTCTGATAGTTTATTAATAAATGACTTATTTAATTCTTTAGTCTGGTTATTCATTGATTATTATTTGATATGGGCTAGTAGCATCTTGAATTCGGTTGTTGGGCTGAATTCGGGTTGTTACAGTGACGAACTGGATTCGGGTCAAGGTCGGTTTTTATTGACCCGGGTTTGGGGCGTTACACCAAAGGATATAACCCTCCTAGTTCAGAAAAGATAAGAACAATTTTACTTGACAAGGAGAAGACTAGAATTGACCATGCATTAATGGATCTAAAGCAACAGTGGCCAACATTTGGTGTTTCAATTGTCTCAGATGGTTGGACAAACATCAAGAACAAACCTTTAATTAATGTGATGGCAGCATCTGGAGGTCGAGCTATGTTCCTTAGTGGTGTTGATTGTTCAGGTGATGAAAAGTCAGGTGTATATATATCAAAAATACTGCTAAAAGCCATTGAAACAGTGGGCACATATAATGTTGTTCAGGTGTTAACTGATAATGTATCTCCATGTAAGGTAGCTGGAGAAATTATTATGGCTAGATATCCTCATATTTTTTGGTTTGGTTGCATGGCGCATACATTAAACCTTTTGATGAAAGATATTGCGAAATCAAAGCATCCAAGTTTGATTTTTGTTGAAGCTACATATGAGCAAGCAAAGGGAATTGTGAACTACATTAAAAACCATAGTTTTGCTTTATTTATATTCCGAACATTTTCAACATTGGATGTTATACAGGTTCAGAAGACAAGATTTGGTCATCACTATATCGTTTTGGAATGTATTTTTCAATTGAAAAATGCTTTGATTAGCATGGTTTTAAGTGATGAATGGTAGGAAATTAAAAAGGGCTCATCTAAGTCAAATCAAGATTATGATGGGGTTCGAAAACTTGTATTAGATGATAACTTTTGGAGTAAGGTAAAAAGTATGTTGGCATTCACAAAGCCAATTTGGCAAATGATTAGCTTTTGTGACTCAGATAAGGCTGTCATTGGAGAAGTTTATCAAAGAATGAATGACATGTTGGGATACATTGAAGTAGCATTGGTTGATAATATTGAGATGTGTCAAGTTATACGGAGCCTTGTTTATGAAAGGTGGATGAAGATGAATCTTCCTTTACATTTACTTGCATATGTTCTTACTCCATACTATTATTCTGATTCTTGGTTGACAAGCTTGGGTCCCAAGGGAGAGAAAAGAGAGAGACCTCACTTTGATCCTGATGTTCAAAAAATCTATTTAGATGTGGTAGATCGACTTGTTAAAAATATTGGTAAAGCTTCTTTAGTGCGTAGACAGCTTAGTGACTTTGTTGGGAACACCAATGTCTTTGCTCGTCCTCAAACAATCCACAATAGAAAAATAATGTCTGCAATAGAATGGTGAAACTTGCATGGACCAGCTACTCCTGAGTTGTATGGTTTGGCAGTCAAAGTTTTGTCTCAAAGTGTTAACAGTTCTTGTGCAGAAAGAGTATGGAGCACTTATGGCTATATCCATAATGCTAAATGGAACCGCTTGAGCTCAGATCGTGCAGAGTCTTTAGTATATGTTCATTATAATTATCGACTTTTGACACGATACAGAGAAGACTATGAGACAGCATATAAGAATTGGGATAGTTTTGAAGACGAGGATGCTATAGATGTTGACATGAGAGCAGTTGAAGATAAAGAATATGGGTTGTTTTTTGGTGATGAGATTGATCTTTTACAGCCTTCATCTTCTAGCTTGATTCCTGAAGGAACAACTCAAGAGTCAACTAGTTCATCGCAAGCAAAAAGGTGTGAGGAGATTACACTTGGTAATAGACCACGAGTTAATTAGTACTCTATTCTTTTTCATTTTGAACAATTTGAACAATTTAGATGATAATTAGTTTACATTTTTTGAGCTTTATTTACATTATTTATGTATGCATGTGTGTCTATATATATGTGTGTGTGTGTGCATGCGGGTGCACGCTCTAAAGACACTTTGGACTATAGGTGATTTTTGAAATTGACGCTTTGACGCTCTCGCTCTCGCTCCATGCTCTGGTAACTAAGTGCCCGACCCGATAAACAACCCTAGCCAACGTCGAAGAACAAGTGGGGCCATGTACGATGGAATTTGGGGCAACGGGGCGAAACATGGATACGGCCTATGACTTCATTCTCGGAGAGTGCAGGGTAGTGGGATTATTGCCGGGTAATTTTGTATTGTTTCAAAATTATTTCCCGGGCTCCTTTTTTGTTGGATTTTAAAGGGCTGCAACTCGGTTTGGTTTGCTGCTCGGTTTGGTTTGTAATTGTTAATCCATACATAATCGAATCGAACGAAATTTAAGAACTTATCACTTCAACAAGAACCAAATTAAAGACACATTTATTTAAAACCTTCAATCCAACAGGGTTCGGTCTGGTTGAAGGTTTTAATTAGGTTTAACCAAAACATTAACCCAAAACCAAACCAAAATTAATCTCGCTTATAGATTTTTGAACTAAAACCAAACCACATGCTTTAAAACAGAAAATGACGAGGATCCCACCAGGTAGACCTATTTTTCTAAAAGATATAAATCCTTTGAATTCTTTGATTGTCGGAATAAATTCATAAACACATAAACCTTGTTGGTGCATTTATCGGATTAACCAAGCAAAGGTTTTAGTAGACTACTAGTTGCTTTATCTGTGCTAAGCATAGGAATATATATATATATATATATATATATATATATATATATATATATATATACATATATATTTAAATATGTTCTTTTTAAATAATTTAAAATAACTATTACAATGAGTAAATATAATATTTGGACGTTTTGTTACCATGTGTAATCACGCCAATAGTTTATTTATAGTCCAAGATTTTAATGGCAACAATTCCTTATGCCATTAAATCTTTTTATTGTTAGGATTCAATATTTTGCTGGCCTTTTTTGATTTGCTACCAATAAAGTCCTTTTTCAGTGAAAATCATACAATTTATTTAAAGATAGTTATGAGTTTCTAGTTGATTTACCTATGTGGGAAGATATATTTTCCATACATAATATTTTATTAAATAATGTAAAATATATGTTACTTTCTTTAAATTTATGGGTAGGGCATTTTGGCGGTATATATGTTAAATAATGGACCAATAATTTAAAAAGGTACAAAAACATAGAAAAAAAGTAATAAGAAACAAATGTACTTTTTAAATAAGAAAAAAAAATATTTTTTATTTAAAAATTTATACAATAGACATATATTGTTGGACGAAATATTGATTTGGTTGATAATTAAGAATGAATATACATATATTTAATTTAAATAATGGGTTACTTTTTGATAATTATAAATTAATGATAATTTTTGAAAATAATGGATAATTAGTCTCCATGATGGGAGTAATCTCTATCAATTTAAATTAATGATACTTTTTGATAATTAACCTGATTAAAATAATAATGAGGGCATTTTTGGAAGACATTGTTTGTATATAGTAAAATGACACTCATTCTCAATTATTTAAAAAAGGTATCACTGTTTTCAAATTACTAAGAATTAGGTGATTGAATATGGATTATTTTTTAAGAATATCACGAAAACCAATTTTCCCCACTAAAAACCAAATTCCCTTGAAATTTATCATGTGAGCATTAGGTCTCCTTATCATTTTTCAGAGATAGTTATAGGTTTATTGGACCTGAAAAGATAAGGATTAATTATATAATCTTAATTTAGTTAAAGATAATATTGAAGACAGATATCATGTCCACGTAGAGGTAAGATATATATATATATATTTGAAAAAATATTTATTTTTAATAAATTATTTTGATGTGGGGCCCAAAAGGACCATTGGAGAAAGAAGGGGATGTCCACATGGAGGAGAGAGAAGGTGGTGTTTCAGGACTCTGCTTTAGTGTATATATATATATATATGATTTGTCTTTGTAAATGCTATAAAAGAACCTCCTTTGATTTCTAATACACGTGTTAAGTTTATTTTGGTTTTGAGTTACCATTTACCATGGTTTTCTAAATTGAGACTGGGATAGGCAAGCCAAAAGGCACTACAAAACATGGAGGCAAAGAGGCCAACTTTTATCGGCAGTAAGCAATTTCGTCCCCTAAAAATGCTTTTACCTGCGGTAACCACAATTCCTGCCCCTAAAAGTTAACAAAACCTTTTTTGCGCAAAAAACCCATGGCGTGAAGCTTTTGCACATGAAATAGCCTTTCTAGGCGGTAATTTCCGCCGGTTATATTAGGCAATACTGGTAGGAATGCTTTAACATTGGCGGGAACTTCCCGCCCAAAAGATCCTTTGTTACTGGTGGTATGATGCCACTAGTAATGTCACTTTTACCGGTGGTAATTATCTTCCTACCGGTAAAAAATAAGAAAATAAAAGTAAAAAAAAAATGCTTTTTTTTTAATATTTTGGAGAAAATAATGTAAGGTTGTAAATTTATGAGACCGCTTCTTTTGTTACATTACGTCTGTGCCGAGCGTGTTACGCTTGTATGAGCCTAACACGCATCCACAAAAATGGGGCCCACACTAAACAGCTCTAAAGAGCCTAACGCTCCTTTTGTTAACACCGTCGTTGGGCCCCACAGTCTTCTCCCATTTTACAGCCTTTGGATTTATTTTAAATGAAAAAATTGAAAAGCTGCAAAAGCTTTTGTTTGGAGCCAAAAAGAGAACGGGTTCTACTCTCTTTATTCTCATCTCAGGATTGCTTCTTTTGCTCTCTTCGTTCTTAGGTGCTTCTTTCTTTAATCTGCTCTCTTCAAGAAGCAATCCTTTCATTTGGCACCCAAAAGAGAACCCTCTCTCAATCTACTCTCTTCATTCTCAATATCAAGAAAACCCTTTTTGTTCTCAGCAACAAGCACACCATTGTAAGGAGCTTGCTGGCCAATATCAAGCCAGTTGAAATCATCATTCATTAGGTAATATTCTGTAAGCAACAAATTAATTTTGGATCTTAAACCCATTTCATCAACTTGTCCAACGAAAGCATGCTTTCTTCATAGTACGGTTTACCCCATTTATAGGCAACTCAATCAGACTCAGACAATAGCCAACAAGTGAAGGCTGTTGTGCCTTGGGTTTTCAAAACCGTGAAGAACAAAATATGAAAAATTGAAAGGTAATGAAGTTTCATCTTTTATTTGTGCATTTTTTCATATGAATTGAATAGGATATTATTGCAATCAGATTAACAATGTAAATTGAATACCTAATTCTGAAAATAAACAAGAAAAGATTGAATTGTTTCTCAATAAGGTTTTGATATGTCTTTCCACAAAAAAATGCTCTCCTTCTACAATTTCATGCCTGTCAAGTTCTCAACTTAGCGTAAAAATAATCAATATCCACACCACATTACCACCTCAGAAAATAATGAATCGTAAGTCTCATTTCATGCCTTCTCATCCGTATACATTACTCTTTTGCTCTTTTTTTTTATTTTAATAAATATTTTATTTTATAAATCAAAAAAGAATTTAACTGTTTTCTGAAACTAATTGAAGCAAGGTGTTCTAAAACTAAGGTTTGCCGGGTGTGGTAGATCCTCAAATGATTTCCAAGCTTATTGATACAAGTTGTCCCTATTTTGAAAAGGCAATGATGCTCGAAAGAAGTATCAGAAGCAGATATTAATCTTTTTAGATTCTTCCACCCTTTTGCATTGAAAAGCAAGTTGTCTACATATTTGACATGCTACTTTGTTAAGATTGGGAATTCTTAGGTAATTCTTTAGGAGCATTCAAGACATATATTGCATAATTCATAAAATGGCACGTATGCAGTGGCATGCTACTAATTAATATGGGATGGACATTATAAACTCAAACGATGCATTAGCAGTTTATTATTAGTCTAGAGAATCTCAGTTGTCTTGATGATTTTTTGTAAACTAGTTTAACCCTATATCAATTACACGTTAACAAAATAGCAGACAAAGCATAGGCTGAGCTTGTGGTTGTGCCGAGCACCTTAATAGTTCGTTAGTTTCTCAATCAAGGCGGCAATGCATAACCAGTAGCTACTACTATTGGAAGTCCTACTTTTCTGGGGGAGATTCAAGTCATGAGAGAGCTCATTGTTTAGGTGCTTACAGAACTAAGAGTATAGGAAATAATTAACTTACCATAATTCCCATAAGGGGTTGTTTGTGACTTTGCATAAATAAGCTTGTGAAAATGGGATTTGAATAAAGTCGTTTGCTAGAAAATTGTGTGGCTTTGAATACAAGTACATAAATAAAAGGATTTTCTTGAACACTTTTGAAGCCTATAATGATATTTTCCTTTATTTTTCTTGAAGAATGTATAGCATAAATGAAATAGTAACTATATCATTTTGTCAATTTCAATTAAATTTAGACTTTCAATTGCTTAATTTTTAAACCACGATAGAGTTTTAAATTGAGAAGGAATCTAAGTAGAAATGATACCATCATAGATACATTTAGCATGAGGATCATATATAGGCAAACAAGATGGGAGTTATAGAAACATTAATGTGCTTTACTCTTCTTTTGCTCATCTAATCTATGGTCTTAGGATGTTTATGATCATTTGATGTTTGTCCTATACTCATGTGTATGGAATGCAATTAATCTTGATTTTTGTTTAGGCATTTAATGTATTGTGTAATTATACACCAAAACAGATTCAAGGCATGGCAGGCAGATGTGAGTTTCCTAATGAGATGGGTGAAGATAATGACAATACAGAAGTTGTAAAACCAAGTGATGATATATCGACAGTTAGCATGGTGTTTGATTTAGAAGAGGATGCTTGGGAGTTTTATAATGACTATGCAAGGAAATTAGAATTCGATGACCAAAAAAGCTATTTTTATAGAAACCCATGCACAGGTGTTGTTGATAGGATTTATTGTTGTTCAAGGGAAGGTCATCATCAAAAAGATAAAAGAGATGTTAAGGTCAAACAACATCGTGTTGAGACAAGGAGTGGTTGTAAGGCACGAACGAGGATTGCAATGAAACCACGGAAAATGCGAGATTACAAATTTTGAGGTCACTCATAATCATGAGTTGGTTTTGCCTAAAATAGTTCATATGCTAAGATCCCATAGGAACTTAACGGATGCATAGGCATTTGAAATTGATTTAGTAGAAATGTCAGGAATACACCCAAAGGCAACTATGTGGATGATGAGAACAGAAGCAGGTGGTTTTGATAATCTTGGATTTGTGCGTGCAGATTGTAGTAATTATTCATGAACAAAGCGCATGATGGCCATGGAAAGGGAGTTGCAGGTGCCCTATTTCGTTATTTTTATAGGTAACAATCAGAGGATATATCATTCTTTTATGATATGTAGCTTGATAGCTAAGATATAATAATTAACATTTTTTGGGCTGATGCTAGCATGATCCAAGACTATGAATGTTTCGGCGATGTGGTTTGTTTCAATTCTACATATAAAAGCAATAAGGAAGGAAGACCATTTGGCTTATTTGTTGGAGTTAATCATCATCATCAAACAGTAATTTTTGTGGCTGCATTATTGTATGATGAAACCATCAACACTTTTTGTTGGTTATTTGAAACTTTTGTTAAGGCAATGTCTAGGAAGAAACCAATTACAATCCTAATTGATCATGATCACACTATGAAACGAGCGATCATGTGTGTATTACCAGAGACATCATCCTTTTTGTGTGTGGCATATGTACCAAAATGCAACAAGACATCTTAGTGAGATCTTCAATCGTGACAGAAATTTTCTCAGAGATTTTATTAGATGTGTGAATATGAAAATAAGGATAAATTCATAGAGGCATGGAATACAATGCTTGAGAAGTATGACTTACTACCCAATGAGTGGTTGAAAGCAAGGTTTGAGGAGAGAGAACAATGGTCATTGGCTTATGGAAGGAACACGTTTTCTGCTGACATGAGTATCACACAGAGGTCTGAAAACATGAACACATCTTTGAAGGAACACCTAGACACCCAAAAAAATGTGCTACGATTCTTAGATTGCTTTGATCAGGTAGTGGAGGACAGGCGGTATATGGAAATAAGGTGAGATTGCAAAATCATGAGCATCATTCTATGTTTATTGATAGAAATATGATGCTAGACAGTGTGAAGTCAATTTACACTGAAGAAGTTTTGAAATTGGTTTAGAGAGAAATTCGAAATGTTATTAATTGTGATTATTCATTTAGCACCCCGGAACCAGGTCAACACGTGTCGGTTTTATACTGGCTCCCGAGCGCTATTTTTAGGGCCCAAATTGTGATGAAAACTAATTTAAGAAACTAACCAAAGCAATCATAATCTAATCCTAAAATTTTTGGAAAATCTGCTATATAACGTCTGTAAATACGAGAATGGGCTAAGCCCTCAAACCACAAAATCAACACCTGATAAACGCAGTTTATATATATCCATTCAAAAAAAACCTAAACCATCACATATGCACAGGTCAAAATAAATTTCACTAAATTCTCACTCTCTCTCTCTCCCTCTCTCTCTCTCTCTTCATTTACAATATGTACAACATGTACAGTTTCAAAAATGACATGTACAATTATCCAACAAAAAGTTTCTTCTCGACCTCTAGTCGGGACGGTAGTAGTCTTCCGGTCTATAATCCGGGTAACCCTCGAACTCGACTCCACTACGTGTCACGCTCGCCGGGTCTGAAAACAAAACCGGTAAAACAAAAACTCGCATGAGACTAATGTCTCAGTAAGTAGCACAATGCATATGATAAATAGTTTATGCAATTTCAACTAATAAAATAACATGCTACAATTATACGATCAATTACAGCAAATCATGCAAAGAACAGATCACATATAACAATACAATTTCAGAGAATCAAGTGTGTGCAAGATTCATGAATTAGCGTGTCTATAAATCGGGTTAACCACCCTTAGCCGGTTTGCCACCTCACTACTCGCCTTCGAAGCCGCGCACGATCATCGTACGAGTGGAGCACCCACGCATGGGCTGGCACGCTGCAGCTCATCGATCCCACACGAAGGCCTCACCGATCCCACACGGTGGTACGCAAGTGGCCCGGGGTATTAACACGACAAGCCAACACTAACGCACGATCTAGACGGACTGTGGATCCACGACTTTTTATGCGGCCTAGACTCGTATAAGAATTACCCATGCAATTATTTTTACCAAACAAAACCTGAAAAATTAACTGCCCAAAGTATAACTCAAACCAAATGAACCTTGTTGTTCACTTACTGTAAATCCCTAGGCCATTCTGCCTTTCGGGATGCCATAGGCTTATTTGCCTTTCTCATCTAACAAGAAGCCTCAGCTTCAATTGTCAATTACAAATTCGCGAATCACTTTATCAACCCAAATCATTAACGACTAAAGGTATAAAATAATTTTATAAACAAATTTTATAAAATATCCACGGTTGGTTTGAAATTGTCGTTTACTTTGCAGATTGAATTCTAACTAGTGACTTATATGCTAAACCTTATTTAAGCTATAAGGAATTGGTACGCGTGCTATACATCGTTGGAAAACTCTATGAATCTAGTTTCCAACGCAACAAACGGTTCTTAATTCGGAGTTTCCTACAGGGAATTATGGCTGTTTCTCTACAGGTGGTTTAAAACAGCCGCGAAATTAAATGGACGGAAATCATCAAATTCTCATGATTTTTCTTGCAAAACCTCAAGTTCCGATTGGTCCGAAACCAATTCCATTCAACTACAATTACCCTCAAGTAAATTTTAGAATGCTAATATGAATTTTTAGGCGAATATTTCTAGCCTTCGCAAGCCACCGAAATCTTACACAGGTTGAAGACAGCCTAACAAAAGTGTTGCTATGTGTTAATTTCAAAGTGTTTCTATACTACAAATCAACTGTCTAACACAGGTGCTGTCTCCGGGCATTATTACATTGGCTCATCAACAATAAATGAGCAAAGCATCCATATCCCATTCCAAAGTCTAATAGAATCCATAGAAGACCCTAAATCCCCTATCAATTTCATTCCCATCACAACCTTCATCAGCTAAAAATACAAACCCCTGAAAGAGTGAGCCACCGAAAAACCAATTTCAGAGTGCCCTAAAAGCATAACAGTAACTTAGATTAGAGTTCTCATCACAATTATTACACTATAGAAGAATCCAACAATAAAATTCTAGCAATAGAAATCCCATCACAAATTAAGTTTAAGTCTGTCGATCATTCCAAATAATGACTGACTAACAAAAATTTCAACCTGACAGAATAATCTGTTCAATCCATTTCAATCAATTTGTTTCAATCAATTCCATACAACCCTAACTAAATTCATGGAGAGAACTGCAACTCCTGGATGCAGGTTCTGTTATATTTTGGTGAAGTCAAAAGAACCCCACTCAGACAGTCGCACGACTGTTCTCTTGGGCATTTTCTTACAACATCAAAGAACATGAAGAGAAATGAAAAGAAGTCAACAGAAACCAATCGGAAACAACCACAATCGATTAAACAGCGGAAAATTTTATGCTACTTACCTATGAACGAATCCAAACTCCAATCGCCCAAAACCCCCTTCTCTTCTCCCTTTTCTTCTTTCTTCTTCTTCCTTTCTTTCTTCCCATGTTTTTCCCTTGTGCTGTTAACCCTCAACGAACGACCACCTCTCCTCCACGTCTTCTTCCTCTTGCAAATCTCCCCTTTCTTCTGCGATTTCTTCCTTGCCGCACCCTTGACGACCTAACACCCCAAAACCCCAATCGCCCTTTTCTTCTGCAGTTTTTTTTTTTTTTTAAACCAAAGAACCATGAACCATGAACCATGAACCGGTTCACTTAAATTGAACCAATCCTCCTTAACCCACTAAACTACCCAAACCCTTTCAAACCAAATGCTTGAACTGAAATTTTTTTTTTCTATTTGTTCTTATTCAATAATTTTAAATCTTAATTAAAATTTCTAAAAATTCCGGATCTTACATCCTACCCTCCTACAAAAGAATTTCGTCCTCGAAATTCACACCACTTGTAGCAAGAAATTTGCAAAAAATAACTTAAAGAAAATATTATACTTTACTGGTCTCCTTCCCTACACATAGACGCGTCCGCCCAAGTGAAGGTTGAGAAAAAAAAATTTCAAAAATTTCCATTGTAGTTTGCTTATACAACAATTATACAGCACATTATAGTTTAAACTCATGATATCAATATCAATACCCCAATCGTATAAAGTTAAATACTTAGGTAATTGCCCAGCATTGGCCGATGCTCTGCAGTACCCAAATATCACTAAATACAGTTGGCTCATCGTCCAATGATAAGTAATAAGATACAATAAATATGCAGTGTAATTAAACAAGAAAAGTTGTCTACATTATGCATATCAATAGTACTCATTAAACACTTCTAGGAATTTATCATATCAATTCTATCATCATGCTTTAAATTATAGTAACTAATGTTTATGTTACCTCAAGTCTATCTGAAGAGTTCTGGGTATTTGCTCATCGTCTCACTTTCCTTTTCCCAAGTGACCTCTCCAGTTGACCATATTACCTTCACTAACGCAATTGTTCTAGTTCGTAAGACTTGATATATTCGGTCTACAATTTGAACAATTCGTGGGACATCTGGTGTATCCTCTGGTATACAGCCAGGTATCAGGAAAGGGTTGTCACATAAAAACCTCTGTGGATGGCGTCCAGGAATATTAAGGACCACGTGCTGTCTATAACAATCTAGTACAACATGGTATTTAACCATCAAATCCATCCCCAAGATCACCTTAATTTCATCATGCATCGGGATTTCCATTAAATCTACTGTCATTTGTACATCTCCCATCTGAACACTGCAGTCGTGAAATGTCCTTCGAACTGCCTCCAGCACTCCTCCAACCGTAACCAGACGCTCCATACTCTCGGTGATCCTTGAATAAGCATGTATGGTACTTAAGAAGTCAGGATCGGATAGAGATGATTGGGCTCCCGTGTCAAAGAGGCAAACTGCAGCGCTACCCCCAATCAATAATTTGCATCCTATGATTTCATATACTATTCGTGCTTCAGATGATTCAGAAGAAAAGAAGAATTTTTTCTTAATTGAAAAAGAAAATGGCTTTATTCAAAATTCAAAGAACGTGAGCACTTATTACAAATGTAAGAAGATCTTTATTTTATAAAGATTGCTCAGGCAATCCATTCCTCATTCAACGGGTATTATTTCAACGGCTATTACTTGAGTATCTTTTTTTACAGCAGAACATATGGCAAGCTTTCCTTTTTGCTGATATTTGTTGACTTTGGTAAGTTGTGCTGTTAAGAGATTCCTCATTCAACAGCTCTTTTACAGCAGAACATATGGCAAGCTTGCCTTGATTCATCCTTATCACTGGATTGCTCTCCAACTATAGCCTCATTACTCCTTGATTGCTGGAGAACTGTATCTGTATTACTCTTTGATTTTGGGATCTTCTTGTCACTCTTTGAGTCATCAAGGAAGTTACTATTTTGAGGAGGTGCAGTGGCATTGCTGAGCTGTAGTGCGTTAATACCCCTCCGCAAACTATGCCGAGGTTGGAGGCAAAGTTTGGGTCTGAAATAAGTGAGAGCAGCTTTGGACATTGGCTTGGTAAAGATGTCTGCAGGTTGTGACTCAGAAGGAATGTGACGAGTGATAAGTTGACCAAGAGCAACTCGTTCTCGTACAAAGTGATAATCCAATTCAATATGTTTACTACGAGCATGAAACACAGGGTTAACGGTCATATGAAGCGCACTGAGATTGTCACAGTATAGGATTGGAGGATGTGGTAAGAGAATGTGAAGGTCTTTCAAAATGAAGGTCATCCATGTCAATTCAGCTGCAGTGTTGGCCATAGCGCGGTACTCAGCTTCAGTACTGGAACGAGAGATCGTATGTTGCTTCTTTGCACACCAAGAGATAAGATTGTGCCCAAGATAAGTGCAATAGCCAGTGGTGGAGCGTCTCGTGGTTGGACAACCGGCCCAATCTGCATCTGAAAAAGCACATAAGTCAAGAGTAGTATGGGAAGTGAAAGTGAGCCCCAAATGGATGGAGCCTTTGACATATCGAAGGATACGTCGAATCATTTTTAAATGAATAAGTTTAGGAGCATGCATGAATTGAGAAATATAATTTACACTAAATGAAAGATCCGGACGAGTGAGTGTGAGGTATTGTAAGGCACCAACAATGCCTCTATAGAAACTTGGGTCATCCACAGGATCATCATTTGAAGAGAATTTTGTTTTAGCCTCTAGTGGAGTACTCATGGGCTTACAGTCAAGCATATGTGTTTTTTCAAGAATGGAAAGGGCATAGTGGGTTTGTGACAGATGGAGACCATCATTGGTGGGAGAGATTTGAATGCCAAGAAAGTGATGAAGCGGACCCAAGTCTTTCATGGCAAATTCACAACTAAGAAGAGGAATAAAGCTATCAACAAGCTTTGTAGTGGAACCTGTAAGAAGTATATCATCAACATAAAGAAGCAAAATTAGTGAGTCATGATTAGAGTGAAAAATAAATAAAGAAGGATCAGCAAGGCTGCAAAAAAATCCATATTTAAGAAGAAAACCACTAAAACGATCAAACCAAGCACGTGGTGCTTGTTTGAGACCATAAAGGGCTCGTTAAGTTTACAGACATGATTTGGATGAGTCAAATCAATCATGCCGGGTGGTTGCTCCATGTATATGTCTTCAGATATAGTACCATGCAGAAATGCATTTTTTACGTTGAGTTGACGAATGGGCCAGTGCCTAACAAGAGCAATCGTGATAATCATCCGAATGGTGCCGGGTTTGATTACTGGAGAAAAAGTTTCTGTGTAATCTACCCCGTCAATTTGATGATAGCCCTTTGCAACTAATCGGGCTTTGAGTCGATCAAGAGAACCATCAGCATTGAGTTTAACTTTATATACCCATTTGGAACCAATAACATTCATAGAGGAGGTGCGTGGAACAAGTTTCCAAGTCTGATTATGAAGCAAGGCAGCAAGTTCTTCGTTCATAGCAGATTTCCAACCGGGGTGAGCTAATGCAGATCGAATGTTATTAGGTTCACGAGGAATGTGAATAGCAGTAGTGGTCAACACATACTTGGGATTTGGTTTAATCACACCAAGTTGAGAACGAGTGACCATAGGATGCAACTGTTGTGGTGCATGGACAGGGGCAGTCGGATCAGAAGGTGAAGTCACCTGTGAAGAGTCAAAAAAGGTGTTAGATATATGGGGTCTATTAGATAGAGAAGGAGAGAGAGAGGATGTCGTAGAAGAAGTAGTAGGTGGGGTGGGAAGAGGCATGCTATTGTCATTGTCAGAGAAAGGCATTGAGATGGAAAGGTGGGGCTCAATGGAAGAGTGGGTAGACGTAGTAGGTGGGTTGGGAAGAGACATGCTATTGTCATTGTCAAAGAGAGGCATTGAGGAAAGGTGGGGCTCAATGGAAGAGTGGGTAGACATAGTAGGTGGCAAGTGTTCAATGGGTGAATTAAGTTTGTTTGATGAGACATGAGGAAGAGGGCTTAAGCACGGTGGTGAGGATGGTGCACCTGTAGAAGAAGAAGATATATTAGTATCCGGTATCCAAGAATCAAAAATACTTATCACATGGGGGACTAGAGAGACAGTATTGGTAGGGTGATTAGCCTTGTAGGGAAATAACAATTCATCAAAGACCACATGCCTAGAAATAAAAATTTTTTTACTAGGAGGATGAAAACACTTATAACCTTTATGCTTATCACTATAGCCTATAAAGATGCATGGTACTGTTTTTGGATCAAATTTATGATGTCGTGTGTCCCACGTGTATGGAAAACATCGGGAACCAAAAATACGAAGAGATGAATAAATAGGGTGAGACCCATGCATGGTGAAGTATGGAGTCTCAAAGTGAAGAGAAGATGAAGGGAGACGATTTAGAAGATAAACAGCAGTAGTAAAAGCCTCAACCCATAAGAACAAAGGGGCACCACAATGAAAAAGCATAGTCATGCCTAATTCACGAATAATACGATGACGGCGTTCAACCATACCTGTTTGCTCTGGAGTGTGAGGACAAGATACCTGATGAACAATACCATTGGAGAGAAAATGTGAGGATAGTTTAGAGTTGATAAACTCACCTCCACCATCTGAGTGAAAGAATTTGATTTTCTTGTTGAAGTGCCTATCAATGTATTTTTCAAAAACTAAATAAGCATCAAAAAAATCAGATTTGTTTTTCAAGGGGATAATCCACGTATATCGAGAAAAATCGTCAACTAAACAAGCATAATAACGAAAGTGACCAATAGATAAAACGGGAGCAGGGCCCCACAAATCACAATGAAGTTTGTCAAAAACAGCAGAACTTGAGTTGTTAGAACAAGAAAATGGTAATCTACTAAGTTTACCCAATTGACAACTTTCACAAAGATGTTCAATTTTATTCACCCCTGATACATCAATTAACCCCTTATTTTTTAAGAGTTGCACTGTGGACAATTGGGGATGTCCTAAACGTTGATGCCAAATTTCTGTAGACCCAGATTTGAACCGATGAGAGAAATGTAGTTCAGGTGGATTGGGAAGCACGTAGAGATCACCCTTGCGCATCCCTTTAATCACCTGTTGACCTGTTTCTCGTTCCTTAACACAAAAACCATCATTAGAAAACTCACAATTCAATGGAAATTGATCAGTTAGTTTACTGACAGATAATAAATTCTTTGTCAAACTTGGAACAAGTAGGACATTGTGAAGGGGTAAGGTGGTAGTTCTTTGTTTGAGACAAGCGTCACCAACACCACGTATTGGTAGAGAGGACCCATCACCAATAAGAACAGAGTCACAGCCCAAGTAGTTGCGGAGATTGATTAACATACCTGAATTACCTGTCATATGATTGGATGCACCAGTATCAGTTGTCCACTCGGTGTCAAGAACAGTGTTGTCCAGGGTGAGAGCTGCAAGAGCTTGAGGAATTTCCTCAGATTGAGTAGGCTTCTTTGGCACCCACCAGCAGATTTTGGCTATATGCCCCATCGTACCACAATATTGGCACCGTTCTTCACGGTACATATCTCGTTCAGTAGGGGTCATGCGTCGTTCACCGGGTGGAGGAGGACGACGTGGCATGGTGTTAGAATGATTTGGACTAGAAGGATTCTTGTTGTCATTGGATGAATGTGTAGAATTTGCTGGATAAACATGGTTGCTGAAATTTCCATGGGTGTTATGTGCTTGGAAACCACGACCAGTAGATGTGAACTGTTTGGAGTGTCCTTGATATTCTATGGAAGACCTGCGTTGGGAATGCTGTTTTTGACCATAGAAAGCCAATTGAGAAGAGAAGTGACGAGTTGTGCCATCTATGTTGCCAGAAAACCAGTTGTGTCGCTGATCTAAGCTTTGAAGTTGAGAGATCAATTCTGAATAGGTTGGTCGTGGAGGCTTGAGCATGGTAGTTGTGAAGGTCTCATATTGAGGACCAAGACTAGTTAGAAGAAAAAAAAAATTTTCTTTATCTGAGACCGGTTTCCCAAGGGCTGCGAGGTTGTCACAGAGAGCTTTAAAGGTACGAATGTGTTCCCCAACAGTTGTATCATCATCCTTACGAAGATATGTGATTTGTTGTCGTAGTGTAAATTCACGCTCTTGTGAGTCTTGAGCATATGAATCTTTGAGAGCATCCCATACAGATTGAGCAGTATCTAAGCCAACAACGAGTCCGAGAGCTTCTTCAGATAGTGTGCCAATGATCCACCCGCGAAGAAGACGATAAGCCTTTCGCCACGCAATGAATTCATCTGTCAATTTTGGTGTGGAAATTTCAGTATCTATGTTTGAATTTGGATCTGAGGTAGTGAATTTGGGGGGTGTTGGATCTTCATCATTGAGGTGACCGATGAGATCTTGACTTTCTGCAAGAGCTAAGAGTTGTTCACGCCACAAGGGATAGTTTTTTGGGGTGAGTTTGAGAGTAACAAAATTTCCAACATTGAGAGAAAGAGAAGTCATGATAGGATGGCTGCAATAAGAAAAGTGCTCACAGAGGCTTTGATACCAAGAAGAAAAGAAGAATTTTTTCTTAATTGAAAAAGAAAATGGCTTTATTCAAAATTCAAAGAACGTGAGCACTTATTACAAATGTAAGAAGATCTTTATTTTATAAAGATTGCTCAGGCAATCCATTCCTCATTCAACGGGTATTATTTCAACGGCTATTACTTGAGTATCTTTTTTTACAGCAGAACATATGGCAAGCTTTCCTTTTTGCTGATATTTGTTGACTTTGGTAAGTTGTGCTGTTAAGAGATTCCTCATTCAACGGCTCTTTTACAGCAGAACATATGGCAAGCTTGCCTTTATTCATCCTTATCACTGGATTGCTCTCCAACTATAGCCTCATTACTCCTTGATTGCTGGAGAACTGTATCTGTATTACTCTTTGATTGTGGGATCTTCTTGTCACTCTTTGAGTCATCAAGGAAGTTACTATTTTGAGGAGGTGCAGTGGCATTGCTGAGCTGTAGTGCGTTAATAGATTCCTCCCGAGTTGGATTGGAATCTTCCTCACTAGGGTCCTCTTCCGTTGATGTGATCTCAATTAGTTCTCTTTCTTTTGATTCTTCGCTACTCGAAGCTTGAGGTTCATTGAGATCTTTTTCCTCACTCAAATGCTCACTGGGTTCCTCTTCACTCCAGTGTTCACTGGGATCCTCTTCAGTGGAATTTCTCTCAACTATTTCTATTTCTGACGGTTCTTCACTACTGGAAGCCCTTGGTTCACTGGGGTCCTCTTCACTCAAGCGTGGTTCTTTAGAGGAATCTTTCTTTTTGTCTACCATATTGATTTCTTTTAACTGCATAACAACACAATGAAATGCATTGCTATACGACTCCAAAGATTAAGCAAATTAAATAATATGACATGGCAACTAACACAGTTATTCTCAGAATGGTCTGCTATAATCCTAGAGGATCTGGTTTCACTCACTCAGGTCTCAACAAGGCACTTTTATTAAGATTCAAACACTGCCATAATTCAAAGAATACAATTGCAATAATGCACCAAAACAATATCACAAATACACTAAAGGAAGATTACAAATTTTAGACAACAGATAAAAAGTCTACAATAACAAGAATAATAATCTCAGATTGTATCAGGTAAGGATTAAATCTTAAATTCAATCTTTCTTGAAGGTGGAAAAATTTGGTAGCTCAAATAAAATATAACAGGTAGCCACTTATAAGGGTAAAGTACCTCCATCAGGTGTTGGAGCATCTAACTTAGGCTCCTTATCCTCGTGGACAGTGATAGCAAAGGCTCTACCCTGTGGTTGTGGCCTCTGCTCAACTCTCTGTGGTGCCCTTATGCCCATCGGCCTATTTTGCTGCCTCAGGCCTACTGGTGCTCTTTGATTCTGCCGTTGTCCCTGGAAACGAGGAGGCACTGCATTCAGAGGTGGTGCTGCGATAGGTTGCACTGGTCTAGTCTGTAACCTCTGGTAAGTGGCAGGATGCGGGCACTCTGCCATGCGGTGTCCGTGCTGTCCACATCGATAACAAGCCCCTGGTGGAGCGAAACATGGACCAGGGATGTGAAATTGTCGGCATCTAGGACAACCACCATCAACAGGCCTACCACTCTACCCTCCAGAAGACCCTGCTCCCATTGAATACCTTCTCTGATCTGGGTACCCTATTCTCTGTCTCTTATCTCCAGAGTACCATTGTTCATTTATCGGTCGAGGTGGCACTCTCCTCCCTGCCATCTCTCCCATCCTTTGAGTGGTAGATCTCTCTGCCACTGATGCTCTGCGAACAGTCTCACGAAAACTGCTGCTTAGGAACATCTCCACTCGGTTCTTAATATCATGCCTCAGACCTCTCTCAAAATGTCTAGTCTTCTGGGCCTCTGTGTCTACCAAGTGTGGAGCAAACCGAGACAATTCTGAAAATCTCTCTTCATACTGGGCTATGCTCAGGCTTCCCTGAGAAATAGTTAGAAACTCAGACTCCTTTTGGATTCTTACCTCCTCCGGAAAATAACGAAGGTAAAAGCGGTTCTTGAATCCCTCCCAAGTCAATGGAATCCCCGCTTCAGTTACTTCTCTTTGTATAGACCTCCACCAATGCTCTGCTTCCCCCTCGAGCATATAACTTGCTAATCTTACCTTGCAATCTTCTCTGCATTCAATTGCCTCGAAGATTTTCTCGATCCGCATAATCCATCTTTCTACTTCCATGGGGTCAGCGTGACCATAAAAAGAAGGTGGAGACATCTTCCTAAATTCCCTCATCTCATCTGTTGCATGACGCTCTCCTTCTTGCCCTTGTCCCCCATGGTTTCCGGGCTGGTTCATGTACTGCCCATGTTGTTGATTTACAGCAGCTTGCTGCTGGAACAGAGCTGTAACTTGTCCAAATGCCCTCCATACAGCATCCATCTGAGCTGCAGGAGCTGGGGCATCAGGTGGAGCATCCATCGGGACATTAACAAAAGCTGGTTCTCCAGCTGGCACTTCCGCCGGATTCTCAGCTGGCTCAAAAGCAGGCACATGGTCTGCTGCTGCGGCTCTACGAGGTCTACCTCGCCTTCGCATATTCAACTACAGTACAAAGAAATCCAATTAGGCACAAGAACTCTCATCCTAATCACAATCACTTAGAAGAGTTTATCTAACGTGCACTCATTCCCATAAACCACTCTAAGGCTTCTAATTCCTAAGTTGGATCAATTTTCGCTCCGATACCATTTCTGTAGCACCCTGGAACCAGGTCAACACGTGTCGGTTTTATACTGGCTCCCGAGCGCTATTTTTAGGGCCCAAATTGTGATGAAAACTAATTTAAGAAACTAACCAAAGCAATCATAATCTAATCCTAAAATTTTTGGAAAATCTGCTATATAACGTCTGTAAATACGAGAATGGGCTAAGCCCTCAAACCACAAAATCAACACCTGATAAACGCAGTTTATATATATCCATTCAAAAAAAACCTAAACCATCACATATGCACAGGTCAAAATAAATTTCACTAAATTCTCTCTCTCTCTCTCCCTCTCTCTCTCTTCATTTACAATATGTACAACATGTACAGTTTCAAAAATGACATGTACAACTATCCAACAAAAAGTTTCTTCTCGACCTCTAGTCGGGACGGTAGTAGTCTTCCGGTCTATAATCCGGGTAACCCTCGAACTCGACTCCACTACGTGTCACGCTCGCCGGGTCTGAAAACAAAACCGGTAAAACAAAAACTCGCATGAGACTAATGTCTCAGTAAGTAGCACAATGCATATGATAAATAGTTTATGCAATTTCAACTAATAAAATAACATGCTACAATTATACGATCAATTACAGCAAATCATGCAAAGAACAGATCACATATAACAATACAATTTCAGAGAATCAAGTGTGTGCAAGATTCATGAATTAGCGTGTCTATAAATCGGGTTAACCACCCTTAGCCGGTTTGCCACCTCACTACTCGCCTTCGAAGCCGCGAACGGTCAACGTACGAGTGGAGCACCCACGCATGGGCTGGCACCCTGCAGCTCATCGATCCCACACGAAGGCCTCACCGATCCCACACGGTGGTACGCAAGTGGCCCGGGGTATTAACACGACAAGCCAACACTAACGCACGATCTAGACGGACTGTGGATCCACGACTTTTTATGCGGCCTAGACTCGTATAAGAATTACCCATGCAATTATTTTTACCAAACAAAACCTGAAAAATTAACTGCCCAAAGTATAACTCAAACCAAATGAACCTTGTTGTTCACTTACCGTAAATCCCTAGGCCATTCTGCCTTTCGGGATGCCATAGGCTTATTTGCCTTTCTCATCTAACAAGAAGCCTCAGCTTCAATTGCCAATTACAAATTCGCGAATCACTTTATCAACCCAAATCATTAACGACTAAAGGTATAAAATAATTTTATAAACAAATTTTATAAAATATCCACGGTTGGTTTGAAATTGTCGTTTACTTTGCAGATTGAATTCTAACTAGTGACTTATATGCTAAACCTTATTTAAGCTATAAGGAATTGGTACGCGTGCTATACATCGTTGGAAAACTCTATGAATCTAGTTTCCAACGCAACAAACGGTTCTTAATTCGGAGTTTCCTACAGGGAATTATGGCTGTTTCTCTACAGGTGGTTTAAAACAGCCGCGAAATTAAATGGACGGAAATCATCAAATTCTCATGATTTTTCTTGCAAAACCTCGAGTTCCGATTGGTCCAAAACCAATTCCATTCAACTACAATTACCCTCAAGTAAATTTTAGAATGCTAATATGAATTTTTAGGCGAATATTTCTAGCCTTCGCAAGCCACCGAAATCTTACACAGGTTGAAGACAGCCTAACAAAAGTGTTGCTATGTGTTAATTTCAAAGTGTTTCTATACTACAAATCAACTGTCTAACACAGGTGCTGTCTCCGGGCATTATTACATTGGCTCATCAACGAGAAATGAGCAAAGCATCCATATCCCATTCCAAAGTCTAATAGAATCCATAGAAGACCCTAAATCCCCTATCAATTTCATTCCCATCACAACCTTCATCAGCTAAAAATACAAACCCCTGAAAGAGTGAGCCACCGAAAAACCAATTTCAGAGTGCCCTAAAAGCATAACAGTAACCTAGATTAGAGTTCTCATCACAATTATTACACTATAGAAGAATCCAACAATAAAATTCTAGCAATAGAAATCCCATCACAAATTAAGTTTAAGTCTGTCGATCACCCCAAATAATGACTGACTAACAAAAATTTCAACCCGACAGAATAATCTGTTCAATCCATTTCAATCAATTTGTTTCAATCAATTCCATACAACCCTAACTAAATTCATGGAGAGAACTGCAACTCCTGGATGCAGGTTTTGTTATATTTTGGTGAAGTCAAAAGAACCCCACGCAGACAGTCGCACGACTGTTATCTTGGGCATTTTCTTACAACATCAAAGAACATGAAGAGAAATGAAAAGAAGTCAACAGAAACCAATCGGAAACAACCACAATCGATTAAACAGCGGAAAATTTTATGCTACTTACCTATGAACGAATCCAAACTCCAATCGCCCAAAACCCCCTTCTCTTCTCCCTTTTCTTCTTTCTTCTTCTTCCTTTCTTTCTTCCCATGTTTTTCCCTTGTGCTGTTAACCCTCAACGAACGACCACCTCTCCTCCACGTCTTCTTCCTCTTGCAAATCTCCCCTTTCTTCTGCGATTTCTTCCTTGCCGCACCCTTGACGACCTAACACCCCAAAACCCCAATCGCCCTTTTCTTCTGCAGTTTTTTTTTGTCTTCCGCTCAATCCCTCACCTCAAGTAGACGCCCCCTCTATTCTTCCTCTTTCATCCTTCCTCTTCTCCACAACCCCCAATTCTCCTTCGCCCCTCTTCTTCTTCCCTCATTTTTTTTTCTTTGTTTCTCTTCCAACCTAACGACCAAACCCCAATTGCTCAAATCGTCATTTGTTTTTTTTTTTTTTAAACCAAAGAACCATGAACCGGTTCACTTAAATTGAACCAATCCTCCTTAACCCACTAAACTACCCAAACCCTTTCAAACCAAATGCTTGAACTGAATTTTTTTTTTCTATTTGTTCTTATTCAATAATTTTAAATCTTAATTAAAATTTCTAAAAATTCCGGATCTTACAATTCAAAATTAAGTGAAGCTGAAACTATTGTTGTGTATAAGGTTATAGATGATTCAATCCACTTGTCACGTGTGCATACTGTTACATTTGATGAATCTAATGTTGTGGTCACATGTAGTTGGCAAAAATTTGAATATGCTGAGATTCTATGCTGTCACGCATTGTGCATACTTCACTCAAATAGAATTAAAATAATTCCTGGTATATATATATATTGTAAAGGTGGACAAGAAATGCAAAGAAAGGAGTCTTTGTTACAGATAGACAAGGGACTACTGTGGAGAATGACAAAGATGTTATCAAGAAATGGTATGCGAATTTGCATCTAATGTTTGCCCAGAAAACAAAGAAAGCTACAGAGCATGTTGAGACCTATGACTATGCTTTTGAGTTTGTAACAAATTTTGAAGATGTAATTGATAAGATCATACAGTAATTGAATTTTGGATGAAGCAGAAACGATGCCTCTCGAAAAAATGGTTTACATGAGAGAAATCAAAGTGTGGTTGATGAACTTGCTAATGTGGAATCTAATTGCACATGTGATCCGAGTATTTTGAGACATGGAAAATCAATTTAATGACTTCCTAATCATCACATGAGATTCATTAAAACAAGGAGTCGCCACCGTTCTGTTTAGGTGTGAATAGACACCAAAATCATCAAATAAAATAAAGGAGACAAAAATTAGAGTAAAAATAACTCTATTTTAAAATACAAAAAAAAAAAAAAAAAAACAACAACCAGAGATGGGTAAGGGGATTAGGTTATGAACAGGGGAAGGTGTTAGGCACCCCTATTCATCCACACAAGGTGGTTTCCAGGTATTGTTCAGGTTAAAAAAAAAGAAGGCTTTCTTAATAAAGGAAAAAAAACATAAAAGTGACAAAAGTGTATGGTTACTCATATGAATATCCCGATTAATTCAGAACCATCATTATGATCATACCATTCATAGGGTTTCATGATTGAAATAAAATGAGATAAAATCAAAGAAAACCCATTCGAAGTATAATCTGAAAAACTAGCTTTAGGCTAAACCACTAAAATGTTAAAAAATCAGATTAAAATCTTTTGATGAAAACTTTGTAAAGTAAAGTTCTGTAGGGTACAGATTTGATCTATATCTCCCATTAATTAAGAGACAGAAATCCAATCAACCCGCATTGATGAAAAAGCAACAAAAGGGAGAGTTCAGACCATAGGATCCTTCCCCAAAAATTGAAAATAAACCAAAAATCGCTTTTGGAAGTAAAAAAATAAATCCAAATCATCTAGGGTACAGATCTTGGTCCAGGTTTCTCATTAATTAAGAGATCTGAGCCAGATTCACCCATATTGATCAAAAAAATCAAAAGGGGAGAGTTTAGACCATAGGATCCTCTCTCCTAGATTAAAACAATTTCAAAAATCATCTCATGAAACCCCAGAGACTACTTTAAGGCTGCTGATTTCAGATCAATCATATAGATCATGATAGATCCAGGATCTTAGCCTAATATCACCAAATTCAAGAAAACAATGTTGTAGGTGCAAAAATGGTGAAAAATCCCAACTGTAGGAGGAAAAGAGGATTTCATGCTATAAACAGCATGGATCCATAGGATTCCTCTAGATTCAAAATAAAACAATTAAAACATGAACAGAGTAGTTAAATAAACCACATATCACAGATTACAACACATAGGGGTCTATCCTACGGATCCACTTGTTTTTTTTTCCCCTAGCTCTCTCTTCACGTTTTACGGCTAGAGAGGAGTTTGGAGGTACTTTGAGATAGGTTTGGGGATACAAACACAATCAATGGCCTTATTCTAAAAAAAAAAGAAGGAAAAGAACAGACTATAGGGTTCTATTCTAAGGATTCACCTGTTCCCCTTTCCCCTAGCTCTCTCTTCACATTTTATGGCTAGAGAGGAGTCTTGAGGTACTTGAAGGCAGGTTTGGGTATACAAATATAAAAAGGCCTTATTCTACAGAAATGGAGAAGATTAGACTATTTCTGGAATTAAAAAAAGAAAATAAAAGAGAAAAGAGACTTACTTGTATTGAGGAAGCAGAGGAGCAGGGGTTTCCTTCTTCACTTGGAGATCTTCAAGTTTCAGATTATTGGCTTGGTGCTTGAGGAAAGGCTCTCTATTTATAGGCAAACCCAGGGGCATGGTTGGTTAAAAGAGATATGCCAAAATCTTTCAGATTTAGTGAAAAAGGATTTAATGTCAATCCATTAAACCATAAAGGATAAACAAAAGGATTCGAATGGATAAACAAGAGAATTCAAATCTCCCAGAGATATATTTGAGTACAGATAAGGCTCAGAAATCGAAAAAGAATAAATTTGCATAAAAAACCCGTGCCCGTATATATACTACGGTCTTGCCCTGCCCGTATATCAACTGCGGGCGTGTGAGACATGGAAATGTCACCTAAGATGATTTCCGATATCATCACGCGGGGATTGATAAAAATATAGAGTCACCACCATCCAAGTTAAGGTGTGAATGGACACTAAAGGGTGGGTTCATAAATGCCAAATAGAGCCAAAGTAACTCTAATACGAGGAAAAATCCAGAGATCAAGTAAAGGGAATTATTTATGAGCGGGGGAAGGTGTTAGGCACCCCCACTCATCTGTTTAAGACGGTTACCACATGCTTGCTCATGCTAAGGATTGCTTGCTAATTAAAAACAAACAAAGAATGCTTAAAAGTAAGCAAAATGTGTATGATTATTCCATATGAGCAGTCCAATGAATTTGGACTCTCCTCATAGATATACCACTTCTAGAGCTTCATGAGTGAATGCAAATCAAAGTAAAAATGAAGAGAAATCAAGCTAAGGTGAAATCTGGAAAAATCAGATTGCAAGAGCTTGAAAGCTTCGATTAACCACAAATCACTCAATTTAAATCCAAATCAGATGAAACCAAAGCCATTTGAAAGCTGGTATGAAGTAGAATATTCAGTAAAAAAATCAGCTCATTCAGATTTAAAACAAGAGAGAAATATTCTATGAAAATCTGCTGTTGTAACTCAGAGAAAAGCGGCAAGTAAGCATTTTTGAAACTCTATTTGTGGAGTTTGGCTCCATATAAATTCGTAAAAACTTGCATGGATGAATTATATGGTGTCATCTTTCAAACGAAATAGGTCTTACACCAAACGCCATCCATTGGTGACTTGTGTGTCCTCTTGAACATGCCTAGAGGATCGCATATTAACCCAGAACTCTGTTACAGAGCCACTCTGAGTCAATCAAACACACAAGCCACAAATCAGATCAAAATCTATTGAAACCAGTTGGAATGGAAAATAGACTCCTCAAGGAAAGCACAGAGACTGAAATCACTCAAAACGAATTAAAATTGAGCAAATGGTGCACCATCAAAGCGGCAAGTTCAGCAATCTGAACTAAACTGACTTGCCAACTTTGAACAGATGGTGTCAAAAATTGGCTTCATAAAAATGAATGAAAATTTTCAGATACAAAGTAGGCTATCCCATCTATCACATGTCTTTGGAATCACTCAAAAATTCATCCGGAGGATGAAGTTATAAGCATTCCAATACAGGCCACAGATGCTGTCCTGTTTTGGAGATTTTTGAATAAAAGACCAAAACCAGTGCAAGTGGATTCGACCAAAACACTTGGAAACCATGAAAAACAACCTCATGAAGTTCTAAAATTCATTCTAAAGCCAATGATCCCAGATTTCCCATATTAAACATGGAAATTCAAGATCTAGCTTATCCTTGCAAAAATTAGTGAAAAGTGTGTTTGGTGGTGATGGAAATCAATTTTCTAGGAGAAGGCTGGAATCCATTGCTATTGAGAGCAAGGATTCGCACATCTTCTCCAGAGACAAATGCACAATACATCAGAGAAATCAACCATAGGCTCAAAATAACCAAATAGCATGCTCTTCATCATATGTGGGTTCTAAGCCTAGAGGATCCATTCCTACTTCTTTTTCCCAAGGCTCTTTCTTCACGTTTTACGGCTAGAGAGAATTCCCAGGTACTTTGGAAGAGGTTTGGGGCTTCAAAAAGACACAAAATGATCCAATCACTTATTAGCATATAGTCAAAAAAAATTAAAATCAAGTTGAATAATAAGAAGATTATTTCAGAAAATGAAGAAAGACCAAAATAAGCCTTCGGAACCTTTAGAATCATTCCCATGACCATTTTCAACTTCAACAATAATTTTCTAATAGCAATTTTGATGGCTATCAACTTGTTCACAGATGCTTCATACCATGGTTCTGATTATGTTGCTTCATTCTTGAAAAGAGAATTTCCTCAATCACTTGAAGAGTGGATGTATCTCAAAATAACCACCAACATGAGGACTTCACTTGGATCTATGCCAATTCTAGCTTTTCCTCTCTGACGATTTCCTTCTTGTAGATAGTTGATTATTTGCCATGTAGCGCCTTTCCGGGTTTTCACTACATTTCCTTCATTTTTTCCTTTTTCTTTTTTTTTATCCTTCATCACTAGCAACTACGTAGTCAAAGCTGCCTTAATTCAAAATTTCTTAATCAAAGAGGACTTATGAATGGGACGAAACGAAGGCTTGGTATTAATTTAGAAAGAAAAGGAATAAAAGGCTCAAATACCATATGATCAAATGGGTTAACTGAAATTGTAATTTCTAAGGCATTTCTTCCCTTGGAATGAATACAAAATTGCCCCATGTAATGAAGTTCTTCCCCCACTTTCATTTCTTCATTTGAAACTTATTCTCCAGTATTGAACTTCTTTTTCCATTCTTCTCTTCACAATTTTGAAGACATTCTCCAAATATCCCATAGCATTTGATGATCTCTTTTTCTTCTTTCTTCCTTTTTCTTTTTCCTTTTTTTTTCATTTCTTTGCCCCTTTTTCTGAAAACATCTTCGAAATCCCTTTTGAACTTCAACAATTGTCCCTTCATTCCTTTTGTTTTTTTTTATGCCTTAATAAATTTGCCCCAGTATGGGGTTACAATTCTCAGTTTAGGTTACTTGGAAAATTTATCAAGCTCAAAAAGTCTCACTAGGGATTTCAAAAATTTTGGGGATATAAGAAAGAAAGGCCTCTTATCATTTAAGAAAAAAATTGAATTTTCAGACTTGTAAAGTTGTACTCCATGACTAGTTCAGGAAATTTTTCTTCTTTTTTTTAATCACCTTCTATCAAGATAAAAGCCTCTTCAAATAGAACCTTTGTTATGAACAAGTTCTTCACCTTTTGATCAATCTTATGAATTTGGATTCTTTCTATCAAATGATGCCCAATTCTATTTCCAAAGAAAATGTCAAATCTTCTCCCATATTTTCAAGTGCAAAGCCCCAAAATTTCTTCAAACAATATTATAAACTTCCCTTTAAACGAATCAGCAAGTGATGCGATCCTTTCTGTATTCTAATGAAGGAACTTCAAATCTTCTTCTATCTTTTTTGTTGAATACTGTGGGTCATCTTTAGTTCCAAAGGCCATAAAATTGGTCATTTCATAATTTTGCAGAATATTCTTCTCATGACACTTAAAAGGATTTGAATTTTCATATCAAATGTCTTTGTTTTATTTATTTCGGTCTCAAAATTGAGCCCAATGTCAAAGTCATATTCAACTTAATGAAATTCAATGGGAGATATAACTCATAAGTAAAAAGGACCTTGTAGAAAACTTTTTTTCTTTTTTCTAAAAAAATGTTAAAGGGAAAAATCTTTTTTTTTGAAGAGCCTTTATTAAAATCACTTCCTGAGAACAAGGCTCCTTAGGATCCTCAGGAAATATGCATTCTTTTTATGGGGGTTTCTTTTCAAAGAACGTGGGAGTTTGAAAACTGCCCATATTCTTAAAGGCAGAAGCTGACTTTTCTTTCTTTTTTAGAAAATATCTTTCTCCTACTGAGTGAGGCAAACCTTCATGATTTGGGATGATCTCCTTCCCTGGGGCGTTATGCTTAGTCTCTGACAGAAGTGACATTCCTTGATATGGAATCTGGATTGCAGCCCAGTCAATCAATGGAAGCTTAAACCTAGCCTCAATCTTTTCATTTGAATCTTCTTTTTTCTTTTATTGGGATTTTCTTTTTTCAATTACCTCTGCTTCATTTTCTTCTTATATGAAGAGTGATTCCATACCCTTCAGACAATCATTATCGTCCATACTGAATTCCTGTTCAACATCCAGTGCTAGGCCATTTGCTTGCTCAAACTGCTCAAAGGGAATTGTTTGCACCTCCTTTGCCCTTTCACATGTCATTTCACTTTCTTTCAACTTCAACTTAAAATCTGCCCCTGTGTGAGTCTCTTTCTCCAAATGGCCCCATTCATCTTCTTTTTCAAAGTAAACTCGAATTGTGGTACCAACCGGAGCAATAAGTTTAGAAGGGTCAAATCCTTTTTTCCCTGGAAAAATTGCCCCTACTGCATTTGAGCTACCTGCCCCATTGTTATCAGTAGGTGGGATGGGTGTAACTGAATTGAATAAGGAGTTATTATCGAGTAAATCCTAAATTGCATGCTTTAGGGCCAAGCAACGATTAGTGGTATGCCCTGGAGGCTCATATGATAATCACAGATTGCAGATGAATCATAATTCTCCCCCTTGCTTACATGAGGATTCGGCAACCTCAAAGTCACATAACCCTTTTGAAGTAAGGTAGGCAAAAGTTCAGATGGTCTCATAGGCAGTTTAGAAAATTCCCTTCTCTTCCTTACTTCTGTTTCCTACTTCACAGGCTATGCAGAAAGGGACATTAATTTGGATAGACAGTAAAGGAACTTGATGGGTTGGCTTGATAGGAGGTGGATGGGAGTCTTGACTAGGACCATCGGCTTCATTCTCAGTGGGATTCATAATGCGAGCTCTTGATCTGGTCACAAGAGCTATGGTTGCAAATATCTTGATACCTGGCAAAAGAAAAATAAAGAGAGATATCAGCACAAATTTAATCTCAGTCACATACCTATGAATGCATATGTACAGGTTAGGTGAACACGAGTTTGGATTTTTTTGTTTTTTTATTTTTTTATATTTTTTCTTTTCTTTGTTTTGGTCGAAATTGACCTTGAAGAGAAGTGGTTGGTACAAATGACCATCCAAAAGAATATGAAATTTAAGAGCTTCCAAAAGGTTCCAAAGAATGAGAAATGTCTAAAATTCAGAGGCTTTTAGACGGCCCAAGATATGAGTTCTGAAATTTAAAGGCTTTTAGAAGTCCTATGATTTTTCTAAATTCAGGCTTTAGAAGGCCTATGATATGTGTCTATAATTCAGAGGCTTATAGATAGCCCAAAGAAATTGATGTTTGAAATTCAGAGGCTTTCAAACGGCCCAAAAAGGTTGTGTCTAGAATTCAGAGGCTTTTAGACAGCCCATAGAAATGATTTGTCTCAAATTTAGAGGCTTTTAGACGGTCCAAAGAAATGATTTGTCTAAAATTCAGAGGCTTTTAGACGGCCCAAAGAAATGATTTGCCGAAAATTCAGAGGCTTTTAGACAGCCCAAAGAAATGATTTGTCTAAAATTCAGAGGCTTTTAGATGGTCCAAAGAATATGTGTCTATAATTCAGAAGCTTATAGACGACCCAAAGGATATGTGTCTATAATTCAGAGGCTTATAGACACGGCCCAAAAAGGTTGTGTCTAAAATTCAGAGGCTTTTAAACGACTCAAAGGATATGTGTCTATAATTCAGAGGCTTATAGATGGCCCAAAGGATATGTGTCTATAATTCAAAGGCTTATAGACGGCCCAAAGAAATGATTTGTCTAAAATTCAGAGGCTTTTAGACGGCCCAAGTAAAGGTTTCTAGAATTACTCAGGTTTCTAGAGGCCTATGAATTGGTTGGTACGAAAAAGACCATCCAAAGGAATTATTGGAATATTCTAGGGCTTCCAACAGGTCCCCCAAGAAGAGTTGATTGGTACGAAAAAGACCAACCAAAGGATTATTGGAATATTTTAGGGCTTCCAAAGGTCCCACAAAAAGAATTGATTGGTACGAAAAAGACCAACCAAAGAGGTGTTGGAATATTTTAGGGCTTCCAACAGGTCCCACAAAAAGAATTGGTTGGTACGAAAAAGACCAACCAAAGAGGTGTTGGAATATTTTAGGGCTTCCAACAGGTCCCACAAGGATACGAATTATCTAAAAATAAAAGCTTTTAGACAAATCATGGAGTGTCTTGGAATTACTCAAGCTTCCAAGGGCTTATGCGGTTTAAAAATCTGAAATTCAAAGGCTTTCAGAGGCCAATGGATATTTTGAAAATGATCTGAAATTCAAAGGCTTCCAAAGGCCCACGGATTTTGAAAAAGGTCTGAAATTCAAAGGCTTTCAGAGGTGCAAGGATTTTTTTTTTGAAAAAAAAGTCTGAAATTCAAAGGCTTTTAGAGGCCCAGGGATATTTTGTAAAGGATCTGAAATTCAAAGGCTTTCAGAGGCCCAAGGATATTTTGAAAAAGGTTTGAAATTCAAAGGCTTTCAGAGGCCCAAAGATTTTGAAAAAAGGTCTAAAATTCAAAGACTTTAAGAGGCCCAAGGATTTTTTTTTTTTTTATGAAAAAAAGTCTGAAATTCAAAGGCTTTCAGAGGCCCAGGGATATTTTGAAAAGGATCAGAAATTCAAAGGCTTTCAGAGGCCTAAGGATATTTTGAAAAAGGTCTGAAATTCAAAGGCTTTCAGAGGCCCAAGGATTTTTTTTTTGAAAAAAGGTCTGAAATTCAAAGGCTTTTAGAGGCCCAAGGATTTTTTTTTTTGAAAAAAGTCTGAAATTCAAAGGCTTTCAGAAACCCAAGGATATTTTGAATCTTCAAGAAATTTTGTTTCACATTTTGATTTCTTTTTTTTTTTTGAAATATTTTATTCAAGCTCATTTTCCATTATCATGTTCATCTATTGGGTTAAGTTACTTGTTCAAATTAGGTAAAATTTCCTAAAATGAGCTTAACCTTTTGATTTGAATGAGTTTAGAAGAAGTTGGATGCCCCTTACCTTTATTGAAGTGTTTATTAATTGTTTGTATCACTTAAAGGTTAAAGGAACAAGATTTGGTGGAAAAAATTGCAAAAATTGGATTTCCCGCACAAACCGCATACTTAATGTGGTCTAGACTTAACCGCACTTCAATTGCAGTCAAGCCCAATCCGCATATTAAATGTGGTTTACGGAAATTTTTTCCGTTTTTTTACATGATTTAATCACCTTGATTGTCCATCCAAACATATTGTTCACCCTTGAAAGGCTTCTAAACTGTCCCAAAGTGGACTTTGACCCTATTTACATGAATGCTTCATGAGGGCACATGCTCCCTCAAAATTTGACACCATATTCAGAGATTTTGTGCATTTGGTTGTCTCTTATATGAACTTTGGGTAGGATCAATTCTGAGAAGAGCTAAAAACTCTTCCTATGGGCTACACCAATCTTAAGATATAGACCTCATTAGGAACAATTTCATCCCAAACATATGGACACCATGACACTTACATGACATGAAAGTAATGCTAAACTTAAGGTTACCTTGTTTACCTTCAATATGACATCTACATTATGCTTTGACTTGTGAACCATACAAAGGGCCTTCCCTCAATTACAAACCCATTTCCCCACGTAATTGTATACTTTAGCTAAAAACGTGTATCTCCACCTTCAATCGTAGGGGTTTTGGGTTTTGGCTTAATGGCAACTTAGATCTCAAGTCTAGTGATGATCAGAATCAAAGATCCACATTGTCATCATATCATTGACTCAAAGTTCTAAGATGACTGTTTTCACTTTCGCTTTCCAAAGTAACGACCTCGTTGCGCCAAGCTACACACATTCAGGTTCAACTTCCTATAGGGTATGGATAGGCTGTGTAAAAATAAAAATGTCCATAGTGCATTTGTAAACAGTAGGTGCATTCACAACATCCCAGCCCCTTGCCACTCTTTTTCGCAGCCATGCATATATACAAACCAAGGCATAATAGGAAGCATATTTAAAGTAAACAAACACAAGTAAACAAAGCAATCCTATAGCACCTAAGCATGCTCAAAAAAATCACCCAAACATGCAAACATGTGATCATGTTATACAACATAATAATACATCATGGAGAACATGCTGAAAATTAAAGCATGCTAACATGAAAATACAATAAGAAATAAGCATGGTTTGGTAAAACAAGCCCCCCTACACATGTTTCTAGAAACAATCCTATAAATCAGAATTAAAAATGTTTCTACCCCCATGAGCTTTTAAATAGTAAATCAGATTTAAACATATCAAACATGCTCAATAACACAAAAAAGCAAGCAATCTAAATAGAATACAAAAACATGAACAAATACACCCAAAAGGCTGAAATCCACAAGTACCCAGTGGAGTTGCCAGTTGTGAGACATGGAAAATCAATTTAATGACTTCCTAATCATCACACGGGATTCATTAAAATAAGGAGTCGCCACCATTCTGTTTAGGTGTGAATGGACACCAAAATCATCAAATAAAATAAAGGAGACAGAAATTAGAGTAAAAATAACTCTATTTTAAAATATAAAAAAAACAACCAGAGATGGGTAAGGGGATTAGGTTATGAATAAGGAAAGGTGTTAGGCACTCCTATTCATCCACACAAGGTGGTTGCTAGGTATTGTTCATGTTAAAAAAGAAGAGGGCTTGCTTAATAAAGAAAAAAAACATAAAAGCGACAAAAGTGTATGGTTACTCATATGAATATCCCAATTAATTCAGAACCATCATTATGATCATACCATTCATAGGGTTTCATGATTGAAATAAAATTGAGATAAAATCAAAGAAAACCCATTCGAAGTATAATCTGAAAAACTAGCTTTTTAGGCTAAACCACTAAAATGTTAAAAAATCAGATTAAAATCTTTTGATGAAAACTTTGAAAAGTAAAGTTCTGTAGGGTACAGATTTGATCCAGATCTCCCATTAATTAAGAGACAGAAATCCAATCAGCCCGCATTGATGAAAAAGCAACAAAAGGGAGAGTTCAGACCATAGGATCCTTCCCCAAAAATTGAAAATAAACCAAAAATCGCTTATGGAAGTAAAAGAATAAATCCAAATCATCTAGGGTATAGATCTTGGTCCAGGTTTCTCATTAATTAAGAGATCTGAGCCAGATTCACCCATGTTGATCAAAAAAATCAAAAGGGGAGAGTTTAGACCATATGATCCTCTCTCCCAGATTAAAACAATTTCAAAAATCATCTCATGAAACCCCAGAGACTACTTTAAGGCTGCTGATTTCAGATCAATCATATAGATCATGATAGATCCAGGATCTTAGCCTAATATCACCAAATTCAAGAAAACAATGTTGTAGGTGCAAAAATGGTGAAAAATCCCAACTGTGGGAGGAAAAGAGGATTTCATGCTATAAACAGCATGGATCCATAGGATTCCTCTTGATTCAAAATAAAACAAGTAAAACATGAACAGAGTAGTTAAAGAAACCACATATCACAGATTACAGCACATAGGGGTCTATCCTACGTGTAAGCACCTCATTTTTGAGCTCCCAGAAGAGCCGGAAATGCAAAACCCGGCTAAAAAGTCAAACCCTAAGGGGTCGAAATTTAAACTTTTGATCAAGTGAAAATTGGCCACCTTGATTTATCTCAATGGGTAGAGAATCCCGACAGGAGTCCAACGCAACTAAATTTGCTGGAATCGGAGTCCGGATGAAGGTTCTGTGGGCCGGTCAAACTTGAGGGTGAGCCGAAAGTTGGCTTTTTTTTGAACCCCGAGCCAGGTGCTTAGCTCTATATCATTGGATAGAGGGCTCTGATACGAGTCCAACGCAACTGAGTTTGCTCAAATCGGAGTCCGGATGAAGGAGATATGAGCCGTCGAAATTTTCGAGTAGAAAAACCGGAAACTGCACACGTGGCACAGGAATGGCACACGTGGCAGCCAACGCAGCAAAATATCTCAAAGACAAAATCTTGAATATCCAAAAATCATCAAATATCTCAGGGACTAAGCCAAAATTTGCAGGGGGCAATCCGTAGATATCCAAAAGTGTCAAATCGGTCGAGTCGGTCAAGTCGAGGGGCAAATCTATAATTTTTTCGATTTGTATCTGATCAAATATGTCAGATACACATGCTTTTATTCATATCCGACATATAATGTCGAATACAAGAGATTTGCCCGCGAGATTCGCCCGGATTCACTGACAGATACGCGCAGAAAATTAAATTTCGGAAATGATTGTGTTTGTATCCGATATAATATGCCGGATACAAAAGAAGTGCAGTTTATTAGACATAATATGCCGGATACAAAGGAAGTGTAGTGTATCCGACATTAAATGCCGGATACAAAAAAGTTTCTATAAAAAGGCAACAGCAGCCCCAGTTCGGGGGTTGGCTTGGCTTAGGTTGTTTCCACCCCTTCTTCCCCATTATACCTAGTCCGAAACCTCCAACCTTTGCCCCTCCTTGCTCCCCAAACCCAACAACCTCCTTGCTTGATCATCTTACCCCTCCCTATTCCCTTCTCTCCCTCACTCAAGAACTTGAAGAAGGAGAAGAGGCTACTGTTGGTGGGAGGAGGTGCTGCTCCAGCAGCTATTCTTGCTCCAAGGAGGATCCAACACACTCCACAAAGGGTTGTAATACCTCTCGGGTATTGTTTCCTACCATGCTCCCTTTCATATATATAAAAATGGAAGTATTATAAAGATGCTCAAGGAGCTGATTTTTTCTCTTTGCTTAGTAAAAGCCTGCTGTAGTACCTAGCTTGCATGTTTTTTTTCTTCATTTTTGTACCATGGAAGCCTCCCAAGGTAAGGGAGACCCTACACATGATCCGATGGGTGAAGGAGAGGTCTTTCCATAGGCTCTCTTTTGAGTTTCTAGCTGCTGGTCGTGCATGTTTGATTTGGAGGGAGCATGTTCCCTTCTAGTAGCTTATCTCATTGTACCCCTCATGTAACCCCCCTTCTCTTCCTTTCTTTAAGTGTCTTTTAAGTTGATTGATTTAGTTAAAATGAGATGAGCATGCTGAGTTGATTGCTTCTACTTCACTTGCACTTGGCTTAGTTGCCATTTTGGACATGCATGAGATCTCCTGGCACTCATCTTCACTTGTGAGCCACATGTCGTTGTCCTATAACCATGCAATCCCCCTTTGTTTGTTGTTCTTGTGTGTTTACCATGATCTCCAAGTCTACTTTAGGTAGGCATGGCAGGTGCACTCTCACATACACTTTGGTAGGTAGTTTGTGCTTTAAATTTTGTAATGAGTTCAATTTATATGGATGTTTGGGTCATTGGTTCTCGTAGTGAGGAAGGAACCACAGCAAGGACTCCATTTGGTCCTTGTTCCACCATTGAGTTGAGCCACCAACAGTTCCCATTAGTCCCCTTCAATAGTTTCTGTAACTAGCTAGTCAACCTCCACCAAGCCCCCTTTTGGTGTTGCCTTCGGCCCCATTGGCATAAGCAAATACACCTGGTTTGTTGCTGTCCCCTAAACCTGCTGCATGATCTCCTTATCTCTTGTTTGTGTATGCATGCCATGTTATTTTTGTTTGAGTGTTCTGAATGCATATATGCTAGCATGTGAGTCCCCATAGTCAAGAACCCCCTATCCCCTAGCTCGGTTGCTGGTGTGTCCATTCATGTGCCACTGTTCTATGTATAAGCATGTCTCCCAACCCCTTTAGCACTTGCTAGCATGTCTCAAACCCCCATGCAGTAGCTTGCTGTCTAGCTAGCTCACTTACCATCAAAGCCCCCATCTTTTCCCTTTAGTTCTCAAAACCCCTTCAAGAGAAACCAAGTGGCTCTCATCTGAACCACTGTTGGCCCACACAATTGCTGGAACACCCCGAAAGAAAGCCAAATGAGGCCTCTCCCCCATACCAGAACCAATATGGGCCTGCCCAAGGGCCCACATGACTTGTAGGCAGCCCCTAGGAACCCCTGGAAACCACCCCAACGGTCCAACCCCGAAAAAAGGCCATTTTAAGGTGATCCGGCAACTCAGGCCGGATCACCTATGGCCTGTGTGTATCCGGCAACTAAGGCCAGATACACGACAAAAATGCAGCTTTTATGTTTTTGTTGATCCTTGTCGAATTTTGTGATAATTTTAACCAAATCAAGTGAACCAATAGGGTTTCCGAGTGGGACATGGACCGCCGGTCCAACTTGGAATACCCGTTGACCTTCTAACGGGGTCCACCAAGCCCAATGAATCCAAAAGCATGCAAATAAGTAAGTTAAGTGAACTAATTGAACCGGATGGGCCAAACCCAATGCGGCCCACCCGAACCTTGGTGTGTGGAATGATGTGAATTGCATGATTTGGCCGAGACCCAAGGCTAGGGCCTATTGGACCCGCCAAAGCCCACTAACCAAACCAAGTGTGGGTTTAAACCCTAACTTCATGGAATTCAGGCTTTCAAGGCCGGAACTGGACTACGAGCCCCAAGCCCAATGTCCAAAACATCTTGGCAAATTTAAATAAAGATAAATTGAAAACACTCTGGCATCCATCATGGGGGCCCACCCAGGGGCCCACAAACCAAGGCAGACCCATTGCATGAAAATCATTAAGTCTCCAACTTGAATAAACTAAGTAAAATCAATTCATTACACCTAAGCCCAAAGGGCCTCCTAGGTTTAGGCAGAGGCACATGAGCTTAACCAAGCCCACCAAGGACATCCTGGGCCTTCCAACGGGGCCCACCCAATCTGACTCAGATCATCTAAATAAGCAAGATAAAATCAATTAAAGGGACCCACACCATTCAGGTGGTCCCGCCAGACTTAACCAAATTGCCTATCGGATTAGGAATCGGGTGAGACCAAAGTAAGCTGACTCAAACCAAGGAACCCACGGGATCCGTCATCCGACGAGGTGGACTGGGGTGTCTACGGACTTCCCCAGACCACAACCGAGACCCTACTTAGAATCTCAAGCCGCAGACCAAAGCCCAAAATAGACAAAACTAAGGCACCCAGGTGTCCGCCTGCACCCCATCAGGCGGGTGGCGACTCCGAACTTTCCCGTGCCGGGTTTCCGACACTCGCACACTACGAATCCACCTGTTCTCTTTTCCCCTAGCTCTCTCTTCACGTTTTACGGCTAGAGAGGAGTCTTGAGGTACTTTGAGATAGGTTTGGGGATACAAACACAATCAATGGCCTTATTCTAAAAAAAAAGAAGGAAAAGAACAGACTATAGGGTTCTATTCTAAGGATCCACCTGTTCCCCTTTCCCCTAGCTCTCTCTTCACGTTTTACGGCTAGAGAGGAGTCTTGAGGTACTTGGAGGCAGGTTTGGGTATACAAATATAAAAAGGCCTTATTCTATAGAAATGGAGAAGATTAGACTATTTCTGGAATTAAAAAAAGAAAATAAAAGAGAAAAGAGACTTACTTGTATTGAGGAAGCAGAGGAGCAGGGGTTCCCTTCTTCACTTGGAGATCTTCAAGCTTCAGATTATTGGCCTGGTGCTTGAGGAAAGGCCCTTTATTTATAGGCAAACCCAGGGGCATGGTTGGTCCAAAGAGATATGCCAAAATCTTCCAGATTGAGTTAAAAAGGATTTAATGTCAATCCATTAAACCATAAAGGATAAACAAAAGGATTCGAATGGATAAGCAAGAGAATTCGAATCTCCCAGAGATATACTTGAGTGCAGATAAGGCTCAAAAATCGAAAAAGGATAAATTTGCACAAAAAACCCGTGCCCGTATATATACTACGGTCGTGCCCTGCCTGTATTATTAATATGGGCACGCCATGCCCGTATATCAACTGCGGGCATGACCAGATCGTAAACAAAATACGAGCATGACCAGTTTGGCCAAATTTTACACTTTATTGACCTGTTTCAAATCCCAATTAATATTTTCAATTATTTTCTCATTTTGTAGTGCAATTTGGGGTGTCTACAAGTATGTGTGATAATGGTGGAAGTCATGAGAATATGGAAAATAGGCACATTTTCTCAAAATCAAGAGGCATCAAAAGCAAAGTTAGAGGTGTTCGTGCAGGTGGAAGTGTTCAAAGATACAAAAATGCACTTGAGAAAGCTATGAAGAAAAGATGTAAGAAAAATAAAAGAATCAGTGATTGGATTGGAACAAGACAATAATGATTCTTTACTGCCAGTTGTCACTAATACTCCCTTCCCTCAAACTTTATCTGCTCCACCAATACCATATTGTAGTGATGCAGTTATGATGCCAATAAGCCTATTGACTCCAATAACCTCATCTCTCTAGTTACAAGCAGAGTTAATTTTATTAATTTTAAAATATAATTGGTATGATTCTTTACTAGTATTTATTTAACTTTAATGAAGAATATACAAGACTCAATATGCTCCAGCCAAGGGTTGCAAACTCACATCAATAATTGCAATCCTGCCTTAAGTCGACATGCCATGAAGAATTTTAGTGAAGGATTGGATGGTATAGAATAAGACACTGTAATTAGGCTTAGTCAGAGTAATTATGGGTTTACCAAAACGTTACAGGTACCAAACTTAAAATATGTGATTGTTGTTTTAAAATTTATATTTTGTATTTGCACTAAATATAGTTTCTAATGTGAAAAAAATGTTAAAATCAATTTGTAATATATTTTCTATTATGCAGCCTTTTTTATATAGTTATAGAGGTCCAAATGCAAAATAATGAGACTTTTCATCTTCCAAGTTATGTTCGCTAGCGAAGGTAATATTGTGGTGGTGTTTGCCGAAGATACTATTAATTTGAATGTGGTATGTAATAGGGTATATAATTAATAATGTTTCATACTTTTACCATAAATATTATATAATTTGAATAGGCATGTGTTCCTTATTTTCATGCAGGACAAAAAAATTCAGTCCCATTACCTCTTTTGTTGGTTTGTATTGACGATGGGCGATGCGGAAATTCAACCATTAGGTGTTGGATAATGCCAAGTAACAGTAGCAAAAAGGAGATGGAGAACTTTGGACACATGCAATTGGATTATAGAGCTTCTGGTTAATTTTTGTTTAATTTACGGGGAAAACAGTTAGACTAGATGAAGGATATTGATCCCATGAAATAGAGAAGGTTTCAATTGTAATACTTTTGACAGATTTTGTGGGAAGAAATCCATAATAAGTTTAAATTCATTGATTGTTCTATGTACCTATTGTTGTCTTGAAGTAATTATCTCCACTATTATTTTCTTTTTCTTGACCAAAGGTTCGGTTGCCTTGATAACATTGATAGTATTTATATGTATATTGATAGAGATTATTCATGAGGTTATAACCAATGATTTTTTAATACTTTTGTAGATTAGATGATGAGATGCAAATGGAGAATTGGGTATACTTTTCAAATAGAAGAAAATAACTTCAAAACCAGGCTCCTGTATCACAAGAGTGATTAGCAATTTTGTAAATTTTATCTGTTATGTGCAAACTTTTGATAATCAATTCAATCTATTTTTTGAATCATATGTACCATCAAATTTTTCATAACACTACCAAAATAATAACGATATATTAATTGTTATATACCAATTTTTTTATCAAGAATATACCAATTTTTCATTGGCTATATATATTAGTGTATTCATCATCGCATACTAGCTTGCTTTAACGTTTTTATTACACTATCTTTTTAGTAGAATATACCTATTGTTCAACTATATACTTGTTTTTATTACACTATCTTTTTAGAAGAATATACACGTTTTTATTACACTATCTTTTTAGAAGAATATATCTATTTTTCCTCGTCCCATACTAGCTTTGTAATGCCCCAAACTCAGGTCAATGCAATCCGACACCTGACCCGAATCCGGTTCGCTACTGTAACAACCTGAATCCAGCTCAACCGAATTCGAGATGCTACTGGGCCCATATCAAACAATCACCCAAAATAAATCAGACTAAAGAATTAAAACAATCTATTTACTATTAATAATCAAAGTGCAAAATCATCAATGTGCGGAAGTGTAGACTAACATCCTCATGAAAACAATAACTAAACCATCCAATCGAAGTAATCAAGTCTGGTAATAATAAGGGTCACTAAAGCTCTCAATCTCTCTAGTACATCAAAACCAAATAGATAATAAAATCAGACTGTCAAAGTCTCAAAAGTCATCTCTCCTCGACCTCAGATCAAGTCAAGATAATAATAATCCTCCGGCGAAATATCAGCAAGCTCACTCTGATAATCCCCACTAAGATCCCCCTCTCGCGTATCAGCTGAAAAATGAAATAAGAAGTAGGGTGAAATATGAATATCTCAGTAGGCAACACATGCATGATATAAACAGTTAATATAAATACAAAGTAGATGTTCATGCACGATTAAGCAGTCTCGAGTAAACAGGTTCGTATAAATATTCATAATGATCAAGAAATACAAAACAGCATATAAAACAGTTTAAGTATCAGTGAACAGTATCATGTATATCAAAGATCATGATTTAGAAATCAACAACAGAATCCAATATAAAACCGGGATGTACTAAACAGTGACATCCAACCATAGCATCCAATACATGCGTCCAGCATGTGAACAATATCAAAAGTAAGTGTTTGTGATCTCAGTATCATTGTAGGACTTACAAAGAAAGATAAACCTTTAAGAAGACTCTCAACCATATGCTATTACCACTGTGCGGCTTAAGGGCGATACTACTAATGATACTCAAACCAGTGAACATCACCTTAGATAGGAGCCGTAGTCATCGACTTATTGCACACGACTTAATAAAGTTGGCATGAACCACTAGCATACAGTACCAAAATTAATACATGGAGATGGTTGCTTATCCACATGTACAGGGAATCACCAGCGGAGCACCGGGGTGTCCCTTCGGACATAGGATCCTCTAGAGCAACCCAACTTGCAAAGGAAGCGCGATTGCACAAGGGAGTAACTCAACCCAAATGAAATATCCCTTAGCTACCTAGCCAAAACTATGGATCCATAACCAGCTATGCCCACTAGACACCAACAATCCCTAAGGACTAAGATTTCTGTAAGTAATAGTGCCTAGCGGCATATAAAGGTTAAATCTGTAATTTCTCTCAATATCGGGATAACTGGGTTTGAAATTCTGATCTGGAAATCGTTTATATAGTAATCTGGTTGTCAATATAAATTTACATGTGTCATAGTTAATTATCTCAAATTTATAAGTCTATTTATTACAAAACTTGGATTTTCTCATTATTTTCAAAACACGGTAACTAATACCCTAAATACTTCCCTATTTTTTTTTTAATGTAAAACAGGTAATTGGTAATTTATTTTGGTTTTAAAACATCTTAATTATTGATTAAAATTGGTTAAAAATAGTTTAGAATTTAATTTGGAGTTAAATTTGCAAAATTCGGATTTTTCTGCACTGAGCGCTCAGGATTGCCTAGGAGCGCTCAGGCGGTCTAGGGTCAGCGGTCATTCAAAACAAAGCGCCAACCTTCCGTCAGTAAGCGACAGTCGGCGCTCAAGGATTTTATACTAGCGCCTAGGAGCGCTGAGGATCGCCGAGCACAGAGAGGTTAGCGGTCTCCCAAAATCGGCCATACAGTGTGTAAAAACTTGATTTTTCATGTTTTATTCAATACTAACATATTTATAAGATCACTATCATGCTAAATACATATAAATACAACACGAATCGATTAATCTCAAGAACACAAAATGAACGTAAAATCGGTGCTACCTACCTTTGTTCGTGCGTTTCCTCTCATTCTCTTCTGAATAGCAACACTCACACTTCTATACGATTGCAAAACATGTCTCAGAGTGAGAAGAAACCTGGTCTTCCCCTCTTCTTCTTCTTCTCTTCTCCCAGTCGCTGGTCGCTCTCGGTCATTCTCTCTTGCGGCTGAAGGATACGGATACGATTAGAATACTCTTTGTATTCTATTAGGTTATTTCAACTTATTTACATACGTTTTTATCCCACGCAACTCACGCACAGCAACTCCATGCACATCGCCCAATCATATCACATCAAATTTAAAATATTAATCATACCTCGATATCTCATGATCAGACGGTCGAATCTGCGCCCAACTCTGGATCTCCACTAATTACGACATCACCTACATTAATAAATTATTTCCATCAATTAAAACCCTCAATAATATTAATCATTAATTTATTTTTATATTTAGGAAAATTCGGGGTCATACAGCTTGACGCAATGTTTTTATTACATGATCTTTGCATCCGCATATACCAATTATTCATCAGATATATACCAATTTTTCATCAAATATAACAGCCTATTCATCATCGCATACTAGCTTTATGTAACATTTTTATTACTCTATATTCCATTGTTATATACCACTTTTTCATCGGCGGTATACCTGTTTTTCATCCAATATACCAGCTTATTCATGGTCCCATATAACATCTTTTTATCCGTATATACCAATTATTCATCGGATATATACCAATTTTTCATCAAATATACCAGCCTATTCATCGTCGCATACTAGCTTTATGTAACATTTTTTGTTGCACTATATTTCACTGTCATATACCATTTTTTCATTGACGTATACTTGTTTTTCATCCAATATTCTAGCTTATTCATTGTCCCATACTAGCTTGGCGCAACGCTTTTTTTTACACAATCTTTATATCCGCATATACCAATTATTCATCATTGCATTCTTTCAATGCCATCCATATTTTCATTTAAAAAACAAGCTTATCAAAATATACATTTCTTCCATACAAAATATATAGATGTGCCATACATTGGTTCAGAACTTGGTTTAATACGTCAACATGGAACATCACAGCTCCTACACACCATGGCGAATAAAACTTACAATAAAAGTATGCAATCCTATAAACAAATCTCTAATCACGAACATCCATAGATTTATTCTATCCAAACTTGCCCTAGAATGCTAGCTTCATTATTCAGGTCCATCAACAAATTAGCAATTATTTTATCTCGAAAGTATGACATGTTAGCCTGTCAAATAACAGAGATATAAAAGTATTAAAATAATGGCGAAAAAAACATAATAGCACATATCCATATTAGATGTAAGACAAGTACTTTCCTGTGAAAACATCTTTGTTATTTTCTTTCCATCCCAATACTCCATGTATTTCATCAAGAATACTCCACATTCAACTCTACAAAATTTGACATTGCTTGGTATGCTTAAATGTGATGTTTGTAATTATGACATAAGCTGAAAATTGGGGGCGGGGGGACAAAACATTACCCTTTAATTTGGTGCGGGACATCTGCACGATTGACCTCCCATTTAGTGATTGACATGGGTGCTTCAAGTATAGAAAATATAAATTCAATCCCCCTAACTGCAAGACAAATTTTTTTAGCTATGGTAATGCTAATGCTATTATTTTAACAATACATACCACTATTTGAGCATCGTTACTTCTGAGGGGTCATAAAGATGTCCTTAAATTTAAAATATCAACACATCTTGTGCGAACATTGACGACAAATGCATACCAATGTGCGTTGGAGCAAACGGGAACAAATAACTGCACAAAAAGGAAAACCTAATAAATATGTCATATTAGATTTTATAATGTAGAAATAGTGTGACTTTTGATAATTATATCAAAATATCAACTTCACCAAATCACAGTCCTTCAGGTTGTAACCCAATTGCACAGGATTATAATATCCTTTCCTCTTACTTAAGTTCATAAAATTTCCTTTTGCATTAAACAATTATGCCTGTACAACAAATTTTTAATGGTCAATACCATAAAAAAAAAAGTTTGCCATGATACATCCAATAAATGCATACACAGAGTGCATATTGCAAAAGCTGTGGGAAAAAAGTGCTTAACTACTTCTCTGCTTTCTTTTTGAAGCTGACAACGTTGGAAAATATACACATCAATCACTTGCAAAATGAATTTTTATTTCACAAAAATTGCATCTACGATTTGGGTCTTATGTTCCATAAAATTTAGAAAAAAAATAATATAAAGGTTATATAAATATTTACGACATCAATAACCATTCTTCCATTGCACAAATACTGTATCTGAGATTTGGTTACTTGAACATTAGGAAAGACAACCACATATTGCCTACAAAAAAAAATTATAAATAAGTTATTTCACTAATAATTGATAACAAATAAAAGTACCATATTGATTAGCACATACGTTTGGAATTCTTTCTTGCTTGCAAACTTCACATATGTCGTTTCATCCACTGTTAATGATGGGAAACTATATGTTACCTTATACTAATTCCTCAAATTAACTCTAGGTGTCATGCACGCTTTTCACATGGATCTATGATATGAGGTTCTTCACAAGTGCTTAAACAATGAGCATCACATGGATCTTTACTTGAGGCTTGTCCTTTTCTTGACACATGAGCATCATCATTGGCAATTAAACTACCCTCCACTTTATAAGTACCTATAGGACATTGAATTCCACTTTTTGTTACTGGAGAGGAATGACCTTCCCTATTCATTGTAGTATCATCTTGAGGAATTGAATTGCTCGCTTCAACATTGACATGGGATGAGTGCTCAAAATCCTTTGCATAGTGTGTAGAACATTTTTCTAAACTGTTTTTCTTTTTCCAAGTGTGTTCTTAGTAGTTGGATTTCTATTACAATTTTATGCATTATAGAACCTATATCTATCATATTTTATTTAAATTTATCCAAATAAGAACTGAAGTCCTGCTCTTGTTCAATATGAGTAGCTCTACTGGGACCAACAAACTTGGTATCAACTATCTACAAAATGAATAAACAATTAATGTTAACAAAATCAAAAAATAATAAAAAAGCAACTAATTAGTTTAAAATAGTTCTTTTTACACCTCTCACATCCCATATCCTATCTTTTTTTGCTTTCTTTCACGTTCTACCACATCCTTGTCACTTCAAGCAAGCAATCGTGGAAGGCATAAATTTGGCACACACATGCCAACTTTTACATGCTCGTAATAAAACAACTAAAGCAAAAATAATCCACTTGTAAGTAAAAATATTAACTATCAATAATAGCAAACAATTGGATAATATAGTATAAGATTACCTCAAGGAAAAATAGGCAGCCTCCAAGGTACTCTTTTTTCTCTTGCTTAAAATCACGAACCTTTTTAATAAACCGATTCAATATTAACTTACTCCATTTACTATTCTTTATTTCTTCAACTTCAGTAATAGAGTGCAAAAAACCCGTGCTGACGCAATGATTAGAAAAAGGGCATAAAAGGACACCTAAAGAATATAGTACAAAAGCCCTCTTGAAATTATCCCCTAACCCAAGATCCTTGAATTTTTCTTCAATTTTTTTACTGGCACACTGTTTGTTTGACAATTCAACATATCTAATATAAATGATACTCTATCATCTGGTCCATTTATTACCACGTCATGTTCGGTGCAAGGCAAACCTAAAATGAGATTCATAGACTCTGGAGTTGTGAGACATGGAGAAATTCAATCTCGTGATTTTCCGGTCATCACATGGGATTCGAAAAAGGGAAGAGTCGCCACCATTCTTTTTAGGTGTGAATGGACACCAAAATCATCAAAATAAGCACAAAAGGCAAATCTAGATAAAAATTAATTCTACTTTAAAATAATAAAAAAAACCCAGAGATGGGTAAGGGGATTAGATTATGAATAGGGGAAGGTGTTAGGCACCCCCATTCACCCACACAAGGTGGTTGCCAAGTAGTGTTCATGTTCAAAATAAAGAAAGCTCGCTAATTAAAATAATCAGAACGGCTTGAAAAGAATCAAACACATGTATGATCCCTCCACATGAGAATTCCAATGAATTCTAGATCCTCTTTTATGGAAGTATCACTTCTAAGACATCACCATTAATTGCAAATCAAAATAAAACTTGAATACAAGCAAGTTGAGGCAAATCCGGAGCACTCGGTAAAAGATGGAGCCATTTGACCATAAATCATTCAAATCAAATTCAAATTGAATTAAACCAAATCCATTTGAAAGATTATGATAAATAAAAGACTCAGGAAAACTAAGAGTTATGCTTGTTTGAAATTCACTGTTATAAGTTGATAAAAGTGGCAAGTGGGCAACTTTGAAAACCTATTTGTGAAGATTGGCTCCATATAAATCTTTGAAAATTTGCAAGAATGAAGTATGAGGTGCCATATTTCAAATGAAATAAGCCTCACACAAAACTCCATTTAGATATGACTTGTGTGACCTCATGAACATGCCCAGAGGATCACAGATCAGCACAGAATTGTGCTATAGGGCAGTTCTGAGTAAATCAGACACACAAGACACAAATGAAAGTAAAAAATTTTGAAACCAATTGGATTTGAAAGCATACTCATAAAGGAAAACCCAGAAATCAAAATCACTTAAATTGGACTTAAATCGAGCAAATGGTGCTCAGTCAAAGTGACAGGTTCAGCAAGCGCCAAACAAAAGCTTTTGCAGCTTTTCAATTTTTCATTTAAAAAAAATCCAAAGGTTATAAAATGAGAGAAGACTTCAAGGCCCAACGATGGCGTTAATAGAAGGAGGAGCGTTAGGCTCTTTAAAGCTGTTTAGTGTGGGCCCCATTTTTGCGGATGCATGTTAGGCTCTTACAAGCGTAACACGCTCGGCACATACGTAATGTAACAGAAGAAGCGGGTTTGGTTTTTACTGGCGATTTTCAGAAACTACCGATAACTATTGAATAGAACTATTTTACCGACAGTTAAACCGATGGTAAAGGTTTTTATTTCTTCATAAAAATTAATAGATACTAACTTATTGGACAATTACCGGCGATTTCTACAATCGCCGATAAAAATTGGAGATGGAAAATTTCCTCTTGTTTTTATTTTATTTTATTTGGTTTAAATTTTTAGCGGCAGTAAATTACCGCCAGTAAAAGTGGAAGTGAGAATTTCCCGTTTTCCATTGCACGAATTATTTTGATTTATTTTTAGTGGCAATATGTTACCACTAGTAAAAGTAAAAGCGGGAATTTTCCCTCTTTCTCATTGTGCAAAGTATTTTGATTTACTTTTACGGGGTAGCCTATCGCTGGTAAAAGTTTTCCCTATATAATTCACCCAAGCCTCGTTATCATTTGTTCTTCTTCTTCCTTATTTCCTCTCCTTCTTCATCACTGTTAAGATATGATTATTTAAGCTCCTTCTCTTTAATTTCTTTAATCTCATGTTTATATCCATTTTTCTCTTACTAACTAGTTGAAAGCACGTGCATTGCATGTGGACAACTAAATCAATACTATGGCCTAATTATAAAAAATGAATATACTTTTATCATTTTGTATATTTATTTAATCAAGTCCTTCATAAAGATATTATATAAGTATATACCCAAAAAAAAAAAAAAAGAGAAAAACTTAAAAAATTTACATATATTAATTTGGGTTTGAAGTGCAAAGCTATATTTATATCGCTATCACCTCATAAATCGCAACATGAAGTAATTATTTTAGTCTAAAGGTTGCACTTCCATGCATTAGTTATATACATCTAAAATTCTTTATAGTGCATCCCGAGAAGATTTTTTTTTCCCTACCTGCAAGGAACTGATTTTAATTCCATTGTCTTGGTCTATCTATTTATTTCTTTTATTATCTTATTAAGTCTGAGATGAAAATTTTGCATCAAGGGATATGTAAATCTGGAATTCATGCATAATTTCACAATACTATGAGCCTCTTCAACCTTAAGCCATCAAAGTATCCCAAGGAATTAAAAAGAACAAAAAATAAATAAATAAACAAAAAATAACTAACATCGCGTCCTCATTGATTTTCCATTAAAGGTACAATTCTGTGGAAATATTTATTCAAGCATCCTCACTGATTTTCCATTAAGGCTCTGTTTGTTTCACAGAAAAATAAGGAAAAGAAAATATTTTCTGGAATTTTAAACTTTTCCAGACGTTTGTTTTAAGGGAAAATGAAAACTAAAGTAAAATATTTTCCAAACTGAAGGAAAAACGGCGGAAAATAACTTCCGCTAAAATTCTGCGGAAGTTATTTTCCGCCAGGCATTACGAAAGGAACTCTCGCCTCGGGTTTCAATTTTTTTTCTTTTATCCTCGACTTCGACTCCCTTCTTCCTCCTTGTGGGGCATTTCGACGAAGATAGCTCGAGAGCTTCCTAGGCACGACGAAGGTAGGTCGAGAGCCCCTTGTTTACTTCCTTCTCCTTGGGCATGACTTCCTCCCTCATTATAGCTTTTCCTGCGGTGGTGAAGAAATCCGATATCTCTCTACTATCTTCGCTTCTCACTTCCATTTGCTCTCTGGATTGTTTTCTTCTCATCTTGCAGTGAAGACGACCAACAAGCAACACACATAAGCGTTGCCCCCCATTTATGTCTCATGAGATACATGAGACACACAACCGTCATCAATCGTTTAGTTCAGTCTGGTAAACTGAACGGTTGAGCAAGAGACAGCAAGTGACAAGGTTCTCTGTTGTTTCCCCCCATTTAAACCCTTATTCCACCGATTCTGTTAGCCACCACCGATATTCCCCTTTGAAAAATCCACTCTCCCAGACAACTTTCTTCATTCAACGTGTCTATCCAGCTTTCTTTAAAAGGCGAGTTCTTCTATTACCTGTCTTTCCGGATTGTTATTGGTGACTTATTGCTTCTGGTTTCCAGTAGTGATGGTGGATTCTCTTGAATGTATGTCTTTATGGTGCATTTTATGCATTTTTTTAGCGGGATTTCTGATTTCTTATTTTGGATCGTTTAGGGATATATATATGTTTGACTGATTCATATTTTTCATGAGTAATTGCAAATGATTCTGATTGAATATCCTATACATTTCTGATATTTGATAATTTTCACCATTTTGGTGTATGAGGTATCCGGCCATATCTTGGGGCTAAATTCTAGGTATTTAGTGCAAGCAATAAGACATGTTTATCTAAACCTAAACATTAAATCATCATTTTCATCTACCTAGACTGAATCCTGTCTTCTGGGGAATTTTCTTCAGGGATGTTTTAATTGGTTACTTGATTGTACTCATTCTGTTTAAGTCATTCTTGTTTGAATTGCAAAGTTCTGCCAATCCATACGCATGATCACTAAATTGCCCGTTTCCGTTAGTCTTAGGTGGCGTTTGGTGGGCATTATAGAATCTGGATTAGGATTCTAATCCCAGATTCCATAACCCAGATTATATTTCCTTAATTTTAGAAAACCAAAATCCTATTTGGATGAGTTGGATTGTGAACTCAGATTTTTAAATTAGAATTTGGAATCTTGTTTGGCTGCCACCGATATTAAATTTGGAGTTTTTTTATTAAAAATTACATAAAAATAATATAATATATATAGAAAAATTAAGGGAAAATTTCAAAAACATGCCACTTTACAGCGATTATTACAAAAACATGCCACTTTTGAGAATTATTACCAGAAAGGGGTCATTGCACGTTTGGGGAAATTGCAATGCCCAAAATGCCCTTGGATATAAGGGCATGTTTGCACGTGCCCCGTTCTCTCCTCTCCTCTCCTCGCCTCTCGCCCTCGTCCTGTGCGAGCGAAAAATCCCACCTGCGAAACCCTAAACCCGACGACGAACGCCGGCTAATCTTCTCAAAATCCGGCGAGCTAGGGTTGTTCCCGCGTTCTCTCCTCATTCTCTCCTCTCCTCTCCTCTCGTCCTGTGCGGAATTTCAAAAAGTGAGAACCCTGCGAATCCCAACCCTAAACCCGAAGCCGACGACGAACGACCGGCCAATCCCTTCTTCGCCGGCGAGCTAGGGTTGTTGCCGGAGCAAGTTTGCTTCGTCTCCAAGCCCGACGAACCCCCACGAACCCCGACCATTCTCATCTTCTTCTCCAGAAGGGCGAAACCCTCTCCTTCCCCCATTCCTCTCTTCGACTAAACCCTCTCGTTTCGTGCATTGTTTTCCTCTCCTCTCTATTTGCACACATTGAGGAATTCGTCGTTGGAGAGCCACCGCGGTTGAAGTTTGTTGCCGTCGACGACCTGCTGTTCGTCGCCGTAGGGAGTGCTGCCGTTGGCGACCAGGTAGCTGCCGAGTGCCTCCTTTGAATTTTATTTTGGGAAATTGAATTTAAATTTGCGCATTTGCATATTTGCACATATTTAAATGGTAATCTTCTTGTAGAAATGGCTTAAATTTCAATGATTCTGTTGTTTGCCTTAGCGAAATGTGCCCTTTCGAATTTGAATATGAGTTATTTGCATGTTTTTCGAATATTGGCTGTAGTAAATGTTTACACCATCGTTGTCCAACTATAGAAGCGAGCAAGCAGCTCCATTACACTGAAAAAAGTCCATGAATGATGTAGTGCTCTGAGTTACGAATGTGTTCTGAAGCCATTAAATTTTTTGCTTCCACTCTAGCAATGGCCTTGTATAACCATGCTTCTTTAGAAGTTCTTCCCAAATTCAATGAGTTTGTTGGCTCTACCGATGAGACTTCCAATACTTAACAGATTGTTATTGGAGGTTTTTAATCTCTTCTATTTTAAACTGAAAAGCAAACAGCACCAAACAGATGTAGAGAGCTAGCTAGTGAGTAGTGACATAAATTTCAAACATTCACAAGTATATTTTAGCTTACACAATTTGCATGAAATAATGGAACTCCCACGACAATAGTATCTTCGGATATCTCTTGTGCAGGCTTTTCAGGGTTGCTTGAGATGCTGGTTTTTTCTCCTCATTTGGACCAAAAACTGAACTTTTGCTTTTGCTATATCTTCTTCATATCCTGTGACAATTCAAATCAAAAGGAATGAAAATTTCTCATCTTATAAGAGAGGCAAAGAGAGAGCAACCATAGTCTTTACAATTTAGTAAATAAAAGGTATATTTAACAGCCACATAACATTTTGAGTCCTCCTCTTCCCCCAAGCAGGTCAGTTGCATAAGAAATATGGAACATGATAATAGGCTTTTGGAGTGTGTTGTGAGGCATTAAGAAATATGGAACATGACCGACGCCTACCTAGTCCTTACTCCATACCAACAAAGCCTTCAATCATGCCTTCTTTTAAGGGTGAATGCTCCACTCCCCATGCAACCACCACAAATACTTTCACTGTCGTCATAGATCACAACCATCATATTAGCCTCGTGTCAGGTAATGACCCATGACCTGGAACCTATCAGCTGCAGTAGATAAGACTTTATAACCTTTGTGCCAAATCAAAGATCTGATGGTGATGATACCTTTGATAACAGATCCCTATTTCCAAAGGGGTAGTTTCACAAAGTGGCCTGAATTTAACATTGCCACCTTTGTGTTCTCAGGCTTAGACTCAGGACATCTTGATAGGAGACTGCACCTCAATTTTTGTAGTAGATATTGAACACAATATAATTAAGTAAATGTAAATACTTTTAGCACAAATAAGTGTATCTATTACCTCTCTTTTACCGTCTAATTTTTTGGTTAAATAAACATAAATAAACCCATTAAAGATAGAGAGAGGAATTAAACCTTACTGCTACTGCCATGCCAAAATCAGTTACTTTTTGCATTGCACAGAGCATCAAGCCTTACTGCAAATGTTTATCAGCAGTAGATGCTGTTATGCCCATCACCTCCTCCTCCTCATATCATTATTTTCTGCTGAATCTGAATCAAAACCCACCTCTCCTATCATCCAATCTCAATCTCCAAAACAAATTAATAGATGTAATAAACCAAAAGATAACATTGAAAACACTGAAAACAAGAATATGGATCATAAGAAATCTGAATTGACAAGTTGCCCAATGACTAAAGACTTTCAACAAATATATATAACAAAGCAACCAACAAAAAGCAGCACAACCCTCCTTTAAAGCAAGAAGATGAACAGCATCAGGTCCAATGTTACCATCTATGGGGGTTAATGGTGTGGCTACATCAATTAATTTCCTTTGAATCACCTGAAAATTTCAATTACCAATACAGGCAACTTAAAATGAACAACCAGCCAATAAGTTGTTGCAGAAATAAATCTATCAAGCAATGAAAAATGCATAAAAGCAAACAAAGAAATGAAATAAAAGTTTTTTACAAGGAACAAACAACCAGATAAGAATTAAACAAATACAGAGAATCATAGTGAAAAAGGCATAGCTTGCCAAATTTGATACCTAGTTCAGGCATTTTGTGGCCAGAAAACATGGCAGAAGAGACCCTTCACCATCTGTAATTCAGGCATTTTCCATATGGAATGGATGTAACTTAATGGCCTATTAAACAGGAATGAGGCAAGGTGGCATCTTGTATTAAAGTTTAAAATCATATTTTGTGTGTGAATGTTATGTGCCTTAGGCATGGATTTTGCACGGGATCAGGAGCGGGCGGCAGATGATGTGACTCACGTGCCGACAGATATAGATCCGGTAAGGCAAGCCATTGCATTATTTCTTTTATTTTACACATTCTTCTATACATCTCCTTTCATCAATATGTTTTCATTGTCGTAGGTATTACGAAGTCACATTGTTCGTATGATCGGCTTTGCCCGTGACTTCACACGGCATTGTACCGACTTTGCTGCCTCTTTAAGCCACTCCCAACGACATCCACCACCGCCAGATGCTGAGCCCGACTGGCGTTCTACTGATGATGTGGCTCCTCCACCACCTCCAGATGCTGAGCCCGACTGGCCTTGTAATGATGATGTGCCTCCTCCACCACCTCCAGATGGCGATGGCACTGTTGATGCACACCCAGAGTTTTCATCACCTCCTTTTGCTGGAAGTGTGCCAACTGATGAACCCGCAACTACATCTGAGGGTCCAAGTACGATGCAATCTTGTCCCAGAGGTAGGGGGAAGAGAGTAAAGCACCTTGTACATAAATTGAGGTCACCCTTTGTCGAGACGCATAGATTCCCCCCATTACCTGAACGAGAGAAAAAAGCGTCGATGTATGCCATGACAGGGGGGTCGCCGATGTAAGTATATATCTTCTGTAATTGAGAGTAATTAACAGATTTACACCATTCAATATTATGTTTATAGTTGGTTGTTGTTTTTTTTTTTTTTTTTGCCTTATAAGTGGAATTGACGCATGCAGGGAAAAACTTGTTGATTTCGGTGATTGCTTTGCGACTCGATTCGATCTACTTGGTCTTTTTCCACGACGAAGGGTTAGCGACCTGGTAAGTTATTTGTATCGAAAAGTCTATCATTTGTTTTAGGTTACAATGGTACTTGGATTAGTTTTCTCACTAAGGTGATTGTGGAATAGGTTATGCACATGTATGTGCTTGCTCGTGTCAAATCTACGCGGGAACATGCATCAACTATCCGTCGTCATTACATTACACCCTATACATCTGTACGTATATAGGATTGTATGTTAGGACGCTTAGAATAATTAATTATCAATGCATATGGAGTACTACAGCGGACTAATATATTGTACTTGTGATTTACAGGCTGCAATCCTAAAAGGAACAGTGACTGTAGAAGATGCTGTACGAAGTCAATTTTCACAAGATGTTGTAGGATGTAGTTTGCTTCGATGTCATATGGTATGATAAATTTCGAATATTTTATTAATCTCATTTACATAATTATTAACGCCTAGTACACCTTGTATTGTCATTTGATAGGTTTTCCTACCGATCTTGAGGAGGAACCATTGGTTCCTGGTTGTTTTGAACATCAAGGACCAACGGGTCGAAGTGTTAGATTCGGTACCGAAGAGTCGGCCTGGTGATTACCGTGCTGTATCAACGAAATTGGTATGTAAAAAGCTATATAGTTTCAATGTATTATATAAATTGATATTGAATGGTTCAATTTTCATTGCAGACAACTTTTTTTTCAAAAGTCTTTGAGGAGCTTAAACGTGGCTGTGACAAGAGAGTGCAGGAGTGGTCAGTGGTGCCTGTGTCTGTGCCCTGTCAAAGTAGTTCGTAAGTTCCCAATTTTATCACTCATATGTTACCTTAAATTACATGACCATTATACAGATATTGGATAATGCCCTTAGGTTGCTTATTTGCTTATTTCCAAATAAGCAACCTGTGGAGCTCAAAGATGGTGTAGATGGGAAGATGGAGAGACGATGTAAACTTAGTGAGATTATACAGTTGTATATTAGGATGGTTTAGTTATTTTGAGTGGATGTATAAATTGTATTTATCAGGTGGTCATTTGTGTTTGAGGGCTTAGCCCATACTCGTATTTACAGGCGTTATATAGCCGTTTTTCTGAAAAAAATTTAAGAGGTTATTTTGTGTGTTTGGTTAGTTCTGAAGTTGGTTTTCATTACTTTGGGCCCTAAGCTAGCGCCCAGGAGCCAATATAAACCTGATATGGGTCGACCTGGTTCCGGGGTGCCACATTCTTTTAGTCGTTGAGATTGAAACTCAAATATTATAGGTATATCATTGGGTATTATGATATAAATAATTCCAATTATTAAAATTCTTTAGCAAGATACGTATTGGTGGAGTCTAATTTATTTTGATTTTATTTGTAATTCCAATTATTAAAATTATTTTAGCTAGATTCATTGGGTATTATCATCTGAATAATGGTGATATTTATTGAAGAATAAATCTTGAAATGAAATTAAAAGTATCCTCGGTGTTGCAATAATATTACATGCATAAAATACAGTGGGAAAAAACATGAAATCATTATTGTTCGATCATGAATAATTACTACATTGAATTATAGCTTTACCTTACCCCCAATAACACCTGTACTTTCTAGTTATTTGCCATGTCTACCTTCTCTTGATCTTTTCCATTTGTTGTGTAGTGACGATTGTGGTGTATTCGTAATGAAGTACATGGAATATTGGGATGGGCATCAATTGTCGACTAGGTTTGGGCAGGCAAGTATATATTTTCCTATGCAACTTGATGTGGTTAAGACTTACACAATTTTTTTTAGCAAGTGTTTCATTTAAATTGTAACAGGAAAATATTGGACACTTTCAGCATGAATTGTTAGCATACCTATTGCTCCACCCTGCAAACACAATCAAGTACCCGTTCTAATTGAGATGCTTAAACCTTCCTGAGAATGTGGATGCGTACGAATTTCGACCTTCTTGAGTTGCATTCTTTCTAAAGTCTCTTAATTTTGTGACCTTCTTCTAATTTTTGTTTACTTTTGTATTAGATTATGAAAATTCCAAGAATTTAGTAGAAGCGATTTATATTCTTCTTTTTGAAATGCCTTTTCTGCTGTTCCTATTGCTGTCAGAGTGTTGTATCAGAAGATTCTCACTTTCATAGTATTATGAGCATACTGTCTGTAGTTGGACTCGTGGTATGTCTAGTTATGTGAAATTTTCTGAAGTCTTACTTGTTAGTTTTTTTCTGTCAACGATTTGTAACCTTATTTTTACATAACTTTTATCTTTCAGGCTTTTGTAATAGCATAGTTGTTGGGAATGGGACCCATTCCGTGGATTATATTGTCTGAGGTATGCATAGTTTATTTAAATTGTTTACCACATCAATATAAGGAAAAATCCCTATTGTCAGTCTATTTTCACTTCAAGTCATTTGTCTTAGCACCAATGATGCTGATGCTAGTTTCGTCCTTCTTTTACGTGTCCTTCACGATGTCTCTTCGTCTTCTTACAACATTTTTTTGTGTATGCAAGCAAGCGTGGATCTATCCAGTACGGGTAATTGAGATGCTTAAACGTTCATGATAATGTGGATGCGTACTCTTTTCCATATCGTGAATACGACTACAAAAAGGACGGGGATTACAGAAATGGGAGACAAGAAGGGATGGATGTAAAGGCCGATTGGCATAACTTTAAGGTTGTCGACTGATCAAAATCATGCGATAATGATTATCAGATCTTTATAATTGTTGATATTTTATTATTATATTTGCATATAATATATTGGTATCAAGAGAGGGTATTGTATTAGTAGGGGTGCATGTCCCTGAATCTGTTGAAAGATGAACATTAATTAATATGATCCAGTCCCGTGGTCCCGCCTATCGTTAGCTCGAGTCCCATGTAAAATAATTCGAGTCCCTTGTAACATTGCTCGAGTCCTACATATACTTAGCTCGAGTCCCATGTAAAATAACTCGAGTCCCATGTAATTAGCTACGGCACTCACGTATACTAAGCTCGAGTCCCATGTAAAATTGCCCGAGTCCTACATATACTTAGCTCGAGTCCCATGTAAAATAACTCGAGTCCCATGTAAAATTGCTCGAGTCTCCCGTATACTTAGCTCGAGTCCCATGTAAAACTGCTCGAGTCCTACATATACTTAGCTCGAGTCCGATGTAAATTTGCTCGAGTCCCATGTAAAATTGCCCGAGTCCTACATATACTTAGCTCGAGTCCCATGTAAAATAACTCGAGTCCCATGTAAAATTGCTCGAGTCTCCCGTATACTTAGCTCGAGTCCCATGTAAAACTGCTCGAGTCCTACATATACTTAGCTCGAGTCTGATGTAAATTTGCTCGAGTCCCATGTAAAATTGCCCGAGTCCTACATATACTTAGCTCGAGTCCCATGTAAAATAACTCGAGTCCCATGTAAAATTGCTCGAGTCTCCCGTATACTTAGCTCGAGTCCCATGTAAAACTGCTCGAGTCCTACATATACTTAGCTCGAGTCCGATGTAAATTTGCTCGAGTCCCATGTAAAATTGCCCGAGTCCTACATATACTTAGCTCGAGTCCCATGTAAAATAACTCGAGTCCCATGTAAAATTGCTCGAGTCTCCCGTATATGTAGCTCGAGTCCCATGTAAAACTGCTCGAGTCCTACATATACTTAGCTCGAGTTCGATGTAAATTTGCTCGAGTCCCATGTAAAATAGCTCGAGTCCGATGTAAATTTGCTCGAGTCCCATGTATCCAACTGCTCGTGTCCGATGTAAAATAGATCGAGTCCCATGTAAATTTGCTCGAGTCCCATGTATACTTAGCTCGAGTCCAATGTAAATTTGCTCGAGTCCCATGTATACTTAGCTCGAGTCCGATGTAAATTTGCTCGAGTCCCATGTATACTTAGCTCGCGTCCGGTGTAAAATAGCTCAAGTCCCATGTAAATTTGCTCGAGTCCCATGTATACTTAGCTCGAGTCCGATGTAAATTTGCTCGAGTCCCATGTATACTTACCTCGAGTCCCATGTAAAATAACTCGAGTCCCATGTACAATTTGCTCGAGTCCCACGTATACTTACCTCGAGTCCCATGTAAAATAACTCGAGTCCCATGTAAATTTGCTCGAGTCCGATGTAAATTTGCTCGAGTCCCACGTATACTTAGCTCGAGTCCCATGTAAAATTGCTTGAGCCCCACATATACTTAGCTCGCGTCCCATGTAAAATTGCTCGAGTCCCTCCTACTAAAAGTCCTATGTTGGTGTCCTTGAGTCGTATGTCAAGTACGGTCGAGTCCTTAGTAAATAGGTCAAGTGCCCTCATATTTTGCGTGCTCGCATCTACTAATACAACCAACGTGTTTCACGTGGGCCTGCCTTCCGGCTCGTTTATAAATACAAGTGTGTCAAGCGAGTCAATTATGCGCTACCCTTTGTGCGAAGGAAGAATGGAAGTTTCGGCAAAGGCTACCGATCCCCACGCTCGTGTCCCATGTCCATGCGGGAAAGGGATGCTTAAAAGGAAACTCTCCCACACCTCACGTAATCCAGGGTGCTTTTTTTTCACTTGTCCATCGTCTGTAAGTATGCATTTTTACCAATCTGGCCATTCAACTATTATAAGACTGTCTAAATTAAATGCATTATTTCTTACAGGGCAATGGTGGGAATGGATGTGGGTATTTTGTTTGGTGCGATGAGTTATTACTGTGTGAATGTGGGAGGGGACCATGCCGTGTGTTAACCGCAAAAACTCCAACGAACAAAGGGAGAAGATTTTACCGATGTCCTTTTGAAGTATGTGTGGAGTTGTTTAGCACTCAAATACGTTCCTCCCACACGAGATATTTTGCACAATGGGGACTTCCTAATTGATTTTCATGTCATTGTATTTCCAGGGCGAACAAAGCTGCCATTTCTTCTCCTGGTTGAATGAAGTTGGGGTAGAAAAGGGTGAATCGTCGAATTCATGCGATGCAGAAAACACTGAACAAATACAGCCAAGGGCATGGGAAGTAGAACGACGGCTATTGCAGGAGGAGCGTGATCATGCGAGAAGGATGTCCGACATATACCGTGAGTTGCTTCACGACATTGACAAAGTTAAACTGGACGAATGAATTGGTTAACCGGTGATGGAGATGCATGTTTGGTGTGGTTGTCATTGAGTTTTGGTTACAAAATGCTACTAAATGTAGTTTTATTTGGTCTGACAAAATGCTAGTAAATATTGTGTAATATGTAACTGAAGACCATGTATGAGAACCTAAAAGTAGTTTTATTTCCATTTTCATGGAAAAGGAACATTATGTTTGATACAATGTTCACATTCACTAAAGGTATTATGAAAAAGAACTTACATCATATAGTGCCCAGAAAATAAGAATGAAGGAAATAGTGAAAATGGAGACCTCAATCACTCTTCATTGGTTAACTGCAAATTGTGAAAACGTTACCCCTGTATAAGTCCACCACTGTATGGCCCACGCCTTGTGACTTCCATTTGATTAATCAACTCCGTTGCTTTTACCTGTATCACAATTGAAGCTCCCATTCAGAAATGCAGCAGGTACCAACCAAAAGAAAAACAAAGAAACGCCCTTTCTTTTACTATCTTAGGATCTCACAATCTCAATACATAACACAATTTTCCAAACAACAAACAAAGGATTTATCTTCTCCAACAAAATTTCTGGGTTTATGTAATGACTCAGACAACTAGATAAAATCTTTAATCAATTCATTGGCCGGACCCTGGTTCCAAAGACTGTGAAGTAACCTATTAAATCACACAGCTAGATACAGGCATTTGAATCCTGTATCTAGATAATGGAAGATACATGCATTTAAATCTCATAGCTAGATACAGGCATTTAAAGCACACTTGGGAGATACAGGCATTTAAAGCACACAACTCTGTACATTTTCTTATTGCAGAAATCCATAGCTGTTGACTGGAAAACTCCACTTACGACAAATGTGTACATTTGATTGAATGTTTCAGAAACGTAAATATTAAAAGGGGGAAAAAGTACAAGGTACCCACAAGGGTTGAGCAAACAGAGTAAAAAACAAAACAACAAAAAAGTCCAAAAACCCTTGGGAAGAAAAACCAAAACCCAACAAAAATTACTCCATAAATGCTACAGATGACCAATTGCAAAACACTTATTGTGATAAAGGTGTTGCTTTAAATATCTTGTTGTGGCAGCTTGACGAAACATAACTGTTAGGTGGACTTTTAAAGCACTGGCTCAATAAATTTGGGAGACATCCCAGATTCCATATGACTGAAGAAATCCAATATTTATAATTGCAGTTCCCACCATGTGGCACCTTTAGATACCTCGATCAACCTGCAAGTTCAAGGTCCCACATTTCATAAAAAGATTTAATGCCTCTCAAACATGGAATTTATTGATATTTAAACAATCTACAATTCCATAGAAATAATACAAGATTTGAGCCTTAAAAGGCACAAATTCTAACACAATTAGTAAGAATTAACATAATACAACACCAATGGCATTCTGCCCCAAGTGGGTATCCATGTAGTGCATGAATATCCATAGAAATACACTCCAAATTAACGGTCTTAAATAGACAGGATCGAACTTAATTAAAGCATAATCCGGGCCACTTATATAATGATATAACAGGAGCTGCGCTTCCGGCCTCCCTCATTTTAGGCATCTCTTTTAGCATTTGATAGTAATCACTCATCGGGAACAATGCAGTACTGGAGCCATAGCGTTGTTTATGTTATGATCTGCATATGCAAAAGCATGTAAGAAATCTGATTTCGACTTATACACAACAAGCGAAAGGGGAAGGGAGAGAGGGAGAGAGAAAGCACCTCGTTTCTTACACGCTTAAGCCTTTTGTCTCTGGGACATAAAACACCACGAATAGAAGTACTAGCAAAGCAATTGCCCCAAAAAGGAGGAACAGATTAGCTGCACCCAGAATCTCCTGCAGAATTAAGAAATTAAAATGCGGACTAATTCATGATCAACCAATTCGATAAGTGGGACTCTAAAGTACTAATCATGATAAATCGATTACTAAGTTTATATACTAAACTGAAAATAAATTCGTACCTTCAATGGGAAGAAAGCGGAAGCCACAATGGCATTTGAACCAAAGTTTGTAAGAACTGCAAGACTAATCCCTCTCCCTCTTGTGCGAAGTGGAAATATCTCAGATACCATTCACCAACTAATTGCTCCAAATGATATCTGAATGTCATTTGAACAACATAAAAACCATTAGTAAAGCAATTCTTTCCTTGATTAAGCAATTATGCTGTTCTTCATGCATTCACCGAAAATGTAATCAAATAATTGGGTGATTCAACAAAAGGTGAATGAAAGGACTCCATTGAAGGATCTCATGTACCAGTACCTGCAAAGAGATAGTAGCCCCGGAGGTAGCACCAATATCATATCCAAATAATAAGCCTCCAAAGGCTGGGAACAAGAACCTAACATTTTCTGTAATTAGTCCTTGCAGAGGGAACAAACACACACTGAATTTAGGTTTCCCCAATTGGTGTTCAATACCATTTTTGGAAAAGGACAACAAGATAAAAGGAAGCATCATGGACCTCTTTATTCAATTTCAAGGTGGTGGATAAATATATTAAATATCATCGATAATTCCATCCATGTAACAGCTGTGGCCTTCTTAGTTTCCTTCTGTGAAGTGTGAACCCATAAATTAAAAGAGCGCCCATCACAATACATATACAATATCTCATGAAAAGGAATCTCAGTTTTAATGTGCAAGACATCTCAAGTACTTAAAGAAAGAATAACAAATGTCAAAAAAAACTTGCTCATTGGTATTATGACGTAGGAAGGGGGGAAAAAAACAAAAATATAATAGTATACGAAACATTCACTTGGGAGCACCATGCTACCTGCAGCCTTTACTCCCAAATGATAACTTGATGGAGATTTCACGAAGCCAGTCTTCTTCCTCAGTTTGCAGATGGACCTGCATTCACAGACACAAACCCAAACTTAAGTAACTATCAAGAACAAAGACGAAACGAAACCAATTTTGAATGACAAGAACAGTAAGCACATGTTAAGTATTTATACAATTCTACTACAATCTCGTATCTACAAGACTTGGTTCTCGGAACCAGGTCTAGTGCGGAACATACCATCTTGCCTACCCATTTGGGATGCATAAGCGATAGCCATCTTATACTCGTCCTGCATCATGCGCAACGATGCACGCATGCCATCCAACGCTTGTTGGGATGCCTAACAACAAAGTATTCATAATTTAGAACATTCTAAAACATGTCAACAACACCGACGACCAACGTAGGGGTGACAAGTCTTACCGGATCAATCCCTGGAATAGGTCCTTCATCAACATCTCCAACTCCTTCCTCAGCACGCACCGTCAGTGCCACCACCTGCATCGACTACACTATATTAATAGTCCATCCACAATAGACCATGTAGAATATGAAGGGGCATAGAAAATGATGTTTTACCTCCCCATTGCCATACCCGCCTGCTGATTTCTCAGCCTTCTCCCGTGACTTCACACGATCGTCGTCCCACCATCCCAGACGTGGCGTTGGACGACTTGATTCAATATCACCAACACGTACAACTTCATAGTAGAAAAGCTGAAACATTAATAAATTTGGGAAGTCATGGTGTATTCAGCATATACTTGTCATCTTGAACTAATACAACCAAAAACAAATCAGAGACAAAATTACCTGTAAAAATAGGAGGCATCCACCAATGTTGGTTTTTTTTTTCTCCCGATATTTCACAATTTCATCAAACAGAACATCAAGTACAAAAGCAGCCCAATTGTACTGCCCAACCCTACTAATATTAGCTACGGCATGCAGAAAATGAAGCTTCACGTGTGGGTTCGAACCCGGGCATAACAAACATCCCACAAGAAATAGTACAAATGCCTGTTGAAAGGCATGGCCGGAACCTAGAGTGGCCAATCTGGACTCTATATCGTTTAGTGCTATGCCATGCCTATCAAAAGTAAAGCTTGCCCGAAGCTGGGCAAGCTGCTCAATGGGACCATCTATGACAACCTTGGGCCCTTCGCTCCTAAGGCCCAAGATGGTACTTACAGCGGCGGGGGTAATGGGGACAACCGAGGATCCAATCCTCAAACTACGACTATGTACATCGATGTGGTCTACTAACCAGGCGCAAAGCTTCACACATAGGGATGTGCAGCGCATCTGGAGAAGAGAACCAAATCCTATCTCAACAACTACACGTCGCTGGTCCTCGTCAAGCAAAGTCACGAAATGCACAAATCGCTTTGGGGAGCATCTTGTTCCGAGAGAAGCCTACACTTACATAAACATGTGTTAGTATAACGCAACTACATACAAAACATTCATAATGTTCAAGAAATGAAGTTATACCTTTCCTCTTATTTTTCCTGTTGGAGTCGGGGCCGCTTCCAACCACTCTGTCATTCGTTGATTGTATAAATCTTTATACTTCTGCTTCGCACCAGCATCCATCGCTTTCCATAGGCCTTGCGCCTCCTGCGTGATCTACAAAATAGTAATGCAACTGTATTTATTACAATTGACACTGTAAACATTATCAACTAATATATAGCACTTTAACCAACTCACCGTCGTGACATTTATGGAAGACCTACTCTTCCGAATTGTTTCAAGGTACTCATTTCTGTAAGAAGTAAGTATAACATTAGAAATCCACTTAGTTCGGATTTGGACAGTAAAACAACAATGCTTTAAGTGTTTATACTTCATCACCTGAATATGAGGAAGGCATTCACAGGACGCGATGGGCCACTAGAAGAACTACCCGACACGACATCCTTCTTCTTCTTACCCATTATTGAGCTGCAACTAAAATAATATAACGCACAGATACTAAAACCATGGAAGGTTAGTAGTAATTACATACCAGGTAAGATTACAAACACAAACAGTCAAAGTAAGGCAACATTACAACTACCCAAAGTCATAATAAACACAAAAACATGTTTCACAATGCAACTAATAAACCACCAATGTTGGTAGTAAAATATGTTTCACAACCAACATGTTTCACAATGTTACGGCACCCACGACTAAGTGGCAAACCAGTTCTTCATAAAACAGTAATAAAAATAAGGTTTCGTGGGGTTGTTGATCAAATGTTGCCACATTTCACGACACCTGGCAAAACACATCACGCCAACCTGCAAATTAGACGTCGGTAAGTCAAAGATAATTACAGGCTACAGCAAGAACTTAGATGCATGAATAGATGTAAGATGGACTACAACAACCTGCACATTATACCATGCCAGTTTCTATATTGAAGCTCTGCAACTTGCTCGGTTGTGTCCAACACCCTTGCATCTGGAACAATGAACCTGTCGCTTGTCTTGGAATTGTGATTCAATGCGCTTCTGCTTAGGGCGCCCTGGACGTCTTGCTGTCTTTGGTGGGAACGAGATAGATGGGGTTTCACTTGAATCTTCTATGGAAACCACGTCGATGTCCTCAACCATGGGGAAGTCATGTGTTGGCACAGCATGCATCAATTCGTCGTATATCAACCCTTGCGTTGCCTTGTGGTAGCATAGGTCGACAAAGTCATATACATTGAGCCTTACCAAGTTCAAGACGGCACATGCATGTGCACAAGGAATGCCCACCATCTGCCACTGTTTGCAAGTACACTCACGACGGATTAAATGCACCATGATATATATCTCATCACCTCTAACTTCATATTCATGTTGCCCACATTGAATGACACTCAGCCCCAATGCTCTAGTGAGATTCTCCTGAATCTTGGCATCAATTCGACCACCAACATTGGACACCCACGTGTCAATACACCTCCGCTTCCTCATCAATAGCTCTGTAAGCTTCACTCGATGTGCATCAATAAACCGCATTACAGGCAATTTCCTTTCTTCTACCATCCAAGCATTGAATGATTCCGCTAAATTTGAATTCAGCTTATCCCACCGTTTCATAGGGAACAATGAATTGGCCCAATGTTCGGGCCCATTCCTCCTCACCCAATCAGCTAAGTCAGGTGCATATTCTGTAAGACCCTGATTTTTTTTGTGAGGTTATCCATTATTTATTTATTCAGTTGATATACATAAACTGTGTTTATCAGGTGTTTAGTGTGGTTTGAGGGCTTAGCCCATGCTCGTATGTACAGGCGTTATATAGCCATTTTTCGGAAAAATATTTAGTATTATCGTATGATTATTATTGTATAGTGTCTACGTATTAATTAATTTATTTAATATGTCGATGCCGAGTATGTGGGGTTTTAGTGGGCGAGCGCGCATCGGATAAGAAAAAAAAGGAAATGCATCAAACGGCGTATGTCTCGCGGGGTAAAAAAATACCCAAGGGGGAAAGTAGGGTTTGGGTTGTAGGAATACGCGTAACTTGCGTAACTTACGGAGGTAATCTTCGTTAGAGTTAGAGCTGGGCGATTTGGCGACTGCGGCGGAAATGGCGATTTGGGGTTATTCTCAGGAAGAAAAAGACTCTGAGGGACTACTAGAAGCTCATTCGAGTTGGATTTAGGCGGGTTTTCTCTCTCGTGAGCAGCGAACAGTTCGACTACCATTTCGGCTACCATTTCATCTTCGCGCATTCGGGATCGTGATCGGCCGATTTCGAGAAAGGCTATCAATCTGGGATTAATCGCACACTGGTGAGTGGCATTGTTTTACAACCGAGGTTTCGGATTATTTCGTATATTCATTGAATGATATCATGGTGTTGAATTGCATTGATATTGAGGTTTCTGGGCGACACAGTTACGGAGGGTTTTGGTTTTGCACAGTGAAATTGGGGATAACTGGGAAATCATGTAGATTAAATTCAAATTAGGTTTGGATGTATCCTGGGAATATTAGGAGGCTATATGGGTGGTTACAGACTGAAAAATTACAGCCAGAGATGGATTTCTGGGATTAACAGAGACCTGGAACCGAGAATGACTTACCGCCTAGCTGGCGCTTACCTAGCGCCCACCTAGGAGGTGAGCGCCAAGAAAAGAAGACCCGGCGTCGAGCTAGCGCCCACCTCGCGCCTAGCTCGCGCCTACCTCAAACTCTCGCGCCTTTCTCGCGCTTTTCTCTCGCCCGTCTGGCGCCTAGCTAGCGCCCACTCGTCCACGGGTGAGCGCAAGCTTCAGTTAAACGAAGGGACTTACCGCCCACCTGGCGCCCACCTGGCGCCCACCTCAGGGAAGTGAGCGCCCAGTGGTTTTCGTGCAGAATCCTAAAATTTCACAAAAACAAAAGGGTGTTCTGGATAATAGGGGTTCTTCAACCACTTAACCAACTAATAGATTTCGACATTAGAGGTAATAAATCTTGCTGGTGAGAACAATGGAGATAGATACTAGTTTTAGTACAAGCTTATGAGGTAGGTGTGGAGAAATGTTTCGAGGATGCTCGGGATGTTCACATACTAGGGCTTTATTTTAGTCCTCTTGAAATATGCATTGTTTGGTACCTGATTTGGTTTATTGAACCCCGTTTTGATGGCAAGTTTCGAATGAGGTTGTAATTATTATTTATTTGATTTCTTGTGTGAGTTGATGTTCTGGTTGGAACACTTGTGTGAGTTGATGTTCTGGTTGGAACACTTGTGTGAGTTGATGTTCTGGTTGGAACCACGGGTGATGTGTACTAATGCAGAATTTTAAACAGTTAATTATCGGTTTGGGTTTAGCTTCCCATGGATCCTTGTTAAGCTTAGTAATGTGATGGTATGTGTTTGTTGGTGTAATTGCATGGCCACGTGTGTTGCCACGACCAGTGTAGAGCAGCCAGATACCCTGAGTAGGCCTGGTTGTCAGTGCCGATACCCGGAGTAGGCCGGCACTGGATGACGATACCCTGAGTAGGCCGTCATTTCAGAGTTTCCGATACCCTGAGTAGGCCGGAACTGTGTACATGGAGGTGTGGAGTGTCTACTTGGCATGTAAATTAATCAATGTAACCATATGCATGGCATTGACCTGGTTTGAGTTGTTATCGAAATCTACGTTGTTATTATCGTTGGTTATTTGTCGAAGCATGTCTTATAACTGTGTTAACTATTTTATGCATGCATGTGTCACTCGCTGGGATATTCGTATCTCATTCCCTCGTTGTTACTTGTTTTTCAGATATTCGTGGTGAGGTGCCTACAGGGGTAGATCCGGCTGATACATATAGGGAGGAGGATTATTACTACCGACCTTAGTCCAGCAGGTTGTTCGGTCTTAAACTGTTAAGTTGAATTTTGAGGATTGTAATAAGATAGTAAACTTGGGACCATTTGATGATTTCATAACTTGCCTGGATAGAAATGTTGAATTGTGCACTCTGATATGATATAAAAGGCGGGTGATTATCCAGCGATCACCATTATTGAGATCCTTAACTAACCCCTAGGAGACGTGTTATATCTTTAATGAAGAACACGGATCCGGGGCGTTACATATTCATGCATGGCAGCCAATGCCTTATCGTAGTCCCGAGGGAGCCTTGCGTAAGCAATATCATCAAGTAACCGTAAGGCAAATTTCTTTCCCTCCCTCAAATGAAAGGATCCAACGAATTTACTAAAGTTTTCCTTCAGATGTGGAAGACAATGAGAGTTGCTCCTAGCGCCAAAGGTAGCACTTACTGCAGTTATAATGCTTTGATTCCTGTCACTTACAATGACTAAATCCTCTCTGAAGGCTATGGATGACTTAAGAAGTTGTAGAAACCACATCCAATCCTCATTATTCTCAGCACTAACAATTGCAAAGGCAACTGGAAACATGCCGTCATCAGCATCGAGGGCTGTAGCAGAAAGCAACGTGCCCTGGTATGGCCCACTGAGATGACTTCCATCAATGAACAACAGTGGTCTGCAACCGATCGCAAATCCCCTCAAGGAACATCCATAAGCAATAAACAATTGCTTAAATTTTCCATCTTCACTTGCTGCCCAACTTGCCACTGTGCCAGGATTACTCTCTTGCAGCCGTTCACACATCCATGGGATGAACTTATAAGACTCCTCCACATTACCATCTATCCTCTGTTTCGCCTTTTCCTTGCTCCTCCAACATTGCTGATATGTCAATGGCATTGCATGATCATGATAAAAGTCTTTGCCAATTTGTCGTGGCAAGTAGCTTGGAGTGTTCCTAATTGTCCTCTCAATCACACCAGAAAGGAACTTCGTTCTCACAACCGGTTTCATAGACAATTGCTCTTGGGCTGAGTGGCTATGCTCCTTCACAAACTTCATCACCCTCATAAAACTCGTATCCCTTACACGTCTTGCCGTTACCTTCCAAGGACAATCCGTGCCTGCACAACAGACACTAATGTATGCTGGAGAATTTTTTTTCATCACATATTCAAACCTATTGGCAATAGCATGATTGTACACTGCTTCTCTAAACTCCTTAGGGCTCTTAAATATCTGGTCGACCTCAGTAATTGCATCCTGCCACAGGCTAGATACAAGGGGACCTCTGCTGACTTCAGTGCAACTTTCAAGAAGCGGAGTCTCCCGATCCTCTACTTCATCGTCATTGCACGGAAGTACAGAGTGACCACTTAAAGGTACACTCGTCCTGAAATTACAAAATATATGACTATCATTACATGTAATATGGAGGAAACATAATCCCATGTACGGTTAATGAAAATTACCTCCGACAAGTGTCTCTTTCTTGTGATGATCCTTCATCATTATAGACATAAATGTTGGCCCAACCCTCGTTGTAGCGAAATAGGTACGATAACGCATCTTGATCAGTGAGTGCCAGTAGAACGCTCTTGTCAAACTTGACCGAGTACTTCATACTTACACTCACCGGGGATATATTCAATAACCGACAAACAGCTTCAACGACCTCAGTATAATTCATGTTGCTATTTAGATCGATACCCTTACTACTTCCCCCACTATACCCCATTGACCCATCTTCCTTGGTGATTACTTGTCCTCCAATGTGACAAAAACAGAATAGAATCTCACCTGACATTGTGCACTGTCCAGCGAATTGAAATATTAAATTCTTCATATTCAAATATAATGGAAAAAATATATTTTGAAATATTACAACATACTAAAATAAATATGACTCACAAGACAAGAATACATAGGCAGATCAGGTATGTCAGTCAATTCCCCTCAAATCCCCTCAAATTAATTGAAGACAGATGTTGGGGAAGACTTTAGACTTAAAAAAATTGTAAATAAAAAATAAAGGTTGTAGAGTTAAATTATAATTCTATTTCCCTAGTAGGAGGTTTTCACTTCAAAACAACTACCAGAAATAGAAACAAGAGAAAAAGAGACCAATTAAATGCAACATACTGCTATTAAACTGGATCACCAACACCTATTACATTTTAATGGCTTATGCAGATGAAATGCGGAATGTTTCTCTCAAAAAATCAATGGTAAACAAAACTTAATCCACAAACAATAAAATAACTGCAAGAAAGTGGGTTACATCTTATTTTTAATGCATATTAGGTGACTGCAGGTAGCGTTTCAACAAAACTAATGACGTTGATTAAATTTCCAATAATAAGGATTTTCATGCTTGAATAAAAGAACTACTGGACCTTGAGGGAAAAGAATTTAAGAGGGCCTCACATTGCCTTTAGCACCCCATAACCAATAAACCCAACCCTTCAGAGGCACCAGTCTAAAACAATGACAAAATACAAAATAATTGAAACACCATTTTCCTACATTAACAGAATCTCTTTACAAGGATGCTTGGCTGACCAGATACATCACAGTGGAAATCCCGGTGTGACAATTTCTACAAATGTTAAATGAGTTGGCAAGACTCGTCTTGTCCATGTGCTCGTCCAAAGTTGCAGCCACAAACACATCTACTAAGCGGAAAAAGCAGCCTCTTTTCCAAATTTCTTTTTCTTTGGCAAAATACTAGGAAAAGTGTTAAAAACAAAAAACTTGAGACCACACCGTACGAATAACACAAGACAATTCAAGGTATGAATAGCACATTTCCAACCAAAAGCACCAAAACCCTGTCTATGTGGTCGGTAAGATCTAAAAGAATTGATCACAAATGTGCGTGCACATATGCTTGGTTAAATACATATGTCTAAGTGTACTTGTGGAGATGTTTCAGAATCAAAACATTCACCACATAGCAGGTAGCACAAATGAGTTTGATAAAAAAAGTGTATCATTTTTGTGCATAACTTCAGAAAACAATTCCAGAGCTGTTTTTATGCATAAATAAATCTACAAAAATGTATTAATGTGGTCCATATGAGTTGAAATAATGTCAATATGGTTTATATCAGGGTCCCATTAGGTGGATGATTTGGATCAGCCAAATGAAACATCTAGCTAAATACTAAGAAGCTTAATTAAAAACAAAAAACTTAATGACTCTACTGTAACTAATAACAGAATGATTCAAACTATGAATAACTGAATATCACATTTGCCAAGCAAAGCGCAAAATCCTATCATAATAATTAACAAGAATACTTCTTGTTTCATTTGGTAACGTGGGAATCTATTTGTAAAAAGAAACAAGAGGGGGGTCTTGGGTTGAGGCCACTAAAGTTATTTACCAAAGCTTAAACTCAAATGCCATTCCAAATTGGGCGACTCAATTCCCTCCAACTGCTCCCTTAGTTTTTTTGTAGGCAATGAAAGTGGATTCCTTATAGAAGAGTTGGAACACTTGCCACTCAAAGATAAATTGGCTATATTTAACCTTGGGAATGTCAAAAGCAAAAATGAAGCAACAAGGGCAAATCTAAAGGGGAAGCCAAAAATTGTGGATTTGCAGCTTTCGTGGCAAAGCATTGGCGATGATGATGATACTAGAAATGATGAAGATGTCCTGGAGGGACTTGAAATCCATCAATATTTGAAATCCAAAATATTTTATAGGTACACAGTTTGTGTACCTATGTTTACAAAACTATATTTTCAGGAACAGAACAGAGAACTTATACATCATTCTTACATCATGCTTACAACCCATGCTGTCCCCTTCTAATCTGGAAACATTTCACACTGATTGGGAAACATCTCCACCCCTTAATGTTTACTTGACATCTGAGTTTGTAGGTGACAAAGGCAGTGTTGGTTCAGGATTCGGTGTAGTAGCAGGTACAGGCTTTTGCGAGTCGTGAGAAATCCAATGAATGGGTTGGGAAGAAAGGTTGCCATAGATAGTGTTTACAAGCTTCTCACAAAAACCAATTGGAGCTGAAGGGTGGGATTCCTTTTCCATAAGTAAGAGGGGAAAGACATATTTGGAAAGTCCGAAGAACAAAATCTAAGCTTAAAAAAAGATATCAATGATTCATTTAATCACTGATTTACTTGAATGTAGAAAAAGTGTGAACATTCATTAATCATGATGTTGCAATATTTTTTCTAATTTTACTAACTATTTTTTGTCTTTTTAATCATATCAACTCACAAAGCCCATGTATCGCACGGGCTGCCTGCTAGTATTTATATCTATTATATATAGCAATTGGTGAACTCTTGAGAGAGCTCCAAACCTAGGACTCTCCATCCTGGTAGCTCGACATTACTGCCAATGTGGCACCTTACCTGTCACAATATTAAAAAAATCGTTTAATCTATATCATCCACTATAATCACGTCGTTCCATCTACCGTAACATCTCCGTTAGAAATTCGGGTTCCCCAACTTCGTCTATTCCGCTCCTAGATTCTCTCAGACCGTCTATTCCTATACCCTTTAACAGGCCACTCTCCCCCATTGGCACTGCTCTCATTCATTCTTTCTAAAAATCAAGCACTAGCTCTTCCTCTCCTATCACAAACGTGCCTCTCTCTTCCTCTTCCCAACCTTGAAGCTGATGTTCAATAAATTTAGAGGTACACAAACACTGTAAAAGCTATGATTTTGGAGCTTTTTTTTAAAGTCTATGTTTCAGTGTTTCTTAATATTGTTGAAACAAGTGCCCTGTTTAAAGGCCTTATAACCTGGTTTGGTGTCTACCCTATCTTTTTTCGGTTCCCATTTCCACCAGGTTAATGTGCTGGCCGTCTCCAAGAATGACCAGTTGTCCTGCTACGGCCGACCATGATGAGCCCTTGACGCTATAATATGCAATGATCAAAACTGAACTCCTCTGGATCATATCAGTAGCATCATGGATAATGGGTGATAGGTGCATTATGCTGCATTTTAATTTTTATGATCCCGCCTCTATCTTGGATGCTTTTTCATTTTATTTTCATTATTTCATTTGGCAATTGAATCTCTTCTTGATATTTCTAATTGTTTAGACAATTGAATTTTAGGCCTTCTTGTTTCTTGTCTGTTTCTGAGGATTTTAAAAAGTTGCTAGTACTTGAGATGAATCTGTGCACCAGGGATACAATTGAGTTTGACCCTGTAAGTTAACATTCTACATCTCTGCTTTCTTAATATTCATTTTGTTTTATTAGTGTTGAAGACAAATTTGATAGCACTGCTTTGATAGTGTTTTCCCTTTCATGACACGAAGCATAGGTTATATGTATTGGTGGCTTTATAGAAGTCCTACCAAATAGGAGAAACCCATATTCTAAATTTATTTTTTCACATATTTTGATTATATAAGTTCCTCAATCGAATTTCCCAAATTTATTTTAACTTTTTTTTTTTTGGGTAATAAAAGTAGGTGCCTTAGGATTTGGAATTGGGAATTCTTAAGAGGATGGATTGATGGATACTTAATTGAAACCCTGGAATTCAACTCGGCAACAAAAAACCAATCTCTTGACATTGTAATGTTTAGCTGAAAATGTGATTCAGAATTGCAATCCTTCAGAAATAAAAGACATTGCAAGAAACATATGAGAATTGATGAAGGTACTAAAAGGCATTTCTTGGGATAACTCAATGACAAATAATATAAAAATCAAAGATTGATGCCTACAGTTCGAATACAATGATAAATTTAATTTGCTTTTTATACTATGCAAATTGTGTAAGCTAAAATATACTTGTGAATGTTTGAAATTTATGTCACTACTCACTAGCTAGCTCTCTACATCTGTTTGGTGCTGTTTGCTTTTCAGTTTAAAATAGAAGAGATTAAAAACCTCCAATAACAATCTGTTAAGTATTGGAAGTCTCATCGGTAGAGCCAACAAACTCATTGAATTTGGGAAGAACTTCTAAAGAAGCATGGTTATACAAGGCCATTGCTAGAGTGGAAGCAAAAAATTTAATGGCTTCAGAACACATTCGCAACTCAGAGCACTACATCATTCATGGACTTTTTTCAGTGTAATGGAGCTGCTTGCTCGCTTCTATAGTTGGACAACGATGGTGTAAACATTTACTACAGCCAATATTCGAAAAACATGCAAATAACTCATATTCAAATTCGAAAGGGCACATTTCGCTTAGGCAAACAACAGAATCATTGAAATTTAAGCCATTTCTACAAGAAGATTACCATTTAAATATGTGCAAATATGCAAATGCGCAAATTTAAATTCAATTTCCCAAAATAAAATTCAAAGGAGGCACTCGGCAGCTACCTGGTCGCCAACGGCAGCACTCCCTACGGCGACGAACAGCAGGTCGTCGACGGCAACAAACTTCAACCGCGGTGGCTCTCCAACGACGAATTCCTCAATGTGTGCAAACAGAGAGGAGAGGAAAACAATGCACGAAACGAGAGGGTTTCGTCGAAGAGAGGAATGGGGGAAGGAGAGGGTTTCGCCCTTCTGGAGAAGAAGATGAGAATGGTCGGGGTTCGTGGGGGTTCGTCGGGCTTGGAGACGAAGCAAACTTGCTCCGGCAACAACCCTAGCTCGCCGGCGAAGAAGGGATTGGCCGGTCGTTCGTCGTCGGCTTCGGGTTTAGGGTTGGGATTCGCAGGGTTCTCACTTTTTGAAATTCCGCACAGGACGAGAGGAGAGGAGAGGAGAGAACGAGGAGAGAACGCGGGAACAACCCTAGCTCGCCGGATTTTGAGAAGATTAGCCGGCGTTCGTCGTCGGGTTTAGGGTTTCGCAGGTGGGATTTTTCGCTCGCACAGGACGAGGGCGAGAGGCGAGGAGAGGAGAGGAGAGAACGGGGCACGTGCAAACATGCCCTTATATCCAAGGGCATTTTGGGCATTGCAATTTCCCCAAACGTGCAATGACCCTTTTTGGTAATAATTCTCAAAAGTGGCATGTTTTTGAAATTTTGCATCTTTATGGCATGTTTTTGTAATAATCGCTGTAAAGTGGCATGTTTTTGAAATTTTCCCAAAAATTAAAGTCGTATTTACATATATATTATTACGTGACATGTATATTTTTATATAATATATAAATATATATATAACATTATAATAATAATATTATAATAATATAATAATATGATAATAATAATAATATATAATAATATTATTTATATTATGTACTACAATAACACTACTATTATTTTAATAATATTATAATAATATATATTATATTATAATATTATATATTATATGATATTATTAATATATATAATAGTTATAATAGTATTATAATTTAGAATATAATATTATAATAATATTATGTATATTATATATAATATTATAATAAATTTATTGTAACACTAAATTTAATAAAATATAATATATTATAATATTAAATTTGTTAAATATATTAATATATATTATTATGTTAATATTAATATAATATTAAATTTGAATATTATTAATATTAATATATCAATTTGTTTAAAATATATAATATATTAATATGTTTCAGATTATTATATAATAATATAATATTATAATATATAATATTATTATAATAATATTATAGTATAATTAATGTTTATTATAAAATAAATTCTAATATAAGTTATATTATAATTTATAAAATATTATTATATTAAATATAATATATTTATTATAATATTATATATATTATAATATATTAAATTTATTATATTATTATATTTTATGATATAATAATATAATATAAGTTATATTACAATTTGTTGTTATTAAAATAATATATTATAATAATTATTATTATTTATAATGTACATTATATTGAAATTTATAATTTATTATATATTATTATATATAATATTAATAATATTTATATTACATGTAATATAATTTAATATTGTATTATCAATTATATAGCATATAACAGAATATATTATATTATAATACTTATAATATTATTATTTATTATAATATGTTTTATATAATATGTCATAAATAATCTCTAGAATCACAGGTTTTGGAAATATAAGCACCAATGTCCATAATCCCTATAATCACCAAAAAAGGAGATACTGATTATGGGCTTGATTATACAACTGGATAGTAGAATCCGGTCTTAAAATCCCAACCAAACACTCCTTTTGGATTATGGAATCGGATTCTAATAGAATCCAGATTCTATAATGCCCACCAAACGCCCCCTTAGTGGTTGCCAGCTCTGATATGCAATTTTGGACTGGGAATAGGGGGTGTAGCAATAATGTTTTTCAAGGTTTTCTTGGTGATGTTCAGGTAAAGTCATATAGAATTAGAAAAAGAAAGGAACCTTCCCTTCCCTAACAAGTGAAAGGGGCAGATACAAGCAAGTCTTTAGCATTATGAGAAATGGGTTTGATCTGGGATTTGTTGACAGAGTATAAGGAGGCAATTTGGTCTATTTGGAGGCCTTTTTGGATGTGGTAAAGAGAGGAATTGCAGGTCTGTAGAGTCTCCAAGCAAGCTTAAGGATACATAAGGGATGTAGAAGAAATAATATGAGCAGAGTTAGTGTGAACAAGAAGGGGATTTGGAAATATGGGGAAGTTCCATTATAAACATGTGGGAGGAGCAATGTGACAATGTGTGAGTGAGACAACATTAAAGTCCAGAAATAAGATAATTGTGGATTCTATCATTGGGTTGTTATCTTAGCTCTCAACTGTAAACTATAGATGGATAGATACATTGCATTTAAAAAATGGAGTGGAAAGTCATGTTTGTCTGCATTGTATTCCTTACCGTCTATTGGCCATGTGCATGTATGTGCAGTGTGTTATGTCATTGAATAGTCACTTTATTTTTTTTTATTTAAAACTAGTAATATCCCTCAATTTTTTTCACTCTTTTTAAGTTACTAATAGATTGGAGATTGCTTTCTAGTGGGGTCTTTGAATCCAATTCTACATCCAGACTTGGTCTTTCTTAGGCCTGGGGTTAGACCCATGTTCATGAAGACCAAGATGTTCATATATCCAAACTCAGTTCCTTCTATTAAGTAAATTAAGGATTAAATGCCTCCAAGTTGGTAGCACATGCATTCTTCTCTTGACCCCTAACATGTGTTTGTTGTTGTTCAAGCATTTGGTCCCTCTCCTAATTAAGACCCGGTGGGCCTCACATGTGAAGCCATGTTGACCCAACAAACATATCATCGGTGTAGGCCCATTATGTGATCTATACTTCTCTTCCTTCAAAGTAGCTATAGATGAGGCCATCCCTCAATTGAGGAGAGAGAGAGAGAGAGAGAGAGAGATAGCTTCTATGGGGAGTAGTTGATCTCTAGGGATGGACTATATATAGAAAAATTAGTAGATCAAATTAGTGAAGTGGCCAAGGCAATGAAAACCAATACTCAACAAGAGTATATTTCATTTCTTTATGGAGAAGTAATGAAGGCGGAAGGATTTGATGAGATTATGCTCGAAGAAGCATTTGACTTCTTGAACGAAAATGAAAAGCTAGTAAGGTCATTTCTTTCAAAAGGGGAAAATGGTCGTAAAAGATGGTTGATAAAGTTTTAAAATGAGATTCGTCAGAATGAAGTTAGTGCTAGTTTAGACTAGGTTTTGGTTTATATACGTCTTGACTTATTTCTTTTTATGATATTTTAAATACTTCTTGTTTTTGTATGTACATTTGATTGGATATAGTTTGAGTATGTGTCAGTCATGGATTTTGGAGATTTCATGCTCTTATATGCTTCGAGACTTATGTCTTTTGTTTGAAATGGTTGGTTCTTATTTTTTGCATGGAAAGTAAGCGCTCAAGCCACTTTAGTTCCTAGGGGAGGTGTTTTTATTTGCATTTGTACAAGAAAAGAAAAAAAATTAAAATTCTAAAACATTTTCCATGTTGCATCCAAACACTTGGAAAATTTTCTTCTGGAAATTTTTTTCTTGGAAAATTTTGTTCCAGAAAATATTTTCCGGTGGAAAATGTTTTCTGGTGAAACAAACAGAGCCTAAAGGCAAAATTTTGTCAAAATATTTACTCAAGCATTTTGTTGTTAAAGAGTTAATAGAAAACCATTTTCCAACAAAAAAAAGTGGGGGAATCGATGGTTCACAGTTGAGGCAATTTGTTACATATTACAAGAAAGAAAATTTTGGAACATTTGATCTAAATTAGTCCCTCCCATTCCCAAAAAAATGTCATCCACCTACACTTTGCACAAGCCTTAACTCTTCGGTATCCAAGCCACTTTTGAAACACAATGATACTGCTTTATTTGATTTTTGCTCCTTTACCGTTTCCCTGAAATTCTATTCTAGAAATAAAAAAAAGGCGCGCACACACAGAGAATGGGTGTATATGCATATACATGCAAGAGATGGAATGAGGTCATATATCGACAATGTGTCTACAAATGTAATAAAAGAGTTGTGGCATTATGATATTTTTAGAATATTAAAATTGTGCACAATGTATTTGGGCAAATTGGTATTAGGTAGAAAAAATGATTGTTTATCTGTTAGTTCAGAATATAAGTAGAGCATAAGACAAGGTAAGAGATAGGACATGTTAAGAAAAATACAGATTAAAAAGAAAAATGGGCAAAAGATAACTGCTATCTTCTTCACTGATTCCTTTGCGGGACGGAGCAGATACAATGATATGTTGAGCACTTGATTAATAAAGCCTTCCTCTACAGCCTTATCAATAGATGACAAGAAGAAATTGCAGTACCCATCTACATTCAAAAAATAAACTTGAAAAATATTATATGGCTTCTTTGTTCCACTAGAGAAGGACCTTACATGACATAGATTTTGATAAGGATAAACTTGGGTTGGGCCTTCTCATTGGCCTGATCAAAGGTTAACCACGGTTCAGACCTTCCGATGGGCTTAATCCAAGTTAAATTTCAAGCTCCGCCATCGGTCCAACCAAATTATATGGGAACCTGCCCCTTGGCGAGGTGACCCAAGGTATTTATGAATTTCCCTAGGTTATAACTGGATAACCTACTCACATCTTTGGATCAGACTGCCTCACATCAAGTGACCACCTACATCCAAACTCAATAGGTGGTGGCAAATCTATCAAGCCACCAGTGCAACCCGAGGGGGGTGCGCACAATGTGTGAGACATGGAAAATTACCGAGATGACTTCTTAATCATCACATGGAAATTCATAAAATGAGGAGTCACCACCATTCAAGTTAAGGTGTGAATGGACACCAAAGTGAGCATAAAAAGAGCAAAATAGAGCTTAAATAGCTCTAATTCATGGTCTAGTCCAGAGATTGGGTAAGGGGTTAGGTTATGAATAGAAGAAGGTGTTAGGCACTCCTTCTCATCCACACAAGGTGGTGGCCACATGCTATTCATGCTTAATGTTGCTTGCAAATAATGATCATTCAAAGAAACATGTAAAGTAAACAAATAGATGTGTGATTCCTCCATATGAGTAGTCTAATAGATCCTGGATTCTTTATATGAAAATATCACTTCTAGGATTTCATTATCAAGTAAAAATCAAAGTAAAACTTGAAGAAAAGCAAACTACAACAAATCTGGAAAAATTAACTCAAGGTTAAGCCATTTAAACTTGGAAAATTTAATCAATCATAAGTCATTCAATTTAAACTCAAATTGAGTAAAACCAAAGCCATTTGAAAGCTTATATGAAGTAGAAGATTCAGTGAAAATTTCAATTAAATTCGATTGAGATCAAGGAAAATACATTTGTTCAAAATTGCTATTGTAAAACAATAAAAGCGGTGAGTAGCCAACTTTGAAAGCCTATTCATGGAGATTGGCTCCATATAAATCCCAAAAAATTAGTATGAATGAAGTATGAGGTACCATTTTTTGAATGGAATAAGCCTCACTCAAAACTTCATCCATTTGTAGCTTGTGTGCTCTTTCAAATATGCTTAGAGAACTATAAATTGACTCTGTAATCTGCTATTGAGTATTACAGGGCAATGAAGCACACATAACACAAATTAAAGTGAAAAGTAATGAAACTAATTGGATTTGAAAGTAGACTCATAAAAGAAGACTCAGGAATTGAAATCACTCAAATTAGAGTTGAAATGAGCCTTTGGTACTCAATCAAAGTGACAAGTTCAGCAATTTGATCTGATCTAACTTATCAATTTTAATCAAATGGTTAGAAAAATCGGCTCCATAAAAATTGCTCAAATTTTACAGGATTAAACTAGACTTCTTCATCTTTCACATATCTCTAAAATCATTCAAAAATTCATCCATATGATTAAGTTATGAATGGAATGATCCAAGACAGGGTATAGGTTCTGTCAAGATCGGTAGAATTGAGTGAAAATCAAGCCAAAACAATGCGTGTGTTTAGTCCATATGATATGATTTGAAATCACTTGAAATGAATTGAAATCACTCAAAATATTTAGGGCATGGATTTGGCTCATATCTCTCATTATTTGGAGAATGAGAGCCAAATTTACCCAAATTGATGAAAATTTACTCTAAAGCCTCTGATCTCAAATCTACTATATTGAGCATAGTAGATCTAAGATTTATGCTTAATTTGACAAAATCAAGTGAATGTGTGCATTGATGCGTGTAGAAAATCAGATTTTAAAGAGAGAATTGAGATCTGATGCTATAGAGAGCATACATCTATGTAATTCCTCTAGTATAAAAATTGAAATAATCATAAATAGCAACCACACATAAATCAACATGAATCATGCAAAATTATCATGAAAATTGGTTCTAAACCTAAAGGATCCATTCCACCACTTGTTTCCCTTAGCTCTCTCTTCATGTTTTACAGTTAGAGATGATGCTTAAGGTACTTTAAGCATGGTTTAGAGTTACAAACACATATATAGGCCTTACACTACAGAAAGGTAGAAGATGAGAGTATGCTTGAATTGAAATAAAAGGAGAAAAGAGTGTAGGAGCTCAACTTGGTTGTTTGAGTGCTTGAGTGGAGAATTGGGCAAAGGTTCCCTTCTTCTTCAAGAGCTCTCAATCTTCAGATTATTAGCCATTTGCTAGAGGAGAGGCCCTCTATTTATAGGCAAGAGTAAGGGTAGGAAAGTCCCAAGGGTAAGGCAAAATATCCTTCTAGAGTCTTCTAATTCAAGCCTAAGGCATGAATTAAAGTAAATCTAATAGTTTCGAAGGGCAAATAGGGTAGATCAAGTCTCCCAGAGAGAAGTTCAAAGGGTAAATAAGGCTCAGATCCCGAGCTTTTACGAATTTGATTAAAATGGCCTTGCCCATATATATCATACGGTTTTGCCTAAACCGTATGATACGTACGGACAAAGCAAAAAAACTGAAATCCGTATGAAGGTTACGATTTAAATTCTGTTACGCTCACATGTGCGCTGCCAATGTGGCATAACGGCCGAAGATTCCGATCGACACGTGGCAGCCACTTGCGCTCACAAATAAAACATGAATCTTATCTGTAGGATTAATACGGATGCGTTCGTATAATATATATGGACAGAACAAGTGTAAAACCTTAAATTTTTTAATATAGTAATATAATAAATAAATCTAAATATTGGATATAAGTTAGATAAACCTAAAAAAAATTAAGGAATAAAGAATTAATCCAAGTATTGGAGGATTAGCATTATGTTTCAAGTAGTTATATATTAGTAATTAAATAAATGATAGTAATTACGAGTTATTGGGAATTTGATTAGTAATTAAATTAATTGGAAGATTAATTATAGATTTGACCTTAATTAATAGTGATAGGAAAAGTGAAGAATTAATTTAGAATAATTGGGAGAGTAAGTTAAATATTAAGTTTGAGAAAGATAGGTATTAATCCAAGTGTGTATTATGGTCAAGAATACTATAGAAAATAAATTTAGAAATTTTAGAAAAAATCCAATTGGTAGATATGGAATTATTAAGAGAAGGGTATTTTGGTCAATTCATACTAGTTATTGGTAAATAATTACATAGATTAATTAAATTATTATTTGACTTGAGAAATTACATTAGACCTAAGTTGGGTTTAAATTGCTTATTAATAATGATATTTATAACTTAATAAGTGGGAAAAGGGCATATTGCTAATTATAGTTGATCAGGAGCCTTAAGTTGAGGAAAAGAGGAGTTTTAGGGAATTTTTGTAATATTTAAAAATAAGGGAAATAATTAGCACGAAAATTAAGAAAAATAGAAGTTTTTCTTATTTAGAATTAAGAGGAAAGAATTAGAAGGAGTTGTGAAAGATTAGGAATCCTAGTGGGGTTACTTAGAAAATTTCCAAACCCTATTAGGACTTCTATTTTAGGTGAGTGTAGACACCTGATTTTTGAACCCCAAAAAATGTAGAAAATGAAAATTTTAATTAAAAAGTCAAACCCTGAGGGGGCCAAAATTTGATTTTTTTTATCCAAGGATAATTGACCATCAAACTTCATCTCATTGAAAAAAGCATTTCAACACGGTTCCAACGCAACTGAGTTTGCCGGAATCGGAGTTCGGATGAGAAAGTTATGAGTTGGTCAAAATTTTGGGAGAGAAAGTTGACTTTTTGCTCGGCCCCAATTCAGCTGTCCAAATTGATCCCAATGAACAGGTGACTCCAACCTGATTCCAATGACACTAAGTTTGCTGAAATCGGACACCAAATGAAGAAGTTACGGGCAGTTACAGTTTCAAGAAAACCGCCCATGTGGAAAAATAGCAGCGAAAAAGCAGAATAAATTAATAAAATAAATAAGATAATCATTTAAAAAAATATCTTTATTTTTTAATAATATTATAATTAAAGAATCTCGTTTTTATAATAAAATAATTAAAAAATGGGATAAAAATCTTTAAATAAATCAAATTTAATAAAGCATTTGAAATCCAGTATTTTAAAAACGTGCTCGCCCGTATTTGAAGTGCGGGCGAGGCATGCCCGCACTTAAATTACGGGCAAGCCTTCTGGAAGGGGACACGCGTCATCGTATGGCGGGACACGCGTCCCGTATGGGCGATTCGGCGAGATTTTAGCACATGGGCGGCTCGCCCGCATTTGAAATGCGGGCAAGGCATGCCCGCATTTGAAGTACGGGCAAGGCATGCCCGCATTTGAAGTACGGGCAAGGCATGCCCGCACTTCAAATACGGGCACGAAAATTTTGGCTATAAATAGGGGGCCAGCCCCCCCCATTTGGGTAAGCTGGTCCTCCTTGTTGGCCCCCCTCTCCTCCTTGGTGTTTTCCACGGCCAAAGCCCTGCCAAAACCCTCTGCCCTTTTCCACCCAAATTTTATTCCCAAAATACCCCTAGACTCTACCTATTCCTTTCACCGTCCATCCCTTTCGATCCTGAAGGCGAAGGAGGCTCTTTTCAAGCCCATTTTGGGAAATCCACGGGAGTGCGGAAGCGCTGCCAAAATCATTCGGAGAATCTCCACACCTCAGAACAAGGTAATAATAGCACGATGAGAGTTTATTGATTTTATATTTGATATATATCAGAATCAAATCGATTAAAGCATCATTTTTCCTTCTATGGTTTAAATCTGCTTCCTTGCTGTTATAATCTAACTCGATTTGCTTCCTGTGCACAACCTGTGAACTCTCCTGGTGAGAGAGACTCATATACGCGAAAAGATGGGAGGAGAGAGCTCTATGTAAAGAAAAGAGTTTCATTGTAGCATTTCTACTCTAACCCTTTATTTGTTCATTTATTTTATCTTAAAAGGGGGGGTTTTGTCCTCTCCGAAGTCTGTTGTATCCCATAATCCTCCCCCTCTCTCCCTTCTGGATTTCCTCACGTACGCAGGATCGTGAATGGTTTAAGCGAATCCCAAAGAGTTGAAGTCTCTTTTTCTGCGAAACATCAAAAAAGAATACATTTGAACCGAAAAGCAGGGAGTTTGAACCCCTTTAAAGTGCCACGAACCACCAATAGAAGTCGGCAAACAGCGAAAGGAAACCGGCGAGTCAGATCCGGCCGAAATCGCAGCCATTTTCGAGATTCGGGCCGAAACCGTATTTTAAATACGGTCTAGACTTGACCGCATTTGAAATACGGTATGGCCTAAACCGTATATTAAATACGGTTCAGTTCAGACCGTGATTAGAATGCGGTCAAGCCTATAAATAACTTAAAGAATTAATTTTTCAGACCCGGTTGGACCCAATCCGACCCATTTAAACATAATCTAACCCATCGGGATTCTTGGACTTTTCCAAGCCCATTTTGAGACCGTGGGCCCAACGAGCTCACCAAGGCTTCGTGGGGCCCTCCAATGGGGCCCATATCCCGTCTGTCCCAACCAAGGCCCATTTCGATAAATGGGCTAAAGGCCACTTGGTTAATCGCTCTTGGGCCCAATCCAAGCCCGATAAGCCTTAAAAACTTAAACCCACTAAATTGTGTAAGTATAATTGAACCATTAAACCAAATAGCCAAATCCAATCAGGGTTACCCAATAACCCAAATTGGGCCTTGGGCTTGACTTAAACCCAAGCTGGATTCCACTGGGCCATCCAACGGGGCCCATACCAGACCAACTTCATTAATTGATAAAAAGATAAAATCAAATAAAAAGGGGACCCACACCCTCAATGGTCCCCACCAAACCAAATAAGTGTGCATGTTGGCCTAGGAATTGGGTGAGAATTAAGTTAACCAAAACGAGGGAGACCCATGGGACCCGTCAACCGACGGGGCGGGCTAGGGTGTCTTCGGACTTCCCTAGATGTAACCGAGAACTTGCTTAGATCTCTAAAAAGCCGCAGATCAGAAAATTAGGCCCGGATAGGTGCCCCTTTTGTGTCTACCTGCACCTCTCAGGCAATGGCAACTCCAAACCAGTCCCGAGGCGAGCATCACTTCGCATGCACCTCGTCGTGCGACCAAAATCGGGTGCGCATAGCTTGGCGACTTCGCTGGGGACCCCTCAACTCAGTTGGACCCTGGTGCAAAGAGTCAACTTAGATGGATATAGATCGGTTTAGGTATTACCTGTTATCTTACTTTAAGTGAGATGCAGAATACGCGTAATTGCGTGATCTGGGGAGTCCTATCAAAGGGACGAGATAATTGCCTAAGGAAAGTGGAATTTAAGTAGTTCCTTGTGACCCTCCACTTACCTGGAGACTCTCCCGGACATCGTATTGCGTGCCAGTTCTGCACCTCACTATAAAGAAATAACAAGGAACCCTTTACCAATCAAATGTCCAAAACTCACCCAAATAGACACAACACTTTGCCCAACTGCACACATGAGCACTCCATCACACCGTGGATGATTTCCTTTTCTGCGTTAAACTGTGTGGGGTGACATGCACGAGGGAGTCTGCGTGGATGATCCGATCTGAATGCTGTTATGAATTGCTGCTCTTCCTTACCAAAACTTAGATCTCCTTAGAAGCCACCCTTCTATTTCGATAAACTTACTTTTGGGATGGTATTAGCCCCACACTTCCATGGCTTACCGGGGAAAACAGGGTAAACCCATCTCCCCAGGTTTCTGGATTCCTTAGCGCCACTGGCTTCATGTTGTAGTACGAGAGGGTCTAGTACTTGGCTCAGATCCTTGTAGGCAAATGTCTCGGGCTAGGTACCCTTCCCCTACCTAATGTTTCTGATAAACCGCAGCTTTATGAATACAGTATGGATATGGATGTGAATGTGAATATTGGAGAATAAAAGCAATTTAAAATCCAAGAGTCCATCAGGGGCAAGTACCCCCGCTCTTTTACATCAAATTGAGTAAACCCTAGATCATGGGCTACCTTAGCCCTAATTCAGGAAGCCAACCAAATTCTAATCAGGGGAGCCACCCCAGATCCAAGCATTGAGTCTCGTAAGCCGTGGACCTTGACCCATTGAGTCCGTCAGAAGCACTTTGAATCCAGGTCGGCCTTTTGAGCAGATGAAAGCCAGCCAGGTCAGAAAATTAGGCAGAAATAGGCCAAATCAGAACAGGGGCATAAAACCCTAGATCTAGGAATCCAGCCTACCTGCCTTGAAGCAAATTTGTATCCTTCTTTTGGGTTCCCAAAAGCCTTTAAGATGAAATTTTGCAGATTTTGAATATCATGTAATTTTCGCCCTTGCTGGCAGATTGTCAATTTTTTTGGTCTAACACCTGAAAGTAAAGGTAGATGAAAGAACAAATGAAAGAAGGTTGATTTGGACTCAGATGTGCTTCTATACACAAATATTTCTAGGAGTCGTGCCTCAAAGGGCACCAACCTTTTTAGGATTATGCACACACTTTTTTGTGCAAATGGGTAATATCATTTAATCTTTGCTTTAATTTTGTATACGCATTTTCATGCATCAAGTGCACACACTTACAGATCATCTGCATAAACATGCCTGATCAACTCATTCCTAAAAAAAAAATTCAAAAATCTGAATTGCTTCTAAGCGTTCATCAAACTTGCCTTAGGGCAAAAAATGGTTTCAATCCCCTGTGCTTAAACCAAGTTCAAAAAAATTTTGAGATCAATTGGCTCTGAAATAGCCCAAAATAATGAATTGAGAAAATCAAAGACAAGTCTGATCATTGCCTATGGCCATCGGACAAAGAAAAAAAAAAGAAGAAAAAGAAAAAAAAAATTCTCAAAGAAAGTCAGCCAATTGGGAAATCAACTCTTGTAGTTTCCCAAATCCTGATGGAAATCAATACTTTGTGTTCCCACCATCCCAAATCCCTTATCATTCTTTGGAATTCTCCAAACTGATCCTTTGGAAATCAACGCTCCGCATTTCCGAAATCAAAATCGGCTCCTGTGGTTTCTGATCCCAGAGATTCTTTCTTTACCTCTGAAATGGCGGTTTTAATCTTCTACCTTGACTTCCGAAATGGCGGTCCAAAACAAAAATATTTTCTCATGACCTCCAAAATGGCAGTTCAAAAAAATCATCCTCTTTATCTCTCAAGTGGTGGTCCCTTTCCTTACCTCCGAAGTGGCGGTTAACCTCCAAAGTGACGGTTAAAGGAAATCATTTTCAGAAATCTCCTTTCTTTACCTTCGGAGTGGAAGTTCTAATATCATCTTCTTCCCTTACCTCTAAAGTGGCAGTTAAAAGGGATCCTTTTCCTTACCTCCGAAATGGCGGTCAACCTCCAAAGTGGCGGTTGAAGGAAAACATTTTCAGAGAACTTTTTCCTTACCTCCGAAGTGGCGGTCAACCTCCGAAGTGGCGGTTGAAGGAAATCATTTCCAGAAATCTTTTCTCATTACCTTCGAAGTGGCGGTTCAGAAGAGATTATTTCCTTACCTCCGAAGTGGCGGTCAACCTCCGAAGTGGTGGTTGAAGGAAATCATTTCTGGACATCTTTTCTCATTACCTCCGAAGTGGTGGTTAAAAGGGAAACCTCCGAAGTGGCGGTTAAAAGAGATTTTCCCCCTTTACCTCCGAAGTGGCGGTTAAAAGGGATCTTTCCTCCGAAGTGGAGGCCAACCTCCGAAATGGCAGTCCTTTTCATTACCTCCGAAGTGGCGGTCAACCTTTGAAGTGGCGGTTGAAGGAAATCATTTTCAGAGATCTTTTTTCCTTACCTCTGAAGTGGCGGTTAAAAGGGAAACCTCCGAAGTGGCGGTTAAAAGAGATTTTCCTCCTTTACCTCCGAAATGGCGGTTAAAAGGGATCTTTCCTCCGAAGTGGAGGCCAACCTCCGAAATGGCAGTCCTTTTCCTTACCTCCGAAGTGGTGGTTAACCTCCGAAGTGGCGGTAAAAGGAAATCATTTTCAGAAATCTTCTTTCCTTACCTCTGAAGTGGCGGTGAAAAGGAGATTATTCTCAGGGACTCTCCCCTTGTCTCCGAATGGCGGCTAAAAAGAGATCAAATTATCCTCCTTGGTTGTTGAATAAAAGTTTCAAAACAAAGGAAAAATCAATTAAGTGGAAATCAATCAAATCAAAAAGTCTTGAATAATCTGCATTGGCATGCATCAACATGCATTATATTTTTTATCTAATCTAAATTTGTTATACTAATTTGTGTTTTTGTATAATAAAGGTACCACGATTGCGTATCACAGCCCATACCTCCTACGATCAAGAAGAAAACTCCAGATGGATCCTGCTGAAGGACTTTGAACAAGCACTACCTCCACCTCCTCAGGGGCAAGAAAAGCTGGAAGATCATCCAGTAATCATAGGAATTAACCAGCAAATGGCTCACATCACGGCCATGATGGCAAACATGATGCAGCGAATGGAAAGGCTGAAAATACTACCCTGGTTTATACAACCACAGCAGCAGTTGCCGATACCTCCACAACAGTCGGTACCTCCCCAGGAGCCACCAGTACCACCACCACAGCCATTGGCACCTCAACCACTGCCAGTGATGCTAGAGCAGCTACCACCTACCATTCCACAGATAAACTTGCATCCGCCAGAGCAGCCAGTTCCTCAACCACTACTTGTCTAGCCAGAACAATTAAGGATTCCGGCACCCCCTGTTATTCCAAAACAACAAGTGATGGGAATAGGACACGAAGTAGAAGATTGGTATCGGGCACAAGAATCAATGCAAGCCGATTTACAGGCCCTAAAAGAACATGTACGGAATGCGAACCGAGGTTCTGTGCCAAAAGAAGCCTCACTGGATAGGCTAGGGTTCTTCCCTGATTTACAGCTTCCGCCAAAATTCAAGTGTCCGGATTTTGTGAAGTTTGACGGAAATGGAGATCCGCTGTCACATCTGAGAGCATACTACCGAGACATGTGCCAGTATGCACATGATGAAAAAATTATGATCCAATTTTTCCAACGCTCATTGATGGGATCAGCACAGAGGTGGTTCACCAGTCTGGACAGAAGTCGAATCAAGACTTGGGATGACCTAGCAAGCACCTTCCTGGAGCACTTTAAATTCAATACTGAGGTCTTGCCAACTCGAATGGAGCTACAAAAGATGGCCAAGAAAAGTACTGAGTCCATCCGTGAATATGCCAAGAGGTGGCGAGAAATGGCTGCGATGGTCCAGCCTCCCATGCTGGAGAAAGAGATGGTAACCTTGTTCATCTCAACATTGGGGCAACCATATTATACACTACTGCTGGGGTAGTTTGCTACGAGTTTCGCAGACCTGGTAGTTGTGGCAGACAAAATAGAGGACGGGGTCAAGTCCTGCAGAGTCACCGGATTTCCTGAGCAGAAAAGGAACCCTGTTAGTGGGAGAGGTCCGGAAAGGAAGAAAGAAGACGAAACTGTTAATTACGTCCAGCCAAACAGACCTTTCCATTTCTCAGCACTTGACAGGAGAGAAAACCAAAACACTAGCCAGGAAACGCAGGCTACAAGACGGCCTAGGTTGACCAGAGAGGAACACCAAGTGAGAATGACTAGGCTGTTTACTCCCCTCCCCTACTCAGTGTCAGAATTGCTACCAACCTTGTTGAAAAAGGGATATTTGCAAAAAAAGCAGCCAACCCACCAGCCGACTAATAGTCGCAATTACAACGCTAATGAGCGTTGCGAATATCACATGGGAGCTCCTGGTCATCATACTAACTATTGCTGGGACTTGAGGCATGATATACAAGATTTGATCGACAATAAGCAAATTTCCGTCGATCCCCCAGCAACAACTCCTGCAACAGGGGTACAGACTAATCCTCTTCCGGACCATAACAAGGCATCTACTAGTGGGCTAGTAAACCTTGTAAGCAATTGTGACGAAAGCCAGAGGCAATTTGACCCGGCAATGCTGATTGGACAGCCAGGTCAGAAAGTAAGGGTGTATCTTCGGGAGGGAATCAAATCATTGGCTGTGGTTGTTATCTTGAAAGGAGATAATGAAGGCATGTCACCTACTCCCATTAAGGAATCTAAGGCTGAAGAGGACCAGGATACCCACGTCTGTGCGCTTGAGGATGACCCTCAAAGCAGTGAAGAGGTAACGGGACCACAGCGTCCAAACAACTGTGGATGGATCAGTGATTCTCCATCAGCCAGAGAAGGAGCAGGTAGCTCTGCAGGATTCTGGTATCAAGGCAGGTCACCTGCCCAAGATTCATCGGTGGATAGCTCAAGGGCACCCCCTCAAAGGTCTGTTGAAGGGCCTCCTGACTGTATGTCTGCCACCTCGGAGCCGAATTTCTATTCCCTTACAGATCCACTGTCACCCGAATCTGGGCCGGAATCTATCTTGACTGAGATGCGTCTGTGGCTTAGCCTCCCTTGTGTCACAGTAGAAGGAGTGCCACCATCCACTCCTGAGCTCAAGAACTTGCCTGACCCATATGAAAGCCAGGGTGAGGATTCAGAGGATACTTCATCAGAGGAGGAGGATCCGGATGAAGACATGGAAGATGCAACGGCGTCAGATGAAAGTGATCCAGAAGAATCCATCAATATGATCACGGTTGGTGGAACGGAACCAGAGGAGGTGGTTGAAGTCAAGACACCGCTCAGGAACTGGAGCGCTGTGCTCATTGCAATCCGCAAAGCCAACCTTTGAAGGGAGGTTTAATTTACTTTAATGCTTTTTGATGTAAATACCTTTTAATTCTGCATAATAAAAAAAAAAGAAAAAGAAAAAATGCAAGTGTTTGGTCGGTGATGACATTGTTCTGAGACCACACCCTTTGGCAAGACCATGATCATGGAAAAATGCCGAGTAGCTCAAAGGTGTTTTCAGCTAGGTGCAATATACTATCCCATGAGAACCTTGATTGAGTCAAAGGCAACCCTTTCTTGATCCATGCATAAACTTTTCTCCCAAACCCATCCTTGCACTGGGGCAGAATAACCCTGGAGAGGAAAAAGATGAAAAGAAAAGAGAGAAAATGTCTAATCTAGCTAAGGGCCAAGGCCAACTTAAACATCATGTCTTTGAGAAAGGATGAAAGGCCATCCTGAATTTTAAGAATTGCTAATTAAACACTTTGGGCCTGATCGTATTATTCAAATACCCGTGTTGTGTCTAGCCATTCCACACTGGGGCAAAGCTGAAAAGGAAATAAAAAGGATGAATTAATTCCTAAATGAATTTGCATGAAACAATCCAACCAAGTTGTCACAACTTCTGTAAAAGGATGAAAGGCCATTTTTGCTTCACATCCCAAATTTCCAAAATCATATCCTTAGTCAAACCCCTTGAGCCTAACAATCTTCTTTCCAACCTACTGAGTCCGAAGCCCTAAATAGAGTACTTGGCAAAAAAAAAAAAAAGAAAGAAAGAAAAGCACACTGGGGCATCAAAAAGCAAAAGTAGACCCCAAAGGCAAAAGCAAAAATGCTAAAGAAGAAATGAAGGTCACAAAAAGCCTCTAAAAGGAAAAGAGAAGGAAAGAAAGAAGAATTAACACTGCCAAAGTTCAAGCAACCAAGAAAAGGGTAGAACATGACTCGACCCATTTACAAAAGAACTTTGAGCCGCAATCCTTTTCTTTCATAAACCAAAACCTCGACCTTCATTTTGTCCCAACAAAAAGTCCTTTTTGATTACAGAAGAAGTGACAATCAGACTTGTGCGGATTTGTGGTGAAGGAATCTAAAGAGGAAGAACGAGCTTCGGCAAGACACAAAGTGAAACCTGAGAATGAAAAGATAAAATTTTGAGCCTTGCCACCTTTCATTTCTCAGACTTGAAACCAAGCCGACATTTCCTCCTAATTTCAAGACCTCTCTGATCTGAAGGGCATGATATGCAAAAAGTTGGCCAAGAACCCTCAAGTTGGGATAGTCACTAACCCAGGAAAGAACCCTCAGTTGCCAAATCTTTAAATTGCCCCAAAAAGGAGAAAATGAGAGAAACCAAAACCAGGAAGGGGGACATTCCTTGAAATACCCCTCAACCTTTAAACCCTTGTTGGCACAAGTCAAGAATTTCATGGGAATACGTGTCAAGCACACTGTCCCAAAACACCTCGAGCCAACAAGGCAAATCTCTGTGGTCATTGGTCTTGCCTTTTCTTTTAAGATCACTTGCAAAAAAAAAAACAGAGAAGAGAACCTATTCTGCTACTTATCTTCTTGATTTCAGATACCTCACCGCTTTGTGAGATCTTTGCAGGCCATCAAGAAACGCCTTAAAGCCAGAGAAAAGAACAAGCCGAAAAAAAGGCTAAGCAGAAAGCCAAGGCAAGGGAATTGCAAAAGGATCCCTCATCCCCAGTGGATCTTGTTCCCCAGCAAAGTTCCATTAATCCCCACGGAGTGCCCATACTATACTCAGCAGAAAGAAGCAAAATGTGCGAAGAGGAAAAGACGGTAGAGGCTCCCACCAATCTCCAGTGGAGTCATTCCAAACCAAGAAACCTCTACCGTATCAAGAGAGGAGCTGACAGAGGAGCTTTTCCCCAAGCTGAGAAGGCCATGCCGTGAAGAAAGAGCGGTGAAGTTCTCAAGACTTGAAGAAGAAAACAGAATAAAGAAGTTCTGGGCAAATGGGCCCTTTTGTAATTTTTGATTTACCACTTTTGTAAATAGAATAGGTCAGGTGTGCGAGGTTCTCCGGATAACGGACAACAGCAAGAGAGCCTCCTCCCTACTCCTTCCTTCCTGAACCATCATCAACCCTCATCTAGCCTCAAGAAAAAAAAAAACTTAAAATCCAAAGTCTGCAAAAGGATAAAAGAAAGCCACAAACTGAAATCACCTAAAAACTTTAATGGAACAAATAAGAGAAAAAGAACATTGTTGAGTATCTTGCATCAACGCCGAAACAGGTCGGTGAGCTTAAGTCCAATTCTCAATCTGTCTCTTCTTAATCTGAATTAAAATCAAGAAATTGCTCCAAGAAACCCGCGAAATGTGGGTGAGCAAGCTTCGAGATCCAAGTGGAAACCAATCAGGAGTTGCTCCAAGAAGCCCGCGAAGTGTGGGTGAGCAAACTCCAAAAAACTTAGTGGAAACCATTTCGTGTTTCCGCTACTTTGAAAATCAAGAGGACTTAAGCTTGTTGATCATGTCGACCGAAATGCAAGGTGCAAAAATAAAGTTCTTTTTCTTCTTTACCGTTCATCCTCAAGGTGACTCCGGCAAAGAGGGGCAGCTGTAGACACCTGATTTTTGCACCCCAAAAAATGTAGATAATGAAAATTTTAATTAAAAAGTCAAACCCTGAGGGGGCCAAAATTTGACTTTTTGATCCAAGGATAATTGGCCATCAAACTTTATCTCATTGAAAAAAGCATTTCAACACGGTTCCAACGCAACTGAGTTTGCCGGAATCGGAGACCGGAAGATAAAGTTATGAGCTGGTCAAACTTTTGGGAGCAAAAGTTGATTTTTTGCTCGGCCCCAATTCAGCTACCCAAATTGGTCCCAATGAACAGGTGACTCCGAGCTGATTCCAATGACACTAAGTTTGTTGAAATCGGACACCAGATGAAGAAGTTACGGGCAGTTAAAGTTTCAAGAAAACTGCCCATGTGGCAAAATAGCAGCAAAAAAGCAAAATAAATTAATAAAATAAATAAGATAATCATTTAACAAAAATATCTTTATTTTTTAATAATATTATAATTAAAGAATCTCGTTTTATAATAAAATAATTAAAAAATGGGATAAAAATTTTTAAATAAATCAAATTTAATAAAGCATTTGAAATCCAGCAATTTAAAAACGTGCTCGCCCGTATTTGAAGTGCGGGCGAGGCATGCCCGCACTTAAATTACGGGCAAGCCTTCTGGAAGGGGACACGCGTCATCGTACGGCGGGACACGCGTCCCGTACGGGCGATTCGGCGAGATTTTAGCACATAGGCGGCTCGCCCGCATTTGAAATGCGGCAAGGCATGCCCGCATTTGAAGTACGGGCAAAGCATGCCCGCACTTCAAATACGGGCACGAAAATTTTGGCTATAAATAGGGGGCCAGCCCCCCCATTTGGGTAAGCTGGTCCTCCTTGCTGGCCCCCCTCTCCTCCTTGGTGTTTTCCACGGCCAAAGCCCTGCCAAAACCCTCTGCCCTTTTCCACCCAAATTTTATTCCCAAAATACCCCTAGACTCTACCCATTCCTTTCACCGTCCATCCCTTTCGATCCTGAAGGCGAAGGAGGCTCTTTTCAAGCCCATTTTGGGAAATCCACGGGAGTGCGGAAGCGCTGCCAAAATCATTCGGAGAATCTCCACACCTCAGAACAAGGTAATAATAGCACGATGAGAGTTTATTGATTTTATATTTGATATATATCAGAATCAAATCGATTAAAGCATCATTTTTCCTTCTATGGTTTAAATCTGCTTCCTTGCTGTTATAATCTAACTCGATTTGCTTCCTGTGCACAACCTGTGAACTCTCCTGGTGAGAGAGACTCATATACGCGAAAAGATGGGAGGAGAGAGCTCTATGTAAAGAAAAGAGTTTCATTGTAGCATTTCTACTCTAACCCTTTATTTGTTCATTTATTTTATCTTAAAAGGGGGGGTTTTGTCCTCTCCGAAGTCTGTTGTATCCCATAATCCTCCCCCTCTCTCCCTTCTGGATTTCCTCACGTACGCAGGATCGTGAATGGTTTAAGCGAATCCCAAAGAGTTGAAGTCTCTCTTTCTGCGAAACATCAAAAAAGAATACATTTGAACCGAAAAGCAGGGAGTTTGAACCCCTTTAAAGTGCCACGAACCACCAATAGAAGTCGGCAAACAGCGAAAGGAAACCGGCGAGTCAGATCCGGCCGAAATCGCAGCCATTTTCGGGATTCGAGCCGAAACCGTATTTTAAATACGGTCTAGACTTGACCGCATTTGAAATACGGTTCAGTTCAGACCGTGATTAGAATGCGGTCAAGCCTGTAAATAACTTAAAGAATTAATTTTTCAGACCTGGTTGGACCCAATCCGACCCATTTAAACATAATCTGACCCATCGGGATTCTTGGACTTTTCCAAGCCCATTTTGAGACCGTGGGCCCAACGAGCTCACGAAGGCTTCGTGGGCCCTCCAATGGGGCCCACATCCCGTCTGGCCCAACCAAGGCCCATTTCGATAAATGGGCTAAAGGCCACTTGCTTAATCGCTCTTGGGCCCAAGCCAAGCCCCATAAGCCTTAAAAACTTAAACCCACTAAATTGTGTAAGTATAATTGAACCATTAAACCAAATAACCAAATCCAATCAGGGTTACCCAATAACCCTAATTGGGCCTTGGGCTTGATTTAAACCCAACCTGGATTCCACTGGGCCTTCCAACGGGGCCCATACCAGACCCACTTCATTAATTGATAAAAAGATAAAATCAAATAAAAAGGGGACCCACACCCTCAATGGTCCCCACCAGACCAAATAAGTGTGCATGTTGGCCTAGGAATTGGGTGAGAACTAAGTTGACCAAAACCAGGGAGACCCGTGGGACCCGTCAACCGACGGGGCGGGCTAGGGTATCTTCGGACTTCCCTAGATGTAACCGAGAACTTGCTCAGATCTCTAAAAAGCCGTAGATCAGAAAATTAGGCCCGGATAGGTGCCCCTTTTGTGTCTGCCTGCACCTCTCAGGCAGTGGCGACTCCAAACCAGTCCCGAGGCAAGCATCACATCGCATGCACCTCGTCGTGCGACCGAAATCGGGTGCGCACAGTGAGTTTATAAAAGGGAGGCTTTAGGGAGGAGTTAGGGTTTCTTCTAATCAAATCATATAGAGGAAAATAAGGAGAAAGGAGGGCTCTCACGTTTGGAGAATATAGAGAGAAGGTGCTGCAGAAATTTTTTACTAGAGTTCATCTAAATGCGATCTAGAAAGATTCAACTATTGGATCGGACTCAAATTTGGGGTTTTGTTCATGACTAGTGGAGCTTCAATCTGAACGGTGGAGATGGTGTTCTACGGTCTCTAGAGAGATGCGATAATAGCAGAATCTCGGCGGTAACTTGAAGAGAAAGATTTTTGTTTTGAGGCAAGTAGTAACACCCCGTTTTGTTTAGTCATTGCATGATTTTAGGTTTAAACGTTTGGATTTGATCTAGAATTAATGTATGATGATTTGAGATTCTAAACCATGTATTTTATACAATATATTTCGTGGGTTTAATTGATCTTAGATAGGGTTTATGACAACTATCAAGCATGCTAAAAGTATTGAGTTTCCTTAGGTTTTGACTTAGATTTACTATAAATCTATGTTTAGATGTGTTTCGAATGATCTAACATGTTTAGAGGATGAAAATATATGAATTAGAAGTGATTTGAGGATTTGGTTTGATGTTATTCAGATTTAGAATGAAATTTCGCGACTTAAAGAAAAACCCAGAATTTGCGATTTTGTATGGGCGCCTGATAGGTCGCTTGAGTGCCCTGTTGAGCTCCCATGTTAAATAAGGGAGCAGTAGACAAGACCGCTTGAGCGCTCTGTTGAGCGCCTGTTTTTTTTTTTTTTTTTTGTTTCAAAGATTGCTAGACAGGACCGCTTGAGTGTTCTGTTGAGCGCCCAACCCAGATTTTATGATTTTGGGAAAAATACCTAGATTTTTACTATAAAATGATTTTTAGGCAAATCAAACACATATACAAATAAAATTTGGGTGTTTATGAGTTGTTTTCAGGGGTCGATTAATTTTATAAAAATTATACAAAGTTTTTGGTACGTTCTACTAAAATATGTCTTGTTTTGACTTGAAAGAGAGTTTTGGTTGATTTCTAAACTTGTAAAACATTGTTTTAGATATAATTCAAGTCCTGGAATTTATAGAAATACTTTTATAATAGATTTGAGTACGTTGAGCCTATGTTTGGAAATATAATAAGTATTGACAAGAGGTTTTGGATTATTGATTAAACATGAACAAACTACTTTATATACGAATTGGATTGTGGATTTATGCTCTTCCATGTACCATGGAATGATTTATATGCCATGGATGGCAATGTGAATTATTTATACAATGGCTCAGTGACCAGATTTATTGATTACCTGCTTGGTGGCAGAGACTTTTACCTGTTTGGTGGCAAAGATGTGTATTATCACCTTGGTGGCAGAGAATATTACCTGCTTGGTGGCAAAGACTTTTACCTGTTTGGTGGCAGAGATGTGTATTATCACCTTGGTGGCAGAGAATATTACCTGCTTGGTGGCAGAGACTTTTTCTTGCTTGGTGGCAGAGATGTATTACCTCCTGTAGGGGAGATGTAATCATGATGTGATTGCATCCCACAGGAGAGATGTGTGTGTTACCTCCTGTGAGGGAGATGTAGTTCTGATGGGATTGCATTCTACAGGGAAAATACCTCATATAGGGGAGATGTGATTACTATGTGGTTGCATCCTATATGGGAGATAGGTGTATGAGTTGCCACTTGAGGGTGAGGAAGCTATCTCCTGCGGGGGATAGCACATCTCTAAAGCTCACCTTCAAGCAAATTTTGCCTACATTATATCTGTAGGATTTAGTCCTTTCATTGTGATTTATGGCTACAATCCAAGAGCTCCTGTTGATCTTATTCTCGTTCTAGATTTGGAGAGGGTTAGTGTGAATGCAAAAGATTTTCTTCAACAAATTGCAGAAAATTCATGAAGACACATAAAAAAGGTTAAATTAATCTACAACAAAATACTAGGAAGATGTAGATCGAAGGAGGCGTGGGGTATCCTTTGAGGTAGGTGATCTTATTTGGGCAGTTTTGACTAAGGACAGGTTTTTCAATTGACGACTACAATAAGCTTGTTGCAAGGAAGATTGGACTATTAGAATTTCTTGAAAAAATAAATGAGTATTCCTACAGATTGAAGCTCCCAAAGCATCTCAAAACCAGTGATGTGTTCAATGTTAAGCACTTGATCAAATATCATGGTGATTTTGTAGAAGAAACCTTGAATTTGAAGGACAAATTCTTCGCAACCAGGGGAGGATAATGCATGTTGAAGGAAAATAAAATTATAAAAAAAGGAGAGAGTTGGGCATGCATGGTACCCACTTGGACGTTGTGAATTTCGAGAAGTCTAGAGACGGATGATGTGGCATGAAGTTAGGGAAGATTTTCCATTAGGACGTGCACAGTTATGAAGAGTTTAATTTAATTTTAGAGATAAGTTTGAGTTAAAATAGGAGTTAACTTATTTTTTTAAAAGAACATGTAACCCACGTATGGTTTTTTTTTTTTTTTACCATAATTTTTTGAATCTAATTTGGAGGTTTTCTTCTCAAAACGTGTGGAATTTTTTCCATTCTTTTGAATGCCTATAATTTCCTGTTCGAAAGTGAATCTAGGGCTGTGGAAGAGTTGAAGATCCCCACATCACTAGCATATACATGAATATACATTGTGGTTAAGGATTTAATTAACTGTGATCAACCATGAACAAGCAAATTGATCCTACACCAAACATGAATGACATAGTCACTCCCTATCAATCGAGATGGCATCATCGCAAGCCCAATCCTGACCACAGTATATTAGTAATGTAATTCATTCACAATCAATGACATTGATCTACCCAAGATCTTATCCTCATAATGTGAAAGCCAAGGTAGGATACATATTATGTCTCCTCATCCACTATGTTTGAGGGTCAATCTCACTGTTCAAGTAACAAAACTTATCAAATGGTAATGGATGATAAGCTAGTTCAATTAACACTCACAATTATATTGACTAGTGTATATGTATCACATGTGCAAAGTTTGAATTATATGCAATAAATATATTTTAAAATTTTTGGGCCCCAAATATTCTTTTGAATTGACTTAGCCAAAAATAAATTGATATAGGTGAAGAAATAAATAATGCACACCTAGGCAATATATCAAACACCAGAAGAACAAAAAAGAACACACCAAATTTACGTGGAAAAACCATCCAGTGTAGAGGGAAAAAACCATGGGACAAATCCAATCAATCCACTATAATAAAATAGAGATTAAAATGTACTTAAGTTCTTGCCTGAAACCTGAGTTCTCAAATTTTTGGAAAATCAACAATATCACCTCCCTAAGAATAACAATGATCTCACTCAAACCACTACAATGTGAAGAACACAAGAATGTAATGAGAATTCTACTATAGCTCCCTATAGCAGCCAATCTTAGAGAGAAATACAATCCCAAATCCTTGTGCAAAACCACACCTGAAGAGAAAAACAAATAAGAACATACCTTTTTCCCTTCTTTTTAATCTATGCTTGTATTCCGTCTTCTTCAAAACACCCACGTGATATACCCTTTTTTTTTCTCTTTTTTCTTCTTTTCATTCTCAATGCCACGACCACCACTTCATTGCTCTCTTGTTGCATTGAATAAGAAAGAGGGCAATGACGCCCTAATGTTGAGGGTCTAACAATCTTGCGCGCCCCACCCCCCACAAGCCTACAAAAGAAGGAGACTATACTCTTAATTTTCTAGGTAGAGTCCATGCAAGCCATTCTGGTACAAAATTCTAGCTTCTCTCTGATAACAACCCTTGTCATCATGTCTGTTGTATACTTCTTACTATGAATCTTCTAGTAACAATTGTTCCACAAGTGCCTCGCATAGCCAATGATATCTCACATCTATGTGCCTTGCACATGAATGATAAGTAGCATTCTTGCTTAAGTTTAAGGCACCATGATTGTCACAATGAACCACATACTCATCCTAATTCAAACCCAAATCTTGGAGAAACCATTTCATTTGAAGCATCTCTTTCGATGCTTTTGTAACTGCAATATACTCAACATCTGTGGTAGGTAAGGCAATACCCTTTTGTAATTTTGACTGCCATAATATAGCTCCCCTTGCAAAAGTAAGCAAGTACCCTGAAATTGATTTCCTACCATCAAGGTCACCTGCCATATCTGCATCAGTATTGCCCTCTAAAATTGGTTTTGAACTCCTAAAAGTTAAGCACATCTTGGAGCTACCACCCAAGTATCTGAGAATCCATTCCACTGCTTGCCAATGATGTTTGCCAAGATTAGAAAGGAACTTGCTTACAACTCCAACCACATAGGCAATGTTTGAATGTATGAAAACCATCACATATATCAAACTCCTGACTGCAGAGGAGTAAGGAACTGCTGCCATGCTATCTTTCTCTTACTTGGTAGAGGTACAAGTCTTCTTACTCAGTTCGAAGTAACCACCAAGAGGTGTACTAACTGGTTTGGCTTCCTTCATGTCAAATCTTTCAAGTACCCTCTCAATATGCTTCACCTGTGACAACCACAGCTTTCTAGTTGTCCCATTACGAGACATCTGCATGCTCAAAATCTTTCTTACTGCACCAAGGTCTTTCATGTCAAAAGACTTAGATGCCTTCAAACTGCTATCAACTAAACATCTTGTCCCACTATCAACATGTCATCTACATATAACAAAATAATAATGATCTTACCATCAGAGAACTTTCCGAAAACACACAGTGATCTGCCTCTGTCCTAGTATAACTATTACCCAACCATGAATGAGTCAAACTTCTTGTACCATTACCTTGGAGCCTACTTTAACTCATACAAGCTCTTTTTCAACCTGCAAACCATGTGCTCTTTCCCCTTAACTTCAAATCCTTCTGGCTGAACCATGTAAATTTCTTCGTTTAAGTCATCATGGAGAAACACAATCTTTATATCTAAGTGTTTAAGATAAAGATCTAAGCTAGCTGACAAACCCAAAAAAAAACTCAAATGAAACTCATCTGGATAACTGGAAAAAATATTTCATCCAAGTCAATAGCTTTATTTTGCCTTTAGCGCCTTTTACCACCAATCAAGCTTTGTACTTCACTAGCTTTTCACCATCCATTCTATACTACAACTCCATGTAGCAATCAATCTTAGAGAGAAATCAAATAAACACACCTGAAGAGAAAAACAAATAAGAGCGTACCTTTTTCCCTTCGTTTTAATCCATGCTTATATTTCGTCTTCTCTTCCGAAACACCCACAATGTAAGCACCCAAATTTTGTACCCTAGATTTAGAACAAAATTCAAGGTCTCAACTAAAGGCCAATTTCTTCACAAGCTATGGCCCATGAGGTAGAATGTCCACATATGAGCTCAATGCAAGAAATTGTGCTCGAATCGAAGTCCGAATGGCAAAATTATGTGATGATAAAAACCAGAGGTAAAATTATCGTTTTTTTTTCAATCAAGATTCTCAAAAGCTACCAATTCATGCTATAGAGGGCTCAAAATGAGAATTACTGCAGAAAGCTGGGCTAGAAAAGGTTTAGAAATGAAAAAATAAGGCAAAAAACAGAAGGCTGGTGTAATTTGAAATGAAAGTTGAAAGTACACAGAAAAAGAAAAATGAAAATAAAGAAATTTCTTTTTTACCCCAAGCTTTCTAAAATATCAAAATTGGAATTATGCTCTATACAATGCACCAAAGTCTACCCCACACGTCTGGTCGTTTCATCTAAACGTGGATGATTTGGGTTGTCATTTTAGCAATTGGAAACTTCCAAAAAGAGGTGTAATGAAATCCTAAGAAACTAAGGACAAGATTATAGTGATTTGGGGACTTCCCAAATCTAGGGAACTGTTATGAATCCTACATCAAAGGGTGGACGACCTCTCATCTTCTAACTCTTGGATTCCTCTCCATGTAACCTCCCATCCCTTGGACTCTCCACCATATAGCTTATAACTCTTGGAATTCTTAACTCCTTGATGTATCACATATCTCTTATATGTATAGATTAATCCATCTTTTGAGTTTCCCTTGTCTATTCACATTCTTGTAATTATGACCCTTGGCCTATATAAAGGGGTTCTGAGGGAAATGCAATGTACACATAAGTGTGTGTAGAGGATCATATGAGAGAATGAGAAGTATCATTAGTTACTGAAGAACTAATTTCCTACAATGCACAAAAGCTTTCTAAAATATCAAAAAGAGGTGTAATCAAATCCTAGGAAACTAAGGACAAGATTAGAGTGATTTGGGGACTTCCCAAACCTAGGGAACTGTTATGAATCCTACATCAAAGGGTGAATGACTTCTCATCTTCTAACTCTTGGATTCCTCTCCATGTAACCTCCCATCCCTTGGACTCTCCACCATATAGCTTATAACTCTTGGAATTCTTAACTCCTTGATGTATCACATATCTCTTATATGTATAGATTCATCCATCGTTTGAGTTTCCCTTGTCTATTCACATTCTTGTAACATCCTTGTAATTATGACCCTTGACCTATATAAAGGGGTCTTGAGGGGAATGCAATGTACACAGAAGTGAAAAAGTGTGTAGAGGATCATATGAGAGAATGAGAAGTATCATTAGTTACTAAAGAACTAATTTCCTACAAGTTCAATATCTTGCTTTCTTCTTCTTATTTTACAGCACCTTATCAACACGAAGCTCTGCCAAATCTGAAAGCTAGTGACATTCTTTCAAAAGTCACTGTAATTATTTTTGTTATTTTGTTTGTGATTTTCATGACTGACATGAAATTAATTTTATATATGATACAAATGCTTTGTAACTTTGATTTGTAGAAGATGTCAAATCTTAGCAAACTTGAATTTTTTGCTCTTGACATTTCTAGGAAAAATTAATTATCTTGGATCCTTGATGTTGAGATCCATCTTGATGCGATGAACCTTGGAAACACTATTAAAGAAGGAAATGAAGCATCCATTCAGGATCGTGCTAAGGCAATGATTTTCATTCGCCATCATCTTCATGAGGAATTGAAAACTGAGTATATCACGGTAAAAGATTCCCTTATTTTATGGAATAGTTTGAAGGAAAGATATGAGCACCAGAAGTGCGTCATCCTCCCAAAAGCTCAATATGATTGGTTGCACTTAAGGTTGCAAGATTTCAAGAGTGTAAGTGAGTATAATTCTGCACCTTTAAAATCAGCTCACTTTTGAAGTTGTGGTGAAAAAATCACCGATGAAGACATGTTGGAAAAGACTTTTACTACTTTTGACGCCTTGAATGTGCTCTTACAGCAGCAGTATAGAGACCGAAAATTCACAAAGTATTCTGAATTTATTTCTTGTCTTCTAGTGGCTGAACAAAATAACGAGCTTTTGATGAAAAATCACCAGTCTCGTTCAACTGATTGCACAGCACACCATTTCCTGAAGCAAATGGTATATCATTCTAGAAGAATGATAGACGTGGACGAGGACGTGGTAGAAAGAATTATCAATATTGTGGCACCAGAAGTGAAACTACTAAAAGGGGAATCCACCAAGCACCTTACCATCAGAAATGGAAGAAATCAGAAAAGAGCAAAGGTCCCGTGAACAATCCTCAAAACTAGTTGTTGAATCTCCATCATTCTTGGAAAGAATTCAGGGAGATATTTGTGGGCCTATACACTCTTCATGTGGACCATTTAGATATTTCATGGTTTTAATTGATGCATCATCTAAATGGTCACATGTTTGTCTTCTTCCTTCTAGAAATCTTGCTTTTACTAGATTTCTTTCTTAAATAATTAGATTGAGAGCACAATTCCCTGATTACCCAATTAAGAAAATTCGACTAGATAATGCAGCTGAATTTACATCTCAAGCTTTTGATAGCTATTGCATGTCAATTGGAATTGATGTTGAACATCCTGTTGCTCACACACACACTCAAAATGGTTTAGTTGAATCATTTATCAAAAGACTTCAGTTGATTGCTAGGCCTTTGCTTATGAAATCAAAATTACCTAGTTCTGCTTGGGGGCATGCTATATTGCACGCAACATCACTAGCTCGAATTAGGCCATCTACTTATCATAAATATACTCCACTGCATCATGCATTTGGTCAACCACCAAATATTTCTCACCTTTGAACTTTTGGTTGTGCTGTATATGTTCCTATTGCACCACCACAATGAACTAAAATGGGCCCTCAACTTAGACTTGGTATATATTTTGGTTTTGATTCCCCATCTATTATTAGATATCTTGAGCCCCTTACAGGGGATATTTTTAAGGCACGATTTGAGGATTGTCATTTCAATGAAACAGTTTTTTTGTCATTAGGGGGAGAAAAGTCAGTGCCTGAAGCACGACATGAAATCACTTGGAAAAGTTTGTCCTTAGCTCATCTTGATCCTCGTACTAATCAATGTACAATGGAAGTTGAAAGGATTATTCATTTGCAACAAGTTGTAAATAAATTACCGGATGCATTTACTGATACCAGAAGTGTAGTAAAATCTCACATACCTGCTGTAAATACTCCAGCAAGGATTGAAGTCCCTGAAGGACAATCTGCTAACAAAGCAGCAAATAAATCTAAGGCATACCTAAAGTGTGGAAGACCTATTGGTTCAAAAGATAAAAATCCCCGAAAGAGGAAAATTCAAAGAAATGAAAGTGGTGTTCCTGAAGAGACCATAAAACCCATTTTACAATCTCCTAGAATAGAATCCCCTGAAGTGGAACTTCCTGAAGAGGAAACTCTTGAAGAGAAATCTCCTGAAGAGAAACAGGTACCTGAAAATAATGAGATCTCAATACATTATCTAAGTACAGGAGAAATTTGTGATAGAAATAAAATCGTTGTCAACAACGTATTTTCATTTAAAGTGGCTATTGACATTACCAGAAGTAATGAAGAAAATGAGCCAAAGAATGTCGAAGAATGTCGACATAGAAATGATTGGCCAAAATGGAAAGAAGCTATTGAAGCTGAATTAAGCTCATTAGCAAAAGGAAAAGTTTTTGGGCCTGTAGTCCAAACACATGAGGGAGTGTCACATGTTGGATATAAGTGGGTATTTGTGCGGAAACACAATGAAAAGAATGAAATAGTGCGATATAAAGTAAGGCTTGTTGCACAAGGTTTCTCGCAGAAACCTGGGATTGATTATGAAGAAACATATTCTCCCATTATGGATGCAATTATATTCAGATTTTTGATAAGTTTGGTAGTCACAGAAAGACTGGATATGCAGTCGATGGATGTAGTTACTGTATATTTATATGGATCATTAGATCATGAAATATACATGAAAATCCCTAAAGGATATAAAATGCTAGAAGCATGTAATTCAAGTACATTTAGAAGCATGTACTCTATCAAGCTTCAAAGATCTTTATATGGATTAAAGCAATATGGACGCATGTGGTATAATTGCCTCAGCAAATATTTATTAAAGAAAGGGTTTGAGAATGATCCTATATGCTCATGCATTTTCATTAAGAAATCAGAATCCGGATTTGCTATTATTGCAATTTATGTTGATGATTTAAATCTTGTTGGAACCCCTAAAGAGCTCACAAGAACTGCTACTGCATTGAAAGACGAATTTCAAATGAAGGATCTTGGGAAAACAAAATTTTGTCTTGGCCTGCAGCTTGAGCATTTCCCAAATGGAATATTTGTTCATCAGTCAACATATACAGAAAAAGTCTTGAAGCAATTTTATGTGGATAAAGCTCATCCTTTGAGTACTCCAATGATTGTATGTTCACTTGATGTGAAAAAGGATCATTTTCGTCCTCCAGAAGATGACGAAGAAATTCTTGGTCCTGAAGTACCATATCTTAGTGCTATTGGTGCACTAACGTATCTTGCAAACTGCACACGACCTGATATAGCTTTTGCAGTCAACTTATTGTCAAGATATAATTCTACTACAACTCGAAGACATTGGAATGGAGTTAAACATGTACTTTGGTATCTCCGTGGTACAACTGATTTGAGATTATTCTATCATACTGGATCAACTTCACAGTTGATTGGATATGCAGATGCATGTTATTTATCTGATCCACACAAAGGTCTATCTCAAACAAGATATCTCTTAACTTGTGGAGGTACTGCTACTTCATGGAGATCTATTAAACAATCATTATCTGCTACTTCTTCGAATCATTCGGAGATTATTGCTATCCATGAGGCAAGCCGAGAATGTATTTGGTTAAGATCAGTAATTAATCATATACAAGAAAAGTGTGGTCTTTCTTTAATCAATGATAACCCAACAATTTTATATGAAGACGCTTCCATCACATAAATCAAAGGCGGATATATCAAAGGAGACAGAATGAAGCATATATCACCTAAGTTCTTTTTCACTCATGAACTTCAGAAGAAAGGTGATATTGATGTTAAGCAAGTACGGTCAAGTGAAAATAGGCAGATTTATTCACAAAAGCATTGCCTACAGCAAAATTTAAGAAGATTGTGCAAAGCATTGGAATCAGAAAAATTAAAGACATTTCATCATGCTCTTTCCAAGTGGAGTATATGACTTAAAAATTTATGTACTCTTTTTCCTTCGCCATTGGTTTTTTTCCCACTGGGTTTTTCCTTGGCAAGGTTTTAACGAGGCATAATTTTTGGTCATCCAAGGGGGAGTGTTATGAATCCTACATCAAAGGGTGGATGACCTCTCATCTTCTAATTCTTGGATTCCTCTCCATGCAACCTCCCATCCCTTGGACTCTCCACCATATAGTTTATAACTCTTGGAATTCTTAACTCCTTGATGTATCCCATATCTCTTATATGTATAGATTCATCCATCTTTTGAGTTTCCCTTGTCTATTCATATTCTTGTAACATCCTTGTAATTATAACCCTTGGCCTATATAAAGGGGTCTTGAGGAGAATGCAATGTACACAGAAGTGAGAAAGTGTGTAGAGGATCATATGAGAGAATGAGAAGTATCATTAATTACTAAAGAACTAATTTCCTACAAGTTCAATATCTTGCTTTCTTCTTCTTATTTTACAACAGGAACCATGTTGTTGGAAGGTGAAAATATTCCAACCGATTTCAGCCAATTTAGAGCTTTGTTTTTGGCATGATTCTAGGGGAGATGGAGAAATTAGAAGGGAACTCAAAATCTATCCATATGGGTACTTAAGAGGGATGGAACTATGTAGATTATATTTAAGGCAAGAAGGCCCTTGGGAAGCATGCCTAAAACAATTTACAACTTTCCCAAAATGCCCATTCCCTACATAGTTTGGGTTTCAATAATATAAGGCTCTACCCGTCTAAACTTAACATTTTTATTCAAAAACCAATCAATTTGTAACTCCCCACCACCCCTCAACTTCTCCTCTCGCCATTCCCTCTCTCTACGTGCAGTCTTGCACATGCACCCCTACTAGCAGAGATAAAAGAGGGACCGTGTCAGAGTTTTGGAGGGATCAATTTAGAGAGATATTTTTACAGAAAAACACTAGGTCATTTGGAGAATAGTAGAACACCCTCCATAATCTTTTTAGAAGGAGGTGCTTGTTCAGAATCTGCATTCAAGGAGTCTCTACTAGCAAGATCAAATCCTAGGTCTCTCTCCTCATTCTGATCATAAGCTGCCTAGCAATTTTTTTTAATCATTCCTTGATTTTTTTTTTTTTCGTTAGGTGTTATTAGTGTGTTGAGATTGGTTCCTCATATGCTCCTTGGACTGATTTGGAATGCATTACATAAGCACGTTCAGACTTCTCATGTCTCAGTTGTCATGAACTAAGGACATATGTGCCTGTTTTGAATGCATAAAACAAAACCTTAAAGGATAAGATTTGAGCCTGTCTTCGCATCGTACGTCTGAGTTAGTTTTTATATCGTCATCTTGCTGGGAATTGGGAGACATAAATGAAAAGGTTTTATTGAGGTTGCTGTGAAGGAGAAGAACCCATGTTTCTTGATCTAATTAGATCCAACAACCTGAATATATTATTTCATGTATGTTTGTCTTTTTTTTTCCCTTTTTATTTTTACTATCCTATGAATAATTTTTAGGCTTGGGTACTATTTTTTTGTGTAGGGTTCTATAAATTAGGCCATTTAGTTCTTATTTGTGCTTTCGCTTGATTTCGTTCTTTAAGTAGCATTTTCTTGATTCATTTATTTCAATGATTTGAGTTATTTATTTATTTCTTTAATTACATTTTTTATTATTTATTTCTTTAAGTTCGTTACGTAGACTAATCTTGTTAAATTAACTTTTAAAGATACTTTTTGAAACTAATTAAAATTCACTCAATAAGTATTAAGTTTTCTCATCAAAATAATTAAATTATAGTGATATTTTATTATAACAAACAAATTGTACGAGTGTGGAAAGTGATAAAGGGCATTTTTGGAAGAGTTCGTCCGTAATAGTAAGATGTCACTGAATTTTAATTATTTTAATAAAGGTTTTCTAAAAGTTAAAACTCAAAACGTTACTGACTGAATTTTAATTATGTTATGAAATATCACTAAAATTTAATTTTCCCTATCATCCCAACCATTTTGGGTTAAATTGAAAATTTTAGCCAATCAATTATTCGGCCACCATTTTTTTTTTGCTTTTTCGTTCCCGATGCCGCAGCCGCCACTTCAATCCTCTCTTGTTGCGTTGAAAAAAATCAGAGAGCAATGACGCCCTAATGTTGAGGGTGCCACGTTATGTGGGGTGGACCCACTAAAAAAATGATGTTCTCATTATGCATTAATGATATAATAATGAACAAAATAAATAAAAGGATCAAAATTATAGGTTAGGGGGACTCATAGTGCTCACAAAGGCATGGAAGAAGTGGCCATGGTGGTGCTTGTTACCATTTATTTTTTTCCTAGCCTGTTGGTTATTCCTGAATCTCCCCATCCAATTGTCAATGGTGTTCATGATACCAATTTATAGTAAACTTCTAAAACAAGAGTTAACTGCAACGGATATTATAAAATATAAAAAATTTTTGGTTGTGCTCGCTATTGGAAATAAGGTTGGTATATTTATAAACCTGTCCGAGAGAAAATTCAAGATAAAAATCTATTACCAATGTGATACATCTAGTGCTTGAGATCCTCTAACTAGAGAACTAAGTCGAAGAGTGTTCAAGGAGCATTTTTTTTTTTTTTTTTTTGTAGGAAAACAACTATGCCATTTCATTCATAACAAAAACCATTATAGCAAGAATGGCCAAAACCTCCAATGAAGAAACAGAAAAGCATCCATGTAAAGCATATGCCAAAAAATTCATAGATGTTGGAGAAGCAGATGCCCCATCAGACAGATTGCAGTTCTTAGTTAAGAGGTTGGATTTGTAGCCAAAGCTACATGAAACAATAGTAAGTTTTGACAAAGGGTGCGCATCAACATGGATTAAAAGTCCCAACAAAGGAAGAAAAGGCATCTGCATTGAAGATGAGATGGCCGACAAGGGAGGTCTCAGAGAACCGAGAAAACCTCCAACTAAACACTGCAATTTGAATAATGAGGGCAAAGCACCCTTGCATCGAGCAAGACAAAAACAAAAACATGATAACACTAGACAACATGACCCAAACCTAAACCAAAAAACCAAAAGAAGGCCACCATCTTCATGATTTTGAGGGAACCCCCAACCAAAAGACCAATATGCAAGAAAGTGGCAATCAAATGTAGAGAGCAGTCACCCAGCCGACGTATCCTGACAGTAAAAAATAGACCGAACGTGGTCGGACTGTCTTCGTAGTCAGCATCAGCGTCATTGTCCTCCACAGACTCTTCAGAAGAGGTTTCCATCTTCCTGGAACTCTCCAAAATGATTAAACTTGTATTCAAAACCTCCAAACACACCAGAAAACCACAAGAGTGGGAGGGGAAGGGAGCAACCTAGCAACCAGTAGGAAAGAACTAAACCAAGAAGGAGAACAATAGGAGAGGGGAATAGAGGGAGATGAGTAGAGATGTGATGAAGAGGAAAGAGGGAAGAGGGCCAAAAAAAAAAAAAAAACAAGCAAAACAAAGACAAAGAACCACGGGAAGGAGAGGTGGAAGAAGAACTAGCAATCCAAGCAATGGAGGAGACCTGGGAGATGGAAAAGGAGAGGAGCAGAAAAGCCAGGGGAGGAAGAAAGGAGAGACGGTTTTAGAAGGGCATAAGGACCAGTAGGGGAGTGTTCAAGGAGCATGATGCTCAAGTGGGTGCTATATATATTTATACTTGTTCATTGGCACGGAATGGCAAAACCCGAACCCAGCCTATCATGAGTTTAGCCAATACCAAACCCTAACCTACCCCTATTAGATTTGTAGAGGCACAGGTCAGGGTTGACCCGATTATACTATAGAATTCATACAAGTTGTTTTTTAAATAAAATATATGATATGTGTAAATAAAATATGTATGTTTAATATATATGAAATATATAAAAATTATATTTTTAACATATAAAAAATAATATTTTAATAAATTAAGCGTGTGGTTGGGGCAGATTGTGTTGTACCCTAACCCGTCCCTAACTGGAACTCGGCAATACCAAACTAGTACCATTAGAGGCAGGGCAGGTTACCCATTTGACCCACCCCACTTCCATCCCTAATTGGGCACTTATGACTTAGATTATGTTATCTTCATAATTAACTAGTGGTGGCAATGCACGTGCTGAACTCAATAACTATAGCATAAAAGTAGAGCTGGGGTTTAAATTTGAAAGTAGGAAAAATGGTAGATTTGGTGGTTATAGTTAAGGATTCTTTTGGTTGTGAAAGGTAACCTTGGAAGAAGGAAAAAAAAAAATAAAGAGAGCCAGAATTTGGAGAATATTCTCCTAGGTGGCTTTACTAATAGTATAGATTACCGATGTATCACGATTGTCAATCCTTATATGTATTAGCATTGATTCTTTTGTTAATTAATTGCCCGAAGTATGCTAAAAGTTTTCTGTGTAAGCCCATATTAGATTTTGGTTAATTAATTAGACACAAGTGATGATGCAATCTGCTGCACACTATGTACGTATTTGCATCTTGAGGCTACGCTTATGTTGTTCCTCTCCAGATTCTGGTCGCAGTCTATATGCTTGAACCACATAGAACCATGTCGTGGTGAGGGATAGTTGATCTAGATCTTATGTACATGAATAGGAATCATTCTGTCCTTTCTCAGGCAATCCAAGACAAAGTAAAAGAAAATAAAATGTGTTTGATGAAATGTCTAAGACAATGTATTCCCATTTGATAGAGCTATAACAAATGCACTCTTGTTCTGGAAAGTTAACTAAACTGCTTACAAAGGGAACTAATACTGGAAAGCAACCAGCTTTTGATCCTGCATATGTATCTGTTGTTTCTAGTTCTTAATGTAATATTGGCTGAGACATGTCTCTTTCAGGCTTCAAACTCTCCGTCTTTCGACCACAGTCCGATGCTGGACGTTGCACACCATGACATAAATGAAGCTTCTCTGGACAGACTAGCAGGCAATTGTTCGCAAAGCTACCTTGTATATTCAAAGCTGATGATCTGAAGGTGGGTGGCAAATTTCCAACAAGGAAGTTGTAATCCAAGAACAAGCTTCTCCATGACTTCATCTTCTCACCGTAAACTGCTGGTATTTGACCGTTGAACTGGTTGTGTCCCAAGTTTATGCTCCTCAGATTGGGCATTGTCACCAATTTCGTAGGCAAATAACCTTGTAGGTTGTTGTTATGTGCATCAAGCTCTTCAAGCTGTGACTCCCTGTGAGAAAAATTGACAACCTGTATCGATGTGAAGCGGTTAAGGGAGACATTAACATGCCTCAACCTTGGAAGTGTGAGGAGGTTGCTTTTTATGACCCCAGATAATCTATTATCACTCAAGTCCAAAGTTTGAAGTTGATGGAGCCTTCCTATGGAGTATGTGTGGCCAGTAAGAAAGTTATGGCTAAGTGACAGTGAATGTAATCTTGTTGGAATATTTGGTATGCTACCAAACAGTTGGTTACTGCTAATGTTTAGGTCGACTAGCTTCCATAGTCCAGAGAGCTCAGGGATCCTACCTGAAAATCCATTGTTAGATAATTTTAGCAGGGTCAAGCTCCTTAATCCAGATAGCACTAAAGGAATGGAACCTGAGAGCCTATTTTGCGAAAGATCCAAAGAATCCATCTTCTTAAGCACTGATATTCCATGTGGGATTTCCCCTGTGAAGAAGTTCTCCTGTAATGAAAGCTTAGTTAACTTTCTTAGCCTGGAGATGGTCTCTGGTATAGGACCTCTAAACTTGTTCTTGCTAAGATCAAGGATAACAAGCTCAGTGAGGTTCCCAATATCTGGTGTCAAGAATCCCTCATATCCTATTCCATCAAGATTGATTTGTGTAACTCGACTTCCTGAATTATCTGATGGGATTTCACATATGATGCCGAGGAAATGCGAACCCGAGCTCTCGCAAGGATCTAGGTTGAAATCCCAACTGTGGAGGAAGCAAGACTTGGAGATTGTGTTGGGGTCTATTGAATGCTTGAGGGACTGAAGAGCACGGGCATCGGAATCAAGTGTTTTCAGATGAACAAACTCTGGAGAACTGATTAAAACTATGGCTAGAATGAGGGAATACAACATTTGAGCCATTGCTTGCAAGGATGATTGAGGCTTGAGCTACATCCTTATCTCTGCATCTCTTTATATGACATTGTTGATGGGAAGTGATTGCTATAAGCGTTCCTGTTTTCAAATGCTCACGTCAATAATGTGTAGGAGGGAGCAAATAAAGAGTAACTTCTATGGCCATACCAAGAACATGGGCTGCCGGTAAAAATTTTTTTCTCTTTTCTCCTAGCTGAATCTTGAAAACTGGAGAGGAATGGAGCCACTAATTACTAGTTTTATAAGATTTTGAGAAAATCATTATCACCATTCTTGCCCAAGCCGGGGTCCCTCCTGTTGTTTTGTGTGTGTGTGTAGAGTTATTTTTCCTTTTCTTGTTGCCCTGCTTTTTCTTTTTTTCTTTTTTTCTTTTTTTTTGGTTTAGAGAGAGAGAGAGAGAGAGAGCATCTTTTGGTATGATCATGGATTCTGAACTGAATAAGAAGTATGAAGAGCCACCAATCTTCCACCAAGAAAAATGAAAAATACATGATTAAAAATTAGTTGAAGAAACAGAAAGTGTATGATTCCCATAAGCTGTCTTCATGTTATTCACTGATTCGAAAACGAGAAAAAGACTTAACACCTAACCATCTGCAAGGGATCAAAATCCCATCCTTTCAAATTTTCCAACCAAGCTTCTAGGTATCAAAATACTGTACTGTTTAGACACTCAACATAGTTAAATCTTTCGCATTTTTGTGCAATACATTGAACTTGTATACATCAACCCTTATAGTAATAATTCAACTTGGATGCTTGCATTCATATCAGAAAGATACTCACAATAGAATGATAGCATCAATATCTGTTTCAGAAGATAATTCAGATGGTTCAAAACTCATCTGACCAAAAGAAAGCAGTAATGGACACAAACAACTACAATCAAAAAACACCAACTGCATACAAAATGCTTTACATATATAAATATATGTATGCACACAAAATTCATTATTCTAACTCACATACACTTCATCCCAGATCAGGAACGGTAAAGTACTCATCATTGTCTGTGATTTCAAACCTAGGCTTCTTGTGGGGCATGCTGGATTTAATGGGTCTGTAAATGGTGGCATTGCTTGGCTGTGAATTTGGGAGTTGAGGAACTTCAGCAGCTGCTAGTGCCTCTTGATCAGGTACTTGCACACCAAAGACACCAATATCCGTAAACCATTCAAGCTCTCCAAATTCAATTGGTCCTTTCTGCACAGTGATTAAAACAAGCATCAATACTCCTATGTAAAAGAACAGAACATTAGTAAGCATAGAGAAATATCAAGATTTCCAAGAGTTTATATGGGACACTGACATTTTTATGGGACTCCATGCAAATAATTATCCATGCAGACCCTATGCCTGATCAATCAGGATGAATGATCATGTAGTCCTAAGAAGGTAGTCTCATTTTATTATTCCAAACCATCTGATCAACTGATATCTTTTGTATAATCCAAGAGGAATGCCAATGTCCATATTGTGTGGTAGCAAAGAAATTTATCAGGAAACACCAACTATATGGATGTTCAGTTGCTCCTGTTCATGTGTGTTCGAGACATAGAGAAGTGGTATCACAGGATTAGCATACTAGATTATGCCCCAGAACTTAAAATTTCCCTGCTTCTCACACAAGGGGAACTAAAATTTTCAACCACTGTAATTAAAGAATGAATATGCATGCATGTAAATGGATTGAACTCTGTATGAGTCAATTTATAGGCATGTCTCTCACCTTGTCAGAGGATCCAGAATCTGAAAATTGTAACAAGTCATCAACAGCCCAAAATGGAGATGAAAGAGTAGATGATTGCTGTACAGGTGTTTTCACGGAGACAGGCTGTGGGTTCTTGTTTGGTGGCTCAGAAAAGCCCTTTTCAGTTTCATTTTTGCAACTAGAGCCCAAAGCCACTCGGATTCCGGTGGCCAGAAAACGTTGGTGATTCCTGGAGAGGCTGTTAGCGGAATGAATTGGCTCGTCACAATCCTGACAAAGGAGGGCCCTGTCTTCAACACAGAAAATGAAAGCTGCTTTCTCCTGTACATTAGGCAAGAAGAAAAAAAAAACCAAAAAAAAAAAAAGAGAGGACAAAAATGATTCAACATCTAAAGCAGAAACTAATGGAACATTTCATAGATCACCTGAGACTAACATTGAGGCAAAATGATTTTTGCAAAAAATAACTAGATCATTGATTGTTCCAAACACATGTATCAATATAAATCTTGGTCCAACAGCAAAATCCCAAATCTAATCACTTAGAGATACATATTTTAGAAGTCTCTTTCATTGGAAAATGTTTTTTCGTAAGAACCAGCCATCCATCAAAGCATTAAGAACAAAATTGTCACCATTATCATTATCAACAACAAGATGCCTCATCCCATATAGCTAGATTGGCATACCTAATCCTAATCCATCATCCCATTCAACACAAAAATTCATATCTTGAATCATATTATATGTATTCAATTTTTTTGAGCCGCATCGTCAAGAACCATTACCGTTAGATACAACATCCAATCAGTATGGTGATGACAAATGGGGGAAAAAAATTCCTTCCCTCCCAGAGTTGATTAAGGGGAATTTGTTTCAAATTCAAACTAATCAAATAATTGAAATTGTATGTAAAAAGGGATGGTGAAAAGCATAACTTCAACACTTCATCATACAATATCTTCACTATAGAAGTAATCACAAATTCATATCAAAGCAAGAATTGTCAAAACCTAGAATTCAAAAGGTTTACTGACTGAGATAATTATTTTGGACTTTGGTAACATAACCAAATCAATCCTTCAAGATGTAAGGAAACTCAAGGAATCAAACCAGAAATCTGATAGGAACAATACAATCAGAAACAATAACATGGCAAGGGATAAGATGAAGTCTCTGACAAATAAGAAACAAAAGAAATTCTGAAGTTCTTTAGGTTTGCTTGTAATGTCTTTAAAGGAATCTCTATACAAAAAGATAAAAACAGGAAATAGACTTCTCTAGAAAGGGTATTAAGATTCAGAACATTTGATCTGTGAAGAAAATGAATAGTAAGTTGAGTTCTATTTACTCGGCAGATGTCGCATGGAGGGAGCTTGTTTGAAAGGCATTGAAGAAGAAGCCTCTGGTGTTTGCTTGCAAGCTTGTTTGCAGCATGAACTTCAATGTCACACTTCGCACACAGAGCTGCCTCGTCAGCACAACAAATCACAGTAGCAGGAGCTTTCTCGCACACATCACATTGAATTTTCATTCTTCTCTCTAGTTTCACCTGACTTGCTCTTTTATTTTCTGAAGGTTTTCTCAAGCTTATTGAGATTCAGGAGATACCCATGTGGAAAAAGTGGGAGATATTGATAAATTTTGGATTGGAAAAGCTAAACTTTGAATTGCAAAGACAAAAGTATTGAGAATCAAGAGATACTTACATAAAGAATCACAGAAACTAAGCAATGGAGGGAGAGAGAGAGAGAGAGAGAGATTCAGGAAATAACTATTGTTGAGGGAGAGAGGAAAAATCTACTGATACAGACAAAAGTGTTATAATCCAACAGATATTTCATAGAAAAATATGAAAGCTAAAAATAATTGATAAGGAAAAAACAAAATGCGAAGAAATGAGACTACTCCTGTAAGGAAGAATAATAGGAAGTGTTTCTTTCTTTGAAGAGAATCCTGTATGTGATAGCGGATGGATCTCTCAAGCAAAATCTGAGCAGAGATAGAGAAAGATTCAGAATTATTCCAAAAAGTCCAAACAAACATATATATGAAAAAAAAAAAAGAAAAAGAAAATCAATGAAGACGGAGACACGGAAGCTGTGAGCAATGCATAACTACTGAAAATAAAGACAGGGAAGTGATTGGTTGAAAAACAAGGGGAGAGGATAGGATTTGGATACTCGTATCTTAATCCGAGTCAGAATCCTGGACGCAGCAGCTGTACCATGGGACCATTTTCACTCATTTGTGGCTGGGAAGAGTTGGAGTACTAGTGGTCACAAATATGTTGACGTGAATAGCAATTGAGCGGCTGCGTGCAGTTCAATTCACCCGGTTGATTTTTGGGAAAATGTTTGAAAGGGTGATTTTTCTTGACTGTTGCTAAAAACATGCCAAGAAAAGTCTTATTAACAATAAGAAGTCCTTTTTAAGAGTATTTGTAAAATGGGGGGAGCATATCATATGCGCATGTTTTCTCCCCATTTTACCCCCCACGTCAGCATATCAAAACACGTCACATTTCTCTTTCGCTCCTCTCTTTGTCAGACCATTCCTACACATTCATCTATTCGCACCATCGAACACGGCCCTTGCCGACCACCCCATTCCGTTTGGCAACATCCTCGCCAACCGTTCGACGATATCAGGTGACCACCATCCCATTGCAACTCCCATTGAAATAGGGTAAGCAATCTTCTACATTATCTCTTTCGCTCCTCTCTTTGTCAGACCATTCCTACACATTCATCTATTCGCGCCATCGAACACGGCCCTTGCCGACCACCCCATTCCGTTTGGCAACATCCTCGCCAACCGTTCGACGATATCAGGTGACCACCATCCCATTGCAACTCCCATTGAAATAGGGTAAGCAATCTTCTACATTAGGGTGTAAATTTTTGCAATTTGTCAAAAAAATCTGCCCTAAATTAGATAATCGGAGAGGGAAGCTTTTTTCAATTTGTGCATTTTGTGAGATTTGTATTTGATTTAGAGAATGTCATTATGTTTTTGCCTCTCCCATTTTTCAAGATGTACAATGTATGGATTTCAGTGGTATCTTGTTTTTCAAATTTGTGTAACCTCTAATTAACGTGGATGGAAGAAATTATAGTCAATGCCATGAAAAAAGTTATGAATTTGGTCACACACAAATGTTCCTGATTTTAGATGTAATACATAGGCAAATTTTCTTAATAGAAAATTATAGCAGTTAGTGGTATTTAAGGGATGAAGGTATATGTAGTTGCTGCTGGGGTGGATCCAATATTGACACAGTGCCTACTTTGTTGTGATTATTTTACATAATTAAATCTAAGTGACTGGTTTTGATGTGGTTTTCGAGGTACTCCCATTGACCTGAAATCAAGAGATGGAATGGATTTGGGCAGCATCTTGATTCATGCTTACATGCCTGCATTTTACTTTGAACACTGCTTTTGGGCTACCATTGACCAGAAATTAAGTTCAACTTGAAATGGAACAGATTTTGCTAACATCTTGATTTCCAACCACTCCCCATAAGGTTCTTGGACATCTTGCATTTCCTGATTGCTTCCTCATATGTTTGTCATATAAGAAAAATCCTTTCAAATTGAATTTCTTGAAAAGTTATGGACATATGACAGTCATTAAGCTTCTTGATGTTCTAGTGGGCTGCAATGGGACATATGCAAAGGATATTATGCGATGTTTTGAGATTGTCTCGGGTATGAAAGTTAACTTGAATAAATGCTCGATTATAGGTATAAAAGTTGTTGAGAATGTTCTTGAAGAGGGTCGTGCTTTATTGGGGTGTAGGGCCCTAAATTTCCCTCTTACGTATCTCGGTCTCCCTTTAGGAAATTGCCCCTTAAACAAGAAATTTTGGGATCCAGTTCTTGAAAGAGTGGAGACAAGATTAGCTGTGTGGAAGAAAAATTATCTGTCCTTGGGAGGACGCATCACATTAATAAAATCAGTTTTAGCTAACCTCCCAGTGTACTACCTCTCTCTCTCTTTAGAGCCCCCATTCATGTATTGAAAGCATTACAAAATTGTAAAGAGATTTCTTGTGGGAAGGATGAGATCGAGGTAAGAAGGATCATTTAGTAAGATGGAAGATTGTGTGCGAAGAAAAACATGTGGGGGGTTTGAGTTTGGGAAACATCACAACTCGAAATACAACTCTTCTTGGGAAATGGCTTTGGCGATTTGTGGTGGAAAAGGAGGCTTTGTGGCTAAAGGTGATAAACCGTAAATTCGGTGGCCATAGGATGGGTCAAGAGAGCTTTAGTTCACTTTGGTGTAGGTTTGTCACACAAATTTAAGATATAACAGTTTGGTCAAGAAATATTCTAAAGGTAGAAAATCCTATCAAGAACAAAATTCTGAGTGATGATTACATTCCCCAAGGATAAATTTAGTTTCCACCCAATAAAGCTTTCTCTCAGATTGTTCCCCTTCATCAGTTTAAAATGGTAGGTGTCCTACAAAATGGGAGAAATGCCTTGCCCTATCTCCCCAAGTGCGCATTATGTGCATTTTCCAACTCAAGTTAGCCAGGCACTTGTTCATCCATCTTAAAATCGCTCAAATTAGGAATCATGCACTTGTTTGTTCTTATCATTGAGTTTGTAGTGTGCCGTCTCGTTGGGTTAAGTCCATATTTTGGTACAAGGGTTTTCTTTTGCCGCTATTCTTGATGGTCAGAAGTGCACTTGGCATGCTAATGGCATTATCATTTAGCTAGATTACTGGCACTGACTTTGAACTTCTCTTTCTATCATGGGCGTAGATAAACAAATGACTTGCTGATTCTCTAGCCAAGATTGGGATTGCTAGGTCTTTCATTAGGGGAATATATTTAAAGCAGGTATTGTTTGGGAGTATGTGGTCCTTTAGCCTTATAATTTCCCGATGGTTTCTCTTGGGTTAGTATAAGAAAGTGTGGTAATGGTTTGGGGATACAAGCTGCTACTTACGAGGATACAAGCAGTGACTTAAAGGGATACATGCACAATCTTTGAGGGATACAAACGTAATCTTAGGGGGATACAACCAAAGTCTTAAAGGGATACAAACTACTATTTAGGGGGATACAACTAGGGTCTTAAAGGGATACAAGCTGCTACTTAGGGGGATACATGCACTGACTTAAGGGGATACATGCACAATCTTCAGGAGATACCAAAATAATCTTAGGGGGATATAACCGGGTCTTAAAAAGATACAAGCTGGTACTTAGGGGGATACAAACACTGACTTTCAAGGATACATGCACTTGCTTATGGGGATACATGCATTATCCTAAGGTAATGGTTTGGCTGCAGCAGATACAGCACTTCATTGGAAGGCTCTTAGTATTATGTAATTAGAGGAAAAGGTGTTACAGCAGGCTATTTATCTTGTTAGTCCACTACCTCGTGGACTACTATATATTGTATGATCCTTTTCTTATTCAGTTTTAATGGAATGCACTCATTATCTAAAGAAAAAAAAAGTATTTGATATTATCTTTTATTCCATTTTTATACTAAGTTGTTTACTTTACTCTTGAACCGTCGCCTTGATATGAAGCTTCTTTTTCATGTCTATCACAAGTTTAAACTAGCTAATTGATCTTAATGTCTTTTTTCTTATCTGAGATGGGTGATTTATATTTGTTCTTATTGGAATCCTTTCTTTGTTTGTTGCATTGGGCTTTCTTTCTGGTGTAAATAAACCACTACAAAAAAGGACGGTAAAACAACAATTGCCGCCGCTAAAACCATTTCTGGCGGTGACTCCTCTTGCCGTAAAAGATGCCGTCACTAACGCTTATAGCGGCGGTAAAAAACTTACCGCCGCTGTTGCCTATTCATTACCGGCAGTAGATTACCACCGCTATTGCCCATTCATTACCAGCAGTAGATTACCGCCGCTATTGCCCATTCATTACTGTTATCACTCATTACCGGCAGTACGTTACCGCCGCTATTGCCCATTCATTACCGGCGGTAGCTTACCGCCGCTATTGTTATCACTCATTACTGGCGGGAATAACCGCCTCTAAAAATGGTATTTTAAAAAATAAAAAATGCCATCATGACTTTTAGCGGCGGTATTTCCCGCCGCTAAAAATCATATTAAAAAATAAAATAAAAATTTGCTGCTATCCTTCAGCAGCATACATACCGAGAGAGAGAGAGAGAGAGAGAGAGAGAGAGAGAGAGAGAGAGAGAGAGAGAGAGAGAGAGAGAGAGAGAGAGAGAGATAGAGAGAGAGGGAGAGAGAGAGAGAGAGATGGAGAGAAAGAACGAGAGATGGAGAGAAAGAGAGATAGAGAGAGATGGAGAGGGAGAGATAGAGAGAGAGAGAAATAGAGATGGAGAGAAAGAAAGAGAGAGAGAGTGAAACCTTTGAAGAAATCTGTAGAGAGAGAAATATTAAGATGTTAGTGAGAGAATAAATTTACAAAAAAGAAAAGAAAATATAAATAATAAATAAAAAGAAATGCATACCTGTAGAGAGAGAGAGACAAGAAGAAAAAATAAGAATAAAAAGTTAATGTGAAGAAGAAGAGGTTCGGTTTGTATATATAGAAAGAGACTTTTAGGGGCGGTAACAAAATTACCGCCGCCAAAAGTCAAATAAAATTTCAAATTTGGCACTTTAACCTTTAGCGGCGGTAGCTACCGCCCCTAAAAGTCAAACGAAATTCATTTGATTTAGAATGCGGGAAAAATTCCCGCTTTTGCTTTTACCGGCGGTAAGTTCCCGCCCCTAAAAAGTCACTCAGTAGCTCCAGCTGCATTTTTTCAACAAAACGACTAGCTTATTTACCGGCGGTTAACCGCCGGTAAAGAGTTTACATAGTTTCACCACAAACGCATTTTTTTACGGCGAGAATGACTTTACGGCCCCTAAAAGTCCTCTTTTAGCGGCAGGAATTCATTTACAACCGCTAAAAGTAATTTTTGTTTTTTATAAGTGGTTTGTAGGTTTCTGTTAGCGGCGGGAATTCGATTACCGCCGCTAAAAGTAATTGTTGTTTTTTTAATATATGGCTTTTAGGGGCGGTAACTTGTTTACCGCCCCAAAAAGCCCTCTTTTATCGGCGGGAATTCGATTACCGCCGCTAAAAGTAATTTTTTGTTTTTTAATATATGGTTTTTAGGGGCGATAATGGGTTTACGGCCCCTAAAAGGGACTTTTAGGGGCGGTAGGTTCATTACCGCCCCTAAAAGTCCCTTTTAGCGGCGGTAATGAACCTACCGCCGCTAATAGTTAGATTTTAGGGGCGGGAAGGATCTCACCGCCTCTGAAAACCATCTTTTAGGGGCGATAATAGGTGTACCGCTGCTAAAAGTGTTATTACCGACGGACTGATACCGCCGGGAATAAGGCTTTTTTTGGCGGGACCTTCCCGCCAACTTGTTGCCGGCGGTAGATATGTTACCGCCGGTAAAACTGACTATAGCGGAGGTACCTGCCGCCGCTACAGGCTATTTCGCGCTGAAAAAATGCGCGCCATAGAATTTTCGCGCGAAAAAAAATGGTAGATTAATTTTTAGGGGCGGGAAGTGCTTTTACCGCCGGTAATAATGCTTTTAGCGGCGGGAATTCGGTTACCGCCGCTAATTCTCCTCGTTTTTGTAGTGAACATGTGATTTCCTTTGCAGGATTTAGATTCCAAGTTTGAGGTACATGATCTGTTAGATCCATCATCATCCCAAGCTATTGTGGGCAACATTTCTCTTTCCTTTTCTGTTGAGGTGTGAAGTTATAGAAATTTTTTTATTGATAGGTTGAGATTGATGTAAGCATTTGTAGTCGTAAAAAAGTAACATTGAACATGTTTGCAGGATCCTGTTGATACAGAAAAAATTTTTGCACACCACATCTTGTTCGTAGTGGTATGTATGTACTAAGTCATAATTCATCTTTTTCATAGATAATTTTATCGCATTTACGCATAGCCTCATCAGTGCCTCAGGATATATGGTGTACGCCTTTAGGTGTGTGTGTGAGGACGTTTTCAAAATGTTGAGCTGTTAAATGTGTTTTATAGCTTTGTGCATCTGTTTTTTTTTTTATAAAGATTGCTAACCATATAGATTGAAATTCTTTTAAATTGGACTTGTACTTTCTTTGATACTAGGTATGCCTTTAGGTGTGAGAAATATTAAAATGAAATCCCTGTTCCAACTTTCAAGTGTGGCTTGTGTGCTATGTTATATGGACTTGGGTATGCGTGTCGGGTGCAGGTATGTGTCTAGGAATCAGATTCACTTGACCCTTGAAACTTAGGATACAGGGACTCGGTTAAGAAATGTCCAAAATTTGGATAAAGACATTGGGATTCGGCCAAAAGGTCTCCAAGTAAATGTCAATAATGCCATTTAGAAGCCTAGCTTTCATATTTCAAATTTTCCTTTTGTTTTCCCTATATTTTTCTTTTTAAGATATTGCTTGCAATTTTTTACTCTGAGAATATATATTTTCTCTTTGCAAAAACAATTTTCTTTTTTGATTCATTACTTGCAAGTTAGTTATTCGATAATTATTTTCCAATTGATTTTGGGTTGTCAATGCTAAGGATTTGACACATATCCCATACCCATACCCATGTCGTGTCGTGTTGGACACATGTATTTTGAATCGTGTAAAGTGTCCATGCAACATAGCTTGTGTTGGACTTTGATGTCCTCACGAAGAAATAACAGGGCTCAATCACCTTTTGACTTGTTTAAATGTTGTCCAGGTGTCTTAGTTTTCTCAAATTGTTGTTGTCCACTCCTGTGACATTGATCTTTATGGTTCACCGCATCATAATGTGGTTTAAGTTTTTTGTCTGATGGGGAGTATGGCGTGGCTAGATTGACTTGATTATGAAAGTTGGCATTACATTGTTCACTGCTTAGCTGAAGTTATAACTATGTAGATGGTCACAGGTTCAGTAGAATGTAGAATGTCCTAACCAATTTCTAACAGATATGTCAGGGAAGCAACTGTGCTGCTATTTCCATTTTGGAGGGGAAATCGTTATAAACAAAGAGACCAGTTCCTTGTCATACAGAGGGGGTAGGATAGATGCATTAATGATCAACGAGAGTACAAAATATGAGGACTCTGTGAATGATGGATGTGAATTATTCAGTTTATTCACGATGGAAGTGACTCTGAAGTACTCATTTATGTTCGACAAGAGCAAACTACTTGTGCTCACCAACCAAGTAGGGCTATCAAAATTGATAAGTGGCAATGGGAGGGCTGCCAACGTATATCTACTAACCAACAAGGGCCCATCACTGGATGATCCATTTTTTACAAGGTGATTCATATAACACTACAATAAATCATATTAGTGTTTTTTGTGGATTTAGCATAATAGAAATATTTAATTTTTAGGAGGAACTCCACGGGAAGTCAACAATTGCCACCTCAAGGTGACGTGAGTGCCGTCGCAGATGGGGATCCCACAATTGATTGCATCGCACACAGTATAGCTCCACTTGTGTCAAGTTTATGGTGGTCGGAAATCGTTACTGAGGGCCAGACATTTGCGAGTCCTGATGCCTTGAGGCAATCAGTCTATAAGCATGACCTTGCTCACAGATTTCGATATGTATTCAAGAAAAATAGTCCTGGGTATATGAGTGTTCAATGTTCCATTAGGGATTGCACTTGGAAATTGAATGCGATTCACGTGAAAGAGACAGACACAATGATGGTGATGATGTTTGTAGATACACACAAACACTCGGCACAAGACGATGTATCAATTAAGCCTAAGGTGAGATCAAAGTGGTTGGCGGGTGTGATTCAGAAGAGTATTAGGGCCTTCCCAAGTTATGCCCCACGTCAAATTTGCAAGGATTTCCATAATGATCATGCAATGAGGTTAACATACCATCAATGTTGGAGGATTAAGGAGAAGGCAAAGAAGAAGATAGATGGGAATGCAAAAGATTCATACAAGCTTATACCTTGGATATGTCAATGGTTGATGCAGACAGACCCAGGGACATTGGCCTATTGGACAGCTACAGAAGAAGGGAAATTCAAACAGTTATTCATTGCATACGGATGTTCATTGAGAGGATTTTCAATTGGATGTTGTCCCCTACTTTTCATTGATGGCTCACACCTTAGTGGGCCATACCAAGGAACTCTTTTGTCTGCCACTGCACTAGATGCCAATAATGGCATGTTTCCAATTGCATTTGCAATTGTTTCTTTCGAGAATAATGAAGATTGGTTATGGTTTCTTGATCGACTTCAATGTGTGTAGACACCCCAAAATTGCATGATTTTTTATAAATCTTGAAGGAGATAAATATTTTATTGGAATTTTTAATTCTTAGCATTGGGTTTGAGATCCTTAACCCATTTAAATCCAAAACCACAAAAGAAAATACCCAAATTCAATCTTTTGAGCAAAGTCAAACTTTTACAGTTGAATTTTGTTGACTTTTGATCCCAAAAAATGAAATATTTTTTAAGGCAAGATTTCAAGATAATTTTTCCCGGTAATCAGGTTTTTAGCAATGTTATTGCATAAATGAATTTTTTGAGCCTTTAAATCTTAACAAATTCCTTGGTATTAACATGTTGAATCTTTTTACCGAACCTGAAAAACCAGAATTTAGTCATGAACTGGAAAGTTGACTTTTTATTCACTTGGAATTTGGGTCTAGAACTATTTTTAATAAATTCAAATGGGGGGGGGGGGGTTGTTTGCTTATTTACATGTAATATCTTAAGTAAATGGAGATTAAAAAATACGAGGACATTTACTTAAATGATATTACATGTAAATAAGTATTGCCTGTGCAGATAAGGGTCAAGGCTATGCAGAATTTGTGAAGACAGGCCATTTTGGTTTTGTCCGCATATAGTATACGGTTTGGACACAACCGCATTTAGTATGCGGTTTGGACAAAACCGCATATTATATGCAATTACGTTCAATTTGAGTAATTTTGCAAATACTCGATTTCTGAGCCATATTTACCACTCCTACCTCTCTCTAGGAGATTCGTCCTCCCCTTTTTACCCTCCGTGGCTTTCAGATTTACTCCCAACTCATGTTTTAAAATTGAAATGGAAGATTCTAGAACCCTAATTTGGCATACCCTTGCGACCTCCTATGCCCTTGAGTTTTTCTATAAATAGAGGGTCTCACCTCAAGCAAAGGGCTGGCAATTGAACCTTGAAGAGCTCTTGGAGAAGAAAGGAACCCCTACCTCTCAACTCTCTCAAGCAACCAAGGTAAGCCTCTCCTCTTCTCTTTTCATTTTTTTTAATCTTAGGATAATCTCATCTTCTACCTTTCTATAGTGTAGAGACCTGCTTATGCTTGTAGCCCCAAACCTACCTCTAAGTACCTTAAGACCCTCTCTAGCCGTAAAACGTGAAGAGAGAGCTCGGGAAATGAGAATGGGAATGGATCCCTAGGTTAGAATCTTTTTTTTTGTGATGATCCTTTTTATGTATTTTGATATTCTGTGTGTGATTATGATCTTGTTTAAAATCTGGAGGAATCATATGGATCTATGCTATTCATAGCATTAGATCCTCTTTTTCCTCCTAAAAATCTGATTTCTCACACAACTACACCCACTTCACTAGTTTCTGTCTTTTGGTTAATATAGGCTTAAATTTTAGATTTACCATATTCAATATGGTAGATCTGAGATCTAAAGCCTGAGAATAATCTCTAGGGTTTTGTGAGTTGATTTCAAATGGATTTAATCTTTGAGAGAAGACCTTATGGTCTAATATCTCTTATTTTGATGCTTTTCATCAACATGGGTAGATTTGGCTTCCCTCTCCGATTAATGAGAGATCTAGGCCAGATCTGTACCCTAAATGATTAGGAGTTTGTTCTTCAACATATTTCAAGTGATCTCAATTCATATTGCATGGTGTAGACAACCCAAATTGCACAGTGAAAATGATAAATAAATGGCAAAAATCATTCTTTCCTTTGTAACCAGCACAAAAATTCAGATTTAAGCATTTTTTTCTTGTATCCGACAACTCAGGTCGGATACAAGCACATCTTTTTATATCCGACACAAGTCGTCGGATACAAGCAGATATTAGTGTATCTGACGACATGTGTCGAATACAAAAATATTTGCTTGTAACCGACCTGATTTGTTGGATACAAGCTTTTTTGCTCAAAATTGAGTAAATCCGAGAGTTTTTCACTTTTTTACTGTTTTACACATCCTTATGAAGTGGAAATCTCGGAAATAGCCTTATGGTTAAGTGTGGGGGACTCTAGACATCATTTTGTGTCTAGCATCATGCAAACCCTAACCCTAGCCTTTACCTATAAATAGGAGGCCTCTCCTCAAACAAATGGCCAATAATTTTTGCCAGAAGTTGGAGATTGAAGAGCTCCAAGTGAAGAAGGAAACCACTGCCGCACTTCTTCCAAAAACCCAGGTAAGCCTAAAACCCTCTTTATTTTTCTGTTCTTACATTTTAGGATTAGCTCTTTTCTTCTACCTTTCTGTAGAATAATGGCCCACTCTTTGTGTATGCAACCCCTTCCTCTACTCAAAGTACCTCAAGACTCCCTCTAGCCGTAAAACGTGAAGAGGGATCTAGGGGAAACGAGACTGGGGATTGATCCTTAGTCATAGAACCCTTTTGAATGGCCTTTTGATTCTATGAAAACCATTTCATACTCAAAGTACCCCAAGACTATCTCGAAGAACCATAAAACGGGGAGAAAGAACTAAGGGAAAAGAGAATGGAACAGAACCCTAGGTTTTTTAGAATCCATTTGATTGATATGAATGCTATATGTTGTTATATTTGAAGAAATGATTTTTACACATACACACATTGCACTTGTTTTTGTCGGAATCGGCTTGTATTTCGGATCTGTTGCATTCATTGTGATAAATCTGAAATAAATAGCCCCAAGCATTTCTGGGATATTTCTTATTGATTTCAATGAAGTTTATCTCGAGTATTGAAGACCTCTAGGTCTAGCCTCTCGGATTTGGGCATTTTGCTCCACTTTAGGGTTTTTGGCATATTCTTTCCAATTGGAGAGAATGGTGAGCCAAACTTATGCCATATTTCTTCCTAGAGGTTCTTCAACACTTTTTCAAGTGATTTTGATTTATATTGCACGGATCACACACACTTGATCACCGTTTTGGATTGATTTTACTTTAAAAGGTCTAAACTGGACAACAGCTGTACCCTAATTTCGGACACTCATAACTTCATCATCCGGATGAATTTTGGAGTGATTCCAAAGCTATGGGAAAGGTGAGGCTGTATAGTTTATGTCTGTAAAATTTCATCAATTTTTATGAAGGAGATTTTTGACACCATTCAGTCGAAGTTGATAGGTCAGTTCAGGCCAGATTGCTGAACCTGTCACTTTGACTGAGTGCCATGTGTTCGTTTTAAATCTGATTTGAGTGATTTTGGTTTTTGTATCTTCCTTTATGAGTCTACTTTCAAATCCAATTGGTTTCATAATTTTTTGATTCCATTTGTGTCGTGGGTAACGGATTTACTCAGATCTGCTCAACAGCACATTTCTGGGTTAATCTGTGATCTTCGGGGCCTGTTTGGGAGGTCACCCAAGGCACATCCGGATGAAGTTTGGTATGGAGCTAGTTTCATTTGAAATATGGCCCTATAGACTTCATTCATGCAAAAATTCGCGGATTTACATGGAGCCGATTTTCCTAAATAATTTTCCAAAGTGGCCCGCTTGTTACTTTTACTGATTTCCAACAGCAACTTTCAAAGGAGCATAACTCCTAGGGTTTTAACCGGATTTGTTTGAAAATTTGCATGAGTCTTCTATTTATCATAATCTTTCAAATGAATTTGGTTTGATTCAATTTAAATTTGATTTGAATGATCTCAAGACAAATGGCTCTATCTTTTACCAAAATTTCCGGATTTGTCTCAACTTGGTTTTGTTCAAGTTTTGCTTTGATTTCTATTTAATGGTGATATCCCAGAAGTAATACTGACATAAAAGGGGATTTGGAATTCATTGGATTTCTCATGTGGAAGTATCGTACATTTGTTCAATTCTTTTTCAAGGTTTTTGATTATTTTAGCAAGCTTTCTTATTCTTGAGCATGAGCAACACTTGGCAACCACCTTGTATGGGTGAGTGGGGGTGCCTAACACCTTCCCCCGTTCACAATCTAATCCCCTTACCCATCTCTGGATTTTATTTTCAAGTAGAGTTATTTTTACTCTAGTATTTGCCTTTTTGTTTATTTTGATGATTTTTGGTGCCCATTCACACCCAAAAAGAATGGTGGCAACTCTCCTATTCTCACACATGGTCACTCTTTGTTTGGATGGTTTCATAACGGTGGATTTCAACAAAAGGTATTTTCTTCAATTTTATCGAATTTGAGTGAGATTTCTACTGCATTTTCTATTTCATGAAAACCTTCAAATGGCTTTGGTATTAGTCGGATGGGATTTGGATTGGAGGACCTTTGATCGGTTGAGTTTTCTAAGCTTTAATAATTTAACCTTAAGTTGATTTTCCAAGTTTGGCTTTAAACTTAGTTTTGTTGAGTTTATTTTGATTTTTCATGAAACCCTAGAAGTGGTATATCTATATAGAGATTCCAGAATTAATTGGACCACTCATATGGAGAAACCATACATATTTTTGTCTTTTATAAATACTTTATTTTGATTTTTCTTGCAAGTAATTATTTAAAGCATGAACGGCATTTGGCAACCACCTTGTGTGGATGAATAGGGGTGCCTAACACCTTCCCCTATTCATAAATTAATCCCCTTACCTGATCTTTGGATTTAACCATGAATTAAAGCTACTTTAGCTCTATTTTTACCCTTTTATGATCATTTTGGTGTCCATTCACACCTTAAACCGAATGGTGGCGACTCCAACTTTTTGTAAACCCCGTGTGATGATGAGGAAGTCATTTAGGTAATTTTCCATGTCTCACAATGTGCTATAGGTGGTAGACATGACGTTGTGACTATAAGTGATAGAAATCCAGCAATCATTAATGCTGTGAGTAATACCTTTGGTGTTCAAAACCATTCACATTGTTTTTGGTACTTGAAGGAAAATTTTAGAAAATTAATCAATTCATTTCATCTTGGCAGAAAGAAAAAAGAAGCTTTTGGGATATTGGATTCAATTGCCTATGCACGCTGGCCAGCAGATTCTGAGGAGGCAATGGATAAGATGAAATTATTTTCCGTAGAGATGTATGATTGGGTGAAGGCCAATGGTCTTGAGCATGGGGCAAATGTTTTATTTCATAAGAGGCGTTGGGACAAGTTGAATTCAAACTTAGCAAAGTCTTTCAATGCTTGGATGGTGGAGGAACGTAAATTGCACGTATTATGTTTTATATATACACATCGAGTTAAATTGACAGAGATGTTAGTGCAGAAGAAGGACAAGATTTCCATGTGGAAGACTCTCGTTTGTGGTCACATTGAAAATAAAATCCAAGCAAATTTAGCTCAAGCTCTTGGTTTTGGTGTATTGCGATGTTCAGATTCTAAATATGAAGTTATAATTGGTGCTGATGATTTTTATGTCGATCTACTTAAATACGAGTGTACCTACAAATGGTGACAGATGACTAGCATACCATGTGCACATACATGTACTGTCTTAAAAACGAAGAACCTCAGTCTGACGACTATGTCAAAGAATGCTACCACACCAGCACGCAGAAGCGGATATATGCTGAGTTGATGCATCCAGTTCCATCTCATGACATGCCTGACATAGAATACGTTCCTGTTCAGTACGTTGTTGATTCAAGCGATACACCATAAATGACATTGCCACCTAAGACCTCTAGACGCCCTGGCCGTCCAAGGCAGAAGCGGACTGAGTCTCAATTCCAAGACAAGAGGCCAATTCATTGTTCTCATTGCAATGGGACAGGACATGACCGGTTTATCTGTAGAGCTGCAATCTAGCGAGCATGTGCTTCTGCATGACAAGCTTGTATGAAGGTTGTTCAATATTATTTGTATGTGTAACAAGTCAAAGTTATTATGCATAATTTAAGTTTTGACAATAATGAATCATATGCAGATCGCAGATCCACAACTACGAAGATAGGTGGAAGATGGAGTTGAAGTGCGCGACCTTAGACAAATAAGAAACGATCCCATGATTCGTGTTGGATTAAGATAGTCAATTTTTACGAGACAATAATTTGAACAATTATTTGTGTTGATAATAAATATTTTTTGTGTGAGATATGGAAAAATCAATTTAATGACTTCCTAATCATCACATGGGATTCATTAAAACAAGGAGTCGCCACTATTCTTTTTAAGTGTGAATGGACACCAAAATATCAAATCAAATAAATAAAAAAAACCAGAGATGGGTAAGGGGATTAGGTTATGAATAGGGGAAGGTGTTAGGCACCCCTATTCATCCACACAAGGTGGTTGCCAGGTATTGTTCATGTTAAAAATAAAGAAGGCTTGCTAATGAAAACAACCAGAGATGGGTAAGGGGATTAGGTTATGAATAGGGGAAGGTGTTAAGAACCCCTATTCATCCACACAAGGTGGTTGCCAAGTATTGTTCATGTTAAAAATAAAGAAGGCTTGCTAATGAAAATCAAATCAAAAGTAAAGAAAAAGTGATAAAAACATGTATGGCTTTTTCTATATGAATGACCAAATTAATTCTAGATCCTCCATATGAATGTGCCATCTCTAAGGTTTCAGGATTGAAATATAATTGAGATAAAATCAAAGAAAACCAATCTGAAGTATAATCTGAAAAACTCACTTTAGGCTAAACCGTTAAAAGGTTGAAAAACCAGATTAAAATCTCTTGATGAAAACCTTGAAAATCAAAGCTCTATAGGGTATAGATCTAATCCAGATCTCCCATTCATTGAGAGATAGAAATCCAATCAACCCGTATTGATGAAAAAGCATCAAAAGGGAGAGTTCATACCATAATATCCTTCCCTATAATTGAAAATAAACCAAAAATCACTTTGGAAGTAAAAGAATAAATCAAAACCATCTAGGGTACAGATCTTGGTCAAGGTTTCTCATTAATTAAGAGATCTGAGCCAGATTCACCCATATTGATAAAAAAAACATCAAAAAGGAAGAGTTTAGACCATAGGATCCTCTCTCCCAGATTAAAACAATTTCAAAAATCATCTCATGAAACCCCAAAGACTACTTTAAGGCTGCTGATTTCAGATCACTCATATAGATCATGATAGATCCAGGATCTTAGCCTAATATCTCCAAAATCAAGAAAACAGTGCTGTAGGTGCAAAAATGGTGAAAAATCGCAACTGTAGGAGAAAAAGAGGATTTCATGCTATAAACAGCATGGATCCATAGGATTCCTCTAGATTCAAGATAAAACAATTAAAACATGAACAAAATAGTTAAAGAAACAACATATCACATATTACAGCACATAGGGGTCTATCCTACGAATCCACCTGTTCTCTTTTCCCCTAACTCTCTCTTCACGTTTTACGGCTAGAGAGGAGTCTTGAGGTACTTGGAGGTAGGTTTGGGGATACAAATACAAACAAGAGGCCTTATTCTACAAAAAAAAGAGAAAAGAACAGATTATAGGGTTCAATTCTAAGGATCCACCTGTTCCCCTTTCCCCTAGCTCTCTCTTCACGTTTTACGGCTAGAGAGGAGTCTTGAGGTACTTGGAGCCAGGTTTGGGGATACAAATATAAAAAGGCTTTATTCTACAGAAATGGAGAAAATTAGATTATTTCTAGAATTAAAGACAGAAAATAAAAGAGAAAAGAGACTTACCTGGATTGAGAAAGCAAAGCAGCAGGGGTTCCCTTCTTCACTTGGAGCTCTTTAAGCTTCAGATTCTTGGTCATTTGCTTGAAGAGAGGCCCTCTATTTATCGGCAAACCCAGGGGCATGATTGGTCCAATAGGGATATGCCAAAATCTTCCAATTGAGTTAAAAAAGGATTTAATGTAAATCCATTAAACCACAGAGGATAAACAAGAGGATTCGAATCTCCCAGAGAGAGATTTGAGTGTAGATAAGGCTCAGAAATCGAAAAATGACGAATTCGCTTAAAAAAACCCGTGCCCGTATATATAATGCGGTCGTGCCTTGCCCTATTGTTAATACGGTCACAGCATGACTGTATATCAATTGTGGGCACGACCAGACCGCAGAGAAAATGCGGGCATTGCATGTTTGACCAATTTTTAACAGTTTTTTGACTTGTTTCAAATCCAAATAAATATTTTCTTCTCTTGCAATACTTATTTACATGTAATATCATTTAATCTCCATTTACTTAAAATATTACATGTAAATAAGCAAACACCCCCCATTTGAATCCATTAAAAATAGTTCCAGACCCAAATTCCAAGTGAATAAAAAGTCAACTTTCCAGTTCCAGGCTAAATTCTGGTTTTTCAGGTCTGGTAAACAGATTCAACATGTTAATACCAGGGTATTCGTCAAGATTTAAAATCTCAAAAAATTCATTTATGCAATAACATGGCTAAAAACCTGATTATCGGGAAAAATTATCTTGAAATCTTGCCTTAAAAAATATTTCATTTTTTGGGGTCAAAAGTCAACAAAATTCAACCGAAAAAAGTTTGACGTTGCGCAAAAAATTGAATTTGGGCCTTTTCCTTTGTAGTTTTGGATTCAAATGAGATAAGGATCTCAAACCCATTGCTAAGAATTGAAAATTCCAATAAGATATTTCTCTCCTTCAAAATTTATCAAAAATCGTGCAATTTTGGGGTGTCTACAGTTTGTTTGCTACTTTTTAACAGTGAACGATGTGCATTAGTCATTACATCTTTTATATAGTGCTCCCGTCCATATGCATTTCTGTTATTTATTTATGTTGTTTTGTTGCTATTGCATTTATGCAATTCTGTAAGTTGACATTAGTGATATACCATTTTTGCATTGACATGCTTTTGATTGTGCAGAAACAAGTTATGGCAACCAAACAAAGAAGGAAAGTAGCTGCATCCACCGAAACACGCTCACCCTCCACTTCATCTAGGGCACGGAAGCGGCCATTGACTCCTTGGGTTTGCTTCCTGTAAGCATGTAATCTATAATTGGTAAATTCAAATAAAGTATTGTGTATGAGAAAACAATATTCATTTCTGACGTGTCAATTGTTCTATTCTATTGTAACCCCTGACAAGACTGACTATATATCCATCTGCAAACGGAATAATCGAAATCCGCATATGCGTAAGGTAAAATACAAATTCAATGAAATGCATGATTAACTTATCAAATAATCTTGTATATTCCATGTCTAGCAAACTTCACTTTCTATGTCTAGCTATTGATGCTTGCTTTCATCCCTTCATATTGTGCTCCTTTGCCTATTTAGGTTTCACTTGTTCTTCTGTAGGTGACGAAGGAAGCAAAGGCAAAGTGGGATGGATTGGTTGCAGAAGCGAGGCAGCCTTACATTGAGAAATCTGCTCGCAGTGTAGATGAGTACTGTGCTTCATGCCCAAACCGAAGAAAAGAACATGTGTAAGGGTAAGAACACAGTCTTATAGGGCTTACAAGGCAAAAGTGTAATTTTTAGGGTTCATTTTGTAGCATTCTTTAATGTGCTTATTGCGTGTACTTGCAACCATCGATTACTATACGCTGCTTGTGTAAAACCCCGAAATTTTGGATAATAATAAAGGTATTAATAAATAAAAGAAAATAAGGGTTTGAGTATAGTGGAAATAAAAGAATAAAATTTAGAGGATTGATAATTCAAATAAATAATAATTCGTAAAGAAAAGAGAATTTTCAAAGGAAATTAATTTAGAAGAAGAAAGGGTATTTTAGTAATTTCCTAATGGGCAATTGATGAACTAAAGTATCAAATAAGTAAAAGAATTGGAAAATAGAAGTTTAAAACTTATTAGGTCAAGTTTGAAGTTAAATAGTAATAATTATAGCATAAAAGAATGGAAAAAGGGCAATTGGGTAATTACACTTAATTAGTGGCCTTAATTTGGAGAGAAAGTGACTTAATTGGGTGTTTAGGTAATATTTGGAATTAAAAATATAAAATGGACGAAAATTGGTCTAAGGAAGGAGTTTATTTAGTAACGGACTTAATAGGGAAAACACTTAAAGAGAATTAGGAGGAGAGAAAGTAGGAATTAATTAGAAGGTTTCCTAATCTTAATAGGACTCCTCTAAAGCTAGTCTATTTAAGTAAGTCATTAAAGCTATTCTAGTTTCTTCTAATCAAACAAATAGAGAGAAAAGAGGGAAAATTCGTGTGGAGCAAAATAGAAAAAGAGAAAGGGTAGATGATCAAAGATTTTGGAAGAAGGGCTGTTGCTTAAACCTTCGACCAGCGACCATCAAACTTAGATCGGAAGAAATCCAACCGTTGGATCGACCTCAAATTTGGAGGTTTTGTTCATTCCTGGTAGTACTACAATCTGAACGGTGGAGATCTTGTTTGGAGAACTCTAGGTTGGTGCAATAAAGAACATAAAATCAGATTCAATGCAAGATTCAAGAAAATATGGATTTTTGCATGATAAGGCAAGTAGCAATCACTTGGAAACTGGAGGAATTGCATGATTTCTGTGTTTTTGATTTATTCTTGATGGATTCGATTAGACGATAATATATTTCATGGATATGTTTGGTTTTCATTGAAGAGTTTTCATGTTCTTGAAAAAAAGATGTAAAAGTGTTAAAAATATATGTTTGATCTTTGTAGATGACAAATGAATTGTAATTAATTAATACAAATAAGTCTAGGGTGTTGTAGGTGTGATTTAAGTTCATAAGAAATAAATTTAGAACAATTAGAAACCAAGAAAAACACCCAAAATCAGAAATTTATGAAATCTAGGAAATACTGCCGGAATTACATGGGCAACCAGCAGGTCGCCTGGGCGACCATGTTGAGCAACCTAAACAAAAAATTCAGAATTTGGGGATTTTGAGTATAAAATAATGTTTAATAATTTTTCCAGTAATTTAATTATTGTAACACCTGTATAAGTGTGAAATTTAGGTATAGGAACTGACGAAATTTAATTTTGTATTAAAATGAATAATTTGGAATAATGAATATAAGTGGGTGAATTAAAGGTCAAGATTTTGGAATTAATGGATTAGATTATGTTAAACGTCAATTAGGGAATTTGAACCAACTCCTAAGATTCAATTTGGGTCTGTGTGAATTGCTAGAAGTGAAAGATAACAGAAAATATAGAATGTTATACTTTAGGTTTTAAATATAGAAGTGGAACACTAATAGGTAATTTAATTAGAGATGTTTTAGTCAAGACTTGGTAAACTCACTAGTGCTTATGATTGTGAACTATAACAGGTCTAAAACTTTAATAATCATGTTTTGGATGTGTTACTATTTATGGAATCTGGTTTGGAGATTTATTCATGCTTTTGACGGTGATTTCTCAAACGGAATTGATTTAGGGATAATGAGATTGATACATGAACATCACTTGAAATTGAGTTATAGTAATTGATTTGAGATCATGGTTTACGGATATTGCATATGTATTGGTAATCAATCATAATCAGAATAAATTGTTTTATTGTGTGATTGGTGTCTAGCGGCCATAGCTGTATATGGATCCATAGGCTAAACTAGATAGTGGAGGGGTATTTATTTTGGGTTGATCACTCCCATTTGCGCTCGCGCTTCCTTTGCAAGTTAGTTTGCATTAGGGGGGGGGGGGTCTACACGTCTATAGGGTCATTTCAAGCCTCGCTGGTGAGTCCTATATGTGCGGATAAGCGGCCATCTCCATGTATTGATTCAGGTGCTGCATGCTGGTGGTTCATGCCAAACTTTGTAAGTTTCATGCGCAATAAGTCGTTGACTACGCCTTTTATCTCAGTGATATACAGGTTTGAGGGTCATAGTAGCTTCGCCTCTAAGTCGCATGGTGGCATAGCAATGAAGAGTATCTATTCAAAGACTTATCTTGCTTTATGAGTCCTGTGATGTCACATGTGCTGGTTGTTTATATTTTATTGTTTGCCTAGGAATATTTACATGAATTTGATATATCTGCCTTTGCCTTGTTTTATCGATATACTTCATGACCATTTCATAAAAATTAGACTGTTTAATTGCATGCACATTGCTACTTGTTGAGATGTAAATCTCACTCCCGTTTTCACCTATTTTTCAGGTATGCATGGAGAGATCGTCAAGATTGGGGAGTGTGCTCATGGGTAGAATTGTAATCATCATTAGGATTATTCCAGATTAAAGAAAATGTAATCGTAAACTAAATTGTATTAATTGAGATATTATGTTATGCTTCCAATTGTACTCTGATATAAATGAAAAGATTTAATTCCGCATAAATTTTAGTTTGTTTTGAGACCCAATTCAAAGTAACACTCCGAGTTTGGTTGTTGAACTGGATTCGGGGCGTTATAGTAGCACTTCAGATTTGGGTTGAGTGCCGGTTTTGCATTGACCCGAGTTCGGGGCGTTATAGAGATGGTATCAGAGCTGGATCCGAGTCCAGTAGTCCATGGCTGGTGTGGGTCCTAGAATTGCCCGGGAAAGGTGGTTGGACCGATGAGGGCAGGCCCATGAAGGGTTGGCAGGCTTCTAGGTGGACATTGCACGGGGACGTGCAGCCCTGAGGGGGGGATATTGTGATATCCCGATCCCACATTGGAAACGGATGAAAACCTGGTATGTTATAAGAGTTAGGGAGAATACTCTAACTAGCGAGGCGCCTTTTCAGGATAAAACCGTGCGGGCTTAGGCCCAAAGCGGACAATACCTCACTGGGTTGGGTCGTTACAATGTTGGTCTCTTTTAACTGCTGGGATTTTATCCCAATAGGGAGGGGAAGGCCCCTAGCCTCATCCCCTCCCTTCCCTTGCTTTAAAAATCAAAACCTAACTAATTAACTAGGCCAAACACCCCAAGCTTAGACCACTGTGGGTCTGCCCAGGGGCCCACAGAAACCTTGGTTACCCCAGAGAACCAGTGAGCCCAATCCCCCTCCAAAAATTGCATTTTTATGATTTATTATGCTTGACCGAAAACTCAGTTCAGCCAAGCAATTATTTGTTCATAGCTGAAATTAAATTTCAGCTATACTTATTTTTAGTATGACCGAAATTTAATTTCGGTCATGAACAAATAGGGTTTGACTGAACTGTCTGTAAGACCCCGAATTTTGGTTAATATTAATATCGAGAATTAAGTAACAATTCTAATTATAGTTAATTGTGGAATTTCAGATAACTGAGGAGCAAGGACAGATTTAGGATTTCTGGAAATTAAGTGAGCAAGGTTATAACTTAAGGTATGTGATGGCTACAATTTAATTTAATAGTTACTTACATTACAGAAATTAAATTGGGTTGGTTTGGTGTCAGTGTAGGTTTTTACTGGAGTGGCAAGCCTCGGAGTGGTTTTAAAACAACTCTGGTGGCAACTATTTAAGCCAACAAATAAGCCCTTGGTTCGGTTAGTCGGTTGCTCGAGTGAGAGTTCTAGAGACCAGAGAAACAAAAGGCAAATAGCTAGGGTTTGAGGAAGAAGAAGGAGAGGAGATCAGTGCTGGAGCAATTGTTGAGTTGGTTGCTCATTGGAGATCAGATTGTCCGATTGCACAAGTGGGAGGTGCGATCAAATTCTGGTGGCAGATATTAAGGAGATCAGGTAAGTGAATTTATTTGGGGATTTAGGGTGTAACTGAGTTATTAAGGAATATCAAACTCAGATCTAATCCGATCTGATCGTGGCTGTGAAACAGAGACAATCAGCGGTGTAAATTACCATTTCGGAGGTGTGTGGATCAAAGAATTTGGAAGCTAGAAGACTGAGTTAGCTATCCAAGTAAGTAGCACCGGATTTCTTCGTAGTTTTGTAACCGATTGCATGATTGTAATCTGATCTAGGTGTTGTAAATCTCGAATTTGTTGGGAGGTCATTTTGCGATCAAATTGTTAACTCGGAGCATGAACCTAAGTAGATTAATTTCAAATTGGTTTTATAAGACTGTTAGAGGTGTTAGGAGTTCAAATTTGTATTCATAGAAGCTTAAATTTAGGTCAGTCCTATTGATCTCGAGCTAATAGAGACTACAAACAACTGTCGGGAAATTCAAGGGGTATGCGCTGAGTGCCGCTTACTGATAGTACTCGGCGGCACTCAGCGGTAGTTCATTTGGTTGGTGCGCCGACCTGGCACCTATTGTTGCCTACTGTCCTGAGGTTAGCGCACCCACCCAATTACCAGGTGATGTGCGGCTGACCATTCTGGGTTGTTTTTTCTCCACTCTAGCACTTCAAACACCTCTCTAGAAGTTAGATTAAGATGCTAGAAGTATTATTAGATGGTCAAAACCCACAGAGATCATTCCGTAATTTATGGGGAGGAATTATGAGTTCTAAAGGTCAGTTTTGAGGGGCCAATGGGTAGTTAAATTCATGTCTGAGTTCCATGAGGTAGTGGCTTTGCTTTATCTATGTTTTACTGTTGTTTTCCAGTTTGTGAATTGTTAACCTGAGTTTTACCGAATTACAAGGTGCTGAGCAGATTTTATGAAAAGGTATTTGTGTGAGTAAGGAAGTATATAACTGGTTTGGTCTTGTGTTTCGGGTTAGATTTCCAACTGAATTTCATGGTGTTACTGTTCTACACTTGAGCTGTACTCCCCGGATCCGGGTTACGTAATGGAACCGTAACTCGTACCCGAGTGTTAGATAACTAAACCGCAGGATCTATATCAGAGCGTAAGAAAACATGAACATTGCATTTTATTATCATTAACCACAATATTAGAGTTCGCTAATAATATCCCAATCACCAATCCACAATGAAATGAAAGAATTACAATTCAAAAGTTTACTCACTATCTCAAATGAAAACAACAACTAAAGATGTCTCTCAAAAGTCACTCAACAAAATAATCCTCTCCCCTATACTCGGGGTAATCTGCGTCTGGCTCAACCACACGAATATTGTCCTCACCAGGATCTGAAAACAAAACAAATCAAAACGTAATGAGATACGAATATCCCAGCAAGTAGCACATGCATGCACAAAACATTTATATTAGTTCTAAAACATGCTTCAATAGTAAAACATGCATCAGTAATGATAACCAACATTTAAAAGTAATCCGAGAAATCCAAATACAACATATATATTGATAAAGGGCAATATCAACAATCAATGCATAACAGCAATTCATAATGTGTAATCATAGAAACAAGTCCACGGTGGACTCATGAAATAAGACTGACTGCCCTTAACTAGGTAATGCTGAAGTTTACTATGCCACCTCCCGGCTTAGGTGCGAAGCCGAGTACACGATCATCGTCTTATTGCGGGAGAACCCATCCAATACAGTGATGAGTTGAAATGTACTAATCCAGTCATAGTCCGAGTACACGATAAAATGAGGGATAGCCGCAGCCAGCCGAGTACACGATCAAGCCTCACCGAGTACACGGTGGAAACGCGTGTGTGAACAACGCATTACAACTAGCAAAGAAAACAATCTATTCCACTACCTAGCTCTTAACTTGACAAATGTGGATCCACACCGAGCTATACCATCTAGACTTGAGCTAAAGCCAAAACAGTAATCTCGATAATATCAACTTGTTCCAAACTCAAAATGTGCTAGCCCGAGTACACGGGCATCTCTGAGTACACAGAGGAACACCATCCCAAGTACATGGACATCCTCGAGTACACGGAGGTAAGATAACCAATAAAATCACAAAACTATCCTCCAAGTGTATGAAGAATTCCAAATAATCAGATTGTCCAAAATAAATTTGTTTTAAAGGTCCTTTCCAAAATAGTGCATAAAATCCCTTTTTATAGTCAAAATTTGGTAAAACTGCCAAATCTCGGTTAAACCGGTAAATCTGCATATAGATATCAAAATTTAGTAGTATTATTAAATTCAGACTTGAAACACTTATTTTATACTCAAACAGTAATTTTTTCCCTATAAGTATTACTCTAACTCACTCTCTTTAACTTAGAACAATGATATCTTCTACTAACACCCCTAATTCCATCTTAGGAAAACTCAATCTTTCTACTTTTGGTTAATTAAAACTATAATGGTATTTTCTAATGCATCCAAAAAAAACACAGATGTAATCTGATCCTAACAGAACTTTCACAATGATCTTTATCTTAACTTCCATGCTCACAGCTCAACTAATTTAGAAATCTGAAAAATACACCATGCTTATTGAATAAAACCCCTCTTTTATACACTCATTTCAGCATCTATGTTTTCACTCCAAACCCCTTTCACCATCTCTAATTAAACTCTCAAGAATATTTCCAAAGAGGTTTACAATTCCAAAATGCAAGTGTTGGACATGTTCTTAGAACTCATAAGAACACTTTACTTCATTTGCTGATTTTCCAACCCTTAATACCTGAATCATATCCCAAATCCAGCCTCACTTCTTTCCCAACAGTTCCTTAAGTATTCCTAGTCATCTCCCCAATTATTTTCCCACTGTTAGAACTAAGAAATTTAGTTCGAAACATACTGAGCATGAGCTGGGCGCCACTCAGCAATGCTCAGCAATCCTAGGCGCTCTAGTCAGCAATCCTAGGCGCTCTAGCCATTCCATGTTATACAATGCGGCAAATCTTTTACCAAAAGAGCTAACCTATATTTGCTCTTCCAAAGCATTTTCATATCCTTCCTAGCCCTCTAACTGCTGCTCCTGCTTCCACAAAGTTCAGCAACACTGTTTCATGAATCCCATTTCAGCACCTCTTGATCAACCCAAAATCCTTCAAGTTTACCTTCACCTAAGATCCCTAAAATAAATCTCTAATTAGGATTGTAATAGCACTTTAAAAGCTAGAGGAATAGGCTGGGATTTAACTAGTCGCTGACCTCTAGAGAGGTTGGCGCTAGTTAGCAATACTCAGTGCCCAGGCCATATTCCCAGATTTAAGTGCTGCTAATGAGAATAACATCAAGACTGATCTAATGCCTTGCATTCGAACCTCTTCTAGGATAATCTAGACCCTTCAAAGAGTATAACTAACCTCATTTGGATTTAATTTAGTCACCCAAACCATTAACACATCATCAATCGCACAAGACATGGCTGCAAATCATATTTCAGTAAAACATGCATAGAATCAGTTGTACATGCTACCTGCTCGAATTTTCTTCATTATACTGTCTCCAGGAACTTAAAATTATCACATCAAACCACAATCATGCCTTAGAATTTAATTGAATCAAAATTGTTTGTGGAATAGGTTTATTCGTCAGGTTTGGCAAAAACAGAGTGCGACAAAAAATTTTGATCAAAACTACACTAAAATTTCTATTTAAACCATTCAAACCAATTCAGATTTGTGCTACTCACCTCTAGGCACCAAATTACAATTGCTGATCCTTCAATTGAACAACTAGACTTCTGATTTTGCACTCAATTTTCCCCACGCTCAGCACTGATATGAAATTTTACCATCACCAGATCAAATTTCGTCAGATCTGATCATCTCCTTCAATTCCAATTAGAACTCCACAAATTTACTCTTAGTTTAAGTGATCTCACATGAAATTCGAACTTAGATTAACTAAGAATTCCAGTGCTAATCCGATCTGATTGCAGTCGCCAAGAATTCTTCACTTCTTTCTAATAGAGATTAAACGGCAGCAAATTGAGCTCTCCACATACCACAATTTCTCCAGCTTAGCTCCAACCCTAGCTTCTAATCTCTCTTCTCTCTGAGATCTCTTCTCCAATTGCTCAATTACAAAACGAAACCAGCGAGCTCCTTTTCACTTGGTATTTATAGTTGCCACTCAAACCAACTCAAATCATGATCCACTGAAGTGCCACACTACAAAATTTCCTATACCAGCAGCTCATTTAAATTAGCATCACTTATTTTGCCACATCATCCGAGCATATAAATCAACTAATTAAAATTCTAGAAATTTCTCATACCTTTTTAATTTTAAATAGCCCATCCGGCTCAAGCAACATTTCCGAATTAATCCATAATCTCCTTTCTCTGCAAAATCACTAATTTTCTTTAATTTAATCACTACAATAATAAGTTTTAATTTTCAGAAAATTAGGGATTTTACATGAGTGACCCGTTATGAGTTTGGTTTGTGATTGATGGTAATACCAGAGGTTGGTATATCTTGCTACCAGAGATTGGTTTGTGTGTGAGTTGTTTGGTTTTGGTCTAGCTTGTCTTGGATCCTAGACTAAGCTTAGTAATGTAATGAGTTATCTTTATTGTGGTAATTGCATGGTCATGAGTGTTGCCATGACCAAGGTAGAGCAGCTCGTGCTCCTTGGTAGGCCGGGTTGTCAATGCCGAAACTCGGAGTAGGTTGGCATTGGATGACAAAGTTCCTTGGTAGGCAGTCATTTCAAAGTTCCGCATCTATGTTGACCGGACTGTGTTCCAAGAGGCTTGGATGTCGCTCCGGCATGTAAATTACACAATACAAGTGAACTTCATGGCATTGACCACATGTTTATGGTTTATTATTGCTATTTGGACTTTTGCCTTACCCTTCTATTGAGACCTTGTGTTTTCAGAGTTTATGTCAACTCTTATTGTTATTCAAGATCAGATATTATTCGTGGCATGTTTTAGAACTAATATAAATTGATTTCTCCATGCATGTGCTACTTGCTGAGATATTTGTATCTCATTACGTTTGTTTTGTTTTGTTTTTCAGATACTCTCGGTGAGGACCCGTCTGTTGGGGTAGAGCCTGATGATTACTATAGGTGAGAGGATTACTACTTTCCTTAGAGATTGTAGGTTCTATTTCTGATGTTGAACTGTGAAAGTTGTAATGGTTTAAACCTAGATTGATTGATTTCCACGCTTAATAAATGAACCCTTATTTTTCCACACTCTGATGTATGTCCCATGTATCAAGTGGAGTTGTTGATTGAAATGTGGGCCCATACATAACCTCCGTGTGATGTGTTATATCTTTATTGAATAACACAAATCCGGGGCGTTACACTGTCTTTTCGGTCAAACCCAGAAAAAAACCAGAAATGCAGATTTTGGTTTTCTTTTAATTATTTTTATCCCGTTTAATTAAACTAATTAATCCAGCAAGGTTTTAGGATTCTCTTATGACCCAAGATGGGCCTTGGGCTTATTGGGCCTAGAGTGGACATCAGTGGGCCCTCCAACGGGGCCCACCCCTTCTGACTAACCTATTTGACTAAAATAAATAAGATAAGACATAATAAAGGGCCATACCCTTTGAGGCCCAATTAAGGCCCAACATGAAGCGTGCTTGGATAGTTTTAGATGGTTTGGCCATAACCTAGGGTTTAGGCCTGTCGGGCCCTATCTCTTTCAAAGAGAAACCTGTTTATCAAAAAAGGGAAGGATACGCATCCCTTACCCACAAAAGACTTGGGTTTTCAAACCTAAGCCTAGGAGATGGGCCCCAAGCCCATCCCTAGCCCAATTGAACCAAGTTAAAGCAAAGAAAATAAAATCAAAGGAAGCCATAGTAGGGCCCATCTTGAGGGCCCACAAATTATCCAGGCCCACTAAAAAGCATAAACCTTAATCCTAACTACTTTTAACCTTAACCTAATAAAATTAATCAAACTTAACCCAAAACCCTAAAGGGCTTTTTAGGCTTAGATTAAACCCACAAAAGCAAACATATGGGCTATGCCTTAGCCCATCTGGGATACCGAGGGCCTTCCAACAGGGCCCACACATCAGACAAAGATCACTCTAAAGTAAATAAGATAAAATCAAGTAAAGAGGGAACTACACCACTTACGTGGTCCCTGTGTGCACGTGGGGCGTACGATGCCGTGCCCGACTTTCCGTGGGTTTTTTGTTGGTTTGGGGAGTCGCCACTTTTCATTGTTGAGGGTGTGAACAGTCACCCAATTTTTGATTTGTGGATTTAAGTTTGGGTGGTGTACCAAAGATCTTGGATAAGTGGTTCAGTTGTAACCCAGGGAAGTCCGTAGACACCTTGAATTACCCCGCTAGATAACGGGTTCCCATTATACGGAATTTAGGCAAGTTGATTCGATTAGTTTGTATGCAGGTTTCCCTAAAAGTGGGTCGGCAATAGAGGATAGCTTGCATGATATCACCCAAGAGAAAATTGCCAAAGAAGGGACTTGGGGGGATTAAGGGTACAATGGAGATACAAGAATAGGGGAACATGCTCCCCTAAAATGATCATACGAATGGTTCATCTACAACCTTTGGACCACCAAAATGACATCACTTTCCTTACATTCAAAATATTGAATTCCCCTTACCATGGGAGTCTTAAAAGTGTGAGGAAGTGATAGTGAAGTGGTGGAAAAGCAGTAAGGAAAACATGCTCATAGTAGTAAAAATGAAGGATGCTCATCATGCCTTTATTTCAATATATGTGAGACAAATCATACCCACAAAGCTTAACCTGGCATTACCTTGTTTCCTTGGGGTGTGAGGATCCCTTGAGGGGCGTGGGCAACAGCTAAGAGCCTTCCTCCACTCCACAACAACTCTCCTTCTTGTCCTCTTTGTTGATGAAAAGGGGAAGAGAAGATGAAAGGAGAGGTTTGGGGGAGAACAATGGGGATTTCAGAAGAGATTGGTTGGTTCGGAGGTGTATGATGCAGAGGGGAAGGGAAGGAAGCAGTAAAAACCGACCAACCCCTGTCTACTGTTCAGATTTGCTATTAATAGAACACAGAGGCAAAACCACACATGCAATGCGGTTTGGTTGAAACCGCACAGTATGTGCAGTTTGGTCTAAACCGCATGGTATGTGCGGTTCGGCCACGTCTTTTCAGCATTAATTAGGGGACAAACTGCCGCAAACGCAGGCTGACGAAAAGTGAACCGCACTTATAGTGCGGTTGCTTTTCATCCACCGCGCGCTGTGATTGGCTCCTGCAAACGGTAGCCGAAAAAATCGACCGCACACTATATGCGGTCGCGAATTTTTCTCTCCCCTTTTGGCTTGAGTTGACAGCTGAGGTGACTCAGCCGCCTCGGATGAATCATGCTCCTCCAATTTTTTATTATTTCCCATTTCTCTTAAGTAGTTTAATTAAGACATTTTAAACTTTGACTGATTTGCCCCTGGGACTGCTTTGCTCATATCTTTTCCATCCGGGCTCCGATTCACGTAAACTTAATTGCGTTGAAACAGTGTCGGAATTCTCTACCCATTGGGATAGGGTATAACAATCAATTTAGGCTCAAGTAAAAAGTCACTTTTTGCTCCTTAGGGTTTGACTTTCCAGTTGGGGCTTTCATTTTAGCATATTTTGGTTTGATCAAAATTTGGGTGCTTACAATCCCCACACAAGATCTAATTAAATGAATGCACATCTGTTTAGGACGGGTGAGTTTTAAATCAAGTTGGCTCGCAACTAGGATGACCCGTGGGACCCATCACCTGACGGGGTGGACTAGGGTATCGACGGACTTCCTCGGACCGTAACCGAGAACTTATTCTGAATCTCAAGCCGCAGACCACCTAATAGACAAACACTAGGCACCCAGGTGTCTATCTGCACCCCATCAGGCAGCGGCAACTCCCTGTTCTCCATTTCCTTTCCCGATCCAGAAAGCATCCAATCCTTTGTGCTTTCACCAGATATCACGCCAGGAACCGTAAATCCCTAAAGGAGGCACGCACTCACGTGCAGCTCCCAAGATCCCAGTGTGCAGCCCGTGGATCGATGCCGCACAGCTGGCTACACAACTTCGGTAGGAGATTCAAACAAACTTGAAGAACCTTCTCCTTGATAAGAAATAAAAGTTAGAATGCATATGACAAAGTGAAGAAAAGGAGAAATTAAATTCACCTCTTCTACTTTGGGTCATTTTGGAGAAGGAAGATCATGGAGTCAGCAACAGAGTAAGGTCAACAGTACATCATCTTCGTTTTCTTCTACTTCATCCTTATCCTTTGACGATGAAGCAATAACGAGAGCCGCCAATGATGGAGCCGCGGAAGTAGAAGCCTTTGATTTTTATGCAAGTAGAGATGAAAATTAAGCGATTAAATTAAAGACAAGAACAAAGTATAGAAGGAAGCATATTTTCTTGGATGGTGCAGGAAGAGGTCTCAATAGATCCAATTGTCAAAGATACTCTTCCTCAGTTTGATCGCAAATCTCCCTCCAAGTTAGACTCCACCAAACTGTGAAATCAGACTGGGAGCATGCTTGAAAAGGAAGAAAAGGCAGATGGAATGTGGCAACCGCTTCAAGATATCGAGCCTCAATCCTATTGGCATCTTCAGCAGTGGTAATATCTCGATCAACAGATGACATGACCAAAAACAGATGGTCAAGTTCAAGGCAAGGTATGCCCTGAACACAATGAAACTGCCTACTGACACAATTTGGCAAATAAACCTCATATCTCAGTTTCTTATTTCCTGTATTCACAAGTCCATAATTTACATTCCGGGCCAATAAGAAGCTGGCCCAGATTTGATGCTGCTCATCGGTGATAGGATTAGCCATGGAAAGAAAACCAGAGGATGATTAGGAAACTTTGAAAACACAAAAATAATCAAAGTAGTATTTGTGAGAAAAGAAGTAGCGAGAACAATCTGGGACAGAACGATTGATGATGTAGCCCACCAGACATGAATAACCAATAAATTCAAAGGGTGATGGAGGGCGAGCAGGAGCAAAGAATTGATTTAGGAAATAATGGTAAAGCCAGAACTGAAGGAACCACATAGGGCCTCCAGAATTTTTTAACTTATTCTTGACGAGTTCATGCAAAGATCGGTACAGATCAGCAAGAAAGTAAGGAGCAAAGGCAACCTTAACATTGGCCATTATAAGCTTTGCCAATGTGGCATATTCCCAGGTAACTCCTTCGGCCTTAGCACAAAAGGCAAAATTGCAAAATAAATAGAGAAGAAAATGAAAATGATCCTTATCAGGATTAGAAGAGAAGTTCTCACAATCTTGAAGATAAGAACCGTAAGGAGAATAGACTTTTTCAAAGATCAAGAAGTTGAAAAGGCCATCATCAGACATACCAAATTTAACTTCCCGACCAATAGGAAGGAGACTGGTGATGAAACAAACGTCCATAACAGTAGGAGTCATCGATCCACAAGGGAGGAGAAACAGTGGGCCAGTTCCTAGTAGGAAAACGCCTTCGCAAAATGTTCTTCCAAACAATTGACCCAAGCTGACTAAACAGTGGGCCAGTTCCTAGTAGGAAAACGCTTTCGCAAAATGTTCTTCCAAACGATTGACCCAAGCTGACTAAACAGTGGGCCAAACAAACGCCAAGTATTCGCAAAATGTTCTTCCAAACGATTGACCCATGCTGACTAAACAATGGGCCAGTTCCTAGTAGGAAAACGCCTTCTAATCGGTTGGTGACTCTGGAAAAGCAAAGGACCCTTCTATCTTTCATTCGCAACATCAGAAGGAGCATCCCGAGCATCATAGAAAGGACTGATAACAATCCGGTTATCAAACGAGTCAATCGGATCGTTATAAGGAAGAATATTGCTTGCCATGGTAAAGGAAAAGGGAAGGCAAGAAGGAAGGAGGAAAAGAAAACAAATGCAATATACAGAATGGATTACTGAGTTGATATTAAATAGACGCTTCGGAAATCGAATCTGAAAAGACCGCGAGAATCTTGATCATGAATCGGTGAGACCAAGCGCTCGAAACTGAAAAGTGATCATTTATTAATGGATAAATAATTTGAAAAACTAATACTTACTCATCACGCCGATAGAATTGAAAAGTGATCGTTTAGTAATGGATAAATAATTTGAAAAACTAATACTTACTCATCACGCTAATAGATGAATAAGTAAGTAGGGGGCAATGTTTACACCCGCTATATCCCGGCAAATAAGAAAGAGCCACGTGGTGCCCACATAGGCTAGTTTTACAAGCAAAGACACGTAAGCATATGCACATGCCGAAGCAAGAGAATAACTTCCATATGAGTGTGAAGTGACGTCATCACCAAAATACGATTTGTAATCAAACTTGATGTACAAGTAATTCAACCAACTTAACAGCCAACAATAACCCAGGAAGTTAATCAATATGATCGTGGCAAGAGGTTGCTCAACCTAAACGAAGTGGGGAGATTGGTAACTCCATGAATCGTCATGACGATCGTGAGATCATGGGATGGTAAACAACCACCAAGCCTTAGCTATAAAAGGCAAAGCTGCGAAGTGTTCAAGGACAACATCCACTCAACTGCAACCGGTTATTATGATTATAATCTGATCATCCGTGATCACTATCCAGTCTCCTACACTCACACTATAACAAGAGGGATAACTTAGGACTCCTCTCATTACTTCTTGTCACAATGACATTCTAGGCTACTATTTACTCCGAACGAAGTGAAGATCCTGCCATCCGCAAGGAAGACTAGGCCGCCCTTGTTTCTTGATCTTGTACTCCGATTACGGCTACAATGTTAAGAGCAGCCGGTACCGAAGCTCTCTTTTGTCAAGCCAGGTGAGTAGCCGAGTGTCAGCTAAGTAGTACTCTTGGGTGAACCCCTGAATCAGCTTTACTATCAGACACCCCCTGCATCCCTACCTTATACTTCGATCACGGCTATAAGGCAAGGGGAGGCCGGTATTGCTAGCATTGTTAATTTTCTTTGATTTTATTTCTTTTGTGTTATTTGGAGGCTTGTTGTAATCAACAGTTGTGTTTTCAACGACCGATATCTAAATATAGTACTTCACTTCACTATTGCCATTATCGTTTTCAAACATGGATAAGAACCCAAACGAAGACCAAACCCCTAGTTTTCATTCTTTCGTCTGATCGATTTTATTACAGGTGACTTGCAGTACGACTAAATCGATTTCAGTTTAGATTTGGAATAGGTGCCCAGGGTTAGAACCCAACCTCAATTACGTACCGACAGATACTGGAACGCCTGTCAGCACCCCATTTTTGCACCATAGAATTACGCAAGATGCATATCTTGAACTGGCACATATATGGGCACATAAATCGAGGCTTTTATAGTGGACTCATCTTTTTGAAATAACAAGCCTATAATAAAGAGAATTCTGAGCCGATTTCGATGCACCAAATCGTGCTCAAATCGGATCTCAAATGACTAAGTTATGGATAAAAGAAATTAAGGGTAATTTGGGGATTTTTTTTATAAAACCGAAATTGGGTGCCATGTGGCAGCCACATGTGTGCCACGATGGCTGCAATGTAACGCCCCAGATCCGAGTTACGTAGCAAAACCGTAACTCATCTCCAAGGGTTATCTTTTTCATCCAAGATCAATATATCAGAATGAAAGAGAACATGAAACGAACAATCTTCTACTAAACCAGAGTCAACTACATCACCAAATTGAATACAAAAATACATTATCACAACTCTCAATCCAAGACAATTACAAACCTAAATTAATATAAAAACGCCTGTAATTACAAGGTTGTGTGAAGATTTTTGTACCTGATGATATATATATATATATATATATATCTATCAATATCATTTATCCCTCAAAAGCTAAACAAAAAAAATATAGATCTACAAATATGGTTTACTAAGTTTCACACACACACTCTCTCTCTCTCTATTTACAATATATACAATATCCAAAAATAAAATATACAACTATCCAAAAATTGCCTTCTCTAGCTATAATCGGGACAATAGAAATCCTCCGGCCTATATTCTAGATCACTTTAAACTTCTGCCCCACTATGCGTCTCACCAATAGGATCTAAAAACAAAATCGATAAAACAAACTCGTGTGAGACTAATGTCCCAATAAGTAGCACAATGCATGCTCATAAACATTTTCCCAGTTCTAAAACATGATCCAATCCAAAATATGCATCAGTGACAAATACACAGGATAAACCGAATAATTCCACTATAATACATCAACAGATACAATATCACTAGAATAATTCCACATGCTGATCAATTCTGAACATCAAATCATAAATCAACAAATCATAGTAGGACTCATGGATTTGCGTGTCTGTAAATTGAGATAACAACCCTTAGCCGGTTTGCCACCTCACTCCTCAAAGGTCAAAGCCACGCACGGTCATCACCCGGAGTGGAGCACCCACGCATGGGCTGGCACGAAACAACCCAGTCAACAGTAATCATAATACTCACATACACACACAAGGAGACCTTGCCGATCCCACACGGCGGAAATGGGGTTACCGCAGCCCTCTATCCCACAAGAGAGCCTCACAGATCCCACATGGTGGAAATGCGAATATGGCCCGGGGTGTTAACTCGACAAGCCAACACAAAATATCCACATTGAAACCATCGCTTAACTTGACATTACCCAAATTCCAGGCATCTGATGAACTAACCCAAAAGTATACCACGATGTTCCAAAGAATCATTTCACAATCATTTATAATAGTGAGGTCATTCCATACAACAGTTTCAAGAGCCAATCTTATGTCAGCCCCCTGCAGATCAATTCCTTTGACTCTAACAAGGGATTAAACCTGATCTAATTTGTAAGGAATTGGTATGGGTGCCATACATCGTTGGAAAGCTCTACAAGTCCAGTTTCCAATGCACCAAACGCTATGAAAGTTACAGTTTCCCAGAGGAAGTTGTAGCCGTTTTACCACAATTAGTTTGCAATTACCATTTACTCTACAAATCTAGTTTTAACTTGTTAATTAAATGCTAAACCTGATCTAATCTGTAAGGAATTGGTATTCATGCTATATATCACTGGAAAGATCTATTAGTCTAGTTTCTAACACAACAACCAGTGCGTAATTTGAAGTTTCTTACAGAAAGTTATAGCCGTTTTACTACAGGTGGTTAAAATAGCCGCGAAACCCAATGGACGGAAACCATCAATTTTTCTTGCAATACCCTAAGTTTCAATCGGTCCTAAACCACTTCCATTCAACTACAAACACCCTAAACTAAATTTTAGATTACTAATATGAATTTTTACGCAAAGATTCCAAGCCCTCGTAAGCCACCAAAATCTTACACAGGTTTAAAACCAGATAACAGAATGAGTTCTACTTTTGAACTTCAAATTGTTTCTATACAAACCTGAAAATTTCCTAACACATACCTACCTCTTTTATTACTCCTAATCCTTGCAAGTCCCTTTTTGAATCGCCCCTTAAAATCCTTAAAAGCAAGAAATCCACCTTAATTTTGCTAGACCCCAAAGTCTGAGCTATCAACTCTAAACAAGGAATGGGTCTTTTCCCTTTTAAATTACCACAACATAACCATTGGCAAATTCTAATCAGCTTCTTTACCACCACACGATCATTGGCAGATTCTAATCAGTTTCTTAAAATGATCACAACATGATCATTGGCAGGTTCTAATAAGCTAACGGCAATTAACAGCAACTAACAGCAACTAACAGTTAGGCAGGAAAAGACTACATTCAGCCAATGGAACCAAAACAATTCTCAGATCAAGTAAGCCATCCAAATTACCACTGTCCATCTAATACATCCTCCAACTCAATAAAGATCTCCAGAAAACAAATCACAAGTATTAACTTCCAAACATAAAGCATTATCATACCAATCTATTTCAAAACAAGTTTTTTATCAATAGAAACAACAAATAAAAATTCCAGCACTCAAGCCACTTAAAGATCATCAAACCACACCAATCCAAATCAGTAATACCAAGCTTTTAACATGGTTGAGAATCGTGAAATCTGAGCATCGCAACTGATCGACAAGCAAGCACTAACGAGATCAGCAACAACAACAAAAATCCAAGGAAGAAACCACAAATTAAATCTGATCAAGCCCCCTCCTCTTATAATCGCTTCAATCGAAAGCAAATCGATTCACAGATTAAACAAGACATTTAAATTTTCACAATCAAATCAGAACCTAAAATTAGATGTCTCTAACATAACCCAAATCAGAACCTAAATCAAATGTCTCTAATAAGAACCTAAATCAGCCCAATCAAATTAAGAGAACCTAAACAAAACCCAATCAAATTAATAGAACCTAAATATAAAGAAATTTCAGAAAGAAGACAAAAAAAATCAGACGCACGACTGCTCTGTTTGGGCGTTTATTTGCAAACAGTAATCGACCAGAAGATATCAAACAAACAGTAATCTATTGAAACCAACAGTAATCAATCGAACAATAGAAATAAGAAGAAAAAACCAACCAGAAATCAAGCGAACAGAAAAAAAAACAAATGCTACTTACTAGATTTGCAAAGTCCACACCCAAAACAGAACCGATCGCCCACTCTTCTCCTCTTCTTCCCTTCTTCTTTTCTTCTTCTTCTTTTCCCCTTTTCCTCCTCTGTGTCTAACCCTCACACGAAAGACCAGCCCTCTCTTCCTTCTTCTTCTCTTATTCTTCTTTCCTCCTCTCCTTCTCCTCCATCCCCCTTCTCTGCGATTTCCCCTTTCTCTCTAACCCTAACGACTAAGTTAGATGAAAGAACCCTTATATATATATTTTTTCATTTCATTAAACAATTGAACTGGTTCAATAAATGAACTGACCCATTAAACCACTAACCCAACCAACCCACCCAAACCAATTGATTTGACTAAAATTTAATCCTCTATTTGTTCTTACTTAATATATTTAATCTTAATTAAAATTTTCTCAAAATTCCGGGTCTTACATGCAATGTGGCTAATGTGGCATTAAAATATTGGGACCTCTCCTATTGAAAGAAATTGGGTTTTTCAATATGGTTGTTGGACAATTTACTTTTAAAAAAAAAGATAATAATGAAATAATAAAATAATAATAAGAATAAGATTTATAAATAAATAATGCCAAGAGGCAAGATGAGTTGGACGTATGGTCCAACTCATTACCTCTTGGAAACTTGAATTCTCTCAAGACTTTTTGGGACTCTCTTGGAAGTATTAAACCCTTGTGGGGACTTGGGGGGAGATTAATACTTAATCTAGTTGCTAAGAGAGGAAGAGGAGAGGTTTAGAATAAGTTGAAGGGGTGAAAGTCTCTTATAAAAAGGAGAGGAGTTTTAGAAGTAAGGGGCAGCAAGTAAGAGAGCTCTCTAGAGAAAAGGGAAGAGAAGTTAATGAGGGGAGGGAACGTCCATTAGCAAATGGGTTGACTACTCATAGCACACTGAAGCACTGAACCTAGTTCATAACAGCAAGTATTTTCTTCGTTTAAAATATCACATGAAGTTATCATGTATGTAGTTTTATCCTCTTCATCTATGTTTGTAAGATTCTTTTCCAGGATCAATAAGGATTTGACATAACTTTGAAATTGATTTGAATGAGAATTTCCATTGTCGTCACAAGCATGAGGGATCCAAATTGTGGATTGTGGTAGATCACTTGTGAACCCATCTTTAATAAAGTGAATGTAAAAGTAAAGTAAGCATCTGCGTTTTTTTTTAAGTTTATATTTACTAGTTTGGTCATGTGCAACCAAACCAATAAAGCATGAATTTTACTACTTGTTTGTTTTATTACTTTTTTTTTTTTTTTTGTACTAGTTGTTTGTTTTATGTACAAGTGAATTATCATGAAAAAAAAAGGGTTTTGAAGTGGCAGAATATTGCTACATCTTGTTTCTCTTAATTTTTTTTTTTATTATAGTTACATTTGATCTTCTATTAATTTGGGTGTCATCATTATCTTCATGTGCAACATGTTTAGTTTCTTTTCATCAAGTGTAATAGTAATCCCCACCCCTTCAATACTTGTACAAATATAAAAAAAAAGGGGGAAATGGTTGCTTGCATCATGATTCGACCAACCATGGCCGAACTCATTTGCTTTTGATACTTTATTTGTTGCTTTTTTTTATTGATTAATATTTTTGAGTTCAATTTATTGCTCATTTAGATTAAGTGAATTTTCAGATTAAGTGGTTTCAATTTCAATTGTTTTAGCATGTCTTTGTTTTGTCTATATTGTTTCAAAATTGGTTTCAATTTTCAAATTAAGCGGTGCTCACTCATGATCGAAATGATGAGTTATGGTGGCCGAACATGGCTTTGTTTTGTCTATATTGTTTTTCTTTAGATGTAATTTTGTGTAGACCTTGTACATATAGATTAATATTTGTTGTATACATAAAATGATTAAAAAATTAGAAAAGAAGAGAAGAGGAAAGAAATATAAAATATAAAATAAAATAAAAGAGCTCATTAAATATCCAACCATATCAAAAGATGGGAACCCACTTCGGTGGGGGCAACCCAGGGTGTTCAAGGACTTTCCTGGGTTGTAATCAGGTCACTTATCTGGAATCACTAGTGCAGACCAAAATCAATGGGTGTCTACTTGCACCATTTCAAGTAGTGGCGACTCCATAAGACATGTAACATGCTTTTCCACTCGCCCAAGGTGTGCATAGCTTGGTGACACCACTGGGGATTGAACCCAGAATCTCTAGTTTGATCGAACCTGGAGTCTTTGGGGACTAACCCAACCCGGTTTGATTAGATGGATTATATTGGGCTCACTCTTTGCACATGTACACACACTTGAACAAATTGGTCTAGGGAGATTTGCCGCCTTACTTTAGTAAGTGTAGAATATATGCAAACACGTATTTTGGGGAAGTTCTGTCAAACAGAACTTAAATGACCTAAGGAAACTAGATCTCAAGCGGGACCTTTGTGACCCCTCCAGTTTCCTGAGAATTTTCCCAAAACATTGATTTGCGTACCAATTCTTCACTTTACTATATGAGGCAGTGAAAATTCCTTCACTTGCACACATGTGCACTCACGTACACTGTAGTTTGTTTACATGCTTTGATATAAACTGCGTGGGGTGACACGCGCAAGGGAGCCCACGTGGGTGATCTGATTGAATGATACATGGCTTGGATATGGCATTTCTTCTTTACCAAAACCTAGACCTCTCTAGCAGCCACCCTTCTTTATCGTATAAACAAATTTTGGGATGGTATTAGCCTCACACGCCCGTGGCTTGCCAGGGAAAGCGAGGTAAAACATCCCCCTCGGTTTCTGGATTCCTATAGTGCCACTGGTTTCTTGTCATGGTATGCGAGGGTCTAGTACATGGCTCAGACCCTTGTAGGCGTTTGTCTTGGGCTAGGTATCCTTTTCCCACCTAACATGTTGATACACCAAACTATGTGAATGTGAGTGTGAATGATGAATGAAGAGGAGTTAAAATCAATTTAAACCCCAAGAGTCCATCAGGGACAGCAACCTCCGCCTCCTTTTGCATCAAATTGAGTGGACCCTAGACTTTAGGCTTCCTCAGCCCTAAATTAGGAAGCTTACCTAAACTTTGATTAGGGGAACACTTCAGATCCATGTATTGAGTCCTAAGAGCCGTGGGGCTCGACCCATTGAGTCTGCAAGAAGTATCTTGAGTCCGAATCAGTCTTCAAGCAGATGAAAACATGCTAGATCAGAACAAAGAAAGTTGAACCCTAGAATTAGGCCTTTTTCAACCTACCTTTTTTAATCAAATGTATCCTTTATTAGAGTTCTCAACAACCCTAAGATTGCATTCTATTTCAGCTTTTAGAACATGACGTAATTTTCACCCTAGCTGGCAAGTTGTAAGTTTTGTTGAGGTCACATGTCAGCAGATGAAAGGATAAAGCTGGTCAGGACTTGGGCATGCTTCCTTACACAAGTATGTCTAGGAGTCATGCATTGACAGGCACCAACCCTTAGGATCACACACTTTTTATTTCAGTTTAATGCTTTAATTTTAAATGTAATTTTGAATGGACAGAACAAAGACATGATGAAAGCAGTAAATCAGTTTGCAGATGCTTGTTGTAAAGTTAATATTGCCTTTTGGTCCTAATGGACCCCCTCTTTCCAGTTAGAGAAAACCACAATCTCTGGTCACATTAGACACCTTCCTTCGAATCCTACTCCTTAATTATTCTAATATTAATACCTATAGGTGTTTCTTAAAGCGCTCATGGATTGAACTCGGATCACACCCGAATGCATCTTATTCACAAGATCACTCAGTTTTTGCCCTAGATCCAACGATCCAAATTGGTGGTGTCTGAAGATGGTCCCGTCAAGACCAACCCTTCAGATGAACCCAGAGGCGGCTATTTTTAGCCCTTCCCCTGCAGAGACTCAACTTGAGTCCAAAAATTGTGGCGCCTGGTTATCGATTCTTAAATCGAAGACCAACTAGGTGAGCCCGGGTATTTGCTTTTTCTTAGCTTACCCCCTATGAAGACATAAGTCCAAAAATTGTGGTGCCTGGTGACCGATTCTTAAATCAGAGAACAACTGGGGTGAACCCGGAGGTGGTTGTTTTTTGCCTCTCCCCTGCGGAGACTTGACTTGAGTCCAAAAATTGTGATGCCTAGCGACCAATTCTTAAATCAGAGACTAGCTGAGTGAGCCCGGGTGTTGCTTTTTAGCTCACCCCCTGCGGAGACATAAGTCCAACGTCGTGATACTGAGTTCAATTCATTATAAACTATCTCTGGTTCATTAGGGCATGAACCAAAAGGTCTCTTTCCTTGTCGCAAGTGACTAAAATAGATCAAATTCTTTAAGTTCCTTTTCCTTGCTGACTTGACGCAGCTAAAACAGACCAATTCCTTGGGTTCTGTTTCCCAATTGTCTACAGACGACTAAAATAGATCAATAGACATAGGGTTCTCTTCCCCGGTTGCCCTCGTGCGACTAAAACAGATCATTCTTTTGGGTTTTCTCCCAGTTGCCTTTGTGCAACTAAAATAGATCACTATCTTGGGTTCTCTGTCCCAGTCATCCACAGACAACTAAAACAGATCAGTAGACATAGGGTTCTCTTTCCCAGTTGCCCTTGTGCAACTAAAACAAATCATTCCTTCGAGTTCTCTCTTCCACTTGCCTTTGTGCAATTAAAATAGATTACTACCTTGGGTTCTCTTTTCCAATTGTCCACAGACGACTAAAACAGACCAGTAGACATAGGGTTCTCTTTCCCAATTGCCCTTGTGCGACCAAAAAAGATCATTCTTTCGGGTTCTCTCTCCCAGTTGTCTTTGTGCAGCTAAAACAAATCATTCCTTCGGGTTCTCTCTTCCAATTGCCTTCATGTAACTAAAAACAAATCAATGATACATTCTCAAAGATTCTTCCTAAGTTGCTTCCATATATCTAAGTCAGATCACAAATTTGATCTTGATTGACCATGGCAAAGAGGAATTTTCATAAGAATTTGCAAATTGGTTCTAAAAGTAAAAAGCACAAAAAAAATATGATTAATTGCCAAAGAAATGCACTAATTTCTGCAAAGTGATCAACAAGTATCCAAAATTGCTCCCAGGAGCCCATACAATCTTCGATCTCGCAAAAGACTGGATATGGATGCACAAGGAAATCAGACTCCGCCAGTGCAGTACCAAGTAGAATCTAGTCAAACCCAAGTGGTTAACAACCTAACTCAAAAGGTCGAAAGCATGACTATGGTTATTCAGTCCCTCATGGCAGAGATCAGGGATCTAAATCAAGTTCAACCAACAGTTCCGATGACTCAGCAACACCAACCACCACTCCCGCCACGGGCAAAAGTGCTAGCAGTACCGCTTCTGCCACATCCAGCACAACCTCCACCTATGGCACCGCCACATCCACCACCACAAACCGTTCCATTCCCACCTCCTGTGGCAACTTTTGTCCACCCAATACAACAACAAGAACAGTTCGCGCCCGTCCAACTGGGGCATGACGAAGAAGATTGGTACATAACGCAGGAAGCCCAATTCAAGGTTGGTCTGGCGACCATGAAGGAAGATCTTCTAAAGTAGCTACAGCCAAACACGGTTCAAAGCGAGGATACTCTGGAAAACCTCTTTTTTTTCTCAAACATACAACTCCTTGCCAAGTTCAAATGTCCTAAATTGCACCAGTTTGATGGCATTGGCTGTCCACTAAACCACTTAAGGTCATATTCTAGCGACATGTGCCAATATGCAAAAGACGATAAAGTCATGGTATAGTTCTTTCAACAGTCTTTAACTGGGGCTACATATTCTTGGTTTTTGAGTTTAGACAAAGCAAAGATAAAGACCTGGAATGACCTCGCTGCGGTATTCATTCAGAAATATCGTTTGAAAAGCCAAATGGTTCAAACAAGGGTAGAACTACAAAGGTTGGCAAAGAAGAGTCATGAGTCAGTTTGAGACTATGCTAAGAGATGGAAAGAGCTGGCAACACTGGTCCAGCCACCACTGTTAGAACAAGAGATGGCGTCTTTGTTTGTAGCATCGCTTGGTCAACCTTTCTTCACTTTGTTACTGGGGCAGAGTTCTGCAAGTTTCAATGACTTGATTCTGATAGCTGACAGAATTGAAGATGCAGTAAGATCAAGAAAGATAGATAGCTGTGGGTAGAATGCCACTCAGAGGAGGCCAATGGCGAATCAGTGCAATAGAAGCCAAGGGCAAGAGCAACCATGGAGAACTAAGGGGCAAGCAGTGAACTATGTGCAGCCTACTTGGCCTTATCACATCTCCCAGAGGCCCCTGATAACAGCTCCACAGAACCAAGGACAAATGGCCGTACCATATCAGAGTCCACCGAGAAGGACAAGAGAAGAAATGGAGGCAAGGCTAAGAAGAGTATTCACTCCACTTCCATACACACCAGCTGAGTTATTACCCACATTACTAAAAGGAGAGTATTTGCAAATCAAGCCGCCAAATCCAAGAACATTCATTGGCCAGAACGACAGTCCTAATGAGAGATGTGAGTACCACTCAAAGGCACTGGGACATGACACCGACCGATGTTGGGATCTGAGACATGAGATCCAAGATTTGATTGACACCGGCAAACTCACTGTGGACCCTCCTGCTCCAACCGACACACCAGCCACTGCTATGACTCAAAACCCTCTTCTAGATCACAAGGGGCATCTTCAAGCGAGACAAGTTGAAAAAAATCAAGTAAGGTTGCAAGGCGCAACCAACTCCCGAATGCAGTTCTTCTTCGAGTCCACCATTTCCAGGCTAAGTTAAATTTTACTTTTTTGCACCGACCATCCCGGGCGGGATAGGTCATTTTGTAAGTTTTTTAGCATACTTTTACTTTCATGCAAACTTTAAAAAAAACATTTGAAAAAAATAAAATAATAAAAGAAAAGGAAAAAAATTTGCAAGTTCTCGGTCGTTGATGACATCGTTCTGAGACCACCACCCTTTTTGGCATGACCATGATCATGGAAAGGTGCCAAGTTGCTCAAAGGTGTTTGTGCGCACCTGATTTCGCACGACGAGGCACGTGCAAGACGCATGCTTCGGGACATCTGGAGTCACCACTGCCTGAAAGGTGCAGGCAGACACAAAGGGTGCCTATCCAGGCCTAATTTTTCTGGTCTGCGACTTTCTAGAGATCCTGGCTAAGTTCTCAGTTATGTCCAGGGAAGTCCGAAGATACCCTGGCCCGCCTCGTCGATTTGACAGGTCCCTTGGGTCTCCCTGGTTTGAGTCAACTTAGTTCTCACCCGATTCCTAATCCAGCATGTATCTTTTTAAGTCTGAGGGGACATTTTTCAAGGTGTAGATCCCTTTTATTTTATTTTTATCTTGTTATTCTTTTTTTTGGTGAAGTGAGTCGGGAACGGGCCCCGTTGGAAGGCCCGTGGGTTGCCAGATTGGGCTTGAGCCCATGGCCCAATAGGGTTATTGGGTAACCCTTTTCGATTTGGGTTTAATTTGATTTAAAGATTAATTAAAGCATGCAAGTTTGGTTGGTTCAGTCTTTTAGGGCCCAATGGGATTGGATTTGGCCCATGGGCAATTAACCAAACGGCCTAAGAACCATTATTAAAATGGGCCTTAGTTTGGGCCGGACTGGATGTGGGCCCCGTTGGAGGGCCCACGAAGCCTTGGTGGGCCCATGGTCTCAAAATGGGCTTGGGATGACCCAAGAAGCCCAATGGGTCGGGTCATGTCAAAATGGGTCGGATTGGGTCCAACCGGTTCAAAAATAGATTTTTTAATTAATTAACAAAGCTGACCGCATTGACTATGCGGTTACGACTAAACCGCAGATTTAATGCGGTTCAGGCCTGATTTTCAACTTTTGCTGCGAAATCGGCGGGGATCGGTTCGGCTACTCTTCAAGGGTGTCCACCGGCTCCTATTGAAGTTCTCCAGCTATTCAGAGTGGAGCAAACACCTTGTTCTTAGCTCACGTATCCTCTTTTCTTGGTGTTCGCAACGGAAAGAGATCTTATCTTCTTCTTAGTCCATTTAAGCCATTTACTGGCATGCGTATGTGGGAATTTTACCAAGAAGGGAAAGAGGGATAGATTATGGGGTACAATAAGAATTAAAGAGGACAGGACCCCTCTTTTAAAACAAAAATGAGCACAATAGCATAAAGGGTTAGTCAAATAAGTGGTGTCTCTCTCTCTTTCCGTCTTCCAATATGTGAACCCCTATAACCATAGGGGCTCACACGCCATGCACAAAAAGGTGAAACAAGGTAAAAAGATGTAGCAAGATCAACCCCTTTAAATGATCTCAACAAAGAAACTTTGTCAAAACAACATGATTTTCATATATGTTGAACAAAAAATACTGGGAAAGCTTACCACGCTATTACCTTTCAGTTTTGAAGAGTGGTGGTACCCCGGGTGATGTGGACAGCACTTCCGCCCTCCCTTTGATTCTCCAAAAATACCTCGTTTGGTTCTTTTTGTGAGTGTAAACAGGGAAAAGGAGAGAAAGAAGAGGGTCTAGGGGTATTTTGGGTATATAAAAAGTGTTTGGGTGAGTGGGCAGGTGTTCACAAGGTTGGGAGATGGCTGGAGAGGGAGGGGGTCGGCAGGTTTCCAAAAGCCTTGCAAACAATGGGGGCTGGGGCTCTATTTATAGGCAAAAAAGTTCGGAACCGCACTTGAAGTGCGGTTTTGTGCTATTTGGTCAAAACCGCACTTTAAGTGCGGTTCCTCTTAAATTGCACTTAAAATGCAAAAACCGCACTTAAAGTGCCGTTGGCATTAAAAACGTGCGAATCTGCGTGAATCAGACAGCTGTCACCAGCTGGCGAGCTTCTAAAAGATCAGAACCGCATTTGAAGTGCGGTTCAGACCAAACTGCACTTAAAATGCGGTCGCACACGTTTTTTAAATGCTGGATTTGAAAAACTTTATTAAATTTGATTTTTAATAAAGATTTTATCTGATTTTCTTATTATTATATTAAAAAATCTTAGATTCTTTTATTAAAATATTATTAAAAGATTAATATTTTTTAATAAATAAATATTTTATTTCTTTTATTCATTTATTCTGCTGTTTTCTGTTGTTTTGCCACACGGGCAGTTTTTCTGAAACTTTGACTAGCCATAACTTTCTCGTCCGACGTCCAATTTCAGCAAACTTAGGCTCCGTTTGTTTTAATGTAAAATCTAATCCGGAAAATGTTTTCGGGGTACAGTGGGGATTTTCAAGTGTTTGTTTCCATGTAAAATACAATCTAATGTAAAATAGTTTTCCTAAAAAATAGCAATTTTCTGGAAAACAACTTACCTTTCAATATCACGTATGTCGTTTTCCGGAGAATGAAATCACGCTCGATATCGTGCGTATCTATCTATTACCGATAAAAAAGAAAGCCCCGAGCTTCTATCGTTCCCCTTCAAAGCTATCTTCTTTTTCTTCAAATCTCTTTCAGAAACTATAAGACCAAAAGCCTTCTGGCATCACTTCCTGTAGGTTTTCGGTTCCATCAACGCATATGGAGTTGATCGTTTGAGGAAGATACATCATCTGCATAAACGTTGTTAGAGACGATATTTCACTTATCTACTATCTTGATGTTTTCAAAGGTACAAGAATTTCATTCTGTTCAGTTCAGGGTTTTTTTTCCCCTCTCTGATTCCTTCCTTTCTACATTTATGTCGGTTTTCCTTTAACTGCTAGTTTATGATCTATCTAAAGTCTTTATGTATCTTTCTTCGGCATCCGTGCTCTTCCCCTCAGACATATTTTTCTCTCTGCCGAGCTTCTTCATTAACAGCACTAGAAAATAGAGAGAACGGTAAGTTCACATTTTCTTCTCATGCGCCTAACTTTTCTTCTTCTTCTTCTCCTTCTGCGCAATTGTTTTTTCGTTTGAAATAGTAGATGTTAACCTCTATTTAATGTCCACTCCCAACCTTCTTCGTTGGTGTTTTGCGTTAACTATATTTCTTGGGCTGTTTTGGTGGTTTTGATTTTCTGGTCCATTTGCAATTTAAATCTTTTGATGCTTGTTTGCAGTGGTAGATGTTAACCTAATTCTATGCTTACTGGAATTTTTCTTTTAGATGCCAATTCTCTGGTATGTGTCTAGTATATAACTTTCATATGAAATTTCCATTTTAATTTTGAAATCTAACGAAGACATGAATCTAAATGTTGTAATCGGCTTGAGAAGATGACACATAGAATTGGCCAAGAGGTCAATAATTAGTCTTTCTTTGTGCGTAATGATGAAACAATTGGTGGATTGGGTGTAAAGAATTGAGAGCTCTACTTTGAGGGAAATTTTCTTTTAGATGCTGATTATCTGTTTGAGGGAATTTCTCTTTTAGACTTGCGGGTATATTCTTTATAATGACTTCTATGTTTTATTTTGTATTACTTGTACATATGGGACATCTTTTCCAATTATAATATGTACTGGCAAATCAAACTGTTACCAGAACGTTCTCAAAACAATACATCTATATGTAAACTGAGAAGAGGGAGGAAGCACCTGAGATGAAAAAATCGCATCTATGTATATCTTTCCTGCAATTCTCATCATCAAATGCAGCATTTTTTTTTTTTTTTTGCACAATATTAGTGGAAATGGTGGCCAGTTCGAAATTTTAATGCTGATGATGTTACTTGTTCTGCATCTCTAATTGAATTTCAGATTTTAAATTGCGGGTGACAATGTGATTGACACTGATGTGCTGTTTAATGTTTGATCAGTAGCAGTTTTTAAGTTATATGATAGAGCCTGACCTTGTTAGAAGCTTATATCATTAGAGCATTTAGATTATGAACTTATAAGTGTCTCGATGTTAGCTCTGTATTCATTTGACCTAAGCCAATTGTTGGACACATTGAAGCAACAGATATAAAGATTTTAAGGTTGATGATAGCAGTCAGAATCAGGTGATATATTTTGTAGATTGGCCATGTATCACTAGTGCCTCATCTTGGAAAATTTCGGCATTCTTGGACCTAGTTTCCTAGGTAATTAGGATATATTTTTCTGATTCATTTTTTTTACAGCTTAATCCAGATAACTGCGTTTGCTCTGCTAGAATTTTTTTTTTATGTTGTTCACCAATGTAGGCCTTGATTTCCTTCTTAACATAAGATCCCGCCTAATCCATTAGAAAGGTGAACAAGCTTCTTCCATGTAATAATGACATACTAGTATATATTCGAGAAGTATAGATGTGTTAATTTCTATCCTCAAATAAACTTATGATATGGATAAACCATTTAATGAGTCCCTTCGAGTGTATGACACATTTAGTTTGTATTTCTTAATAACAATAAATGATGTTCATTATTTTAGAATTGGGGAAAATAAGGAAGAAAAAGAAGATAGAATCTTGAAATCTTAAACATGCAATACAAAAATGGGAAGCTGTAGCAAGATACATATGTATCTGTTTGCCTTGAACATAAACTTTAAAGCACAATGATCACCGTAACCATGCTATTGTCTTTACTGTTTGTTTGGATAGTTGCCCGATGCTTAAGCTAGGTCAAGCCAGTGCATTAGTGCTGCCTTATGGGACTTAGGCCTTTTCTAATAACATGTCATGATTTCTATTACTGTTGTTGGATACACTGACCTTATATGTCTAGCAAGCCTTTCCATTAATGTGTGAAGTTTCTTAAATTTTCAAGTTAAGATAAAAGATTACACATGCTATTATTCTTGGTTCCTTCTAAAAAATCATATGTTCAGTCAAATAAACATTTCTATATCATTATAGCCATGTTCCGTTTTAATCCTTCAACTTGCACCATCTCACAGCTTCTCATGGCATGGCTTAGGTTATTTTGCTTATCTTATTTTATTATTTTTGTAAATGATTGTAGATGAATGGTGGTGATTATAATGACAAGCATGTGATCTTCCAAGTTGTGGTGGGCTCTGCTATCTCGCTCATGTCTGCATGTGTAACAACACTTATAGCCATCAACTCCACTATTATTAATATTCCTCCACATCATTGGTCACAACGAATTTTGATAGATCACTACATGGGTCGTAGTGGGAGGGAAATATGGGAACATTTTTTAAATGATAAATGAAGAGTGCATGTAGTGTATCTTTTAAATAATTTAAAGTTAGAGAAAAATAAGAGATAACTAACGTTGTCTGATGTGACTCGTCAGGTATGATTATAAAAATATAGAACATCATGTTCCATAAAAAATATAGATCGTCATGTTCCATAAAAAATATAGATCGTCATGTTCCATAAAAAAATATAGATTTCTTAATGGTTCTTTATTTTGTCCAAACTTTTGAGCCAATAGGTTATAGCAAGTCACCGCTCATTTTCTATGATTATTTTCATTTGTTCCAAACATAAAAAAATGAAAAATTTTCATTTTCAACTCTATTTCCAATGTTCATCCAAACAATTGAAAATCTTTGATTTTCCTGAAAACATTTTACATCAAAACAATTAGAGCCTTAGTGTCATTGGAATCAGCTCGAAATTCTCCATCATCTAAGCTAGAGTATGGCGGCAAATTCTATTTTTAGCAGAAAGTCAATTTCTGCTCCCCACAAAGTTTGACCAGCTCATAACTTCTTCATCCAGACTCCGATTTGTGCAAACTCAGTTGTATTGGAGCTGTGTTAGAATTTCCTTTTCAATGGGTAGAAGTATAGTGGTCAATTTGCACTAGATCAAAAAGTCAATTTTTGGCCCCCTCAGGGCTTGACTTTTCAGATCATAATTTTATTTCTGCATTTTTGGGGGTGCAAAAATCAGGTGCTAACAGTGTCTTCAGCTTGGTGCAAGATACTGCTCCCATGAGAACCTTGACTGAGCCAATGGCAATCCTCTCCTGATCCAGACCCTGATTTTCCTTCTACAGCTATCTTTACATTGGAGCACAGCGATCCCTGAGAGCAAAGAGAGGAAAAGAAAGAAAAAGTGCTTAAACCAGCTAAGGATCAAGGCTGGCTTTAGCATCATGTCTTTGAGAAAGGATGAGAGGCCATCCTTCATGCATCCTGAATCAAGAATCGCTAGTCAAACACTTCGGGCTTGTTCGTATTATTCAAATACTCGTGTTGTGTCTAACCACGCCACACTGGGGCAGAGCCAAAAAGAATAAAAACAAAAGGAAGAAAACAATTCTTGAACTAAATTTGCATCGAATATCTAAACCAAGTTGTCACAACTTCTACAAAATGATGAAAGGTCATCCTTGCTTTAATTTGTCAAGTCTTCAAAATAGAATCCCTAGTCAAATAAGTTGAGCATAATTTCTTTCTTTTATCCCATTGAGTCATGAGCCCTAATTATAGTGCTTGGTATGAAAGAAGAAAAGAAGAAAGGAAATGGAAGTGCAAAAATAAAGCAAGAAGAGAAGAAAACAGAAAATACACTAGGGCATACCAATAAAGGCAGACATCCAAACCAAAGGAGAGAAAAGCCAAGGAAAAGGCGAAGGTCGCAAAAGACCCAAAAAGAAAATGAAAGAAAATTGAAAAGGCATTGACAAGGCCTAAGCAATCAAGAAAAAGGGCAAAGCATGACTCAACCCATTTGTAAAACTTTGAGCTATCTTCCCTTTTTTTCAAAAACCAAGACCTCAGACTTCGTTTTGTCCTATGAGAAAGTCCTTTTTAATTGTAGAAAATGTGACATTTGATCTATGTAGATCAGTGATGAAGGAATTCAAAAGAAGAATCAGCTTCAGCAAAAGACAAACCGTTAACCTAAGAAACACAGAAACTTGAGACTTATATCCCATCATTTCTTAGACTTAAAACTCAGCCGATATTTCGTCCTATTTTTAAAGACCTCTCGGATCTAAGGAGCATGATACATGAAAGTCAATTTAAACCCTTGAGCTGGGGTAGGCACTAACCCCAGGGGGAAAAGAAAAGGGAAAGTCTTCAATTGCAAAATCTATAAACCACCCTAAGACTGCGTCAAAGTAAGAAAAATGAAAACTGGGGCTGTGAAAGCATTCCTTGAGGCGTCCCTCATTCTAAGCCTTTGTAGAACCTCTGAGAGCCAATGATGGCACAGGTCAAGAAATTCATGAGAAAGCGTGTCAAGCACACTATCCCGAAACACCTCAAGCTAATAAGGCAATTTACCATGGTCATTGGTCTTGCCTTTTCCTTTGAAGCACTTGCACAAAGTTTCTAAAACAAAAGTTAAAAAAAATGTTTCATTTCATTCTTGTGCACTTGCATACAAAAATAAAAACCAAGTAAGCCACAAGTGCTTACATTTTGAATTTCAGATACCTCACTACTATCTTGAGAAATTTGCAGGCCCATGCGAGGCAGGAAATCAAATGGTTTGATACTGGAGCTAAAAACAAAAAGGAGCAAACGGGCAAAGGAAAACAGAAGCAAACAAGGGAAATCCGCCACAAAGAAGATGAGTACACTCAAAGGACACACGAACTTCTCATCCAAGACCCACTAGAGAATGCCGAAAAGAAAAAAAGAGAGGTGACGCCTTCCTCTACAAATCCCCAGTGGAGAATCATCAAAGACAATAAAGCTCAGGCAAGCTCAAGAACAAGAGGAGAAGACGTGTTTTGAAGACTTATAGGGTAGAGAAGACCCTCATGTAATTTTCATTTTTCCACTTTTGTATCATAGGATTTGAACTAGGATTTGGAGCTCTTCGGTGTGCTAGACAGCAGTGACTCTTAAACCCTTTAGAAGCCAAATAGAGTTAAGGGGTAATGCACCTACATGGGGGGATAAATAACTTCAAAATAATAAAAAATATTAAAAAAAAGTGAATAAGTCTGAAAGGGTAAAAGAATAAGTCAAAAGTCAAAGTACAAACCAGAAGAAAAGAACATTGTTGAAGCACTTTTGCAACAACACCGAAACAAGTCGGTGAGTCTAAGTCCAATCCATCTTTTTCAAATTAAACTAAAAAAGGGGAACAATTCCAAACACCCAATGGCAAGGAAACTCCCCAGAACTTGGAAGTGAGCCAAAGCAACACGGAGCTTGCACCGGCTCTTACGCATCTTTAAAAACATTAAAGGACCTGACTCATCAGTTATGTCGACAGAAATGCAAAGTGCAAAAACAGGGTTCTTTTTATTCTTTGACGTTCATCACCTAGGTAACTCTGATAAAAAGGGACAGCTGTCAGCACCCCATTTTTGCACCATAGAATTACCCAAGATGCATATCTTGAACCGGCACATATATGGGCACATAAATCGAGGTTTTTATAGTGGACCCATCTTTTTGAAATAACAAGCCTATAATAAAGAGAATTCTGAGCCGATTCCAATGCACCAAACCGTGCTCAAATCAGATTTCAAACGACTAAGTTATGGATAAAAGAAATGAAGGGTAATTTGAGGATTTTTTTATGAAACCGAAATTGGGTGCCACGTGGCAGCCACGCATGTGCCATGGTGGCTACCATGTGGCTAATGTGGCATTAAAATATTGGGACCCCTCCTATTGAAAGAAATTGAGTTTTTAAATATGGTTGTTGGACAATTCACTTTAAAAAAAAAAGATAATAATGAAAAATAAAATAATGAAATAATAAAATAATAATAAAAAATAATAAGAATAAGATTTATAAATAAATAAATAATGCCAAGAGGCAAGATGAGTTGGACGTATGGTCCAACTCATTACCTCTTAGAAACTTGAATTCTCTCAAGACTTTTTGGGACTCTCTTGGAAGTATTAAACCTTTGTGGGGACTTGGAGGAGATTAATACTTAGTCTAGTTGCTAAGAGAGGAAGAGGAGAGGTTTAGAAGATGAACGGTCTAGGGGTTTAGAAGATGAGGGGTCTAGGAGTTAAAAAGTTGAAGGGGTGAAAGTCTCTTATAAAAAGGAGAGGAGTCTTAGAAGTAAGGGGGTAGCAAGTAAGACAGCTCTCTGGAGAAAAGGGAAGAGAAGTTAAGGAGGGGAGGGAACGTCCATTACCAAATGGGTTGAATGCTCATTGCACACTGAAGCACTGAACCTAGTTCAGAACAGTAGGTATTTACTTCGTTTAAAATATCACATGAAGTTGTCATGTATGTAGTTGTATCCTCTTCATCTATGTTTGTAAGATTCTTTTCCAGGATCAATAAGGATTTGACATAACTTTGAAATTGATTTGAATGAGAATTTCCATTGTCATCACAAGCATGAGTGATCCAAATTGTGGATTGTGGTAGATCACTTGTGAACCCATCTTTAATAAAGTGAACATAAAAGTAAAGTAAGCATCTTTGTTTTTTATTTTTTTTAAGTTTATATTTACTAATTCGGTCATGTGCAACCAAACCAATAAAGCATGAATTTTACTACTTGTTTGTTTTATTACTTTTTTTTAATAGTTGTTTGTTTTATGTACAAGTGAATTATCATATAAAAAAAAGGGTTTTGAAGTGGCCGAATATTGCTACATTTTGTTTCTCTTATTGTTTTATTATAGTTACATTTGATCTTCTATTAATTTGGGTGTCATCATTATCCTCATGTGCAACATGTTTAGTTTCTTTTCATTAGGTATAATTGTAACGCCCCGGTTCCAAGTCAATTATCCAGACCCGAGGAGTTATTGAATGTGGCCAAGGCAAATAAAAATATAGAACAATTTAAAACTTTTACTAATTTCATTATCAGAGTGTTTATGGGGAAACATACTAAAATAAAGTTCATTTCATTTAACTTAACAATTACAAGAACTTTTAAAATCATGACGGGTTCACATCTACTGACTACCCTTTACATAATCCCAATGCTTGTCGACCTCTCCAAGAATACCTGAAAAGAAAGGGGAAAACTGGAGTGAGATAAATCTCAACAAGTAGCAATGTGCAAGCATTAAAACAATCCATTTTTATATAAAATAAGTCATGAGGTATACAATTAAACCAAAACAACAATAATAGAAATGATAATAAATAAATCATGGCAAAGAGCAAACCACCACTGTAATCTTATTACAACCACTCTCTTCCCACCGAGTACATGGATTGAGGAAGTATCCCACCGAGTACACGGACTAAGGATATAAGGCACACGCCATGAAATAACATACTTCCCATCGAGTACACGGATTGAGGAAGTATCCCGCCGAGTACATGGACTGAGGATATAAGGCACACGCCATGAAATAACACACTTCCCACCGAGTACACGAATTGAGGAAGTATCTCGCCGAGTACACGGACTTAGGATATAAGAATGTGACAGCCGCAATAGCGGAGACACAATCTTGCCAGAAACATAACCGCAATGGCTGAATAAACAGTATGGCAATAGCCAAATCCCATCCGCAATAGTAGAATAAATCAATAGAGGCCAAAGCCTAATCTCATCCACAATGGCAAAATAAACTATAAAACTAAACCACAAACGAATGGAGAATAGATCAAGATATTAAATACACCCCAAGGTCAAGTTATTTTAATAAAACACCCCCAAAACCACAAATAAATCCTTTAATCAAGTGTTATAATTGTTGCTCGACATGAGTCGTTATTATTTAAGTTTTTGTCATGTTTTAGTTCACATTCCTAAGCACTAACAATGTTTTTAATTCTTGTCTAAAACTTACCTATTTCCATGATCTAATAATATCTAAATTTTCCTCATTTAGAACCTAAGGAGTCAAAACTTAGTAAATCTGTTATTTAGTTCATCCAGAAAGTAGCTTAAGTCTGTATTGAAGTTTAAGAATAGGTTAGGTTACCCAAAATCAGATCTGAATAGGTTGTGATTTCTTTCTACTCAAAACATCTCCAAAAATTTCATCTTTACAATTATCGTTCCAAATTACTATCCTTTAAACCAAATTTAATTCTGCCACATCCTACATCTCAAGTTATCCTAATTACAGGTGGTACAACTTTTAAATTTCTAGAAAAATCATTAAAAATTGATTTGGGCTTGAATCTCGAAAATCTGGAAATTTTGACAAAGGCCGCTCGACTAGTCGCTCGAGCGGTTGTTTGGGCGTTGGTTTTTTAGGTTCTATTTTGAAATACACAGGTGGGGGCACCTGCATTGGCGCTCTAGCGGTGACTCAAGCGCTCGGCCAATTTCACTGTTTTCTGGGTTTTCTGATTTCCGAATCTTTCACATATCACCATGGCTTTGATTTGTTTCTAAACGCCTTAATTTCATTCTAAATTACTTCCAAGACAAAACTAACCTAGTTCCAATAAAAATTAAACTGATCTAGAATTTTTCTACCTAATTATGTCTCTAAAATCAACACTTTTTAGGTTCCTTAAAGAGAGGATAACAGTAAAATCAAAGTTATAAATTACCCAACTTTTCAAACGAAATCTAAATCAAATTAAACCACAATCAACCATCTAAAACACCCGGAAATCATGCAGTCTCCAGTTTTCAAAAGAGGATTTGCTACTTGCCTCAATACATGAACTTAGGTACCGTTTGGTAACGCTTTTCAGAAGTGCTTTTTTGCTTTTGAAAGCAAAAAATTGCTTTCGAAAGCAAAAGTACTGTTTGTTTATGTACACATGAAGCAATTTATAAGAAGCAAAAAAGCAATTTCATTGCTTTTCAAAAGAAGCATAGAAATGTTGCTTCTCACTTTAATCATAAATTTGCTTTCTTGCTTCTAAAACCTATGACACAAAACTAAACCGGGAAAAAATTGACCCACCATGTCCAATGACCCGTTTAACCCAATAATGACCCGCTTAACCCGATAATGAGCCATTCAACTCGATAATGACCCGCTTAACCCTGATAATGATCGGTTCAACCCGATAATGACCCGCTTAACCCGACAATGATCTGTTCAACCCGATTATGATCTGTTCAACCCGATTATGACCCGTTTAACCCGATAATGACCCGCTGAACTCGATAATGATCCATTCAACCCGATAATGACCCGTTAAACCCAATAATGACATGTTTAACCCGATAATGACCCATTTAACCCGTTAATTACCCGCTTAACCCGATAATGATCCATTCAACCCAATAATGACCCGTTTAACACGGTAATGGCCCATTTAACCCGATAATGACCCGCTTAACTCAATAATGATCCGTTTAACCTGATAATGACTCGTTTAACTCAGACAATGGCCCATTTAACTTGATAATGACCCGTTTAACCCTAAATTGTATCACTAATTCATGTTATTTTTCTATTGGTGTATTTTTATAATTAAAAAATAAAAAATTTTTATCGGGTTGGTGGGTTGAACTCGATTATTGGCGAGTTGGGTTTGGTTTTGGGTTTTCCCAATCCGCCAATAAATAGATTCAATTTGAACCGACCCGATTATTGCTCAACATGTTACAATATATGTCGAGTATATTTTTAAGTAAAATGCATCAACTGTTTACAGTAGTTTTATATGATAGTATAAAAGCAATTTATATGCTACTGTAGTTACCAAACATGCTTTTGTGCTTTTTAGCAACAAAGCAAAAGTTTACCAAACAGCTTTGCTTCAACAAAAGATCTTTTGAAAAGCAAAAGCGTTACGAAACGGAGCCTAGTCTACCAAGAAATCTGCTTGCCCACCAATTTTCTGTGCTTGATCGCACCACCTTAGACTCCTCCAAATCCAATCTCCACCGTTCAGATTGAAGCTCCTCAAGTGAAGATCATAACTTCAAAATTTCAGGTCGATCCAACGGTTGGATCTCCGTAGATCGTCGTTCAAAGTTTGCTGGCTGGACCTCTGCAACACTGCCCGTTTTCATAAAACTCCTCTTTCTTTTCTCCCTTTCTCTTTCTATTTTCTCCAAATCATATGCACAAAAATTCCCTTCTCTTTTTCCCTCATTTTGGCTCATTTGAAAACCCTAACCTTCCCTTAAACCTCTCCTTTTATATGCTCACTTAACAAGCAACCCTAATAGGTGGCTTCCCCCTTCTAATTTATAACTTCTTTCTCCTTTACCCCTTCTTCCCAATTATTTTCCTTAAACTTTCTCTTAAAATTTTCCTAATAAATTTTTGTGTTAATTTAATTCCTAAAATTTAAATTTTAACCAAACATTTAATATCCTATTATATTACTAAAATTAAGGACCCTAAATAGTATAATTACCATCAAGTCATTATTTCTTTCTTTTAAACCTTAAATTCCTTATTTTAAATTTAACTAAACTAAAATTTGATCTTGTTTAGTTTATTAACTTAATAATTAATTATTTTATTCCTTTCATGAATTTTACTAACTATAAATGACTAAAATACCCTTTCTTATAATTCCATATCTAACCTTTTGATCTTTTCCAAAAATTCTCATCTTTATTCCTAATATCATTCTTAACCAAAAATGCACTTGGATTAATACTTATCTTCCCCAAACATTCATATTTAATTTACTCTCCCAATTTATCTAAACCGTCCTCCTCTTTTCTAATTAGTTGAATTTACTATTCAAATTCCTAATTACTCAAAATTATTATTTAGTTACTAATATATCTTTTTGATTATAGTGTTAATCCTCCAATACCTAAATCAAATCTTAACTTCTCAATATGTTTAGGTTTATTTAATTTATTTTATTATATTGTTATTCCTATTATTTCTCTTCATAATTTTGGAATTTTAAAACTTAATTATTAGTTCTTCAAGTTCTCCTTTATAATATAAATTTAATTCCTATACTTGATTCCTTTTTTTTTTTTCTAATTTACCTTCACTTCTAAATCTCTCTAGTTTATTTATTTATTTTATTTTAGGAAAATCCAGGGTTCTACAGTAATAGTAATGCCCACCCCTTCAATACTTGTACAGATATAAAAAAAAAAAAAGGGGAAATGGTTGCTTGCATCATGATTCGACCAACCATGGCCGAACTCATTTGCTTTTGATACTTTATTTGTTGCTGTTTTTTTTTATTGATTAATACTTTTGAGTTCAGTTTATTGCTCCTTTAGATTAAGTGAATTTTCATATTAAGTGGTTTCAATTTCAATTGTTTTAGCATGTCTTTGTTTTGTCTATATTGTTTCAAAATTGGTTTCAATTTTCAAATTAAGCGGTTCTCACTCATGATTGAAATGATGAATTAGGGTTGTAACACCCCGCTCCAATATCCCTAGCACACCCTAATCAATGAGCTTGATGTGTAGGAGAAGTTGGAGGAGCACCAACTAAAGAGCAACCAAGGGTGCTGTTCGTGGGTTGATTTGGAAGCTAGAAGGCTTGCTTAAGTGTTTGCAAGAGGTAAGCAACACCACCCCTCCCTTTGTTTTCAAATTTTGGCCAAGATTGCATGTTTGGATGAATGTTAGGGTTGAGTTGTGAAAATGAGTCCTAGGGCAAATGGGAGGGATTTCGTTGATGGGTTTTGTGGGTAGCAGATTTCTACACATGCTAGGAGTGAGACATAGATTGCCAAGTGGGTCATGAAACGTAGAATTGCTAGAAAACCAAACCTCTACATATTACCATCACTGTGAGTACACCACTCATGACCAAATGGGCTTCGGCCTGGTATCCTACACATAGAGTGAAAGGCAGTGGCCCGTATTACATTTACACCACAGTAAGGGCTTTGGCCCATGGCTTGTACCACCATGAAACCAAAAAGGGCAGTGGCCCATGGTTATTGAAATTGAAAGGAGGGCAGTGGCCCCAATGACATTGAGAGGTATTGATACGAGTAACTGACCAGTAAGTCTTGTTGTGTTATGAGCAGTTCATCTCAGTTGGGGCAGTGGACCCTTATTCCTCCCAACTTGGAGATAGAGAACTAGCATCCTCCAATCAAGCTTGGATACTTGAATGTTATATTTGTGTTCTTTATTGTTACATTTGTTGTGAATTGGATAGTGAACACATCAGCATAATGAACCCTTAAGGTATGGATCCATAAACTTAAATGGGAATGTTTATATATATATATGTATGCCATGGCCTGTTGTTCTTGATACTATTGTCTCACTATATGTTGATTTTATTGATTCCGGCTTGAGGCCGATGATTGTATTGAATTCCAGCACCAAGGGGAATCGGTGGCTGATGCCTAAGCTTCATCTGGATGCCCTACGCTAAGGGGAATCGGCGTTAGGATGCCCAATACCAAGGGGAATCGGGTTGGATGCCTAACCTATATGGGAAACCTATAGAGTTAGATGTGGCCATGGGTATATATGTAAACATCCTAGATAATAAGTGATAATATTGATTACATGATTGCTATTAAATGGATTATCTGTACATCAAGGCACATGTAGGCACAAATTGTATGACACTAAGATGTCGTGGATTTTGTATTATTAAGAACCACCCGCATGCCATGGTTTTATCGAGAGATATTTGCATAAACTGCGTTTTATCGAATCATGCATGTGTTGCTTACTGAGACATTCGTCTCACAGTTGCTTCTCATCTTATTTTTCAGATCCATCGACGTCCGGTGTGAAGCACCAGACTGGGGATAGAGGCAAAGATAAAGCCTTTGGGTATTGAGAGGAATTCTGTAGGTCTTGGGGTTTAGTCCTGTTCTACATATTTGAGAGGAGTGATATAGTCACCCGTCATTTGGTAACTAAGCTCATGTGTCTTATTACATCTCATATATATATAGAACACACTTTTGATATGCACAGCATAAATTGTCTTAACACTTGCACTCGTTAGGAAAAAGTTTTAAAATTCTCCGCATTTTATCAAGTAATTGGCCCACTTGCCACGGTCTGGGACGGGTCTGGCCTTGGAGGGGCAGAATTGGTTCTGGGTCGTTACAAGGGTAGCCGAACATGGCTTCGTTTTGTCTATATTGTTTTTCTTTAGATGTAATTTTGTGTAGACCTTGTACATATAGATTAATATGAAGAGAAAAGAAAAGAAATATAAAATATAAAATAAAATAAAATAGCCCATTAAATATCCAACCAGATCAAAAGATGGGAACCCACTTCGGTGGGGCAACCCAGGGTGTTCAAGGACTTCCCTGGGTTGTAATCGGGTCACTTATCAGGAATTACTGGTGCAGACCAAAAATCAATGGGTGTCTACCCGCACCATTTCAGGTAGTGGCAACTCCATAACACATGTAACACGCTTTTCCGCGCCCGAGGTGCACAAAATGCCCGCACACAAACATACCCCTACTGCCACGTGTCAAGCCAAGCCCAATTTGGGAGGAACAGTTTGCTTAAAATAAGTATGAAAATTTAGAAATTATTTTTTCATATTAGTAAAAAAAAATATCATTAGAAGATGTTTTATAACATGTGTGCACACCCGATTTCGGTCGCACGGCGAGGCGCACGCAAAACGATGCGTGCCTCGGGATTGTTTGGAGTCGCCACTGCCTGATGGGGTGCAGGCAGACACTTGGGTGCCTAAGTTTTTCTATTAAGGCTTGGTCTGCGGCTTGAGATTCTAAGTAGGTTCTTGGTTGTGGTCTGGGAAAGTCCGTAGACACCCCAGTCCACCCCGTCAAGTAACGGGTCCCATAAGTTTCCCTGGTTTGAGTCAACTCAGTTGGTCTCTCACTCACCCGATTCCTAATCCAGCATTCAAATTTGGTTTAAGTCTGGCGGGACCGCTAAAGTGGTGTGAGTCCCTTTACTTGATTTTATCTTTTAAAGTGATATGAGTTGGATTAGGCGGGCCCCGTTGGAAGGCCTGCGGATTCCTTGGTGGGCATGGTTGAGCCCCCGTGTTCCCTTGGTGGGCCTCGGTCTAAATCTGAGAAGCCCTTTGGGCTTGGTTCAAATGAATTGATTTTATTTTGGAGGTTTAAGTTGGATTATTTAAGTGGATTTCATGCCAAAAGTGGGCCGGGATTGCTTTGGGGGCCCTTGAGTGGACCCCACAGTTGTCTGCCAAGTGATTTGGATTATCTTGATTTAATTATGCCAAAGCGGGCCAGGCCTCGGGCTTGGGGCCCTTCACCTGGGCTTGGGCTTGAAAGCCCAAGACTTCCGGAGTTAGGGTTTTGAAACCCTAACCTTGGTGGGATTCAATGGGCTTAATGGGCCCGAAAGGCCCCGCCCGTGGTCTCGGCCAAACCACAACTTAACTACGCATGCATGCCCCAAGTTGGGCTTTGGTGGGCCTCAAAGGGTCTGGCCCACTCAACTCTTTTAATTGTCTCATTTAAGCACAAATAGGTTGGTCGGGCTTGGTGGGCCCCGTTGGAAGGCCCACCGGAAATCAATTTGGACCGGGTCGGTCCATGGCCCATCTTGGGTTTCCGGGTGACCCGAAAACCCTACTGGTTCGCCCGGATTTGATCAAACAAGCCAAAACATAGCACGAGATCAAAAAATGGCTCAAAATGACTGCTGACAGTGTAGCCGGCCTGAGATGCCGGTTACACACAGGTCTCTGTGTATCCGGCATCTATTGCCGGCTACACATGGGCTTCTGTGTATCCGGCATATATTGCCGACTACACATGGGCTTATGTTGATCCGGCCTGAGTTGCCGGATCAGCACACAGAAGCTGTTTTTTTTGGATTTTGGCAGTGGGGTTGGGTTTTTATGCCTCTTGGGATGTTCCAGTGATCATGTGGGCTCCTGTGTGAGCCCACGTTGATTCTGGAGATGAGGAATCACCTCATCTCCCGATCTCCTTTGGGGTTCTTAAAGCAATGAATCATGGGGTAGGGGAGCATGCATGTTGAAACCATCGAGTCAGCAAGCTAATAAAAAACAGGCGAAAGGCTCATGGCCCTTCAAGCATGTGAGAACCTATCATACCATCTAGACATGTCTCATGGTAGTGAGTCAAGATCGTGAGCATACTAACTAACCAACAAAACAGCAAAGAAAGGATGAGAAAGGGGGGTTTAACGTGGGGTACATTAGATGGATGATCAAAATGGGGGAACATGCTCCCCCCATGCAAACAAAGTGACAAAGACAGGCCATGTAAAACATGCTTAGACAGAAAATATTACATCATGCTCAAAAGATTCTCATCTCAATATATGTTGAACCTAATACATGGGAAGGGTTTACCTTGGGGTCTAAACCCTTATGGGAGATGTGTTAAGCCTCCTTCGAGTGGTGGAAGCAGCTGGAGCTCCTCCTCTTGGACACCAAAACACCAACCTTGGTTCTCTTTCCAAGTTCAAGTGAGGAAGAAGAGATTAGGAAGGGGTTAGATGGGTGCTAGGTGGTGCTTGGAGGGCTTAGGGAACAAAGAGTGGTTGGTTTCGTACCAGGAAGGGTGGAGGAGAAGAGGTGGAAACAGCAAAAATAAAGCCAACCCCCGGAAATGAGCTGCTGTTCTCTATTTATAGACAACTTAATGTATCCGGCCACTCAGGCCAGATACACTAAGGCTTCTCCTTATCCAGCCTTCAAGGCCGGATACACAGGTACTCCTTTGTATCCGGTCTTCAATGCCGGATACAAAACATAATCATTTGAAAATTAAATGCCGCCGCGAATTTGTCGGGCGATCGGCGCGAATCTCGCGTGAAAATCTTCTTGTATCCGGCCTTGGGGTCCGGATATACACAAATCTATGTGTATCCGGTATATGTGACCGGATAGAAATCAAAAAATTACAGATATGCCCCTCGACTTGACCGATTCGACCGATTTGACACTTTTGGATATCTACGGATTGCCCCGTACGAATTTTGGATATTAAGATTTAGTCCCCGAGATATTTTGCTGCGTTGGCTGCCACGTGGGCAGTTCCTGCGCCATGTGTGCAGTTTCTGGTTTTGCTGCTTGGAAACTTCGACAGCTCATATCTCCTCCATCCGAACTCCGATTTGAGCAAACTCAATTGCGTTAGACTCGTATCGGAGCCCTCTATCCAATGACATAGAGCTAACCACTTGGCACGGGGTCCGAGGAAAAGTCAACTTTATGCTCCCCTTTAAGTTTGATTGCCCGCAAAACCCTCATCCGGACTCCGATTCCTGCAAACTCAGTTGCGCTGGACTCGTGTCGAGATTCTCTATCCATTGAGATAAAGCAAGGTGGCCAATTTTCACTTGATCAAAAGGTCAATTTTTTATCCCTCAGGGTTTGACTTTTCTGCTGTCTTTTATCACATTTTTTCTCTTTTATTTGGTTTGATCAAAATTTGGGTGCTTACAACATGATTTGGGGTTTGAGCCACATCCCGGGTGTAGAACCCTGGATTTGTCTAATATAAAACAAATGAATGAATAAATTAAATAAGCCTAAACATATTGAAAAGTAAAGATTTAATCTAAGTATTGGAGGACTAACATTATAATCCAAAGATATATTAGTAATTAAATAAATAAATAATAATTTTGAGTAATTAGGAATTTAAATAGTAACTTCATTTAATTAGAAAGATTAAATATGGATTTGACTTTAAGAAGAGTTAAATAGTAATTAATAATAAATAGAAAAGGGGATAATTGATTAAGATAAATTAGGAGAGCAAATTACATATAGAGGTTGGAGAAAATAGTTATTAGCTCAAGTGTATGTTAAAGCCAAGAATATTATGAGAAATAAATATGGGTATTTTTGGAAGAGAACCAATGATTAAATGTGAGATAATTAAAGAAAATGGCATTTTGGTCTTTTCCTAATAGGCCAAATTAATAAATTAATTAACTAAGTAATTAATAGAATTGGAAATATTTAATTAAACTTAATTTCGGTTAGGTTTGAATTTAAATATCATGATTTATAGCTTAGAATAAGGAAAAAGGGCTTATGGGTAATTATGATTAATTTGGTGCCTTAAATTTGAGGATAAGAGGAGTTTTGGAATGTTTTAGTAATATTTTAAAATAAGGAATTAAATTAGCACGAAAATATATTAAAATAGAAGTTTCTTATGAGTTAGATTTAAAAGAAAATAATTAGAAGGAGAGATAAGATAGGTAAGGTCTCTATATAGAATTAAGAATCCTAGTTGGGAAGTTTCCTAAATCAATTAGGACTTCTAATTAAGTGAGCCTATAAAAGAAAGGCATTAGACAAGGTTCAGGGTTTCCATTAAATCAATTATGAGGAGAAAAGAAAAGGGAAAATTCGTGCATTGGGCTGGAGAAAAATAGAGAGAGAGAGATAGAGAGAAGAAAAAGATGTTTTATGAAGGAGTGCAGCAGAATTCCGACCATCAATGATCGAATTAAGATCTAGAGAGATCGGACCGTTGGATTGGCTTCAAATTTAGAGGTTATGTGCTTGACTCGTAGGGCTTCAATCTGAATGGTGGAGATCTAATTTGGAGATACCTAGAGTGGTGCGAAAATTTCAGAAAGTTGGTGAGAAACCGGGTTTCTTGGAAGAAAGATTCTACATGTTGAGGCAAGTAGCAAACACTTAGAAAACTAGAGGAATTACACGATTTTCGTGTTTTTATTATGAATCATTTAGATATATATTATGAGATGATTTAGAAGCAAACCATGTTAGTTTATACAAGGATTTTCGTAGGTTTTATGTGTATATTTTGGTTTTCTAAAAAACTATTAAAGTGTGTTTATATGATTGGTTTTGATACGATTTGATTTATAAACGAAGTTTTATTTTGTTTAAATTGATCTAACAAGTCTAAAGGATGTTTTTGAACGATTTCAAAGTGATTTAAAGAGCTGGTTTGGTGTTTATTGATTTTAGCATAAAATTTGCAAAGTTCAGAAAACTCAGATTTTCACAATTTGATACAAGTGCCCGAGTCATCGCTTGAGCGCCATTGAAGGCGCTCCGCCTGTGTTTTTGTAATTTTCAAAACCCGAAAGTTGACAGATTTCAATAAACCGAGCGCCCAAATGGTCGCTCGATCGCCTTCTTGAGCGACCAACCTTTTCAAACTTGCTTTCAATAGACGCTCGCACGAGCGCCCAATAGCGCTTGAGCGCCCTTGACAGATTTTCTAATATTTTAGAAAATGTCTAATTTTTCACTATAAAAATGTTTTTATTGATTTCCAACTTATGTACCAATAAGATTTAAGTGTTTTGAGATTGTTTGCTCTGGCTGTTGATTAAATTGAATTTTTATAAAGATTTTGGGTACGTTCTATTGAAACAGTTTTTCTTCTAGTTTATTGTTCACAACTCTTTTCCTTTCAACTTATCTTAATTTTATCGATTCCTACACTTGTATTTGACCTATCTAAAGATGTTTCCAGGGTTTTTTCGAAATAATCACATATCTTTCCCTCCGTGTACCTCAGAGTGGTGAATTTCTCACTCATGTAGCTTGGGTTTGAGACTTGGATTTCCTCCATGTATCTTGGAGTTGACTTGTAAATTATCCTTATTATTATTTTCCTCCGTGTACCTCGGGGTGGTTATTTCTCACTCATGTAGCTTGAGTTTGAGCATTGTTTTCCTTCATGTATCTTGGGAATGATTTGAGATGAAATATAATTATTATGCATTGTTTTTGGGTATCAAATATTATATGATTTCAGTATTTGTTTTGTGTGTTTAATGGGCATAGCTTGGTATGGATCCATAGTTTAGCTAGGAGTGAGAATAGTATTTTCTTTGTTTGGTTAAACCTGTTTTAGATTATTCTTCCGTCGTGTATTTCGATGAGGCCTTTTTGTATCTGGTCGTGCTGCAGCAATCCCACCTTTCGCAAGGCGGCCTTCAAGAATGCACTGGACCATTACGGCATTAGAGTCCTGGTTGAAGATGTAGAGGTAAGGGTGTCAACGGGCCGGGTTCGGGATAGGTTTCGGCAGTCCCAGAACTAAACCTTATTATGTGAGACGGTTATGGGTATTAGCAGTTTCGAGTCTAGGAATGTGATCAATTGTCCCCTAACCGAATCCGCATACACTCGGTTTTTTGCGGGGTACCGGTCAAATACCGAAATTCAAGCAAAAATATAGCAAGGAACTAGGAAGATGGGAAGAATAGTAGAAGAAACCTAGAAGAATGATAGCTAGAACTGTTATACAATTTTTCCAATGACTTCAATGTGGATTTGTTAGATTCTTGTGTCCTTTTTAATCTTCTAAGAAAAAGAAGTAAAGTGAAATTATAAAGCGAGGTTTGAATAATTTAATTAGATTATGAAAGTTGTTAAATACTTCTTTTTATTGTCTATTGAGAATCTAATTAGCAAATATTAATAAAATTTGATTACTAACTAGTTATATTTCAGGTGCCTAACAGGTACCCGACGACTAAACCCGCATAGACCCGATTATTAATTGTCCTACTTTTTGTAGGACCAGAACTAAACTCAATTACAAGCTGGGTTTATATACCTAGTCCCAAAACTTGTTAAATAGGGTCGGCCCTATCGGGTTTACCAGGTATTGGGTACGCATGACACCCCTATGTAGAGGTGTGTAAATATTTGGGGTTCGGGGTTAATGTACAAGGGGTCGTTGGTACACATTAGTGGCGATGGCATCGGAGGAGCAACTAGTGCAGTGGTAATGAGGATCGTCAACGTCAAAGGAGCTATGGCTGGGAAATCTGTTCCTGGGGATCTCATTCTGGCATGGAGAGAGGTTACAAAGCATAGCATCCGAGTCGAATACAAGCATGGGTTGACTTTTGTAAATTTGAAAAGTTTATATGCCATTTTTGATATACTAAACTTTTGTAAATTTGAAAAGTTTACATGCCATTTTTTATATATTAAAATGTTTAGAGATAAAAGTGAAATTGTAAAAGTTCATCTTGCCCCCATCTTTTAGCTTTCATTTCAAATCCCACCTATGGGGAAAAAATTCCAAATTATTAATGTTACATCCAAAATTCCAAACACTGGAAAAAAAAGGAAAATGGAATATTTTTTCCTAGAAAATTTTCATCCGAAAAATATTTTCTGTTGGAAAATATTTTCCATTGAAACAAACAATAGCCTTCATATTTTTATTATAATACAAAAATCAAATTATGTGAATTTCAAAATTTTAAAATTTCTTCTTTTTCTTTTTTGTTTGATTATTATAGGATTTTATTAGTAAATTTAAAAAACATTTAGGGATATATATATAGAAAGTATAGGTATTTTAGAAGAAAAAAACTTTAGTGATATATATAGATTTCCGATAATTAGAATTCCAATTTTTTTTGGTATTTTATTATTGGAAACTTAAAAAAGAAAAAAGAAATATCCGCATATTTTTCTGACATGGCAAGAAAAAATTCTTTTTATTATAATATAAAACTCCAAGCAACATGTCTTCTCTTCATTGATGGATATTGTATATTTTTGTCCTCATAAATATTGAAGTAGTAGTCTACTCGCTGGAAAGAAAAAAGAGAAAACTCACCACTTGTGGAAATAATAATAAAATAAAAAAGAATAAATAAATAAATTCCATTGATCTAGCACACATCATCATAAAAAGTATTATTAATATATTATGTGATTTTTTTCTTTGTTTGTTTTGTTTTTTACGAAGTATGGAGAAGAAGGCTCCTATTTGCACACCCAAATTATGTGGATTAGAATTTGCTTATAATAAGATTTATCACTTTATGGATAAATGTGGATATTTTAAGTATGACAAAATAAAAAAATAATAATAAAACTCTTTAGAGATATGTATGCATCTTTTTGATAAGTATTTGAGAAGAATTTTATACCCTAAGTTATGTAAATTTTCAACTATTAGATTCTTCTTCTTCTTTTTTTTTTTCTCTTACTTTAGGGATAAACAATAAATTCAAATTAATCTATACCTTACGTATAGGGTAATTTAAATTCTTTTTAAATCTATACTATTATTAAAAGCACGAACTGCCTTAAGTGTTTTCTTATTTTCACATACCTAAAATGTCCTTGTAACGATAATTATTTTACAATTCTGGTTTTTTTTTTTACCATTGATGTGAACCTATTAAAATTCTATTTCTTCTCTAATTAAATATAACCAAAAATAGATAAGTATTGTTTATATAAAATAACTAAATCCTATTTTTTCTCCAATTATACCATGAGTCCTATCAAATCAAACTTCTTTTCCTTGATACTTATCTATTAGATTTCGTATATTTACTAATAGTTCTAAAATATCTAATTTCAAGATTAACTTTTTTTTTTATAAAATTGCTTGAAAATGAAAGGGTTGAGTGTATGAAGGGAAAGGACTTTTTATTTACAAAAATTCTCATCTTAAAGATGCATAAAACTATTTTATTTTATATTATTTTTATTACTAATATATAAAGAAATACAAAAAAAGGGGGACAAGGATAAGCAACTTAGTCAATTAATTATATGTGGTAAACATAAAAAAAATACAAAAAAAAAAAAAGACAATGACTAATAAAACAAGCCAATTAATTGTAGGTGGAAATTTGAGAGTTTTTATATCTTAAATAAATATTTATTTTTACCAGGAGGATATTTATTAATATTAATCAATCAAGACGGAAAAAATAAGTGATAAATGGGAATTATTTAGATTATTAATTACTAATGTAGATTGATAATTTTTTTTATTTTATTCTTATAAGATATAATTATTCATTATCCTTTTTCAGAATTATAATTTTTATTTTATATTATTTTCATCAAAAAATCCTAAATGAAAAAAGAATAACCCCTTGTTCAGAATTCTATCTATATCTATTTGAATTATCAATTAAAGAAATTGTTTTCTCTTTTAAATCCCACTTATTTAAATAAATTTTACAATAATTTCAAATCCTTATCCAAACAAAACGAAATAGAGAACCTTAAAAATAATTAGAAATCTTATCTAACTAATAAGGGATGTTAATTAATAATGTAGGAGGATATATATTTTTTTATTTGTTCTTATCTTAAATTTTCTTTACTGATAAGAATCATTCATTACCCCTTTTATAAATCTATCTAATTTTATATTTTACAATATTTTTATTTAAAATCTGTATCCATTTTAGAGTCCCTTATGATTGGAGCAACTCTTTAAGAAAAAGTGAATTCATTATCTTTTTTGGAATTCTATTTAATTTTTATATTATTTCTCTTAAAAAAAATTTATCCTTAATTTTATATTTTCTGTTAAAAGAATAGGTGTTATTTTTTCTTATTTTATATTTTTCTATTCATAATAATAGTTTGTTGTACAATTGAAATTTTTTATTTTATGTCATTTTCACTATAAAATCATTATATTTAACTTTCTAATTAACGCATTAATGAATCAAAACAAAAAGTGAATCCTATTATTATTCAAAATCCTTATCAATGAGATTGAATTAAAAATAACATAAAAGTGTTCTTTTATATTTAGAGTCCCAAAATAAATTCTCAAGAAAATGGAAAAATAACGCATTATGCAAATTTGAAGATTCGAACATGAGGATGGATCCATGTTGCTACAATCTTGGCATATTAGAACATTAATTGGAAATTACAAAGAATGGATGGAATACACATCGATTTAATTTGCAGTTTCAAAACAAGAAAGCACTCAATACAGTAGAAGTAGCTGGAAATGAATGGATTAAGAATCGACCAAGAAGTGGCGTTATCTAATCATATTGCCAGAGAAGGCAAACAAATCGTAATCATTGCAATTAGTAAATGAAGAACATAGATTAGCCCATATAGTCAATGAAGAACATAGATTAGCCCATAATAATTAGCATGATCAAAGAAAACCACATGCATTATATAGGGACAGGGCAGATGTTAAGGCTCTTATAATCTCAAGGTGCACCGCAGGGGCAAAGTTGTACTGTAAACGCAAGAGGCATATGAACTTGGGTAGCATTTCCAAAAAGGAAGATTTGCATCTCTCTCCCTCTCTCTATCTCTCTCTCTCTCTTTGATCCAGAGAAAGTTATTGAATGAGGATAAAAGATAAGAAAGAAGAGAAAATTAAACAATCAAAGTTACAAACATGAATTTGAAACGGCATTATAGCAAAATCACATTGCAGTGGCAAAATCATGAGATATGGTAACAAAGCGATATAGCTTTCAAAATGATGAGATATAGTGAAAAAAATCTTATTGGCTGCGTTTTCTTAATATTTGTTTTAGAAGAATTGTAATGTGATAGGATTTTATTGGAGAAAGACTCTGCACGTGGAATTAAAGATTGTAGGGAAGTACATTTTAGATATGTATTTAAGATAGTATTTAGCAAGGTGCACGTGCAGTACTACATGTGTATAACAAGGGAAGGGAGGAGAGAGAACATGGAGGGAATAATTATAAAACTTATTATAGGTTTTGAAAAAATTTGAGGCAGTTTGACCATTTTACCCTTTTATTAATAAATCTTCTTAATAGTGTGCAAGGGTTGATTTGGAAAGCTGCGCACTTTGTTTGTCACGCTTCCCAAGGGGCATATTCCTATTAAATATAGTATAGATATAGATAGGGTTGCTAATCGGGCCGTACCGGCACGGCCCAGTTGCTTGCCCGAGCCAGCCCGGGCACGCAAGTGGGCTGGCACGACACGGCCCCAACCCGGGCACGCAAGTGGGCTGGCACAACACGGCCCACTCCTCTAGCCATGTCATGCCGGGCCCTTATTATTGGGCACGCGGCCCGTTAGGGCATGGCTTGCCAAGCACGTTGACCCTGCGGGCCATGGCCCATCTGGCACGCGGGCGGCATGGCCCACGTTAGGGGGTATGCTTGTAATTGACAGTAAATGACCATTTCCACCCTTCAAACTGCCAAATAACAATCATATTTAAGGGTAAAGGTGGTAAAAAGCCACTTTTGATTTTCTATAAATAGGCCTAACACTTCCCACTCCAAACCATACATCTTCCCATCTCTTCTTACTTTCTTAGGGTCCTATTTAGTGACTTGGCCAATGGCCGGCAGACTCGGCAGAATGCTCACATAGGGGCATCTCTAGGTTGACCATTGGCAAATCTCTAAATAGGACTCTAAGAAAGTTATGAATTTTTTTTTTATTTCCTTCATTTTCTTCTTAAAGAGTTAGAGTCATGTTTAATGACTTTGCTAATGGCTGACAGAGTCACAGTGCTTCTTGAGTCAACCGTTAGCAAATCATTAAACAAGCATCTTCACATCTACATAGGAGTTGCAAAAGTGTTACTTGCATTGATTACTGTTTGAACAGTCAAGCGGTAATAGATGCAAGTAACACTTTTGCAATTCTTCATTTCGATACGGTTTAAGAGGTAAGTAACTTGTACTTGTAATAATTAATTTATTTAAATTTTTTGAGCAAAATCTATCCCAGTATGTGTGTGAGACATTGAAAAATCAATCAATGATTTCCTCATCTACACACAGGATTAAAAGAAAGAAGGAGTTGCCACCATTCCTTTTAGGTGTGAATGGACACCAAAATAAATCAAATCAATAAAAAAGAGATAAATCAGAGTTAAAAGTAACTCTATTTTAAAATCAAATCCAGAGATGGGTACGGAGATTAGGTTATTAATAGAGGAAGGTGTTAGGCACCCCTATTCATCCACACTAGGTAGTTGCCAAGTGTTGTTCACGCTTTGAAAGAGGCTTGCTAACAAAAACCAAATCAAAAGTAAAGAAAAAGAGTAAAAAGATGTATAGCTTTTTCTATTTGAATGACCCAATTAATTCTGGACCCTTCATATGAATATGCCATCTCTAGGGTTTCATGATTGAGTAAAAATCAATATAAACATTAAAGAAAATAGACCTAAAGTAAAACTTGGAAAATTAGCTTTAGGTTAAATCATTGAAGTATTTTAAATCAACATAACTCAAGTTGAAATCTTTTGACAAAAACATTGAAGAATAAACTTTAACTATTTAGGGTACAGATTTGGTCCAGATCTCTCATTATTTGAGAGATAGAAATCAAATCTACCCATGTTGATAGAAAAACTTCAAAAAGGGAGAGTTTAAACCATAAGATCTTCTCTCAAAGATTAAAATTATTTTAAAATTATTCCATGAAACCCTAAAGGTTACTTTAAGGCTTCTAATCTCAGATCTACCATATTGATTATGGTAGATCCAAAATCATAGCCTATAATAACCAAAAGAAAGAAAGTTGTGAAGTGAGTGTTATTGTGTGAAAAATCAATACTTTATGAGAAAAAGAAGATCTAATGTTATGAACAGCATAGATCCATAGGATCCCTCCAGATTCATAATAAAATCATAATAACAACACAAACTGAATATTAAAAAGCACATCAGAGATCATAACACAATAAGGTTCTATCCTACAGATCCATTTCAGTTTTCTTTTCCTCTAGCTCTCTCTTCACGTTTTACGGCTAGAGATGATGCTTGAGGTACTCGGAGATAGGTTTGGGGTTACAACCACATGCATGCCTTATTCTACAGAAAGGGAGAAGATCAGACTAACCCTAGAATTTAAAAGAAAGAAAAGGGGAGAGAGGCTTACCTGAGTTTGAGAAAGCTGAGAGGCAGGGGTTCCCTTATTCTCTTGAAGCTCTTTAAGCTTCAATTCTCAGCCCTTTGCTTGAGGTGAGACCCTCTATTTATAGAAAAACTCAAGGGCATGGGAGGTCACAAGGGTATACCAAATTAGGATTCTAGAATCTTCCATCTCAGTTTTAAAACATGAGTTGGGAGTAAATCTGAAAGCCACGGAAGGTAAAAAGGGGAGGACGAATCTCCTAGAGAGAGGTAGGAGTGGTAAATATGGCTCAGAAATCAAGTATTTGTGAATTAACCAAATTACGTGTGACCGCATATATATTGCGGTTTTGCTTAAACCGCATATAATATGCGGTCACGTAAAAACCGCAAACAAAGTGCGGCCAACACAAATCCACATACTTAATGCGGGCAGCACAGGTTTGACCAATTTTTCAACTTTTTTGCATATTTCAAATCTCAATTAAATATTTTCCTTTATTTTCTCATCTTGTAGTGCAATTTGGGGTGTCTACAATGTGTAAGACAATTTTGTGAATAATAAATATATTTTTCAGAAATTTTTTTATAGTTTTTTACTATTTTTCCTATTTTTTCTTTGGTTTTTCTAGTAAAAAAACAAATACCCAGCCCTGCCATGCCAGGGGTTTTGGCTAATGGGCTGGCACGACCCGTCTGGCACGCGTTAAAACCGCTTCTTGTTGTGTTTCAAATTTTATTAGGAGTTGGGGTCCAAAAAATACTTTTATGTAACGCTTCACTGGAAGCAGCTGAAACGGCTTTGGCAATAGCAATTCTGCAGAATTTACGATTACATAGTCGTTCCCACGACAGTGGAATCGATCCTACAGTAGTGCAGCAAAGGAGAGAAGAAAACTGTTGCGAGAACAGAGAGATGATTGCTGTGTTTGCCCTCAAATTTATATTTTTCCTCATTCCCTTGGTTTCCGGAGATCAGCTCAGCGTCAAAGAATGTGAGAATTTAGGGTTTTCAGGTCTTGCTCTCTGCTCCGACTGCAAAACCTTTGCTGAGTATGTCAAAAACGAAGGTAGAGAATCCCTTGTTTTTCTATTCACCATTTTGATCTGTTTTCATATTTTTTATTTCGATTTTTGTTACCCTTTCGGTTTCTTCTCTTCATGTATGCGAAGAAAATTCGCCCTTCGTTTTCACTTTCCTTGTTTTCATCTGTCTTGTGGTGGTTCTTTGTTGAAATTGAATATGGGTTACAATTTTAGGTGTAGATCTGTTGGAATTTAGGCCTACAAGTATGAAAAATGTTTTGATTTATGGGTTTTGGGATCAATACTCCAACGATTTGTTTTGATTAGGAATGATGATATTGCGTATAGTTTGGCATATCGGTAACTAGGAATTATGTTATTTTTAAAACGTTTTCATTCGTTGGATATTGATGGTGCCTTAAAGTATCTGAATATCGTATGAGTTTGCTTTAAAAAAAAAATTTCTTTATTTTATCTATGATTTTGTATGTGTGCCCATAATTGTTCCTTTTTATCCATTTTCTAATCTCTAATGCAAAAATTATCTACGTTATCCACCCTAAAATTTAATATTAAAGAAAAGGGGGTGTCTTAAGGAAAGGAGTGCCCTGAAAGATTTATTCAGGTGGGATAATTGTGATACGATTGTCATGCAAGTAACAAAGTAGGAAGATAGAGAAATATTAAGGAATGTTTGGGATGGCTGAAATGGAAAATAACTGTTTTTAGGATTAAGAAGACGATGGTGAGGCAAGAGGATTGGGTTCTTCTTTTTAACATTTTTAGGATTAATAAGTTGTTAGAAAACTTCGAGCAGGCTTCTTCTGGCAGCGTCTATGACCCAGAAAGGTGAACTTTGAAAGACCATCTTTGCGCATAGCAAATTCCCATTATCAAAGGGTGGAGAGTTTTACCAACGGGTGGTAGTGGTGTTGGTGTTGAAGAAGATGATGGAATATGTTTTGATTTTATTAGTTCTTCTATGAGAAAATTGGCTTAGGAACATAAGAGCATGAGATGTTTCTCAAATTTTGTCAATAATCACAGTCTCCTAGACATGTGCTGTTGTTATGGATCCTTAACCCAATGGGATCTTTAGGAGAACCCGTAATTTAGCTAGTTGGATTTATTGTTGGTTTCCCTAGATGGGAACAACATTGTTAACTTTGCTAGGATGCCATTCGATGCCCCACCTTAGAGCATGTTGTTTTTATGTACATAAGTGATCTGGGGATGTCCTTGCACGTTTTAGTTTTGAAAATATACTGTTTGCAATCTAAAATTTTTATTAATACATGTAAGCAACATCTGTTGAAGTTTCCTTATGTATTTACATCACACTTTGTATGCATTTTTTTTCCTTATATCTTGGTATTGGTTGGGAATATAGTACCCAATGTATCTATATAGTCTTTTCTTTGAGCTTTTCCTTGCATATAAGTGAGCCATCCTTAATTCTTCAAAACCTTCCATGTGCTTCCAATGTTTTTGTGATTTTTAATGTAATTTCCAAGCATGTTGATATGCTTGCTAAAACAGCAAAAGCTTTCCATTTTTTTTTCTGAAAGAATAAAAGAACAGCAAAACCTTCCATGTGCTTCCAACAAGACTCGGGCTCGGCAGGACTCGGCCGAGTCTTGTTGAGAACAGATGTTCCGGAAGAACCTCTCGTATTGACCATCGGTATCAAGCCAATATAGAATCAACTCGGCCGATACTTCTTGGTGTTGACTGAGTTTTAAAACAATGCTTTGTACCATAATTCCTTACCAATAACAATGAGGTCCTTTTCTTTTTCCGTATTTCAAATGCTTTATTGGTTGACTGTTGCAGATCTTTTGGTTTTTGTCATTAGGTCATTTTAGTAGTTCTGTATTTGCCAGTGCAAGTAAAATGAAAGATAATAGCCTGAGGAATTTTATCTCAGTTAGTTGCTTGATTAGTGATGGTTGGGATCCTTTAACATCCTGTTGGTGTTTTACTATCTTCAAGAAGCTTAATATATTGTGTTGATTTTAAGATGTTTGATCATTTGAAATTTGATTGTTCAATTAAGATAAAAGCAAATGAACTTCCAATCTGGATCAGATGTGCTCGTTTTTGTGTGTGTGTGTGTGTCTTTTTAAAGGTGTTCTTAAAATCTTGAAATATATATTGCTTAAATGGATTTTTAGGTTTTTTATATATCCTAGGTTACGGGAAAAATGAAACTCTATATTTGTCTTCAGAAAGAAAATTGGGAAATCTGTTTATAGGGGAATATGGAAAAGTGATAGCATCTGATTATATGACAGTGAAAATAGTTATTAATGATGCTGAATTTGTTTTAAAATTTGGTTGCAGAGTTGGTAGCAGATTGTCAAAAATGTTGCACAGAGGATTCTGATGATTCCATGAGCAAGGTACATGTGTCATTGTGGATGAAATTTCATATCTTGATAACAAAGCTGGTTTTATATAAATAGAGAAGAAGAAAGTAAACCCTTGGGGTGGGTTTGTACTTCGTCATAGCGGACAGATTGAAGACCCATCAGGCTATGAAAAGAGCCTCCATCAAAATCCATTTGATGTTACAAAATAAAGCTCTTCGGTTTACACAGTGAGACCTAGTTCAGCAGATGATACCTGAGTTCCTCATTTATACCTTGCCAAATGAAGTCCTGTTGCAGTTTTTCCAGTTTGTTTGGTACTTTCAATGGAATATTCAATAGAAAAAGAAAATGGAAACTCTAGGGAGCACACTTGTGGTGAGAAATACCTTAGCCCCATTGGATAAGTAGCTACTCTTCCGCATAGTCAATTTCCTTTCAGATCTCCCCACAAGCATCTGAAAAGTTTCTGATTTAAAACTGGCAGCCAAAGGGGAGCCCAAATAGGTTATGGATTCCTGATTTGGAGCTCTTATTCTTGCTTGATTGAGGAAGATAAGTGTGGGACCTGGATTTGGGTTGGCCCATGAGTCGAATCAGGCTGATGGGCTCAGACCAGTCTCATCAGATGGGTGGACCATTTCCCATGTATTTATGGATTTAATTTATTTCTCTTTATTTTTGTCTCTGTAGCCTTATCATCTATTCAAGTTAAAAAGTTGGCACTATCTAAATTTTGGTTTAGGTTGACACCTATGATTGGTTTGACCCTTAGTTTGACTTCAATTGAATTGTTCTAAAGAAAGTTGGGTAAGGTTGGTTGCACACATGTTTTTTATTTCTGTGATTAAGAGAAAATTCTTGAAATAAAATTATTTATTTATGAGTAATTATATACTGGTTCCTAAAATTTCATAAATTGACATATAGTTGTTTACAAATTCTTAAAATTCCTAAAAATTTGCAAACTCCTAAAGATACAGATTCCCAAAATTAAGATCCTTAAATTTCTTAAGCTTCTCAGAATTCTCAGATATATTGAAAATTTACAATTTGAATGATTTCCAAAATTACGAAAAGTTTACAAGCTATTAAGACTCTTAAATGGTATATAATTCTTTGAATTTTTTTTCCTGTAGGTTTTCAAATCTGCTAAATTATTAAAGTCCCAAATCTGCATAATTTACAGATCACAATCAAATTGAAAGATCAAATATAAAATAAGTGTGGGATTTTGCGGGTTTGATTAGTTGGGTGCCAAACCAATGAAACATTGACCCAATCCCTTAAAGAAGTCGAAGAAAATTAAAATCCAAAACCAAACCTTCCTTTTCTTTTTTATTTTATTTTTATTTCTTCTTCTTCTTCTTCTTTTAAAGGAAGTTTTTTTTATGCGTGCAAACAAAAGAATAAGAAAACATGAGATAGAAAATTTTTTAGTACTGAATTGAAATGATCGCCACTTTCGTTTATATAACTAAAACTTTAACATAAATGAAACTTTGATTTTTTCTTTGAATCATTGTCCAAGTGTCATTATATTATGACACTAGCTTTCCAGATGAATCCAAAGCCTTAGCTTAAGCAGGAATCTAAGAATTTGAAAGAATGCTATCACCAGTACACATTAAGTAAACATATAAAAAATTATTAAAATCTTCCCATTGAAAAGCTACCATGCCACCACTATTATGCACTAGCACCTTCTTAAGTACAATGATCATCATGAGATTAATCATAAATTTAACACCTTTATGCATAGCAGATATATCAGAAGAGATCAATCATGTTCATGGAATCTTTGAGAATGCATCATGCTGCCGTTAACTAATAATAACAGTTTCATAGCTCTATAGGTATGAGTGCTGTAGATGGTTTTAGATGATGAATGGATGCGATTGAAACAGTAGCTCTAAGTGTTCTACCATGATATATGAATAACTTGAGCTGCCTTGGAATGAATTTTCAGCATTCTCAGAGAGCCTCTGTAGATGCTCACACAACATCTCTTACTCATAGATCTTTCTCAGCCTTTATTATTATTATTATTATTATTATTGTACATATATACCCTATTCTCTACTTCTGGAATAAGAATGAAATCAGTTGATCTTTTAGAATGAAATTTATATAGAAAATTTGATAGTTAGAAAAATAATAAAACAACATCCTAGGGAAGGTTTCAAACCAAATACATCATAACATACAACTTAAACATATGACTTGCTGCTGCATGGAGTTCCTTAAGGGATAAGTTTGAGCCAATATGTGAATTGTTGAAATACCTCATTTTTATGCAACATGAATGACAATGACAGGTTAGACATCTTCTGATTTCTGTCTTTACTAATTTCTTAAGAATATATTATAGTCACAAGTTTTTCAAAGGATAATCTGTTGCAGAAAGGACTCCAATATTGGATTCCTTCAAATTATAAGTCTTCTGTCTTATGCCAACCTACAATTGATTGACCTTAATTATTTCTTATTAATAAAATCAAAGGGACATCTGATTTGACTTGTATATGTAATTGCAGATTACATATTCTGGTGCAGTTCTAGAGGTATGTATGAGAAAACTGGTATTCTATCCTGAAGTTGTTAGCTTCATTGAGGAAGAGAAGGATAGGTTCCCTTCAGTCAGAGTTCAATATGTTTTCAACTCTCCACCAAAGCTTGTCATGTTGGATGAGGATGGTCAATACAAGGAAACCATAAGGTAAGTTATTTAAATGCTTTCATGTTTCAGTAAAATTTATGCCCCTAGGGGACCTGGGCCACTTTCATATATTATTCTTATTATTATTATTATTATTATTATTATTATTAATACACTTGGCAATCATATTTTTGGAAAATGTTCATGTCATATTTTTGCTTTCACCTCGCCTAGGTTGGGCCTTTAAAAATATGCTTCCAAGCAGAACCTTAGGCCTTGTTTTGTTGCCATCATAAATGTAGTCCAGTAATAGCACCTAGCTGCAACCCTTTAGGGCTTGTTTTGTTTTTTCATAAATATGGTCCAGCAATGGCATCTAGCTGTAAATGTAATCCAGTACTTGAGTGCTGTTGTAATTTGTATGCCTTATGCATGTTTGCTGTTTTGAGGATCACGAACATGTCTGCTACGGCAGTATACTATCTAGTGGGTGATCACAATTATCTGATCTCACCTCTTTCAACAGAATAATACTTTTTATATTGCATGTTGTTTTATGTATTCAGTCCTTTGTTTCTATTGTATCATATTACTTCATGCAGCATTCCAGCCTGTTAAAGCCACACCTGTCTCTCTCCCCCTTGATATATATATATATATATAGATGTAGCTTAGTTGATCTGTGTGTATTTATTTATGTACGTGTCTTTTTTATTCACTCTTTAATCTGTAACCATAATTTCATTTTCTTTCTTCTGCATACATAAGTATCCATATATTTTGTTTTGGCGCCTTTATTTTGACAGAATTAAGACATGGATTCTAAGTTTTTTTTTTGTAAGAATTCTTCCAAGTGATTCCTTTTTCTTCTGTATGATAACCATGTCCTCATTTTTGTTTTGATTACTTTATTTTGACAGGAAAACTGTGGAATTTAAATTTTGTCATTAAAAAAAAAAAATCGTTTAGTGACTCCTATTTATTTCCTCTGTATTCTAGTACATACTCATAAATGCATTTTTCCCTTCTTCAATGCCAATCATATCCCTATTTTGTATTTTGGCTCCTTTATTTTGACAAAAAAGACAAGGATTCTAAATGTTGTAATTATGGAAGTGATTCTGTTCTGTTACTTACACTAATCTGAAAAATGCTTGAACTGTTAAATGAAACTACAAAAAAGAAAAGAAAAAAGAAGTGTACTCTCTCTTGGCACTTGACTTGGTAGTGACGGTCACATATATTTTTTCTCCTTGAAAATTGTCCAAGAACCTATTTTTGATCTCCATCATGTTTGGATATCCCCAGCTTCACTGCCCATTGGCCAATTGCCTATGATGCACACCATTACTGCCACCATATTGGTCACCACCACCACCATCACCACTTGTTGGCCATACCACTTCAACCGGTTCTACCACCCTACAATCCACTATTACCATCATTATGGCGACATTTCCCTTCCCATAAAAACTTTTGCCACCCATTTCAATCACTGTCAGTATTGCTGCGAGTCCACCCCTATATCCTCTGTGTATTATATCCCACCGTCACGATTGTGCTATCCTCAAACACGACTGCATCCCTAACTTTTTGACCATACTAAGAACCACTGCCATTCCTGTTACCCCTTGCAAAAAAAAATATTATCTGTTGCCTCCACCTTGTGACAAACCTTGATCACCGTCCTACCAGTTTTACTGCCTCTAGTAGTTTTCATCAAATGTTTAATCCTCAGTAGAAGGGTTTTCAAAAGCACATCCTCGATAGGCCGTAAATTTAATGTTTAACCTTCAATTTTTTTTAGCATTTAAGGCTGTGTTTTGCCAAAAACTCGTTTAACACATTGACACGTGGTATGATGTAAATCTCACATGATAGTTTGTTTGGTGAACACCATTTTTCCACCTGTATGTCCCATTGGCCCCACCTTGTCTGGTGAAATTTAGCTATAGAAACATTATCACGTGGCAAAAAAGTTTATTCTATTTCTAATATATATATTATTTAGAACATTAGATATGTTAAAAATTCAATTTTGTTTTTAGACAAGACTAAATCTGATGGGCAATTATTGATGGAGTCTTGTTAGATTTATATATTGTTAGCATGGTTCATCTAGAGATTCTGGACTCCAGATTTTTTCCAACAATCTGAATTTTTAAAATTTTTTTTGCAGAATTGACAACTGGAAACGTGAACATATACTGCAATTTTTGAGAGAGAAAGTGAAGCCCAGATCATCAGCAATCTAGGATGTAAAGGATATCTTCTCCTTTATTCGCTGTTGCTGCTGCACTTTGCTTCTGCCAATCCTGTTACACTGGTTTTCATCTTACTGGATCTTCAGTTTGGAATCCAAGAAGAGGTAGAAACATAATTCTCTCTTGTTCTGGTGAAGATACAGATACTTCCATGAATATTTAAAAGAACTGTCATATTTTGAAATTTGTTCAAATGAAATGCAGATTTGATTTGACAATTCTCAAGCTATAGTAAATGTATTGGAACAGAGTCAAATATTCTGAATTCGGTAACCTAACATAGAAGCAGAAATGACTTTGAGGGAGGCTACCATGCAACTAATTTTGGTTTAGGTGACCTTTCTATGTTGCAAAAAGACAATACAACAGCAACTATTTCTTTTGTGGGGTCATGCACTTGAAACGTCCCACAATGACTTAATGAGCCAATTCCTGACTTGATTGAAAGGGTGGGCATTATTATATTATACAGAGTCCTGGGCTTTCTTCAGTAGCAGAAATATTTACATCTGAAGAATCTAAGTAATTTGCAAGCCCTTTTTCTACTGCTTTTGTTGCCCTAATGGTACATGTTACCGGGATCTCAACATTATAACTGAACTTAATCTCAGCACCCCTAATCCCTTTAGTTTGATTAACTAAAGCAACCGTTTCTCATAAATGAACTAGATTAGCAAAGAGATTAGGGATGGAAATGGGTCTGGTTAATGGGTAATACCCCTAGGCCTATCCCTAATGGTTAAGGTTTGGTATTGGATAAATCGGGTTAGGATTTAGCTCAACCCCGTCCCAACCTTAGTTCATTAAAGTATTTGTTTTAATATATATGATAAAAATATTTTATTTTGTTTTATTTTTATAATTTTAGGGTCAACCCAACTCGATACCCCTGCTACCAACTCGATAGGGGTGGATTAGGGTATGGTATGGGCTAAATCCTTATAAGGGCAGTATGGGTTTGCCAGTACCGCCCGCTGCCATCCCAAAAAGAGGAGAAAAATGAAAAAGGAAGCCTTCTCATAAAGCATAGCATGGCAGTGTACTTTGTTTACATTATCATAAAGCATGACAATACTTCTATACTTTTAACTGTTACAGGAGAATACCCTTTGGTATCCAGTCAGGTAATAAAAATGTATACATCGTATAACAATGACCTAGCACAACTAATCAGATTGATTTTAGGAGTGCGACTATAATCACAGTGCTTTCAATACAATGTGAGCCATTCTCATGCATGAGGGTCTCCAAATATGCTCATCATGCCTGTGCTTTTAGTTGTTGGGTAGTTTGTTGCCTGATTAATAGCGTTTGCATGATGTACACTTGTGGGATTACAGTTGCTGAGATCCTTCTTGATGCCTGTGGTTGACCATGTCATTAAAATCATAAGGAGCCTTGTTAGAGCTTGGGAGACCTTCCTTTGATGGGAGCCCAGATATCGGCACCATTGCTCTGGGCAATGCCGAGAGTGCATGACACTGGCATAAGGCATAAGCCTCTGCTTCTTAACCTGTAGAACTCTGATTCCTGAAACAAAATCATCAAGTTGCGGGGGTTCACTCCAATTAATGGCATATATGGTAATGTCCCTTATAATGACAAAGGCTTCATGGAGTTTTAGGATCACAATCATGATATGATTTACTGTATTAATAATTTATTATCATTTTAGAAGGCATTTCTTTTAACCCTTGAATTGGGTTTTTCTAGCTCTTCTGCACATGCTCACCTGGGGTTTCCCTGCTGGTTCACTTTGAAGGTATGGAGCGCTTAGCACCTGACACAACCCAAGTAGGAAAAAGAAACAGCCATTAGAAAATGACAGATCAGAAAACCTTCAAAGCTTAAAAATGTACCTGGATTGTTATAGCCTCCCACTTCAGTTTATGGTGGGAAATACTAGTGTGTGCAATATTTTAGCTTTATGTGTTTGCGTGCACATGTATGCACGTGTTTGGTTTTTGTTTTTGCAGCATTTATGTTTTAGAGGTTCAACATAGCCTTAAGATTGTTAGTACAATGTGGCGACTAGCCAGTCTGACATAACAACCGAAGGCATTAAATCTTGAGATATCAGACCAGAACCGAGGAATGGCTTATTAGGTAGATTACTGTACGGATTCCAACAAGTGGTCCTGCAACAACTGGTTCACTGAAGATCTTATATGTCCAAAATTGCCCCAGTCGAATTGATGACAACAATCATAACATTACCATTGTTTTTACCATGGATGACTTTCAAATTTACTACACATGTGAGATTTTTGCTTTTGTTTTCTTTTCCGATATATATGTGAAAATTTACTAGCTTATCTTGGAAGATAAAAAGATGGCAAGAGGGCCAAACCTTAACTTGATCATGAAGGAACTTTATGTATTCCATCGCCTCCTGAAGGACAGAAGCTGTATCTGTCTGCATTTAGTTTACTGGTTTAGATTCATAATATGGTAAATTCATCTAGCATTGAAGAGGAGACAATGTTTCTAGTTGCAATAGTCATCTGCTATCTTTTTGGGTTGAAATTGAGGATTTCAGTGGAACCCACAAATCTAGAGCATTTAATTATCATGGATCACAATTCAACCACTTCATTTTTAACTGCAAAATCATCCATACCTTTCCAAAAGGTGAGACAAGCTGTTGCAGAGCCGCGATTTGTTCTCCCACCTTCTCTTTCCTCTCCTGCAACCAGAAAATTCTTGTAAGAACTAGGACAGGAAATTAATGGGGTCACCATTGAAACATGGATGAGTCCAGTAACCAGCTTTAGCTGATCTCAAGATCAGCAATGAAATCATGCCAACGTAGAATCAAATTTCCTTTCCCAGAAGGAAAGTTAGGATTTAATGAAGCAGCCATGGGACAGTCATTCTCAAAATCGTAGCAACAGAATCAACTTTCCTAGAAGGAGAGTGGGATCACTGGTCCAGAAATTGGGAAGGATCCCTCTCACAATGATTTTAATTGCTCTTTTTAAGTTTTTTCAACAAACAGAAATTATTATAAACCTTGGCGGAAATAGAGAAATCAGTTTTGTGTCGCTTGGTTGCACCAGACATAAGATTAGCATGGTCAACAGATCCAGGTCTCCTTTTGTGTTCTGTCATCTTTCTCTTTCTCTATGCTTTCTTCAAACTGAAAACAAAGCCAAAATGAATAAAAGCACGTGATATAAAAACAGGACAAAATTGCATAGGAAAAAAATGCCCAGGTCAAGAAGAATAGTAATAGGGTGATTATAATTATAACTTATTTGATATAAAGCAAACACCATTGCGCTAACTCATCAATATTTTGGTGTTCAAATTTCATTGTTAATTATATTAAGATGGAATCCATTATAATGGTAGAAACCACCACTACGATATGAAATAATTGTTTCCATATATCCAGTTCTCATTAAATATTCATACCAAATGATACTGGCATGCAGGGTTTAATAAGTGATCTTCAATGTGTATTTCCTTAAGTCTACAAATTTGGTATCCCAAATGTGTTTTGACCATTTAAACTGGTATTGAGCTTGCTATAACTTCCTTATATGCTTTTTATTTATTTATTTATTTATTTTGGTAGGTAACATAGGCATCTAGGTATGTGTGCGTATACTCACACAGGCACATCTTAGGATTCTCAATTAACAATTTTTTACTGCTTTGAGACACTGTTAAAATATCATAATGTGCTTATTTTATGCATGGATAATAACAAAACCTACCACTTGACAGGTCCTATCTAGGAAATCTATCAAAGGAAGAGAGGAGATAATTTAAAAAAGAAACATTAATATAAAATGATCTTAATCGTTTTGGAAAATAAACATGGTAAACTCTTTTTTTTTCTTCTTTCGGTGCGCGTGGGGGTCAAACAAAGGCAAGCATATCATACCATCAATTATCAATTACCGGTTCAAATGTTTACCAATACAATGCCTATTATTTCAAATACTTATGTCAACACCTAAGCAATGAAATACAAAAAACTAAGGCAATAAACTAAAGCATGCATTGATTTGGTCAGGGGTAACTTTTAACAGACAAATTCTGACATGCAACCAAAATTTAGATTCCTAAAATAATGCATATAATATAAACTGTACAGGTTACAACCAGACAAAGATTCATTAACTAATGAAATACTAAGTCCCATAGTAAGTACAAAACAATAAGCATGACCGAGGAGCATTTATCCTGTGTATCACTGACACACCAAAACATAATGCATCATTAGCTCTATAACGAATCTCTACAATCGAATCTGGTGATTCCCAATAAACCGACTAAATGATTTCATCTACCTGCTCAGAGGATAGTTTTAATGGCTGCAATTAGCGTCTTGGACAGTCTAAAGGTGGAAATCAATTGATGTCCATGAAGCTGAAAAGCTGTGTTTCTTATTATTATCTTCTTCAAAGAAGGTTTCAAAAATTCAGTAGTCAAACAATTGTGGTCATGTCCCTAGTCAAAAGTTACAGCTGCACAAGTTTTTTGGTGCGTACTGGATGTTCTTATCGTCCCGAAATTTTCTATACGTGTGTCTGTTAGTGAGAAAGGATCCTAGAAGTCTGAATTGGTTTGGGTGGTCCCAGATTCTCAATTTCTACATTTACATGCATCTTACATGTACCCATTTGCGTGCTTCTTCTTATCTGCTCCTAAAATATAAGCATAATAGGTACTGAAACAGAACAGAAAATTCAACTCCTACTTAGAGCAGAAGCAATGTCATCATTGTCATGGTTATCTTGAATTCCAGATCTTTGATTATTCAATTAAAAGGTACTAAAGCAACTTGGATTAGAAAAAAAAAATAAGCCAAATGTATAAATCAACGAACACATCAATTAGAAACCCTAATCAATAATTCCGACATCCACATTGTGAAGTATAAGGTTCTTGTGTATAAATTTTGGTCAATCAGATATAATCATAAAGTTCATCATGGTAACTCTATTCTGAATATGAATCAGAAATTGTTGGAAAAATATTTAAAGCACTAAAAATAAGCAGAAACAATTGTCACTATGAACAAATTATTCAAAACAATTGTAAAAGAAACAAAAATACTAATACTGTTGAGAACTCACAGTAAAACCCTAGAAGCATGCTGTAGATTTTGATCGGTAGCTCAAGAAGGTCTCCGGAAATCCACTGCTTACTCCCAAAAGTTTCAGAAAACTGAGGTTATCCAGGAGGAGATATTGAAACTTACATCCAAACTAAATCAGCTGAAAACTAAGGGGCAGAGTCTTCAGATATTCGCCATTAAATCGATCCGATATCGTAGGAATAAGCTTAAAACTTTCAATTTTGCATTGTAAAACCGGATATCAGAAACATTAAATGCCACAACGCAAACAAGAATCTTCAGACGAGCAACCAAACCAAATAATCAGAATTACCACCTGAAACTCATATCAGGAATTGCGAGCTCTGCATTACAAGCTCGGAATTTCAGACTCTATGACCTATTAACCGAAGAAATATGACCGGGAACTTCAGGATTTTTGAAATGAAACTAATGGAAAATCGAAATTAAATCATGGAAATAACCTGAATTCAAAAGTTGAATGGAATTGATTGGCAGAAGTTTCAACTGGAAATTCAATTTGAGTAACTTTTGAGTCGTAATGCGTGAAATTAACTGAAACGCAGTTGGAGAGTTCAGTGATTGCCGGAGAGACGAAAGGATTCGAACGGAAAATTCTGAAACTCCGGCGAGAGAGAGTAGGAGAGAGTGGGAGGGGAAAGAAAAGTAAAGGTTTTTGAAAAGTTAAATTGAAAGTAACTAAACCCTAAAAATTCAAAATGACAGCTCATATCCAACTAAGTTAGTATTATAAGATGAAACCATGTCATCAAGTCGCTATCATCATCAACATCATCCCATGTATTGAGAGAGGGTTGGGTTAACCAGAAGCTGAGCTCATCTATTTAACCATGGTTGGAAAGCATGACAAAAGTAGATGGCTGGTTCAAGCTCAACTAAATCATGGATTGGCTTGTGGCTTTGTTTTTTAGTAATTTACAAAGTAAACCAAAATCGAAGAGCATTTTGCACTAATGTCCACTTACAATTTTTACTGTTACATTTTACAAATCTTTTCAATCATTTCGATACAATAAAAAATAAAATAAGAGTTAGATAATTAAACGACAATCAATATATATATATATATATATATATATAATAATAATAATAATAATATAGGTGTAAGATTTGTGTTGCCAACCCCACTGTCAACACCTCATTTTTACATCCCTTAAAGAAGCCAGAAACTGAAACCTTAAAATTGGTCTGAACCTTGAAGAACAGAAAATGATTTTCTGCCCAAGCTCTAATTCATGATCATACCTTATGCCATTGAATAGGAAATCCCGATACGGTTTTAACACAACTGAGTTTGCACAAATCAGAGTCTGGATGAAGAAGATATAGTCAAAATACTCTTTAAGGGCAAAATAGTAATTAAATGTAGAAAGACTGGCCACGTGGTAAATGTGCAAGCCACATTTGCCAAGTGGAAAAATAAAGCACAAAAGGACAAGACAGGGATAAGACAAGAAAGAAAGAGAAAGTATCTTGATTAAAATAACAAATTTAATTAAGATATTTGAATTAAATGAATTAAATAAAAAGAAAATCATAAAATATTCAAAAATGCAATGAGTGCTTGGACTAAGTTACTAAAACAATCCCACTCACTAGGAGAGAGAAAATTTTGAATTTGAAAAGTTTCAAGGCTTAACCTATATAACATTTCAATCACAAGGGAAAAAAATGCATAGCCGATATCTTCCATCAGCTTAGGCCTCGTTTGGCTTTCATTTTGGATTAGGAACTCATTCCGAGAATGAGTTCTTAAAACTCATTTTGCGAATCAATTTTGAAGTTTTTCTAAGTGCGTTTGGTTAGTACGTAGTAGAATGAATTTTCACCTAGAAAACTGTTTGGTTAACAAGTAATAAAATGAGTTCCATGAAATTTGTTTTTCCCTTTTTTTTTTCTTTTTCCATGAATAATTATAAGAAATTGGTTGATCCTTGAAAGATAAAACTTGAAACACCTAAGAAATGAAAAACAAAAACAAAATAAAGGATGGGTTTGCTGATTATGTCTATTACATGGTCCAGGTTTTGTGTTGGAGGAATCTAGTTAGCCAGTTATTATTTTTGATCTTCAATATATGGTCAGAACCTTGTATATTACAGAAACCATTGGCTTCAGATGATAGGTTGTACCATTAAAAGTGTACTTTTGCTATTGCATATTTATATACATCAATAGTGACTCTCTTTACATCAATAGTGACTGTGTTAGATTTCCAGATTTTCATCTGGAAATCTGTGTTGCAGCAATAAATTGGTAACATTGCTGTCAAGGGCATAGAATCCATTCAAGTTGCTTTCATTTGGGATAAATTTCGGTAAGGTATAAAGAGAGAGAGAGTTCATCATCATTGTTTTCTGCTGTCATTAAAGTGTGACAGATTTTCTTTCAATGATTAAACCCCTCAAGTTTACATTGCAAACTTGACAAAATTAGTTCGAAATTTGATCTTGTAAATTTAAAAATTGGTCTCAACTACATACTAGCTCTGATTATTGTAGTCCATGTTAACTGTGAATTGTTATATTGATTTCACATAAAGGGCACAAATCAGTTATTGCACTTCAAGCACCCATAAACAAGGACAAATGGAGCCCAAAGAAACATCACAAATGCCCAAAGAAAAATCAGTTATTCAAAATCTTCTTTTCTTTACGCCATCATAACTGACTGCCAGTGTTGATTGAAACATCACAAATGGAGCCCAAAGAAACATCTCAACCCAACCTGGGCATTCCAAAAATTTATCAAGGAGTTCTATCTTTCATCATAAATCCTGTTCTTCTGCATCCATCTTCCCCCCTCCATAGTATAATCTGGAAATCTTTGAACAATATGGGAACACAAGGCACAAGATCCTGCATTATAAAAGGAGAAACAAAATCATCAAATTATTATTACTATTATTACAACAACCTGCAAATAGGGAAACTGCAATTGGGTTCCCAAATCTTCATACCCTTAACTTCACTCCTATCTTCTTGCAGTCACTTGTATCTACATGGGTGCAATCTAGTCTGATGACGTCGTCAGTCTTGAAGGCCTCTCTTACTCTGTCCACTACATTGACATACACCCCATTCCTGGCTGCACATGAAACAATTCCCCCATTCATGTCAATCAATATAATGCTTTCATGCAATACTCCCACTTAACTACTGCTTAATGGTCATGAAAAAGTGTATCAAAAACTTAAGTTACATACTGAGTTTCATCAGTGGGGAAGTGTTTAATCCTTTGTCTCTCATTGCTTTAGTTTCTTCAAATGTAAGACCATCTACAATGCTCTTCACAAGCTTTGGGTAGATTGGAGCATAAGGCTTCCACAACATTAGAGGAATTGCTGGTCTGTTCTTGGGGTCATAGTTTCGACCTCAATACAATAGAAGGATATTTATGTGCCGATAAATAATCTTACCACCAGTTTTTTCCTGTGAAATATCAATCAACTCTGGAAATCCAAATGAGAAAACAAATTTTAAAAACTTATTAACAGAATTTGTTGGCTTAAAACCTCAAGGTGGAAGCAAACATTGTCCATGTCCAGCGTTGGCACTCCCAAGCACTTAATCCTTACAGCTTCAGCCCTTTTCCAATGGTTGTAGATGTCATCCAACATGTTGTGTGTCACCCCTCCCTTTCCTGACACCAAATTACAAAACGCTCACTCAGTTTCAGATGCAAAAAAGATGAAGTTATCACACTATAATTCAAGTTGTTGCTAAGATGACAAGAACAAAATCTATTCAATACAACTTGATTCAATTATAAGTATCACCTAGTGTGGATGCATACAGTAACCAGGAAATCTGGTTAGCTTGCAATGCCTTGACAAGTTCATACTCCATGGATATTGCAATTCACTATTTTCAGAGATGGAACTGAATTGATTCAGCAACGAGAAGGTACTGATCATAGTGATAACAGTTCAAAACAGTGTCGATTGTGGATTTCAGCGCCTGAGCCCAATAGAAGTCATCAAAAGATCAAATTTGATGCTAGTGTCAGCAATGTTTGAACTAATCTACAGGATGTTTAGTCATAGTTCTCTACCTGGACAAAAAGAATCCTCTTTATTTATGCTCAATCATAAGTGGTGAAATTTCTAGGTTTAGAAAATTTTAACAGGGATACTACCACAAAGGCTTTTACTGGGAACTTTGATATGAAAGCCATAGTCAGCTGCTACATCTGTTGAATATGTGTAATGGTTTCATTGGATGATTGTTTTGGAGTATGGAGATTATCAACCAAATTTTATCATATAAGGTGCAAGGAAGCTATTCTCCTTAAAATCACTTCTCTGTCCCTTTTGGACCGAGGAAATGTTAATTATTTTTCATGTAGAAAAGAAAAGATAAAAATCACTGCCATACAGGGTGAATTACTTGATTCTTCCACCATGGATGTTCACTTGGGGTTATATGGGGGCAAGTTATTAACTACATGTATGTGCTTGTGTGTAAGCCGTTATGCACAGATTGGTTAGAAAAGATAGCTAAATAAAAGGCTGCTAGCCATGGCTGTTCTCTGGTAAAGAAAAATATTGCAGACAATGAAAGACGAGGAATCCTCAGAAATGACAGAACTTAACTATGAAACTCCACCAAGGAAGAAAGACCAATGGAAATGAGTCAGGACACGTTTTTTGTTTTTTTGTTTTTACCTAAAAAACTTGATTTGGAATTTCAGGTCTCTCCTACCAAATTCTTGATTTTGATTTTCTTTCTCATAGAAATTGTCAGTCCAGTTCAACAATCCATGAACCATTCGGTGTGTTTCACAAAGTATCACAGTAACAATGAAAATTAAACTCTCCAACCCAAAAACCCTTTCAGACGAATGAGTACAACAAAAAGGCTATGATTTAACTAAAGGAAAACCATTAGGGGTCTATGGGACTTACCTGTGAATTGGATTTGATGAAGTTACGACAGAAGGAGGATCTCTAGTAGTTGACCGCAGAGAAGAGGAAGACTTCAACTTCCACGAAATGTATTCTTCAGAGGGTGTCGTCGACAGAAGAAAAACAATGCGACAGGGAGATGGATGGGTGAAAGGGGGTTGATGCAAGTGAGGATTTGCGATAGAGAGAGAGAGGTGCGATAGGGGGTTTGCGACGGTATGAGTTGCGACAGGGAGATGGATGGGTGAAAGGGGGTTGACGCAAGTGAGGACTTGCGACAGAGAGAGAGAGAGAGAGATGGGGGGAGAGATGGAGAGGCATGTGTCTATGGAGGGTTTCGGAAATATCCAATGGGTCACGAAGAAGAAGAGGAACCCTCGTTTTCCCCTTCAATAACCAGAGTAGCAGCAATGAAGAAGAAGAGGAATAGTTTCCTCTTCTTCATCGATTGGAAAGCCTTTTATTGAAGGAGAGAAGGCTCAATAATCATATTTACATTTTATGCCATTGCTTAAAGTTACCAATAATTACAAGTTTGCCACCGCATAAAACTCAGAACCCATTCTCAAATCCAAAAACGGGGTTGAAGCCGTTTCTGAAAATCAAGGGTTTTCTCATTTTCATTCTTATAGAATGAGTTCTTGCATGCCTTACCAAACACTCATTTTGGTATCAGAATTCATTCCAAGGCTTGGAATGAGTTCCAAGGCTTGGAATGAATTCCTAAAATGAAAGCCAAACGAGGCCTTACAAGGTGTTGAAAAGTCTCATTAATGACCGAAATACATGTTCAGTTATAAAGGGAAAATGGTTTGGCCAATGAACCAAACCAATTTATGGCTCGTTGGTCTAATGGAGGCACCGATCCACTCATTGCATGTCTAAAGCATTTTAGAAACTATCGGATGCAAATCAGTCAAACAAATAAACAAATGTGAAATCCCAAATTTCTAGAAAATAAATAAAAAGAATTAAATAAGAATAGTTGGAGAATTAATGATTTATTTGAGAATAAAATTGGGCGATTAATAATAGTCTAAAGTTTGGGGAACTTTTCATCAATCAGGATGCATAATTGATTAAATTAATGAGGAGATTAAATCTGGAAATTTTGGAAAAGATTAGATGGTTAAATATGAAATTATAAGGAACAAAAGGTATTTTGGTCTTTTCCTAAATTAGCCAAATTATTATATAGAGACAAAATGATTATTGAACTTGAGCAATTAAATTAGATCTAAGTTAGATTTAAATTGATCATAAATAGTGAGATTTATAGTCTGATAAGTGAGAAAAGGGCATGTTGGTAATTATAGTTAATTAGGAGCCATAAGTTGATGAATAAATAGAGTTTTGGAGAGTTTTAGTAATATTTAAAAATAGGAAAATTAAATAGCACGAAAATTAGAAAAATAGAAGTTTCTTTTATATGGGATTCATGAAGAAGGAATTTAGAAAGAGAGTTGGGGCAAAATAGGAAAGTTGGGATAGTAGAAAGGTTTCTAGATACAATTAGAACTCCTAGTTGGGCGTGTATAAAAGGAAGAGGATAGAGAGAATTAGGGTTTTCTTATTATTCTTGGTGGATCCATATGGCTAGAGATAGAAAAGAAGAAGAAGAAGGAACGGATTTTGTGTGGATTCAAGACAAGGAGACTTTGCTGTTTTGTTTGGGTTTACGAGAGGAGAATATCTGGATTCGTTTGGTGAAGATTAAACTGGAGGAATGAGGCAAGTAGTTCCTTCAACTTGCATTAAAATCATGTTTTCAGTTTTATCAGGATCCATGTTTAAACACATGATTTATTAGAGTTTTGATGATCAAATCTTTGTATGTTGTGTTCTATCTATTTTGGATTAGTTGGGCATGTTTTAAAAGTGATATTGGATGATTTAGAATAGATTTGATGTGTTGGAAAGATTTGTGGTTTTAATATTGATTTTCGGAAAATCTGGAAAAATCAACGAAATTGTGAGTTTTTATGGTCGCTTGAGTTATGGCTCGAGTGCCAACTTAGGCGCCCTTTGAAAAGTGATTTGGGCAATAAGAACGTCCAATTCGCAGTTCGAACGCCCAAGCAGGGTACCTATGCTATTTTTAAATTTCAGAACCCGAGAGCTGATTTTTAGTATAGAACTAGCACCCAAGTTACCGCCCAAACGTCATAGCGAGCATCCAAAGCCTGAGACCCAGAACTTTCACTGCCCGATAGGACGCCTAAGCTCTATATTGAACGATTATATAGGATTTCCAATTAAACTGAATGCCCGAGACACCGCTCAAGCGCTACATCGAGCACTCACTGTCAGATTTTCATAATTGTGGATTTTGACCTAGTTTTCAATTTTAAGCTTGTTTTTTGAGGAATTCCAATTTATGTACCAACTAGATTAGGATATTTAGAGAGTGTTCACACTGACCAAAGAATTATTTGGATTTTCATAAGGATTTTGGGTACGTTCTACTAAAGTGACTCAAGTTTTGGGGATTTTGGGAAATATTTGGATTTCTATTAATCTAGGTTATATTCAATGATTCCAACACTTGTATTGGGACGAAATGGACATGTTTTGAGTTCTAGAAAGGTATAAATAGAAATTGAACTAGATTTGAGTATTTTGATTATATTATAGTTTATGCCTTAAAAAAGGGAATGTATGGTTATTTGATTTGATGTGTATGTGTCTCCTCGTATGGTGGTACGGTTCTGATATTTATATATTTCCATGTATGTGGGTTTGTTCTATCACGTATGTGACATGGCGTATGCCTTATGCTTTCGCGTATGCGGTTATTTCATGGTGTATGCCTTATATCCTCGGTTTGTGTACTTGGTAGGATCACTTTTTAGCTCGTGTACTTAGCGAGACTTACTCAATCCGTGTACTCAATAGGAAGAATGTGTTTGAAAAATATGGTTCTGACTCTAAATACAACTAGAGGGGGGTGAATAGGTGTAAATGACTGTAGAATAAACTTTCTATTAATTAAAGACAAGTACTCAATTAATAGGCATGCATAAGACTTAGAAACTCAGCAATAATTACATTATCTGATGTCACACAAAATTGCAAGAGAATAAATAATAAGTAAATCAACACAAGCAATTTTAATGACGAAGGGAAAACTCTAAGAGAACTCTCAAAGAGAAAAACCCTTTGGGCTATCAGGAGCCCCCTCAAAAAATTTCACTACAAAAAGAAGACTTACAAACAGTGATTCAAATGATCCAACACACACTTTGACTCACAGTGTAAGTATCTGAAGAACTCTTTAGATTTGCAACCTTGCAATGATCCAGAACTTTGAATATCTTCTTTGTGAAGCGCCAAACGAACTCGCTCAGCAATTGTAGGAACTCCCACAAGCAAACCCTCCAACTCGGAACTCCAAAGTAAGAGAAGAAAGAAGGAAAGAAGGTTTGATGGCTCAAAGATAGAAAAGAAGGAGAGAAGTTTCTTTTCTTCACACAAGACGATTTAGGGTTCCAAAAACGACTCTAGATCTATTTTGGAACGTCTTAAGAATACTTATATAGGTTAGGAAGAAGTCTAGAGAGAATTGGTTTTGAATTAGAAAAGATAGGAATTTTATAAGTGAATTTACAACTCGAACGTTCGAACAGTCATCGAACATGGCTCTCACATTTGATACGTAAAAACAACTTATAAGGTCTCGTTCGAACGCGGCTCTGACTCTAGGTTAAATATACACAAACATTCAAACGTCGGTTCTAACAGTATCGAACGCCACTCTTGGGTTTCTCTGCAACTATATTTTGCAATGAACGTTCGAACGGCCAGTCTCACGCTCTTGAACGCTACTCTCGGGTTTCTCTGCAACTGTATTTTGCAATTAACATTCGAATGGTGCTTCAAACTCTATCTAACGACAACTATAAAATCTTCAATTTGACTTCAATATTGATGCCATTTGAACCGTGACTTCTATAACTTATTCTAACAAACTTAAACACCTTAAACACATACTTTTTTACATGGAATCAAGCCAATCTAAAATATTAATTCTAACAGTGTTGATAATAAGGTTATATATATCCTAAATCTGTGTACTCGGCTGGACTTCCTCAATCCGTATACTCGGTGGGAAGAGTATGATGGTAATATGGTTGCATTATTCCTAGTCTGTGTACTCTATGGGACTCAATCGGTGTACTCGGCAGGACTTCCTCAATTTGTGTACTTGGTAGGAAGATAGTGCTTGGCATTAAGGATTACATTTACCTAGTCCGTGTACTCGGCGGGACTTCTTCAATCCTTGTACTCGATGGGAAGGTTGTATTGGTAATTTGTTTGTTCTTTCTTAGCACGTGTACTCAGCAAGAAGGTTGTTGGTTTACTTCATTTCATTGCTTAGTGCATGACTTATACAGAATAGGGATTCTTGTGTTGTGTTAGACAATGATGTCTTCCTGTTTAATGATGTGTTTGATATTGTTAATATAAATGATTTGGTTTACTTGTTGCATATTTAAAACTGCATAAGATTTATTTTCTGCATGACTACCTGCTGAGACTTTTATATCTCACATTGTTTTATCGGTTTTGTTTTCAGATACTCCAGGTGAGGACAATATCGTGGGACTTGATTCTCAAGGGATTATTCTGATTTCAGACCTTTACTTTACTGGTTTAAGAGTTGTTACTTTTATTTGATATAGGATTTTTGGATTATTATTATGGGTTGTAATAGAATTACTTTGGTTGACCTTGACCAGACTTGAACTTATTGATGGTTTTATGTTGGATATTGGTTATTTTATACCATGCTTGATTTGAGGATTTTTATTAAAGAAGTCGCACTCTGATTAAAGAAAAAGAAATTAATTACCATTAATGACTTATTTAGTTTATTTTTACACTGTATAACCTATGTACTATTTCGGTTACTCATAAAAATTGGGCTAATCGATCTAACTCATCAGTTCAACCCAGAAATGATACCTTGAGTGTTTGAGGCATTAACATCAATCTGAAATCAATCCAAGGCAATCCATAAGAAAAATCAATCCAAGGCTATCCATAAGAGTCTGTGGCCCATAGAATAGGACGTGGGCCCTCATAAGCCCAAATTGACATCCAGTGGGCCTTCCAACGGGGCCCACCCAATCCGACTCACCTAATCAAACCAATTAAGTAAGAATCAACCTAATTAAAAGGGCCACACCCATAGAGGCCCAAATAAAGGACCAAATTGAAGTATGTGAAAATAGGTTAGATGGTTTGGCCGTGACTCGAGGTGAAAGCTGATCAGGCCACAAGCCATTCTCTTTTCCTAAAGAGAGAAACGGTTCACCCAGGCATCCTAGAGGATAAGGGGTCCCCCAATCCTCCCAAAGACGGGCTTTCAAACCCAAGCCCTAGACAACACTTGGGAATCAAACATAAGGCAAGATAATAAATCACGGGACACCATTGTGGGGCCCACCAAGTGGCCCACAAAATCATCAGGGACTCCTAAAGCAGAATTAAGGCAACATGCCACTTGATTAAAATCAACCAAACTTAACCAAATTTCCTAAAGGGTTCAGAAACCCAAACAAGATACATGGGCTACAACTAGCACACCTTGGACTCCCATGGGCTTCCAAAGGGGCCCACCTCATCAGACAGAGATCACCAAATAAACAAGGACATAATTGGGCCTAAGTGACCAAACCAAACTTGAGATCCCCACACACACCTAAGCTGTATACATGCTAGCACAGGATGGGTGAGAATGAGTTGACTTGATACAATCCAACCGGGGTAACCCATAGGACCCGTCAGGGCAGACCGGAGTATCTACGGAGTTCCCTGGACCATAACTAGGCCCTAATCAAAACTCTAAACGCAGACCAAGCCCTAGATAGACTACCTAGAACTAGGTATCTACCTGCACCCAAATCAGGTAGTGACAACTCCGAAAAACCTGAAAATGAGATAGCGCATCGCGTGCCCCCCAACGGAGGTGTTCACACCCACTTTGGTGGAAACTGGCTTATGATGATGATGATGAGGTGTAGGGTGTAAGACCCTCGTATCTGCTGGAACATTTTGCTGGAATATCGGCTGGAGCGTCGTCCGATTTTCACCATGCGCCCACAACCTTCTTCACGTTCTAATAGAGACGCTTCTCTTCGTCGTCTCACATCCGAGTCAAAATGGAAAGAAAAAGAGAACAAATATTTCACTCCCTGCTCTCACTAGGAAACCAAAAATGAAAACAAATAAAAAATAATCAAAAGTTGTAAGAGAGAACGAAAGGGAGCATCAAAGTTGTCTGCCGGTGTTGCTCACACCATTCATTTTTAGAACAAATGAAAGAGAGAGAGAGAGAGAGAGAGAGAGAGAGAGAGAGAACTAGAACACCCATTATTTCTTTCTCTCTGCAAGTTGGAGCCTCTTGCAGGTTAGAGTATTTATTTCAGGATTTCTCTTCTTCTTCATTTGGGGATTCCTTTTATGCTTTTAGAAATCAAGTGAATTTTCTTCACCTTCCAAAAATCAACCGGACAGAGTAGTTGTAGTGCCCCGGATCCGAGTTGTTCATTAAAGATATAACTCGTCTCACAGTAGCACTATGCATGAGCCCATAACAAGCCAAAGCCATATAATAATTCAACATTATATCAATATCATAGTCCAGAAACAAAAGGGAAATAAAACCAACTAAACTGAATCTTTATTACTTCATCAAATTCGAAAGAAGTCTTGGCTTAGAATAATAAAACTCCTACTATAAAATTCTGAATACGAAAGTCTACTACATCACTCACTCTCATCTCTCCAAATCATAAAATGAAATTTCTAAGTACTGAAAAATAAACTCCCTAAGTCATAAATTAAGAAATCCTACATAAGACAATAATAATCGTCTTCTACGTAGTTGTCAGACAGATACTCCTCACTAGTACCCCGTGGCTCTACCCCTGCAAAGCCGTCCTCCCCCAAATAGAAGTTTGAAAACAAATCAAAACAAAGCAAGAATGAGATATAAATCCCATCAAGTAATACATGCATGAATAAAGCAATTTAGCATATAATTTTTCAAGATAGCATGTGTTTCAAATACATAACATTGACAAATAATTCAGTTGCAATTCATTTGTAAAATCACCATCAAATCCAGTTACAATCAACAAACCAAATCCTTGCGACGATGTGACATCACATGACTTATGAAGACAATACATCTTTGAAAAGCTAAATGCCTGAGTCAAAGGGTTGCCACCTCATGGCTTAGGTGCAAGCTGAGATACACAGACATCGACTAATTGCGGATCACCCAACCGAGATACACGGAAGGCTGGCACGTACAGTCCAATCAACTGCAACAACGGGGAATACCAAAGCAAGATACATGATGGTAACCCAAACAACCATATCGAGATACACGACCGGTGGGATTGCTGCAGCACGACCAGATACAGGAAGGCCTCATCGAGATACACGATGGAAGTATAATATGAAACAGGTTTAACCAAACAAAGAAAATACTATTTTTACTCCTAGCTAGACTATGAATCCATACCAAGCTATACCCACGAGGCACACAAAACAAAACTCAGAAATCATATAATCTTTGATACCCAAAACCAATTCACAACGTTCACAATTCATCTCAAATCATCCCCAAAATACATGGAGGAAAATAAAGCTCAAACTCAAGCTACATGAGTGAGAAATAACCATCTCGAGGTACACGGAGGAAAATATAAGTAATTTTGTCAAAACAACTCTGAAAAAATCTTTAAATAGGTCAAATACAAGTGTAGGAATCGATAAAATCACAATAGGTTGAAAGGAAAAGAGTTTGGAACGATAAACTCGAATAAAAGCTGTTTCAGTAGAACGTACCCAAAATCTTTATAAAAATTCAATTTAATCAACAGCCAGTGCAAACAATCTCAAAACACTTAAATTTATTGGTACATAAGTTGGAAATCAATAACAACATTTTTATAGTGAAAAACTAGGCATTTTCTAAAATATCAGAAAATCTATCCAGGGCGGTCGTGCAGGCGTCCGTTGAAAAAGTGAGTTGTGAAAGGTTTGCAAGGTTGGTCGCTCGAGCGACCTCTCGGGCGTTCGGTTTACTAGAAATTGACAACTCTCAGGTTTTTGAAAATAAAAAAAACACAGGTGGGGTGCCTCCAACAGCACTCGAGTGCTGTCGAGCGCCCGACAATCCACTCAACGCCTAACACGGTGCTTGAGCAGTAATGCAGGCGTCCGTGCAAACTCTTAAAATATGGGTTTTTTTCTAAAAGTTTGAAAAATTCTTTCTAAAATCAAAACACACCAAATCAGTGTTTCAAATCACTTCGAAAACCTTTGTAAACATCCTCTAGACATGTTAAATCAATTTAAACCAAATAAAACTTCGTATATAAGTCAAAACAAATCAAAACCGATGGTAGAAACACACTTTTAACAGATTTTGAGAAAACAAAAGCATAACATTAAAACCCACGAAAACTTGGTATAAATCAACATGTTTTGCTTCAAAATCATCTCTTAATACGTATATAACATCCATAACAAATACGTGACAAACATGTAGTGATTAAACAGAAACCAAAGGTATTACTTACCTTTTTCGCAAAACCCAACTCCAAACTAGCAAAACCAGCAACTCTTCTTCTTCTCCTTTGCTTCTGGGCGTGATTTCTCTCTCTCAAAACCTCAAGCACACGTCCAAAACAAAAGAGTAAACCTTCTCTTTTCTTAAAAGTTTCTTTTTATACTTAAAAATTTGATTTTAAACCCTAATAAAAGTATCTATTCTTCTAAACTCATAACTAAGAGCTCATGGACGTCCAAGCATGTCCATAAAGGTAATTTGCTAGTGTTTAAGTAAAATAAGATAGCCTACCTTGCCTATCTATCATACTCATGCACCTTCACCAATCAAAATTTTAATAAAAGCACATTTGTTTACTTACTTGATGATTTATCCCTTTTCTTCTCTTCCTTAGAAATCTTTAGGCTTGATCTTCATCTTCCCTTCATATTCATGCCAATAAAATTCTAATCAATCACTTAATCCAATATTTTCCTCAATCATTAAATAAATTATTTAAAAGGAAAATTCGGGGGATTACAGTAGGTGTAGGCAAGTGTTGATTTGCAATTTTTCTTCTACTTTCAGAATTCAATTTGGGCTGCAATGTATTTTCGAATTTATTGGAACATGAATTTTTATGTGGCCTAATGCCACTGTCTTGAACTATTGGTGTCGTTGAATGCCATTTATTTATTTTTGGTTTTGCAAAAAGAAGTATGGCATGATTGCCCCTTTTTCAACTTCTCTAGGTGTATTTAGTTTGCCTTATCGTGCTTTGTTGTTCCTGCATCTTCTAGCACTTTGGTCCGTATTCATATAGTAGAAAGTTCCTCTATATTGGCTTTCAAGAATTTGCATATCACATGTTTGATAAAAAGCTTAAATGAGAGCATCACATAAAAATGAGTTAATTTGTGCATGGTTAGTAGTAATATGTATGCCCAATTTGTATACGGTTTATTTGTTGTTTGTATCATCCCTTTCTTTTTAGAAAGTTCCTTTTTTATTTTTTATCCATCATGACTCTTCATTTCAGTGAGTGGACATAGGCAAATCTGGTATATGATATTATTGTTAGATTTAAGTAGAAATTTGATTGAAGCTTTGATTGCCTTAAAAATGTAGGGTAACCTGTAGATGAATTACATTTAAAGTAAACTGTAGATGAAATGTTTTCTAGCTTTCTAAAAAGGAGTTATTGCCACCTGTTGTTACTATCGAATTCTTTATGAAACTACAAAAAAATATTTTTCAAATTCTTTTGGTATAGGTACAAAGCTTAATCTTTTGCCCATATATGTATATTGCTGAATAGCTTTATGTTTGTCAGGTAAGTGCAATTGGCCATTTTGATGGTTTATGAAACTGAAGCAACAAAATTTGTGCAACTAAAGCAGATTGTAGTCTTAGTTTGTCATATAGGTCTGAAGATGCCTAATTTTATTTCAATAGCAAGTAAAACTAAATCAATATCTCTAAAATTCAAACCAATCTATCCGATGTTGGAGATTCTACACTATCTATGCTTGTCTTTGTATTGGCTTGTTGTGCACTAAACTGAAGTTCAATTTTATATGTCCTTGATTTTATGCTATTATTTTCTTTCCTATCCCCACCATACATGTATGCTGTTTTTTTTTTGTTGGAGTGAAAATTGTAAAAGCTATTAGTAATTCAGAAACCTCAAAGCAGCATATACCCTGGATTCATTTCTCCTTCCTTGAGATTCATAACAAGATTTTGTAATTCCTTGTAGTCAAGAACACTAATTACTTCAAACTTTGATAAACATGCTTTTCATATTCAAGAAGAGATGAATTGATGAATGTTATTTGTGGAAAATTAATTATATTGTGTGTCTGATGAACATGATATTATCATTTACATAATAGCATTATAAAATTAAGCTTTTATAGTAATTTTGAGTGTTTGCTTTCATTTGGAGGATAAAAACAAAATTATTATAATGTGTTTCAAAGGCTTTCTAGATGGCAATGAATTGTGGGATGGCTTTGCAGAAAGTAGTGAAGGTCTGAAGAAGAAGTTCAACTGAAAGTTTTTGATCCATCAATCTTTATCTTTATAGACGACACATAATGCCACTATTTAAGTTTTTTAAATATTTTAAGTATTTTTTTCCATCTGAAAAGTAAAAATAAAATTTTAAGTTTTTATTTGATTGTAGTGAAATATTATAATTAGAATTTTGTGATACTTAATTGAGTTCTATCTCAATAAGAGATGGCTCATAAATGAGCTCATAAATAGAACATATAATAATTCCACTTTTGGTTTTAATTTTGGATTGCCCAACATCCTTCTAACAATGAAAGAAAATTTGAACAAATTAAGTGTAAATGAAAGGGCAGCCGTGGACAATGGAACTTGCCAATTGGAATCCTTTGGGCAAGAATTGCATTCTTTAAGCCATCTAAAACATGATTTGAAATCAATATGGTTATTCAAATTGGCCATGGAATGATAAGTCATATGTGCTGAAAAAAGAGTACATGTAGTGATCCCAAAGCCCCTTCCTTCGACTAATCCCTTAAACTATACTAGTAAATATCATCACCTCACCACCCTCGAAGCTAAGTAGTGTTTGTTATGTTCAAAGCATGGTACAAATAATTGTTAAAATTTAAGTTAAAGATTGACTGAGCATTTTCTATTCATTTTTTTGAAGGCTACTGTAAGCACCTCATTTTTGCGCTCCCGGAAGTGCCGGGAATGCAAACCCTAGATAGAAAGTCAAACCCTAAGGGGTGAAAATTTGACTTTTTTTGATCAGGTGAGAATTGACCATCTTGCTCCATGTCAGTGAATAGAGAATCTCAACACGGTTCTAACGCAACTAAGTTTGCTGGAATCGGGGTCCAGATGAGGGACTTTGAGCCGGTCAAACTTGAGAATGAGCCGAAAGTTGACTTTTTGCCGAATCCCGAGCCAGGTGTTTAGCCCAATCCCAATGGATAGAGGACTTCGATACGGTTCCAACGCAATTGAGTTTGTTCAAATCGGAGTCCGAATGGAAAAGATATGAGCAGTCAAAGCTAAGGGCATTATGGGAATTTTAGCGAATGCCACATGTTGTGAGACATGGGAAAAATCACCGGTGTGATCATCCCTCCGTCAACACATGGGCTCAACGCAAAAGTTGGGAGAGTCGCCACCATTCATGATTTTGGGGTGAGAATGGACACCAAAGAGTTCACAAATAAGCAAAAATAGCCAAAAGACAAATTCTAGGATAAAAATAACCCTACTTGAAAATCAAATCCAGAGATGGGTAAGAGGATTAAATTATGAACGGGGGAAGGTGTTAGGCACCCCCATTCATCCACACGAAGTGGTTGCCAAGTGTATGTTCATGCTAAAAAGAAAATAAGAAGCTTGCTAAAAATCATGAAAAAGCCTTGAAAAAGGAACAAGTGTATGATATATTCACATGAAGATCCAAATGGATTTTAGATCTTCTCTTATGTCAATATCACTTCTGGAATATCTCAAAAGATGGAAATCAAAGCTCAAGTTGCTCAAAACCAAGTTAAATCAAATCCGGAAAATTCGGTAAAAAGTATGCCATTTGCCTTGAAATCATTCAAATCCAATTCTAAATTGAACCAAACCAAATTCATTTGAAAGATTAGGGTAAATAAGAGTCTCATGCAAAATTTCACTTCATTCCGATGAAAAATCTAGGAGTTATGCTCCTTTGAAGTTGCTGCTGGGGATTTTTAAAAGTGGTAAGTGGGCAAATTTGGAAAATTGTCTAGAAACATCCACTACATAAAAGTCCACGAAATTTGGTGTGATTAAAGTTTGTATGGCCATCTTTCAAAAGAAACTAGCCTCATACAAAAATCCCTTCGGATGTGCCTTGGGTGGTCTCTCGAATAGGCCCCGAAGATCACAGATTTACCCAGAAAAGTACAAATGAACAGTTCTGAGTAAATCGGCTACCAATAATTCAAATGGAATCCAAAAATTATGAAACCAACTGGATTTGAAAATAGACTCATAAAGGAGTACTCAGAAACAAAAATCACTCGAATCGGACTTAAAACGAACACATGGCGGTCCGTCGAAGTGACAAGTTCTGTATTTGAACCTGAACTGTCCACTTAACTTCGACAGAGAGGTGTCAAAAATCCGTTCGATGGAAATTTATGAAATTTGGTGGACATCAACTATACAGCCTCACCTTTCCCATGGTTCTAGAATCGCTCCAAAATTCATCCGGAAGATGAAGTTATGAGCGTCCGAAGTCAGGGTACAGGTGCTGTCCAGTTAGGCCATTTTTGAAGAAAATCAAATCCGAAAATTTATAAAGTGTGTGAGATTCGTGTGAGATGAATCCAAAACCTTTGAAAAACATTTAAAAACACTCCAGAATTTGATTGAGGCCATTTATTGGAGATTTATCACAATGAATGTAATAAATCCCCAAATGTGAGCCTATTCACCAAAAAAGTGTAATATGTGTGCAAGAGTGAAAAATACAACCACATATCATGCATATAGATTCAACAAAATAGGTTCTAGCATAGCCTAGGGTTCCGTTCCATTATTGTTTCCCTCTGTTCTCTCTCCCCGTTAAACACGGATCTTCGAAATAATCAAGGGTACTTTGATTATAGAACGGTTTTCAATCATTCAAAAGCCTTATGCTACATGGGTTCTAGCACTAGGGTCAATCCCCAGTCTCGCTTCTCCTAGATCCGCCTTCACGTTTTACGGCTAGGGGAGTCTTGAGATACTTTGAGCTGGGGAAGGATTTCCACACATACAAACAAGGCTTTATACTACAGAAAGGTAGAAGAAGAGATCTAGATCTAGGAATGTAAAGACAGAAAATAAAAAGAAAAGTTGAGGCTTACCTGAGTTCTGGAGGCGATTCCGCAGCGGTTTTCTTCTTCTCTTGGAATTCTTCTTTGCGAGAATTCAAAACAAGAGTTGAGTGCCATTTGCTCAAGGAGGAGGCTCCAATTTATAGGCAAAGGCTAGGGTCATTGGTAGACACAACTTAATGTCTAGAACCCCCCCAACCTTAACCCTAAGGTTATTTCCGCGATTTCCCCTCATTTAATGAGGGACATGATGGTAAAAGTGAAAAGCTCTCGGAAAACCCTAATTTTGAGCAAACTTAATGTATCCGGTATATCAGACCGGATAAAAAAGGGCCTTAAGGTATCCGGTACATGGTACCGGATACACTAAGGCTCACATGTATCCGGTATGAGTATCCGGATACAGGAAGGAGTACTTGTATCCGGACTGAGTATCCGGATACAGGTAAAAGTTTATTTTATTCAATTTTTGTGTTGGCTTTCCAGGAGATAATGATTTTTGATGATTGTTTGTGCAATTTGGGGTGTCTACAACTGCCCCTCTTTGTGGGAGCTGCGAAGCAGTGAGCTACAAAGAGTAGACAAGCCCAAATTGCATTCCTTTGAGCATGATTTGCTTGGTTCAATTCAATTTTGTAGAAAACAATTTTTGGATGGATATTTGCCAAAAAGCCCTCACTTTAAGGGGGCATTTCTCAAATAATTCTTAAATTCCACTGAGCTCTCGTGGCTATGAAGTGGATTTTAAGCCCAAAAATAGGATTTTTTTGAAAACTGATTTTTTTATCAAACCAAGTTGAAAATTGAGTGGACATCATCCTTTTGACCAGGCACACTTCCCAAGGTTGTCCTAAATTCCACAGAGCTCTCGTGGCTGTGAGGTGGATTTCAAGACAACAATAGGATTTTGAGAAAATAGTAAGAATTATAGCACAAGTTTGCTCTCTTTTTTTTCTTTTTTCCTTTTTTCTCTTTTTTTCTATTTTCTTCTTCTTTTTTTTCTTTTTTTTTTATTTTTTTATTTTTTTTTCTTCTTTTTTTTTGGCTTTTTTTTTTGTTGGCTTTTTTGCTTTTTTCTTGCTTTTGCTCTTTTTTTTTTTTTTTTTTTACAATATACTGAAATATCCCTTCTCCTTTGCAGCTTTGGTTACTTGATCATTTGAGCCAGATTGAAGAGATCAATCGACACTTCTTCCCGAGTCTGAAAGTCCCCTTGTTGATGAGCAACAGGGGGTGCCCCGATATTCCAGGGGGCAAACAAGGCTGGTTCACTTTCTTGGGCTCACTTCAGGAGGACCAGGTGAGATGGCCTGGCACCTATCAGCCCAATGCAGCGACAGTGATTAGCTTCCGTGACCGCAACTTTCTGATCCTAGCGGGCCTAAAGCATGCAGTGCTGTATCTTCCTCTGCGGGTCCTTCGTCAGTTTCGTGCGACCCAGGGGATTGTCATCCCATGTGGATATGAGGATCGTCTTGGGCCCCTTTCTATGAAGCTGAATGCCTGGTTGATGAAGGAGTGGTCCTATGTCCGCTTCATGCATGGTCCCGTCTTCTCAGAAGCCCATGTGAAGGATTATCTCTTCTGGATCCAGGAACAGATACAGACTCAGGCCCCAGTACCCGAAGATCCTCCTGTAGTCTTGGCTCCCACCTATGAGGACATTCTAGAGTCTGAGCGGGCTTCTCATAAGCGGCTTCAGCAGATATGGGTACGGGAGGCCCAGGAGCTCAGGATACAAGGCACTTATCTGGAGAGGCAGCTCGAGGAGCAGATCTCACGCCGTATTGCCGTGGAAGAGAAGCTGGAGGAGCAGAGGCAGGCCCGTTGCTTCGAGGTCCGTATGATCCGGCAGAAGTACCAGGATACTTTGGCCAGCCTTAGGAGTATGCGGATCAGGCAGGCCCTTTCAGATGAGGTCATTTCCTTCTTGAGTGATCCCGCTGCAGAGGGGGCTTCAGGAGTCATTGCAGCTCAGGCAGCTCGGATTCGGGAGCTTGAGGAGCGGCTAGGAGACTAGCTTTATTTCCTGCACATTTTTCATACCTTTGTACAAAATTGAACTCAAATAGTGAAAATACAAAGGATTTAATTCAAAATAAAGTTTTTATATTATTGGCCTCAGAATGCTCAGATGCTTGTAAAAACAAAGGTTTTATGAAAAGTATTTGATTTATCATCACTGGCCAAAGTATAATTTTTCCTTTTTATATATTTTTTTTGTATTTTTTTTTTGAAATTTGGTCCATGCACTTAATCACCTATAATTAAAGGAATTAAAACCAGGTTAAATAATGAAAAGGGTAGTCCAAAAAATCATGAGGGATCATAACCATCCATCTTAGGACCTTTAGAGTCATCCCCAACTGCCAAAACTGCCCCATTCTGCTCATGCCAACTTTGCTTAAGGCTCAGATCCCCATGATCAACTCAACCTCTGATTTTCTTTCATTTTTCTTATTTTTTTTCTTTTTGCCCTTTTGCCAATATTGCCCCTAGCGCCAGTTACGGTTTTCACTAGGGCCGGCTTCTGAATTCCGTCATCACCCATCTTACTCTGATATTTGAATGAACAAGCTAAGATCACCGAGGGCTTAAAAATAGGACGAAATAAAGGCTAGGCTCAGTTTATGAAAGAAAGGGTATTAAAGGCCCAAAAATTTTCAAGTGTGGAAATAGGTCAACCGGACTTACAGTCATGATGAATTTAACCCTTTTTCCCCAAATTGCATTTTTTGCATCTTTTTTCACACTTGGCTTTCATTTGCCATTTCCATTGCTTTTCCTCTCTTTTCCTTTTTCTTTCCTTACTTTGCCCCAATTTGTTTTGCCCCAATTTAAGACTGTAAATCCGGTTTGGGTTTATCAAAGAAACGAACCGGCTCAACTTGGCTAGACTAGGGATTAAAATTTTTGAAGGAAATAAAGAAAAATGGCCTCGGATCATTTCCTAGAAATATTCACTCAAGGAAAATACTTTTTTACCGCATCAGAGTTAATGGGCTCAGGAAAATCTGACCCATCCATTTCTGCTAAGATGAGTGCACCCCCTGATAGGACTTTCTTGACGATATATGGGCCTTCCCAATTGGGCTTGAACTTACCGCGAGGATCTTCCAAAAATGGTAATATTTTCTTTAGCACTAAGTTTCCTTCTTGGAAAGTTCTGGGCCTCACTTTCTTATTGTAAGCCCGGGCCATTCTCTTCTGGTACAACTGTCCATGGCAAAGCGCTTTCAACCGCTTTTCTTCTATCAGGTTGAGTTGATCATGTCTCGACTGGACCCATTCGGCTTCTTCTAGTTCTGCTTCCATGAGCACTCGGAGTGATGGGATCTCCATTTCCACGGGCAAGACTGCTTCCATCCCATAGACTAGGGAGTACGGGGTTGCCCCAGTTGAAGTCCGGATCGAGGTTCTGTAGGCATGTAGAGCAAGTGGCAGCATTTCATGCCAATCTTTATAACTCACTACCATCTTCTGAATGATTTTCTTTATATTTTTGTTTGCTGCTTCCACTGCCCCATTCATCTTTGGCCTGTACGGAGCTGACTTATGGTGGGTGATCTGAAACTGCTCACACATTTTCTTCATGTCCTTGTTCTTAATATTTGAAGCATTGTCTGATACTATGGCACTTGGCAGTCCATAGCGACAAATGATATTGTGCTTCAAAAATTTCATAACATGGTTGCTTGTGATATTTGCATATGATACTGCTTCCACCCACTTAGTGAAATAATCAATTGCCACCAAGATGAATCTGTGCCCGTTCGATGCTTTAGGGGAGATCATGCCAATGACATCTATGCCCCATATAGAGAAGGGCCAGGGTGATGTCATGTTGTGCAGCTCACCTGGGGGTGCATGCTTGTTATCTGCATAGATTTGACATTGATGGCACCTCCTGACGTGTGTACAGCAATCATGCTCCATGGTTGTCCAGTAGTATCCCAGCCTCAGGATCTTCTTAGCCAGCATGTGTCCACTCATATGGGGCCCACAGACTCCTCCATGTACAGTCTCAATCAGCCTTTCCGATTCAGCCTTGGCAACACATCTTAGCAGAATGTCGTTATGTGACCTCTTGTACACATGTCCACCACTTAGCAGAAATTGACCAGCCAATCTCTATATTGTCCTCTTCTCAGTAGCAGTGGCATTTTCTGGCAAACTCCGATTATTCAAGAAGTTCTTGATATCCTGAAACCATGGTGCTTCTTCTTCTGGTGCTCCCTCTAGAACGAGACAGTAAGCCGGTTCATCTCTAACCTCAATTTCCAGCAGTCTGATGTCTACTCCTTCTGGTATGCTGACCATTGAAGCCAAGGTTGCTAGAGCATCTGCAAACTGATTCTTGGCCCTTGGCATATAGTTGAAGGAAATTCGAGTGAAATTTGTGCTTATTTCTTCCAAATACTGGTGATAGGGGATCAATTTGTGATCCTTGGTTTTCCACTCACCAGTTGTTTGGAAGATGATAAGACTCGAATCCCCGTATACGTCAAGTTCCTATACTCCATGATCCATGGCTGCTTGCAATCCAATTATGCATGCTTCATATTCTGCTATGTTATTAGTGCACTGGAATCTCAGCTTTACTGCAATTGGGATATGTGAACCATCTGGTTTAACCAAGACTGCCCCTATTCCGTTCCCATTCATATTGGCGGCCCCATCAAAGAACATCTGCCAAGAACTCTCATTTTCCTCCTCTTCAGTGTACAGAATCGCCTCATCGGGAAAGTTGGTCTTCAAGGGTTGATATTCTGGCAGAGGATGTGTAGCCAGGTGATCAGCTATGGCTTGACCCTTGATTGCCTTCTGGGTGATGTATGTGAGGTCAAATTCGGACAGTAGCAGTTGCCACTTAGCCGTTCTGCCAGTCAGTGCCGGTTTCTCAAATAAATACTTCAGCGGGTCCATCCGGGATATCAATAGTGTGGAGTGGCTAAGGAAATAATGCCTTAGCCTCTGAGTGGCCCACACTAGAGCACAGCAAGTCTTCTCCAATGATGAGTACTTAGCTTCATATTCCGTGAATTTTTTACTCAGATAGTAAATTGCCCTTTCTTTTCTACCAGTCTCATCATGCTGCCCCAAGACACATCCCATCGACGTTTCCAACACTGACAAGTACAGGATCAGTGGTCTTCCTGGAGTTGGTGGCACTAGTACCGGCGGGTTCAGCAAATACCTCTTTATTGTGTCAAATGCCTGCTGGCAGTCCTTATTCCAGACCGTCGGGTTATCCTTCCTTAGAAGTTTGAAAATTGGTTCACAGATAGCAGTGAGCTGTGCTATGAACCGGCTTATGTATTGAATCCTTCCAAGAAAGCCCCTGACCTCCTTCTCGGTTCTGGGTGCTGGCATTTCAATTATGGCCTTGGCTTTAGCCGGGTCAATTTCAATTCCTCTTCGGCTCACTATAAACCCCAGTAACTTCCCTGATGTAGCCCCAAAGACGCATTTAGCCGGGTTAAGCCGTAGACTGTACTTCCTGAGCCGATCAAACACTTTCTTCAGATTGATCAAGTGGTCCTCCTCTTTGCATGATTTGGCAATCATATCGTCCACGTAGACCTCCATCTCCTTATGGATCATGTCATGAAATAGTGCAGTCATGGCCCGCTGGTATGTTGCCCCAGCGTTCTTAAGCCCAAACGGCATGACTGTATAGTGGAATGTGCCCCAAGGTGTGATAAATGCTGTTTTCTCTTGATCCTCCTTAGTCATCTTGATCTGATTATATCCTGAGAAACCATCCATGAAAGAAAACAGGCTATGTACCGCAGTATTATCGACCAGAATGTCGATGTGTGGAAGCGGAAAATCGTCCTTTGGGCTTGCCCTGTTCAAGTCTCTATAGTCCACGCACATTCGGACCTTCCCGTCCTTCTTTGGTACTGGCACTATGTTTGCGAGCCACTCCGGGTACGTAGAGACTGCCAAAAATCCAGCTTGGAACTGTTTGACCACTTCATCCTTGACCTTCAGAGTCCACTCAGGTTTCAATCTTCTCAGCTTCTGCTTAATCGGCTTAACCCCTGGCAAAATTGGCAACTTGGGCACCACCATGTCAGTGTCCAACCCCGGCATGTCCCGATACGACCAAGCAAACACATCCTTGTAATCTGCCAAGAACTGTGACATTTCATTTTTCTGCACATCAGACAAGCATGACCCGATTTTCACAATTTTTGGGTCCTCTTTGGTCCCAAGATTTATGGATATGGTCTTCTCAATATTAGGTTGGACCCCCTTTTCATGACGTTCTAATTGGTATTCAATTTCTTTTGGAACGTCTTCTTCTTCGACCTCGGTCTCTTCTTCGACCCCCATGAGATCAAAGTCGAGCTCAAGGTCGAAGTCATATTCAACCTGGTCCAATTCGGTCTGATTATATGGTTCATAAGTGGTTTGGACCTTTTTGAAAAATTTAAATTTTCTAGAAAAAATAGAAAAATCTTTTTGGGTTTTTTGTGGGCCTTCTAAACATAATTCCCCTGAAGACGAAGGCCCATTAGAACCTTCAGGGAAATGGCATTCCACTATTGGAGTTTTTTTTTGGAAGCCGCGTTAGTTTGCCGAACAAACGCTGCTTCAAAGGTAAGGGGAGTTTCCTCCCAATTGTTCATTACAAAATTTTGGGGAGCAGGGGAAATAGGGAAAGCCTGCTCCTCAAGCCCAGCATCCGATGCCATCATCACCGGGTGGGTACTGCCCTTTTCTGCTACGGGGCCCAATCCAGAAATGACCTCTTCCGGAATCTTTACTGCGGCCTAGTCAATAAACGGCAGTTCCATGTCTGCCCCTGTCTTTTCGCCTTCAGTCATGGCGAAGAAAGCCCCAACATCTTCAGCATAGTCCAACTGTTGCTCGGGCTGTGGCCCAGGCCCATCTGCTGCTCCCAGTATTGGAGAAGGGTTATAGGGTTGTAGGGCCGAAACAAAAGGCTTTTTAAATGGGTTAATGTTTCGGTATGGAGGCTTGGACTGGTCCATGAGAGGAGTTATTTGGATTATATAGGAGGGTTTTGGAAAGTTCACCCTCAGATGCGGGAGTTTTCCTTTGCTTCTGCTCTCCCCTTCCTCATGCTTCATTCTCCTCCAACCTCTGGGCTTGAAGCCCAACCCTACCTTGGGGATCAGTTTCTTAGCCGTGATTGGCTCCACCATCCCTTGCAGATTGATCCCCAGGCCTTTCCCTGGGTGAAAGTGGTATTTCTCCATCACTTTCTTGACCATTTTTTCTGCAGTGGTCCCCTTTTCCTTCTTTTTCTCACACCCCCCAGGTATGTAATTGACTGCCTCAAATTGGAATGAGTGGAATGCAATCTTGTCGACAGTTAGGTCCACATTGATCAAGGGTACATCAGGTGACACGATGGGCGGCACCAAGTTTTCGGCTAGGACTGTTATCACCCTTTGCCCTCTTATGTACTTCACTCTTTGGTGAAGCGTGGATGGTATTGCCCTAGCCGAATGTATCCACGGCCTTCCTAGGAGCAGATTGAAGGCTGCGGGTATATCCATCACTTCAAATGTGATGTTAAAGATATTCGGCCCAATTGTGACCGGCAGTTCAATCTCCCCTAGGGAGTGGGTCTTGGAGCTATCGAAAGCCCTTACTATCCGCCCATTTCGTTTGATCCTTGACTGGTCCAGACCCAGCTTGGTAAAAGTGATTAACGGGCAAACGTTTAATGCCGACCCGTTGTCAATTAAAACCCGTGCAATCATGCAGCCCTTACAAAGCACAGTGATGTGCAAAGGGTCCACATGATAACACCCACCTGGGCTGATCTCACCCTCTGAGAAACTTATCATATTATGTGACAAGATTTGACCAACCATTTTACCAAGCTGGTCCGGATCAATGGTCTGGGATACGTGTGCACTTTGTAGCACCCTTAACAATGCATCCCTATGCTTTTCGGAATTCAGCAAAAGGCCCAGTATTGAAATCTGGGCCGGGACCTTGTTCAGCTGATCCACAAGATTAAATTCACTTTTTTTTTTATTATTTTTATGAGGTCGGCTGCCTCATTTTCTGCACCCTGGGGGGTGTCTTCTCCCACTTTATTTTTTCCTTTTTGTTTTCTTTTTTCTTCATTTTCTTTTTCTACTTCTGTCTCTTTCTCTTTCTCTTCACCCCCTGCACATCTCCCTGACCTCGTCATGAGGTTCACCTCCTCCTGGTTCGAGTTTCTAACCGCTGGAACCGTAGCCGTGATTCCCTCGCTGTAATTCCATGGTACAGCGGCCTCTGAATAGGCTAATTTAGGGATGTTAACCACTAGTGGCTGGAGTTTGGACCGGGATGTATGGGCCGGTTTAGGGATAGTATGGGCTGGCTGCACATTTACAACCAAGGGTTGAAGTTTGGAATTTGTGGGGACAGAAGAAGTGATGGAAGCAGTGGTGGGGTCAAGGTTGATGACCAGTGGAGCCTTAGACGGCTTGGATGGTGAATAAATGGGTGGACTGCAATTGAAGACCAATGGAGGCCTTGCAGTATTTATCTGGGCCATGAGTGAAGAGACCCGGTTTAGAGAGGAACTTATGTCCTCCGCAGCAAGATTATTATTTTTTTGGGAGACCATGTTGATCTCCTTTTCGTCCTCCTCTTGGAAGAAATGGACCTGGACTGTGGTCCCCACGGGTGCTATAAGCTGAGATGGGTCAAAGGCCCTTCTCGTGGTGGATATGGCAGTGATGGAGTTGGATGGGCCTGCCCCATTGTGGTAAGGCAGAGGGTTCTGCCCAATATCATTCCCGGACGGGGCCGGTGCAGCAGTGTTGAACACCAAGGCCTTCTGGTCCAACAAATCCTGGACTGCATGCTTCAATACCCAGCAGTTATCAGTAGAATGCCCCGGTGCACCCATGTGGAAATCACAGGTGACCGATGTGTCAAAATTTCTCCTCCTGGTGGCATTCGGGTTGGGCTCTTTCAGAGTCAAGTATTCACCCTTTAGCAGGGTTGGCAATAGTTGGGAAAGAGATATGGGTAGAGGGATGAAAACCCGGTTCTTTCTGTTGGCTAACCAGGCCTCTCTTTCCTCCCTGGTAAAGGTCCTCCTTGGGTTTGCTGGTACAGAGGGAGTGAAATTGACATTCTGCGGGCTCTGATAAGACTGCTGGGCCTGTTGAGCCTGCTGGGGTTGCTGGGGTACAGAGATGTTGACGTGCAGTGGCTTCTTGGCTGGAGGAGCCTGGACCAGGTTCACCTCTCCTTCTTTTCGGGCCCCTGTCTTCTTGAACCCAGTTCCCTTCTTTTGGGCCATGGAGGCCGAGGAATAAGACTGCCCGGTCAGAGTAGAGTAGTCTATCAGCCTTCCTGACCTGACCCCTTCCTCGATCCGGTCCGCCACCTGCACTAGGGCTGCAAAGTTGGTGGTGATCTGACCCACCAAATGGTTGTAAAAGGGCTGCCCCAGTGTGCCCATAAATGTGGAGATCATCTCCGGCTCTTGCATAGGTGGCCTGACCTGGGAGGTGGCCTCTCTCCACCTCTTGGCGTATTGCCGTACTGGTTCATCTTTCCCCTTGGTCATCCTCATCATGTCGTACCGGTCCGGCACGATCTCAGAGTTGAACTTATATTGGTCTAAGAAGGCGTCGGCTAGGTCCTTCCACCTCCTGATCCTTCCATGGTCCACTGTAGCGAACCACCGAAGGGCTGACCCGGTCAGACTCCTCTGGAAGAGCTGGATCAGTATGCCATCATCCCGGCCAAACTGGCACAGGGCCCCGCAGTATAATTTGAGATGGCTCAATGGGCAGCCCGTGCCATCAAATTTATCGAAGTCTGGGCACCTGAACTTAGCCGGTAGACAGACGTCCGGGTACATGCACAGGTCTTCGAAGGTGGTGCCTACATGGCTGCCTCCCCCCTTCACTTCCTTCAGCTCTGCCTGGATCCTCTCTATCCTGAGCAGCATTTTCTTTTCCATCTCATCTCGGGCCTTTTCTTTTTCCAGCTCTTTCTCAGACTCCACTGTATTTTCCCTGATCAGAATGGGTTCAGGGACTGGTTCAGAAATGGGCTCAGGCATGGGCTGAGCCGGAGGCGGAATGTAGGCCTGAGGTGGTGGTGCCTGATGGGAAGTATATGCCTGGTTCTGGGCTTGGGCCTGTTGGGCCTGAGCCGCCAGTAGGTCCCCCAGCATCTTGGCCAGACCGGCCACTTGCTCCTGCAGTTGAGTAAAGTCCTGAGCAGGGACAGTAGCTTGGGCTTGGTTCTCTTCAGTATTCATTGTTCTTGCTTTGGATCTGGTCACGGGAGCAATAATTGCAAATAAGTGTAAATGTACCTGGTGTAAGAAAAACAAAGACACAAGTCAGCTTCCATTTAATTTGAAACACACCCCTATACATGTAGACAGATAGGTCAGGTGAACACCAGTCCAAAAATTTTTGTTTTTTTTTTTTTTTGGTTGTTTTGATTTTGTGTTGGAATATTCTAGGGCTTACAAGGGTCCCAAAAAAAAATTTTTTTTTATTTGATTGATAAAAATAACCAACCATGGTTTTCATGGAATATTCTAGGGCTTCCAAGGGTCCCAATTTTTGATTTGATTTGATTGGTAAAAAGGAGACCAATCAAGGGTTCATGGAATATTCTAGGGCTTCCAGAGGTCCCACTTTTTTTGACTTGATTGGTAAAAAGGAGACCAATCAAGGGTTTTTTATGGAATATTCTAGGGCTTCCAAGGGTCCCAATTTTTTGATTTGATTGGCAAAAAGGAGACCAATCAAGGGTTCATAGAATATTCTAGGGCTTCAAGAGGTCCCACTTTTTTGACTTGATTGGTAAAAAGGAGACCAATCAAGGGTTTTTTTATGGAATATTCTAGGGCTTCCAAGGGTCCCAATTTTCGATTTGATTTGATTGGTAAAAAGGAGACCAATCAAGGGTTTTTTATGGAATATTCTAGGGCTTCCAAGGGTCCCAATTTTTTTGACTTGATTGGTAAAAAGGAGACCAATCAAGGGTTTTTTATGGAATATTCTAGGGCTTCCAAGGGTCACAATTTTTGATTTGATTTGATTGGTAAAAAGGAGACCAATCAAGGGTTTATGGAATATTCTAGGGCTTCCAGAGGTCCCACTTTTTTTGACTTGATTGGTAAAAAGGAGACCAATCAAGGGTTTTTTATGGAATATTCTAGGGCTTCCAAGGGTCCCAATTTTCGATTTGATTTGATTGGTAAAAAGGAGACCAATCAAGGGTTTTTTATGGAATATTCTAGGGCTTCCAAGGGTCCCAATTTTTTTGACTTGATTGGTAAAAAGGAGACCAATCAAGGGTTTTTTATGGAATATTCTAGGGCTTCCAAGGGTCCCAATTTTTGATTTGATTGGTAAAAAGGAGACCAATCAAGGGTTTATGGAATGTTCTAGGGCTTCCAGAGGTCCAACTTTTTTTGACTTGATTGGTAAAAAGGAGACCAATCAAGGGTTTTTTATGGAATATTCTAGGGCTTCCAAGGGTCCCAATTTTGATTTGATTTGATTGGTAAAAAGGAGACCAATCAAGGGTTCATGGAATATTCTAGGGCTTCCAGAGGTCCCACTTTTTTTGACTTGATTGGTAAAAAGGAGACCAATCAAGGGTTCATGGAATATTCTAGGGCTTCCAGAGGTCCCACTTTTTTTTTTGACTTGATTGGTAAAAAGGAGACCAATCAAGGGTTTTTTATGGAATATTCTAGGGCTTCCAAGGGTCCCAATTTTTGATTTGATTTGATTGGTAAAAAGGAGACCAATCAAGGGTTCATGGAATATTCTAGGGCTTCCAGAGGTCCCACAATTTTTGATTTGATTGATAAAAATAACCAACCAAAGTTTTTATTTTTTTGAAATTTGATGCATTTTAGAAGATTTTCAAGTTCTAAAGCTTGATTGACACATGTTTGAATTGAATTGATGTCAAAAAACATGACACCTTAGCTCATTCTTTGAGTTTCAACCTTAGGTTTAATCCTACAAGAATATTTTTTTTATTTGTTTTATTTTATTTTATTTTTTTTTGACATTTTTATATTTTCTTTGGGGTGCCTAAGGGTTATACACAGTGTTTAGGCATTTTTATTCTAAAAATTCGGGCTGAAAAAGCCAATTTATTGAGTTTCTGCATGTATCCGGTATTAATGACCGGATAAGGGTATGTCTTAATGTATCCGGTCAGAACGACCGGATACGCGCATAGCCCTCTGTATCCGGCTATATATACCGGATATGAGCACGATGCTTCTTAACCGGCCTCAGTTGCCGGTTACTACCGAAATGGCTATTTTTGACTCATTTTTTCACCAGATTAGGTTTTTTTTCATTCCCACTTGATGTTCACCTTAATTTGACCTTCAAAACTTGCCCCAAATTGGGCTTGGACATCATACTTGCAAAATTCCCCAAATTTAGGAAAAGAACATGGCTTTACCTTGCCACCTTGTATTACCTTCATTCAATATGGTATTCACATTATACCTTGGCCTGTAAAACATGCAAACGGCCTTCCCACCTTTACACCCAATTCCCCAAACGCAATTGTGTGCTTTTAGCCGAAAACGTGTTTCTCCACCTTCAAGCGTATGATTTTTGGGTTTTGGCTTAATTGGCAACTTAGAACTCAAGTCTAGTGATGCCCGGAATCGAATCACAGATCCCATGGTCATCACATCATTGACCCAAATTCTAAGGTAAATGTTTTCACTTTCGCTTTCCGAAGTCACGACCTCGGTGCGCCAAGCTACACACATTCATGGTTCAACTTCCTAATAGGTAAAGGGTAGGCTGTGCAAATTGTTTCAAGTGCTCAAGTGCAATTTTAAATTGTGGTAACATTCACAACGTCCCAGCCCCTTGCCACTCTTTTTCGTAGCCATGCATTCAATTTCAAGCCAAGGTACATATGACAAAAATAATGAAGCTAAATACAAGCAAGCAAGCACCAAAACAACTAAATATGCACAAAAATATTACATGCCCAAAAAGTGGTATACAAAACATGTTATTTGCACAAACAACAATTAAATCATGTAAACATGCTTGAAACCCAAAAGCATTCCTAAAATTCCAGATTTTCATGCTTTTTTCATGCTCAAAGTGTACCATTTACCCCAAATTGAAGCCTAAAATTTTAGCACTTACTTGGCATGGTTCAAAAGTGTTTCAATGAGGTAAAATATGCTTGAAATCTCCCAAATCATACACTAGAATTTCCAGATTTTTTTTTATTGCTTTCATGCTCAAAGTGTATCACTTATACCCCCAAATTGATGCCTAAAATTTTAGCACTACTTGACATGATACAAGAAAGGTTTTGATGGTAAAAACATGCTTGAAAACCCCCAAATATACACTGAAATTTCCCGAATTTTCATGCTCAAAAGTGCTTCCCTTATACCCCCAAATTAATGCCTAAAAATTTAGCAACTACTTGACATGATACAAAAGTGTTTTAATGAGGGAAAACATGCTTGAAAACCATCCTAATGGCTACTGTATTTACAGATTTTTGCTCAATGTTTTCATGCTCAAATCATGGCACTAAGAACCTCCTAACACAAGGCAAACAAAAAAAACATGTAGGCATGCACAACAAGGTAAGGCCCTAAACATGATCCTAAGCATATCCAAGCATACACACATGCCTTTATCAATGTAAAATTTAAAAGCATCCCAATCAGATTTAGAATACACCAATATATACCAATAAAGTAAACAAAATAGCAAGCATTCAAAAGTAAAGAAAAAGCATGAATATACACAAATAGGCTTAAATCCACAAGTCCCCAGCAGAGTCGCCAGTTGTGAGACATGGGAAAAATCACCAGTGTGATCATCCCTCCGTCAACACACGGGCTCAACGCAAAAGTTGGGAGAGTCGCCACCATTCATGATTTTGGGGTGAGAATGGACACCAAAGAGTTCACAAATAAGGGAAAATAGCCAAAAGACAAATTCTAGGATAAAAATAACCCTACTTGAAAATCAAATCCAGAGATGGGTAAGGGGATTAGATTATGAACGGGGGAAGGTGTTAGGCACCCCCATTCATCAACACGAAGTGGTTGCCAAGTGTATGTTCATGCTAAAAAGAAAATAAGAAGCTTGCTAAAAATCATGAAAAAGCCTTGAAAAAGGAACAAGTGTATGATATATTCACATGAAGATCCAAATGGATTTTAGATCTTCTCTTATGTCAATATCACTTCTGGAATATCTCAAAAGATGGAAATCAAAGCTCAAGTTGCTCAAAACCAAGTTAAATCAAATCCGGAAAATTCGGTAAAAAGTATGCTATTTGCCTTGAAATCATTCAAATCCAATTCTAAATTGAACCAAACCAAATTCATTTGAAAGATTAGGGTAAATAAGAGTCTCATGCAAAATTTCACTTCATTCCGATGAAAAATCTAGGAGTTATGCTCCTTTGAAGTTGCTGCTGGGGATTTTTAAAAGTGGTAAGTGGGCAACTTTGGAAAATTGTCTAGAAAAATCCACTACATAAAAGTCCACGAAATTTGGTGTGATTAAAGTTTGTATGGCCATCGTTCAAAAGAAACTAGCCTCATACAAAGATCCCTTCGGATGTGCCTTGGGTGGTCTCCCGAACAGGCCCCGAAGATCACAGATTTACCCAGAAAAGTACAAATGAACAGTTCTGAGTAAATCGGCTACCAATAATTCAAATGGAATCCAAAAATTATGAAACCAACTGGATTTGAAAATAGACTCATAAAGGAGTACTCAGAAATAAAAATCACTCGAATCGGACTTAAAACGAACACATGGCGGTCCGTCGAAGTGACAAGTTCTGTATTTGAACCTGAACTGTCCACTTAACTTCGACAGAGAGGTGTCAAAAATCCGTTCGATGGAAATTTATGAAATTTGGTGGACATCAACTAGACAGCCTCACCTTTCCCATGGTTCTAGAATCGCTCCAAAATTCATCCGGACGATGAAGTTATGAGCGTCCGAAGTCAGGGTACAGGTGCTGTCCAGTTAGGCCATTTTTGAAGAAAATCAAATCCGAAAATTTATAAAGTGTGGGAGATTCGTGTGAGATGAATCCAAAACCTTTGAAAAAAATTTAAAAACACTCCAGAATTTGATTGAGGCCATTTATTGGAGATTTATCACAATGAATGTAATAAATCCCCAAATGTGAGCCTATTCACCAAAAAAGTGTAATATGTGTGCAAGAGTGAAAAATACAACCACATATCATGCATATAGATTCAACAAAATAGGTTCTAGCATAGCCTAGGGTTCTGTTCCATTATCGTTTCCCTCTGTTCTCTCTCCCCGTTAAACACGGATCTTCGAAATAATCAAGGGTACTTTGATTATAGAACGGTTTTCAATCATTCAAAAGCCTTATGCTACATGGGTTCTAGCACTAAGGTCAATCCCCAGTCTCGTTTCTCCTAGATCCGCCTTCACGTTTTACGGCTAGGGGAGTCTTGAGATACTTTGAGCCGGGGAAGGATTTCCACACATACAAACAAGGCTTTATACTACAGAAAGGTAGAAGAAGAGATCTAGATCTAGGAATGTAAAGACAGAAAATAAAAAGAAAAGTTGAGGCTTACCTGAGTTCTGGAGGCGATTCCGCAGCGGTTTTCTTCTTCTCTTGGAGTTCTTCTTTGCGAGAATTCAAAACAAGAGTTGAGTGCCATTTGCTCAAGGAGGAGGCTCCTATTTATAGGCAAAGGCTAGGGTCATTGGTAGACACAACTTAATGTCTAGAACCCCCCCAACCTTAACCCTAAGGTTATTTCCGCGATTTCCCCTCATTTAATGAGGGACATGATGGTAAAAGTGAAAAGCTCTCGGAAAACCCTAATTTTGAGCAAACTTAATGTATCCGGTATATCAGACCGGATAAAAAAGGGCCTTAAGGTATCCGGTACATGGTACCGGATACACTAAGGCTCACATGTATCCGGTATGAGTATCCGGATACAGGAAGGAGTACTTGTATCCGGACTGAGTATCCGGATACAGGTAAAAGTTTATTTTCTTCAATTTCTGTGCTGGCTTTCCAGGAGATAATGATTTTTGATGATTGTTTGTGCAATTTGGGGTGTCTACAGGATGCCATGTGTGCACAAGGAGTGCTCACATGGGATGCCACGTGTGTGCATGGGAGCTCCACATGGGAGGCCACGTGGACCCAATGAGTGCTTCGCATGTGTCACCTCCTAAGCAACCCTTCCTCTCCCCAAGACATGTGTCACCTCCAATGCAACCCTCCACCTCCCAAGAAACCTTTCTCTTCCCAAGCAACCCTTCCTCTCCCCAAGACACCTTTCCTCTTCCCAGGCAACCATCCATCTTCCAGGATTTGAAAGAAAGAAATTTTTCTCCAAAAAAAAGAGGATTGGCTCCCATTCGAATTCTAAAAACCCTCTCTCCCATTTTTCTCTGGATTTCAAGCTCTCAAAGATTGGCTCCCATTCGAATTCTCAAACCCTCTCTCCCATTTTTCTCTGGACTTGAAGCTCTCCAAGGTTGGCTCCCATTCGAATTCTCCAACCCTCTCTCCCATTTTTCTCTGGACTTCAAGCTCTCCAAGAGGGGCTCCCATTCGAATTCTCCAACCCTCTCTCCCATTTTTCTCTGGACTTCAAGCTCTCCAAGATTCGCTCCCATTCGAACACCTCCACCCCAGCTCCCATTCGAACTCCTCTCTCTAAAGAGCTCTCTTCCACCCTCTCCAATCTCCTCCATTCGAACCACTCCCCTCCATCTCTCTTGGCTTCTCATAAAAGTACCTCTCCTTTATCTCTTCCTCTCCATCTCCATCCAAGCAAGTGGAAGTGCTGTTGTGTTTGGTGCCGCCAAGGAGGAAGTTACAGCTACGTTTTGGCTTCAAGGAGGTGTCTCCACCTTGCACAAGGAACCAAGGGACCCCCAGGTATTGATCCTCACCTTGTTTTACTTTACATATATGAAAATGGGGTCTTTGTAAGCATGTTACTATGTGTGGGTTTCTTCCCCTGCTGTAAGCCTATTCCAAGTCATCTATGGCATGTGCATGTCTTTCACTTCCTCACATAAAAATCACCAAAGGTAAGAGGTCCACGTAGGTATGTTTAGGGAGCATGGGAGTCCATTTTCTTTACACATTTTAGTGCCTCTTAGTTGCTGTTTTTGAGTTTATCTTAAGCTTTTTCAGGAGGAGCATGTTCCTCCCTTCTTCATCTGGTGTACCCCCATGTAACCCCTAGATGCCCTCCTTGATGTTTGTTCTTCTCTCACTCTTTCTCATAAGTTTTCTAGATGTTTTTCTCATCTTATTTTTGCTGCTGGTCGTACCCTTGAACTTGTCTTGTTGGTCTCAAGTGTCAGCATGTTTCCTTAATCTCATGTTCTCTATTGTTTTTGTGGACACCTAAGCATGATCCCTCACCCCTTTTACCTGCTGTTCTTGCACATGTAGGCATGCTCCTTAACCCCCTTAAAGTCCTCCTAAAAACTAGAAGAAGATCCGCAAGGAAAAGGAAACAAATCCGCAAAGTTCGGAACTTCATAACAGCTTTTACTACTTGAACGTTCGAACGTTCATCGAACACGGGTCGAACGTTCAGGTCAAAAAGTTGTTTTCTCTTCTATCGTTCGAACGTTAGTCGAACGTTCAGTGAACGCTGCCCTCGGGTTTCTCTGCAAAACCCCAACGTTCGACCGACCGTCGAACGTTCAGCGAACGTTGCTCTCGGGTTTCTCTGCAGAACACCAATGTTCGAACGGCAGGCGAACGGCTAGCGAACGTTGATCATATCTTCTGCAATTTGACTCCGATTGTCTCGCCGTTTGGATCGTGACTTCTATAATCACCAAGAGTATCTCTACATCAATAAATTAGATACATCTGTGATGGTTTACACCAAAACTATTGAACCAATAGGGCTTCCGGGTGGTCCGGAAACCCAACATGGTACCTGGACCTTCGGTCCAATTTGGAACATCAGTGGGCTTTCCAACGGGGCCCACCAAGCTCGGTAAACCGGAAAGCATGCAAATAAGCAAGATTAAGTGAAATTAACCAATCGAATCGGATGGGCCAAACCTAATGCGGCCCACCCAAGCTTTGTTTGTGGAATGATGTTTAAATTGTGTGGTTTGGCCGAGACCAAGGGCAAGGGCCTATCGGGCCCGCCAAAGCCCACCAACCAACCAAGTAAGGGTTCAAAACCTTAAACTTCAAGAACATGGGCTTTCAAGCCTAGGATTGGACTACAGGCCCCAAGCCCCAATGTCCACAACCCTTTGGTGAATCTAAATAAGATAATTTGAAAACATTTTTGGCAACCATCATGGGGGCCCACCTAGGGGCCCGAAAATCAATGCAGACCCACTTGTTACATGGAAATCACATAAATGCTCAAATTAAACTTTAAGTAAAGTCAATTCACTTCACCAAAGCCTACAGGGCCTCCTAGGCTTAGCCAGAGGCCCACATGGGCACATAGGCTTACCCAAGCCCACCAAGGGCACCGTGGGCCTTCCAACGGGGCCCACCCCATCAGACTCAGATCGCCTAAATCAAGCAAGATAAAATCAATTAAAGGGACCCACGCCACTCAGGCGGTCCCGACAAGGCTTAACCAATTTGCATATCGGATTAGGAATCAAGTGAGAACCAAGTGAGAAAGCTGACTCAAACCAGGGAACCCACGGGACCTGTCACCCGACGGGGTGGACTGGAGTGTCTACGGACTTCCCCAGACCGCAACCGAGAACCGACTTAGAATCTCAAGCTGCAGACCAAAAGCCTTAAATAGACAAGATTAGGCACCCAGGTGTCCGCCTGCACCCCATCAGGCGGTGGCGACTCCGAATTACCCCGTGCCGCGTTTCCCACGCGCGCACAGCCTGGCGACTCTGCTGGGGACATCTCAGCCCAGTAGGACCTTGTTTAGACCGAGTCAGCATAAGAGGGATTTAGGGGATATTTAGGAACTCTTGCTACCCTGTTTAGCAGGGCACAGAATGCACGTAACTACGTGTTCTGGGGAGTCCTGCCACAAGGACGCGATAATTGCCTAAGGCAAGTGGAATTTAAGTGGTCCCCTGTGACCCTCCACTTACCTGGGGACATCGTAATATGTGCCAATTCTGCACCTTACTACACGAGGCAGTAAGGATTCTTTTATCACCTAAATCCAAACAAAAACTCACCCGTGTAGACACAACACGCAGCCCAACTGCACACACAGGCACACCACCATACCGTGGATGGATTGTTTAAATTCCCGCATTAATGTGATAGAACTGCGTGAGGTGACACGCACGAGGGAGAATGCGTGAATGATCCGACCCTTGATAGATGAGTGACTCGGATATTGCTACTTCTTTACCAAAATTTAGACCTCTCTAGCAGCCTACCCTTCTTCTTACTATGAACTGATCTTTGGGATGGTATTAGCACCTACGCTCCCGTGGCTTGCCGGGGAAAGTAGGGTAAACCCATCCCCCCAGTTTGCTGGAGTCCATTAGCACCACTGGTTTCTTGCCGTGGCACGCGAGGATCCAGTACTGGTCCAGACCTTTGTATGCTTATGTCTCGGGCTGGGTGTCCTTCCCCACCTAACGTTTCTGAATGAACCTTGCGTTGAGCATGAGAGGGTGAGTAGGGTGTGAATGATGAATATAAGAGGAGTAAAATCGGAATAAAATCAAGAGTCCATTAGGGGCAGCAACCCCCGCTTTTTGCATCAAATTGAGTAAACCCTAGATCACGGGCGACCTCAGCCCTAATTCAGGAAGCTCACCTATTTTTGATCAGGGCAACCGCCCCAGATCCATGCATGGAGTCCTGTATGCTATGGGTCTTGACCCATTAGAGTCCGCTGGGAGCACTTTAAGTCCAGATTGGTCTTTTAGAGCAGAAGAAAGCCGGCCAGATCAGACAGACAGATGAAAGCATGACAGATCAGAATAAAGGCACTAAACCCTAGATCTAGGAATTTTTAGCCTACCCGCTGGGAAAGCAATCTGTATCCGTCCTTTTGGCTCCCAACAGCCTTAAGGATGAATTCTTTACAGCTGTGTAAATATTTTTGTAAACCTCCGCCCTCGATGGCAAGTTGTAATTTTTGCTGTGGTCCAGCACCGGAAGCAGGTGAAAGAACAGATAAAAGACAGAAAGACTGATCAGGACTTGAGTGTGCTCCTCTACACAAGTATGTCTAGGAGTCGCGCCTTCATTGGTGCCAACCCTTAGGACCACACACCATGTGTACCTAAGTTAAATTCCGCATTGCTTTATCTTTTTCTTTATTCTGTGAAGCATGTTAGAACTGCTAAGTAGATAGCCCTTTTACTTACGATTATGCATACTTTAGGACTAATTGAGAGTTTGGTGTGGAACCTTAAACTGATTTGGAATTTCGATTGGATAGTTGGCATGGCATCGTCATCCTCATCTGAGAGAATCCGCTTCCCTAGAATAGAGAAGTGCGCCTGGGATACCCTCTGGATCCGTTCTTGGACAAGGCAGCTCCAAGGGAGTGAGCAGATTGAATGGGAGCACAAATACTGTATGGGACAAACTTTGTCCCTGTTAAATGTGCCGATCAACTGGGATATGATCCAAGCAGCCTTGCTTTTCTGGGATCCCCAGCTTTCAGTGTTTCGATTCGGGATCAACGAGTTGACTCCCACAATTGAGGAACTTGACCTGTTCCTCCGATTTCGTGACTTAGGAGAACTCGCTAGGCCAAGTCTCAAAGAAAGTTACAAGAATGAAGCTTGCGTTTTCTTTGGCCTCTCAAGGGGAGAATTCCAGACCTTAGGAGGTGACAAATCATTTACTCGGGTCTCTAAAACATTCCTAGCTGAGAAAATGAGAAACAAAAAGTAGGAAAGACCCCGGGCTTGGTTTGACACCTTCACCCTTGTGGTTCTATCACAAATCTTCTTTCCAACTGGGGGAGACACCATTAATTTGGCCCTCATGGAAATTGTGGATCAACTCAGGGCGGGGTACCGAATCATGCCACTGATCCTAGCTCAACTGTTCCATTCCCTGACTTTGTCCAAAAACGGAACTCGGAGGTTTCAAAGGTGCGCTCCCCTTCTCCACATTTGGCTGCAAGACCACCTGATGGTGTCATCACCTGTCAGTGCATATTACAAGGCAACCGGCGACAACATCTATTGGTTGGCTTAAAGAGAGATCAAACCAGACCTACCCGCTCGTGAGGATTGGTTTAACCACTTTCTCCGCCTGAAGGGAGAAACGGACATTAGATGGTGGGGTACATACAACATCCCCTACACCCCCATCATAGCTTTCAAGAAAAGAGAGGGCCTTTCCCTAATAGGACTCACCCATGCCGTGCCGTACTATCCGATTCGGGTTCTGAGACAGTTTGGGAAACCGCAGGGGATCCCAGTCAAGGATGACATGAGCAGTTTGATTGGTCCACTCACTAAGGGACTAAGGACGCAACTGCTAACGGAGTGGAAGACAATTTGCTTATATCGAGAAGACGTCTTCACCGAATTACACTTTCAAGACTACGAGCAGTGGATAGCTCGGGAATTTGGCCACGCGGCCCCCCACCTCTTCAGCCTGTCGCTTCAAGCGACATTCCAGTTCCGCCCCCTAACACATATAGAGACAGGGTGGCCGAACTACAGGAGACTCACTCCCGTATCCATTCAGCTTATGTGAATTCGAAACGGGAGAATAGGCAGGCCAATATGGCCTTGCAACATGAATTGGAATTGGTACGCAAACGCGCTGAGGAGGACCGACGTCTGCGGAACAAGCTTCTGCGCGCCTTGAGGAGGCAAGACGTGTCCTCCCACTATGATGATGACCAATCTAGCTAGACTGTGGTTTTGTTGTATTTTGATGAATATGCTAATGTACTGTGAGCCGCTGCGGCACCTTTTTTTTTAAGCATGAATTGCCTTTCTATTCCGTTATGTGTTCAAACTTAACAAAACAAGAACCTGAAATAAAAGAACTAATTCCCTCAAATAGGGCAACTCGGTCTCCAATAGACCATCTCTCTCAATAAATTGCAGAATTTCTGGTCGCTGCGACCCCTAACTCTTTTAATTGCATCTCTCTCATTGAGATCCTGAAAACCGGCAAGTGTTTAAAACACCCAAGAATTTGAGCTCAGATCACACCCGTCTGTATCTTTCCCAAGATCATTCGGTCGAATTTCTTTAGGGCAGCGAAACCGCCGACGGATGAGTCGGATATTGGTGGAGGAGCGTCCTGGCATAGCCTACCCCATTTAGTGACACCGAAGCCACCGGTGATTGAATCGGATATTGGCTGCGGAGCGTCCGGGTACTACTAGCCGAATCCTTTAGGGCACCGAAACCGCCGACGGATGAGTCGGATATTGGTGGAAGAGTGTCCTGGCATAGCCTACCCCATTTAGTGACACCAAAGCCGCCGGTGATTGAATCGGATTTTGGCTGCGGAGCGTCCGGGTACTACTAGCCGAATCCTTTAGGGTACCGAAACCGTCGACGGATGAGTCGGATATTGGTGGAGGGGCGTCCTGGCATAGCCTACCCCTTTTTGTGACACCAAAGCCGCCGGTGATTGAATCGGATATTGGCTGCGGAGCGTCTGGGTACTACTAGCCGAATTCTCAGTTTGCCAAAGTCGTCGACGGATGAGTCGGACGTAGCTAAAGCAACCCTGAGTGCTGCCGTATCAGCCCCCTTCTTTGGCCATGCGTGGTCCAGCCTTGTGATTCTGAGCTCAGCAAAAAACCCAGTTTTTTTAAAAGGTTCCCTTCCCTTGTCGTGTTAAAAGTGACTAAAATAGACCAGTTAAACTGGGTTCTCTTCCCCAGGTACCTGCGGGTATCTAAAATAGACCAGGTTCACAGGGTTCCCTTTCCCAGCTGCTCTCACACAGCTAAAATAGACCAGTATTCATGAAACTGGGGTTCTCTTTCCCAGGTACCTACGGGTTACCTAGAATAGACCAGTTTAATCAAAACTTAGGTTCTCTTCCCTTGTTGCCTTAGGGTAACTAAAATAGATCAGTGAACTCAAATCCAATCAAGAAATTAGAATAAAGGAAATAAACAAGTTCTGTCAAATAAATTGCAATGAATGATTCATGTAAATTGCACTAATGCCTGCGAATTGCCCCAGGTACCAAAAATTGCTTTCAGAAGTCCGTACCTGCTAAGATCGAGGAGAAGGCTCGAAATGGACCGACAAGGAGAGCAGACGCCACCAGGGCAGCATCCGGCAGAACCTAGTCACGCACAAGTAGTGAATGAGATGCAATAGAGAATTGACGGCATGAGTTCCATCATTCAGGAACTAATGGCTGAGTTGAGAGAATTAAGACAGGCCCCACCAGTGGCACCAGTCGCCCAGCAACCGCCACAAGCAGAAGTAGCACCACCGCCGCGTCCAGCGAACCCCCCTCTCCTAGCACCACCACCACCACCGGCGGTGCCATTCCATGTTCCCCAACCAGATCAGTTTCTGCCTGTCCAACTGGGGCAAGGCGATGAGGATTGGTACAGGACCCAGGAGATACAGTTTGAGGAGAAGCTGACAGCAGTGAGAGAAGAGAACAGGGCAGAGATGGCCACCTTGAAGGAACAGCTCAAACAGCTCCAACCAAGCACAGTGCAGAGTGAGGCTACCCTGGAAAGCCTCTGCTTCTTTTCAGACATCCAACTCCCGGCCAAGTTCAAGTGCCCTGAGTTACACCAGTTCGATGGCACCGGGTGCCCACTAAACCACTTGAGGTCGTACTCAGGCGACATGTGTCAGTACGCTAAGGAAGAACGGATCATGGTGCAGTTCTTCCACAAGTCATTGACTGGGGCCGCTTACTCCTGGTTCCTGAGTTTGGACAAGGCCAAGATCAAGACATGGAATGATTTGGCAGCTGTCTTCATTCAGCAGTATCGCCTGAACAGTCAGATTGTGCAGACTAGGGCAGAATTGCAGAGGCTGGCTAAGAAGAGCCAGGAATCAGTAAGAGAATATGCTAAGCGCTGGAAGGAGCTGGCAGCATTAGTGCAGCCACCTTTGTTGGAGCAAGAGATGACGTCATTGTTCATTGCGTCATTGGGTCAGCCCTTCTTCACTCTGCTGCTGGGGCAGAGCACGTCGAATTTCAATGACTTGATCCTGACGGCAGATCGGATTGAAGATGCAGTAAGAGCCGGAAAGATAGATGGCAGTGGACAGAGTGCCCCACCAAGAAGGCCTGTGTCTGGGCAAACTAGCAGAAACCAGGGGCAAGAGCCCAGGAGGTAGGAACAGCAAGCCGTGAACTACGTGTACCCGGAACAGCCCCACCACTTCTCCCAAAGACTAGAGGCAGTGGAACCCCAAGGAACCGGGCAGGCCGTCTACCAAGGGATGAGAAGGACAAGAGAAGAAATGGAAGCTAGGATGAAGCGGGTTTTCACTCCACTCCCATACGCACCAGCAGAGTTACTGCCTACTTTGCTGAAGAAGGGATACTTGCAAGTCAAGCCCCCGAACCCCAGATTGGTCAATGCCAGAAGCTACAATGCGGCGGAACGGTGCGAGTACCATTCCGGTGCTCCAGGGCACCACACTAATCGGTGTTGGGACTTAAGGCATGATATCCAGGACTTGATTGACATGCTTCACAAAATAAAGCAAAAGACAAAACCAGTTCGGAATTTAACTCAGGCACACATGGTGTGTGGTCCTAAGGGTTGGCGCCAATGAAGGCGCGACTCCTAGACATACTTGTGTAAAGGAGCACATTCAAGTCCTGATCAGTCTTTCTGTCTTTCATCTGTTCTTTCATCTGCTTCCGGTGTCGGACCACGGCAAAATTTACAACTTGACATCGAGGGCGAATTTTTACAAGATATCTACAAAAATTTCAAAGAATTCATCCTTAAGGCTGTTGGGAGCCCGAAGGGAGGATACAAATTGCTTTTCAAGCGGGTAGGCTAAAAATTCCTAGATCTAGGGTTTAGTGCCCATGTTCTGATCTGGCATGCTTTCATATGTTTGTCTGATCTGGCCGGCTTTCGTCTGCTCTAAAAGACCGATCTGGACTTAAAGTGCTCCCAGCGGACTCTAATGGGTCAAGACCCATAGCATACAGGACTCCATGCATGGATCTGGGGTGGTTCCCCTGATCAAGAATTAGGTGAGCTTCCTAAGCCAGGGCCGAGGTAGCCCAGCATCTAGGGTTTACTCAATTTGATGCAAAGAACGGGGGTTGCTGCCCCAAATGGACTCTGGATTTTATTTCAATTTTATTCATCATTCACATCCTACTCACCCTCTCATGCTCAACGCAAGGTTCATTCGGAAACGTTAGGTGGGGAAGGATACCCAGCCCGAGACATAAGCCTACAAGGGTCTGGACCAGTACTGGATCCTCGCGTGCCACGGCAAGAAACCAGTGGTGCTAATGGACTCCAGAAAACTGGGGGGATGGGTTTACCCTGCTTTCCCCGGCAAGCCACGGGAGCGTAGGTGCTAATACCATCCCAAAGATCAGTTTATAGTAATAAGAAGGGTAGGCTTCTAGAGAGGTCTAGGTTTTGGTAAAGAAGTTGCAGTATTCGATTCTCTCATCTATCAAAGGTCGGATCATCCACGCATCCTCCCTCGTGCGTGTCACCCCACGCAGTTTTATCACATCAACGCGGAAATTTAAAGTATAAATCTACGCAATCATCTATCCACGGTGTGGTGGTGTGCCCGTGTGTGCAGTTGGGCTGCGTGCTGCGCCTATACGGGTGAGTTTTGGCTGGATTTAGGTGATAAAGGAATCCCTACTGCCTCGTATAGTAAGGTGCAGAATTGGCACGTTTTACGACGTCCTGGGAGAATCCCCAGGTAAGTGGAGGGTCACAGGGGACCTCTTAAATTCTACTTGCCTTAGGCAATTATCGCGTCCTTGTGGCAGGACTCCCCAGAACACGTGGTTACGTGTATTCTGTACCTTGCTAAGCGGGGTAGCAAAAGTTCCTAGAATATCGCCTAAGTCCCTCTTGAGCTGACTCGGTCCTAAGTAGGGTCCTACTGGGCTGAGTGGTCCCCAGTGGAGTCGCCAGGCTGTGCGCGCATGGGAAACGCGGCACCGGGTAATTCGGAGTCGCCACCGCCTGATGGGGTGCAGGCGGACACCTGGGTGCCTAATCTTGTCTATTTAGGGCTTTGGGTCTGCGGCTTGAGATTCTAAGTCGGTTCTCGGTTGCGGGCTGGGGAAGTCCGTAGACACCCCAATCCACCCCGTCAGATGACGGGTCCCGTGGGTTCCCTATCTTGAGTCAGCTTTTCACTTTGGTTCTCACCCGGTTCCTAATCCCGCATGTAATTCAAATTGAGTCTTGGCGGGACCACCTGAGTTGGTGTGGGTCCCTTTAGTTGATTTTATCTCTTCTTGCTTAAGCGGTCTGGGTCTGATTGGGTGGGCCCCGTTGGAAGGCCCACGGTGTCCTTGGTGGGCTTGGGTACGCCCAGGTGCCCCTGGTGGGCCTCCGCCTAGCCTAGGAGGCCCTGTGGGCTTTGGTTAGTGAATTGGTTTTGCTTTAAGTTTAGATTTGAATTATTAGGTTTCTTTCATGCAAAAGTGGGCCGGATGGGTCTGTGGGCCCCTTAGGTGGGCCTTCATGGTGACCAAGGGTTTTTTAGACTTATCTTTATATTTGGGACAAAGTGGGCTGGTCACTGGGCTTGGGGCCCGTGATCCGGCTTTGGGCCTTGGAAGCCAAAATTTAATGAAGTTGGGGCTTGAGCCCTTCCTTGGCTTAGTTGGCAGGCTTAGGCGGGCCCGACAGGCCCTAGCCCATGGTCTCGGCCAAACCACGCAGTTCATGCATTCATGTATATGACAAGGCTCGGGTGGGCCGCATTGGGTTTGGCCCGCCCGATTCATCTGGTTCACTCTTGCTTAGGTTAATTAATTAGCATGCTTTGGTGTCCATTGGGCTTGGTGGGCTCCGTTGGAAGGCCCACGAGTGTGCCGAGTTGGACCGGTTGGTCCGAGTCCCAAGTTGGGTTTCCGGGTGGCCCGGAAACCCTATCGGTTCAATTAGTTTACTTCAACACATACCAAAATTCGGCAATACAACAGAATGTATAAAAAACAGGCTTCTGTGTGTATCCGGAAACTCAGGCCGGATACGCACGGTCTACAGGTGGTCCGGACAAGGTATCCGGATACACAGTGGCCATAGGTTATCCGGCCTGAGTATCCGGATCACCCCAGCATGGCCCTTTTCGGATTTTTGGCAGCTGGGATGGCCTCCAGGGGTTCTTAGGGGGTTTCTAAGATCTTGTGGGCCCCTGTGAGGGCCCACGTAGGTTCAGACTTGGGAGAAGCCACACTTGGCTTCTCCTTCTGTTTTTTTTTTTTTTTTTGCAATGAAGAGGGGGTACACAGCAATAGGGAAGGGGTTCATGCTTGTGGGGGGTGATGGGATCATGCTTGCTTATCCATACAACTAAGCCGGGATCCTAACAATAGGCATGTACAAGGCATGGACCAAGTATATGAAACATAGAAGAAAAACAGCATGTTCATACGATCTAAACATTCATGTCAATACCTATGCATAAGAAGATACAAGAAGAAAAAAAAGAAATAAAACGGCAAGGCCTAGATCCTGTCTCATGTTTTTCAAAGAACTTGAAGAAGGGAAAGAGGAGGGGGCTTATCATGGGGATACATTTGATCACAATAGGAGGAACACTCTCCTCCTATAACTTCTCAAGAAAAACAACACACTAACAAGCATTAAAAAGATATCTAAGGAACTCCCATGCTAAAAGGACAAAGGCCTACGCATACTCCTACGTAGCGTGAGATCTCATGACTCGAAAACCATGGTAAATACATGCATAGAATGACACAAGAATAAGCCCATGCAAAGAGGTGAAGGCAACTTGTAAAAAATATATTCAGAAAATTCCTATTTTAATATATGCTCAACAACAGGTGGTGAGGAGCCTTACCTTAGGTTTTAAAACCTTTTTTGCAGGGTGTTAGCACCTCCTGGTAGCAGGAAAATGAGCTGGAACTCCTCCTCTGCCTAGCAACAGCAAGGCTACTTCCTTGTCTCCACCAGAGAAAAAAAAGCAAGGGGGGAAGGGGGACAAGGCTTGGAGGGCTTTGATCTTTGCTTGGAGATGAAAGAAGGTTGAGAGAGATGAAGGAGATGGGATTCGTAAGGGGGCAGGTGGGGGAGAAGGGCTGGAGAACAAGAAAAATAATGCCAACCTCGGAAATGAACTGCTGGTTTGCTATTTATAGAATTTTTAATGTATCCGGCGACTCAGGCCGGATACACTAAGGCCTCTTCGTATCCGGACTTGAAGTCCGGATACCCTAGCTTCCCTTTGTATCCGGTCTTCAAGTCCGGATACAAGACATAATCATTCGAAAATTAAATGCCGCCGCGAATTTGTCGGGCGATCGGCGCGGATCTCGCCCGAATATCTTGATGTATCCGGTCTTCAAGTCCGGTCATGAAGGACAGGCAGTGTATCCGGTATATGTGACCGGATACAAATCGAAAAATTACGGATTTGCCCTTCAACTTGACCGATTCGACCGATTTGACCTTTTTTGATATCTACGGATCGCCCGTACGAAATTTTTATATTTAAGATTTAGTCCCCGAGACATTTTGCTGCGTTGGCTGCCACGTGGGCAGCTTTTGCGCCACGTGTGCAGTTTCCGGCTTTTGCTACCCGGAAACTTCGACAGATCATATCTCCTTCATCCGAACTCCGATTTGAGCAAACTCAATTGTGTTACACTCGTATCGGAGCCCTCTATCTAATGACATGGGGCTAAGTACTTGGCACGGATTTTGAGAAAAAGTCAACTTTTGGCCTTCCCTTAAGTTTGACCGCCCTTAGAATCTTTATCCGGACTCTGATTCCTGCAAACCCAGTTGCGCTGGAACCGTGTCCGGATTCTCCATCCATTGGACTAAAGTAAAGTATTTGGCACGGAAATCGAGGAAAAGTCAACTCTTGGCTTTTCCTTAAGTTTGACTGCCCTTAGAACCTTTATCCGGACTCCGATTCCTGCAAACCCAGTTGCGCTGGAACCGTGTCGGGATTCTTTATCCAATGGGATAGATCAAGGTGGCCAAATTTTATCTGATTAAAAGGTCAACTTTCCACCCCTCAGGGTTTGACTTCTTAGCCGGGTTTTGCATTTCTGGCTTTTCGGGAGCGCAAAAATGAGGTGCTTACAGTGGGCTGACAGGTTCAGCAACCATCAGGTGATCTTGGAGCCAAATGTGTAGGAGAGGAGCGCATCCCTGAAACCTCCTAGTTCCGTTCTTGGTCATGGTCAAGGCATGGTATAGCTGAGCAAGGATTAATGGTGCAATTCGGAATTTCACCTGGAGTTGGTCTACAATTTCCATGAGGGCCAAATTAATGGTGTCTCCCCCAGTAGGAAAGAAGAGCTGTGACAGAACCACGAGGGTGAAGGTGTCCCACCAAACACGGGGTCTTTCCTGCTTTTTGTCCCTTATCTTTTCAGCAAGGAAGGTTTTAGAGACCCGCGTGAATGCTTGGTCACCTCCTAAAGTCTGGAATTCTCCTCTGGGTAGGCCAAAGAAAGTACAAGCTTCATTCTTGTAGCTATCTTTGAGGTTTGGCCTAGCTAGTTCTCCATGGTCACGGAATCGGAGGAATAGTTCAAATTCCTCAATTGTGGGAGTCAACTCATTAACTCCAAACCTAAAGAGTGAAAGTTGGGGATCCCAGAAAGGTAGAGCCACCTGAATCATGTCCCAATTAATGGGTACATTTAACAGGGACAGAGTTTGTCCCATGTGGTATTTCTGTTCCCATTTAATTTGTTCATCTCCTTGCAATTGCCTTGTCCAAGAACGGATCCAAGGGGTATCAAAGGCACACTTCTCTATCCTAGGGAAGCGAACTCTCTCACTCGAGGATGAAGATGCCATGCAGACTATCCGATTGAAATTCCAAGTCAATTTAGGGTTTTCCACCGAAAACTCTAAATTAGTCTAAGGCGTGCAACAGGTTAAGCAAAAATTAAATTAATTCCTAAGCAGTTTATGCAATTATTAATCACAAGAATCAAATCTAAGCACTCAAGTTATGGGGTTTTAAGGGTTATGTCTTTTAAATGTTTGGAGAACACATTCAGGTCTTAGCCGGCCTTTTCTTTCATCTGTCCTTTCATCTGTTCTTTTATCTGCTCTTTCATCTGCTCTTTCATCTGCCCCTAGTGTCGGACTGAAAATAATGTTTACAACTTGCCTTCGAGGGCGAAATTTACAAAATAAATCTGGAAAGAGAATCACCTTTAGGGTTGTTGAGAACCCAAAAGGAGGGTACAAATTTGCCATTCGGCAGGTGGGCTGAAATCCTATCTCTAGGGTTTTTCTGCCTCTGTTCTGACCCACTTCTGTCTGATCTGGCCAGCTTTCGACTGAACCAAGACCGACTTGAATGCATGGATTAAATCGAGTTAATTTCCTTAAATTAGGGTTAAGACCAAGAAAGGCGGGGGTTAATGCCCCAGATTAATTTTACCCCTATTCATGTTCATGCTCACATCAGGGTTTATCAGAAGTAATAGGTGGGGAAGGATACCCAGCCCAAGGCACCTGCCTTCAAGGGTCTGAGCCAAGTACTAGACCCTTCGCGTACCATGGCAAGAAACCAATGGCGCTTGAAGAATCTAGAAACCTGGGGAGATGGGTTTACCCTGCTTTCCTCGGCAAGCCACGGGAGCGTAGGGCTAATACCATCCCAAAAGTAAGTTTCTCGATTGAAGAAGGGTGGCTGCTAGAGAGATCTAAGTTTTGGTTAAGAAGAGCATTCACATGGTGCAGACAGCATTCAATTCGGATCATCCATGCAGACTCCCTCGTGCATGTCACCCCATGCAGTTAAAAAATTCATTCACGGTGTAGTGAAGTGATTGTATGTGCAATGGGGTCAAGTGCTGTGTCTGCTCGGGTGATTCTCGGATAATGGGCTGATTAAGGGTTCCTTAATGTCACTTTTATAGTGAGAGTACAGAACAATATGCAATACAATGTCTGGGTGAATCCCCAGGTAAGTGGAGGGTCACAGGGAACCGCTTAAATTCCACTTTCCTTAGGCAATTATCTCGTCCTTATGACAGGATCCCCCAATACCATGTAATTGCATAAGTTCCATAAGCCACTAAAGTTGGACAAGAAGTACTTCCTAAATCTGCTTATATCCACCTAAGTTGACTCATTTGATAACCAGGGTCCGACTGGGTTGAGGGAGTCCCCAGCAGAGTCGCCAAGCTGTGCGCACCTAAAACGTGGATCCTAGATCGCACATCGGGCGCATTTTTCGTGCGTGCCTCGGGACATTCGGAGTCGCCACTGCCTGAGAGGTGCAGGCAGACACGGTTTTGCCCTATCCGGGTCTAAGTCTGGTCTACGGCTTATTAGAAATCTAGCTAAGTCCTCGGTTACGTCCAAGGAAGCCCTAAGACACCCCGGCCCGCCCCGTCGGTTTGACGGGTCCCTCGGGTCTTCCTGGTTTTTGAGTCAATTGCACCCTTTTCCTAGACCAGCATGCTGCCATGTTAGGTCTGTCGGGGTCCTCTGGAGGTGTGGGTCCCCTTTTATTTGATTTTATCTTTTTATTTATTTAAGTGAAGTGGGTCGGACCCGGGTCCCGTTGGAAGACCCGTGGGTTGCCATGGTTGGGCCTTGGGCCCAGTTGGGTTATTGGGTAACCCATTTGGTTATTCATTGAAGCTTTATTTATTTACAATTCATTTGGGCTTAACGGGCTTGGAATGGGCCCATTAGCCAAGGGTCAAGGGGCCTGGGCCTGTTTATTGAAAACAGGCCTGGTATAGGCCAGTCAAAAGTGGGCCCCATATGTGGGCCAAAAGGAGGTCTTGGTGGGCCCATTTGGGCCCACGGTCCAAAGATGGGCTTAAGATAGCCCAAATTGTTTAAGGGACTGGTTCAGGTCGGTTCGGGTCGGAATAGATCCAACCGGGCCGAAAAATTACATTTTTTATGTTACTTTTTACATTAGCCCATATTTTCTATACGGTCCACCGTCGCCCGTAGACGAAATCCGGTTTGCCTTGCCCGTGAAGCAAACACGGTCCTAACTAGACCGCTTTGAGTTTACGGGCGCAGCTTATTCTGCGCTTTTGCTGCTGATTCTTCTCGGGATCGGTTCCGTGGCTTCTTTGGAACTTTCTGCAACTTCGGTGGTAGTTTTGGTGCCTTCTAATATGGCACACTTGCCTTCTTCACCATCTTCAAGTCCTTTTTCATTGGTACTTTAGAATGGAACTTAACTCCCTTTGTTTTTTTTTTTTGTGCCATGCCATCTTTTGATAATGTAACAAAAGAAGAAGAAGGGATAGTGGGGAAGGGATTACATAGTAGGATTTAACGAGGACCAATCCCTTTTATACTTATGAATTCAATCAAATAACCAAAGCATGTTATGTTTTCCTTCTTTGATTAGTTTTATGGTTCCATCCTCTTTCTACTCTGTAAGAGGGTGCTCATTTGCATGGGAGTACACACTATTACTCCTTGGCTTTGGTGATGTAATAATTCTTCTGAAGATTTCGGCAGCACTCCCGCGTCCTCCAAACTTTATTAGGACGAAATGGGAAGAGGTGGGGAAGGTAGTTTATGCATGGAGGTAAGAAATGAAGGGTTTTAAGCATACAAGGGCATTTTGGGTATTGAAGGTGGCTTAGGTATTGGGGTGGTGGCAATTGGGCAGGGTTTGGCCGTGGCAAACATGCAGACAGAGAGGGAAGAGGCCAAGGGGAAGGCTTGTTGAAATGGGGGGGGGGGGGGGGGGGGGGGGGGAGGCCTCTCTATTTATAGGCAAAAAGGGGCGTGCCCGTATTTGAAGTACGGGCGTGCCTTGCCCGTCATTCAAATACGGGCGTAAAACGCACATTTGCAAATCCCGCGAATCTTCCGTACGGGACGCGTGTCCCGCCGTACAGCGACGCATGTCTTCTTCCAGAAGTTTGCCCGTATTTGAAATACGGGCATGCCCTGCCCGTAATTGAAATACGGTCTAGCACGTTTTTAAAATGTTTGGATTTCAAACCTTTATTCAATTTGGTTTTTTTTGCAAGATTTCGTCCGATTTCTTTGATTATTTTATTGAAAAGCGAGATTCCTTTTATTAAAATATTATTAAACACATTTATCTTATTTATTTTATTGGTTTATTCCATTTTTGCTGCCTTTTTGCCACATGGGCAGTTTTTCTGAAACTTCAACTGCTCACAACTTCTTCGTCCGGTGTCCGATTTCAGCAAACTTAGTGTCGTTGGAACCGGCTCGAAACCACCTATCCATTGGGATCAAGTTTGGCAGTTGAATTGGGGTCGAACAAAAAGTCAACTTTTCGCTCCCCAAAAGTTTGACCGGCTCATAACTTTCTCATCCGGACTCCGATTCCAGCAAATTCAGTTGCGTTGGAACCGTGTCGAAATGCTCTTTTCAATGAGATGAAGTTTTATGGCCAAATTTACTTGAATCAAAAGTCAATTTTTTGACCCTCGCAGGGTTTGACTTTTCATTTTTCTTTATTTTGGGGGTGAAAAAATCAGGTGTCTACAGTGACCTTATTGGGGATCCTAAGACTATCCCACTCATCGAATACGTAGTTTGTGGAATTTTTTGCTATTGGTTTGCTTGATGTGGGCTTATTAAAGATAAGGTTGAGATCTGTTATGAATTTTACAAGGTGCTTAGCCCTGGGTTTACTTGGCAGTGAAGGTGTAGAATCTCACTTGCCCTTGGTTGAATGCCAGTGAATGTGTAGATCTCACTTGGCTTTGGTTGAATGCCAGAGAATTGGATGTATTTTACTTTGATTTGGAATTGGATGTAATTTACTTTGATTTGGATTTGGATGTATTATACTTGATTTGGATTTGGATGTATTTTGTGAACTTTATGGTGTATGTATTTTAATTTGTTTTGGATTTGGATGTGAAGTGATTATTGATTATTTCTTACACTTTGTTAGTATTGATTTGATTTAGTAAAGTTATGATGAGCTCTCTTATGTGGTTGACTAGGCAACTGGCCTAGGGTTTATTGGCAGTGAATGAATAGTCCCACTTGGCAGTGAATGTGTAGATCTCACTTGCCTTAGTTTGAATGCCAGTAAATGTTTAAATCTCACTTGGCCTTGGTTAAATGGCAGTGAAGATGTAGATCTCACTTGGCCTTGGTTGAACGACAGTGGATGGGAAATTCCACTTGGCCTTGGTTGAACGGCAGTGGATGGGGAATTCCACTTGGCCTTGGTTGAATGGCAGTGGATGGGAAATTCCACTTGGTTTGTGCATTGAGTACACTCTCTTGGTTTGTGGAATGAGGCATTAATTCTAATAACTGATGCGAGAGGTTTGTTTTACATTATGAGTCCTACCAAGATATACTTGTAGTAAATGATTGGGTCTATCAAGCAAATTTTATGTGTTATACTATTTAGATGCTTTGACTTGAGGATATTAATTGCATGAACTATTTCTATTCATGATATTATATGAATTGCATAAACTGCTTTTATTCATGATGTTATATGAATTGCCTAAACTGCTTCTATTCATGACATTATATGAATTACATAAACTGCTTTTATTCATGCATGTTTGCTACTTACTGGGACTTTAAGTCTCACGCGTTTTGTTTTATTGGATTTGTTTTCAGATCCGCTTGGTGAGCCACGTACTGGGGCAGATATTGAGGGCGAGCTTGAGCACAGGTTTGAGGACTTCTACCATCTGTAGTAGGGTTCTTTTTGTGTTATTGTATTTAGTTTTTAGAAACTATAAATGGGATGTAAATATTCTTTTTGGATTTATAGACGACAGAGTTATCTTTAGATTATTACTTTGTAAATGAATGCTCATGTGAGAAATAGTAATGGAGAGGTCTTAGTTGCCTTTTTGTACCCTCAGATATTATCTTTTGGAGTTATTACACAGGTGTCCTTTTGTTATATAGAAAATTTTAATTCCATGCTTCTTTGGCTAATGCACTTTGATAATTACATTATAATTGCCCATATTAATTGTGTTTATTAGGTTCTTTTGGGCCCATAAGTAGGTCTCAGGGACGGGTTGGTGCCGTGATAGGATAGATCCGGATCTAGGGCGCTACACAGATAGCCTAGATCATGTAATCATACTATAAAAGAAGCAATAACACCACCTACCTCTAATGAGCATGTTTAGATTTTTGCTAAAACACTTTGCTGGATGTGTGAAGATTCTGTTTTCCTCCCTCCTATGATCTCCATGTTGCATGCCCTAAAGATAATCCTACGTGATTTTTCCAACAATTAAGCAGCTTGGGATTAACCCTAATTCCATTTATTTAAATTAGTAAGGTGAAGTGTTCTTCCTACCCTTTACTTGAAGTTTCCAATTCCATTGAATCTTAAACATGAGATTAAATCATAGTTCTTCATCTCATCTAAACTATTGGATCTCTCATATGATCCTAGGGGTGTGTAACCGTAATTCTCCTACCCTCCCACCAATAAACACCCATCTCATTATAGAAAGTTGATTGGTAAAGGCTTTAACTATTGGTCAAAGTCATGGTTTTGTTGATTGGTAAAGGCTTTAACTATTGGTCAAAGTCATGGTTTTGGTTAGGTGCTTATATACATGGACATTGAAGTCTCTCAAAGTTGATGAGGGCATTATAAGAAAAAAAAATCAAGTTATACTCAAGGGTGGCTCGTGTAGTACTCTAGGAAACATAGAACCGTTTTGTGGGAGGGTTGCCAAGGGGATAGTAGGGGACTTGAAATCTATTGGAACCCTTGGCTGGAAGATCTGCTGGTCCAACGATGAAATACATGTCCACATAGGTGCGTGAAGCCTACGTGTACAAACCCTCCACCATTGGACCAGCAGATGTTTCAACATGATGGACCAACTAATATGGTCTCATAGTAGGGTTCTTAAACATTATTAAGGGATATTATGAAGAAAAGGAAATGTCATGTCAGAATTTTTGGCCTTCATTCTTATTATACAGTTATATAAGATAGTTAGGCTTGTGGATATCACAAACCAAAAGATGTGAGATAATAATATAAAGCGGCATGACAAAGATCCTATAATAGAACTACTTTCATTGTAATATAATTAGATTTCTGATGTCTATGCATTAATTTTTAACACCCATGAAAGCACCTCATTTTTAACACCCTGGACAGAAAGTCAAACCCTAAGGGGTGAAAAGTTGACTTTTTGATCAAGTGAAAATTGGCCACCTCGCTTTATATCATTGGATAGAGAATCTCGACACGGTTCCAACGCAACTGAGTTTGCAGGAATCGGGGTCCGGATGAACGTTCTGCGGACGGTCAAACCTAAGCAGAGCCAAAAGTTGACTTTCTGCTCAAATCCGATCCAGAGGCCTACCCCTAGGTCATTGGATAGAGAATCTCGACACGGTTCCAACGCAACTGAGTTTTCAGGAATTGGGGTCCGGATGAAGGTTCTGCGGACGGTCAAACCTAAGCAGAGCCAAAAGTTGACTTTCTGCTAAAATCTGATCCAGAGGCCTACCCCTAGGTCATTGGATAGAGAATCTCGACAAGGTTCCAACGCAACTGAGTTTGCAGGAATCAGGGTCCGGATGAAGGTTCTGCGGACGGTCAAACCTGAGCAGAGCCAAAAGTTGACTTTCTGCTAAAATCCGATCCAGAGGCCTACCCCTAGGTCATTGGATAGAGAATCTCGACACGGTTCCAACGCAACAGAGTTTGCAGGAATCGGGATCCGGATGAAGGTTCTGCAGGCGGTCAAACCTGAGCAAAGCCAAAAGTTGACTTTCTGCTAAAATCCGATCCAGAGGCCTACCCCTAGGTCATTGGATAGAGAATCTCGACACGGTTCCAACGCAACTGAGTTTGCAGGAATCGGGGTCCAGATGAAGGTTCTGCGGGCGGTCAAACTTGAGCAGAGCCAAAAGTTGACTTTCTGGTAAAATCCAATCCAGAGGCCTACCCCTAGGTCAGGGGATGGAGGGCGCCGATACGATTCTAACGCAACTAAGTTTGCCCAGATCGGAGCCCGGATGAAGGAAATATGAGCTGACGAAATTCCCGAGCAGCAAAACCGGCAATCTGCGCACGTGGCAAAAAGCTTAACACGTGGCGAGTTGCGCAGGAAAATATCTCGGGGATCAAATCCGTAAATATCTAAATGTACGAAATATCCCAGGGACTAAATCTGTAAAAATCCGAGAATATCGGATTAAATTGAAATTTGCCAGGGACTAAATCCGAAAATTCGGATTTTCCGACCAAACGCGCGGCGGCATTTAATGGATTTTCATGATTATGCCGCTCGCGCGGACGTGGCGAGCGGCATGTGCTCACCTAGAGCTGGGCGCCAAAGTGGGCGCATACCCCCTTTTTCTTGCCTATATAATGCCGCGCGAAGTTCACGCAGGGGGTTCGGACATTTTTTTTCGGGGTTGGGATTTTTTGATGGTGCCGTGACCAAGTTTCTTCCCCACCCAAACCCTCCTTGTCTCATTGGCTTCGGCTTCCCCAAGCCCCCACCTTGATCCAACACCCCCCCCCCCATTCTTTCTTCTCCTTCATCCCCACGCAAACAAGCAGAGGCCGGTTGCAGCTGGAGGTGCAAGAGAGGAGAGCTCCAATGATTGTGCCAACTCAAGGAGAGGCCGCCGCTTTGCACAAGAACATAGGAACTTCAGGTAATGTTTCTCGCTTGTTCACATACATAAAATGGGAGTCGTAAGCATGTCATCACAAGTGTTGTTTTCCCTTCCCTTGCTACACATTATGTTGCTCCTCCATTTTGGGTGACATGGAGGTCTCCAGGGTAAGGGAGACCTCATGCACGACCCCGTGAAGAAGACAAGGGTTTTATCGCTCCACCGAGTGCTCATGAGGCACCCGGCGCTCCTGTGAAGAACCGGCTCCTCATTTAACTCATCTGATGTATCCCTGTAAACCCCCCTCCTCCCTCCTTTCTTTGGATGTTAGTGTGCCGGCTCGGAGGTCTAGTCGAGTGGAGGAAAGTGCATCCAGTGTTTGCATGTTGTTTTTTTATCTTATATTGCTGGACTTGCTGACATGCCCCCCAACCCCCTGCCATATGCTGTTTGCTCCTTGTTGTGCCCCTGTAAGCATGCTCCCATCACCCCATTAACTGTCTGTGTAAGCATGCTCCCATCACCCCATTAACTGGACTGCGTTGTTTTGTGATAATCGGGTTTGTTATGCTTTTTTCCAGAGATATGGAGTTGTGTTTTTAAGCAGTTAGATTAAACCCAAAACTAGTTGGGAAGTGTTCTGGGCATATTAGGAGGCTAGTGGAACAGTTACAGACCGAAAAAAATCGGCCAGAGATGGAGATCTCAAAATAACAGAGAGTTGAAAATCGCAGTGAGTCGCCGCCCACTTGGCGCTCACTTGCGCTCACTTAGGAAGCAGGCGCCCTTTAATTTCACTACCCGCCGAGCTGGCGCCCATCTCGCGCCCACTTGGCGCTCAGCTCGCGCTCACTTAAAACCAAGTGTAATTCTGGCGCCCATCTCGCGCCCATCTCGCGCTCAGCTCGCGCTCACCTCCCGCCCAGCTCGCGCTCACTTAGTATCGAGTGAGCGCCAGGTCAAAATTTCGCCCGGTTCTTAACGCCTACTGGCGCTCACTTCAGGAAGTGAGCGCAAACCCCTAAAACAGGCCGAATATTTGTATTTTTAAAAATTCCGAAAATACCCTTTACTGTACCGCTGGGGCTTCGCCCCCCGCACCCCCCACCCCTTTGTTCGCTGCGCATCCAACTAGTTCCTTGGTTGACCCAGCACAATGAGCCAGTTTTTTTTCTGACAGAGTGTCCATCTTGTGTTTTTTTCTGTGATTATTGCTAGATGTGAATGCCATTTCCGAACAGAACCGGATAAACCAATAGGGTTTCCGGGTGACCCGGAAACCCGACATGGGACTTGGACTCCCGGTCCAACTTGACTTCCAGTGGGCCTTCCAACGGGGCCCACCAAGCCCAATAAACACCAAAGCATGCCATTAAATAACTTAAGTAAAATGAACAATTTGAACCGGGCGGGCCAAACCCAATGCGGCCCACCCGAGCCTTGTTATGTGAAATTGATGCATGAATTGCGTGGTTTGGCCGAGACCAAGGGCAAGGGCCTACCGGGCCCGCCAAAGCCCACCAACCGAACCAAGGAAGGGTGCAAACCCTAACTTCTGGTAACTTGGGCTTACAAGCCCAGATTTGGACTACGGGCCCCAAGCCCGGTGTCCAACTCACTTTGGCAGATTAAAAAGATAAATCCAATAAAAATACTTGGCCACCATATGGGCCCACCTTAGGGGCCCATGAACCTATCCGGCCCACCTTTTCATGAAAAACACTTAAATTTTAAATCTGAACCTAAAGTAAAATCAATTGAACTAACCAAAGCCCAAAGGACCTCTCAGGCTAGACTGAGGTCCATAAGGGTACACAGGCTTGACTAAGCCCACCAAGGATACCGTGGGCCTTCCAACGGGGCCCACCCAACCAGACTCAGATCACCTAAGTAATCAAGATAAAAGCAATTAAAGGGACCCACACCACTCAGGTGGTCCCGCCAGACTTAACCAAACTGCATATCGGATTAGGAATCAGGTGAGACCAATGTAAGCTGACTCAAACCAGGACAAACCTAAGGGACTCGTCACCCGACGGGGTGGACCGGGGTGTCTACGGACTTCCCCGGACCGCAACCGAGACCCTACTTAGAATCTCAAAGCCGCAGACCAAAAGCCCTAATAGACAACGTTAGGCACCCAGGTGTCCGCCTGCACCCCATCAGGCGGTGGCGACTCCGAATTCCCACGTGCCGTGTTTCCCACGCGCGCATAGCCTGGCGACTCCACTGGGGACTTTTCAGCCCAGTAGGACCCTAGTTAGATGAGTCAGCATAAAGAGAGATTTAGTTGACGTTTAGGGTTTCTTACTACCTCGTTTAGTAAGATACAGAGTACGCGTAATCACGCGTTCTGGGGAGTCCTGTCAAAGGGACGCGATAATTGCCTAAGGCAAGTGGGATTTAAGCGGTCCCTTGTGACCCCCCACTTACCTAGGGACTCTTCCAGAACCTTGTATTGCGTGCTAAATTCTGCACCTTGCTATACGAGACAGTAACAATCCCTTTACCAACAAAATCTAGACAAATCTCACATGTGTAGACACAACACGCAGCCCAACTGCACACACGGGCACACCACCACACCGTGGATGGATTTTTATTATTTCCGTTCTTGTGAGATAAACTGCGTGGGGTGACACGCACGAGGGAGGCTGCGTGAATGATCCGACCCTTGGTAGATGAGTGAAATCGGATATTGCTACTTCTTTACCAAACCTAGACCTCTCTAGCAGCCTACCCTTCTGATTCCTATGAACTGATCTTTGGGATGGTATTAGCACCTACGCTTCCGTGGCTTGCCGGGGAAAGCAGGGTAAACCCATCCCCCCAGTTTTCTGGAGTCCATTAGCACCACTGGTTTCTTGCCGTGGCACGCGAGGATCCAATACTGGTCCAGACCCTTGTAGGCTTATGTCTCGGGCTGGGTATCCTCTCCCACCTAACGTTTCTGAATGAACCTTGCGTTGAGCATGAGAGGGTGAGTAGGATGTGAATGATGAACATAAGAAGAGTAAAACTGGAATAAAATTCAGAGTCCATCAGGGGCAGCAACCCCCGCTTTTTGCATCAAAATTGAGTAAACCCTAGATGCTGGGCTACCTCGGCCTTAGCTTAGGAAGCTCACCTAATTTTGATCAGGGGAACCACCCCAGATCCATGCATGGAGTCCTGTATGCTATGGGTCTTGACCCATTAGAGTCCGCTGGGAGCGCTTTAAGTCCATATTGGTCTTTTAGGGCAGACGAAAGCCGGCCAGATCAGACGAACAGATGAAAGCATGCCAGATCAGAACGTGCGCACTAAACCCTAGACCTAGGAATTTTTAGCATGCCCGCTTGGAAAGCAATTTGTATCCTCCCTTTTGGCTCCCAACAGCCTCAAGGATGAATTCTTTACAGCTTTGTAAATGTTTTTGTAAACCTTCGTCCTCGATGGCAAGTTGTAATTTTTGCTATGGTACGACGCCAAAAGCAGATGAAAGAACAGATGAAAGACAGAAAGACCGATCAGGACTTGAATGTGCTCCTTTACACAAGTATGTCTAGGAGTCGCGCCTTCATTGGCGCCAACCCTTAGGACCACACACCATGTGTGCCTGAGTTAAATTCCGCACTGGTTTTGTCGTTTGCTTTATCTTGTGAAGCATGTTAGAACCGCTAGTGATTAGTCTTTTGCTTGAAATTATGCATGTCTTAGGACTGATTAAGAGTTTGGTGTGGAACCTTAAACTGATTTGGAATTTCAATCGGATAGTTGGCATGGCATCTTCATCCTCATCTGAGAGAACCCGCTTCCCTAGGATAGAGAACTGCGCCTGGGATACCCCCTGGATCCGTTCTTGGACAAGGCAGCTCCAAGGGAGTGAGCAGATTGAATGGGAGCACAAATACCACATGGGACAGACTTTGTCCCTGTTAAATGTGCCAATCAACTGGGATATGATCCAAGCAGCATTGCTTTTCTAGGATCCCCAGCTTTCAGTGTTTCGATTCGGGATCAATGAGTTGACTCCCACAATTGAGGAACTTGACCTGTTGCTTCGATTTCGCGACTTAGGAGAACCCGCTAGGCCAAGTCTCAAAGAAAGCTACAAGAATGAAGCTTGCGTTTTCTTTGGCCTCTCAAGGGGAGAATTCCAGACCTTAGGAGGTGACAGAGCATTCACTAGGGTCTCCAAAACATTCCTTGCTAAAAAGATAAGAAACAAAAAGCAGGAAAGACCCCGGGCTTGGTTTGACACCTTCACCCTTGTGGTTCTGTCGCAAATCTTCTTTCCAACTGGGGGGGGACACCATTAATTTGGCCCTCATGAAAATTGCGGATCAACTCAGGGCAGGATACCGAATCATGCCACTGATCCTAGCTTAACTGTTCCACTCCCTAACTTTGTCCAAAAATGGAACCCGGAGGTTTCAAGGGTGCGCTCCCCTTCTCCACATTTGGCTGCAAGACCACCTGATGGTGTCATCACCTGTCAGTGCACACTACGGCCTAGTCCGTGACAACATACATCGGTTGGCTCAAAGAGAGATCCGACCAGACCTACCCACTCGTGAGGATTGGTTCAACCACTTTCTCCACCTGAAGGGAGAAACAGGCATTCGATGGTGGGGCACATGCAACATCCCCTACACCCCCATTGTAGCTTTCAAGAAAAGAGAGGGACTTGCCTCGATAGGCCTCACCCATGCCGTGCCGTACTATCCGATTCGGGTTCTGAGACAGTTTGGGAAACCGCAGGGAGCCCCGATCCAAGACAACCTAAGCAGTCTAACTGGTCCACTCACTAAGGGACTGAGGGCATAGTTACTGGTAGAATGGACGAGGGTGTGCGTGTACCGATGGTTTGTCGTATTCATGATCAGCATGATATACCTAGCGCCGCGGCGGCGCCTCTTAATCGAAGCATGGTTTCATTTTCACACTACTATATTGTTTAAATTTTAACAAAACAAAAACTTGGAATAAAAGAATTAATTCCCTCCAATAGGGCAACTCGGTCTCAGACAGACCACCTCTTCTTAAATAATTGCAATATTCCTGGTCGCTGCGACTACCTAATTTCCTTTATTTGCATCCCCTCATGGAGATCGCAAAACCCGGCAAGTGTTTAAAAACACCCAAGACATAGAACTTAGAGCGTCTAAACTAGGGTTCTCTTTCCCAGTCGTCGCCAGGCGACTAAAACAGATCAACTTTCAAAAATAGGGTTCTCTCTCACAGTTGCCTACGGGCAGCTAAAATAGATTCGGGCAGTAGGGTTCTCTTTCCCAGTCGCCTCCGAGCATCTAAAATAGATCAGTTTTCAAAATAGGGTTCTCTCTCCCAGTTGCCTACGGGTAGCTAAAATAGATTTGGTTACTAGGGTTCTCTTTCCCAGTCGCCCCCGAGCGTCTAAAATAGATCAGCTTTCAAAAATAGGGTTCTCTCTCCCAGTTGCCTACGGGTAGCTAAAATAGTTTCGGTCACTAGGGTTCTCTTTCCCAGTCGCTTCCGAGCGTCTAAAATAGATCAGTTTTCAAAAATAGGGTTCTCTCTCCCAGTTGCCTACGGGTACCTAAAACAAATTCGGTCACCAGGGTTCTCTTTCCCAGTCGCCTCTGAGCGTCTGAAATAGATCAGTTTTCAAAAAATAGGGTTCTCTCTCCCAGTTGCCTACGGGTAGCTAAAATAGATTCGGTCATTAGGGTTCTCTTTCCCAGTCGCCTCCAAGCGTCTAAAATAGATCAGTTTTCAAAAATAGGGTTCTCTCTCCCAGTTGCCTACGGGTAGCTAAAATAGATTCGGTCATTAGGGTTCTCTTTCCCAGTCGCCTCCGAGCGGCTAAAATAGATCAGCTTTCAAAAATAGGGTTCTCTCTCCCAGTTGCCTACGGGTAGCTAAAATAGATTCGGTCACTAGGGTTCTCTTTCCCAGTCGCTTCTGAGCGTCTAAAATAGATCAGTTTTCAAAAAACAGGGTTCTCTCTCCCAGTTGCCTACGGGTAGCTAAAATAGATTCGGTCACTAGGGTTCTCTTTCCCAGTCGCTTCCGAGCGTCTAAAATAGATCAATTTTCAAAAAATAGGGTTCTCTCTCCCAGTTGCCTACGGGTACCTAAAACAGATTCGGTCACCAGGGTTCTCTTTCCCAGTCGTCTCCGAGCGTCTGAAATAGATCAGCTTTCAAAAATAGGGTTCTCTCTCCCAGTTGCCTACGGGTAGCTAAAATAGATTCGGTCACTAGGGTTCTCTTTCCCAGTCGCTTCCGAGCGTCTAAAATAAATCAGTTTTCAAAAAACAGGGTTCTCTCTCCCAGTTGCCTACGGGTAGCTAAAATAGATTCGGTCACTAGGGTTCTCTTTCCCAGTCGCTTCCGAGCGTCTAAAATAGATCAGTTTTCAAAAAATAGGGTTCTCTCTCCCAGTTGCCTACGGGTACCTAAAACAGATTCGGTCACCAGGGTTCTCTTTCCTAGTCGTCTCCGAGCGTCTGAAATAGATCAGTTTCCAAAAGTCAGGTTCTCTCCCCTTGTTACCTACGGGTAGCTAAAATTAGATCAGTTAGGCGAAACATATCAGAAAACAAAATAAATAAGTCAGATAAAGTTGTACAATCAATTTATGTGAAATTGCACTAATGCTTGTTAACTATCCCAAGGTACCAAGAAAGTGCTTGCAGAAGTCCATACCTGTTAAGATCAAGGAAAAGGCCCGATATGGACCAACAAGGAGAGCAGACACCGCCGGGGCAACACTCGGCAGAATCTAGCCATGGGCCAGTAGTGGATGAGATGCAACAGCGAATTGACGGCATGGGGTCCGTCATCTAGGAGCTAATGGCAGAACTAAGAGAACTGAAGCAAGTTCCACCCGCAGTGCCGGCCACCCAGTCGCCACAGCCACATCTTCCACCACAAGCAGAGATGGCACCACCACTATACCCGGGGCATCCTCCTCCCGAGGCACCACCACAGCCACCACTAGCGGCGCCTTTCCACATCACGCAGCGAGATCAGTTTGCACCGGCTCAACTGGGGCAGGATGGCGAAAACTGGTACAGAACTCAGGAAGCGCAGTTTGAAGGAAAATTGGCAACAGTAAGAGAAGAAAACAGGGCAGAAATGGCCACCATGAGAGAACTCCTCAAATAGGTCCAGCCCAGTACAGTGCAGAACGAGGCTACGCTTGAAAACCTCTGCTTCTTTTCAGACATCCAGCTCCCAGCTAAGTTCAAATGTCCTGAGCTACATCAATTCGACGGCACGGGTTGCCCACTGAATCACCTAAGAGCATATTCTAGCGACATGTGCCAGTTTGCCAAGGAAGAACAGATCATGGTACAATTCTTCCATAAGTCGTTGACTGACACGGCTTACTCTTGGTTTTTGAGTCTGGATAAAATCAAAATTAAGACGTGGAACGACTTGGCCGCCATGTTCATCCAACGGTATCGTTTGAATAGCCAAATGGTTCAAACCCGGGCAGAATTGCAAAGGTTGTCAAGGTAGAATAGCGAGTCTGTGAGAGACTACGCTAAAAGATGGATGAAACTAGCAAGTGTGGTGCAACCCCCGCTCCTTGAACAAGAACAAACTTCTCTGTTCATCCCATCGCTGGGGCAACCGTACTTCACAATGTTGTTAGGACAGTGTGCCGCGAACTTCACCGACCTAATCATGGCGGCAGGCAGGATCGAAGATGCGGTTAGGGATGGAAAGATAAGAGGCTCCATGGCAGAATCCTCCCAGGGAGGGGAAGAAGGCACGAGGTATGAAGGAACGATCAACCAGGTCCGATCTGCCAAGCGCAAGAGAGGAAGTGACCGTCCCCATGCCAGTATCGCCCCGGCTCGGCTAAAGGAGCCTCTAACCAAGGAAGGAAGAAAGAACCGTGTGTTTACACAGCTCCCATATACCCTGGCAGAAATACTGCCCACCTTGTTGCAAGAAGGACACCTGGAGCAGGTTCCACCAAATAGAAGGGCGTCCGCGAGTAGAGGGTATGACCCAGCCAAGGCGTGCGGTTACCATAGAGGAGCACCGGGGCATGACACTGATGAGTGTTGGAGCCTTCATCATGCAGTCCAAGATCTTCTGGAAGCTGGGGAGCTCAAGATCGACCCTCCGCCAAATTTATAAAAAAAAAAAAAAGAAGAAAGATTAATTGAAGTCCTCAGCATCATCATGCATCTTGGCATTTCACATCATGTATTCTGCCTTCTAATGCTTATCTCTCCTGCTAGGAACCGTGTCAATAGTCAACATGGATAGCACTTCAGGAATGCTTCCGGTGGTTCGCGAGATGGTGGACCTTTTCCGTATATTATGGCAAATAATACAGGACAGAGAAGAAGCGTGGAATAAACGCTGGGAAGCATGGAGGGAAGAAGATTTCGAGCTGCGAGTCAGAGTAAGGGTTCTTGAAGAAGAAATCAAAAGCATGAAAGAAAGGATACCCTTGAGCCGCCAAGAAGTGAGCCCTCCACTAACCATAGCAGATGGTCGAAGGCAAAGGGAAAAAGGAAAAGCCATAGCGGCAGATGTTCCCCAGCTTACGAAGAAGCTAAACGTCTACCGTGGCAAAGGGCAACACGACCGAAGGATGGATCATTCAGAGGGCCCCCCAAGGAGGACAAGAGAAGAAATGGAGGCCAGACTGAGGAGGGTTTTTACCCCACTACCATATACACCGGCTGGGTTACTACCAATGCTGCTGAAGGAGGGGTATGTGCGGATTAAGCCCCCGAACCCTCGATTGGTTAATGCCAGAAGCTACAATGCTGCGGAGCGATGCGAGTACCATTTTGGTGCTCCAGGGCACCACACAAGCCGGTGCTGGGACCTACGGCATGACATTCAAGATCTGATTGATCAAGGATTCTTGAAGGAAATGCTCGAGGAGCCGAGGTCCACTGAAGGACAAGACATCTCTGATGTGTTAGCACAGATTCGGATATCCGAACCACCCATCTCCCCACAAGAAGGAGAGGATGATGATGAGAAGAGCACTTGAAGGCTCCCGGCCGTGGCATGCAACAAAATTCCAAGAACGCCGATTACATCGGCCACCCTTTTGCATAGCTTGATTGCATGTTTTGCTTATGCTTTCTTTTCTTTTAAACTCTGAACTAGACAGCATATTTCTTTTTACAAGATTATGAAATCTTTTGGGGAAATCACTGAAGTGTTCGGCCACACCCAGGCATGACCGTGATCTTGGGACAAACCTGAACAATCAAAATGTGACAAATGGAACGTGCCAAACAGCACAAACGGTGCGGGTCTCAACATAGCTAAGGGATCCCCCCAACATCACATCAGAAACCTACCTCGCCAAACAAAGGGGCAAATTGTGATATGGGAGAAAAGAAAAGAAAGGGCAAGGTGCCTATACTAGTCAAAGGTCACTGACATAATCCAAGATCAATGATCTCAATGAAATGATGAGAAGCCATTTTTTGGTTAAGATACTTCAAATAAATTCCGCTAGTTAAACGTGTTGAGCTTGATCGTCTCATTTCCAACCCACGTTATGTCTAGCCACCCCAAACTGGGGCAAAGTCAAAAAGCAAAAGGAAAAAATAATGAACAAAGAAGAAGAATGGTTCTCGAGCCAGCTAATCATGCAAAAGTAATTAAGTGTTACATTCTCTGTGAAAGGAAGAAAGGCCATCCTTGATCCTCTCCCAAAACTCATCTGACACAAGATGAAACCCTAGCAAAACACTTTGAGCCTAGCAATTCCTTCATTAAACCTACCATGTCTTGTCTCCAAAACTGGGGCATAAAGATTCGTACAGTCAAAGATGCAAAGAGGAGAAAGGTGAAGATAGGGCAAAGCGAAAAGCACCCTAAGAACAAAGGGGACAGAAATAAGGAATGGAGAGAGCCCCAGAAAGCAAGAATTTGAAGAAAGAATTGGGGCAGTCTCTCGAAGGAAAAGAAAAGAAAAAAAGAAGAGAACGAAAGCCGCGGCAAACCCCGAGGGCAAGAATCAAGAATTGGGGCAGAATGCCCAAGAAAGAAGGGAAAGAAAGAAAAGGACAAAAAATGGAAAAATGAGAAGAAGCTAAGTTAATCGTAAAGTTGCAGGAACAAAGATGAAGCGAGCCCTAACAAAAAAGGGTGGACAGGACATGGCTCTTAACCCATGCGTCAATTTCGAACCTTCATATCATTTCTTTGGAGCCCTTGAGCCCAGCCTACATTTCGTCCTACTGTGAAGTCCTTTCTGATTACAGAGAATGTAACATCGAATCTTGGGCAAGCTGGCAATGACAAGAACCATAAAAGACAGAGAAGAACTTTGGCTAGACATAATGGTTACCCATAGAGTGAGACTATATAGGGTTTGAGCCTGTTTATCCTTCATTTCTAAATAGTGGAAACGAAGCCTACATTTCGTCCTACGGATAAGTCCTCTTTGATCATTGTGTGTCATGATCCATGGAAATTGTCAGGGCCCTAAAACTGGGGTGGGGCACCAAACCCAAATGAGAGAATCAACAAAAGAAAAAATCCCTTACGCAACCCCCAACCAAGGGTAGGGGAAAAGGAGAAAGAAAAAGAGAGAGAGAAAATCAAAGAAAAGCCAGGGCAGGGCAGTACCAAAGAAACCCCCTGAACCCAAAATAACTCCCCTCGTTTCAACCGAGGGCATGCCATTGAAGGCCAAGATGTTGAGACACTTACAGGGAGTGCCAGATGGCACATTTTCCTAAGTCTAAATGAGAGTGTCAGGTAGCTGGCCCAAAGATTACTGGTCCCGCCATGGACCCACTTCGGAAAGAAAAATCCGAACAGTTGGTGAATCCCCAAAAGGTTTCAACAAAGGAGAAATTACTTGAATTTGCACATAATTTTGCATAAAACAAATAAATTATAATTGACTAAATTTCACATGAACTTCTACAAGTACTAACAGAACTTGAGACAGACAGAAAAGCCATCACTGCGTATTCACACGCTGATGCAAGAAAACATCACCGTGTATTCACACATGGGACGCAGAAAGGCCATCATTGCGTATTCACATGCTGATGCAAGAAAACGTCACCGTGTATTCACACATGGGACGCAGAAAAGCCATCACTGCGTATTCACACGCTGATGCAAGAAAACGTCACCGTGTATTCACACATGGGACGTGAAAAAGCCATCATTGCGTATTCACACGCTGATGCAAGAAAACGTCACCGTGTATTCACACATGGGACGCAGAAAGGCCATCATTGCGTATTCACACGCTGATGCAAGAAAACGTCACCGTGTATTCACACATGGGACGCAGAAAGGCCATCATTGCGTATTCACACGCTGATGCAAGAAAACGTCACCGTGTATTCACACATGGGACGCAGAAAAGCCATCATTGCGTATTCACACGCTGATGCAAGAAAACGTCACCGTGTATTCACACATGGGACGCAGAAAGGCCATCATTGCGTATTCACACGCTGATGCAAGAAAACGTCACCGTGTATTCACACATGGGACGCAGAAAAGCCATCATTGCGTATTCACACGCTGATGCAAGAAAACGTCACCGTGTATTCACACATGGGACGCAGAAAAAGCCATCATTGCGTATTCACACGCTGATGCAAGAAAACGGTCACCGTGTGTTCACACATGGGACGCGAAAAAAATCGTCACCGTGTATTCACACATGGGACGCCAAAGGAGTCATCACAGTGTATTCACACAGTGGTCGACAGAATCTTGTGAAGCCAAAACCGCTGACAGCTGAGTCAGAGATGGGTAGAGGCAGTTTCAGATACAACCAAGACAATGAAAGAAATGAGCAAGGACATAAGGAGCAAAATGTCGCCCAATACCAAGAGATAAGGTAGCCTTGGAGCAAAGTGGCTCCACAAAATCGAATGAGATGTTTCCATCTCTGAGAAAGATAGAGGGAAATTCAAGCCAAACTACGAAGGGCCGTTCGTAGTCCACAAAGTCCTGTCAAGAGGAGCACTCATCCTACAAGAAATGGACGGGGCAATTTTTCTTGAGCCGATAAATGCAGACGCAGTCAAACTGTACTATGCCTAAGATCATTCTGATTGGGAAATGAAGAGAGGCCATCCTTGGCTCTCCTTTAAACTGTAAATCCTTCCAAATACCTTAAATTCTCCCCTAGTTAGACAATTTTGAGCCTTAAAATTCTTTCAACCCATCGCAAGTGTTCTACACACCAAATGGGGCATTCCTGGCAAAGCAAAAGGAAACCGGGCATTCTTGCCCAGAAAAACCTCAATAAGAAGAGAAAATACAACAAGAAAAAAAGAAAGAAAGAGAAAAAAGAAAAAGAAACAGAGAAAATGGGGAAATGTTTACCCAACAAAAATATAGAGATACAAATAAGCCAGGATGTAAGTCCCACCAACAATAAAAGTAGCACACTTTGCAAACCCAAATAATTAAGCTTTTTTGAGCCATCTATCCTTTCTTTCATAACCAAGATCAAGCCTACATTTAGTCCTATCTCTAAGACCTCTCAGATCCCAACAAGAATGATCAGGGCAAACAGTTAGGTCTGCATTCATCAGCAATGACGGAATTCAAAGTTTCCTAGAAAGTATGGACACAGCGAAAACCCGAAAAAAGGGCGTTGCGTGGTTAGTCAAAAAAAAAAAAAAGAGAGAGAGAACTGGTCACATCTGGTTTAAGCAGAGCAAGATACAGAGGAGAGCAGTAACAGTGGCAGATAGTAAACTGAGAAAATTGAACAGATTTGAAAGGTCCAGACTGGCAGGTTGCGCCCGAGTCGAAGACTCCACAGTGGCCTGTGATGACAATGCTACGGAAAATACCAAGCACTCCAAGTCCCGTCTGACCTTGGAAAAATTTTTTGATAGTGCAAACACAGGCACACACACTGACACACCTGTTTTCTCTATAATTGTTCTGCTTAACTGTTTTGAGCTCCACATTGGGCTACTGACCTGAGTTGATAATTTCTTAACCTTGGCAAAGGCCGCTTCTAGCTGCAATGGGCAAAATGCTCAGAGCAAGAAAAGAATAAAAAGAAGTGTTTTGCATTCCCCAGCTATTCCACGGCTAACATGTTGTCTTTTCCTGCCTTCACAGGTACAGCAAAAGTGGGATAACGAACGCCTTCTCCAAAATCCCCAGCGGAGTTCCTTCAGTAAACGGAGAATAACAACCTCCAAAAATCCCCAGCGGAGTTCCTTCAGTAAACGGAGAATAGCAACCTCCAAAATTCCCCAGTGGAAGGCCTTCAGCAAACAAGGGACAACACCCTTACATCCCCCGTAGAGTCCTCTCGAGCAATAAGAGAGTGATGCCTGATGATGTAGACTTCTCAAGCCTCGCCCAGTCTGAAGAGGCCAGCTTTGCAAAGAAGAGCGAAAAGAAGACAGACAAGCTCGCATCAATCCCTGGTAGAGTCTCTCGCGCTCAACAAGAGCGCAGACAAGCATGAAGGACTCACACCCAAGCAGAGGGAGAAGGCCTTATGAAGGAAAATGACAGCGTGAGGAATCCCCACTTATCCCCAGCGGAGCATCCTTCCCCGGGGAACTCCCACGCTTGTCACTAACAAGGCTCGACCTGAAAGAAGAGACAATAAGGAAAAGATTCCTGCCCAATCCCCAGCAACAGTCACTCCAAGCTAGGGAGCCTCTACAAGAGGGAAAGCCAATCAGAAAGCACTGCAGAAGAAGGAATGACAAGATATGAAGAAGAATGAGCATAAATGAAGATATCATCGGGCAAGATGGCCCCTTTTTGTAATTTTTGATTTCACACTTTTGTAAATAGAGTAGAGCAGGTGTGTGGGCTCCCTTGAGGCACTGGACAGCGCTGGAAGCACCTCCTCACCAACAGCAACTCCTCCTCTGCTCTTCCCTCTTCTTTTCTCCATTCGGTCCACATCCTAGCCTAACCCTTGGCCATCAAATCCTAATTAAAAAAAAAAGAGAGAGAGAGAAGAAGAAAATGCACGCAAGCTTCAAGTAAAAGACACAAAATGGATCAGAAGTCTAAAGTCACCTAAAAGCTTTAATGGAACAAACAAGAAGAAAATAATATCGTCAAGTGTCTGGCATCAACGCTGAAACAGGTTGGCGAGTTCAAGTCCAATCTAATCTCTTTCAAACTTAAACTAAAATGCTGAAGAGTTGCCCTAAAAAAACCCGAAAAGAAAAGGGTAAGGAAACTCTGAAGCCAGGAAATAACGCCACATCATTGGCCGCTTCCCTCTCAAAATGAAAACTTCAAAGGACTAAGTTCGTCGACCATGTCGACAGAAATGCCAGGCGCAAAAACGAGATTCTTTTTCTCTTTGCCGTTCATCCGCAAGGTGACTCCGGCTAAGAGGGGCAGCTGTAAGCACCTCATTTTTGCGCCCCCCGAAAAACCAAAAATGCAACCCTGGACAGAAAGTCAAACCCTAAGGGGTGAAAAGTTGACTTTTTGATCAAGTGAAAATTGGCCGCCTCGCTTTATGTCATTGGATAGAGAATCTCGACACGGTTCCAACGCAACTGAGTTTGCAGGAATCGGGGTCCGAATGAAGGTTCTGCGGACGGTCAAACCTAAGCAGAGCCAAAAGTTGACTTTCTGCTAAAATCCGATCCAGAGGCCTACCCCTAGGTCATTGGATAGAGAATCTCGACACGATTCCAACGCAACTGAGTTTGCAGGAATCGGGGTCCGGATGAAGGTTCTGCGGACGGTCAAACCTGAGCAGAGCCAAAAGTTGACTTTCTGCTAAAATCCGATCCAGATACCTTGCTCTATATCATTGGATAGAGAATCTCGACACGGTTCCAACGCAACTGAGTTTGCAGGAATCGGGGTTCGGATGAAGGTTCTGCGGGCGGTCAAACCTGAGCAGAGCCAAAAGTTGACTTTCTGCTAAAATCCGATCCAGAGGCCTACCCCTAGGTCATTGGATAGAGAATCTCGACACGGTTCCAACGCAACTGAGTTTGCAGGAATCGGGGTCCGGATGAAGGTTCTGCGGGCGGTCAAACTTGAGCAGAGCCAAAAGTTGACTTTCTGGTAAAATCCGATCCAGAGGCCTACCCCTAGGTCAGGGGATGGAGGGCGCCGATACGATTCTAACGTAACTAAGTTTGCCCAGATCGGAGCCCGGATGAAGGAAATATGAGCTGACGAAATTCCCTAGCAGCAAAACCGGCAATCTGCGCACATGGCAAAAAGCTGCACACGTGGCGAGTTGCGCAGGAAAATATCTCGGGGATCAAATCCGTAAATATCTAAATGTACGAAATATCCCAGGGACTAAATCTGTAAAAATCCAAGAATATCGGATTAAATTGAAATTTGCCAGGGACTAAATCCGAAAATTCGGATTTTTCGACCAAACGCACGGCGGCATTTAATGGATTTTCATGATTATGCCGCTCGCGCGGACGTGGCGAGCGGCATGCGCTCACCTGGAGCTGGGCGCCAAAGTGGGCGCATACCCCCTTTTTCTTGCCTATATAATGCCGCGCGAAGTTCACACAGGGGGTTCGGACATTTTTTTTTCGGGGTTGGGATTTTTTGAAGGTGCCGTGCCCAAGTTTCTTCCCCACCCGAACCCTCCTTGTCTCATTGGCTTCGGCTTCCCCAAGCCCCCACCTTGATCCAACACCCCCCCCCCCCCCCCCCACCCCCCTATTCTTGCTTCTCCTTCATCCCCACGCAAACAAGCGGAGGCCGGTTGCAGCTGGAGGTGCAAGAGAGGAGAGCTCCAATGATCGTGCCAACTCAAGGAGAGGCCGCCACTTTGCACAAGAACGTAGGAACTTCAGGTAATGTTTCTTGCTTGTTCACATACATAAAATGGGAGTCGTAAGCATGTCATCACAAGTGTTGTTTTCCCTTCCCTTGCTACGCATTATGTTGCTCCTCCATTTTGGGTGACATGGAGGTCTCCAGGGTAAGGGAGACCTCATGCACGACCCCGTGAAGAAGACAAGGGTTTTATCGCTCCACCGAGTGCTCATGAGGCACCCGGCGCTCCTGTGAAGAACCGGCTCCTTATTTAACTCATCTGATGTATCCCTGTAAACCCCCCTCCTCCCTCCTTTCTTTGGATGTTAGTGTGCCGGTTCGGAGGTCTAGTCGAGTGGAGGAAAGTGCATCCAGTGTTTGCATGTTGTTTTTTTATCTTATATTGCTGGACTTGCTAACATGCCCCCCAACCCCCTGCCATATGCTGTTTGCTCCTTGTTGTGCCCCTGTAAGCATGCTCCCATCACCCCATTAACTGTCTGTGTAAGCATGCTCCCATCACCCCATTAACTGGACTGTGTTGTTTTGTGATAATCGGGTTTGTTTTCCTTTTTTCAAGAGATATGGAGTTGTGTTTTTAAGCAATTAGATTAAACCCAAAACTAGTTGGGAAGTGTTCTGGGCATATTAGGAGGCTAGTGGAACAGTTACAGACCGAAAAAAAATCGGCCAGAGATGGAGATCTCAAAATAACAGAGAGTTGAAAATCGCAGTGAGTCGCCGCCCACTTGGCGCTCACTTAGGAAGCAGGCGCCCTTTAATTTCACTACCCGCCGAGCTGGCGCCCATCTCGCGCCCACTTGGCGCTCAACTCGCGCTCACTTAAAACCAAGTGTAATTCTGGCGCCCATCTCGCGCCCATCTCGCGCTCAGCTCGTGCTCACCTCTCGCCCAGCTCGCGCTCACTTAGTATCGAGTGAGCGCCAGGTCAAAATTTCGCCCGGTTCTTAACGCCTACTGGCGCTCACTTGGCGCTCACTTCAGGAAGTGAGCGCATACCCCTAAAACAGGCCAAATTGCTGTATTTTTAAAAATTCCAAAAATACCCTTTACTGTACCGCGGGGGCTTCGCCCCCCGCACCCCCACCCCTTTGTTCGCTGCGCATCCAACTAGTTCCTTGGTGGACCCAGCACAATGAGCCAGTTTTTTTTCTGACAGAGTGTCCATCTTGTGTTTTTTTCTGTGATTATTACTAGATGTGAATGCCATTTCCGAACCAAACCGGATAAACCAATAGGGTTTCCGGGTCACCCGGAAACCCGACATGGGACTTGGACTCCCGGTCCAACTTGACTTCCAATGGGCCTTCCAACGGGGCCCACCAAGCCCAATAAACACCAAAGCATGCCATTAAATAACTTAAGTAAAATGAACAATTTGAACCGGGCGGGCCAAACCCAATGCGGCCCACCCGAGCCTTGTTATGTGAAATTGATGCATGAATTGCGTGGTTTGGCCGAGACCAAGGGCAAGGGCCTACCGGGCCCGCCAAAGCCCACCAACCGAACCAAGGAAGGGTGCAAACCCTAACTTCTGGTAACTTGGGCTTACAAGCCCAGATTTGGACTACGGGCCCCAAGCCCGGTGTCCAACTCACTTTTGCAGATTAAAAAGATAAATCCAATAAAAATACTTGGCCACCATATGGGCCCACCTTAGGGGCCCATGAACCTATCCGGCCCACCTTTTCATGAAAAACACTTAAATTTTAAATCTGAACCTAAAGTAAAATCAATTGAACTAACCAAAGCCCAAAGGACCTCTCAGGCTAGACTGAGGTCCACAAGGGTACACAGGCTTGACTAAGCCCACCAAGGATACCGTGGGCCTTCCAACGGGGCCCACCCAACCAGACTCAGATCACCTAAGTAATCAAGATAAAAGCAATTAAAGGGACCCACACCACTCAGGTGGTCCCGCCAGACTTAACCAAACTGCATATCGGATTAGGAATCAGGTGAGACCAATGTAAGCTGACTCAAACCAGGACAAACCTAAGGGACCCGTCACCCGACGGGGTGGACCGGGGTGTCTACGGACTTCCCCGGACCGCAACCGAGACCCTACTTAGAATCTCAAAGCCGCAGACCAAAAGCCCTAATAGACAAGGTTAGGCACCCAGGTGTCCGCCTGCACCCCATCAGGCGGTGGCGACTCCGAATTCCCACGTGCCGCGTTTCCCACGCGCGCACAACCCATCTTAACATTCTAATCATATGATTGGAGAAAAGTAACCTCATTTTGTAAATTAAATTTATGTATTTAATTTAAGAATTGACATAAGGCCAAATTAGGGAAAATTAATAGTGGCTTTGGAAAGAGGTTTGAGATACCAATTTGAAGTTCCCATACTACTATTCTATTGACTTGGGTTTTTGAGCCTTTTTTTTTTTGGGAAAATTGGTTTTTAATGATACTTTTTAAAAAAAATTCAGTTTCAATCGCTCAATTCTTCGTAATTGAGAATTGGTGTTACTTTTTTAAAATAATTGACAATCAATGTCATTTTTATTGATCATGCAAAATTTCTTCCGAAAATACCCTCAAAAGACTTGCAAACGTCACTTGTAACTAGAGGTGGCAATTATGAGCCGCCAACCCGCCCAGTCTTAGGCGGGTTAGGGTTGACTGTTTCAACCTGCGGGTTGGGTTTGGGTCATGAATTTTCAACCCGATTATAAACGGGTTGGGTTATGGTTTGACCCCTCAACCCGAAATGACCTAATTACAACCCGTTTATTTTTTTGTGTAATAAAAGTTTGGAACATTAATTATAATAACAATACTTGTGGCTACTCAACCTTTCTTCTTTTAATATAAATAATGACAAAGGATAAAGTGAAGAAAGACCTTTTATGTATAAATATTTTAAATTTCTTAGCCTCTACTAATATAAATTGAGGCATTGATGATGATTAAAGTCTTTTAAGACTTTATTATTATGTTTTAGTTCTTTTCTTTATGTTATTTTAGTTCTATCTTAATGATTGTTGTGTTATTATGCTTGTTAGGTGTTCTTTGATATTAAAATGAATTAAAAAATAGATTTGCATAGACTTTTATATTAGAATGAATTAAAATTTTTAATTTTTTGTAGTAATTTAAATTATTTAAACGGGTTGGTGGGTTGGGTTAGGGTTGAGATATTCCAACCTGTTTATTAAACGGGTGGATTCGGGTTGAGCCTTGGCTTGTTAACCCCATACATCAACCCGACCCATTGCCACATCTACTTGTAACAAAATGATTAAAAGATTTTCTCCATCTTTTGAGGTTATTTTCGGAAAATAATCTTCATGACTAGTAAAACAACATTGATTCTCAATTATTTTAGAAAATATCACTATTTCTCAATTATCTAGAATTGGATGACTGAATCTAAATTATTTTGAAAAAGTATCACTAGAAACCAATTTACCCTTTTCAAAGCTATCAATATTTATTTTATGTCAAATATGAAGAATTTTGGGGCAATTCCAGAATTTTTAAAAAGCTACGCCACCAAATAAGCCGTCGGCTCGAAAAAAGATAGCTAAAGGCTAACTCAACTCAAGCGATGAACGAGTCGTTTTGACGGTGGAAAGGCTAGTAGGTAACACTGACCTTTTGTATTTTTTTGTCATTTTTCATTAATTTGTTTTTCCTTATTTAGCTTTCCTATTATGTTTTTTTTTTTTCTCTTTTCTTGTTAATATTTTTATATTTTTGGCGGGAAATCGCTGTCAAGTCCTTTCGGGAATTTTGGGGGTGTTGGCTGATTGGTGGGACCCACTTTTTTCCATTTTTTTTTTTTTTTGGTAACGAGGACCCACTTTTTTCCATCCATGTTTCCTCTCATTCTCTTTTATTAATGTCTGCTTCTTTTGAAAAAAAGGTTAGAAGGGATGGGACACACCAGACCCTGAGACCGTGCGAGCGCCCAAAAGTCCACGAGCCATGGATTTAGTCCTTGGTTCGGCGGACCCACGCGCTTTCCTCTTGTCTGCTTCCTTCATTTCCTCACAAGCACAGAGGATGCCAGGCTCTATTCAACTTCAACAGCCTTCTTTTGTAGTCTGCACCCTCAAATTGAAATTACTTGCTTTGCACCTAGAACTTCTTAAAAGGATTATTTATAGTTTACCCTTGATGTTTCTAAAAATCACACTTTCCTCCATAAAGTTTCTAAAATACCCTTGAGATTTTTCAATACAGGGGAATGCACAAGTTATGCGCGAAGTAAATTTAAAAGAGAATTAAGGGCATTTTGGGTATTAAAATGTTAGACAGTTAATTTTTAATACAAATGGTATTAACAATTGGGTGTAGGAGTTAATTTGATAAAAAGAGGAGGGTGTTTTTTTGGTATCAAATGTCAGTCAAAAAAACAGAGCCTTCGCTTATAATAGTAATGGATGTAACAACCTCCTCCCTTTCTAGAAGTTTTGACAGCTAATCATAAGTGAAAAAATACTAATTAACAAATCTGCTCATATTATTTACATTTAAAAGAAAAAAAAATTATTTATTAAGCAATTTAAAAGAAAAAAATATTAATTTATTAAGCAATAAAAATGCTCTCAAGGGATTAAACTGTCATTCTATATTTTCCCTTGTTCCACCTCGTCAACACCGTTAAAATTTTAATGGCCAAATGTAAAGGGAGTAATTGTTTACCAAACTTCTAGGTGGTTAATTAATATTTGAAAAACCTTAACGGGAAAGTAGAATTGTCAGATACTTCAAGGCTTTAAACCATAAATATCCCTTCTAAAACTGTTGGAGTCCCCGTAACATTAAAATGATTAATAAACCCTTATCCGTATACAATATCTTTATACCATAAATATACCCTTTAAATATTAGTGTCAACACGTGTGCACATGCATGCATGCGCTTATCCCTGGTATACATGAGATTGTTTCCTCTGATACTACTCTGTGGTACCATCACGAAACAGATGAACGCATTCCCTTTTTGAGAGGGGGCCCCACACCCCCAAAAACACCGGGATGAAATCGTCTACCCCTAGGTCTATGCTGTAGAACCAATAGCCTCCATGAGATGCTGCCACGTGCAACATCTCACGGCCACTGTGTTTTCACATTTTTCTAATATGAAAATACCTTTTTCAAATGAAGAATAGTGGTCATGAGATGCTGCATGTGGTAACATCTCACGGAGGCTTCTGGGTTTGCACCAGGGACCCAGCGTAGACGATTTCAACCCCAAAACACCATCCCAACTCGTGGTATCACAGTACAGCTAGCGTAGATGATTTCAACATGTACATTTTTGTATGTGAATATTTGTGCATGTATGTATGTGCATCCATGCTTGAGTGTCTATTTGTGCTTACGTGTGAGTGCACACAAATGTGTGTGTATTCATGTCTCCGTCTTTTGGCATATAAATATATACATGTTTGCGTGCGAACATACATGCATGTGTATGTAAGCGCTTGCATGTGTATGTACATGTTTGAATGAGTGCACATATGCATGCGTGTGTGCACACGTGCAATCTTGGATGTGAGTACATATGAATGTATCAGCATGCATATATATGTACATATGTGCACGTTTGCAAGTATGTGTTCACGTGCCTGTTTGTTTGTGTGTGACACAAGATTCATGGTTCCCTAGTCCCTTCATAAACAACTTTTACGGTCTTCAATAATTGGTTCCTAGCGTGCGTCAGTGTGCGTGCCTGCGTGTCTTTTTGAGACAAGATTATTGGCTGGTCTCTTTGTTTGGGTCTTTAATAATTGGCTTGTCGGGATTATGGTCTACACCATCATCCCTACGCAATCCAAACGCGAACTTATTTCATCTACTTCAAAGACTAATTCCTTCATCTCTTTGTTTCATGCCACACAAGACCAATAACTTAGCCTGATATCTGTGGTAGTTCCTATATTTGCCAAAAACCCCATAACCAAATTACCAATTACAATCTTCAAGAAATTTTCCATTAGTAGATGCTAACAATTTTTCTTTAGAGTTTTAGGGTTTAATATTAAACAAGTAGGGATGGAAACGGGTGGGGTTCGGGGGACGAATTCTTGTTAAACTCAACCCAAATCAAACTCTAACCTGTTTACTATTGGGTTGGTATCAGGGCAGGTCATGGTTTACCAAGTTGTACTATAAAAAGCAACAAAAAAAAGATGCTTTTTAAAATAGCATATATAAAGTAATAATAATTCAATATTTATTTTTTAAATCTACAATATATATGAAAATAATATTTTTAAACATATAAGAAAAATATTTTCATAGATTAAGGTCAGGGCGGGTTCCGATCTGAATGGGTTTGGGTTCAAACAGGTTTGGCAAAACCCAAACCTGAACCTAGCTTTTGGCAATACCAAATCCTCACATTAGGGGCAGAGTGGATTACCCATTTAACCCACACCGTTGCCATCCCTAACTCCATGGCTCCATTTAGAATTTCAATTATCCTACGTAGAAAAAGTTTGTTTTCCTATCATTAAACAGCTTGTTTTGTTTCTATTTTTTAATGACAACCAATAAGTGAGACCAAAAATGCTATTACCTTATGGGTATGTTGTTTGATTTGGTTGGTATTTCCTTTGTGGAAGACTCCAAGTATCCTTTGAGCAAGTATCCTTTGAGCAAATCACTGCTTGAGGCATTGAAGAAATATTTGCTGTTTCTTATTCCACATAATATTTGTTAAGGTAAAGTTATAAATCATATCATTTGTACCTTTAATACCTGCGCTTACACCCACTTCATGTAACGCCCCGGTTCCAGATCAATTGTCCAAAACTTTAGGTGTTAGAGTATGTGGCCAAAGCAACTAAAATCCTGAACAATTTAAAACTTTTATTAATTTCACTATCAGAGTTATAAGGCAGAAACATGACATAACATTCAATTACAAACAATCTTTAACATTTACAACTTTTCTTAAGCTCATAAACTAGTTTATCACTGATTTGTCTACCCCTTATACATACTAGTCCAATGCTCGTTGCCCTTGCCAAGAATACCTGAAAAATGGGGAAAACTGGAGTGAGATAAAAATCTCAGCAAGTAGCAATATACATGCATTAAAACAATCCATAATTTATAAAACAAGTAATGAGGTATGCCATTAAACCAGATCAACAATAGTAGAAATGATAATATATAAATCACGGCAAACAGCAAACTACACCTGTGACATCACATGAGTCACATGACTAATAAAATCGTAAACAGATTTTTCTACAGACATGTGCCAATATGCTACCTAACTGATTTACAGGTGGACCAACCGATCCCGAACAGGTTATTCAACACCCAACGGAAGTACTCAATCAATACCGGAGTGAGTTAGCATGTACGGCCCAACCAATACAAGAGTGGGTAACGTAGCAACCGACCAATACAGGACGGTACCATCCTCGAGATAATGGAATGCCTATGACACAGAATAAAAAACTCCAAAAGACAATCCTATTTACTAGCTACTTCCATGTAAGCGCTAAGCCTGCTAGACACAACTCACAATCAAAAACTCTTAATAACTTAATAACACATCAGTGAATACTAAATAAAGAAGTATACACCATGAGATAGCCGCAATAACAGAGACACAAATGTATCAGAAAACATAACCGCAATCGCGGAATAAATAGTATAGGTAATAGCCCAAATCCCATCGGTGATGGCGGAATAAACAATATAGGCAATAGCCAAATCTCATCCGCAATGGCGGATAAACATAACCCAAAGTCAAGCTCTTTAAAGAAAATACTCCCAAAACCACGAATAAATCCTTAAATAAAATTTTACAAATGTTGTTGTGCATGAATCATAATTATATAAGTTTTTCACAAGTTGTAGTTCACATTCACAGGCAATAATGATGTTCCAAAGTCTTGACTAAAACTTCCCTAATTCTATTATCGAATGATATCCAATTTTCCTCATTTAAAACCTAAGGTGTCAAAGCTTATTAACTCTATTATTTAGTACATCCAGAAGGTAACTTAGGTTTGTATTGAAGTTTAAGAATAGGTAATGTTACCCAAAACCAGATCTAAATAGGTTATGTCCTCTTTCTATTCAAATCAACTCTATAAAAGTCATTTTTACAATCATCGTCCTAAATTACTATTCTTTAACTAAAATTTGATTCCGTCACTTCCTACACCTCATATTACCCTAATTAAAGGTGTTACAACTTTAAAATTTTAAGAAAAGTCATTAAAATTTTATTTGGGCCCAAATTACAAAAATCTGGAAATTTCTGACAGAGGTTGCTCGACTGGGCGCTCGAGCAGTCTATTGGGCGTCCATTACTGGGTAAATTTCCACTCAACTGCTCGCAATGGCGCTCGAGCGGCCTACCAGACGTTGGGTTTTAGGTTATGTTTTAATTCTGTTTCAAAATACACAGGCGGGGCACCTGCGTTTGCGCTTGAGTGGCCACTTGGGCGCTCGGCCAAAACTCATTGTTTTTCTGGGTTTTCTAATTTTCGAAGTGTTCAATGATTTTTATAATTTTAAATTGTTTCTAATTACCTTATTTTAATTCTAAATTACTTCTAAGACAATCCTAACCTAATTTCAGTGATTAAAAGTTTATCTAAGTCTTTCCCACTAAATTTAATCTTTTATAATGTACACTTTTCTAGATTCTTAAAAAGAGTATAAAAGCAAATCCGATTTATAAATCTCCCAACTTTTCAAAACGAAATCTGAATCAAAATAAACCACGATTAAGCATCTAAAACATATGAAAATCATGCAGTTTCTCCAGTTTCAAGAGGGTTTGCTACTTGCCTCAATATGTGAATTCATTCTTCCGAAAACCCTGATTGTCCACCGATTTTCTGAGCTTGATCGCACCACTTTAGACTTCTCCAAATCCAATCTCCACCGTTCAGATTGAAGTTCTACGAGTGAAGATCATAACAACCAAGTTTGAGGTCAATCCAACGGCTAGATTTCTCTGGATCTCCATTCGAACAGGGCTGGTCGGAATTCTACAGCACCCTGTCTTCTTCACAAACACTTCTTTTCTTTCCATCCCTCTTTTTATTTTCTTCAAATTTTATGCACAAATCTTTCCTCCTCTTTTCTCCTCAGATCTGATGAATACCAACCCAGCCATGAGAAAAATAAAACCAATGGAGGGAGGGCGCCTACAGCCGCTCTTCTTCTTCTCCCTTTTTTTTTCCTTCTTCTAACGCCCAACCCTCTCCTCATCTTTAGTTTCCAGCCCACTAAAGAAACCTAACCCTGAGCACCCATTCTTTATATAGCCTTCTCCTAAACCAAGGGTTAGATCCCCAAAGCCAATCACCTAGCCATCCAAACCAAACACGAAGGGTGGTTTGATCTATGCTAAGGACATGTTTCTTATTTTATTTATTTTTTTCCTTAAACTTTACTGTAAGACCCTGAAATTTTAATTAAGAGTAAATAAAGATTTAAGAAGTTAATTAGATTACTTGGACAAAAATTAAAGAAAACAAATGGTTCGGTTTAGTTGGGTTCTTTATGTGGAAAAAAAACATAATAAATAAATCCAATTTGGTTTAGCGTATTAAAGTGATTTAAGGATTTGATAGTTTAATTGAGTAATTAATTTAGAAGTTTAGGGTTTTAGTGGTTTGGTGGGTTAAATAGAGATGGTTAAGTTATTTTGGTTTAATGGGTGGGTTGGTTCGATCTCATTGAACCAAATGTAAGTTTTGCAAAATGAAAGAACCTACTGGTTTGGTGGGTTAAATAGAGATGGTTAAGTTATTTCGGTTTAATGGGTGGGTTGGTTCGATCTCATTGAACCAAATGAACCAAATGTAAGTTTTGCAAAATGAAAGAACCGGTAGGTTCTTTCATTTGGGAATTTTGTTAGGGTTAGAAAAAAAAAGGGGAAAAACGTGAAGAAGAAAGGGGAAGGAAGAAACCGCAGAAGAAACGGGAGATTGAAGGAGGAAGAAAACGTGGAGGAGAGGGGAGGAGAAGGAAAAGACGAAAAAGAAAGAGAAGGAGGAAAAAGAGAAAGGAAAAAAAAAGGGGGCGTTTGTGAGGGTTAGTCGCAGAAGAGAGAAGAAGAAGAGGAATCGTGAAAGAAGAGGAATGAGGAAGGGGGCGTTCGTTGGGGGTTTAGCCGCAGAGGAAAAGAGGGTTTGGGTGATTGGGCATGTGTATTTCTTCATCGCAAGTAAGTAGCATAGTTTTTTCGATTTAATCAATTCTTGTTGGGTTTTTTTTTGTGATTTCTGTTTGCTCAATCGATGACTGTTGGGGTTTCGATGGATTTGTGTTTTGATCGATTCCTATTGGTGGTTCTTGTATGTTCCGAACTTTCTGAGTATTTATGTCGTCAATTTTCCTTTGCTAACTTGCTTAAGATTGGAAGAGCATGCTTTTGCATTCGTTATAATCTGAACTAAAATACAAGAGCATTATATATTTTGTATAATCAATTTTCGGGAATGATTGCTTGAATATTAAATTAATCTGCAAAATCATGGGGTGAAATATTAGTAAGCTTCAAAATTTGTCTCATCAAAATAAGATGCTTGTGATTGTTTATGTACTTACATTAATATGACGGCTTTGTTTCTCTTACTGGAGGTGTCTGCAAGAATTTTCAGTGATGCTTCCAAATGTTCTAATTGAAAACTAGTACATGGTATTGTCGGGTTGAGATGTAATTCTAACTTTGTGAAATTTGTACCTCAGCTTGGGGCTCAAATTCTCAGTTTTTTTTAGTACTCAGTCCAATTAATTGATCTGGAATTAATTGTACATCCTCATTTGTTATCTTTGTAAAATGAATCTCTCCGTATTAAAAACATTCAGATTTCAAATTTTGGGTTTGGAATAAGATGTAGGGTTTAGTTGGCCTAAGAACAAGATGATGATTGAAGTCTTTATTAAGGTTGGATTTCAAATTTAATGTAGAGACCTGGGCTCGAATCCCAGCAACCACACAAGATATCTAAAATTAAATTAGCTTTGTTGGTTAACAATTTATTAGAGTACGATTTGCAAGAAAAACAAAAGACAGTTTTAATATGTTGCTATTAGGCATGGAAACTATACGAGGAAGAACAAATTAGTCGAGGAAAACCAAAAACCAACAATTGAAAGATAACATAGAGAAATCACCTTGTTAGGCTGTCTTAAACCTATGTAAGATTTCAGTGGCTTGCGAAGGCTAATAATATTCGCATAAAAATTCATATTAGCATTCTAAAATTTAGTTTAGGGTATTTATAGTTGAATGGAATTGGTTTGGGACCAATCGGAACTCGAGGTATTATAAGAAAATTCCAGAAAAGTTGATGATTTCCGTCCAATAGGTTTTGCGGCTGTTTTGAACCACTTGAAGTAGAACAGCCATAACGTCCTGTAGGAAACTCCGAATTACAAACCGTTTGTTGCGTTGGAAACTAGATTCGTAGATCTTTCCAATGATATATAGCACATATACCAATTCCTTATATATTGGATCAGGTTTAGTATTCAACTCACTAGTTAAATTCAGATTTACATAGTAAGTAGCAACTACAAACAAAGTATAAATAATTTGTGTTAGCTTATGGAATTTAAATAGTCATGATATGGTATTATTATATCTGTGGGTAGTGGGTTGCCGTTCACCCTAGCTATTGAGAGCCAGGGGTAGTGAACCTGCATCCACCACAGACATGGATTCTAGGGGTTGAGGACGGTAGTTCACCCTAGCTCATGAGGGGCCGGGGGTTGTGAACTTGCATCCTCCTCGGAATGTGCCACATCAACCCGAAAGGTCAACTAAATTGTCTCAGTGAGATCACCAACTCGATGGTCTGAAGAGATCACTAACTTGCTATGGTTGGACTGGGTTGTACTTGTCAGCTCATGCATGTCTCATGCTTGAGTGATCCGCTTTGGAAGAGCGATCCTAATTAGATCTTTTCATTGTAAGTCGTGAGGTGGTGAATTGGACAAATGAATTAAATCATTGTTATTACATGAGATTTTACTGAGATTGTGGTTTGGATTAATCTGATTTTATCTGTTTTATGATTCCACAGAATTCAAAGTAATGTTATTTCATGATATTGATATTGTTTTAGCATGAGTTGCCAGAGTTGGATTGTATATTACATTATTATGCTACTTTAATGTTTGAAACTGCATAAAATGTTCTTATCATGCATTATGCTGCTTACTGAGATGTTAGTCTCAAGCGTTTTGTTTTACCGGTTTTGTTTTCAGATAAATCTACAGAGCGAGCACAAACTGGGGTAGGCAGAACTAACGAACCGGATGACTACTAACACCTTGAGGATTATTATTATCCTGGATAGGGTTGGTGTGAGACATGGGAAAAAATCAATTTCCATTGACTTCCTCAATCTTCACACGGGATTAAATTAAACAAAGAGTCACCACCATTCAATTTAGGTGTGAATGGACACCAAAATATCAAATAAGCACAAAAGGCAATTTTAGGGTAAAAATAACCCTCCTAAAAAAAACAACCAGAGATGGGTAAGGGGATTAAGTTATGAACAGGGGAAGGTGTTAGGCACCCCTATTCATCCACACAAGGTGGTTGCCAGGTATTGTTCATGTTTTTCAAAGAAAAAAGGCTTGCTATAAAATTCATGAAAAATCACATAAAAAACAAAATTGTATGGTTTTTTCATACGAATAGTCTGATTGATCCAGAACTTTCAAATATGATCATACCATTCCTAGGGTTTCATGATCAAAATAAAATTGAGATAAAATCAAATAAAATCAATTTAAAGTGAAAAATCCCAAAAATCTGGCTTTAAGTCAAATTCTAGAAATCTAGAAAAATATGATTTTTATAAAATATTTCAAAATTGAACTTGAATAATCCAGTACATAGATAAAGCCCAAATTTCACATTAAATCTGAAAATCAAAACCAAAAATATTCACGTTGATGAAAAACACCAAAATGGGAGAATTTAGACCGTACGGTCTTCTCTCAATAATGAAAAAGGACTCAAAAACCACATCATGAAACCCTAGAATTTATTTTTAGGCTTCTGGATCCAGATCTACCATATTGATCATGATAAATCCAGGGTCTTAGCCTAAAACCACGAAATCACGAAAACAGTGCTGTAGGTGCAAATATGTGGAAAATCCAAATTTTAGAAAAAGTGGGGATCTCATGCTATAAACATCATAGATTCATGTGATTCATTCAGATTCATCATAAAAAGCATTAAAACATGATCAAGATATCTAAAGCAGCCACATCTCACAGATTAGAGCACATGGAGGTCTACCCTACGGATCCACCTGTTCTCTTTTCCCCTAGCTCTCTCTTCACGTTTTACGGCTAGAGAGGATTCTTGAGGTACTTGGAGATAGGTTTGGTGATACGAACACAATCCAAGGCTTTATTCTACAAAAAAGGAGAAAAACAGATATGGGGTTCTATTCTAGGGATCCACCTGTTCTCTTTTCCCCTAGCTCTCTCTTCACGTTTTACGGCTAGAGAGACTCTTGAGGTACTTGGAGGCAAGTTTAGGAATACTAGATACAAAAGATGGCCTTATTCTACAAAAATAGAGAAGATCCTATTATCTCTAGAATTGAAGACAGAAAATAAAAGGGAAAAGGGACTTACCTGGATTGAGCAAGCAGAGCAGCAGGGATTCCTCTTTTCTCTTGGAGCTTCTTAGACTTCAAATTTTCATGGCCTTTTGCTTGAGGAAAGGCCCTCTATTTATAGGCAAACACAAGGGTATGGTTGGTCCAAGGTTTGGCAAGATGGAGTTTCAGTTTGAGTTACACAAGATCATGCCAATCCTTTATCCACAAGGATAAATGAGATAATTCGAACAGATAAATAAGAGAATTCGCTTATCCAAGAGAGATATTTGGGTGCAGATAAGGCTCAAAAATCAAAAAGGTAAAATTCGCACAAAGACCCCGTGCCCGTATATATATTACGGTCGCGCGCTGCCCGTATTATTAATACGGGCACGCCGTGACCGTATATCAACTGTAGGTATGACCAGTCCGTAAACAAAATACAGTCATGACCAGTTTGGCCAGATTTTACACTTTTTTGACCTATTTCAAATCCCAATTAATATTTTCAATTATTTTCTCATTTTTAGTGCAATTTGGGGTGTCTACAGTTGGGCAATATATTTTTTTGTAGTCGTCTATTTTTTGGATCTTGTATAAATTGTAAATGAGAAAGAGAGAAAGAAAGTGAAAACCTTAGTGAATTTTATTTTAAATTTGTAAATGTTGGATGGTTTAGTTTTGGAATGATGTATATTGTCTATATGTTTTTCTTGTGTATATCAGGTATTGGTTTGGGGGCTTAGCCCATTCTTGTAAATACAGGCGTTATATAGCCGTTTTTTTTCGAAAATTTTAGGATTTGAATATAACTGCTTTGGTTAGTTTTTTAAAACTTAGGAATGCGTTTCTGGGACCTCACCTGATGTCAAGGAACCGGCATATACCTTTAATGAACATGTCCGAGTCCAGGGCGTCACATTTACTTTTAAGGAAATTCTAATTAATTTTCGTGCTAATCCTCATCCCTATTTTTAAATTTTAACTAAACACTTAATATCCTCCCATATTACTAAAATTAAGAACCCTAAATACAATTTAGTCCTTATTTCTTCTTTTAAACCTTAAATTCATTATTCTAAATCCAAATAAATACTAATTTGGTCTAGTTAAGTTTCCTAACTTAATAATTAATTATTTTATTCTTTCCCTGGACTTGACTAATTAGTAATGACCAAAATACCCTTTTCTTTAATTTCCTTACTTAATCTTTAAATTTCTTCACAATTCCTCAAATTTTATTATTATTAATATTTCTCTTCATAATTTGGAATTTTAAAACTTAAATATTAGTTCTTCAAATTCTCCTTTATAATATAAATTAGATATCTTATACTTGGTTCCTATTTTTCCTTTCTAATTTATCTTCACTTCTAAATCTCTCTAGTTTATTCATTAATTATCTATTTATTTATTTATTTTATTTTAGGAAAATCCAAGGTTCTACACTTAATGTTGCCAAATTAACCTATCATGCCACAATGGGTTAAGTTTTCCTATGAAGGCAACTTAGTCTACTTAGTGTATGATGCAATGTGAGACCCCAAATATTAGAAAATTTGCTTAAGTGCTTAAGCAAGAGGTATTTAGCATTTCTAATATATTTTTATATTGTGTTGTGAAGGTGAAGTGGGAGAAGCCCAAACTTGAACCATAAAAGCCAATCAAGTGGCAAAGTCCAAGACTTGTAAAATAAAAGTAGGAGGAAGTGGCATGGTGGTAAATATGTGTGCTTTATAAGAGAAGGGCAAACTTGGAAGTTGCCTTAAACCATTTGGGGGAAATAAGTTAAGTATGAAAGGGGGTTTTGACTTGCCCCATATGTATGAAACCAAACCTTCTCCTCCCACTCTCTTCTCTCCATTCTCTCATCTCCACTCTCTTCACTCCCTACACTTTCTTCTCTTCCTCATTCTCTTCCTTTTTGTTGGGCAAAGTTGGGGGAAGCTCTTGTTGAAGAGAAGGAGAACCAAAGCTCTTATGCTTGCATTGCTGTTTCCACGTTTCCTTGGAGGATTGTGAAGAAAGCTCCAGGGAAGCTCACGAGGAGCTGTTCGTGGGTTACATTAGGAGCAAGGGGATTAGATCTTACTTGAATCAAATAAGCAACACCCTTCCAACCAAAACTTTCTTTTGTTTCTTGATTTGAAAAGTATTTGAGACTTAGGGCATTTGTGTTTTCATGATTTCTTTACGAATAAGATGTGCAGGTGTTAATGGTGTGCGCACGTCCTAACGCCGCACTGCGGGGCGCGCGGAAGCACGCGTGCCTCCTAAAGGGAAAAAATGGGAAAAGGGAGTCACCACTGCCTGATGGGGTGCAGGCAGACACCTGGGTGCCTAGATTTTTCTATTAGGCGGTATGCGGCTTGAGATTCTAAGCAAGGTCTCAGTTATGGCCTTGGGAAGTCCATAGACACCCTGGTCCTCCCCGTCGATTGACGGGTCCCTCGGATCTTCCTAGTTACGAGTTAACTCAATTCTAAACTGACCTGATTCCTAAGCCAGCATGCCTGCTTTATTGGGTCTGGTAGGGACCACCTGAGTGATGTGGGCCCCTTTATTGGATTTTATCTTGCTTAGTTAAGTGATCTAGGTCTGATGGGTGGGCCCCGTTGGAAGGCCCACAAGTGTATCCAACTGGACCGAATGGATCTGGGTTTCCAAAGGGGTTTAGCAAATGTGTGGGCCCACAGTGGTGTAGGGGGATGGAGGAAACCCCATTTTGGTCTCTTTGGGCTTTAAGGCTCAAGTAAGGAGGGAGAGAAGGCTTAGGGTTTTGCCTCTTCCCCTTTGTGTCAGGAATAACAACTAAGCAGGGACCGAGGAGTCCCTACTTTGGTTTCTCAATTCACCAAACAGCAAGCACAACATTGAGAGGAAGTCTATCCACTCAAAGGGCTTAAAACATGCTTTCAATTCAAGATACGAAAACACATATTCTCACTCACCATGCTTTGTGAATCCGAAACATATGCGCATATTCATGCAAAAGAAAGGTAATGGTGCCATTGAAAGGACCTAACATGCACTTAGAGATGACAAGTGAGTGCTCACACTCGAAACAAGCAAGTGGATAAGCTTATCCTACAAGCATACATAAAAAGAACATGCTGCAGATATGGGGAACAGCGGCCGCAGGAGGGGATTTCATGCTAAAAGGGCTGGACATAACATGTAAGAAATGTGTGGAAGAGGCATCCTTCATGTAGGGTATAAGTGAGCTGGGTTTGGGGGATGTGGGAACATGATGATGGGACTTTCTTACATGCATACACTTCATTTTCATGCACCTAAAATCAGTGAGCATCACTCATCCTAGAGAGGTAAGAATGGGTCAATAAAAACATGAAAGTGAAGTAAAACAAGTGAAGGGAATATGGGGATTACATTAGGGATACATCAAAGTAAGATAAGAAGGGGAACATGCTCCCCATATGAAATAAAAGAACACAACAAAACAGAAACTGAAAACACCTTAAAAGTGTGCAAAAACCCCCCTCTCTTTCCCTCTTAGACCCTGTACGTATGGTCCCCTTCACCATGGGGGGCTTATTCACCTTAATGGGGTCGCAAACAAGAGAAGACAGAGAGCTAAAGGGGATGGAGGCATGCTATGAACACTACTCAACCCAACGAGTTCAAAACATGCTCATTCCAACTTATATTAACCAAAATGTAATAAAGAACATTACCTTGGGGCTTAGAGGCTCTTGGGTGGTGTATTGGACCTCCTTGAAGCTAGGACAGCTGCTGGAACCTCTTACTCCAACACCAACAGCAAGTTCACCGATCATTCTTTCATTTGGGTAGAAGAGAAGAGGATCCAATAGGTGTTAGGAGGAGTTTTAATAGGTTTAAAGGCTTGGGAGGAGAAGAATAGACAGTTCGAAGGTTGACGATGCAGAGGAGTATGAGGAAAAACAGAAGAAAACCAACCAGCCTTTTTCTACTGTTCGGATTTGCCTTTTATAGAACATAGAGACAAAACCGCACTGTGCGGTTTGGTCGAAACCGTAGGGTATGTACGGTTCGGTCACGTCTTTTCAACATTAACTAGGGGAAAATTTGGCGCAGGCGCAGGCTGACAAAAAGTGAACCGCACTTACAGTGCAATTGCTTTTCATCCATCGCGCGCTACGATTGGCTCGCACAGACGGTGGCCAAAAAAATTGACCGCACTCTATATGCAATCGCGAATTTTTCTCTCCCCTATTTTGGTTGAGTTGACGGCTGAGGTGACTCAGCCGCCCACTTGGGCGAATCAAGCTTCTCCAATTTATGTATTTTTTATTCATTTTGATTAACTTAATTAAGACGTTTTAAATTTTGACTAATTTACCCCTGAGACTGTTTTGATTATATCTTCTCCATCTGGGCCCCAATTCCTGCAAACTTAATTGCATTGGAACAGTGTCAAAATTATCTAATCATTGGGATAAGGTATGGCAATCAATTTATGCTCAGGCTAAAAGTCACCTTTTGCTCCTTAGGGTTATGGCCTCTCTTTTAGGATTTTGCTTTCTTTTTGCCTTTTAAGAGGGGTGCAAAAATGAGGTGCTTAAAATGGTTAGATTGAGGCTAAGTAATAGCTCATTTTAGACTTAATAGACAAAAACCGTAGCAAATAGGTTAGATTTGAGAAAAACCCCAAAAATCTTGTGTAGGGATTTCGTGACCTGGAAAATCGCCAAGGCATTCGCATAGCCCTCAAGCACTATGCCAAGCCCCCATTTTATCTTTTGTCAATATGCGTGGCCGCTCTAGTATGATTGCGAGCACCTCACCTGTGCTTTTCAAAAACTCAGAAACTCGAAAGTGGCGAATTCCACTAGCTTGAGCGTCAAGTGGACGCCCAACCCTATACTCAAGCACAATTGCAAGTGCCCGTAGGAAAATCGATTTAGAACTGAGCGCCCAACCCTGCGCTTGTAGACACCCCAAATTGCATAGCAAAAATGATCAATAATCATAAAAAATCATTATCTCCTTGAAAGCCAGCACAAAATTTGAGAAAAAGTGTTTTTTACTTGTATCCGGTAACTCAGGCCAGATACAAGTACCTCTCTTTGTATCCGATGGAAAATACCGGATACAAGAAAGCTTTAGTGTATCCAGCATTATATGCCGGATACCTTAAGGCCCTTATGTATCCGGCCTGATATGCCGGATACATTAGTTTTGCTCAAAATTAGGGTTTTCCGAGAGATTTCACTTTTTACCATCATGTCCCTCATTAAATGAGGGGAAATCTCGGAAACAGCCTTAGGGTTAAGGTTGGTGGGCTCTAGACATTAGGTTGTGTCTACCATCAACCCTAGCCTTTGCCTATAAATAGGAGGCTCCTCCTTAAGCAAAGGGCCAAGAAGTTGGAGATCCAAGAGCTCCGAGTGAAGAAGAGAACCGCTGCCGGATTGTTTCCAGAACCCCAGGTAAGCGTCAAACCTCTTCTTTATTTTCTGTATTTACATTCCTAGATCTAGATCTCTTCTTCTACCTTTCTGTAGAATAAGGCCTTCTATGTGTATGAAAACCCCTCCCTGGCTCAAAGTATCTCAAGACCCCCTAGCCGTAAAACGTGAAGGCGGGATCTAGGAGAAACGAAATTGGGGATTGACCCTAGTGCTAGAACCTATCTTGCATAAGCCTTTTTGAATGTTTGAAGCCCGTTTCATATTCAAAGTACCCCAAGATTATCTTGAAGAACCGTATTTAACGGGAAGAGAGAACTAAGGGAAACGATAATGGAACGGAACCCTAGGTTGTTTTTAGAACCCTATTATTATTGATATGAATGCATGCTATGTTGTTATATTGTTCTTGAATGATTTTTACACTTGCACATACATAGCACATGTTTTGGCCGGATAGGCTCATATTTAGGATTTATTGCATTTATTGTGATAAATCTGAAATAAAATAGCCTAAACAATTCTGGGATGTCTTTGAATGATTTTAAAATGGTTTTGATCCATCTTGCACGAATCACACACCTTTTATCACAGTTTTGAATTGGTTTGGTTCAAAAATGACTTAACTTGACAGCAACTGTACCCTTACTTCGGACGCTCATAACTTCATCGTCCGGATGCATTTTGGAGCGATTCCAGAACCATGGGAAAGGTGAGGCGGTCTAGTTTATGCCTACCAAATTTCATTAATTTCTATGAAGCAGATATTTGACATCATTCTGCCGAAGTTGAGAGGTCATTTCAAGTCAAACTATTGAACCTATCACTTCAAATGGGCGCCATCTGCTGGTTTTAAATCCGATTTGAGTGATTTTTGTTTCTGGGAACTCCTTTATGAGTTTACTTTTAACTCCAATTGGTTTCATAAGTTTTTTGATTTAAATTGTGTCGTGGAGAGCAGATTTACTCAAAACTACTCAACAGTACTTTTTCTGGGTTAATCTGTGATCCTCGGGGCCTGTTCAGGAACTCACCCAAGGCACATCTGAATGAGTTTTTGTATGAGGCTAGTTTCTTTTGAAAGATGGCCATACAGACTTTATTCATACCAAATTTCATTGATTTTTATGGAGCCGATTTTTCTAGGTGATTTTCCAAACTTGCCTACTTGTTACTTTTGATTTTCTCCGGCAGCAACTTTAAAAGAGCCATAACTCTTAGAATTTCGACCGGATTTAATTGAAATTTTGCATGAGACTAATGTTTACCCTAATCTTTCAAATGGATTTGGTTTGATTTAATTTAAAATTGGATTTGATTGATTTCAAGACAAATGGCATTGCTTTTTACCAAATTTCCCGGATTTGCCTCAACTTGGTTTTGTGCAACTTTAGCTTTGATTTCCATCTTTTTGTGATATTCCAGAAATGATATTGACATAAAAGAAGATCTGGAATTCATTTGGATTTTCATGTGAAGATATCATACATGTGTCCTTTTTCCAAGTTTTAATGATTTTTAGCAAGCTTTCTTATTTCTTAGCATGAACAACACTTGGCAACCACCTTGTGTGGGTGAATGGGGGTGCCTAACACCTTCCCCCGTTCATAATCTAATCCCCTTACCCATCTCTGGATTTGATTTTCAAGTAGAGTTATTTTTACTCTAGAATTTGCCTTTTAGCTATTTTTGCATATTTTTGAACTTTTTGGTGTCCATTCACACCCCAAAATTCTAAATGGTGGCGACTCTCCCAATTTTACGTCGAGCCCCGTGTGTTGACGGAGGGGTGATCATCTCCGGTGATTTTTTCCTGTGTCTCACAGCGCTCAAGCGCAATTGCAGGCACCTTGTGCAATTTTGTGTATTTTGGAAATTTTGAGGTAAATCCAACTATGGATTGATTTTTATTTAAATCCAACTTATGTACAAATAGGATTTAGGTGTTTAGGAAGTGCTCACACTGGAATTTTCTCAAAATTCAAATTATCCAAGAGTTTGGGTATATTCTACTAAACTAGGTTTTGTAGAGAGTTTCTGTTCCAAATTAATATATGAGTAATATATTTTAATGCCACCACTTGGAATACCTTCCAAATGATCCTTGGAAGTAGAGAATCAAAGCCAAAAGAATTTCGTGAATATTCTAAATGAATTGGGGTCTATGTTGCCCAAATGAGTATGTAAATAATGCATGACTTCTTATTATGAGGATAAATTGTTGCTATTAATTGTTTAACATGATATGAAGGGCATTAGCCCAGTTACTTGACATGTATGAAGGGCAGTGGCCTGATTTTATGAGATGATGAAGAAGGGCATTGGCCCAAGTGTATTTGGTTAAGGCTATGAAGCTACCCCTTTTATTTGTACATGCGTGAGTGGCATGAAATACTTTGGTTAAGTGTAACCAACGTAATGAATTAAAGGATATTGCATAATGAACAAATCTTAAGTTATGGATCCATAAATCTTAAGTGGGTAAGTTTGTGTATAATTGTAAAATCCCAAATTTTGATTAATGAATTTGGAAATTATTTTAGTAATATTAATTAATAATACTGATGGATATTTCATGTAATTGAGGAACAAGGATATTTTTGGAATTTTGATGAATTTATTGAAGGAGGATAATATTTAAGGTAATTGTTTATATAATTCAATTCTGAATATTACCTGATATTACGATTTAATTAATTAAATTAGAAAATTCTGGTGTTAGTGTAAACAGTTTAGTAGGGTGGCAAGTACCCGATCAAGTGGTTAAGAGATTGAGCAGGTAGGAATTAATGGGGGCGAGCATGCGGCGAATCGGGAGTTGCAAAATGGGTTGAGCGCCAACGACCACATATAAATAGGTAGCGTGTTTTGAGTTTCCGGTTTCGCTCGAAGTGATCGGAGGGATATCAGTGAAGCCAGATCGTTGGAGAAGAAGCATAAATTAGGAGGAGTTGATCTCGAATCGAAAGTGCAATAGATTGATCAGAGGTAATTGATTGGAGGCAAGCCGTTGGTGATCGGAGAATTGAGCATCTGAGCTGTTGGAAGGAAGTAGCTCGAAATTCAATCACAGATCTCAGAGATCCCTGGTAAGTGTGTTTATAATGTGAGTTTCGATTAGAATTGAGAGAGAGGAATTAGAATTCGACTTAGATCTAATTATATTCAATTCGGCTGAATGAAATAGCTGCCGATCGGTGATCAGGCGTGAATTTCGGAGTTGCAAAGATCGAAGGGCTATCAATTCTGGTTGTTTTGATTTACTCAAGTAAGTAGCACACCCATTTCATCAGATTGTGAACAAATTCTCGGATTTGAATGTTGAATTTCATGATTTGAGGTGAACTTGAGTGTCCATGCATATTTTAGCAAAAATCGGAAATTACGATAGTTGTTTCGTTTGAATTAAATTCGAAGGTGTTTGATTACATTTTTAGGAAGATAATGAAGTGAATTTAAGAGTTTTGAATGGATAATTTTAGTTCAGAAAACTCTAAATTGAAGTTGCAAAGCCTAGAAAATTGCCGGAGCGTAAGTTCATTTTGGTCGCTCAAAGGTCGCCTAAGCGACCATAAAATTTTGTGTGGCCGCCCAGGCAACCAGGTTAGGTCGCTTAGGTAACCAGCCTTTTTATTTTCAGCCAGGTGTGGCTATTCCCATAGAAGTGAAATTTTCAAGTTTTAATCCCTACATGATATACTAGGAGACCCAAATAGGTTTTAGCAATAATCTGAAATGGACTTTAGCTGAAGATTTCATACAAATTAATTGTGGGTGGATTAAAGTGTTTAAGAGGTGTTGTTAATAGATGAAAAGAGTAATTAGAAGCATAGTTTTCTGTTTTATGCCTACATTGGAAGTTTCTCATGCTGATTTGTTTCTAGACAAATGTGTTTATCTATGAAAACTCCAGATTTACATAGTTCTTTGTTTTATCGCAAATTACTTAATTTCATAATTTGGGACATATTTGAATATACTAAGGTTCCATTGAGTGTATGAGTTGCATGTTGTTTCGTTATGGTTTTCACCTTGTAAATATATGCTAGAACACTCCATGATGGAGTGAGTTGGTCCTGAGTGACCCATGATATGTAGTAATCTTATCCGGCCATTTGTTGCATTACATGTTGGATTATATGCCCATTTACAGCTTGTTTAAAAGTGATGGATTTGATTCTAATTACTGGTTTAGCTTGCCTTGGATCCATGTCTAAGCTTAATAGTATGATGTTTTTGCTTCATTGGTGTAATGGCATGGCCTTGTGTGTTGCCATGACTGGTGTAGAGTAGCCCGAAACCCTGAGTAGGCCGGGTTGTCAATGCCGAAACTCGGAGTCAGCTGGCGTTGGATGACGAAACCCTGAGTAGGCCGTCATTTCAGAGTTCCAAAACCCTGAGTAGGCTGAAACTGTGTACATAGAGGTGTAGATGTCGCCTTGGCATGTTGATTACCCAATCTAAGCAAATTACATGACATTGACCTATATTGTGATTTGATTTGACACGAGATATTTTATTTGCTGGTTCATTGGTATTGGTTATTTCACCATATGTGGTTCATTGGTATTGGTATTATCCACCACCTGTGTAGAGCAGAATCGCTACCCTGAGTGGTCCGGTGTTGTCAATGCCGAAACCCGGAGTAAGCCGGCATTAGATGACGAAACCCTAAGTAAGCCATCATTTCAATATCCGAAACCCTGGGTAAGCTGGATACACACATGAAGGCGTGGACTTGATCATGATGTGGATATCTCGATTTTGACTCTTGTTTTGATTTGAGTTATATCTATTGTGTTGTTTTGGAAAATTGGTTTTATCGACACGTAGTTACATGGTTATATTGGGTTTCATGGTTATTCGCATGAATTTATATTGATGCTACGGATTTGACTTATATACTGGATTACATGAGTTATATTATATGTGATTGCTGGATTATTGTGGAATTATTCGAATTAATCGTGTTATCGCCACTGTTACATGATTTATATCCGATCCATGTTTTATAATTATGAAAAATATATTTGAGCATGCATGTGCTGCTTACTGGGATATTCGTATCTCATTCCATTTCGTTTTGTTTTTTTTTCAACTGCTCTTGGAGAGGATGATACAGAAGGGTAGGTTCTTGGATCATGTAAGTTTCAAATTAGAGATATGTTATTCTATATTGAGTTGGGTTTTAGTTGACTCTGATTATGTACCTATTGCTTTGTTCATGTTTTCCTTCACTCTGATATATCGATCTTGAGTGAAAAGTTAACCCTTCAGAGAAGAGTTACGGTTTCACTACGTAATTTAGATTTGGGGTGTTACAATAATGCCATGACCCTGTTACTATTGTTCTTGTTTCATCTTGTGTTATTCCAGTACCAAGCAACACTGGTGGCTGATGCCCACTGTAAAATCCCAGATGTTAGTAACTAAACTAATTAGTTAATAATATGCAGGAGATGAAATTTTGGTTCAACCCAGAGGAGTTCAAGATGAACCGGATATGATAGGAGAGCCTATATAAGGTGAGCACCTAATTATTGACCCAAATATAATTTTAATGTATTAATTATTGTGCAATTATATTATTAGTAAGAATTAATTGTATTATAATCAAGGAGAATACAAAGGGGTTGGTCGAACCCAATGGTAGTGGGTTGACCCAAGAGTTAAGTTGGTTTAAGATGTTTGATTTAAGTTGGTTTAATGAAGGAGGGGCAAACAAGTAAAATACTTTAATTAATAAAATAACCTAGTTGTGCATGGAGTTGAGCTACACGTTGAGCACAAAACACCTAAAATTGAAGGAGCCGTGAGTTTGGCTTATTTCCTATTTTCTTCTCCTAGTTGCCTTGTGATCAAACCTAAACCCTAAACAATTGTGGGAGTCGTCTTAGAGAGGAAGGAGGAGTATTTTCGTGCCCACAGAAACCAGGTAAGAGCAAGTAAACAATAGTTCTATTTTTGGAGAGATTGATATGTTGCTAGAGATTTAAAAGTGTGATTTTGAACCCAGACGTGATCGAGGCTTTCCAGAATCGTTTGGCATACTTAAGAGTGATATTTTGTTGCTCTTAGAGGAGATTTAAGTTCCTAAAACCAGGTAAGTAGTCCCTTGACACTTACATAAAATCTAAATTCGTGTTTAGACGATATTCATGTTTATTCGATATTTGATGCGTTGATTTCGTTATTTAAGATGTTTTATGTGTTGGGAATTGTTCTAGCATGTGTATAATGTATTTTAGAATGATTTAGAATGGTTTTAATGCATTGAATATTGAGTTGTAGAATTTTTATTGAATTTCGCAAAGTTACGGATTTTTCACGTATCGAACCGCCTAAGCAGTCGCTCGAGCGATCTATGTATACAGTTGAAAACCCGAGAGCAATTTTACCCAGATTAAACTACCGCTAGAACAGTCGCTCGAGCGACCTATCGAGCGACCTACCCTGAAATAACCTATTCTGTAAGGCCGATCGAGCGCCCTTGGCCGCTCAAGCGACCTGTCTGTTAGATTTTAGAAAACTTGACTTTTCAACCTAGTTTTCACTAAGGAAGTGGTTCTATTCAATTTTAGCCTATGTACCATCAATATTGGAGTATTTGAGAAGTGTTTGCATTGGTGGATGTTTTAAATTCAATTTTATAAAGATTTTGGGTAGATGTTTCTAAAGAAGCACCTTTACTTGATTTTATTGTTCCCAAAAGATTTTACTTTTAACCAAGGTTGGTTTTGTGAGTTCATACACTTGTATTTGGGTGATATGAAGGTATTGTATGCATCGATGGAGTCAATACACATTCGGGACATATTGGCCCGTTGAAACTTGGTGTTTTGAACATATGACTTGGTACATTCTGTTTTGGTTTTTGGTCACTGGTGTGATAAGGCATGGTGCCTGTTTTATTAGTTCCCGCATGGGAGGATTTGGTTACAGATATGATTCTGTACTTTGGTGGGTGTTATTGAGAATTATGTCAATTACCCTGGTTAGTTTTCTCATTGTTGAGTGGGCTTAGCAGTTATATGGATCCATAGAATAGCTAGTAAGTGAAATATGTATTAGAAGGGTTTGAATTTTGTGTCTGAGGCATTCCATCATCTCGAGGATGGTACCGCTCCTGGATTGGTCGGTCCCTACGTTACCCACTCCTGGATTGATTGGGCCGTACATGCTAACTCATGGTTGGGTTCTTCCGTTGGTTTTGAATAGCCAAACTGCAGGGTGGCTGGTCCGTCGTAATTCGGTTAGGTAGCATACTGGCACATGTCTACTCTCTTTATCTAGTATACTATTTCATGAGTCCCATAAGGTGGACAAATTGTATTTCATTGTTGTCTTGATTCTTATTGTGGTTATTCGGATTAAGCGTTGCATATTTTATTGTGGTCAACTATTTGCATTACTGCTTACTGAGATAGTGTTTCTCACATTATTGTTTTATCGGTTTTGTTTTCAGATATTTCTGGAAATGAAGTTGCCGGGGTAGAGACACCGAGAGAATACTGTGATTACCAAGAAGAAGATTATTTCATTCCTGTGTAGGACATAGAGAGACCTTTAGATTTATGTTCTTAGGAATTATTTTCAGTATTTATATTAAGGAGTTTGATGTCTTTGGAAAAGATGATTGGTATCTTTAATCCACACCTTGGTGGATGTTATTTATGTTATTTAGTTGAACTCTTTCCAGACTTCATAGATGAAAAATAAAAGGATTATTTTGGTAGTTTAATTCTGCGCTTCTGAAAGATGATTTTATTTCCGCACTCTGATATAATAAATGAAGTTTTTTAAGTCTGGATTAGTGTTTTGGGCCATTTTCCTTAATGAACCAGATTTGGGTTTATGTGGTTAAATAAACCTGGATCCGGGGCGTTACACCCATAGCTACGGGGAATCAGCGTGGATGCCCAACATCAAGGGGAATCGGTGTTGGATGCCTAACCCACCACATGGAATCGGTGGAGTTAGATGTGGTCATGAGCGTTATATATAAACTACCTAGATAACTAATTGATGAGACTTGTTCTATTATTGTTTATTGAATGCTGGACTTGTTCACGTAAGCACGGAATTACATCACTTTCATTGATATTGAATTGTCGGCAATTTAATAACTGTTGTTTTAAACTATCCCCATGTCATGATTTATTTCGAATGATATTAGCATGAACTGTGTTTTCACGAGCATGCATGTGTTGCTTACTGTGACCTTCATCTCATAAGTTGTTTTATCGGTTTTGTTCTCAGAGCCGTTGACTTCCGGTATGAAGGACCAAAGTGGGGAGAAAGGAAAAGAGAAGGCACCCGTGTATAGAGAGGAGGACTATTATCGTCCTACCTAAGGTTTCATTTTCTTGTATACAGTTCAGTTGTATATTTTTGGATTTGTAGAACCTTGTAATTGAGATGAGTGGTTAGATACCCATCATTTTGTAATAGTTAAGTAGTACATGTACTTAACTTTGTAGCCCAACTCAGGACTTGTTTATCTTTATATACACATTTGATATGCACATATACCAATTGTTCCTTCACTATCACATCTACAGGAAAAATTTTAAATTACCCGTGTTTTATTAGGTCCTCAAGGCCTATATGTAAGGACCAGAAAGGACCAGGGATAGGTTAGTGCCTTGGATGGGCAGACCTGGTTCCGAGTCATTACATGCAATCTAGAGAAAAACTTCAACCTTTTGTGCAAATGGCTTCTTTCCAATCCATATGGTTTTCCATACACCAAAACTATGGTATGATTTGGTATAGATTTACCATTTGAGCAGCCATCCCAGATGATCTTATCTCTAATTTTGCTCCCTTTGGAAATCAGGATTGCCATCATTTAGTTTATAATGTTGAAAAGATTAATATGATCAACAATGTTGCAATCCTAATGTAAGTATTTCCTACATCCTATAGGCCATATCGAAATAGAGTTAAGAGTTTAAGCAGGATATATTTTATTTAAGATAAATATTAGATTTTTTCCTAGTTTGAGTAGGATTAAAGTTTGATTGCAAAATGCCAGTATGGAAGTGTGTCTATAAAAAGGTTGTAATATTATCTTTTTGATAAATGAATGAGAATTATTTTTACTATTTGAGGCTCTGTTGCCAGGTAGTGGTGAGAATCCGTTACCAAACCCTATTATAGATTAATGAGAGTCCAATCCTTTTCTAGGGCTGTCCTGCATCAAATCCATATCAGTCTATTTACACTTAATTACCAACTTCCAATGCAATGGAGCATGTTAGTTGGCATACTTGGTAAGACTTCGTTTAAACACTGATTTCTCCTACTCATTTATCTTCCCAAACTTGCATGTATTCACCTATATTAATTTGCCATCTTACACCTTCCTTCAATAACCTTCAGCTATGCATCCATCATTCATCTCCAAATGTGTTTTCCCCTGTTTGTAGAACTTTAGGTCCTGCTATATATATATATTAGCCTAGCTTGAGAAGCAAGGCTCTGTTCATGGTCTGTAGACTTTTGAGACAAGTTCTCAATTAACTTCAGTAGTGTGAACTTTTTTTCCTAACCAATGACTTAGGTGGCGTTTGGTGGGCATTATAGAATTTGGATTCTAATTATAAACTTAGATTCTATAACCCAAATTATATTGCGTCGATTTTAGAATCTAAAATCCTATTAAGATAAGTTGGATTATGAACTCAAAATTTTAAACTAAAATCTAGAATCTTGTTTGGTTGACTCCAATTATTGAGAATTACATTAAAAAATAATATAATGTATATAGAAAAATTAAATCTTATTTAAAATCATATATATTATTACATAATATGTATATTTTACATAATATATAAGTTTATATATATAATATTATTCTATATAATATATAATATAATAATAATGTTATATTATATTATATATAATAATGATATTATATTATATTAAGTGTAATATAATAATATTATTATAACATTATATAATATAATATTATATTATATATTATAATAATAATATAATAAGATATTTATTATAATAAATATAAATTTATGTTTATTATAATATTATAATAAATTTATCATAATATTAAAATGAAATATAATATATTATAATATTAATATTTAATACTATATTAATATTAATAAATTAATATAATATGAAATATTGATATTATAATATACTAATATATTATAATACATTAATATTATATTAATATATTAAATAGTAAATATATATTATAATATTAAATTTATTATATTATAATACTTATAATGTTATAATTTATTATAATATGTTTTATATAATATGTTATACATAATCTAATACTATAATATTAAATATAATATACTAATATATTATAATACATTAATATTATATTAATATATTAAAAAGTAAATATATATTATAATACTATATTAATATTATTATATTAATATTAATAAATTAATATAATATGAAATATTAATATTATAATATTAATATTTATTTCAATTAAGTCTTTGAGATAAGCCAAGAAGTCAAGAGGTTTTCAATAACAAATTCATCTATTTCCATACTCAGGACATGTCCAAGAATAGGGTTCACAAAACACATTCTTCTTGGTTTTCATACATTTCCATCTACTCATCTCACCTTTCTATTATGTTCCTTATTGTTTGTTATCCAACCAAAGTCTTCCAATTGCAATAACTGCATTTATCCTTGAAATTGAACTGGTTTTCTTCTCCCTACCCATGTATAACTGAGGTATTCTAGTAAGGATATGTTGTATGCCCATGAAGAAATATCCTAGATCACAAAACTCAAAAATAACTCCAGATAAAAGGGTGTACAAGATTGCAACCTAATGGTAGGTCAGCATTAATGGCAAGTTTGAACTTTTTAGGCCTTCTATATTTTTTTCCTTTAGATCAATCCTATTTGAGAATTAGGTTAATTTGATTCCTTTCTTTAAGAAAGTCAATCAAGCCGTTCACTAATTTGATTCCTTTCTTTAAGAATATGAACAGTATATATTAATGTATTATAATATACTAATATATTATAACACATTAATATTATATTAATATATTAAATAGTAAATATATATTATAATACTATATTAATATTAATAAATTAATATAATATGAAATATTAATATTATAATATTAAATATAATATAATAATATATTATAGTACATTAATACTTTATTAATATATTAAATAGTAAATATATATTATAATATTAAATTTATTATAATATGTTATACATAATCTAATATTATAATTTTAAATATAATATACTAATATATTATAATACATTAATATTTTATTAATATATTAAATAGTAATATATTATAATATTATAATATATTATATTATAATACTTACAATGTTATCATTTATTATAATATGTTTTATATAATATATTATACATAATCTCTAGAATCACAGATTTTGGACATTTAAGCACCATTGTCCATAATCCCCATAACCACCAAAAAAAGTAGATTCGGATTATGGGCTTGATTATACAATCAAATAGTAGAATCCAGCCTTAAAATCCCAACTAAACACACCTTTTGGATTATGGAATCTGGATTCTATAATGCCCACCAAACGCTCCCTTAAGCTTTTGGTCTAGTGGTAAGCACTTGATCCTACAAATTGGTATCCGAGCCTAGGTGTTGGGTTTAAGTCCCCTAGAGAACATGCTGTGCGGTTTGTATAGATCTACACCCATACCTAAGGATTCACAAGTGCCCCGAGGGATCCCAAAAAGGTTGTGTGGGTGTGAGTCCCACCAAAGGGATCCTAAAAATTTTTAGCAAGCATTAGCCAATGGTTTGCTCCCAATTGGCTTGCAATCACACGTGCTGGGGGTGATTGTTGGTCTAGTGGTAAGCGCTTGATCCTACACCTATATGCTCTCATATGACGTCTTTGCCCTCACAATCTTCTCTTTTTCCATCTTTCCAACTTATCATTCAAAATGTTTTTGGTTAAGAATGTCAAAGCTCAAAGAAGCCAAATCACCCCCTAATATTTCAAAAGGCTTCTTGAAGATGCTAGATATATTATAGTCAAAGCACAAGCTTTTTGAAAAGAGAATAACCTACCACCTTTTCTACTTCTCTTTTTCATTATTTTGATAAAACCCCTTCACCAATACAATGTTTTAAATAACATTAATTATTGGAATGGTTGTATCCTATTAATAACTTTTCCTCCAATTTATTTTTATTTTAATGATATGACCCAAACACTATGTTAAATATCATTAATAGTTTACTGAAATAGATGACACCAATTATATTAAACTAACATGGGATTAGATTCTGAAGTTTTGTATTATATTAATAATTAAACATTAGATTCTTCTCCTTTACAAGATTTATGTTCTTGTCGGAAGATTTTTGAATGAAATTTTAAAAGGTATAAGATTATTGTATCTTAACTGGATCATTCTATAGATTAATGAAGATTTGCTCTTAATTAGTCTTGAGTAATTCCGTCATCTAGTTCGCTTTCTTGCCAGTAATTATCTTATATATATCATTATTATGGCATTTCCCACTAAAATGGGGTCAGCAACACGGATCTTTTCTCTCCATCGATCATGTTCTCTCATTTAAATTAGCTTAAATAAAATAAAATAAAATTTTGAATAATTTGGAATTCTTGGAATAATCCTTGACTAAAATATTTCCAATGGAAGGGTATTATTAAATATAAAAATATTTGGGAATTAAATAGTACCCCAAAGTGACTCAAAATATGATTCTATTATAACATATTTATTTATCATTTGTTCAATAATACATGCTTTTCTATAGTTGTGAGGCACAAGTTTGATTCCACCTTTAGGTATCATCCTTATGTGGAAATCCGTAGTCTAGTGGTCTTTAAAATTGTCTTATTCCAATGGAAGAATATTTTTGGATGACACTACTTCCAAGAGAAAAGAGAGGTCGGGTCTGGTGGTAAGGAAAAAGTCAAGAAATATACAGTCAAGTGGCAAAATTTTCATTGACTCAAAAAATCATACTTCATGTATTATCTTTATTGGCTAATGCTTTAGATGTGATATATTGGTCACTGCTTTATTTCACTTTTTAAAAAGTGATTTTCTATAAATATAATTCAAAACAATTTGAATTTGAAATAATATTATTAAGAGATTAAAATCAACTAAAACAAACCTACCCAACAATCTCTTAGATTTTTTGTCAACTGTTGTATTTTTATTTAAGATACCAACCAAAACATATGCTTTATTTGTCCGTAATTGATTATTCCTAGCACCAAATGTTTATTATAAATGATAAAGACAAATAGATTTAATGGTGAATTATGAATGAAGGTCACTTTTTGGCCGGTATTCATAAAAGCAGTCCATCAAAAATCTCTTTTGTAGAAAAGGGTCACTTTTAAAATAAAAAAAAAAAAAGAAACTGCAGAGTCACTTTTCAAAAATAAAAAATTACAAGTAGTATGTATCCAACGTTTGATGTGCTTGTGTTCTATGTAGAATGCACTCATGTCCCACGTAGGTGTTTACACCGTCCGCAAATCAACAAATAAGAAAAGGCCATGTGGCATCCACATGACCTTACTCAATCAGATAGGCCATGTCGGCATACATGTAGGCCAGATACTCAACCAAAGCCACGTAAGCACATACGACAACCTATAAAACCCCAAATTTTAGAGATTATTGTTTATGAGAATTAATAAGTCTATATGGGTGGAATTTTCAGAGATCCGTAAAGCAGGGGTAAATTGGGGATTTCGAGAAATTAAGCGTGGAAGCGAGATGAATTGAGGTTAGTAGTGTGCTGATAATAATTAGAATTATTATACTGACTGAATTTAGTTGTTCAAAAAGTATTAATGTAGATGATTAAGTGGAGAATCAATTCAATGGATCGAATGGCTGGGGGAGCTGCGCATGTAGGGAGTTACATAGGCGAGCATCCAGCAAATCGTGAATTTAGTAGGTTGAGCAAAAAGGGGGCGAGAATAAATACTCAGCTCATTTCTGTGCGTAGGTTTTTCGCACATTGAGCTTGAAGAAAATTGCAGCTGGACTACAACCAGGGCCATTGGAGAAGAGCAGAAGTGTGGTGTTGCTGCCAATCGGAGTTTGAAGTGAAAGAAGAACTGAATTGAAGGCTAAGTGAAGTTGCTCGATTAAGCGACTTCAGTGGTTTCGGCTAACCTTCCTGCCGATTAGCGAATGTTCAGGTCAGTATGAGTGGATCTCTATTTCGTAAGAAATCATAGGGGGATCGACCTGGGAATCAGATCTAATCGGAGTTGGTATTCCCTGTAGAAAACATTGTCCGAACATAGGAGAAATTGGGGCGGAATCAAGATCTGAACTTTTCAGTTGCTGGAGTTGAAGTTGCAGGGATTTGAGCATAAATCAGGTGAGTAGCATCACTTTTACTCCGTGTGTTGAAACAGATTACCTGAGATTAGCCGAAATGGTTTATTGTGGAATTTATTAGATACTGTATTTGCGTTTCAAAGAGATTTGCGAGTCGGAGCATGTATTGTGTTGGAATTAAATTCGATTTAAGTTTAAATGTCTATTGAAGTTGGTAGAAGCATAGATCAGTTGTTGTGAAGGCTCGATTTTAGGACAGTCATGTCTAGATTGATATAACAGTGAGTGAAAAGTTGTGCCGAGAAAACAGGGGAGTATCCGTTGGGTGCCACCTACTGTTTTCACCCGACGGCAACTCAGTGGATAGGCGAAATTAGGGTCCGCTGACCCGGCGCCTCCTAGCACCTACTGCATTGCAGTCAGCGCACCCACCCAAATTATAGTTTGAGTGCGGCTAACTATTTTGAGCCTATTCTCTCAAACCAAATGGTCCAAACACCTACCTAGGAGCTAGATTAGGATGCTCGAAGTGTTATAAAGTGGTCAAAACCCAAGGGAATTATTCCGTAAATTATTAGTAGGGTTTATGAGTTCCAAAAGTCAAGTTTAAGGGGCTGTTGGTAGTTAAGTTTGTTGTTCTTGATACCATGAGTTAGTGATTTTGATTTAACCTTGTTTTACTTTTATTTTCCAGCTTGTGAAATTTTGTAACTTGAGTTTTAGCGAATTACAAGGTGCTGAGCAAAATTTATAAAAGTGTTTTGTGTGAGTAAAGAATTAAACAAATGGGTTGGATTTGTGGTCTGGGTTAGAAGATCAATTGGAGTTCTATGAGATACCGTTCTGGTCATGAGTGATGGTGATAAGTTTATTTTGCTTATTTATTGGTGATGTCAAAGGTTGGTTTATTTTGTTGTTAATGATGAGTTTATGCATTTGGTATCCTGTTTTTGGTTTAGCTTATCCTGGATCCTCGTCTAAGCTTAGTAATGTTATGGTATTGTTTATTGGTGTAATTGCATTGCCTTGTGTGTTGCCATGACTGGTGTAGAGCAGCCAAAAACCCTAAGTAGGCCTGGTTGTCAATGCCGAAACCCGGCGAGTAGGCCGGCCTTGGATGACGAAACCCTGAGTAGGCCGAAACTATGTACATGAATGTGTGGATGTCTCCTTGGCATGTCAATTAACCAATTAAAGCAATAGGCATGACATTGACCATTAGATGATTAATCGGTATTCCTGTTGGTCTATTGTTGGAAACTGTTATTGGGGTTTTTGGATTTTAACTTCGGGATTGTCTTTCTATTGATTTGATTGTGCTCGTTATTTATCGTGGCATATTTAGAACTGATGATAACTATTTCTGCATGCATGTGCTACTCGCTGAGATATTCGTATCTCACCCGTTTTGTTTTGTTTTGTTTTCAAATACTCATGGTGAGGCAACTACTGGGGTAGATCCGACCGACACTTATAGGGAGGAGGATTATTTCTACATCCCATAGACTAGTAGGTTTATTCTGGATTGGAAATGTTGACTTGTTTGTTTTGGAAAATGTAATAAAATAGATTGATGGTGGTTTGATGGTACTTTAATCAAATACCTTTTTCATACTTCCTAGTAGATAGTTGTTTTGTGCACTCTGATATGGTATAACTTGTGTGATTATCCAGCGATCACATGAGTCGTGGGCCCATACCTAACACTCCGTGAGACGTGTTATATCTTCATTGAACAACACGGATCCAGGGCGTTACACAACCGTCCTCATATTTTCAAGGGATCACGTCACCATCAGCAGAAAGTTGACCGTTAGAAAATGAGCGACTGTGAGCAAGGAAGTTAGTCATTTATGATCGTGGCCAAGAAGTTATCTCTCACAAACAGAAAAATGCAGATGAATAACCTTTATGAAGATCGTGCAAGAGTGGGGCGTTGAGACCGTTAGAAAATGACTGTAAAAGGCACAAGTTCGAAGAGCTCAAGGACAACCTTCATCAAAAAACCGTAACCGGTTATCATAATGCTAATTTGATCATCCATGATCTTTATCCCATCTCCTATACCCCAAACTGTAGGAAGAAGGATAAATTAGGACTTCTCTCACTGCTTCCAGTCGCAGTGACACTCTAGGCCCCCTGTTTACTCCGATTGACGTCAGAACCCTGCCACCGACAAGTAAGTTGAGGCCGCCCCTGACTCGCGATTCTATACTCCGATTACAGCTACAAGATTTCGAGCAGCCGATCCTGAGACCGACTTCTATCAAGCCAGGTGACTCACGGACTTTCGGCTAAATAGCAATCCTAGGTGAACCCTTGAATTGACTTTGTTAGTAGCCAACCCCTTCCTCTTGCCCTTATACTCCGATCACGGCCATAAGGTCAAGATAGGCCGGTCCTGCGAACTCAGTCGGTTTTCTTTTTGTTTTTATTTCCTTTTTGAATTACTTTTGAGGATTATCTGTTGTAATCTACGGTCGTGTTTCATCGGCCGATATGATAACAAAGTGCTACGCCATTGACTGTTTTGACTTTCAAACACGTATAAGAACCCAAACGAAGACCGAACCCCTAGCTTCATTCTATCGCCTGACCGGTTTTATTACAGGTGACTTGCAGTACGGCTAAACCGACTCCGGTCTAGATTCGGATCAGGTGCCCGGGGTCAGGATCCGACCCGAAACCTTTGTATCAATTGATACTGACATACCCACGCAGAGACACATCATCAACATCGCCACATGTCCAAACCGGCCCAATTTCGAAGGAACAGTAGGATGTGCTTGTATCCCATGTACAATACACTCATGTCCCAAGTCGGCTAGTATCCTATGTAGCTACAATAAAGTGACCATGCAGTTCAACTTTTTCTTAGAAGTGATCATTTTCTGGAAATAAGTTTTTTGATGGACAGTTTTTCTAAATACTAGCCAAAAGTGACCCTTTTTCATAATTTTCCCTACTTTAATTCATTAAAGTACTACTCATAAAAAAAGTTGAATTGTTGATTATTCAACATTATAAGGAATTAGCTGTTCTTGGTTGGGCCAACTTTATTTACAATCTCTTCCAACAAATTCGGCTTCCGTTGATAAAAGTTTATGATTCATTTTCAAAGAAAACAAGAAAACCTTATATATCGTTATTCTTAATCTTCAATCTTCTCCTCCTTTTCAAGTCCCTTTTCTTCTTCTCATTACTTTAGTTGTTTATCTTTGTCAACCTTGAGCTATGGCTATGTGAAGTGAAAATGGATCCTCCACCACCCCTTCCCTTGTGGCTTAATTGGATCCAAATGCAATGTAATTATCCTTGTCAACACAGTACCTAATTTTATTTTATTCAAAGAATAGGGAAGAGACATAAATTAAATATCCTTGTCAACACAGTACCTAATTTTATTTTATTCAAAGAATAGGGAAGAGACAACCTGTTCTTTCAAGTTTTCATAATGAATAAACTAAATGTAAAGGTCCTGTAAGATATACAAAACAATAAGCTATTGTTTTCACTCAAGGGCCCCATCCAACTATAATGAATTAAATATATTTAATAAAAAAAATCCTTGAATATAATCTAAAGCAATGCAGCCTGATATGGTTAGGTAAGAAAAAAAATAGAAGTTTGCAAGAACACCTAAAGAAAAAGACAGTTTAAGTGATTATACAGAACCAAAACTTGCCAAAGATGCTCCAGCTAGCCAAATTATTAATATCATTTAACATTGCTGCCATATAAGTTTTTTTTTTTTTTTTGATAGTCTTGCTACCATATAAGTTAGGTATGTTCATGGCTCCTGGTGCATTAATTAAGTTAGAGATTCCTTGTACCGCCCCACAAGAAAACTTTTTATTACTAAATTAATTGTTTTTTTTTTAACGAAAATGTCTTCTATGAAGCAATTGAGTAGTCCAAATCCACATTAATGAAATGGTAATTAGTTACATTGTATAACCGCATTGGGCTGGCATGGACCAAAGAAATTCCGGCCTAAAATGGGAAAACTAGAGGAGCCAAGTTGAACTGGCCCAAACTAGCTCCATTTTCAGTCTACCCAGTTCTAGTGGGATTTTTAAGAAAACTCATATAATATCTTCAAAGAAATAAATATTCTATTTGTACAGGACTATAGATAAATATAGTTTAATTTAGAACCCTAAAAAAAAGATAAAAAATCCCTCCTTAAATAAGGGTGGTGTTGTGAATCGTGTAACTGAACAGTAAAATCAAGAGGAACTAGGAGAAGAAGAAGAGAATATAGAAAATTTAAGTGGTTCGGCAATATGCTATGTGCACTGTATACAGCGGAAAGATTCCACTATTTTTGAATTAGGGTTACAACGTGATTTATATGCTAACCCTAAACTCAGGCCCCTCAAGTCCCTCTCCCTTGGACCCAAAATATGAGCCATTGTTTCTGACATGTGGTTTGTTATTTGAAATAGAAAAATACTTAAATTAGTGCAAGCTTTCATGTCTTCCACGTATAGATTTATTGTTTTAGGACATAACTCCTTTTTAATCCTTTATCAACCATTTTGAATTATTTAAAATTAAAATTTTAATTTCCTAAGAAATTAATTATCATATCAAAATTTATTTTATGATTCATATGGGTCTTTAAAGCATATTATATTATTTTAGAATCTAAGAATTGGAATAATTTATTATAGAAATTTTAGTAAAGTAGCAATTGTGAATGTGCTTTGCACATTAAGATTGATTTTATTGTTTTTTATTTTTGAGTAAAAAATGTGGTTATCAAAATGAAAATGCTAAATTTTTTTACTCATTATTATGGTTATTCCCAAAAGAAATTTCAAGGGATTTATATTTCTTATTTTATAATTTTATTTTTTTCATTAGAAAATTGAAATTATTATATTCAATTATTTTATTAAAATTAATTTTCAAAAATCAAAAGAGTTTTGCATGTTATAGAATTTAAATCTATACTACTATTAACTATCTAAAGTGGCATTTATTTTTACATACCAAAATATCAAGATATTTGATTTCAAAAGTACCTTTTTTAATTATTATTGAGAGTCATTTTATTAGCCAAGGCGTGTAGACTTCTTCTCCAATACTTATTTAACTAAAAGAATTTTAATAATTGCAATTAATAATAACATCCCATTTAATTAGACTCTTCTCTAATATTTATCTAAATAAAAGAATTTTGATAATGGAATTGCTAATAGAATCCTACTAAATTCAAATAAAAAAATATCTATAGTAATGTGTTTTCAAATCCTAATAACTCAAGGAAGATCTCTAATATTTAGCATGGTTCGTGCCCCATATTCCATATGTCTTTTAGTTGCCACTCCCAAGGTATAGATGATTCGAAATATGTTGGTCAGTATTCTATTCCCCAGGATGCAAACTCATGTAGCTCACCTTTTTTAGATGGTGAATCATTGGAAGTAAATAGCCATGAACATTATCTCAAAGTACATGAGATCTTGAAATAATAATAAAATTATTCAAATGGTATATAATTCAAACCATTAATCTATACTAATAATTATCATACTTATTTTAATTGATTAAGTATATTAGTTATTAAATAATTAATATATATCAAAGTGTCATATTAATATATTAATATAATCATATTGATATAAAAACTAATAGATTAAAATATTGTGCTAATAATTATCAAAACAATTAATAAATATTTTTAATAATATATATTATTATTATTAAAATAATAATAAAAGTAATTTTGATAAGATAGTATTATGATATTTTAATATAATTTAATGTATTAGTTATTAAAATAATCAATATATTTAACATGACAGTTTAGGCCATACAATATAGTGCATGAAAAACGGAGCTTTGATATGTTTAATAATTTAAAATGATTATTATATTTAATATATTTTAGTGAAGTCAGTTTTATTTTAGAATTTTATATAAGATGAATTTATTTATATTTGATGTATATTTGATTGGATTTCAATTCTTTATTATTTGTCTTAAATGTGTTCTTATAATTTTAAAATAACAATTTAAATAATTTAATAATATAAAATTTTATAATTATATTCTAAAAATTAGCTTGAAAATATGCAGCTTCATCGAAAGACACAGTTTCACAATGCAATTTTTATTGTAATTAGTTGATTTTTGTTTCTTCATTCTAAAACATGGTGAGATTGTTATGTATAATTGTCACACATTTTATATTTTGAATGATACTAATAAATTATGAATTACTGATCTTAACAAATTATTTACATGATGCAAAATAATAAATATATTGCTTAAAATAATTGTTATTCCTACAACCTTCACCACCACCATTCGAGATATGACCATTTGTATTCCTCTATAATATGCATCTCATTAATGAAATAGGTAAACCTATTATCATCAATCAATAGATAAAATTCCATAAAAGGTTATATTCACTATCTTTCAATTTAATTCTTGTTTAGTTTTACTTTTCGTTATTGAATTAGTCTAACTCTTATTTAATTTTATTTGATTTTTGTTTGCCTTTTACGCAGTACTTAATGGAGATATTAGAGTAAGCTAAATGTTTAGTAATCACAAGGTAAAAAATTTATTTTATTATATTTTACTTAAAGGGTAATAGAAAAATTAGCAATAATATTACTATGCATCTTAATTAATAGTTATCTATCTATTGAATGGGTTAAGATATATAATTAACCTTGAATTAATTTATTCAAAGTAACCCTAATTATAACCTATGTACCCATTGAATATACCATATTTCGCACACTTATTCAATATGCACATACTTTGCACATAGTAGTTGTTAAAAAAATATATATCAATAGTATATTTGTCTTTTATGTTTCTTGTGTAAATTGATAATAAAATTTACTAATAAATTGCTTTTCAAGTTGAAGTATTATGATCATTGAAATAAATGACCGGTAATAATATTTTACTATTAGGAATTGAATTGCCATTCAACTCTATTGGAATGCACAAACACGAAGGCATATGTCCACACGCACACATATATGTATCTATTAATTATTAATTCATTTGTTTTGCGTTAAAATTATTTTAATTTAATATTCTTTTGGAATATTGATTAAAATAATTTTATTAAATATTTTTATTTTGTTCAATTAGAATTCTTTTGGACAAGTATAAGTACTTTTGAATTAAATTTTTTCTAGAATAATGAGTAATTATACAAAATTATTATGATCAATAATTTAGGTTTATATTATTTAATTAAAAATCTCTTAGATAAATATAATTAATGTTTATCAAATTAGTAGGATTTTATTAGACTCACGCAAATAAAAAAAAAGTTAATTTTGAAATTAAATATTCTATTAGATAAAGTACAAGTGGTTTTTGAATTAAATATTCTAGAATAATGGATAAATATACAAAATCATTGTTACTAACAATTTAGGTTTTATTATTTAATTAAAGTGTTTGAGAAAAATATAATCAAGGTTTGACTAATTGAGTAGGATTTTATTAATTAAAATTTAATCCTAGATATTTATATAATCAAGGTTTATCTAATTTAGTAGAACTTTATTAGATTCATGGCAATAAAAAAAGAAAATGTTACTTTTGAAATCAAATAAAGATTTAGAGGAGGGTATTTTAGGTATGAAAAAATGAAAAACACTTGGCCTAGTTCATTCTTTTAGTAGTAGTATAGATATAGATTTATAGCTCTTGTTTTCTCAATTTGTGAGGCCTAATTACTTATTAACTTCTTTTACCTACTTTTTTTTTTTCAATTATTAAATCAAAGGACTAATATTCTTACAAAATTAAAAATTTATATTGAATAATATTTTATTTGTCACATTGATTTTTAAAAATCACAAGAATTTTATATTATCATAGAGTCTCAAAATTATAATTATTTATTTAAATTCATATAAAGAATAACTCATAAAAGTTTGGGTACTTCCTATTATTATAATAGTCAATTAAAATTGTTGTTTTATTGAGATTGATCTTTGGGACATTAAATTAACTTTATATTATGAGAGAACTTCAAAATTAAAGTTATTTTAAAAAATTCCTATAAACTTCTTAATAGACCGTTAATATTGTGTTAGAACGTATTTTGGGGGTTTCTTACTGCCTCTATATGTACATATGATTTAGAAATAAAACTGGCATAATTAAAAATGACAGATTTTTTTTAAAAACGAAAAAAAAAAAGGAAAAAAGCAACAACAGTTCTATCATATTAGAGCTCCTTTTCCCCTTTTCTTAATGATACAGTCCAAGGCATAGATCTACATTTTGGAATTAGATCCGCATTTTCGGTATGTGAATGGGAATTATATGAGCCTGGGTTATTTCAGATCGTAATCCAGTCAATGGAAACCTCAACCTCTTCGATTAGATGATGTGCACTTCTAAAACACTGAAACTTCTCAAGCTTGATCTTGGTACCTGAAGTAAAAGATAAACTAAATGCAGAACCAAAAGCAGTAGGCTCATGCACTTTAACTCATATTGCTCCATCAAAGCTCCGAGAAGTTGATCATACACAACTTCCAAGGTTCTATACAATCAAAGGTGGACTAAGATACATACCAAAGCTGATTTTGGAAAATTTCACAATTCAAGCTTTCTTACATGATTAGGATCCACAGAGGTAAATAACAATTGGGTTATTTCATACTTTGCCAAAAATCTCTTTGTTAGCTTTGCAAGCAATAATCCTCATGAACCAGATTTCTTGTTTCATGGTCAATGCTAGACGAATTTTCGGACAGTCTAGACTGATGCCCAGGTTCAGGAGATACGAGGAATGATCAAAGGTGGAACTAGTGACATGATTTTGGCCTTATCAATGCATTGCATTATAAATGAAATTCAATGGGATGCAAAAACAAAGAAATTCATTTGCACATTTACATTTTTTTTTTTCAATTTTTTCGTTTCGTAAGCAGCTTTCAGGATAAGCTACTAGAAATTTCAGCACCATTCTGTCCTTTTTTTCCCCCTTTTTTTTCACTTTTTACCGGCCAATGTTGGCCTACCTCTAACTTAAACTAGATTTCTGACAATGCAATATACAAGGAGCTTACTATCCTTTGCCGTAGAAGAGTAAAATTGATCAGCATGAATGGCTAATCACCCCTGATGAAAAAATTACAAAACGAAAACAGATTTAGAAATTTATTATACAAACTACAAAAGAAAGAAAAATCAAATCACAGCGTGAAATGAAGTGAAAATTTGATGAAGTGGAAAGAAAGAAATAAAGTTCTGTTTAACACAGCTTTCAAGGGGTGAGGGTGGGTGTTGTGTGGCGGATGCAGCGAGCAGTTTTCTGGATTTTGGATTTATAAAGAAAATATTCAACTTGGCCCAAGCTTTTTATATTATACCCAACTAGACAAGTTACTAATCTGAAAAAGCCACCAACTTCTGATGGCCTTAGATTAACTCCTGAGTATTTGGGAATTACTAGGAAAATTAGTCCAGCAAATGTTTAATCCCAATGCAATAACTTGATGCAGAAACATACCTGCCTCCTCCTTCGGCTCTGTATAATGTACCATGTGCGGGCCATCACATAGCATGGTAGAAGAAATCCAGCAAATTGAAGAAGAGACATCTGAAAATAAAAATTTATGTCATGCTTCACATTTTCGTTTGCTAACGACAGTGTAAAATGTCTAAATTTACCTATTCATGGTATATTATATTCGTATCATGCTTCATATTAAATATCATCTCAAGATTTAGATAGCTTAGTTGCTCATAAAACTAAATGAACTCCAAGAGATCCGTATAGAGCTCAAAACAATTCAAAAGCCAAACCAAGAAAGAGAAGATACATCAAAGTGGATTTGTTTGGAATCTGGTTTATACAACTTGAGAGATACCTACTTAACCTTCTGCAATCTTTAAAAAATGTAGTATGGCACAACTTGATCTGGTTTAAAGACAATGTACCAAGGTAAGCTTTCATTTTCTGGTTAGCTATAAACCAAAAACTCCACACTCAAGACAGGCTTAATATCATCTCAGGATTAATATCCTCGTTCTGCTAGGCAAACCAAAAGAGTTTGGAACATATCTTTTTACATTGTCCTTATATCAGTTTGGTGATGAAAGAAGTGCACAAAAGAAACTGTATCAACCACTCGGCAGTCAATTGGAAGGACGATATTACTTGGATGGCGAATAGTTTGGAAGGTAAGGATTTTCAGCAGAAGATTAGAAGAATCATAGCAGCCGTGACAGTCTACCATCAATGGAAAGAAAGAAATAGAAGAATTTTCAAAACATATTCTATCCCCAAACTTATCTTCTCCAAACACAGAAACGTGTAATAATTGGAGTTGGTAACTCCAAATTTTTTTTTTTCTGGTATAGTTTTCAGCTTGGCTGCTAACTGCAAAGCTTGTAGAGGTGTAGACACCTTAGTAGGCCTAGTAATAACACTCTCTCTAAGCTTGTAAAATTGTGTTGTACACAACGCAGTTTTGGTTTTTGTACTCCAATAGAAAGTTTTACGACTAAGCATCTACAATCCATGTCATACGGATCCTTCTGTTTGCCCAAAGTATCCGTGTCAACACAAAAAGACAAATATATAGGTACAGAACATGAATTGGAAACAGTGATACTACTTAGCTAAACTACGTTCCAAAATACTTGATATACTATTTGAGATAAAAGGTTTATACCAGTATGACACTTACATAAAAACTTGCACCCAGGTCCACGTATTGACACCTATATACACACTTGCGCCCAAGTCTATGTATCATAGTTCATAATATGTCTGTTTGTGCATGTATATCTTTCATGCAATTGCTTTTCAAAGAACAAGGTGATAATTTTCCAATGTACCACCTACAGTCCAATTATGTATCTGGTTCTGTTTTCATGCACATGTACTTATCAGTGTCTATATAGCCATTCTTTTTTTTTTTTTTTGGTAAAAGAAAAAGGGAGGAAGGGGCTACCAGCATGGCCGACCCCCCTACGCATGACCATAGTAGCTTCCTCCCTGCTGCGGAATATTCAGATTGAGCCATAGCTACCAATCAACCCTGCCTTAGTCAGGGGGATTGGACCATCACCACAGCACCAAGAAAGTGCAATGAACCTTGCAGGTCCCGGTCCAGTCCTTGGGACTAACCCCTACATGCAGGGGTTTCAGTTACCCAAAGCATGCCTTCCCATAAGCAGTGCTCCATTTTAAAACACACAGGCCTGAGGCAAGGTGTTTCAGTCACCCAAATCATCAGCCATAAGCCTTGAGCCTCATGAATAAAATAGTAAATTAAATGAACATTCATTCATGATAACTTGGTATAAAAATTAACTAAAATCAGTACTTATTTAATGAAATAGGTTGAATAATGTCAATCCATAATTAAAGCCTTCATAATTCTTTAAGAAAATAACATGGGAATCAATTTGCTTAGATAATGAGCCTTGTTCATTGTGTCATTAGGCGCACACTGCACATATGCTTCATGTAAAGAACATGGATTGTTTCCTTTTTTTCTTTTTAACATCTCAAGACGCAAGGCTTGTGCTTAATGAACTATTTGAGCTTTCATCACACCTTGAGGCTTACATCACAAATGACTTCGCAAACTGTTATGTGTAACATATAATCCAAACATCTCAGAATCAGCATAATGGACTCACATTGAAGAAAGTTGATTCCTGCACCATTCCGGAGTCATTTGTGATCATCAAAGCATGACGAACAACCAAGATTAGAATCAACTGCACAGAGGAAATCCATATTTTCAAGCTTCAAATGGCACAAAATTTGAAATCTGTGAAAAAGTTGTACTTTGGATAAGGAAGAGAGTATGCTTACAATAAGAGTTATGGAGCGAAAACATGCAATGCTGCCGGTATTTGCAACAGCATAGTCATCATATTCTGACTGCAGTAACTGATGTTCAGCGGCTGCTAGAGCTAGAAAATGAGGATCACGAAGATCTATACGTGGGCCCCATGCTTGTCTGACAGAAAAGGAGAGGAAAAAAACAACAGTAATGAACCATTGAGATCCAAATGCATTTAGAGCTACAACACGTTAACCAGATTTCACGAGTAAAGCACAAGGATGGAACAATAATACCAACATAACATGAAAATGTTACAACCTTACAGCATAAATATCAAAATCAACCAGAAACCGTTTCTAAAAATTAAACAATAAAAAATAAAACCCAAGTGTCATCACTCACCTTCAGTACTATGATATTTGGAAGAAAATAGTGCAAAAGCACAGGCATTTTGTCAATTTCATTACCAAAAATGAGGAAATCCACTGTCATTCAAAACTTGTGAGGCAGAGCATAATTCAACAACTTGAAGACAAGGCAAATAGTAGTACTTTTCCTTTTCTTTTTTTCCCTTTATTCATCCTAATGTATGCATTTTATCAGTATGTTAAATACAATGATTATGTTTTAGAGGCATCCTCTTTCTGGTATTTAATACCAGAAAGTATGAGTCCTTGCCTAAGTTACAATGGCAAGTTTGAGAAATTGAATCTGAAATCCTAAGCAGGACCACTATTAGCAAGCTTTCCAGATATATTTACCATCAAATCCACAAAAGGCTGCTGACAAAGGCATTGCTTTCTTCTTACTCATATATTGTATTTTTTAAAATATATTTCACCTAAAATTATTGGTGTGTTTTATATTCTTTTATTTTTATGATTTTTCTTTTTTTTTTGGTTTGTATTACTGGACATTTCTGCAGCAGCATGAGCAACGTAACACCAGAATTCCGGCAACACAAGCAGACCAGGGCAAAACAGCAACGAAACTAGCACAGTGTACCTTCTTATCAAAATATGCGAAGGCATACACATTGAAGGACCTCAAAGGATAAGTGGAAGGTCAAAACAAATCTTGATGGAATCAGTATGAAAGAAACTAGATACAAATGATCTTAGGGAAGACAGGGGTTTGACAGATTGAGATAGAGGAACGGATAAAGCATTTTATTATTATTATTATTATTGTTTGATTCTAACTTGTAAACCATATTATTCATGCACTCATTTCTCATCTGTTCTCCTGTGAAATAGAAACAGAAAAGTTCACAACCTCCACCCAATGAAATTAGTATAAGCTGAAAAGGAAACATTCAAAGGGTTTTGAATGAACAAAGCAAAGCTTTGCTCAACTTAGATTAATCAGGCTCTGCTCAGGCTCATCAGAATTCAAAAGGTTCAAGCTCAACTCATGAAAATGTCAGTTTTGGCCCAATATGAGATTAGGTTACATGAACTGAACGCCCATTTGTTGCAAATCCATAAAAGCTCATATAAGTTAGTATATACAGCCCCAAAAGCTCAGATATACAGCACCACAATTATTAGAAGTCTGAAAATTATAACATCTGAGGCTTAAGATAGGTTAGATTTTTGTTTAATTCGTAGGTCCAGGTCAGTATATCGGACAGAAGTCAATTTGAAGTTCGTTGTGTTAGGATTACTCGTTATGTACTTGAAGAATAAACTATAACAATTACAGTTTGAATACAACTTGACCTTTGGGAGAATCAGGCATATGAACAAATAGGGGCATCCAATTTTTTAGTATACCATACTTGTTGCATTCAAATCAATTCTTCTTTCTCAGGACTTTGATACATAGCCAGGTAGTTAACTTATGATTCTCCCTTTAGTTTTCTCATTTGTATCTTTTGTTTTAATAGATGGTTCTTATCAAGATGAAAAAGGTTGTTCTTCCAATAAAAAGGTCTAGAAATATAACAACAAAATTTCTAACTAGAAATAAGGATCAAATTTGTATGCTTATCTTCTACATGACTGACCAACCAATTGGTTCATGCCAGTAAGCTGGGAAATGGTTGTAAATATCACGATATATTGCTCAATGTCACATATAACCCAGGGGAAATATGCTCATGGAGCTAATTTTCATCTTAAACTTGCTTAGCATATTGCCAAATACTGCAATACCAGCAATATGTTTATGACATATTAAAATAATGAACAGCATCTTCATTCTTAGTTATTTCTTGACAACAATGAGGCAATTATTTAAATTTTGGGAGCCTGCAAGGATACCAAAAAAAAAAAAAAATCAACTCTTCTGTCACTTCCAATCACTTATTACCATTATTTTAACAATTCCATTCCTTTTCAAGACTTTCAGAAAATATTTATGCTTCTTTTTCATGTTCATGGTCAGAAATTTCTAAAAACATTTCGAAGTAATGTTTGGTCTGATTTTATTTTTCACTTATTACTCATATTATAGATTAAGATTCATTTCATCTATGAATTGTTTTATTTAGGTTTGAAAATTCCAAAAACTTTCAGGTTTTTAAACTATATATGTCCCCTTGAGATATTATCTATACTACTATATAAAGCCAAAACCCTCCTTTCTCGCTGACATTCCATACCCAAAACACACTCCTTTTTTTTAATTTGCTACGCACATAGCACATTTACTCCCCTAGTATATGATATATTGAAAGTGGACCTGCACGTTTGGTTGTAAAAATTTTATTTTTACTAATATGTTAGGTATTCTAATTAAATTTTTTAGAAATTAAAATATACATTTTCTTAAAAAATAATAAAAACATAGGGAGTTGATTTTTAATAAACTTTTCTTACTTACCACACGGTGATTTATTTGGTTTATCTTGAACCAAAATAAAATTGGTGAATTGTCTACTGAAAATGCTTTTCTAACAAAATCCAAATTAAAAAATATAGTAAGTATAAAAATCAGGAAATATAGATTTGCAATGAAGTATCAAAGAGATATTAGGTCATACAACATACTTTTTGGAATAGGAGTAGCATCTTAAATATAATAAGTTTGAAATATTAAAAGCACAAAAAAATAAAAATAAAAATTCCACTGTCCACTCTACGTACTTAATCATTGCTTGCTTATTTTCTACATTTATAGCTATATCCTATGTTTCATGGACTCGGGTATGAGTGTCTAGTGTGGGTGTGTGTGTCTATGAATCGTATCCACCTAAAACCCAACACTTAGAATATAAGGACTCGGTTGAGGAATGCCTAAATTTTGGATACGGATACTAGGATTAGACTGAAAAGTCTCTAAAAAAATATCAGTAAGGCGGATCAAACGCTGAGCTCTCTCTTTGTTTGCTTGTTTTTGTTTTTTGTCCATATTTTTCTTCTTGATTCATTTCTTGCAATATTTCAGTCTAAGAATATTTATTTTCTAATAAAAGCTATATCCTTTATTGATATATTGCTTGCAAGCTGATTATTTGATATTTCTTTTATTTGTTTCCCTTAGATCTTGGATTGCCGTGTTTAAAAGAATATGTGAAGGATCTGACACATATTCAGTACCCATATCCATGTCGTGTTGTGTCAACATGGGTACTTCAAGATTATTTAATGTGTCTATCTAACATTGCTACTAACTAACATAGGGTTTCTTTCCTTCTATCTTGTATTCTCTTATTTCTATCTGAAACTCAACTAATGTAGGGTTTTTCTCCTAGAATTGTCTCTTATTTTTGTGTGAAACTCGATATAACCTATGTTGCATGGACTGTTTACAGAATCCTGCATTACATGTTTAGACATTATACAACATGAGTATGGGTACTATATATATGTTAGATCCTTCACATATTCTTTTGAACACGACAGTCCAAGATCAAAGGGAAAAAATAAATAAAAGAAATAGCAAATAATCAGCTTACAAGTAATTAATTAATAAAGGAAAGAGTTTTATAAAAGAGAGTAGATATTCTCAGAACCAAATATTACAAGCAATGAATCAAAGAGGAAAGTATGGACAAAAAACAAAAACGAAAAAAGAAAAAACAAAGAGAGAGCTCGACTATTGATCCACCTTAATGACGTTTATTTGGAGACTTTTTAGCAGAATCCTAGGATCCATATCCAAAATTTGGACACTTCTCAACCAAGTCCTCATATCGTAAATGGTGGGGGTCAGGTGGATCAGCTAGTAGACATACACCTACAACCAAAACTCATACCCGAGTCCATGTAACATAGGCTAGTAGTACAATCAGCCTACAAGAAATATTAAGCTAAACATGCAATTCCCATCTGATGCACATTCAAGGACATGAGATAATTTGACCTAATCTACATTCAGCTGAGGTGGTCTATTCTACCATGTGTAGTTGCGAATTACGCCTATTGGATTTTATCACAGCAGTTGAAGAACATATCAAATCTGATCATTGACAAACAATAAGATGGGCATAATTTTTTACACTTAAAAAATTTAAATGTATTACTTCTTGGTCAAAAACGACCTAAATGTGTTATTTGAAGTTTTAATGAATGATATATAGATATAGACAATAACTAGTGCTTTCATCAACAATACATGCCTCACTAGTTTAGGACCATTTTTTTCAGTAATATCAAGGTTTACCATTTCAGTACTGATGGGTGTGCCGCCAAAACACTAGAAAAGTAAAAAAAAAAAGGCAAAAAATGGGATTTTTTTTTTATTTTGATGAAATTTCGCTAGCACGCTTCCACAAATCACCGATTTGTGTTTTTATCCATTTTTGGCGGCGTGTCAAGCGAAACGGGGTGAAATAGACGAAACAAGGGAGAGAAATGATCATTGGCGATTTGTGGGGGCGTGCTAGCGAAATTTCACCAAAATAAAAAAAAAAACCTTGAAAGTAGGTGCATGAGATGTAAACTTTAAAACCTTGAACTGGTCATCTATACTAATATATAATGGGAATTGCCAAGATTCTAGTCTGATAATCTATGCCCGAAATACCCCCCCCCATTTACACACTATTCCCGATTTTGATGTGTTCTCAACTACCAAGTTTCATACCTTATCTAAAATTAGTTGCTTAATATGAGATTTATCTTTAAATTCAAATTCAAAAAGTATCCTAAATACACTCCTACGCGCGTAGTGCATGCATTCCCCTAGTATGTAGAGAAAGGGAATGAGAATCAACCCGTACATTCCAAGAATCACAATATTTTTCATAAAATCATAAAAAAAAAAAAATCAAAAGGCTTTTCAAAATACACATGAAAAGCAACTAATTTGACCTAGAAGTTGATTCCTTCAAACATGCTTCAACTAAGAAGAAATAGGCTATTATGAAAAGAAAAAAAAAAGGGGGATTTGATACATAAACATAAATGTTTGTGAGAACATATGCAAAGGCAAAGGAGATTTTAAAAGCATTTAACAAACCGAGCTTCAGAATTTATATGCAATGGTTAAAGAGTGCCATAATTTTATGGGCCTTAAAAAGGACATTATACATCAAAAGCCAAGCCACTCAAATTATCATAACCAGTGCTTAGACGAACTTTTGCAGGACCATTGACCATATAAAAAATTATGTTTCTTGATGAGTTCTCTTAATTTTTTGATGTGTCAAAAAAATTATTATTATTCCTGATTCCCAGTAGGGTAGCTTTTACCCACAAGAGTAGCCATATACAAATAAATAATATGGTATAGAAAAGATACAAGCTCTCTCTATTAAATTTTCTCCTTATAATCCTCTTTTCTCTCATTTCATATACTTAAATCACTACCACTTGGTACCATGAATAAAAATCTTTTTTCTATTTTCTTTTTCTTCTTCACAAACAACATATGAATGGTAACTTGTGAAAAGTGTTCCTTGAATGAGAATTCTAAAAAATGTTCTGAGAAGAGTAACCCATGACTTACGATATTTTACATGTTTAAGATAACCAAGTGAGAAGCCAAGTGCTAATTTGTGGAGGGAAAGGAGAAAAAAAAAACTTAAAAAAAGCATCTTCTGGTAGATCTGTGACATGTTTCAGGTATGAATACTTGGAACAGCTCAGTACCTATACCTACTACTGGTATTTGAAGTGGAACTTATGTATGAACTATGCTACTTGATAAAATGGAAGCCACCTCTTGAAATATTCTCTCCATGACTCCAATCCAACTGATTTTTGTTCTAAGTCTCGTCACTATGTGTGCACAAAATGTAACAACTTTTTACCAATACAATATAAACAAGTTCTAACACATAGACACCTAAGATTTATTACCCAAAGTAACAAAAGAGAGTGCTTTTAGAAAGATATGCAACACAACATTGAAAGTACCATTTTACAATTGGTACCCAATTTTCCTTTTCCAGTCATGTCCTAAACAAGTCATCACAACAGGTATCCACAAAATGAATTATTAATTCAACAAATCTCTTCAAGTAGACAGAAAAAAACATTCAGGGAATCTCAAGCAAGTGCATAACAAGGCATAGACAAAGCACATTAAATTAAACGGATTAAAATGTGCAAATACAGAACTGAAGAAAGGTCTTGAATATATACCATCTCTTTTTCTTCAAAATCTAACATTCATCTCATTATTCATCAAATACAAAGATCCATACACCAACATACACTAAAAAAAAAAAAAAAAGACTCCAATATATATATATTTCAGCTCATGCCTAAGAAACATAAAGTGTACAACTTTCTGATGAAAACTAGTTTAACTTTCAACGTAAACTAATTGTACAGTTTAGAAAAGTACATAACCAAAGGAAAAAAAATAGATGAAACCTCCTGAAGCTACCTGATATCAATTGCCATGCCATCAGGATTTGTCCTGGGTGGTGGAAGAGAATAGTTTGGAGCATAAACCTATTAAACAGATGAGAAGCACTAGCTTTATCCTTCACAACATATAATCATGAATACGCAAGCATCAAATCAAAATCAGACGAGCAAAGAAAATCCAACCTGATTGCAGATTTCACAGGTGATATCACCTTTCTTGTTGCACCATCTCTGAATGCACTTCCTATGAGCAAACTACAAGCCAAAAAAGTGAAAAAGGTCAGTGTCTGACTCACAATTGGCCAAACATATACAATGTGTTCCAAGCATACAAAAGATAATGAAGTAGTTTCAATTTAAGCTGCCCATGCAGAACCCAAAATTAAACAGGTCCAAAAACTAGTCCAATTTCCAAATGACCATGGTGTACAAAATATGCACATCAACCTACCCCAACTAGATAATTATTGCCATTGAAAATATATTTTAGATAGCGAAAAAAAAAGGGTATCAGAACAATGAAAGTCATCAACAATGCAGAAACATGGCACTTAGATCACAGAAGAAAAAAGAACAGATTATAGCAATCAAACCATACAAGAAAAATGATTATGCGAACAGACCCTCATCCCACCCTTCAAGAAGTACTATATTAGAGAGCATGCAAGAAAATGGCCACATGTAAAACATTCACAATATACTAACAAATGGCCAGGGAGTAACAAAACCAAAACCCCTTCCATTGTTATGTCCATAAATAGTTGATAGTAGGTTAGAAATTAACTATTCCGGAACATGTCAAATCAAACATAAATCCCAGGTTGGGTTTAAATATGGAAGATAGTATCCGATAAGGAACTTGAAACCCGAAACTCCCATAACGGGAAATGAAGTATAAAAATGATAGAATTGAAAAAAAAATCCAAAAGTATAACATCCTTGTATGTAATTCCATCACACTGATCAGATTAGATACCCATTTTCAACAACCAAATTTAAGTATAATTAGATAAGAAAATGCAAAACATAAAAAGCAAGAACAAGATTAAAACTAATCTAGAAATTAATAGGACGAAGAAACCAACAAATAAAATCCGAAAAAAGAAAATGGCTCCACAATAAATGCACGAAGAAACCCACAAAAGAAAAACAGTAAACAGAAAATGGGTCCATAATAAATGCTTGCATCTACCACAAAAAGTTTTTTAAAAACCTACTTTGATTGAAGTAGAATGGAAAACAGTTGAAATAGTCCGTAAGTCTTTAGATTGTCATCAAAAGGTAAACATCAGAAAATGAAAAACTTCTGACACGACCCAACCAAAGCCCAAAGGAGAAAACCCAGATAACATGTAAAAAATAAAATATAATTCCAGAGAAAAATTCACAAAATACTTCTTGATAATTTTTTAAAAAGGGTTAGGGAGAAAGGTGAGGAGAAAATGATAACAATAATAATAATAATAAAGAGTGGAAAGAGGAAAGACGCAGAATCCCAAGGAACCCAGAAAAGTCGATACCTTCAAGGTGCCGTTACAACCACAAGGAGCTTCCATTTCGTGCTCCTCGTCTTCCTCCTGACAAATTCTACACTCAATCATCTCTCCTTTCTTCTCTGCTTTCTTAGAACAACCCTCCCCATTATTCTTCACTGGAACCCCGTTGTTCAGAGAGAAATTCTCAACCCCATCACTCCTCGCAGTCCTCTCGAACTCATTGACCGATTCAAAGCACGCAGAAGCTATAATCCGATCAACACAGACCATGAAATCATCCACCATCTTCTCTTCCGTTTCCTTCTCCTCTCCTCTTTCTCTTCCACTTTGAACAGAACAACAGAGCAAAACCAGAGTTTTTAAAAGGAACAGCTACGAAAATCTTCACGGCGGAATTTACGAAACAGGACCATTTTTAATCCTTTTGGACCAAAATACCACTCATGACTGTTGAAATTAGCATCTGATAAATCTTTCCAACGGCTAATTTACCGAATGCCAGGGCAATTAATAACAACCCTCATCCGAAATTCACAATAAGTTTACTAAAATACCCACGCACATTATCAAAATTACTTTAAGAAATAGGCAACAAATCCTGACCCGCATATTATTGTCTCTCTAGCCTATATCAACCCGCTGGTTTGAAATTGTCTGTTGCTTCTTCCTGCAACTTGTAACTATCTTTATAGTTTAGGTGAGATGGTGCCATGTGGAATAACTCACCGGTACAAATTTTTAATGTTGAAAATGAGAAATGATGTTTATTATTGAAAAGACTCTAGCCCTGAGATGCTGTGTGTGATAACAATTTACACAAACTGCATGGTCTGCCGCAGGAGGAAGCAGCAAATGCTTTAATTTCATCCCCAACCTGCTCTTAATCTATAAAATATTGATATATTTACTGTATTTAATATAAGATAATATACATGAAAATAACATATACTTGAGTGGATTAAAATCGAGTTTAGATTGGACCAACGTGATTTATGAATTATTAAACCCTAACCATTATGATCGGATCAGGGTGGTTTAATTGGTTAACCCGGCTGCTAACAATAGTTATAACAATTTAAGGGTATTTTAGTAATTTTATCAAGTGGTTTAATATTGTAGAATCCAGTTGGCTTATGGGATTGAATCGATTTGGTTGAATTTCAAATGGATTTGACAACTTAGTCCAAGTTCCCAAAATACCCCTTATGTTTTTTTTTCTAAAATTTGACTTTAACCCTCACGTGTAACTTCTGTATTGAATGGTCACGTTATTAAATGTTTGCTTTTTCTGATTTTGATTCCATTTTTAAGTTCACCTACCCAATTTAGATAATAAAAAAAAATAGTACCATAGGTAGGTCCATATAGTTTGATTAGCTTACGTGTCTCTACAGATGTGGTTATCTTGTCAGCCACCACTTTGGAAAAAATACCCAAAATGGCCAAAATGATATATTTAAGTTAGCAACAACATGGCAGTTTGTTGGACCATCTTGGGTTAAAGGACATGTAATGTAAATAATATGTGATGGTGCTCCCAACTTTCTGTTGCTTGGCTCATATTTGGGTCACCATGTTTTTTGGTTGAGAGTCCAACTGTAACAATGAATCATATTTCTTTGTTGTTTTCTATTGTTCTCTATTTTTTAAAGTAAATGAGAATTTATTGATCAATCCAACTAAACTATTTTATGGGTATGTTTAATTGGCCTCAATATCATTTCTAGTAATAACGGTGCAAAATAAACTTAGATTATAACAATAACAAAATGTTTTATCCCGATTAGTTTGGATTAGCAATATGAATCCTGTTCCCTCAAACTCAATTTATCAAAAACTATATCTTCAGTAATATTACGAGTTTCTAAACCCTTTTTAACTAATAATAAAATCAAGATTGGATCTATGCAAAATAAATTAAATTGTAATAAATAAAAACTTGGTGGTTTAGTTTAGGTTTATACTTGAAAGGATAGGCCTTAAGTTGTCCTCCAACTTAAAGTGGGTAGGACAATTTGGTCAAAGGGTTGAAACAAAGGGAGTTAAAGCAAGGGATGGCATTTTGATAAATTTGAGAAAAATTGAAGGTGGGTTTGTCAAGAAGCAAAATAGAGACACAGAGAGTAGAGGACATTCAAGCTAGGGAGAAGATGAGATGACAAGTTGGGTGGGCAATGGGCATAGAGTGTAAGCATAAGATAATGAGGGAATGGGGCTTGTTTAGAGATGAAGAAAGTGGTATTTGTCAACACCATGAGAGGCACAAAACGATAAGATAACAAGGTTGGGTGGGACTACATTTCCTTTTTAATGAACAAAAAAAAAGCAGGAAGGCTTTTGGGAAGTGGGTCTCTAAAGAATAATTATTGTGTAAGGAGCGATGAGGTTGGAGACTAGAAACAAGTTGGATAAGGAAGAAAGTTTGGCTTGGATTGAGAGAGACATTTCTATAGCATGTGTAAAGTTACATAATTATGTCACAAAAAGAATTTTTAATTACATTTGTGTGCATGGGTCAGGGCATGTGAGTGGGAGGGGGTTGACATGTGGGGTACAAAATTTGGTGTTGCGTGTAAGACATGCTTGCTAAGCAAGTTGCTTTCTCTAGTAAGGTCTATTTCAGTTATGTAGAAGAGGATAATGAGAAGAAAGGCTGCTTTTGGAAGTACTTTTAGAAAGAAAATTCTTATCCAAATGTAGCCTTTCAATATTCTATAAAGGGAAAATCATGAAAAAGGGTCATTTTTTATCTATGTTTATAAAAATAGTCCATCAAAAATCTTATTTTATAGAAAAGAGCCACTTTTCAAACGTAATTGACCTGTAATGTAATTTTTCAAAAAAAAAATTTTTAATTAAATAAGTGCATTTTACAGTAAGTGAAAAATGCTTGTATCCACGTATGATGCGCTCATATCCCACGTAGGATGCGTTCATGTCACACGATGGATGCACTCATATCCCACATAAGGAAGCTAGCTTATATCACACATACAATGTGTCCAAGTAAAATGATCCTATAATTTAATTATTTTTGAAAAGTGATCTTGTAATTTAATTATTTCTAAAAAGTGATCCTGTTTTGGAAGTAAGTTTTTGATGGACTTTTGTATAAATACCAGCCAAATGTGACCCTTTTCATAATTTTCCTTCTATAAAAACAAAATGAAAGTATGATTATCTAGGGATATATGATATGATGAATATGATAGATTTTTTCCTCATAAATGTGAGCAGGGTCGAGTATGAAGTCAAAAGATAGCTCCCACTTAAATCTAAGTCTTTATTTAGCTCAACAATAGATACTATCTTCCTAAACTTGCCTTTTAATTCAATTAATAATTGTTACAACTAGGAGTTTTACTACAGCACAGGAAAGGTGCTATATTAAGAAAAATTAAATTTTAAAATTAAATTATCATATTATCTTGACAATTGGCATGTGGGTCTTACCCGTGGGTACATTGGGTCCACTTTTGGTTGACCTGACCTATTTCGAGAGTTTGATGCCCACATATGTATACAAGGTAGTTAGAGATAGAGTTGGAGTGTAGATATGAATCACTATATCTCTAGCTCTCTATAAATATCACCCCAAGGCTCTTTATTTAGGTGATTATGAGTTCTGGTGAGGTTGTTAAGCAATGTTTAAAAACTCGGAGCTAGTAATTAAACCAGAAGTATACCTATCCTTGTAACTCGGTAACACAGACCTAGTTACTAGCTTGTTAGTGCAAAATTAATATTAATATTTTAAAAATAAGAAAATGATTAAAAATATTTTAAATATATGAAAGCTTTCAAGAAAAGTATAAAAAAAAATTTAACAGTTTTCTATATAATTTATGAGCACAAAATACAGCCTATAAACTAGAAAAGAAATAAAAATTAGAAAACTAAAAATTAATGTACAATAAACCTAAAAATATAATAAAAAGTAGAAAACTAAAAATTAACATATACAAGTTGAGTTTTAGATTTGAGAATTCATTCTAGGGTGAGTTTTAGATTTGAGGAGTTCTTGTTCTCAATAATCTCTAAACACCAATATTTAACAGAAGAGTTTTAGACTTGAGGAGTTCTTGTTTCCCATGATCTCCACAAACCAATATGTCATTTTGGTGAGTTTTGTTTTATACGTTATCCTTATTCTCCATATCTAACAATAGTTTTTCAAACAGTTTTTAGATTTGAAAATTACCTTGAAATGGGAAGTTCCCATGAGTACTTTTATCTAAACGGTTCACTATTAGGAACCAAATATATATACTAAAAAATTCTATCTTAACATCCAAAATATTTGCTGAAATTCTATCTTAACATCCAAAATAGTCCTAATATTTAGGATTTCTTTAGAAAGAAAGTTTCTGAAATTTTTTGAAGTCAACCATCTATACCTATACTATGACGCATAGCGATTCGCACCAAGCCACACGTATGAGACATGAATGCTTGGTGCAGTGCGCCGGCTGAATCCCGATCCGAATACAATAGAAACCATGTATATTCATCACGGAATTCCAAACCAACCACAAACATGATACAATATCATTAGAGTATAAAAATAATACAGCAGATAATAGCGGAAAGCAAAACTATACAAGAATCCTTCGCATAGAATTCAAAGTAAGATATATTTACATCTGTACATACTCAAAATGGGAAAATAACCTCAACATCGAGGGTCCCACAAAAACTATGCCAGAACCCACCCAAAGAGTACACAGCAACAGAAACCTCTAATCGAGTGGATAAGGCTAGATCAATCCCTATCGAAGTCACCACCCAGATGAACTGGATCCATCATAGGTGCAACTAGATCAATCCCTATATAGAATAACTAATGGTGAGAATGAATCCCAGTAAGCTCATCAGTAACTTAAATAAAAAAGAAGATATGCCAATCATAAGTAAGTCATGTGCTCAGTGTGCTGTGTGCATCATATAACCAAACTACAATTTGCTCAAACTGAAATCTTTCAGGTGTCAAGATGATAAATACCAACTATAACAAATATACAATAAAAAACAAGCAGCCAACTCATAGGGAAAGTAAAACACATGCTTCTGATAGGATACATCACAACTCACACATATAGGCCAGAGATCCCTCCATCTCAGCTAACTGCCATAAACACATCAAAGGTTTGCTCAGTCTAGTAGGGAACTACATCCTCCTCACATAGACTCATTTAGCACAAGGAACATTCTAGCTACATGGGCCACGGGACTTCGTTGTGCCAACAGGCAACCACACAGACTCAAACACACTATGATACTGCTGCTTAGCAACGCTGGAACCCCGTATCCTCACCCCATGACCACAAGGAAATCATCAATCCCGCATCATGCAAAAGTGTGATAGGTGGGCGCTCAATACCGAATCACGGACTATACAACCTTAATCTACAGCCTTATTTGCAGGTGAAAGGAGATGCTGCCACGTGTCCGGAAAATAAATACAAGCCATAACTTAACGTTAACATCACGTCGTTAACAGAAATAGTGGCTTGCCTTAAGTGAAAAAATTGGAGGGGAATGAGAATGGCTCTTTCCCTTCATCCTTCACCACCAAATTGAGATTGAACACCCTCTCATTCTCTCTCCCTATAGCTATTCTCTCTCCACCATGAACACCCGCAATCGCCAATCTCTCTCTACCGTGAGAACATCCACAACACGATCTCTCTCTACTGCAAGGACACCCACACCCACAACACTAGACACACTCTCTCTCTCTACTGTAAGGAGAGAACGAAAGAGATTTGAAAACTAGGTACCATCTCGACCACTCTCTCTTAAATACCTCTGTTTTCTTCTCTCTAAAAGAAGCAATGAAGCACCCACGACCTGGCATAGCAATTTTGGTTACAACATTCAATCTTGAGATCGGAATTACTGGTACAATTTTGATAAAGCTAGATGGAGATTCTAGAGGTGGAACAGCTTTGAGTGTCAACGAGGTTTGTCTCTTTATGAATTCTAGTTTTTCTTTCTTCTTTTGATTTTGCCTTTTTCATCTGATATTTTTCTATGAGACTGAACCAGCGAAAGAACCTTGCAAACCTGTGATTTTCTCGTTTCTATTTCACTGTACAAACTTTGTCTATTATGTTGCTAAATTGATTTAATCTCTTTACTTAGGGACAATGTCACATTCAAATTTTGCTCGTATACTGTTATATTTAGCATCTAGCAATGTTACACTCTCTTCACAGAGTAGTGCAACACCAAAAACAACTGCATGTCTGTGATGATTTAACCCAACAAACAACGCAAGAAGACGGTTTTTGGTGTTTGTTTTGAACATAGTATCAAAACTAACAAGATCACCAAACTATTGATAATCTGCAACCATTTGCCCATTTGCCCAAAATATGTTCGTTATCATGTCATCTTCATCTAGTTGAACAGCATGAAAAAATGAGCGATCCTCATAGAGCTTTTTCTGAAAATAAGATGTAAGTTCACCACGATCTCCCTTTTTCATCTGTACTTTCTTTCTTGTGCGTATATAATAATTATAATCGTCATGCACATATCCAAGATTTTCAATTCCTCCAGCTTGTGTACTCATAAGATTCACAACCACAGTCAGTGTGAATCCAGCACACTCAACAATATTAGCCTGAGCTGCTTGTCCAGCGGTAATTCTTCTGTGAGACCTCAAGCAATGAGTCATGCTTGAAGGAACAATCTCATGGTTATGGCTCTCATTCAACGCTCATATCACATACTTCCCACTATCATTTAACTGAATTCTCATGTAGGCCTTACAACCACACCTCATTTGTGCCTTCAACCTGATGCGCACATCAAATACCTCACAACGCTTCCCTTCCATTGAGCAACATAATATTTGATCAACTATGACTGTCCTACTTGGGTCCTTAAGCACTTGATTTTTGTGAATGCTAAATCCAGTCATTCTAGCATACGCATTGTAAAAATCATAAGCTGCGTCTAAAGTGTCAAACTCGTCTCCAATTTTTGGGACATACTCTGACTCAACATTTGGTACAACTACCACACCAACACTTGCTTGACTTGCATCTTTTTCAATATCCATATCTTCTCTAATTCTCCTCAAAGTACCCCTACTCCCCTAGGCGTTCTCTCTAAAAAGAACATAAACTTATCAAACATTTTTCTAAATAACATTTACAGCTCCATGAGTCAGCTTATGCATAGAAAAAAACTCATTGAGAGTAATAAATGCATAAAAAACAAAGGCATAAGTTCTTAAAGCTGGTATAAAATACAATAACTTGAAGCAAGCATCAAGGCATAAGTTCCACAATGTAGAACCATATCTCCATAAATTTTGACATATTTTCTCACCGAACTCACAAGAACACATAAGAAAATGAAAAGTACAAACACCTTTTCCATATGTAACAAAACAAATTAGGATAACTTGACAACCAAAATTACCAATTTACTAGTAAAATATAATATGACCATTAAGAAGGGCCAATGTAAACTGAAGAGCAAATAGAAACAGTTGATAACTGTAACTGTTTCCATAAAAAAAAATGTCCCTTTCTTACTAGGTCTTAGTAACAGTGAATCACAAAAAATAAATTGGAGGCAGGGTTCAAGGCAACGATGCTTGAAACTGTATCAATGGCTCCAATACCAACAGAGACCAGCTGATCTGCATTGAGATTTCAGATTAAATCAGTCTCAGATATTGGCTGGAATCAATGGGCCTTTCATGTATCATCATATGTGTATTGTCTCTGATCAGTTTGGAAATTGTTGCATGAATACAGATCAAGAGGAGAAAACAGAGGTATCGAGCGAGTTGGTTGTGATGCAGTGGAAGACTCAATAACAAAATTTGGTGGTTGTGAATTCTATTAGCCAGTCTTTTCAGTTGCAATTCTCAAGGAAGTTCAAGATTTAGAGTTATTCGTGTCCGAAAGCCAGACAAGTGTAAGCTAGTGTGGGTTGACAGGTTAACCCGAGAACCTTAGCAGCCAATTCATATTTTAAACATCAGTTCCATCAGGGTACTGAAAGGTGACAATATACCAAATAAAAAGGAATATCAAGCTTCAATTTTATCTCACATAACATACAGAAAAAATTTAGACTGCAAGGAATTTCCTGACACCCTCAAGAGTGTGTAGGAAGTTCTGAATCTTCTGATCAAGCTAATAAATTAAGGTTGTTAATAACTAAGTTAGACCATGAGTGGCTAAAATAAGTATAAGAAAGAAAGGAAGAAAAGCCAAGGAAAGAAAGTTATAGAGAAGTGCCACTTTTGTTGGAACAAAGGATTATATGATGTCTGAGAAATCCCATCTTACTGCCAATGAACAGCAATGCAACAGAGAAAAAAAAGAGAAGCAATGCAACAGAGAAAAAAAAGAGCACCAGTAATGTTATGCACACAGACTTCAAAATAACATATGCTAGATGATAAATATGACAGTATACGAGCAAAATTTGAATGTAACATTGTCCCTAAGTAAAGAGATTAAATCAATTTAGCAACATAATAGACAAAATTTGTGCACTCAAATAAAAACGAGAAAATCACAGGTTTGCAAGGCTCTTTCGCTAGTTCAGTCTCATAGAAAAATATCAGATGAAAAAGGCAAAATCAAAAGAAGAAAGAAAAACCAGAATTCATGGAGAGACAAACCTCATTGACACTCAAAGCTGCTCCACCTCTAGAATCTCCATCTATCTTTGTCAAAATTGCACCAGTAATTCTGATCTTAAGATTGAATTTTGTAACCAAAGCTGCTATGCCAGGTCGTGGGTGCTTCATTGCTCCTTTTAGAGAGAAGAAAACAAAGGTATTTAAAAGAGAGTGGTAGAGATGGTACCTGATTTTTAAAGCCCTCAAATCTCTTTCGTTCTCTCCTTGCGGTAGAGAGAGTGTGTGTCTGATGTTGTGGGTGTGGGCGTCCTTGCAATAGAGAGAGACCGTATTGTGGGTGTTCTCATGGTAGAGAGAGAATGGCGACTGTGAGTGTTTTCACGGTGGAGAGAAAATGGCTATAGGGAAAGAGAATGGGAGGGTGTTCAATCTCGATTTGGTGGTGAATGATAGAGGGAAAGAGTCATTCTCATTTCCTTCCAATTTTTTCACTGAAGGCAAGCCACCGTTTCTGTTAACGACGTGCTGTTAACGTTTGAGAATGTTAAGGCCTGTATTTGTTTTCCGGACACGTGGCAGTATCTCCTTTCACCTGCAAATAAGGCTGTAGATTAAGGCTGTATAGTCCGCCATCTGGCTCAATACATCCTGAACCCACATTCAATACAGTTCACATCTTGTAGAACCTTTATCTACAATCTTATTTGCAGCTTTTCACAAGATTGCTTAAAAATTTACAGATATGATAGTCACAATACACATGGCATGATCCCAATGCAAGCTTCACATAAGATATTGTAGATAAATGTCCCACAGGATCTCAATTGCATTCAATAGCCGTCGGAACACTCGACCTATGCCACAAGGCAACCACATAGCCGTAAGCCATCACCGCATCCAACTCAACCACACTCAACCACAAGTGGCCTCCGGCATCACTCGTCCATGCTGCCATGATGTTCACACTCACACACACTCTATGCAAGCTCCCTCACATCACTCCATCGGATCAATCCCTCATTGGTGAGACACTGCGTGGCTACGTACTCAATTCTTCGGGATGAAACGCTCACCATGCGCACCTACCTTCCATCCGCCCTCACCATCTCTCATACACATGATTTTTATCTTATTTAAACACAGTATCCTTGCTAGCATGTAAAGCAAATCGATGAAATCCAAATCAAGAATATAAGTCACAACAAATCGATGAACTCCAAATATCTTTCAACCAACCATCTGTCTAACAGATAGCCTACAGTCGTCACTAAGGTAGCTAACCCCTGAAGGAGCATGCCAAGGCCTAGCCTCCACTCCCCAATGCGTGCCCACCACAGTCGCCTAATTGAGATGTAGAAATTTTCCACATGCAAATACCAAAATGACAAACCTCTAAAATACACGACAAAACGATAACATGCTGGTCGAAAGCAAAGGAGAAATCCATGTCGTGTAATAGGGAAATCGCACAAAGAAGAATAATCCACCGTTTTTTACCAAATCCGATTTCACACGCCCAATCACATAACATTATCAAAATAGAACTACTATGCATTTATAAATAAGCACCTCAAATTGATTTTGACTAAACCCATTTCCACAAAAGTCCATCAAATACTTTTAATACGACATACATTAACTTAAATTTCCGAAACCAAAATAAGATGATGAACTTACTTGGATTTTCCAAACCCAACGATAAAATCGAGCAACGAACAGGAGTACTGTTCTAGGGCTCACAATCTCAACTTCCTTCAGGTTCGATTGGGGTTTGAACGCAGAAAAATCCTCAGACTAGGGCGCACGATTTCAAGGTTTTAAGCTCCTTGAGAAAAACTTGCGTGAAATACTCTTAACTCTAACTGAAACTGATTTTTGAGTTCGCGAAGCCTAAAACGTATGGTTGACCAGGTGGCTTGCCAGACAAGCAAACCTTTTTATTTTGTTTATTTAGCTTGTGCCATTGGAATCGTGACATTTCATCTTGAGGTGCCAACACTTCCATTTACTTTAGGCCACCTCAGCTGAGCTACTTAAGTGGTTCCAGGTCATTATCCACTCAGAAAAAGAAAGAAATTACGAAAAAACGCAAAATAGAGTTTTTACTTCCAAGTTTTGATGAACGCCTGATCAATCCTCCAGTTGGCATTTCACAGATAGTTTGGGTGTTGTATCGCGCAATAGGGAAGTGTTTTAGCTTTCTTAAGGCGTTAGCTTAACGAGCGAATATTCGGTCTCAGCGTTTGGGCGTTGAGGCTTATTTTGCCCAACAACATAAACAGCCCAAGCAATGCTTTTCGCGTGACAAGGCTTTTTGCGTGCGAACCGCAAACTGTATAGCCTCTATCTACAAGGTTGTATGCACACGAAAGGGGATGCTGCCAGCTGTCCGGAAAACAAAAACCAAATTTTAACTTAACGTTCTCAAATGTTAACAGAACAGAAACGACAGTGGGCATCGTCTAAGGGCGGCTGAAAAAATTGCGGGGAAATGAGAATGGTTCTTTCCCTCCATCCTTCACCACCAAATCGAGATTGAACACCCTCCCATTCTCTCTCCCTATAGCCATTCTCTCTCCACTGTGAGAACATCCACAATCGCCATTCTCTCTCTACCGTGAGAACACCCACAACATGGTCTCTCTCTACTGCAAGGACACCCATACCCACAACACCAGACACTCTCTCTCTACTGCAAGGAGAGAACGAAAGAGATTTGGGAACTTTGAAAACCAAGTACCATCTCTACCACTCTCTTAAATACCTCTGTTTTCTTCTCTCTAAAAGGAACAATGAAGCACCCACGACTTGGCATTGCAGCGGGTAGAATCCCCCACAACGTAAACTCTGATTTTCTCGTTTGTATTTCACTGCGGAGATGCAGATTGGTTCAGTCCAATCTATTTTGCCTCTTTGATTTTACTTGGCATCTCTCTCTCTTCCCCTCTTTCTCTGTGCTTTGATTTTATAACTTAGGCATTTTTGGTTCTCTTTTCTATATTGGAATCCATATAAAAAACTATCTGGATAACTATCCCTATTACATAAATTTATGTGTAGTTGATCTTTTGTTGTGCATTGATTGTGTCTGACTGCAGATTTTGATCATCTTACTACCTGCGTCTTGGTGTTTGATAAAATTTGGAGTGGCCTTCAAAACTTGAGTTTGGTTTTTTCTTGTATAGCTGTAATAACATCAGTGCTTATATTTCTGATTTTTCTCTGATTTAATGAGGTATAAACATAGGCTGAGCACTGTAATTGGTTGTGCTCTTCATCAAGGAACGAAGAGAATTTTTGCAGCATGAGTTTAAGTCTAGTTTCATCTGGGCTCCTATTCTGTTTTTTTTTTTTGACCCTTTGAATTGTTGCCTTCGAAGTTATGCAGTGAAATTTGTGTATTTTTCTTATTGGCATTTTCAGGTTTTGGAGGCTTTATATTGATACAGAATTTGTGGCTAGGATGAATCTATTATTAATTACTGTTCAAGGTTGTTTCATTTTGTTGATATTTTAGCCGGATTTTTCTTTCTATGGTGTCTGTATTAGTAAATTTGCTTGGCTACTTTTGGATCTTGTGATGATTAACCTGGATAGTGATTCCATCCATGTGGGTGATATCAATACATGGAGTAACTAAGTGAAGTTAATGGTCCTTCATTAAGACTATAATATTTGGACTAGAATGTTAAGGACTACTCTCCCACTCAAGAGATTGGTCCCAATTAATGACTCCGATCCCCATGTTATGTGGCTCTAGACCTAGAAATACAATGTGTGAGCTTCAGATTTAATTTCCTTGAGCATGGTTATTCCAAATTCTAGTACCTTATTATTCAACAAAATGTAAATCAGTTATCACATGTAAGGAATAAGACATTTGAAAATGAGAGCACATGTAAGTAGCAATACATCTGAAAGATTAGAGAAATAGAAATTAGCCAATCATGGTCTAACTTAGTTATTGACAGCCTTAATTTATTAGCATCTTTAAAACCAATATCCTACACACTCTTTAGCATCTTTAATTTCTACTAGCTTCAAGAACTTATGCCATTGTTTTTGGTGCATTTATTACTCTCAATGAGTTTTCTTGTATGCATAAGCTTGCTCATGGAGCTGTAGATGTTATCTAGAAATTTTTTTGATAAGTTTACGTTCTTTTCAAAGAGAATGCCTAGGGGAGTGGGGTACTTTGAGGAGAATTAGAGGAGATATGGATATTGAAAAAGAGGCAAGTCAAGCGGGTGTTGGTGTGGTAGTTGTGCCAAATGTTGAGTTAGAGTATATCCCAAGAATTGGAGATGCGTTTGACACTTTGGACGCAGCTTATGATTTTTACAATGTGTATGCTAGAATGGCTGGATTTAGCATTCACAAAAATCAAGTGCGTAAGGACCCAAGTAAGACAGTCATAGTTGATCAAATATTTTGTTGCTTAATGGAAGGGAAGCGTTGTGAGGTAGTTGACGTGCGCATCAAACCGAAGGCACAAATGAGGTGTGGTTGTAAGCCTACATGAGAATTCGGTTAAATGACTATGGGAAGTATGTGATACGGGAGTTGAATGAGAGCCATGACCATGAGATGGTTCCTCCAAACATGAGTCATTGCTTGAGGTCTCACAGAAGAATTACCGCTGGACAAGTAGCTCAGGCTAATACTGCTGAGTGTGCTGGATTCACACCGACTGCGGTTATGAATCTTATGAGTACACAAGCTGGAGGAATTGAAAATCTTGGATTTGTGCATGATGATTATAGTTATTATATACGCACAAGAAAGAAAGTACAGATGAAAAAAGGAGATCGTGGTGAACTTACATCTTATTTCCAGAAAAAGCTCTTTGAGGATCGCTCATTTTTTCATGCCGTTCAACTAAATGAAGATGACATGATAACAAACATATTTTGGACAGATGGGCAAATGGTTGCAGATTATCAGTATTTTGGTGATGTTGTTAGTTTTGATACTACATTCAAAACAAACACTAAAGGACATCCTCTTGTGTTGTTTGTTGGGTTAAACCACCACAGACATGCAGTTGTTTTTGGTGTCGCACTACTTTATGAAGAGAGTACAGATGCTTTTGCTTGGTTATTTAAGACGTTTGTAAGTTGCATGCGGCAAAGCACCAAAAACAATCATAACTAATCAGGATCAAGAAATGGTAAAAGCTATTCAGTTAGTTTTACCTCAAACGGCGCATAGGAATTGCATTTGGCATTTGTATCAAAACACTGCAAAGCATATTAATGCAGTGTTTCATTCATGTAAGGGTTTTGCTGAAACTTTCAAGAATTGTATATATAAATGTGAAAATGATGTTGAGTTTGAAGAGGCGTGGCAATCCTTACTGGAGAAATTTAATCTTGTTGGAAATGAATGGTCGGAATCATTTTTGTGCAGATATGCTTAGTACTCAACTCTCAGAAAGCATGAATCACTCCATTAAGAATGCACTGAACAAGCAGAAGAGTATGGTGCGCCTCTTGGAGAAAATTGACATTGTAGTTGCAAAGCATCGATATAATGAGTTTGTATGTGATGACAACATGATATTAAGGAAAAAAGAACCTTGTATAAACCAACCTCTCTTAAAGCATGCATGTAAGGTATATACTCCAGCGATTTATGAAAGGTTCAAAAAGAGGCAATGGCACTTTTGTCATACAAGATCCAACACTTCGAAAAAATTGAAAGTAATGAGATCTTCAAGATTGCAAATACATCCATAAACATCCATCAGGAGCACACTATTATTTATAATTATGACAATCACAATATAGAGTGCAGTTGTAAGAAGTTTCAATTTGCAGGCATTCTTTGTAGGCATATAATCTTAATTTTCTATCACAAGGAAATTCATAAGATCCCAGAAAAATATATTCTAAAGAGGTGGAGAAAGGATGCTAAGAATGGATGGCAAGGCTTCATATACATGCATGCATCAAGTACAATCAATGAGGCAACTAAAGTCTCAAATCGGTACAATAATGTTTGTTCAACACTTGTTCAAATTGGGTCTAGGGTAGCGGTATGTGAAAAGGCAATGGCTTTTGTGATGGAAATGGCAAAACAGATGCAAGATGGGGTAGAAAAGATTTTGGGGGGAACCGTCTTTAAAGAACTTCCAAAGGATGTTGAGGCTTCTTGTAGTAATGACTATATGTGTGAATCACTCCCCAATGATATTAGTGTTGATGATGGAGGACATGCAGTTGATACTTCATTTGATGATGCAATTCATATTGATGCAAATGAGATTGGAGGTTGTGCAACAGAGCATATACATGAATCTCATTCTTGTTATGTGGAAGAGAATCTTGATGTGTTGAGTACCAACAAACAAGTTGTCATGTCTCAAAAGCTGCTAAAACAATCAAAAGGGGTTAAGGTTAAAGAAAAATCGAAGCGGGCTGGTATGAGTGTTTATAGACGGGTGGATGCTCTAACTCAAGCAACTCAGAAAAAACAACGCAAACCATCCATTATCGATGGGGCTAATAATAGGAGCATGGAGTCACTTAGTCAAACTTCAGCAAATACTATTCTTCCATTAGCCAATGTCCATCATATCTACCATTATCAGCCGAGTCAAATGGTATGTATATAAATTTTCTTTTAATCTTTCCTATTCATTATATATCTCCAGAGACATACAAAATTGACTGATATGCTATTGAAATTTTCTTTTAGGTCCCTACTCAAAGTATGTTTCAAATGCTTCAGGCAGTTGAGACGTCAAATCATCATAATTCATCTTCTCCCAAGGCTGATTTGCCAAGAGACAATAATTGAGTCTCTCATCTTGTGTTTTTTGAACAAAAAAGGTATTGTGGTGGATGTCTTTAGATTTTACTACTATGCTCTTGTATTGGATATCTTCAAAATTTACCGATATGCTATTACTTTCTAACTGTATATTATAATTTTTTTTTCTGTTTAGTGGTTGCTATTGGAGCAAGAACAAAGATTGCTCCCAAAATTTTTTGTGTTTAGTGGTTGCTATAGGAGGAGTACAAACCTGTCTTTCTAAGGTATTTTTTTCTAGTCTCTCTTTAAAGTGTGTCAAATCAGCTGTGAAATAATTTGTTGATGATATAGTGTTATAAAACGACACTTCAATTTCATTGTGGATTGAGAAAATGGCTAACCATTTGAGTTATTAGTGGGATGCTCTTTTGTCTTTGTAATTTGTTATGATATACAGCTTCTATTTCTTTTAATTGCATTGACTGTTGTACAATTTTCATATATGCATGTCAGTATTCTTAATTTTCTGTTTCTAACACTATCTTTACTGATCAGGAAGAAAATTAATATCAAAGATGAAATTCTTTGGGGACTAACAAAGGATGGAAAATTTAATATTAAATCTACAGCTTAGTTTGTGAACATATATACTAGATATCTTCCTGGCCATATTGATATAATGAGGAAGATATAGAAGATTAAGTGTCCTCCCAAGCTTTGTTAGTATTCTTGGATGCTCATTAACAAGTGTTTACCTACTAGTGACCTGTTATCTAGAAGAAACATTAATGATGAGGATTATCGTACATTCTGTAATGAGTGGATGGAAGAAAATGATCACTTATTTAACAATTGTGACTTTACTAAGCAGGTTTGGCAACTGAATAACACTTTAAGAATATCATGCAACAAAATAATAAAACTATTTGGGAATGCTTGTCTGAAGCAGCTAATAAAAGTCAGGAAATAATTGAGAAAACTTTCGGAATATGTTGGAAGTTATGGGGGAGCAGAAATAAAATGAGATTGGAAAATATTCAAGCACACCCTCAGCCTGCAATTGAAAACACAGCCTACAATTTGATCTTATACAAAGAAGCTACTGAAACTAACTTAGTGAATTTTGTAGGTGAAACGACTAGGAGCAGAGGAAGAGAACAACAGGAGATGGTGGGCTGGGAACCTTCTATGGCAGACTGGACTAAACTTAATTTCGATGGGGTTGTGAACAAAGAAGGAAAGGCGGCGGTTGGTGGGGTCCTTAGAAAATCCAGTGGAACGCGTCCTCTGGCATTTCAAATTTTTGAAAGCTCTGTTTTTAAAGTAGAATTTCTTGCGGTGATAGTAGGCATTAAACTAGCGAGCAAGTTGGGTATTGAGTTTATAATTGTGGCAAGCTACTGCTATTGTTAAAGATGCAAAACAAATGCTCAAAGAATTTCAACAGGTCGAAGTCAAGCATGTTAAACTTGAAGGTAACAGGGTGGCTGATGAGATGGCAAAGATGGGTCTTTCTACAGGAAGTGAAATCATGTGGATAGATCAATATATAAGTAACACAGATGAACTGTTGCAGCAGGATTGTGAGACTTTTAGATATAATCTTATGCTTTTGTCAACCAAAAAAGAGAAAAAAAAAAAGGTTGATCTCATCTGATAGCTATCTCATTCGTTATTGCAACATCATGTGAATTTTTTTCTTTCTCTTTCTCATTCGTTATTTAGTGCTTGTCAAATTGCATATGTTAGCAGATCCGCATCCACAGGCCACTTATTTATTTATTTTTGCTTGGGAAACAAAATCAACGCTTTTCCTTCTTTTTTTCTCTAATAGGTGTGGTAGGTAATACTAACTTGACTAACTGACTCATTGGAACAAAATTGACCATCCGGTAAGCAGGCAGTGTGAATTGGCGTGTGATTCAAAGTCTATTTGAGGCTCATAGTTAAATTGAAAACGTGAAAAAATAACAATAATGGTAATAATAATTTGCACACAAACATAGAGACGCAAATACTAATTCATATAAGAGTCTAGAGATAAAGATCTGCAGATATAAACATATTACCTAAATCAAGCCTCCCATATTCATCGAATATAGATAAAGAACTAAACATATGACCTAAACAACCCAAGGAATAGCTTATCCATGTTGAAAGCCTTCAAAACAGTTTTTCATCTAGTTACATAGCACCAACCTAATAACACCGCTAACACACAACACGAAAATATGACTTTGAAATCATATCGAACTGCAGCGACTGGTTCTCCTGGGAGGTGGCCTTTGTACTCTTCATCCAAAGTCATCGATCGAGGGCCATCAGGTATAGTATTCTCACATTGTTGATATTCAAAATAATAATGTTCTACTTCTCGACGAGTCCTAAATGACCTATAGACAGCCATCAGGTATAGTATTCTCACGTTGTTGATATTCAAAATAATAATGTTCTACTTCTCGACGAGTCCCAAATGACCTATAGACAGCCATCAGGTATAGTATTCTCACGTTGTTGATATTCAAAATAATAATGTTCTACTTCTCGAGAGTCCCAAATGACCTATAGACAGCCCCTTTGTAAAATAGAACTTGCTCACTATATGCTTCCCATGTGTCGTCTATTCCAGGATTCCATCCCTCGAACACAACATAAAATTTTTTCTTTCTCTTGTCAATACCTTTAAAATCAAAAAGTGGCAAATCATTTCATATAGAATCACAATTATAGAATTGCAATAATAGAATTGTAGGCACCACAAAGCTATAGATAAAATGGCCTAAACAGGTAAGGCATATACATATAATAGGTTTCCAATCTATTTTTAATGTATCATCTCAAATGATATTAATTGAACAAAGAAAAGCAGAGGAAATCCTTTAATAGAAGTGGGGAAAAAGATTAATTTATTTAAGAGGTGAACATCATCCCTTTCACCTGCAGGAACAGTTGGCAGACTCTCATGTATTATTCATCAAAATTTGCATGCATATACATACAATGACATACAAAATTTTCACATATAAGTACATTCATCATGCAGGATTCTGTATCACATGTAATCAAGGCAAAGAGGACCCTCATGCATATTTTTATTCTTCATGATACATGCTTGCCTAAGTCTCTTGTACTGCAGAAAATTTTCCACCATACTAACATGCATCACAATAATAGAAATAAATGTAATAGCATCACAGCCATCATTCTTTAAGCACCATCATGACATGACAGAGCTAGCAAAAACATAATTTCCCCACAAAATGCCACTATCTTTCACAGAGACCCTAAAGCATGCTGGTTTGGCATTGGAAACTGCCTTTTAGCAACATTTGTTTCTTCTTTGAGCAACGAGAGCTGTCTTGCAGACAACGTCATCTTCCTTCAATCTTGTACGTCAACACTATTACACATTTTCTTCTTGAGCTCTGATGACATTTTTAGAATTTTCTGTGGAAAAAAATTTGCTTTTTTTTTTCCTATTGTTGCTCCCAGTTTAAATGGGTGTGGAAGCAGTACTGTCCTTAATTTCTAGTTTTGATCCTTGAAACCAATTAAAAATTGCCACACTAATTAAAGACTTAAAGTTGCATATCATTGCTTCTTGAGGGGGATATTTCAAACTTCGTCTCAATTGAACTCAAAGAGATCCCAGATCTGGTTAGATAACACATTAACTGTACATACTGTCTGAACTCTAAAACTTGGTATATGAACTGGGGGCGTTGATATGGGCGTGGAAGCAACCAGATACAGGTTGTATACACCCTAACATGGCAACTTATAATATTTAGGCATAAAATCTGACTGAAAATTTTACAGAGTTTACACTAACCAGGTGAGGCAATGAAGGCGTCTGACTGCCTGGCCATCTCTGCCTTCCTTTGGTGCATATCTACCTTCCCTTGGTCCATATCTGCCTTCCGTTGTTGCGAGTGGGAGATCGAAACACTAAAGAAGAAGAAAACGCAGAAAGATAACGAAGAAAGAAGAAGAACATAACGAAGAAGAAGATACCGAAGATAACGAAGAAGAAGATAACATGGAAGAAGAAGAAAAAGTAGAGAAGAAGAAGATAAAAAAGAAAGGGGAAAAGGTACTTACAAGTTGACTTGTGCGAAGAAATAGTTTGGAGAAGACAAAGTAAAGAAGAAGACATGATAGAAGAGGAAGTCCGAAAAAGTTGAGTTTTGTCAGGTAGTGTACGACAGTTTTGTAGAAAAAGCTAAATTTGAAATTTGAAATTTCGTTTGATCAAAAATTGGGGCTTACGGAAAAACGTTTAAGACTTGCAAACAAGTTGGACACGTGACAGCATCCCCTTTCGTCTGCATACAACCCTGTAGATTGACGCTGTATAGTCTGCGGTTCCTTTTGGTGGATCCCGTATTTGGTCCCTGCGCATGAACCCCTGTTGGGATTGCACCACGTGTCCACCAAAATTCAAACCTTCAAAGAGAACAGAGGGACTGTTAATGTTCTGTTAACATCATTAATAGATTTTGCTCCCCTCCAAAATATCCCTCCAAAATTTGAGAGATTTGAGAGAGCGCATTCATCCTTCCCTTGCCACTGTCCCTTCGAAATCTCTCCTTCCCTTGAATACCAGTGTTCGTTGGCTATCCCACCAAAGATTTTAAGATTTCAAGCAAGGTTTTGAATTTCGGTGCACCTGGGCGTGCCACCCAGGGCACCGAACGGCATTTTGTCGGCACGCCGGCGAAATGCCGTCGATTTGCCGGAAAATAGATTTTCCTATGTTTTCCGGCGAATCGAACGAAATTTCGTCAGAAACATTTATGGATTCATTTTTTTTTTTAAAAAAATGCTAAATTTACAACAAATCAACAAGCATAAGTTATATTTCAAAATTTCACTTAAATTACTACAAGCATCAATAATATATCTCAAAAATCATGAAAACACAATGTGACATGTAAATGTAATGATCGGGCCTATCGGGGTGATGCTGTGTGCGCTGTGTTTAAACTTTAAATAAAAAATAACAAAGAGGATCCAAATTTTAAATTAAACTAAAACTACAATATATAAATTAAAAAACATATAATCATACCGTCAAATCAGACATGAAATGAACGACGTGGCTCAAACCTTGATCTCTCGCCAATAAAATGACAGTAGCGCTTCCATCCCATCCGAAATCTGTATTCTCTCTGATATGCACGGACATGTTGCTCATACTCCTCCCGTGTCATGTGAGCCATGATACCAACTGGAGGGAAATCATCATAATAGTAGCACGTCTCTTGCTCTGATGGTGACGGAGGAGACGGCGCAGGATAACCGGGATGCACGTATGGAGGGACTACTGCTGCAGCTCCAATACCAATAGGTACAACAGTCATAGGATAATAGCCGTACGGATATGGATTTACTGGAAAGATCCCAAATGGATCAGATGTTTGCACGTGTGCTTCAGGATATCCGTATGATGTACTGTAACTACTACTATCTAATGAATCTACTGGCCCAAGCTGCTAAGGATAGTAGGCTTGATAGTGTCCCTGGGTCAGCTGTGGTGGATAGTGAGGATATTGCTCTCCATAAGAACTCGATGATCCTCCAACATCTAAAGATCCGAAACTCTGTGCCACGGAGGACGAGTCATTGTGCATCCCTGTATGCTGTCTCTCCTTGCCTTTTCTCCTCTGAAAGGAATATCCCCCACTCTCATCACGATCTCTATCTCTGTGGTCAGTATCATGTGTGGTATGATGGAAAGCCGCCTCTCCAGTAAATGGGCTCAACCCCAGGCCACTGGTGCCAACACCACCATAACCACCACTAGCACCGCCATCTCCATCATCATCATTTGAAGATCCGGACTCATCCTCATCATCTATCTCCTCCTCATCTATCTCCTCCTCTTCCTCCTCCTCCTCTGGCAATGAAACATGCTTACGGGCTGGGACTAGGGCTGGTGTCGTCGCAGTAGCGGAGGAAGGAACAACTCCGATGAGGTTATCCAATGAGTCTCCGCGAACCTCTTCCTTCTCCTCCTCCATAGCTGCGTCTACATCAATGCCCAACTCTGCTGCAGCCTGTGATATGACTGGGCTAAGACTACGATCAGGCTGATCCATCTCAACACATCTAACCCACTCTGTAAATGGATCCTCGTCATCGACTTCATTACTGAATAACACATCCAAAGGATCCTTCACAGTCGCGGCGGCGGTGCCGTGCTCTATCTCTAACTGCTTCGTCCTCAGCCTCATGTTATAATGGCAGAAGACCAACTTCTGTAACCTCTGATAAGCTAGCCGGTTCTTCTGCTTCGTGTGTATGAGTGCGAACGTACTCCAATTGCGCTCACAAGCAGAAGAGGATGCTGTCTGAGCCAATATTCAACACGCTAACTTCCTCAGTGTAGGGGCATTTGTGCTCGCCCACCATTCACCTGGATTTACAAATAGAAAATATTAAAAATTATTTAGAAATTAGAAATTTAAAATATTGATATTCATAATCCCTTATCACTTACACGGCATCATCTTGTTCCTCGATGCAATCGCCATAGTCAACCCGCATGAGCCCTAAATTGTATCAGTTGGTAGTGTAATAATTTGAAAGGGTCAATACTTAATAATTAATATAACTATTAAGAAAAAGTGATATCCATAACATAAGTGAAGTTAAATGCCACGACCCCTACCTCGTTTCCAAAATCCCCAGCTGATTTTGAATGGGGGTCCAACTTCATGAAAACCTCGTGGACACGAGCGCAAAGGTCGTGTTATGCGCCAAGATTAACCTTATAATGATATTTTGGATTCAAATAATACGCTACATTGACGATTACAAGAAAAAACATTAGTACAATAATTAAAATATAATTATAAACATGATTCAACATAAAATGATTCAAATAAAATTGTAATTATACCTGCTGCATGCAAAGGATGACCTAGTGACTTGTACCATCTGTCGTTAACAATCTTGAGTACCCACTGATGTGATTTGGGTGATCCGGCCTTAATCTGAGCTTTCATCACCGCCATACACTTATAAATTGATCCTACCGTAGGATAGGAATCTGTGTTAAGTAGCCACAGTATACGGTATATGGGGTGCAATATAGCAATCAACTCTCACACATGCTCCCAAAAAGTGCTGGACAAAACAATGTCCTCTACTATCCTCCCGGTCTCTTTGCGACTCTGAGCACAACTCGTCCAATCGTCACTAGTAAATAGAGATCTCAATCCCTGCCTGTGGCTCAGAATAATATCCAATGTAATATAGTTCGTACCGAATCTGGTAATCCTCAGCCGAACTATGTCCCCACCACATCTCTCTCTCATCTTCGCTAGTACGAAATTATGGTTGTACACAAATGTGGTGAGTGCTCATGCATCCCTCAATGTCGTCAGCCCTTGGCTTCTCTTGCCAATCTCCTCTAGCATCAAGTCAGTGCAATGTGCAGCACAGGGTGCCCAATACAGGTTATACCGCTGCTGTAATGTCTCGTCGGCTTTCTTGAACGCACTAGCACTATCTGTCACAATCTGAACGACGTTCTCAGGGCCAACCTCCTGTACCACACTCTCTAATAAGCTGGTAATATAGGGCGCATCCTTGATATTGTATGATGTGTCAACAGATCTTAAGAACACTGCCCTGCTTCTACAATACACCATGAAATTGATGATGGACATTTTAGTAGGACCTGTCCATCCATCACACATGATCGTAACTCCAAACTGCTCCCAGTGGGGTCGTAGCGATGTAATAAACTCTCTCATCTCTGCCTCCTCCTGATCCAAGTACGTACCCATAATCTCCAGTAGCGTAGGAGGCAAGACTCCCTGACCCGACTCCTGGATAACATCGACCATGTTCTTGAAATGGGGGCGCCCTGCTGCATTTGTTGGAATGTGATTGAAGATAAAAAAATTTTGGATATAAACTTCCCCATTTTCTCCCTGACAGTGCCCTTGCTCCACACATCCTTCAATTTCTTCTACTTGGCACCAGATGAACGCCACATACTCGGCTCCATAGGATAATCGGGCATCCTGGTGCTAGGTCCAGCCCCAGCCCCATGTCTAGAACTAGGAGTAGGGCATCAACATCAGCTGCACCTACATCTCCTCTAGAAGTACCACTCCTGTGAAATCCATGCCTCGCAGCCTCTGTCCTCTCAAACTCAGAATGCAAAGATGCTTGCACTGAGGCTCTGAATGCTGCCTTCTCTCCTTCTGTCACATACTCGGCTGGGTACACCATGTCATCGTCGTCATCAATATCAGCAGCCATAGAGGGTCGGATAGGCTCTGCCAATCTATATCTAACCTCCTCCCGTGCATGCCTCTTCCCCTCCCTAGCTGCACTCCCTGATTGTAAGTGCTCTCTTATCAGCCTCTGAACCTCTGGAGGGACTTGACGACAGTTGGCCACGTTACTGTAGCCGTGTGCCAAATGCTGCTTCAACCGTGATACTCTACCACCCTTTATGATTTGGCGGCAATAGTTGCAGACCGTCTTATTTCTGTCTCCCTCGTATCTCGTGCAATGGGCCCAACCAATATCTTGCCTTCTACCACCATCTCTACCCTCTCCACTACCACTGCCAGATGCCATACTGTCTATCCGTCTGACTGTCTCTAACAGACTAACCAAGAAGCACTACACTGGAATCCGAACACCTGCACAAACATACAGTAAGTTAGTAACAGAGCACAATAACAAATTATAAATATTAATCCACATTAGACAATACTAACATTACCAACTAATTATAATTTATAAACTATATTATTATTTATGAATTTTATGAATAATTTGGGATTAATTAATTCGAAAAATCATAATTATATAAAAAAATTATAAAAACTCTGATTCTTCAAAATAAATTGTTCTATAATAAACAAATTATCATTAGGAATTTAATTTGAGTACTTATATTTTTTTATTAATTTTATGAATAATTAACTATTAATTTTATGAATAAATAACTAATTTTCGGATTAATTAATTCAAAAAAATCATAAATACATAAAAAAAATATATAAATTCCGATTTCTTAACATAAATCAGTCTACATAAATAAATCAATTTTATGAATTTAATTTGAGTATTTATCTTTTTTTATTAATTTTATTAATAATTAATTAATTCCAAAAAATAAAAAATACATAAAAAAATTATATAAACTCCAATTATTTAACATAAATCATTCTACAATAAATAAATCAATTTTATGAATTTAATTTGAGTATTTATCTTTTTTTACTAATTTTATTAATAATTAATTAATTTTCGGATTAATTAATTCCAAAAAATAAAAAATACATAAAAAAATTATATAAACTCAAATTTCTTAACATAAATAATTCTACAATAAATAAATCAATTTTATGAATTAAATTTGGCAACTTATCTATTTTTCTTCATTTTATAAATAATATATCAATTTTAGGATTTAAAAATTTTAAAAAAAAATAATTTTTAAAAAAATTAATCCGGGGGCACCCATTTGTAGATCGGGTGTCCCCATATAACATATATAATTATCAAAGTCAAAAACATTATTTATCTAATTTAAATGAATTAAAAAAATTATATGCATTTTCGGTGCAAATAATTGCTAAAAATAAATTTTTTGTGCAAAAAATAAAACTCCGACACCCATCTGTAGATCGGGTGTTGGACTTCAACATATAATGAAATCAAGACATTCCACAAGCTTTAGATCAAAAAAATTTGAAAAAAACGACCTTACCCAAGGTGTGCGATGAACGTGGCTTTAATCTCCTCCAAATCTACAAAACCTTGGCTCAAAGCACTTTAATCTTGCTATATGATGAAAAACGACCAAAAACAAGCTTAAATCCAAGCAAAAAACACGCCAAAAATCCCCCCCCCCCCCAAGCATTGGTTCGTCACGCCAAAAAAGCCGCGCGAACGTGTGCGGTTTCGTTTTAAAATGAAATGCCGACTGAAATCGAGCGAAATTTCGCTTGATTTGGTCGGCATTTCGACACAAATCGCTGGGGGCACGACCCCAATGATTTCCCCCGACGAAACACATCGCAGCGGTCTCCTTACCGAAATTTCGGCAGCACGCTGCGGTGTGCCGCCAAAATTTAAAACCTTGATTTCAAGTAGGAGAGCAGCAAAAGCCTTCATCTTCCCTCGAGATTTCAAGATTTCGTCTTCCCTCCTAAAGTTCTGAGCTTGAAACCAGGTACTCTTTTGGGATCTTTTGCCTATTTACTTTAAAGTGGTCCTGCGTTTACCTGATGGGCATGCATATCTCTACTATTTGATTTTACATTTTTTTCTTTTTATTTCTTTCCCTTCTTGCACCTTGGTCTTCTCGTGTGTTCGGATCTGGTATGGGGCTCAATGAAAAGAATATTCTATGTCCAAGACCTAGTATGGGGAATGATTCTTATATTTCAAATCACATGAATGAATAATTAATCGCTTACAGCTGGGGTTTGGATTTCGGGGGATAACGCGTTTTGGGTGCTTGAAGACGTTGGGATCTGGGGAGTTATCCGGGTTTTGTAGCTGTTGATTGAATTTGTTAGTGCTAGAATGAGTAGATATTTGGGTTTGTCTTGGTGAAGGTTTCTTTGGGAGTGATTCGAGCCCTAGGTACTTGTAGAAGGTTAAGATCAAAGGATTGTTGGAGTTGGGACTTCTTATTAGGGTTTTCAGCTGAAATGTGGTGTTTCTTTTGTTGAAAATTGTTAAAATTAGTTTCTAATTTGAGATTTCATGACATGGGGTTGAATACATTACTTGGGGTTTGGAGGAGGAGGATCTAGGACAGATAAGGCTCAAAGTGATCGTTTCTTATACCGGAACCGCTTTCGGATGATACTTTGGGGGGTCGTTACTGGTTCTCCTTTGAGCATTCGATGCCAGGTTTGTTGTTGATCCCTGATTTCTTCTGTGACGTTTGTTTTGGGAAGTTTGGGGAAAATCAAAAGACATGATAGATCTCAAAAGACTGAACAACACTCAGATTTTGGTGGGGTTCGCTTGGTGAAGGACAGAGCAAAGTCATGATAGCTTCTAGTTAAAGTGAAAGAAACCTTTGTTCACCGAAGGGGTTCCCAGCTAAACTCTGGTTTTCCAATCTCGTCCTAGTCATCTTGATATCTCCTTGTGAATCAATTGTTCAGTCTTAGGGAAATGAGGCTTTCTTCTTCTGGTTTCAATCATCACCCCACCATCCTTCTATTATCATGGTCTCAAATTTCTCCAGTCATAATTTCTCAAATTTCGATACTTTCTTCTTCCTTCTTTCAGTAATCATGAATCAAACTTGTTCTTAATCCTTTATTTGGCAGAGACAAACTATATATGTATAATTTCTTTTCACTTTTAGTCCTTTTTAAATTTGTAATTTCTATAATTCTAGAATCTAGACCAAAAATTTATAGAGAAAAACTATTATCATATCTCTCTCAATTTTTGGTGGTCTTTTTAAGCTCGCTTGAATGTTATTTTATTGTGCTGAATTATGTTTGGTGGCACTATTAAGTGCAACCACTTCTTATTAAGTTCCTTGTGTATATATATAAATATTTTTTTTGACTCTAGGTATGTCTTCATCGAGTGGCAATTGGGATAATGATATCAAATATAACACTATAAATTGCCGATGTGAACGCAAGTGCATTATTAGAGTATCCGAGACATCACCTCATCCAAATAAGTTGTTTTATACAAGTTCAATCCCTGCATGCTTCTTTAAAACCCTTAAGAGTGTGAAACTGATTACTCAGATGCTTTACGGCATTTTGATACAAATGCCATATGCAATTTCGGTGCACTATTCGAGGCAATACTGCACTAATGGCTTTTGCCATTGCCTGATCCTGATCTGTGATAATGGTTTGTGGCTCTTTCCCATGCATGCAATTCAAAAAAGTCTTGAACAACCAAGAAAAGGCATCACAGCTTTCCTCATACAGAAGAGCAACACCAAAAACAACGGTCTGCCTATGATGATTTAATCCTACAAACAATGCAAGTGGCCGATTCTCTGTGTTAGTCTTGAATGTTGTATCAAAACTAACAACATCACCAAAGTAACGATAGTCTGTAACCATCTGGCCATCTGCCCAAAAATTATTTGTTATCATATCATCCTCATCCATGTCAATGGCACGAAAAAATGCCCGATCAGTACAAAGTTTATCTTGAAAATAAGATGCAAGTGCACCACTGTCTCCTTTCTGCATTTGTATCTTATTTTTTGTACGCAAGTAGTTACCATAATCTTCACGTACAAATCCTACATTTTCAATCCCCCAAGCTTGTGTGCTCAAAAGTTCCATACCAGCTCTTGGAGTTAATCTAGTACGGTCAGCAATATCAACATGAGCTGCTATAGCAGATGTAATTCTTCTTTGTGACCTTAACCGATGACTCATGCTTGGAGGAAGCATTTCATGGTTATGACTCAACTCCAAATCATTTATAAAGTACTTCCCATGATCATTCAATCGAACTTTAATAAAAGCCTTGCATCCACACCTTGTTTGTGATTTCGGCCTACTTCGAATATCAGAAACCTTATTCCTGATCCCTTTTTTTGAACAAAAATATAGTTTCCCAACTATCCCACCTCGAGCATCATGCTTCTCCTTACCTCTGCGTATACTAAAACCAGCAATCTTACCATATGCATTGTAAAAATCATATACCTCATTTAATGAATCAAATTCCATTCCTACTTTAGGAATAAACATCGAGTCAACATTAGGAACAACTCTCACCTCACCACCCACCCCATCGGTATTTTTTTCTGTTGCCATATTCTCTCCAAATGTGGTCAAGTATCCAAGTTAAGTTCCTCCTCTTATATGCTTCCTCCCTGGAATGATATGAACATACACACGCTATTTATAAGACTGAAAATTTACAAAAATCATATCATAGTTTTAGAATTTCCCAAATCCAATAAAATCTACCACTTTGAACAGCAACAAATATTTCGTTGCTGTTCAAAAAGTAGGTCCAGGTCTCTTGGTTCGTTGCTGTTCAAAAGGTAGCTTCTTATTGCTTGGCTGGGTCTGAAAACATTGTGCTAACTAACCTCCTTTCCAAAATGATAAGACATACGTAGAGTCAAAAAAATTGAGATAATACAGAGTTTAATAAGCAACTTGACGCTTATCTACAAACCGACAATAATAACAAAATGCCTTACTCCAATTATAAGATCTCTTGGTTCGTTGCTGTTTAAAAGGTAGGTCCAGGTCACACACATAAAGCATACAACCATGAATCAATATGAAACTCTAATCTAGCAAGCTTTTCTTTTAAATGTAGATAACAACTTCTATTATCTACTTTATGAGCTTTTCTTTTAAAGGCAGACAACAGCTTCTATTATCTACTTTACGTGAAGTTAACAGAACCAAACCGCATTGATGGCAAAAGAACACATATACAATTAATTGAGAGTCAATAAACATCAACCCATTTATCCGATCTCATAGAACATATGCAAAGATATAAGCTGTTAACTTGACAGTAAAATTTAGAATAAACATATGCATCATGGAAATTCAACCCACAATTTATTTTTAGATTATTATTTTTTTCCTTTTTCGTGGTATTCCAATCTGCCAATAGGGACTGTCACACTGCAAGATGGTAAAAACCTCAAGCTATCAAACATGAAAATGAGGGTGATGTTTGATTGAATGCAGTCACTTAATACAAAAATAACTATTGTCAAGTCTGTTGGGCACTTGACCCCCGCGCTCGAGTGGTCGTGTTGGACGATCTCTAATGTTTAGAATTTTAAACGACGCTTGACCCCGGCACTCAAGCGATCCTATAGGGCAATCTATTGACTGATTTTTGAATGGGTGCTCAACCTTGCACTCAGGCAATTGTGTTGAGCGGTCGTTCACGAGAATATTGCAGGTGAGGCGCTTGACATAATCGCACGAGCAACCTGTGAAGCACTCGGCCAACTACGGCTAATTTTGGAAATCCGACTTTTTGATTTTCTATTTTTCAGTTCGTTTAAACGCAAATCCAACAACTCAAAATTAATCCAACACATCTAATATCCCTCATACAACATATTAAATCAATCCTAATACTTCGAACTCACAAATCTCAACAAATCAATCATAAAACTACCAAACAGAAACAGAAAAACTGCAGGATATCAACCTCTCTATTCCTCCACATATATATCTTAATCTAAATCATCATCTAGCACGAAAATACATAGACTAACAACTCAATATATCCTTGAATCCAAACCAAACAAATACGCATAATAGAATCATGCAAGTAGCGATTAAACAGAGTGCTACTTACCTCTATTTGCTCAAGAACAAAGCCAAGAACACCAAACTTCTTCTTTCTCTTCAGCAACTGATCCAAAATCTTCAAAAGTTCTCAAAGCAAATCACGGCTAGGGTTTCTCTGCCTCTTTCAATCGTCCAAAGCAATATGAACAAGTTTTAGAAACACCTCATACTAAAACCGACGCCCATATTCTCTTTATTAGTTTCTAATTTAATTATTTACGGTCCCATACTTGCCGCTACATGATATCCCATGCATTCCACCAATAATATTTAAAATAACTCCTTTAATTCTTAGTTACCTTTGATCTTAAATCTCCTCTATTGGATTAGCTTCAATTTTTGGATTCTCTTCTTCCACATGATCACCTATTCAAACCAAACATGGATTAGCAAAATTACCTTAAATAACCCAGAAATAAATAATTAATTAAATTTAAAAAATTCGGAGTTTTACATTGGGCATGAAAATTAAGGCTCTAAAATGCTTATAATAGGCAAGATGTGTGCACGTGCTATCCATTTAAGGGTATTTAAGCATGATTTTAGCCCAAACATATGGCTAAGACCTTTGGTACACTCCCTAGCATTAAAGGCTGACGTTAAATTAAAAAGTAAAGTACCCTTTAATGGTGCTTTGTGTGCGCACGTCAATCCATGGCGCACGCGGGTGGATGTGTATGGGATCACCCCTTTGAAGAATATCCGGCGATGCTCTCTAGTGAAAGCATAGAAGGATCGATACGCTCTCTGGATGGAATATCGGATTGAAGGAATTAGTGATTTGGGAGCTGCAACTGCCTGATGGGGTGCAGGCAGACACCCGGATGCCTAAAAAGGCTGTCTAATAGGTGGTCTGCACATGAGATTCTGAGAAAGTATCCGGTTACGGTTCAAGGAAGTCTGTAGACACCCGAGTCCGCCCCGTCAAAAGACGGGTTCCACAGGTCATCCCTAGTTAAGTTTGATCGAGTCAACTCAATTTAATCTCACCTGTCCTAAGCAAGCATGCTTTGATTTGGTCTGAGTAGGGACCACAAGAATGGTGTAGGTCCCTTTTATTTGATTTTTATCTTCTTTAGATTAAGTGATTTAAGTTTGATATGTGGCCCCGTTAGAGGGTGTAAAATCCCGAATTTTAATAACATTAAAATTTAGATTTTATGCTTTTAAAACTTATTTAATTAATGGAGAACTTTAGAAACAGAGAAAAGGAAATTAATTAGAGTTAAATTCAAAATGTTAAATAGGATGAATTATTAAAATGGGAAAATTTGGTTATTGGACTTCCATGGATTTGGATTTTGGCGGTTCGGTGTTGGAACAAGTGAGGGTAGTCTCGGAATTTCCCAAGCCTAAATTATGAAGATTTTAAATTAAGTTAAACAGGCATCAAATGTTGGTTTAAAGAAATTGATAATAGTGTGTTTGAAATTTATTATAAATTGGAAGGTGCTAATGTAGGGGTTTTGGTGGGCGAGCACACACCATATCAGAGTTAAAAGGGTCGTCGAGCAGCAAGCGTATTTGCGGAAGGTATAAATACTTTAAGAAATTAGGTTTAGGGTTTTTGCCCTGAATACGCGTATAGTCTATTGAGAAGGTTGCGGCTGCGGCTTTTGTTTAGGGTTCTTCGAGAGAAGGAGTTGGAGAGGTTCTGTGGGAGAGTTGAGCTGGGGAAGACTTCCTGCCGGTAGGTAATTGTTAACAAGAAGTTTGGAAGGGTTTTTCTTCCTTCAGGGAACCTCTGTTCGACCATAGCAAGCAGTCGGCCGAACTGCTGATTTGGGGATTTTCTCTTCGGGGTTGCTGTTGCCGAGACTTGGAAGCATATAAGGTGAGTGGCACTATTTTAAAACCTGGTTTATGTTATTCGTAGATTTTGTTTCAATGAATGCATGGTTATCGAATGAATTATTCACTGGGTTTCTGGGCGAAGACAGTCCGAAGGGTTTTTTTTTGTATAACAAATTGGGGATAATTGAAAAGTATGTTAGATTAAATTCAAAATAGGTTTGAATGTGTTCTGGGGGTATTAGGAGACTAGAGAAGTGGTTACAGACTGAAAAATTTCGGCCAGAGTCGAAGATTTGGAGTTAACAGAGAACCGAAAAACGCAGTGGGTATCCGCCCACTTGGCGCCCACTTCGGGAAGTAAGCGCATGGTGAAATTTCGTTTGGCGCCGAGCTCGCGCCCACTTGGCGCTCAGCTCGCGCCCACTAAAATTCGATGTGCCTATTTCGCGCCTTTCTCGCGCCCTTCTCGCGCCCTTCGCGCGCCCACTTACTATCGAGTAGGCGCATACCCAATTTTTGGTAGTTTACTATCCGCCCACCTCGCGCCTACCTCAGGAGGTGAGCGCATAGTCCATTTTTCTTACCGAATTGCTTAATTGAGTAAACCAATGTGGATTTTGATGATAGGAGGTCTTCGATCACTTAACAAATTACTTGTTTAGGACTTTAAAGACAAAATTACTTATGAGAACATTAAAGATAGATTCTGGAATTTCTTAAGAGCTTCCAAGGTAAATGTAGGGCAACATTGTAGGTGATGTTCTGGACACCAAACACTGGGGTTTTTATTTTAGTTCCTTTGGTTACATACTGTACTTGATTGAGATTTTATTAAACCCTGTTTTCTCAATGGCAAGTTTTGAAATGTGTTGCAAAGATTCTTTACTTGTTCACTTGTGGAGATTTACTGTTCTGGTTGGAACACTTGTGAGGTGATGTTCTGGTTGGAACACTTGTGAGTTGATGTTCTGGTTGGAACAACTTGTGATGTGTGTACTGAATGCGGAGTTTTGTTTGGTTATTTATCGGTTTTGGTTTAGCTTGTCCTGGATCCAGAGTCTAAGCTTAGTAATGTGATGTATTTTGTTTTATTGGTGTAATGGCATGGCCATGGAGTGTTGCCACGACTGGTGTAGAGCAGCCAGATACCCTGAGTAGGCCTGGTTGTCAGTGCCGATACCCGGAGTAGGCCGGCATTGGATGACGATACCCTGAGTAGGCCGTCATTTTAGAGTGTCCGATACCCTGAGTAGGCTGGAACTGTGTACATGGAGGTGTGGATGTCGCTCTGGCATGTTGATTAACCAATCTAAGCAACTACATGACATTGACCACTGTGGGGATTTGTTTTTGTTTGACGTGATATGTTTTATTCGCTGGTCTATTGGTGCGGAGTTGCCCATGATAAAATACTCTATTGGTGCGGAGTGGCCTATGATAAACACTCTAGTATTTCAAAAACCTGAGTTGTTGAACTATGTTTTCTTCGATATGTTGCTACCTGGTTATACGTTACTTTACGGTTATATGCATGATTGATATCGTCTTTACTGCTTGGTTTATATGGTGGTTTTCCTCACGGATGTAAATTGGATCGTTGAAGTTTTGTTGGGTTATACGTGTTAGCATTGTTGTATATGGTTTGTAATCGTGGCATGTTTTAGAACTAAACTAAATGTATTTGTGCATGCATATGCTGCTCATTGGGATATTCGTATCTCACCCCGTTGCTTTCGTTTTGTTTTCAGATACTCTTGGAGAGCTCGATACTTGCGGGTAGTTACTTGGACATGTGAGTTTTATTTTAGTTTGGGAATATTTTTAGCGCACTCTGTTATATAGTTATTGTTGTATTCATGTTTTTCCTTCACTCTGATATTGCGATCCTGTGTTTTAAATTAACCTCCGGGGATGAGTTACGGTGTTATTTCGTGACTCGGATCCGGGGCGTTACAGAGGGCCCACAGGATGCCAAGTTAGACTTAAGGAAGGTCTAAGTTCCATCGTAGGGTTGCTATATCAAATAGAATCCTTTATAGATTGAATTTGTTTGATTTAGGGGTGATTTTTGGTGAAAATAAGGTTAAATTAAGCTGCTGAAAAACATAGAACAAGGTAACCGTATACTTAGTACAGTTAAACTATTTTACGCTATAACCATATTGACAATATGGTGGACCATCGTATTACCTATACGGTTAGACCCACCTTATTTTCCTGCTTTTAGGTTTATTCCTTTGGATTTTAGGGGTTTGTGGACTTCAGGAGCAATCCACAGATGATCTAAAATCCATTATTGAATGGATTTTGGGTATTCAAGAGGAAGGGAGTCTTGTTGGAAGGCCCAAAAGAAATCAAATTGGGCTTGAGTGAGCTCAGGTCCCAAAGGGTTTCTCTGGTTGCCCAAAAACCCTACTGGCTTGATGGCAAGCATTCAAAATTGATTTTAAATCAAAATTAGCACAAAAAAACCAGACATGCTTGCTTTTTGGGTGTAACTATAAGTGTTATACAATTCGGATGTAACCATATAAATCATACGGTTATGCCAGAATCAGCTTGAGTATATAATGCATACTGAAAACATACAAGTCTGATTTTCAAAGAGATTTATGGGGTCCCTCTTCCCAAATGGGTCTGATACTGTCTGTGGGTCACTCAGATGACCCACAGTGGCTTCCAAATCCAATTTTAAGCATTTTTTAGCCTATTTTCTAAGTGATTATGCCAAGTATGAATGAGGGAGAACTTGGGGTTTCCCTTCATTGTATTGAGTATTAAATCAAGACTTTTTGGTGACATGAGGTTCTCCACCTCTGTTTATAGCAAATGATATAGTCTCTTATGAAAGGAGACTAAATCAAGGGGCCCGAGAGGCCTTGTGCTAGGGGGTCTATGCAGCCAAACCATGTACATGCTAAGCAGTAAATGAACACCAAAGAGCATACAAAATCATACATAAAGCATTGCTATGATCAGTGGGTGCTCATGGAGAGTGTTCATGGAATCTACATGATGAAGGTGCTTATAAAAACATACATAAAAGGGGAGAATGTGTGTGATGGTGTACACATGATCTACTACATAAAAATCAGTCCATATCACTCAACCATTCAAAGTAGAGCCTAAGAAGGGTTAACAGGATTTAAGGGGTACATTGGATCCAGAAGAGGGAACAAAAGGAAATATGAACATTAAATCCATTCACAAACAGCACTTCATCATGGGTCGGTCGTCCCTTATCTCACCCCTTCTTGTCTTGGTAAGAGGCCCACTTTGAACATGATGAATAAAACAAGAATACCCTCCTCCTCCTCTCTTTTTCATGCGTATAGCCATGCCTTTCAAGGCATGGCCTTTAGTCATCGTCCCTCAAGTTTAAACCATCAAAGGAAGAAGAAAGGGAAGGAGCATTTGCAAAAAAAGATCATTACCACATTCAAGTAAAAAAGAAGTATCTCATATACAAAATGATCATGGATGCTTACCTTCATGAAGAGTGAACTTTTGGTGTGCTGTAAGAGTGATTTGAGCTCCTCCAAGTGATTGAAAACATCAAATAAAGAGCTCCTTCTACTCCTTTGAGTAGAACTTCTCCTCTTGAATGGGGTGGAGATCACAAGAGGAAGAGTAGGAGTCTTCTTCTAGGATTAGGGAAGGGTCTGGATGGCTAAAGGGATGTATAAATGGACTTTTGGAGGTTGTCTGGTCACAAGATAAAAAAGACCAACCCCCTACACCATGGACACACAAAACTATTTATAGACAAATTTTGATATAACCGTATAACATATACGGTGACCACTGTGTTGACTATACGGTTACCTTTATTTCACATCTTATCATCACATTTGCCCACTTGTTATGACAACCGCAGTGGTCAAATAAAAAATAACCATATAAAAAATACGGTTATGCTATAACTGTATTATCCATACAGTTACTGTGATCTTATCCGATCTTCTGACAGACCGGTGCGATCAACGCGCATTTATTAGCGTATCTTGTAACAATATTTCATACATATGAAATATGGATACTTCAAATATTTTAATATTTTCTTTGAGATATTTTTAGATTTTATTTGATTTTCTTTTATTTTATTTAGATATTTTCTGATTTTAATAGTATTTTATTCAAAATATTTTCTTTTCTGTCTTGTCTTTTCCCTTTTTCATCTTTTAGTGCTTTGTTTTGCCACTTGACAAGTGTGGTTTGCACAGTTGCCACATGTCTTATCTTTTTGCATTTAATTATAGTTTTTACCCTTGAGAGTGTGTTAACCATAACTTCTTAATCCAGATTCCGATTCATGCAAACTCAGTTACATTGGAACCGTATCGGGATTTTCTACCCATTGGCATAGGGTATGGTGGTAAGTTCAAGCTCAAGCAAAAAGACATTTCTTGCTTCTTAGGGTTCAGACATGTTTCAGGGTTTAGCTATTTTTAGCACATTTTGGTTTGAGCAAAATTTGGGTGCTTACACTTTGTGCACTAATATTCTGGTTCCGTGCTTGGACTTAAGCAATAATCATGTGTTGATTATGTGATGGCAAGTGGTAGTGTGAAAGTTCCTTGCATTATTTCTGTGAAATTTTAGAATTGACAGTAAGATAGCCGTCCTTTACTTGTGGATATGATTTCACACAATGGCTTTTGCCCTGTGATGTTTTCGACTCGGAATTAAGATAGTATTTTACTGGTTAATTCAGAAAAAAAATTCTTAGATATTTAGTTGTGTACCTATGCATATTGAACATGTCAAATGATGTGAACTCTTTCGTGATAGTGATAATGGCTTCAAAGCAATTATTGCTGATCTCAATAAGGAAGAGAAATTGGATGGCCAGAATTATGATATCTAGCGTAGAAAGATCAAGTACTTGCTTAAAAAACAGGATGTACTTGAGATCTTGACCTAGAGCTTAACTTACCCTTAAGAGACAAAAAGAATATTTGCAGCACAACATAAAAGTAATAAAGAGGCATATTCTGCCTGGGACTAGAAAGACCGTTGTGCCCGATTCATCATCCACGGTAACATGCACAATGATATCACCAGTGAATTTAAGGATTATATAACATCCTAGGTCATTTGGAATGCCCTTCATCTTGTATTTATTGAAACTTTAGCCACAATATTGAAGGAACTAGCATTAAAGTTTGATACTTAAAGATGTTTCCTACAGACATGATTGTTGAGTATCTTAGAAAAATGTCTGTCATGATTCACAATCTGAAATCTGCTGACAACAATCGTAGTGATGAGAAGCAGATCTTGGCAATGTTGAGATCCCTTCCTGATTTTTAGAAACATATAAAGCTCACGATGACACATAATGAAAATATTAAGAATTTCACTGATTTGTCATCTCTTCTAGAGCTGAAGGAAGAGAGGTGGACCGCAATATTCAAATCATCTCCTTATTTGGCTAAACCAGCCCGACGTAAAGGTTATAAAACCAAGTGCAAATGTGAAGGCAATGCTTAGAACCAAGAATGTAAGGATCTGAACCCCATAGAGGGTGGTTAGAAGAGGAAAGCATTCCAAAGACAAGTGAGAAAAGAAAAACATTTCAAAGATCAAGTGCTTCAACTATAAGACCCTTGGCCACTTCGCTCGTAATTGCCTTGAGCAGAAGAAGGTTAGTTATTACTCTCTATCTCTCATCTACTAATATGTACTAAAGTGCTTGTTGCTCATTTGCATTCCATGTGGATTGTTGATTCTAGAACAAGTAGGCGTATGACTAGAGATCAAGGAGGGTTCGTGGACTACAGGCGCTTACCATATAGAGATCAGAAGGTCTACATAGGGAATAGTTCGATGGTGGATGTGCTACGTGTTGGCACGTATATACTTAAGATTGGAGAAAATCATTTGTTGATGCTCCATGATGTTTAATATGCTCTAGACATTCTCCATAAGTTGTTATCACTAGTTGAACTAGCTAGGCTTGATTTTGATGTTTCTTTCAGTAAGGATTCCTTTGTTCTTAGTTTTGAGAATGTTATTTTTGCTAAAGAGTTTGTGAATGATAGATTATATTATTTGAATACAGTTTTAGACTTCAATTTCTCTCTTTATTTGGCTAATTCTGATGATGATGTTATATATCAGTCTTTATTGTGGCATGCCAAATTAGGCCACATTTGCCAAGATAAAATAAACATGTTGGCTAGAGCAGGTCTTTTGGGATCTATTGCCAAAGTTAATTGTGACGCCCCGGACCTGGGCATGTTCATTAAAGATATATGCTGGTTCTGTGACATCAGGTAAGGTCCCAGTAGCACTTCTAAAACCTGATTGACCAACTTATCTTAGAGTGCTAATATTTAAAACAACATAAAATAAGAAAAGGTGGTGTGAGTGTTGACACATTCTAAACCTGTATATACATTTCCACAATAAATGTTTACAACTATAGTTCCACTAAGTTTCACACACTCTCTCACTATACACAATATACATGATCCAAAAATATGACAACCACCAATAGAATGCCCACCACTCCTAGCCAGGGTAATAAATATCGTTCGGCCTATGCTCCGAATCATCCTGAAACTCTGCCCCAACACGCAGCTCACTAGTGGAATCTAAAACAAAACCAATAAAACAAAACGCATGAGACTAACATCCCAGTAAGTAGCACAAATGCATGATAAAACAGTTTATGCAACTTTCCGATAATGAAATAACATGCTCATAGATAATTAGCCATTCATCCTTATGTAAATAGTAATCAAACTAGTCAACAGTCATAAATAAGGAGCCGATAAAATCCGATTAATCTAAAACACAATATCAGCCAAACCACATCTAATGACGACATTCAAAGCACATCCAATCATGCTAAGTAGCAGTCAATGTATCATAATAAGATTCGTAATGTAAAACAAACCTTGCGCTTCGGTTACTCGAACCAATGCCGCATGCCACAACTAAAGGAATATACTCAATGCAAAAACCAATTTCCCAACGCATAAACCAAGTGGAACTTCCATCCACTGCCATTTGACCAAAGGCAAGTGAGATCTACACCGTCACTGCCAATCAACCACAGCCAAGTGAGATCTACACCATCACTGACATTCAACTAAAAGGGCAAGTGAGATATACATCGTTGCTAGCATTCAAAATCCATATTTGTGGTGGATGCAGGTTCATTATCTTTACCCTCAGCTAGGGTGAACAATAGTCCACTACCCCAGCCAAGGTGAACCGCAATCCATTACCCACAGAACATCAAACCATAGGCCCTCGACCCTTTTCAAAGTAATCGGAAGCCTCAGCTTCATTATTCAAGTCACAAATCAATCAACACGAATGTCATAAAATTTCTCAAAACACATTTTGGACATATAAAAAATATATATTTTTTAATTAAAAAGCAAAAGCTGGGGGGGGGGGGGGGGGGGGGGGGGGGCAATTGCCTCCCTAGCTATAAGGTGGTTTCGCCACTAAACCCTCCCAAAAAAAAGATTAACAAAGGAAACCAAAGATGGCCTATTTAAATGACTTTTCTTAGCTATGTTGTCAACATAACTCTCTTCTCACCCTTCGAGTGGGATATCCCCCTCACCATGGGGAGCCTAGTATCATGCACAGCAAGAGCAAACAATGAGAAACCAATAACAAGATAGATAGGAAAAAAAAAGAACTTATGAAAAATTCTGGATTTAAGATATGTTGAATACAAAGTTACCGAAAATGTCACCTTACTATTCCCTTCCTGTTTTGATGAGTGGTGATTCTTCCGGAGATGTAGACAGTACTTCAACGTCCTCCTTCAGCTTTGAAAAAGACTTCCTCTCTGTCCTCAACTTCCACGTGTGCTTGCCAGCTGCCTGTTTCTCGATGGACAAGCATGAACAAGATTTATTTTGTAAATTATTGAAGAGTTTGAAAGTCCTAGATGGCTATTCCTCCAACATTGGAAGGCGTGTAAGTGCAAAAGAACGCAAGATATTTGGGCTTAAAAGTCATGATTGCCATGTGATAATGCAATAGCTTTTACCTCTTGCTATTCAAAGATTGTTGCCGAAGAATGTGTCATCGGCATTGATCAAATTGAGCAACTTTTTTCACGAAGTGTGCTCTAAGGTATGTAAAGATGAGGAATTAAGGTGGCTAAAAGATCATATTGTGCACGTGCTTTGCCAAATTGAGAGAATATTTCCCTCTGCATTCTTTGATATTATGATGAACTTGCCAGTTCATTTAGCAGACGAGGTAATGCTAGGTGGACCCATTCAGTACCAATGGATGTATCCAATAGAGAGGTGTGTGGTACAATATATTAAACGAAATTCCTTGTGTAATTAATTTTTGCAATCTATTTACGTTGTTTACATTGCTTTTACATAATAGGTACTTATTTACCTTGAAATCATATGTGTGCAACCGAGCGCAACCAGAGGGGTCCATTACAGAAGCATACATTGCGGAAGAGTGTCTTACATTCTGTTCTCGATATTTGCCCAATGTAAAATCCAAAATAAATCGGCCAGTGAGAAATGACGATGGAAGTGCAGTCGGAAGTGCCTAGCCATTTCAACTCTCAAATATAGCATGGGCACAGGCACATCGATATGTGCTATTCAATGATGATAGGCTTGAAAGTTATCAAAAGTAAGATGTTATTGCTTATTTCGTCCATTTGTTAATATACTGCAATCCAAACACAACCTAGTGCTTACTGTGGTATTATATATTGCAGGCGACATCTTAGCTTTCTTAATATGTGTCATTCTAAAGCCTCTGTGCATGTAATACAGAAGAAGTACAATGAAGAATTTGCGAAATGGTTTAAGGAACATGTATGTGTTGATTTATAAATTAATGAATGTTTTCATATCTTTGTGTTATTGCTTATTGTATCTCTTAACATTTTGCATCCCTTTAAATAGGTTGAGACATTTGAAAATTCAAATACAACTTTGTTCAAAGAAATTGTGTTGTTCGCTCAGGGTCCACGATCTATAGCTACAAGAATGAAGGGCTACATAAGTAATGGATATCGATTCTGCACAATGGAGAAGGAGAGATTTTCTAAGAGTCAAAATAGTGGTGTTGTGGTCAAAGCAAACACTACTAACTATGCAAGTGCCAAGGAAAAGAGACTAATTACGGGCTACATGTAACACCCCAGATCCGTATTGTTCAATAAAGGTATAACACGTCTCACGGGGGTTAGGTATGAGCCCACAACTCATATAATCGCTGGTTTAATATGAGTATTTCAATCAAAGTGCAACAACTATCAATAAGGAAGCATGGTAAAAATATTTGATTACTGGGACATCAACCACAATCCGCATATCATTTATTACAAATTCCCAAATCCATCCAATCCATATGACAATCAAAGAATAAACCTACTGGTCTATGGAACGTAGAAATAATCCTCCTCCCTATAGGTGTCAATAGGATCTACCCCAGCAGTAGCCTCACCACAAGTATCTAAAAACAAAACAGAAACAAACGGGTAAGATATGAATATCTCAGCGAGTAGCACATGCATGCAAACAAAACAGTTGTCTCAATTTCTAAAATATGCCGCGATAAATAAACGAGCACAAATAATCTGGAGAAATATAATCGAGAATCCAAAGTCCGCATGATTTCAATATCAGTTTTAACCAAGAGACCAACAGCAATAACCCTATAACATCGAATGGTCATTGACATGCCTATTGCTTAAATTAGTTAACCCACATGCCAAGGAGACATCCACACCTCCATGTACACAGTTCCGGCCTACTCAGGGTTTCGTCATCCAATGCCGGCCTACTCATCGGGTTTCTGGCTGCTCTACACCGGTCGTGGCAACACAGGAAGCCATGTGATTACACCAATAAACAATAACATTTCAATACTAAGCTTAGACATGGATCCAAGACAAGCTAGACCAGCAAATAAAATCAAATCCCCAATTTAAACATATATGTAACTCAGAATGTAATCCAACGTATAAAGCACATAAAGCCAAATGTGATCAATGCATAACATAGGTCACTCCGAATCGACCCACTCCTTCATGGAGTTTCCGAGGTACTGTCTCAAGTAAATTCACAATAATAAAACAATATGCAATTCCAAAGTCAACTTCCGGGATTAAACAACGTTCAAGTAAAGCATTCATGAAAATAATTCATACATTTAAATCTGTCCCAAATCATTAAAGCATCCAAAATCCGTCCAAAACCAAATAGTATTTCAAATCTGCAGTTTTAGAGATTAAACACATTATACAGAAACCCAAAGTCAGCATAGGAACTTCGATTAAGCTTAACCAGAAATCAATTCCCTAGATTGTTAATTTCATTGGCTTATATCCATTCCACCTCTACTTAATTTCTATCATTATATTTATATCGTAGGTAATCTTCGACTAGAAACCAATATAGATTAATTTTAACACTTATTTAACTCTAATTGGATGTGATTTGGAGGTAAAACCCATGAAAACCCCCTTAGAATTAAATAGCCGCACTTATCTGAGCAAAACACACCTGGTGCTCACTCCAGAGGTTGGCGCCAGGTCTACTGAGGTCAGCCCCAAACAAAATTTGAACCGGCGCTAACCTCACTTAGGTTAGCACCAGATCCACAGTGCTAAGCACCAACCCAATTTCCGACTCGGTAAAATTTCCACCCACTGTTAGGTGATTTCCGACACCTCTGAACCTAAATCCCTGGTCAAACTTGACTCCAATCCCCTTCTATACTTCCTAACAAATCAATTAACACCAATTGAAATTAATCCAAACAAAAATCCACCGAAAATCGCTCGATCTTCACTAACAGGTCATAAACAGGACTTACGACAGATTCAAGTACAATTCAAGTTCTAAAACACATCTTATGTTAAAATCTCAATTAAACAGAGTGCTACTCACACGATACGAATATCTCATGATCGATTACTTGCAATCCTCTTCAGACCTCGCACGACAGCAGTTCCAAAAATCTCTTCAATGAACGATCGGTTTTCGAAACCTCAATTCCTGCAGACCACAATGTTCCAGATCCCTTAGATCTGAACGAAACCTAATTTCCCTAACCATTTGCTCATAGCTACTTTAGTTATTCTTCTTACCTGATCACTCCTGATCGCACAACCATGTTGGACCGATCTCAGCAACCTCCGACAGCTTTAGCAACTTCCGACAGAAGAATTTCTTCCTTCTGAATAACTTCCAGACAGATCCAAGTGCTCCAACCCACCTTGCCCTATCTTCTTGATCTGGTTGAGCAACAGCCGCAACTCCTCCTTTGACCAAAAATGAGCTAACCTAACTCCCGAAAATTTTTGTTACTTATAGTGGTCGTTGGCACCCTCCTTTCATGCTATGCTGTGTACTAGCCCACCATTCTACCTACATCACCATTTAATTAGCCTTGATCCCCCCCCCCCCCCTCTGATCTCATCTCCACCAACTCAAATTAAAACTGTCCATCACTTAATGTCAATTAAATCACTAATATGAATTTATTAAAACTGAACTTAGCTTGCTCACCTTATTTAACCTTCGCAACCCAGATTTGCTAAATTCCATATTTACCCTTAACTTCGATTATCTGAATTTCCACCACAAAATATATTTAAAAATTATTAGATAATTCTCACGATAACATTAGTCTAAAACTGGGGTTTTACATTCTACCCCCTACAAATAAATTTCGTCCTTGAAATTTACCTCATGATGAAATGAACAGCTCTGGGTACTTCCTTTTCATCTCCTCTTCACTTTCCCAAGTGGCTTCTTCAGTGGAATGGTTCTGCCATAATACCTTCACCGAAGGAATCACCTTGGTGCGAAGGATTTGCTCACGACTATCCAAAATCTGAACTGGTTTTTCTTCATATGTCAAATCTCCACGAATCACTAGAGGCTCGAGATCTATCACATGGCTAAGATCCGAAATGTACTGTCATAACATGGAAATGTGGAATACATCGTGTACTCCTGCCAAGTGATTTGGTGGAGCTAGCTTATAAGCCACTGGATTAATCTCTTTCACGATCTCAAACGAACCAATGAATCGGGGAGATAATTTCCCTTTCTTCCCAAATCTCATGATGCCCTTGGAAGGGGATATCTTCAAAAACACACGGTCTCCAACCTCAAATTTCAGCTCACGCCGTTGAGTATCTGCATAACTCCATGCAATCTGACTATCTCACGAGTATACAACTCAACTAGAGCAGCCAAGGACTAGGTAGTGTGAATATGCAAGAAATGGGCTGATTTTGTCAGCCTATCGACAATCATCCATATGGCATCCTGCCTCTTAGCTGTAGGTGGCAACCCCGATACGAAATCCATCGTAATGTGCTCCCATTTCCACTCGGGAACGGGCAAGGGTCGCATCAAGCCTGGAGGTCTTCTATGCTCTGCTTTCACTTGTTGGCATGTAAGGCATTTAGCTACAAATTCTGCAATGTCTTTCTTCATGCCCGACCACCAATACACCACTTTCAAATTCTTGTACATTTTTGTACTACCCAGGTGAACTGCATACCTGGATCTGTGACTCTCATCTAATATCAACCTTCTAATCTCCGCATCACCTGGAACACAAATCCGACCTTTGAATCTCATCAATCCATCCCTGGTCTCAAAATCCTTAACGACTTCATCACCTTTATCCATCCACTAACTCCTTGATGCGTATCAAATCTGAATCTGTCAACTGACTATCACGGATATGTTGAATCAACTCAGGCTCCACCTGAACTCGTGCCAAAATTAATCTATTACCATGTGTGGTAAACTCCCCCGGCTAGTCTACCACTGTATCCACTAGACTGCACTGACTAGCCATAAGGGTAGCTAGTGTGGCCACCTCCTCCTGAGATGCACCCCTACAACTCAAGGCATCCACCACCACATTGGCCTTGCCAGGGTGAAGTCGTAGTCCTTCAGTAGATCCATCCATCTCCTTTGTCTCATATTAAGGTCTCTCTGAGAGAAGATGTATCTTAAACTCTTATGGTCGAAATAAATCTCGAACTGCACTCCCTTCAAGTAATGCCTCCATAACTTAAGAGAAAGCACGATCGCTGCCAACTCTAGATCGTGGGTAGGATAATTCCTTTCATGCGGACGCAGCAACCTCGAAGCATATGCTACTACTCGCCTCTACTACATTAAAACACAGCCCAATCCTACTCTGGATGCATCACAGTAAATAGAGAATACCTCACTCACTGAAGGAATAATCAAGACTGGAGCGGTAGACAAACTACATTTCAACTCCTGGAAGCTAGTTTCACATCTATCATCCCATTCAAACCTCACTGCCTTCTTTGTGAGATTAGATAAAGGTGCTGCAACCCTGGAAAAATTATTTATGAATCTACTGTAATAGCCAGCCATTACTAGAAAGTTGCGGATCTCTAACACAGTAGTAGGTTGAGGCCACTCTGTAACAGTCTGAACCTTAGCTGGATCCACTGCTATCCCCTCTCCAGAAATCACATGCCCCAGAAAACTCACCTTTCGCAACCAAAACTCGCACTTGCTGAATTTAGCATATAGCTTGTGCTCTCTCAAAGTTTGCAATACGATCCTAAGGTGCTGAACATGATCCTCTTTACTACGAGAATACACTAAAATATCGTCAATGAAGACAACGACAAAGCTGTCCAAATGAGTATGGAATACCCTGTTCATCAGGTTCATGAAGAATGCCGGGGCATTAGTCAGCCCAAATGGCATGACAAGAAACTCATAGTGCCCATATCGTGTGCGGAAAGCTGTCTTCTCAACATCCTCAAGTGCCACTCTCAGCTGATGGTATCCAGATTTCAGATCGATCTTAGAAAACCATGATGCTCCTCTTAACTGGTCAAACAGATCATCAATCCGAGGCAATAGATATTTATTCTTAATGGTGACCTGGTTCAACTGGCGATAGTCTACACACATCCGCATTGACCTGTCCTTCTTCTGGAAAAACAGGACCAGTGCACCCCATGGTGACACACTGGGTCTACTAAAGCCCTTCTTCAATAACTCATCTATCTACTTCTTCATCTCCTGATACTCAGGCTGTGATATCCTGTAAGGAGATTTGGAAACAAGTGTTGTGCTAGGTAGAAGTCGTATACTGAAATCGACCTCTCTGGGTGGTGGTAAACCCAGCAAATCCTCAGGAAATACATCCTCGAACTCCGATGTTACTGACACACTAGATATACTAGGTGCCTTAGACACTGCCTCCTCAACCTCAATGGAAGCCACCAAAGTGATTCATGTACTCAACCCCTCACAACGGAAACAGTTCATAGGATGACCTGGCTGACTCACCATAACGGTACCTCGATGACAATCTATGTTCACATGATATCTAAACAATCAGTCAATGCCTAAGATCACATCGAACTCCCAAAATCTCAACTCCACTAAGTCTCCCGGCAACTCCAGAAAGCCCAACCTGATCATACAATCTCTAAACACGATCTATACTCTAGTGGTTTCACCCAATGGTGTGTGCACAATCGGCTCGGACTCAAGTGTGGCAGGAATCAGACCTATACGATGTACACAACATGGAGTAATAAACAAACATGAAGCACCCGAGTCAAACAAACAGATAGCAGATCTACCATGTATTAAAAGAATACCTCCAACAAGCTGTGGGGCATCCGGCTCCTCCTCACGAGCCTCCGGCTCATCCTCCTGAGCTGCTACTGCATATGCTCTCGCCTGCTGAGGACGTTGTAAAACCCTTAGAGAATAAGTAATTCGAATAAGTAATAAGTTGTAAATAAAGAAAGAATTTTGAGGAAATTAGCCTAAAAGGGTAAAAAGGGTATTTTGGTAATTTTCAGAAAAGGGTAATTAATAAATAGATCATTAAATAATAACTAGGATTAGAAAATAGAAGAAAATAATTTATTTAGACAACTTAGAAATTAAAAGGAAGTAATAAAAGCCTAAATGAGGAAAAAGGGTAATTAGGAGATTCCAAGTCTTAATTGGGAGAAAAGTAACTTAATTTGGGTTTTAGGTGATATTTAGGATTTAAGTGAGTGTTAAGCACGAAATTAGGCTGTAAAGAGTGTTTAGATAATGAGAGATTTGATTAGTATAGTTTTAGTAGAAAAATAGAAGGTGGAGAAACAGTAGGAATTAATTAGAAGGTGCTAGACTTTAATTAGACCATCATAGGGTTGGGTTAGCCCAATTAAAGGAACCTATTAGGGTTGGTTTAGGACTCTTATAGCCTAGTATAAGTAGAAAAGAAAGAGGAGAAAAGAAATAATTTTCGTGGGTAAAATAATGAGAGAAAAGAGGAGGAAGAAGAGAAGAAGAAGGTTGCTGGAGCTGTCCGACCAGTCTCCATCAAATTGCGATCGGGGAAAATGCGTACGGTGGATCGACTTCAATTTTGGAGGTTTCGATCTTCACTGATGGAACTACAATGTGAACGGTAGAGATTGGAATTGGAGAACTCTAAGTTGGTGCGTTTGGGAGCAGAAGTTGGGTCCAGAATTAGAAACTTCAAAGGAAGATGGATTTTTAGCGTATGAGGCAAGTAGTAACCCTTGAAAATTGGAGGAACTGCATGGTTTCGTTTTCTATGATTTAATATGGTTTGAATGGATTAACCGGAAAGGATTTTACATGGAATCAAATGTTTTATATTATAGGATTTTGTATTCTTGAAGGATTTGTTAAAGTAATAAAGAAAACTTGATTTTATAATGAAAATAATCGTAGGATGGTATTTAATTGAAGCTAATTAATGTAGAGGGCTTTAGATATGATTTAGAATGTTAGTAGATTAATTTAGAGCAATTAAACTCAAAGCAAAAGCATAAAAATCCAAACTTGGAAAATCTGGAAATTTACTGTTGAAATTTGCACAAGCGCCTAAGACCGCCTAGGACCACCCAGCTTACCAGGGTAGGCGCTCTATGCAGAAGTTACAGATTTTGATGATTTTTGTGATATGAATAAATATCCAATAATTTTTTTGATAAGTTAAGCATACTAGCATCTTTATAAAGACCTAATTAAAGTATAAAAATTTATAAAATTATATTTTTAAATAACCAAGTAATTGGAAGTTCTAAGGATAGGATAGAATATGAAAGGGACTAAATTGAAGGTAACAACAATGGGAACAATACTAGCTTGTATTTATGGATTAAAATTACTTTCTAAACTATATTTTAAGTCTGTAGGATATGCTGGAGAATAAAAATGCAGAAAATTTAAATAGAAACTATCTTAGGTAATAAGATGGGAACTTGGCTTATAATAAGGGGATTAATAAGGAAAACTCTAAACAAGACTTGAATTACTTTTGGTTTGTACTTTAAATATGAATACAGGTTTCTGGAATTGAATGAACTCAAATTTTATCGGATTTATGATACATGAGTTTTATTTTGAATATAATTGAGAAATTACATATGTTATTCTGGAAAAGGCTTTATTTGGATTTTTAAGGAGTGAATTATGGTTTTCTCTTGAAATTGAATACTTTGGTATGGATTGGTATGTGGTATGATGTTATTCGCTTTTCTTTTACAGTTGAGTGATACGGCTCCTGTGGTGGAATTGATACTAGCTTTTACGGCAGAGATGGGTAACCCTCGAGATGTGTAATCCTGTACAGGTAAAAGTGTGTATGCCTCCTATAGTAGCGTGTCCTCCCGTATGTTGTTTTATCATGATTTGTGTCAGTGGGCTTAGCTGTATATGGATCTATAGTTTTGGCTGGTTAGCTAAGTGGTATTTAGTTTGGGTTGAGTTACTCCTATGTGCGAGCGCGCTTCCTTTGCAAGTTAGTTTGCTTTGGAAGGTCCTATGTCTGGAGGGACACCCCGGTGCTTTGCTGGTGATTCCCTGTACATATGGATAAGCGGTCACCTCCATGTATTGATCCCGGGTGCTGCATGCTAGTGGTACATGCCAACTCTGTTGAGTTCGTGCGCAATAACTTGATGACTACGGCTCCCATCTCAGGTGATCTTCACGGGTTTGAGTGTCTTAGTAGCTTTGCCCTTAAGTCGCACGGTGGTATAGCATTTAGTCGAGTGTCATCTCAAATACTTATTATCTTTGTGAGTCCTGCAATGGCACGTGTTTTATCATTTTTGTGGTTTACCTCGATAACATCTTATTGCTGGTATTTATGCATGATTATCTGTTTTATCGCTTATTTAGATTCAGCATTAATAATTTGAACTTATCTCCTTATCGTTGATTAATCGCATACCTCATGACTATTTGCTTACATTAGACTGTTTCTAATTGCATGCACCTGCTACTTGCTGAGATGTAAATCTCACTCCGTTTTCCCCTATTTTTCAGGTTGCTTGGAGAGATCGTGAAGATGGGGTTTTATTTTATGGGTAGAATTGTAATTGATATTAATGTTCACATGTTGATTAGACAAATGTTATTGTAAACTGAAATGATTAAATTGAATAAATAATTGTTTATTTTCCACCAGAACTTTGATGTAATTAATTGACTTTAAAATTTATTATGATTCATAGTTTGTATCTGACCCCAGCTTCGTGGTAACACCTCGGGTTTGGTTGTTGAACCGGACTTGGGTTGTTACAGTAGCGAACCGGGTTCGGGTTGGGTGCCGGTTTGCACTAACCCGAGTTCGGGGCGTTACAGACATGGGGGTGGTGCCTGCTGTCTCGGTGGCGATGGTCTACCCTAAAATCCACCCCTACCTTGGCCCTGAGGCCTCTGTGCTGCTGGTAGCACGGGTGCAGGTCTAGGGAACTGGAATCTAGGAGCCTTGGCCGATCGGGTATCCATAGGTGGCATAAAATCTGGCTTCAATAGCTAATAGGTGGTCGGATGCAGGCACACCACCACTCGGTGACCCTGCTGACCACATCTAAAACATGCGCCCAGAGGTGCTACACACGGCCCGGGTACGTGGAACCGACCACAGCTGAAACACGCTCCTATCTCTCTGGTCTCCTGATCGCCCAGCCCCTCTAGCATCAATCCTCTGTCTCTTGTCCCTATCCGGGACCCTCCGCTGCTCTGCAGACCTAGACTATGCTCTCCCTCTACTCTGCTTAGACCCCGAGTCGTGGAGCTCCCTCTCTGCTCTAAGAGATCTACTCACCAGATCAGCATACTCGGTGCACATCAATACCAATACCATACGCCTAATGTCTGGTCTCAGCCCTCCCTCAAAATGCTGAGTCCGCCTCCGCTCATCATGTACAATGTGGGGAGCAAATCTGGACAGTGCCGCGTATCGAGCCTCGTACTGGGAGACGGTCTGAGTTCCCTAAGAAATATCCATGAACTTCCTCTCTTTCTGCAGCCTCACCTCTGCCGTGAAATACTGCTCATAAAATGCCCTCCTGAATCCATCCCAGGTCATTAGAACTCCATCTGTAGCCCGCCTCCTCAAAGACTGCCACCAGTGCTGGGCCTTGCCCTCCAAAGTAAAAGTGGCCAATCTCACTTTCCGATCCCCGGGACAGGCCATAGTGTCAAACATCCTCTCCACTCGGGCCACCCAACTCTCGGCCTCCATGGGGTCAGGCTCTCCACAAAAAGGTGGGGTGGTCAACCTCCTGAACTGGTCTATATCCTTCAACGATAGCTCATCACCATCCCTCTGCTACTCAATTGCAGCCCCTGGACCCTGTCGGTCCCTCGACTGACTCATACGCTCCTCCCTCTCCATGGCAAGGAGATGGGTGAGTGAGCCAACAGCAGCACAGATATCTCCAATGGGAGGTGGAACCCCCTGTGGCTGCTCATAAGGCTGCTCCTGGTGAGGTGCCTTCTCCTCTGGAATATCGGCAGTCCTTGCTCTCCTGCCTCTACCTGCCATGTCAATCTGCAAAATACAACACCATCTTAGATAGGAACTCTCTTCCTAATCCTTTGGTGCTAGCTAGCGTGCACACAGAACCCCCAAGGTTTTCCTAATGTCTTACTACTTAGGAATTTCTAATTCCAGCACACTCCGATACCATCTCTGTAACACCCCAAATCCGTATTGTTCAATAAAGGTATAACACATCTCACGGGGGTTAGGTATGGGCTCACGACTCATATGATCGCTGGTTTAATCATATGAGTATTTCAATCAAAGTGCAACAAGTATCAATAAGGAAGCATGGTAAAAATATTTGATTACTGGGACATCAACCACAATCCGCATATCATTTATTACAATTTCCCTGTAACGCCCCGGATCCGTGTTCTTCATTAAAGATATAACACGTCTCCTAGGGGTTAGTTAAGGATCTCAATAATGGTGATCGCTGGATAATCACCCACATTTTATGTCACATCAAAGTGCACAATTCAGAAATTTCTATCCAGGCAAGTTATGAAATCATCACATACATCAGATGGGCCCAAGTTTACTATCTTATTACAATTCCTCAAATTCAACTTAACAGGTTTAAGACCAAACAACCTGCTGGACTAAGGTCGGTAGTAATAATCCTCCTCCCTATATGTATCAGCCGGATCTACCCCCGTAGGCACCTCACCACGAATATCTGAAAAACAAAGCAACAACGAGGGAATGAGATACGAATATCTCAGCGAGTGACACATGCATGCAGAAATAGTTAACACAGTTATAAGACATGCTGCGACAAATAACCAACGATAATAACAACATAATTCCGATAACAACTCAAACCAGGTCAATGTCATGCATATGGTTACATTGATTAATTTACATGCCAAGTAGACACTCCACACCTCCATGTACACAGTTCCGGCCTACTCAGGGTTTCGGAAACTCTGAAATGACGGCCTACTCAGGGTATCGTCATCCAATGCCGGCCTACTCCGGGTATCGGCACTGACAACCAGGCCTACTCAGGGTATCTGGCTGCTCTACACTGGTCGTGGCAACACACGTGGCCATGCAATTACACCAACAAACACATACCATCACATTACTAAGCTTAACAAGGATCCATGGGAAGTTAAACCCAAACCGATAAATAACCGTTTACAACTCTGCATTAGTACACATCACCCGTGGTCCCAACCAGAACATCAACTCACACAAGTGTTCCAACCAGAACATCAACTCACACAAGTGTTCCAACCAGAACATCAACTCACACAAGTAATCAAGTAAATAATATTTATGACTTAATTCAAAACTTGCCATCAAAACAGGGTTTAATAAATCAAATCAAGTATCAAATAGTGCATGCTTCAAGAGGACTAAAATAAAGCCCTAGTATGTAGATATCCCGAACATCCTCGACTTATTTCCCAACATCTACTTCATAAGCCTTTACTAAACCTAGGATCTATCTTCAATGTTCTCACAAGCAATTTTTTTTATCTCTAATGTCGTAAACAATTATTTGGGTAAGTGGTCGAAGACCCTTTAGCATCCAAAACCCCTTGGTTTTACGAAATTATAGGATTCGGCAAGAAAAACAACTGGGCGCTCACTTCCTGAAGTGGGCGCCAGGTAGGCGCCAAGTGGGCGGTGACTCCTTTCATTAAAATGAGGCTGGCGCTCACTCGTGGACGAGTGGGCGCGAGCCAGGCGCCAGACGGGCGCGAGAAGAGCGGGAGAAGGGCGCGGGAAATTGAGGTAGGCGCGAGCTGAGCGCGGAGTGGGCGCTAGCTCGGCGCCGGGTCACATTTCTGGGCGCTTACTTCCCGAAGTGGGCGCCAAGTGGGCGGTGACCCACTACGATTTTCAGTTCTCTGTTAATCCCAGAACTCCAACTCTGGCTGAATTTTTCCGGTCTGTAACTATTTGTCTAGCCTCCCAACACTCCCAGGACACATTCAAACCTAATTTGGATTTAATCTACATGATTTCCCGTTATCCCCCAAATCGACTGTACAAAACCCTCCGTAAGTGTTTTTGCCCAGAAAACCGAGAATACTTCAATCAATACAATGCATTCATTCAACCAAATACACGAATAAACCCGAAAACTCGGTTGTAAAAGAGTGCCACTCACTTGTATGCGCTTAATCCCAGAACTCCAGCTTCTTCCAAAATCGGCTGAGCACAACTCCGGCTGCGCGCGAAGATGAAATGGTAGCCGAACAATTCCTCTGCTCGCGAGAGAGATAACCCGCAGAAATCCGACTCCAATGAACTCCTAGCAGTCCTTCCGAGTCTTGCTCTTCATGGAATAACCCCAATCGCCATTACAGCCAAAAATCTCCAAATCGCCCAGCCCTCTCCAGCTAACGAGACTAACGAAAATTACTTCCTACTTACGCGTATTCCTACAACCCATACCCTACTTTCCCTTTTTGGTATCTTTACCTCGCGAGACATACGCCGCTTGATAACCTTCCCTTTTTCCTTAATCCTATGCGCGCTCGCCCACTGGAAACCCTACATGTTCCGCATCCACTTACGTTAGTAAGCAGACACTATACTTTAATAATAATAAAATAATAATATAAATTTTTTCAGAAAAATGGCTATATAACGCCTGTACATACGAGTATGGGCGCAGCCCTCAAACCACAAAATCACCTAATAAACACAGTTTATATATATATATCAACTGAATAACTAAATAAATAAATAATCTCACCAAAAATCAGGGTCTTACATTCCCAAATCCATCCAATCCATACGACAATCAAAGAATAAACCTACTGGTCTATGGAACATAGAAATAATCCTCCTCCCTATAGGTGTCAGTAGGATCTACCCCAGCAGTAGCCTCACCACGAGTATCTGAAAACAAAACAGAAACAAACGGGTGAGATACGAATATCTCAGCAAGTAACACATGCATGCAAACAAAACAGTTATCTCGGTTTCTAAAATATGCCGCAATAAATAAATGAGCACAAATAATCCAGAGAAATATAATCGAGAATCCAAAGTCCGCATGATTCCAATATCAGTTTTAACCAAGAGACCAACAGCAATAACCCTATAACATCGAATGGTCATTGACATGCCTATTGCTTAAATTAGTTAATCCACATGCCAAGGAGACATCCACACCTCCATGTACACAGTTCTGGCCTACTCAGGGTTTTGGAATTCTGAAATGACGGCCTACTCAGGGTTTCGTCATTCAATACCGGCCTACTCATCGGGTTTCGGTATTGACAACCAGGCCTATTCAGGGTTTTTGACTTCTCTACACCGGTCGTGGCAACACACGAGGCCATGTGATTACACCAATAAACAATAACATTTCAATACTAAGCTTAGACATGGATCCAAGACAAGCTAGACCAGCAAATAAAATCAAATCCCCAATTTAAACCAATATGTAACTCAGCATGTAGTCCAACGTATAAAGCACATAAAGCCAAATGTGATCAATGCATAACATAGGTCACTCCGAATCGACCCACTCCCTCATGGAGTTTCCGAGGTACCTTCTCAAGTAAATTCACAATAACAAAACAATATGCAATTCCAAAGTCAACTTCCGGGATTAAACAATGTTCGAGTAAAGCATTCATGAAAATAATCCATACATTCAAATTTGTCCCAAATCATTAAAGCATCCAAAATCCGTCCAAAACCAAATAGTATTTCAAATCTGCAGTTTTAGAGATTAAACACATTATACAGAAACCCAAAGTCAGCATAGGAACTTTGATTAAGCTTAACCAGAAATCAATTCCCTAGATTGTTAATTTCATTGGCTTATATCCATTCCACCTCTACTTAATTTCTATCATTATATTTATACCATAGGTAATCTTCGACTAGAAACCAATATAGATTAATTGTAACACTTATTTAACTCTAATTGGATGTGATTTGGAGGTAAAACCCATGAAAACCCCCTTAGAATTAAATAGCCGCACTTATCTGAGCAAAACACACCTGGAGCTCACTCCAGAGGTTGGCGCCAGCTTTACCGAGGTCAACCCCAGACAAAATTTGTACCGTCCAACCCAATTTCCGACTCGGTAAAATTTCCACCCACTGTTAGGTGATTTCCGACACCTCTGAACCTAAATCCCTGGCCAAACTCGACTCCAATCCCCTTCTATACTTCCTAACAAATCAATTAACACCAATCGAAATTAATCCAAACAAAAATCCACCGGAAATCGCTAGATCTTCACTAACAGGTCATAAACAGGACTTACGGCAGATTCAAGTACAATTCAAGTTCTAAAACACATCGTATGCTAAAATCTCGATTAAACAGAGTGCTACTCACACGATACGAATATCTCACGATCGATTACTTGCAATCCTCTTCAGTCCTCGCACGGCAGCAGTTCCAAAATCTCTTCAATTGACGATCGGTTTTCCAAACCTCAATTCCTGCAGACCACAATGTTCCAGATCCCTTAGATCTAAACGAAACCTAATTTCCCTAACCATTTGCTCATAGCTACTTTAGTTATTCTTACTACCTGATCACTCCTGATCGCACAGCCGGGTTGGACCGATCTCAGCAACCTCTGACAGCTTCAGCAACTTTCGACAGAAGAATTTGTTCCTTCTGAATAACTTCCAGACAGATCCAAGTGCTCCAACCCACTTTGCCCTATCTTCTTGATCTGGTTGAGCAGCAGCCGCAACTCCTCCTCTGACCAAAAATGAGCTAACCGAACTCTCGAAAATTTCTGTTACTTATAGCGGTCGTTGGCACCCTCCTTTCATGCTATGCTGTGTGCTCGCATACCATTCTACCTACATCACCATTTCATTAGCCTAGATCCCCCCTCGGATCTCATCTCCACCAACTCAAATTAAAACAGTCCATCACTTAATGTCAATTAAATCACTAATATGAATTTATTAAAACTAAACTTAGCCTGCTCACCTTATTTAACCTTCGCAACCCAAATTTGCGAAATTCCGTATTTACCTTTGATTTCAATTACCTGAATTTCCACCACAAAATATATTTAAAAATTATTAGATAATTCTCACCATAACATTAGTCTAAAACCAGGGTTTTACACTACATCTCTTACTATGGGCGTCTAACTTATGTGATTGAGTTGGCGTATTCATACCACCTTAAGTATATCATATTTAAGTGTGATTGGGTTGATGTCATGGCACAAGGAAAAGGCATTAATACTGCTGAGTTTGAGTTCACGTTAGTCAATTTCAACCGATTGTTGTATACTTGCAAATAAGTTATGGATGACCCGTTCGTGTTGGCATCTTAAGCAGAGCAAGTTTTCTATGTAGCGGATCCAATAGATGAAGATTGGAATTTAGTTGTCAAGACAAAACCTAAGGACTTTTTTTATATGGATGTGGATGTCGATAAATTCCTTGATTGTGAGTCATGTTGGTCGCAGCATTTACATGATAATGAGCAAGATGATGATCGTGTTAGTTGGGCGAGGGAAGATGTACGTGCAACAACTGTTGATGCACCATCTCATCCATTCATGGAGCAACAAAGTCCATTTGCTGATTATATTCATGACGAGGAGGATTCCAATTAACATTGTGTTGCATTTGCTTGTTTTACTTTCCATTATTATTATTGTTTCTATCGTTGCTAGGAACCTCTTTATTTAATGTTCTTAGTTGTGATCGAATACTATTCTGTATTCAATATTCTTAGTATTCTATTTCTCCATACACTTGTATGTCTAATTTGTGTTGTTATCGATTAAATTTACATTAAACATCAATATGTGCGAAGATATGGCAGAAAACCAACCTAGCACAAATGTTGGCGAGGACTCCTCTTCTACAAGGAAGGTAAGGGGCCCTACTCGATGCCTATCTCTACATAAGCATACCATGTCTGGAGCAAAGTTACACATTGATATTGATGGTAACGGACAACCAATCATGTAGCGCCCCGGATCTGAGTTGTTCATTAAAGATATGTCTCATGGTAAAACTATGCATGAGCCCATAGCAAGCCAATGCCATACTATAATTCAACAATTATACAAATATCAGAGTGCGGAAACAAAAGAGAAATAAAACCAACTAGCTGAATGTAAAATCCTGAATTTTAAATTTGATTTTTAATGGGTGTTAATTTATTTAATTAGTGGAAAATTTCAGAATTCGAGAAAAGGAGGTTAATTAGAGTAAAATTTAATATGATGAATGGTTAAAATGGAAAATTGGTTATTTGATTTTCACGGGTTGGGTTTTGATGGTTCAGTGGTATAGCGAATAGGGGTACTTTGGAAATTTTAAAGTAAGGGCTGGTATAATATAAGTATTAATAATCAATAATATTACAAATAGATTAATAAGATCTAATTTTAGTGCTAACGTAGGAAATTCGGTGGAGTGGCAAGCTTTTGATCGCACAATTAAAGGAGCTGAATAGATAATAATAATATGTTAGAATTTAATTAAGTTGGCATGGGTTCTAGGCTAATACATTGCTGGAGTGACAAGTGTCTAATCAAAAGGATAAGAAGTGATTGTGTAGAGAGTTTCTGTAGGTGAGCACCCCGCAGATCAGGAAGTGGCTTAACAATTGAGCGCCAATGAACTCTATAAATAGGCAACTCATTTAAGTGTTTTGGTTTCGCTGGGTGAGATCGGAGGTAGATTTTGAGAGTTCAAACTGTTGAAGAGAGACTGAGTTTCAGAGAAATTGTCGGGATTGGGAGAAGTTTTTACCTTGGATTTGCAATCGAATGCATGATTTGTAAAGAGTTTCTCTATAGTAAATTAGTGTAGTCGACTTTGTCTATCTTTACGAGTTAATCCTTGAATCCAAGCATGTTTTTGATGGAATTAAATCCAAATCTATTGTAGATGGTTGTTAGAAGTATTATGATCATGATTGAATCGTTTTGAAGCTTTAAATTTAGTTCAGTCATGGTTAGAATTTATTTAGCATTGAATTAAGTCGTTTCGGAAGGAAAATACATTGGGTGCTAAGTACGGCTGACTGACATGAGGTCAACGGTACACAACCGTAGTTAGAAATGGGAGATGACTAAGGGGCAATGAGTGCAGCTGACTAACAGGAGGTCAACGCCCCATTCCAAAATGCAATACCAAGTGCAGCTAATCATTTTTGAGTTAATTTCTTAGTTTAATTGTTCAAAAGCTTATCTAAGAGTTTAATTAAGATGTTAAAATTAGTTTTAAGTAATACAGATCTACCGAATTCATACCAATAAATATTGAGAGAATTTAAGTGATTAAAGGTTGGAATTTATGGTGATTGTTCATGGTCACCAAGGATGGCTGACCTTGGATGAGGTTGGCGCCCATCTGGTTTAGTTACAGCCTAGTGTGGCTGAGTTCATGGGAGATTTAATTCAAGTTTCAAAACTCAAACTACTACTCTATATCTAATCAAGTACGTTACAAAGTTGCTGAGGTGGTTGTTGGATATTAATGTAAAGTAGGTCTAAATGTAGAGAAAAATTTATAGAACTTGATAGTAGGTTGCTACTGAATTCATAACTAACCAAATTTGGGTTTTCATCACTTAGCTTATTCTCAGAATTTATCAAGATTAGTTATGATCTAAAATAGTTACACACTGAACCTCTACAACAATTCAAGTATGTGAATCAATAAGTTTTAGCAATGAATATTAAGAAAGAATTTAGAAAACTTTTATCTCAACTAATAGAAGTTTTTGAGCAGAACTTTTGCTGATTTAAGGTATTTTAATAATCCATGTTTTACTATTGAGTTTCAGATTGTGATACTATTTAAACTGAGTTTTATCAAATGTTAGTATGCTGGACAGAATTTATAAAAGAGGTTTCTTTGAGAATTTTGATTAAAAAAGTTGGTTTGGACATTGTTCTTTGGTTTTGAAATACATTTGGATTTCCATAAAGAATTGTTCTGGTCCTGAGTGACCCATGATAAAGAAGATTTTTTGTATTTGTTGCACTAGAGGTTGGTGGTTTTATTTGCAAGTTACTTTGTGACTAAAGGTAATGGTTTTGAGTTAAGTTTTGGTCTAGCTTGTCCTGGATCCTCGACTTAAGCTTAGTAATGTAATGAGTTGGCTTTATTGGGTAATTGCATGGCCATGAGTGTTTCCATGACCAGTGTAGAGCAGCCTATATCCTTGTATAGGTATTTGTATTTCCACCCGGTGTAGAGCAACACTGACCTTACGAGTAGTCCGGTGTTGTCAATGTCGATACCCGGAGTAGGCCCGCATTGGATGACGATACCTGGAGTAGGGTGTCATTTCAGTATCCGAACCTTGGTATGCGGGATATACACTTGGATGTGTGGACTTGAGCATGATGTGACTTTATCGTTATTGGCAATTGTTTTGAATTGAGATATATCCATTGGCTTGTTTTGGAAGCTTGGTTTCATCGAGACGTGGTTTTATGACTATATTGGATTTCGTGATTATTCGGTTTATTTGACATCGATGCTACAGATTTGATTTACATGCTGGTCTTCATTAGCTATATCATCTTGATCTGTTAGTTTATTGTGAGATTAGTCGGAATACTCGTGCTATCGTCTTTGTTACATGCTTATTATTCGATCCATGTTTTATAACTATGAAAATGTATTTGTGCATGCATGTGCTGCTTACTGGGATATTCGTATCTCATTCCGTATTGTTTTGTTTTGTTTTCAGCTACTTTTGGAGATGACGATACCTGCGGGTAGTTGCTCGATTATGTGAATTTAGAGTTGTATTACTGTAATCATTATATTTAGTTATGTTTGTATAGAACTCTGATCATATAGTTATTGTTTCATTCATGTTTTCCTTCACTCTAATATATCGGTCTTGTGTGAAAAATTAACCTTCGGAGACGAGTTATGGTTTTATCACGTAACCCAAATCTGGGGCGTTACACTGAAACTTTATTACTTCATAAATAAAATTGCTAATGATCCTCAAAATAAACTTCTTAATTCAATACATCAAATCTGAAATTTTTAAAAGGCAACTACCTATTCTAGACACTTCTCAACCCTACTATAAAAGAAATAACTCCTAAACAAAACTTGTATTAGAATATAAAAGAAAGCTAATAATCCATAAGGTGCTCATCAAGGTCCTTTGCTGTACCCTCTATATTATCTACTCCAACTTGCACATCCTCTCCAAGAGTAGCTGAAAACAAATATTAAAAGCAAAGGTGAGATATAAAATCCCAACAAGTAGCAACATGCATGCTATAAAATAGTCCATATAATTTATAAACCATTTTCATGATATACAATGAATAAACCAAAGTTCATAATCCAGAAAATACAATATAAAGTCTAAAATCCAACAAGTTATAATCCAAAACCAACATAATATTCATATAACAAACCACACAATTGTGACATCACAGGACTCGTGAAATAAGACATCTTTGAGAAGTTTAATACCCGATTTCCAAATGCCACCTCCCAACATATGCTGGCCAAGATAAACGAACTACAACAAAGGGGAGTACCCACCGAGAAACAAGGATTAAGGTTGGCATGTACAACCACACTTCCCACCGAGATACACGAATAAAAGAAGAGGATTGCCGAGATACACGGACTAAATTGCATAAATGGACCAACGACCAACTCCACTATCTAGTTAAACTAGGGATCCATAACAAGCTATGCCCGCTAGACACAAGGCAATCAATTACTCAAACATGTTATTTAGATACCAAAAACACCATCAATAATCCACAAGTCAACTCCAAGATACATGGAATAAATCAAAGTCTCAAACCCAAGCTACATGAGTGAGAATAACCACAAGTCAACTCCAAGATACATGGAGGAAAAACCAAGTCTCAAACCCAAGCTACATGAGTGAGAATAACCACTCTGAGGTACACGGAGGAAAATAATAACAATAATAATCCACAAGTCAACTCCAAGATACATGGAGGAAATCCAAGTCTCAAACCCAAGCTACATGAGTGAGAAATTCACCACTCCGAGGTACACGAAGGAAAATAATAACAATTTGCCTCAACAATTATGAAAAGATCTTTAGGTAGGTTACATACAAGTGTATGAACCAATAAAATCAAACCAAGTTGAAAGGAAAAGGATTTAGAACAATAAACTCAAATAAAAGTTATTTTAGTATAACGTACCCAAATTCTTTATAAAAATCTAGATAAATCATCGGCCAGTGCAAACACTTTCAAAACACCCCAATCTTATTTGTACATGAGTTGAAATTCAATAAAAACAATTTTATAATAAAAAACTAGGTCGAAAGGCAAAATTCCAAAAATCTATCAGAGAGCGCTAGAGCGCTGTTGAGCGATATGTCAGGCGCTCGAAGAAATCTGGGTTCAGGTTTTGGTCGCTTGGAGTGGCGCTTGAGTGCTATCTCGGGCGCTCGGTTTAATCAAAATTTCTGGGTTTCAGGTTTTGAATTTTCTATAAAAAAAACATAGGAGGGCCTTCAATGGCCCTCGAGCATGATTGTAGCGTCCGTTGATTTTCTAAACATTCTGGGTTTTACGAAATTTTGTGAATTTTCTATTTTTTTCTAAAACTTATTTCCATCAATCAAAATCACTTCTAACACATCTAAAATCATTCTCTAAATGAAATAAACCATTCTTAAACAATGCTTAACAAATTAAATTATCCAAAATCATGCTTTTCATCCAAAGATCAAAGTAGACAAAATTCTATCAAGAAGAAGATATAATTTTTCCATGCTTTAAACCTCAATCAAAACCTTTCAAATCAACCTAAAAATGTTTCTAAAGTAAAGGGTTACTACTTGCCTTAAGATTGCAAATTCCTTCTTCTTTTCCAATGAACCTCAAAGTATAGCCAATTTTCTGGAATTCTCGTACAACTCTAGGTATCTCCAAACACGATCTCCACCGTTCAGATTGAAAAACCAACAGCCTAGAATAAAACCTCAAAATTTGAAGCCAATCCAACGGTTGGATCTCTAGATCGTCGTTCGAAGGTTGCTGGTCGGAATTTTCTGCAACTCCTCTTTTTCTCCAAAGTCTCTTATTATCTTCTCTATTTCTCCAGCCTTATTCACGAATTTTCTGTCCCCTTTTCTCCTCACGATTGAATTAATGGAAACCCCACAACTTCCCTAATGCCTTCCTTTTATAGGCTCACCCAAATAAAAGTCCTAATTGGATTAGGAAACTTTCTAACTAGAATTCTTAATTCTATTTGGAGAACTTCATATCTTATCTCTCCTTCTAATTATTTTCTCTTAAATCTAACTCATGAAAAACTTTTAATTTAATAAATTTTCGTGCTAGTTATTTCCCCTATTTTAAAATATTACTAAAACACCCCAAAACTCCTCTTATCCTCAAATTTAAAACCCCTAATTAAGTATTATTACAATTAGGCCCCTTTCTCATCTTTTAAACTATAAATTAATCTACTTAATTCCAAATTTAATCCAACTTAAATCTAATTGATTATTTCAATTCTAATAATTATTTATTTTATTAATTTAATAATTAGACATTGGGAAAAGACTAAAATACCCTTTTCATTATTATATTATATTTGACCATTAGATTTATTTCTAAATTTCCAGATTTAACCTCATTATTTCTCTTCATAATATGACTGTGAATTATAATTTCAATCTCCCAAATACTTAGATTAAATATTTATCTCTTGATATTTTAAATTTATTTATTTTATTTCTCCTAATATTTAGATTTACAATTATATTATTATTTCCCAAAATTCGGGATTCTACACATCGAACCGAATGTCTCTAAATTATCAAACTTTTGTGGGACATTGGCTCGAGATGGCCATATTATACCTGTTGACCGCTTCTCATGGAAGAAAGTTCCGCTAAATTCAAAGGACCAAGCGTGGCAATACATTCAGGTAAATTATAGGTAGTCATTTCAATTAAATATTTCTCTAATTTATTTCGTAGTAGCGCTTATTGGTTGTGACTTGGAAAATTGATTTGTTGTGCAATGTAGGATAAGTTTGACTTAGATGAGCTGCTGAAAGAGTTTGTGATGCTGTCGCTCAATAAGAAATGGAAAGACTACAAGTCAGACTTAAAGGTAAAATATTATGACCCCTACACAATAAATGAGGACAGATTTCGTAATTGTCCTCCTAGGGTGCTTCAAGAGTAGTGGCAACTGCTTGTATATTACTGGAATTCTGAAGAAGCACAGGTAAAAAGATGTCCACTTTGCTTTTACATATATTATATGTTTATATCTTAAACAGCTTCTAACATTTTCGTATATACTTGGTATATATGATGTAGCAACTGTGTACAAGGAATAAACAAAATTGTGCCCACCAGACGCTCACCCACACAGCTGGCACGAGGAGCTTTGCTAGAGTGAGACATGAGAAGGTATGAAACTCTAACTTGCTATGATATTCAATTTGCTTTTTAGATTATAAGCTTCACACCTCACTCTAATTGGGTATTCATTATTGCATTGTTCATATGATTGCCATTGACACTGCTTCTAGTCTTGCAGTCACCCTGTTTCATCAAATACTAATTAATTGCTACAGCAAATAAGAACTAGGCCTGGAAACGAGTCAGGTTGTAAATGGGTTTGATAACAATAAGGGACCCAACCCAATAATAAATAGGTTGAATTTGCCAACCCGTTAATTTTAACATTTACTTTAATCAATTAATTAATTTTATTTATATTTTAATTTTGAAGAATTTTAGAAGTATAAAAAAATAGTTAAATAAAATTATAATTGTTAGTTTCAGAATATGCTGTAATAAAAACTGAACCATACGGTGCTAGTGAATAGTGCTTGTCACCATAAGCATGGGCCTCATCTGTATCTCTTCAGCCTGTAATAGCAAGCAAGAATGAGACCTTTTTTGGTCTAAACATGATGTACTGAGAGTCCAAGTATCAAATCTTCTTCTCTTTTGTTTTCTTCTTTCTTTAAGGTGAAATGTTACTCAATCATGATTAAAAAAATTTCTAGGGTGGATGAGATGGACTTGCCACTAAATAACCAAGTGGGTTAGAAGTTGTTTATAGTCTGTTTTCTTCTTGCAAAGTAGTGGAGATTATTAGTACTTTGAGCTGTTAAACATGGATTTTAAACTTCCCATTTGTCATATCACGGGGATGAGAAGTGTGATTAGAACAACTAATCTCGATTAGAATCTTTCTAAAATATTTTTAAGCTTGTGGGATTCTTGTTTTGTAATGGTGGGAACAACAAGCAAGTGGAGGGAGCTCATTTTTCTTACTTATTTTATTTATTTATTATTATATAACAACAATTATTACAATGATTATGCATTATTTTTTTCGTTCGTCTAGATAATGCCATGACGTAGCATGTTCAAGACAAACCTTTGGCCAGAAAACACCATGTAAGCATGAGTGTGACATGCTAATGGCTATAAAATTAATTAAAAAAATAGGGGGAAAAGGAGTAGGGTAGGGTGAGTGGTAAAATACAATATATTTTAGAACCTTGATGTGATATTGATTTTGCTTGTGACATATGATTTGCAAAACCCACATGCACGATTACATATATAATATGTTTAAGCCAAGAGCGTTTCACCTAGTGCCACTTAGTGGTGCTAGTGTGAAACGCACAGATGGATGCCCATGTCAGGAGGGGGCCCCACACATCCAAACTCCATCCTAGCCGGTGGTTTCACGAAACCACCGGATTTTGGCTTTACAGGAAATGCTTTCATTTAAGCAATAAGTGAGTTCTAATCAAAATTCCATGTTACAAGTGTTGAAACTATGTAAAAACCCCTTTCTGAACAATTTCATCCCAAAAGTCTCCTTTCAAAGTTAATATAGGGAAAATTCACATCCTTCGTTCCAAAATCCAACATTTTTATCGAATTTGGAATCCACAGCTTCCAGCAGCTCAAAATAACCCAAATACAACTTGTATGATTGACCAAATCCAGGAAAAACCATCGGTGGAGGATTTAGGTACGAAAACCAAGTTTATTGACACCCGTAATATCGTAAAGTCTAAATTTTCAACCGAATGCCCATATTTTGATCTGCCTGGAATTAAAGGACTCAATCACTTCAAACATGTAGGAGATCTCCCTAGAAACTTGACCAAAACCTTTTGAGACTAGCCAAGCCCTTCCAAGTTACTTAAATCCACCATTGAAAATGATTCTTACATGAATATCTAGTCTAAATCCACTTGTGGGTGTCTGTCTTCTGAAGAAAAGGCAACAACTCCTTTCAAAACTCAGACTTGAATTCACTAAAATATATCCAACTTCACATTTAAAATCAATCCGAAACATTTTCAAAGCTCCTAAAACAAATTTGGAACATCAAAACCAATTTTAAACACAAAACAAGCTAATTTTTGAGCTGGTGACCAAATCTTTGGTCTATTTTGAAAAATACATTTGGTCATTTAAAACATCCTATAATTACCGTTATAAATGTGTTACAAGGGTTGAAACCATGTAAAAACCCCTTTCTGAACAATTTCGCACCAAAAGTCCCCTTTCGAAGTTAATATAGGGAAAATTCAAATCCTTCGTTCCAAAATCCAACCTTTTTATCGAAGTTGGAATCCACTGCTTCCAACAGCTCAAAATAACCCAAATACAACTTATACAATCGACCAAATCCAGAAAAAACCATCGGTGGAGGATTTGAGTACAAAAACCAAGTTTATGTACACCCGTATATGCAGTTTGAGATTTATGTGCTAATTTTGTCCTTTGAATAAACAAGTCAATTGTTTGTCTCATGCTACTACACGGATATATTATCTAGTTCATAGTCTCTGTTATCTATTTCACATGTGATTATTTTTTTATTGTTCTTATATTATTTCCTTCCAAATAAATTTATATATTTTTTTTTTTGTCACGGTTATTACTCATTTTATCTTTTTTCTCATTTTTTTCTCCAAATTCATGTGCCACATAGCAATTGGTTGGCCAAGCAAAGACTTTCATAGAAACACATACTCGAAAGGATGGCACCCCAATGAGCGATGATGCAGCTAATAACATTGTAAGTTGAATGTAATTAAGAATTAACCTTTTTTTTTAATTTCATAAAATTCATGTTGTTCTTATGGTTCCTAAATACTTTTCTCCATTTTAGGAATAGATGAGAAATCTTATGGTTGGAGGCACGCCAAATGGTACATCTCACGATGATGTTTACACTCAGTGTAAGCACCCAAATTTTGATCAAACCAAAAAATGTGCTAAAAAAACAGCAAAACAGAACAAAACCCTAAGGAACAAAAAGTGACTTTGTAATGCCCTGGATCCAGGTTCATTTAAACACATAAACCCAAATCTGGTTCGTTAGGGAAAATGGCCCAAAACACTATTCCAGACTTAAAAAACTTCATTTATTATATCAGAGTGCGGAAATAAAATCATCTTTCAGAAACGCGGAATTAAACTAACAAAATAAATCCTTTTATTTTTCATCTATGAAGTCTGGAATAGTGTTTTGGGCCATTTTCCCTAACGAACTAGATTTGGGTTTATGTGTTTAAATAAACCTGGATCCGGGGCGTTACAAAGATGGTATCAAAGCAATAGGATCCTAACCTGGGTAGAAGACCTTTAGGCAAGGTATTGGGGGATGTGTGATACGTTAGATAGTACCTTAATTGATTTTCTAGGATGAGAGATCCTTTTTGCTTAATTAAGTGTTGTTGTTTTTGCAGTTGACCTTCATCATGAACACTAGATCAAGAGGCAGAGGTAGAGCAGCATCCGTTCCTAGGATGATGCCAGCTAAGGAACAAGAGCCATTTGTGGCCCCACAAGCAAACTTGTATGTGGATCCTCCAGCTGTGGAGCAGCCTATTCCACCTCCACCACCTACTTTTATCCCCGCCCCACATGAGGATATCTGGAGAGCTATTGGGGCAGTGACCGATTTGATTAGTAGATCAGAAAGTGTAAGGAATATTTTGTATTGGCTTTATTCCATGTCAAAAAGGCTGTATTTATAATGGTCAAAGTATTTGGGTTAGGTTATAAGTGTTGCGGTTCAAACGGAGTTAAAGTCGGAGTCAAATTGATGAAGATACGACCAACGTTCGATGAGCGTTCTCCGAACGTTCGAACGATCAAGTTTTGCAGAGAAACCCTAGAGCAGCGTTCGCCTCACGTTCGTTGGTCGTTCAAACGATCATGCTACATAGAGAAACCCGAGAGCAGCGTTGGACTCACGTTCGCTGACCGTTCGACCGTTGGTATTCTAAAGAGAAACCAGAGACTAGCATTCGACTAACGTTCGCTGGTCGTTCGAACGATCAAGTTCTGCAGAGAAACCCGAGAGCAGCGTTCGCCTCACATTCTCTGGTCGTTCGAATGAGAAGAGGAAAAGTGAGTTTCTGTATTGAACGTTCGAGCCGCGTTCGCTAAGCGTTCGAACGATCACTAAGAAACTTCAGTTTTAGAATTCCGATCTTTTTTGATTTATTTCCTTTTCCATTTCTACCTTCTCCTAATCTATATAAGGAGTGTCTAGACTATTGTTAGGGTTACCTAAGACATTTTAGAAACCCTAAAATCGTGTGTGAGAGAAAGAGTTTCTTCTTCTCTTCCTTCTCCTTGTTTGAGCCATCAAAACCATCTTTCATCTTTCCTTTCTACCTTGGAGTTCCGAGTTGGAGAGTTTGCACGTGGGAGTTCTTGCGGTTGCTGAGCGAGTTCGTTTGGCACTTCACTAAGAAGATATTCAGAGTTCTGGATCGTTGCAAGGGTGCAAATTTGAAGAGTTCTTCATATACTTACATTGTGAGTCAGAGTCAGTATTGGGTCGTTTGAACCACTATTGTAAGTCTTTTTATTATAGTGATTTTTAGAGGTGGCACCTTATCGCCCGGAGGGTTTTTCTCTTTGAGAGTTCTCTTAGAGTTTTCCCTTCGTCACCAAAATTGCTTGTGTTGTCTCTTCCTTATTTTGCAATTTTGTGTGATTGATTGTTAATTACTCAAGACTTGTGCATGCCTATTAATTAAGAACTTGTTTTTAATTAGTAGAGATTTTATTCCGCAATAGGTTTCACCTATTCACCCCCCCCCCTCTAGGTGTTATAGAGTCTAAACTGTGTTTTTCAATTGGTATCAGAGCAGGTAACCAGATCCTTGACTCCGTTAGTCATGGACAAGTCCTCCACTGCCCCATCCTTCTTTGATGGCAGCAATTATGCCTACTGGAAAGTTAGAATAAGAGCCTATCTGAAGGCTATAGATGAAAAAGTTTGGGGAAGTGTTGAGAGAGGATGGAATCCTCCAACTGTGATTATAGATGGTGAGACAAAAACCAAAGACCCAGATAACTATACTAGAGAAGAGTTAATTGATGTTAACTACAACTCTAAGGGTGTCAATGCAGTTTTTAGTGCAATCTCTGCTGATGAATTCAAACGGGTGTCTACTTGTCAAACCAGTAAAGATATTTGGGAAATTCTTCAAACCACTCATGAGGGAACTGTCCTTGTGAAGAACTCAAAATTACAGATGCTTATCACTAGGTTTGAAGAACTAAAAATGGGAGATGATGAGTCCTTCGATTCCTTCTATGCTAAACTAAGTGATATAGTTAACTCTAGCTTTAACCTTGGTGAAAGAATTCCTCCAAATAGAGTGGTTAGAAAAATCCTTAGATCTCTCCCTGAAAAATATAGACCCAAAGTCACTGCTATAGAAGAGAGTAAGGATATTAATGGCATTAGGGTTGAAGATCTCATAGGTTCGTTTCAAACTTATGAACTCACTCTTCCTCCTACTAAGAAGAATAAGTCTATAGCTCTCAAATATAGTAAAGAAAAGGCTTATAATGATTCTAGTGAGGAATCCATGGGAGACGAAGATATTGCCCTGTTAGTGAAGAACTTTAGGAAAATGTTTAGAAGGAGGAAACCAAGGAGAGAAAATGAAAATGAAAGGTATAAATCCAAGGGGAGTTCTAGTGGTAAAGATCAAAAACCCAAAATCAAATCTGAATTTAGGGAGTCCAAGAATCCTAAGAACTCCAGGTTGCAGAAACTCCAACAAATCAGATGCCATGAGTGTCAGGGTTTTGGTCACATTAGGTCGGAGTGTCCCACATTTAAGAAGCTTCAAGGGAAAGCTATGAATGCTACTCTTTCTTATGAGAGTGCATCTGATAGGGATAGTGAGGACTCCAAAACAGAGGAAAGTCAAAACTATATGGCTTTCACCTCTATTGTTGGGAGTGGTGACTCTAGCAATTATGAAGACTTTCCACCAAGTGAGAATGCAATTGGTTCTCATGATGAGTCTGGTGATGATGAGGAGAGTATTCAAGAGGCTTATGATAAGTTGTTTAAGGAGTGTTTGAAAGCAAAGAAACAATTGAAGTCTAATCTTCAAAGACTTAATGAAGTAGAGCTCAAGAAAGAAGATCTTCAAGCAAAATTTGAAGAGTCTACTTCTCATCTAGGTGAACACAAGTTGAAGATTGAATCCCTAGAATCTGAGAACAAGTCTCTTAAGGAAGAGCTTGAAAGGACTAAAACTCAACTCCAAAATTTTTCTATAGGTTCAGCCAATTTGGACAATATGCTAGGGATGAGTCAATTAGGAACTGATAAAAGGGGTTTAGGCTATAAGGAAGTTTCCAAGGATACTCCTTCTTCTTCTAAGACCAAATTTGTGCATGCCAAAGGAAAGAGTAGGTCCAATCCTTCCAAGGGTAAAACAAACCAAGGTAGAAATCGTGGTCAAAAGTCTAATTGGTCAAAACCTAGGGGTGTTCCAACCAAGGGTTCCCAATCTCAGAATTTTATCCCTACATGTCATTATTGTGGTATTTCTGGACATATTAGACCAAATTGTTGGGACTTGAACCAAAATTCTAGGAGATCCCCACCTAGAAAACCTCAAGAGAATTTGTCTAAACAAGTGAAAGAGCCTTCAAATCAGACAAAACTCTTAAGTCAACAATTAGCTTCAATGACCAAGAAAACCACCGATCCTAAGCAAATTTGGGTTAAAAGAAGTGAATTGACTTGCCATGTTGTTCATGTTGCTTTGAAGGCTAGAAATAGTCTCATGTGGTATCTTGATAGTGCTTGCTCTCGTCACATGTGTGGTGACAAATCATTGTTTAAATCATTTGAAGATTATTCTTGTGGTACTGTTACTTTTAGTGATGGAAGCAAAGCTCCTATCGTAGGTAAGGGTGTTATTAAAATTTCTGGTATGCCTACTTTGAGTGAAGTGCTATTTGTTGATGGCTTAAAAGCTAATTTGATTAGTATAAGTCAATTGTGTGATTCTAACATGGAAGTTAAATTTGCTAAGGATATGTGTTCTGTGTTTGATGCAAATGGTTTGTGTGTGCTTCAAGGAGAAAGAACTCCTGATAACTATTATGGTGTGATTCCTAATTTTGATGTTGTGTGTAATTCTTCCAAAGTCGATATGCATGAATTGTGGCATTAAAGGCTTGGTCATTTGAATTTTAAAAACTTAACTGAATTGTCCAAGCATGAATTTGTTAGAGATCTTCCCAAGCTTGCCAAAGTAGAACCAAATGTGTGTGGGCCATGTCAGTTGGGAAAACAAACTAGGTCTAGTCACAAAAAGACCACTGAATGTCTAACCCACAAACCTCTTAAATTGTTGCACATGGACCTTATGGGTCCTTCTAGGACTGAAAGCCTTGGTGGTAGGAGGTATATTTTGGTTATTGTGGATGATTTCTCTGGATTTACTTGGGTTGAGTTATTAAGAGAAAAATCTGAAGCAAGTGAGTTGATTAAGTCTTTGTGTCAGAGACTCTCTAATGAAAAAGAGTCTAAGGTTGGTAGGATGAGGAGTGACCATGGGAAAGAGTTTGAGAACTCAATCCTTGAAAATTTTTGTCTTGAAGAGGGAATTCATCGTGAGTTCTTTGCTCCTATTACTCCATAACAAAACGGAGTAGTTGAGAGAAAAAAACAGGGTTCTTCAAGAGATGGCTAGAGTTATGATTCATGCCAAGGGTGTGGCCATGTATTTCTGGGGAGAAGCTATTAACACGGCTTGTCATGTGATTAATAGGGTGTATTTGAGGCCTGGGAGTACTGAGACTCCTTATGAAATTTGGTTTGGTAAAAAGCCCACTGTCAAATACTTTTGTATTTTTGGAAGTAAATGTTTTATTTTGAGAGATAGGGAGAATTTGGCTAAGTTTGATGCCAAGAGTAATGAAGGAATCTTCCTAGGTTATTCTAAGAATAGCAGGGCTTACCGTGTGTATAATTTACGTACACACACTGTCATGGAATCCATAAATGTTGTGGTGGATGAAGGGGTTGATAAGTCTCAAGTTGAGGGGGAGACTATCCTAGAAGTAGGGGATAATGACTTGACAGTTGAAATTCAAAATCCTAAGTCATCTGTGTCATCTCCTTCAAATTCTGAAGAGAGTTTTTCTTCAACTCCAGGTCCTACAAAAGAACCTTCCTCTAGAGTTAAGTTAAATCATCCCAAAGAGTTGTTAATTGGTGATTTGAATGAAGGGATGAGACTTCGTAGGAAAATCCTAAATCAAATATCTTTTGCATCTTATGTGTCAACTCTTGAACCTAAGAAGGTAGAAGAAGCACTTACTAATGAGTGTTGGATTAATGCCATGCATAATGAATTAAACCAATTCATTAGGAATGATGTGTGGTATTTTGTTCCTAGACCTGAAAATTATAATGTTATTGGAACCAAATGGATTTTCAAGAACAAATCAGATGAACATGGTACCATTGTGAGAAATAAGGCTAGGTTGGTTGCACAGGGATATACCCAAGTTGAGGGTATTGATTTTGATGAAACTTTTGCCCCTGTAGCCAGACTTGAATCGATAAGGATTTTACTTGCTGTAGCTTGTCACATGGGTTTTAAATTGTATCAAATGGATGTAAAAAGTGCCTTTCTGAATGGGATTCTTCATGAAGAGGTATATGTTGAACAACCCAAGGGGTTTGTTGATCCAAAGTTCCCACATCATGTGTGTAGGCTTAAGAAAGCCTTGTATGGGTTGAAACATGCTCCTAGAGCTTGGTATGAGAGACTTACTTCATATCTCTTAGATCACAAGTTCACAAGAGGAGGAGTTGATAGAACTTTGTTCATTAGAAAGGATGAAAGGAGTTTTACTGTTGCTCAAATTTATGTGGATGATATTGTGTTTTGTTCTCCAATAGATTCTCTTGCTTTAAACTTTGCCAAAGCTATGCAACATGAATTTGAGATGAGTATGGTTGGTGAACTAAATTTTTCTTAGGTCTTCAGATTTCTCAATCTACAGATGGGATTTTTATATCTCAATCTAAATATGCTAAAGACCTTGTGAAGAGATTTGGGTGGACAGCAAGAAACACACCAGAACCCCTATGAGCACTACCTTGAAACTTGATTTTGATTTGTCTGGAAAGAGTGTAGATAACACTCTTTATAGAAGCATGATAGGTAGTCTTTTGTACCTTACCGCTAGTAGGCCTGATATTGCCTTTAGTGTAGGTGTGTGTGCTAGATTCCAAGCAAATCCTAGAGAGTCTCACTTGTGTGATGTTAAACGTGTCATACGATATGTTAACGGTACTATGGATCATGGTATATGGTTCTCTAGAGACACTTCTGCAATTCTGGCAGGCTATTCTGATGCCGATTGGGCTGGAAATGCAGATGATAGGAAGAGCACAACTGGAGGTTGTTTCTATGTTGGGAACAATCTAGTGGCATGGATGAGCAAGAAGCAAAACTCTATTTCCTTGTCCACAGCTGAAGCTGAGTATATAGCAGCTGGTAGTGGTTGCACTCAATTGCATTGGATGAAGCAAATGTTGAGTGATTATGGGATTGAACAGGGGACTATTGTCTTGTATTGTGATAATACAAGTTCTATTAATATTTCCAAAAACCCTATTCAGCACTCTCGAACCAAGCACATTGATATACGACATCACTTTATTCGAGAGTTGGTAGAAGATCATGTGCTATCTCTTGAACACATCCCATCTGAAAATCAATTAGCTGACCTTTTTACCAAACCTTTAGATGCTCTTAGGTTTGAGTTTCTTAGGAAAGCTATTGGTGTTGGTCCTCTTCATTAAGAAGGACTTTGTAGCATGCTTTAGGGTGTCTCATGCATATTTTTCTTCTTTAGCATGCTTATTTGTTTTAGTTATTTTGTATTTTGCTTTTGCATTTGTTTTTTTTTTTTGTATTTTGGTTTTTTGGTTTTTATATGTGTTCTTGTCTTGACATTAGTCAACTATAGGATAAGTATAATGTTTTGAAAATATATATTTTTTGTTATATTTTGGGAACCTACAAACTCTTCAAAGATAATTTCTCAAATGTGGTTTCAACAGTTTCTAATAATATCACAATCATCTTGCTAAATTCTATTTGTGGTTTGTACATCACATACACATACCAAATACAATTAAGGAAGCTTATTTTTTTTATTTCGGTATTGTGTGGATAGGCAATCCTTGGTTTATTCTTGTCTATCTTAAGTTGAAAAGACCCTAGCATATGACCTTGTGTTACAAAGAGATTTCTCCCTTTTGTTTAAAAGAAAATTTTATATGAAAAGAACTCTGGGATGAAATGTAAACCCCAGAAATTTTGAGTTCAAAAAGAAAGAGAATCACAAGGAGTATAACCATGGAATAAGCTGTAAACTCAGATATTCTAAGGAACACTACTCTTTGTGCAAAAAGAATTGTAAGAAACAGGGGAGAAAATTTCAAAAACTTAATGCTTAGGTCTTAAAAAATTCATGAAAGGATTCTTTTAAATTTTTAGAGAGACTTGGGTAATATTGTATTTCTTGATCAATGGCCAACTCCTTTTCACCAAGCTCTCATATAGGCAAACTTGTTGTATTTGGCTTTGCACATGCACACAAACACAATTGGTAATTTGGTTAAGTTGTGTAATTATTTGAGAGTATTGAAGTTGAGTTTGTTCAAATCTGAATTTTAGAGCAAAATGGTTCTCAAAATGTGTCAAAATTTGAGTTTTCAAGAGTTTATATTTGTTTTATAGTTTTCTGTATGTTTTGAATGTTTTTAACTTTGTTTGTAGTGTTTTTGGTTGAAAAGAGATGAGTTTTCTTGCTGAAATCTGGAAATTTTTTCTGAACTTTTAGTGATCGTTCGAACGGTCTATCGAACGTTAACAAACGTTGGTTATTTCATCAAACACTTAGTGAACGCTTATCGAGCGTTGCTTTCAAAATGAAATTTTTGTTTAACGTTCGCCCCGCGTTCGCCGAACTTTCGAACGATCAATTAAAAGTCTGTTTTTTAAAAAAGGTCACATGCGTAAAGGGCTTTAGGGTTTTTCTTTGTGTTCGAAATGAAACTCATTCGAACGTCTGGCAATTTTGGGGCTTTCGTATTTCTTGGTGATTTCTCATAGATTCGTGTCTCCAAATCGTTATTCAAGGTAAGATCTTTGATTTCCATGCATTATTCTCTTTTCTCAAGTTGTTCATCTTCGGCTAGGGTTTTCAACGTTAAATCCTTGATTTGTTCGTGGTTTTTGGTTTATTTTTGTTCAAATCATGTTCAAAATGTTTTATTCTTGTTTTATTGTTGATTTCAAGTGATTTTATGGCCGATTTTGTTGAATCTCATGTTTTGATCGAAAAAACCCCAAATCTGGGTTCGTTTTTCGTCAATGTTCGCCGAACGTTTGAACGTTGCTCGACAAATTGGTTGTTACTTGTTTTGATGAAATTGTTTTTCATGCATTTTTTTCTTTCATTAGCATGTAGTTTACTTCTAAAGATTGTCCTTCATGTTATCATTGTCTAACTTGTGATTGTGGTTCTTGTTGTGTTTTGTTTTTTTTTCTTTCTTGTTCTATTCCACTTCTAGATGCCTAGGAAAAAATCTCTTGGTACAAAAACACAAACAAGAAACCTCGTCTTGATGATTCCATGTTTGTAGATAAGAGAGCGGGGAAAAATTATGAGGATTACTTTTGTGATAGAACAGTTATCATTGAGAAAGAAGTTAAATTTGCATCTCTTCCTGATGAGATCTCTGACTGTTTTAAGGATAGGGGTTGGGATCCCATGTTTGGGAATTTTATTCTTCCATCTATAGAGCTGATTAGAGAACTTTTCACCAACATCCATGATGTTGACTTCGAAAAGTTTGAATTCTCTACTTATCTTAGAGGCACTCCTTTTCGTGTAGAACCATATGTTATTGCCTCGGTTTTTGGTCTTCCTCGGGTCCTGAATCCTCAATATCCTTATCCTCCTCCTACTCCTGATTTTCAAAACGAGGTTATTGATACTCTTTTTTATCTGGGAAGAGGTAATTGAGTTTATAGAGGTGGAGCTTTAGGGGTTCATAGGTTTACGGCTGAAACAATTGTTATTTTTCGAATTCAAAGTCATAACTTGTTTCCCATTGCTCACAAATCCTCTGTCCCTTTTGATAAGTGTTTGTTTTTGTATGCTTTGAAGAAGCATCACTCAATTGATCTGCCTTCTGTCATTTGTTCAAAAATCTTGGATGTATTTTTCAACTCCAAGAAGACTTATGGTCTTCCCTACGGGTGTTTGATTGCCCGTTTAGTTCGTGCCCTAAATATTTTTTTTCCTCAATTGGACTTGTGTAAGGCTTCCAATCCTATTTCCGAATCCACTCTTAAACAAAGCCGTGCTCATCTGTCTTCCACTCCTACTCCTAATCCGGATGATCCTGCTAAGGCTCAGCCTCCCACTTATTTGCATGAGGAACTCTTGTCCCTCAAAGAGCAAAATACCCAGATACTCTCTTATTTGCAGAAGTATCATGCAGATACGGTCCTTTGGTTTCAGCGGCTTGAGCTTCAACAATCTAATTTGCAAACGTCTTTTGGGAAGCTTGAATCTGCTCTGGAGGGTTATTTTCATCAAGAGGATGATGAAGACGAAGATGAAGCGACTGCTATTGCGGATCCGGGTTCGAGTGGAGGTGGTGGCAGTGGAGAGGGTGATGGTGCTGGGCCATCTCATTCGTGATGTGATCCCTTTGTCTAGTTGTGACAAAAAGGGGGAGAAGTCATATTTGTATTTGTGTTTGAATGATAAGTTTGTTTGATATTTTTGGTGGATGTATTGAACATGGATGTATTGTTTTGGTTTGTTGTTCATGAATCTATTTTTTTGTTGAATACTTTGGTTGGTTGTTCATGAATGTCCAAATGTAAATATTTTAAGTGAATGAATGAGAAATTAGTACTTTGATAATTTTTGAGCTCATTCTATTATTATTTTTTTTGGCTAGTTATTATTTTTGTTTGGTTGGTTCTATTACCCCTTGCTTTTCACTTGGTATTTTCAATTTGTTTGATGTTTCAGGAATAGGTGAATTTGTATGGGTTTAATAGGTTTAGGCGGAGGTCATGTCAAATTTTTTTTTTTGTTTTTTTTCATGTTCTAGTTGTTACTTGGTGGTTCACAACAATTAGAATATGTCTTCTTGATTTTTTCACGGAATAGCCAAAGGGGGAGTTTGTGAGGAATATTTTGTATTGGCTTTATTCCGTGTCAAAAAAGGTTGTATTTATAATGGTCAAAGTATTTGGGTTCAGTTATAAGTGTTGCGGTTCAAACGGGGTTAAAGTCGGAGTCAAATTGATGAAGATACAACCAACGTTCGATGAGCGTTCTCTGAACGTTCAAACGATCAAGTTCTGCAGAGAAACCCGAGAGCAGCGTTCGCCTCACGTTCGCTGATCGTTCAAACGATCATGCTACACAGAGAAACCCGAGAGCAGCGTTCGACTCACGTTCGCTGACCATTCAACCGTTGGTGTTCTACAGAGAAACCAGAGACTAGCGTTCAACCAACGTTCACTGGCCGTTCAAACGATCAAGTTCTGCAGAGAAACCCGAGAGCAGCGTTCGCCTCACGTTCTCTGGTCGTTCGAACGAGAAGAGGAAAAGTGAGTTTCTCTATTGAACGTTCGAGCCGTGTTCGCTGAGCGTTCGAACGATCATTAAGAAACTTTAGTTTTAGAATTCCGATCTTTTCTGATTTATTTCCTTTTCCGTTTCTACCTTCTCCTAATCTATATAAGGAGTGTCTAGACTATTGTTAGGGTTACCCAAGACGTTTTAGAAACCCTAAAATTGTGTGTGAGAGAAAGAGTTTCTTCTTCTCTTCCTTCTCCTTGTTTGAGCCATCAAAACCATCTTTCATCTTTCCTTTCTACCTTGGAGTTCCGGGTTGGAGAGTTTGCATGTGGGAGTTCCTGCGGTTGCTGAGCGAGTTCGTTTGGTGCTTCACTAAGAAGATATTCAGAGTTCTGGATCGTTGCAAGAGTGCAAATCTGAAGAGTTCTTCATATACTTACATTGTGAGTCAGAGTCAGTATTGGATCGTCTGAACCACTATTGTAAGTCTTCTTCTTATAGTGATTTTTAGAGGTGGCACCTTATCGCCCGGAGGGTTTTTCTCTTTGAGATTTCTCTTAGAGTTTTCCCTTCGTCACCAAAATTGCTTGTGTTGTCTCTTCCTTATTTTGTAATTTTGTGTGATTGATTGTTAATTACTCAAGACTTGTGCATGCCTATTAATTAAGAACTTGTTTTTAATTAGTAGAGATTTTATTCTGCAATTGGTTTCACCTATTCACCCCCTCTAGGTGTTATAGAGTCTAAACTATGTTTTTCAGAAAGGAACCGAGGGGATGAGAGAGCCCCAAGGAGAGATCGTGTGGATGACTACGGTGCACGAGAACTAGAGAGGTTCCGTAAGATGGGACTCCCATCTTTTGGAGGTCAAGCGAACCCTATGGAAGCCGAAAGATGGATGCTAAGGATTGAGTGGATACTTGATGGCATGGAGTGCCTGGAGGACCGTCGTGTTCGTCTAGCTACTTTCATGTTTGAAGGGGAAGCCGTCCATTGGTGGCGTTCCGTGAAGAGGAAGAATGAGCAGGAGGCGCAGACTTCCTGGGGAAGATTTAGGGAGATCTTCTTCGAGCATTACTTTACTGCTGAGTTCCGCCGTCAGAAGGCGAGGGAGTTCATGTACATCACTCAGGGAGGGATGTCAGTACTGCAGTATGAGGCCTGTTTTGATGAGCTAGCCCGTTTTGCCCCGCAAATGGTTACCTGTGAGACAGACAGGCGGAAGAACTTTGAGAGGGGACTGAGGACTAAGATTAAGGATTGGGTATCAGTGGTTGAGTGCCCCAGTTATTCAGAGTTTGTTCGCCGAGCTGAGAGAGCAGAGCGTCTGATTGATGAGAAGAAACCGGATCAGGGTAGACTCAGGTTTCCACAGAGGCAGTTGGCTCAAGTAGTCAAGAAGCCAAAGATTGAGGGTCAGAGCAATAAACCTGTTAGTGAGCAGATTTACAGACCTGGACCTCCCCGATGCCAGCAATGTGACAATTTCCATATCCGAGGACCATGCTTTGCACCTTATGGAGCATGCTTCAGATGTGGGAAGTTTGGACACCGCATCTCGGAGTGTAATTACCCTACCATCTACCAGAGCCTGCAGATAGCCCGTGCTCCTATAGGATCACAACAATTGGGTGCGCTAACTTATCCAGCACCTAAGGCAGCTGTGGGACAGAAACCTTAGGGCAAGTTAGGACCTTATGGCCGTGGTGCAGCACCCAAGGCAGTCAGAGTGAATGCAATAGAGGCTCATGAGGAGGAGCATGGAGCAGTTGAGCTTGTTGGAGGTATACTATTTATTTGTGGTAGATCAGCTATATGTTTATTTGATTCTGGAGCATCTAGATCCTTTATCACACCTGCATGTGCACATCGTATTGGATTGTTACATGTTGCTTTGGATTCTTCTTTATCTATGCACACACCTTTGGGAGAGACCACTAGGGTCCAAATTGTATATAGAGACTGTATGATCAGAATGGGTCGAGTAGAGTTACCCGGGGATTTGATTGAGCTGGAATTTAGAGGATGTGATGTGATATTGGCGATAGACTGGTTATTTAGACACTATGCCACCATTGACTGTCATAAGGGAACAGTTATGGTTAGTAAGCCTGAGCAGCCGACTTATTGCTTTATTTGTGAAGGATTGGATAGTCTGATTGGGTTAGTGGCTTCGGTGGCAGTAGAAGAGACCAAAAGTGACACAGTTGACATTTCTAATGTGCCAGTAGCATTAGAGTTTGCAGATGTATTTCCGGATGATCTGCCGGCATTACCACTCACTAGAGCCGTTGATTTTAGAATCCAGCTTCAGCCTGGTACGGCTCCTGTGTCCAAGCCACCCTACAGGTTGGCAAAACCTAAGCAAGATGAATTAAAGAAGTAGATAGATGAGCTTCTGGAGAAGGGTTTTATCAGACCAAGCGTGTCACCATGGGGTGCACCAGTTCTTTTTGTGCCTAAGAAGGATGGTAGTATGCGCATATGCATTGATTATAGGCAACTTAACCAAGTCACGGTTAAGAACAAGTACCCTTTGCCTAGGATCGATGACTTGTTTGATCAGTTGAGAGGGGCATATTGGTTTTCTAAGATTGATTTGAGATCAGGCTATCATCAGTTAAGAGTGGCTGAAGAAGATATAGAGAAGATAGCATTTCTGACTCGATATAGGCACTATGAATTTCTAGTCATGCCTTTTGGGTTGACTAATGCCCCAGCAGTTTTCATGGATATCATGAATCGAGTCTTTCACCAGTATCTAGATAACTTTGTGTTGGTTTTCATTGATGACATTTTGGTATATTTCAAGACTCAGGAGGCGCATGTTGGTCATTTGAGTATAATACTCCATACGTTGAGAGACCATCAATTATATGCCAAGTTTAGTAAATGCCAGTTTTGGCTTAGGCAAATCTCTTTTCTTGGTCACATCATCTCAGGTGAGGGTATCTCAGTAGATCCTGCTAAAGTCCAGGCAGTTTCAGATTGGCCTAGACCAACCACAGTAACAGAGATCCGTAGTATCCTTGGCATGGCTGGTTATTACCACTGATTCATCGAGGGTTTTTCTAAGATTGCATCACCGTTGTCTAATTTAACCAAGAAGGCAGTTCTATTTAAGTGGGATGACAAGTGTGGCAAAGTTTTCAGCAGTTGAAGCAGAGGCTTTCCACGACCCCAGTGTTGATTGTATCATCCATGGATGAGCCTTTTGTTGTCTATTGTGATGCATCCAGGATTGGTTTGGGTTGTGTGTTGATGCAGCAGGGTCGAGTTATAGCATATTCTTCCCGGTTATTAAAACCTCATGAGAAGAATTACCCCACCCACGACTTAGAGTTGGCAGCCATTGTCTTCGCATTGAAGATATGGAGGCATTACCTATACGGGGTTGAGTTTGAGATTTTCTCAGATCATAAGAGTTTGAGATACGTGTTTTCCCAGAGAGATATCAACATGAGGCAAAGAAGATGGATGGATTTATTGAATGATTTCAAAGTTACACTACAATACTATCCAGGTAAGGCGAATGTTGTTGAAGATGCTTTGAGCCGTAAAGGAGCTACTGAGGAGACTTCCATTGCTACTTTAGCTACTTTTATGGTTAGTCAATGCAGCCTTGTAGATGTTATTCGAGATTGCCAGGGAGACTTCTGTTTACCTCAGGATGGAGTTATTCGAGTAGCCAGAGTTCAAGTAGAGCCAGACTTGATTCAAAGGATTAGAGTGAGTCAGTTGACAGATCCAGAGTTGATCACTACCAGGAGATTGTTGAGTGAGGGTTCTGAGACCGTCAGAGATTTTGCTGACAAGGATGGATTATTGAGATATCAGGGTCGTATTTGTATACCAGCTGATAAGGATATTAAGGCAGTGATTATGGTAGAGGCTCACAGATCAAGGTATGCAGTGCATCCCGGAAGCACAAAGATGTATAGAAACTTGAGGGTAGTGTATTGGTGGTCAAGAATGAAGAAAGATATAGCAGAATATATGGCTAAGTGTTTAGTTTGTTAGCAGGTTAAGGCAGAGCACATGAGACCAGCAGGGTTGCTTCAACCTCTTCCTATTCCAGAATGGAAATGGGAGCACATCACCATCGATTTTGTGAGTGGATTACCTCTTTCTCCAAAGGGGCATGATGCTATATGGGTGATTGTGGACCGTTTGACCAAATCTGTTCACTTTTTGCCTATCAGGATGACTCAACCGCTTAATGCATTGGTAGAGTTGTATGTGAAGGAGATAGTGAGATTGCATGGGATGCCAGTATCCATTGTTTCAGATCGCGATCCTAGATTCACGTCTCAATTCTGGGAGTCTTTCCAGAAAGACTCTTAATTAAGCAAAAAGGATCTCTCATCCTAGAAAATCAATTAAGGTACTATCTAACGTATCACACATCCCCCAATACCTTGCCTAAAGGTCGTCTACCTAGGTTAGGATCCTATTGCTCTAATACCATCTTTGTAACGCCCCGGATCCAGGTTTATTTAAACACATAAACCCAAATCTGGTTCTTTAGGGAAAATGGCCCAAAACACTATTCCAGACTTAAACAACTTCATTTATTATATCAAAGTGCAGAAATAAAATCATCTTTCAGAAGCGCGGAATTAAACTAACAAAATAAATCCTTTTATTTTTCATCTATGAAGTCTGGAAAGAGCTCAACTAAATAACATAAATAACATCCACCAAGGTGTGGATTGAAAACACTAATTATCCTTTCAAAGACATCAAACTCCTTAATATAATTACTGAAAATAATCCTTAAAAACATAAATCTAAAGGTCTCTCTATGTCTTACACAGGAATGAAATAATCTTCTTCCTAGTAATCACAGTATTCTCCCGATGTCTCTACCCCAACAACGTCCTCTCCAGGAATATCTGAAAACAAAACCGATAAAACAATAATGTGAGAAAAACTATCTCAGTAAGCAGTCATGCAAATAGTTGACCACAATAAAATATGCAACGCTTAATCCGAATAACCACAATAAGAATCAAAACAACAATGAAATACAATTTGTCCACCTCATGGGACTCATGAAATAGTATACCAGATAAAGAAAGTAGACATGTGCCAGTATGCTACCTAACCGAATTACGATGGACCAGCCACCCTGCAGTCTGGCTATTCAACACCAACGAAAGAACCTAACCATGAGTTAGTATGTACGGCCCAACCAATCCAGGAGTGGGTAACGTAGCGACTGACCAATCCAGGAGCAGTACCATCCTCGAGATAATGGAATGCCTCAGACACAGAATTCAAACCCCTCTAATACACATTTCACTTACTAGCTATTCTATGAATCCATATAACTGCTAAGCCCACTCAACAGTGAGAAAACCAACCAAGGTAATGGACATACTTCTCAATAACACCCACCAAATACAGAACCATATCTATATACCAAATCGGCCCATGCGAGATACAATAAAATAGGCACCATGCCTTGTCACACCAGTGACCCAAAACCAAAACAGAATGTACCAAGTCATATGTCCAAAACACCAGGTTTCAATGGGCCAATATGTCCCGAATGTGTATCGACTCCATAGATGCACACAATACCTTCATATCACCCAAATACAGGTGTATGAATACACCAAACCAACCTTGGTTAAAAGTAAAATCTTTTGAAACAATAGAATCAAGTAAAGGTGCTTCTTTAGAAACATCTACCCAAAATTTTTATAAAATTGAATTTAGAACATCCGCCAATGCAAACACTTCCCAAATACCCCAATCTTGATGTTACATAGGCTAAAATTGAATAGAACCACTTCCTTAGTGAAAACTAGGTTGAAAAGTCAAGTTTTCCAAAATCTGACAAACAGGTCGCTCGAGCGGCCAAGGGCGCTTGATCGGCCTTACAAAACAGGTTAATTCAAGGTAGGTCACTCGAGCGTCTGTTCTAACGGTAGTTCAATCTGAGTAAAATTGCTCTCGGGTTTTCGACTGTATACATAGATCGCTCAAGCGACTGCTCAGGCGGTCCGATACGTGAAAAATCCTCAACTTTGCGAAATTCAATAAAAATTCCACAACTCAATATTCAATGCATCAAAACCATTCTAAATCATTCTAAAATACATTATACACATGCTAGAACAATTCCCAACACATAAAACATCATAAATAACAAAATCAACGCAACAAACATCGAATAACCATGAATATCGTCTAAACACGAATTTAGATTTTATGTAAGTGTCAAGGGACTACTTACCTGGTTTTAGGAACTTCAATCTTCTCTAAGAGCAACGAAATATCACTTCTAAGTTTTCCAAACAATTCCAGAAAGCCTCAATCACGTCTGGGTGCAAAATCACACTTTTAAACCTCTAGCAACATATCAATCTCTCCAAAAACAGAACTATGGTTTTCTTGTTCTTACCTGGTTTCTGTGGGCACGAAAATACTCCTTATTCCTCTCTAAGATGTCTCCCACAATTGAGTAGGGTTTAGGTTTAATCACAAGGCAACTAGGAGAAGGAAAATAGGAAACATGCCAAACTCACGGCTGATTCTAAATTGAGTTTATAACTCCACGTAAATAGCAACTTCATGCACTACTAGGTTTAGTTTATTAATTAAAGTCTTTTACTTATTTGCCCCTCCTTCATTAAACCCTTTTAAATCAAACCATCATAAACCACTTAAACCCTTGGGTCAACCCATTATCCTTAGGTTCAACCAACCCCTTTGTATTCTCCTTGATTATAATACAATTAATCCTTACTAATAATACAATAGCACAATAATTAATATATTAAAATTATATTTGGGTCAATAATTAGGTACTCACCTTATATAGGCTCTCCTATCGTATCCGGTTCATCTTGAACTCCTCCGGGTTGAACCAAAATTTCATCTCCTGCATATTATTAACTAATTAGTTTAGTTACTAAAATCTGGGATTTTACAGACTTTCTGCCTGAGCCCAAATTGATTGCTATGCCCTATCCCAATGGGTAGAGAATCCTAACACGGTTCCTGTCACGACTCGGAACCAAGCCTGCCCCTCCAAGGCACGACCCGTCCCAGACCGTGGCAAGTAGGCCTTTATACTCAACAAAACACGAAGGATTGTAAAGATTTTTCTAACAAGTGCAAGTGATAATACAATTCATGTTGTGCATATCAACAGTGTGTTCTATATATAAAAGAAATGTATTAATACACGAGAGTTAGTTACAAAAAGACGGGTTACTATATCACTCATCTCAAAGTACAAAGGCAAATAAAAGCCTAAGGCCTACAGAAGTCCTCTCAATACCCAAGGCTTTCTCTTTGCCTCTATCCCCCAGCCCAGTCCTTCATACCGGACGTCGATGGATCTGAAAAATAAGAAGTAAAGCAACTGTGAGACGAATGTCTCAGTAAGCAACACATGCATGCACGAGAAAATACAATTTATGCATATATCAATCGATTAAATCATGATATGCGGCTTATTTGAAATCATAATCAATAATCACAGTTTAGTGCCATACAAATTTGTACATACTTGTGCGTCAATGTACAGTTTATGCATTTAATACAATCTTCCATCCGATCTCACAATTGATCATGCAGGCAATTTGGTATCTAACTATACATCATCAATATCCCCGTCAAGCTTCACCAATTACATGCGGTGGCTAGGCATCTACGCCGATCTTACGTGACGTAGGCATCTACTACTATAGTTACATATGTCATATGAATATCCATGGATGATTACTCATTATTACTTGGGGTAGTATCCCTATACCATCAATAACATCAACAACATCAACCACAACGCATATCCGTCTAGCTTCACCGTCTACACATGGTGGCTAGGCATCAAGTACAACAATAACCACAATATTCATCTAGCTTCACCGTCTACACATGATGGCTAGGCATACATTACACATCCATTGCTGTCTACATATAGACAATGGGCATTGGCCACCGAATACACAGGGTGCCAGAAGAACATATACCTCCATTGCTGATTACACATAGACAATGGGCATCGGCCACTGAATACATAGGGTGCCGGAAGAACATATACCTCCATTGCTGATTACACATAGACAATGGGCATCGGCCACCGAATACACAGGGTGCCGGAAGAATACAGTATAATATGAATAGTAACCATGGCACTTAGCCATCAAACAATGTGTATGAACAAATCCTACTTGTATAACATGGTCAATAATAAGGTCACTTCCAATATCATGCAGTTCATGCACTCAGGCATGCCTCAAAGGTAGCTTTTGGCCTTACCCAAGTCATTCTTGGGCCAAGCCCTTACTCATTACTCAAGGATTCTGGGCCACTGCCCTCCATTCGCTTTCAATAACCAGGGGCTACTGCCCTCTATTCAATGTACATATATATAAATACCATGGGGCCACAGCCCCCTTTCACTTCATGCCACAAGTAGTGGGACAATGCCTTTGAGGTCAGAACTCAATATGGGCCCATGCCCTTCATATCTTGCAATTCACTACAGGCTAATGCCCTCCATGTCTTGTGCCAATTTTCAGGCCGAAGTCCAACATATCCAATGGGGTGTACTCACTATGAGGGTCAATGGAACAAGGGTTGGCTTTTCCGGAAATTCCACCTTTCGGGTCTCACTCAGGTAACTTATGCCTTAATTCTTTGATACTTGCACAACTGTGTCTTGGATCTTGATTTCTACTTCTAAAGGTCAATTAAGAGGTGCTTGAAAGGGTGGAATCAAGTTACCCTAATTCTGTAGTAATCTGGGACAGCAACTCTTTGTAAGATCTCCCTTGGTAACAAGTACCCAAAGTCCTTGGTACTTGGAATTTCGAGATACTACTACTTGGAACACTTCCTTTACATGAAGTTCTAGCTTATACATCTATTGGATTTGAATAGAAACCATCGATGGTTTGATCTGGGCTAAAATCCTCTTTTTGGAACTTTTTTTACATTTCATGACTCTACTTGGCAATCTATCCCTCAATCCTCCGAAACTTATACAACTTGGGTTTGGTTCTTGTATTCAACTTCCATAGGTTATTTGAAAGGTATTTGAAGTGGTGGAATCACTCTATCCCACTTCTATAGAAGTCTGGAACACAATTCTCTCTATGAGACCTATTTTAGCAAAACATACCCAAAATCTTCACTATTTGCAATTTGGTGACAACTCCAATTAGACCACCTCCTAAACATTTAACTCTCACTTATACATGGGTTGGATTTGAATAAAATCAAATGGTAGTTCAATCTGGGTTGAAACCTCAAAATTTGGGAAAACAAGACAAGGCGCTCGATGGGTCGCTCGAGCCTGCTTCGAGTGGCCATAATTTAACTGTAAAAGCCCGAAATTTCCTTAAATAATATAATAAATTAATAAATAATATCTTTGGGAATTTTAATTGATGGAAATATTTTATTAATGTAGGGGATAATATAAATAGTGGAGATCCAGAGTTGGACGTAGATCCGATCGTCCGATCGTCCGATCATGAGTTATCAAGATATGATTCATATTTTAAGTTTGTTGTGTTCTGATTGGGCAGTGTGCATAGGAAAACTTGTAAGTGAGCAACATGGGATCAGAGGGATATAAATACTTGTTTCTTACCCTAATCTTATACGTTTGGAATACTCGTTCGTATTCGACAGCCGCAAGACAGAAACGACCGAGAACGACTGAGGAAGAAGAAGGAAGAGAGAAGGGCCGAGTCTTTCACTGTTCCAAGGTTTTCTGCAACCAAAAGGGAGTGTGATAGTATTGTTTTGGAAGAAAAGAAGAGGGGACAACCGTAAGAGGTAGGTGACACCGTTTGATCATTTGTTTTTGGATTTACGTGTGTTTAATCTCCAAAGCATGTTTTTATATGATATATTCATGTATTTAGTTTGATAACAATATTATATGTATGTTAGAATGATCTTGGACATGAAAAATCACATTTTTAAATTGTTTCTGATCGTTTTTGAGAGACCGCCGACTTGATTGTGCTCGGCAATCCTCAGCGCTCTTAGGCACTAGTACAAATTTTGAGACCGCCCGAGACCGCTAGACGACTTATCGTCGGCAACCTAAATTGAACTACTGCTTACCTTAGACCGCCGAGGTGATCCTAGCTGTGCAAAAATTGCAGAATTTCATATTTTCAAACCCTGATTCAATTCCAAACTATTTTTAATCAATTTTAATCATTAATTAAGATGTTTTAAGACCAAAATAATTTATCAAATTCCCTCTTTTACAGAGAAATAAATTAAGGAGATATTTAGGACACTAGTTGCCAAACTTTGTATGAAACTGTGAAATCTAGTATTTGAAAGATTTGACCTATTATTTGATTACCAGAACATCTCTAAATTACACTATAAACCAGATAAATACATAAAGAGAATTCAGAACATAAGTTCAACTCAGTTAACCCGAATATTGAAGGAAATGTCAGATTTACTCTTTATATGCCGCTAGGAACCAACCATTATAGAATTATTAGACTATAGGGATATTTGGAGTCTAGTGGGCATAGCTGGTTATGGATCCATAGTTGTGGCTAGATAGCTAAGGGATATTTCATTTGGGTTGAGTTTCTCCCTTATGCGAGCGCGCTTCCTTTGCAAGTTGGTTTGTTTGGGAAGGTCCTATGTCTGGAGGGACACCCCGGTGAGCCACTGGTGATTCCCTGTACATATGAATAAGCGACCATCTCCATGTATTGATTCTGGTGCTACATGCTGGTGGTACATGCCAACTCTAATGGGTACGTGTGCAATAAGTCAGTGACTACGACTCTTGTCTAAGCTGCGCTACATGGGGCTTGAGTATCATTAGTAGCACTGCACCTAAGCCGCACGGTGGTATAGTGATTGGTCGAGAGTCATCTCAAAAGATTTATCTATCTTTGTGAGTCCTACAATAACACTAAAATCACAAACACATGTTATTACTGTTGCATACATGCTGGAGGCATATAATTGGTATATTGGTTGGATGTGACTGTTTAGTGCATCCTAGTGACGTATGGATTATGATATTGATTTCTGATATTGGATTCCTATAATAGAACTTGCTGAAACTTATATTTAGAACTGTTTTGTATTCATGATCGATACGAATGATTATATGAGATTGCTTAATCGTGCATGAACTGTTATTTTACTTATATGAACTGTTTAAACATGCACGTGTTACCTATTGGGATATTCGTATCTCACCCTACCTTTATTTCATTTTTCAGCTGATACGCGAGAGGGGGATCATAGTAGTGATTTCCAGGGAGAGCTAGCTAATTATTCGCCGAAGGAGTACTATTATCCGGATATTGTTTGAGGTTGTGGATTGATATAGATTTAGTTATTTTGATCAGATTATTATTCATTTTGGTTTGATGTATTAGAGAGATGAGAGATTAGTGACCCTTTTATTTTACCAGACTTTAATATTGATTTTGATGGTTAACTATATTAGTTTCTTGAGGATTTTAGACTATACTTCCGCACATACATGTTCCGCACTCTGATAGTTAATTAATGAATGGATCATTTATGTCTTTAGTCTGGTACATTATTGATGTTTATTTGATATGGGCCAGTAACATCTCGAATTTGGTTAATGAATTGAATTCGGGTTGTTACAATAGTGAACCGGGTTCGGCTCGGATGTTGGTTTTTCATTGACCCGGGTTCGGGATGCTACATTAACTCTCGGGTTCTTCTGTTAAAACAGGGCGCTAGAACAGTCGCTCGAGTGATGCTCGAGCGGCCATGACTTAAAACTCTATCTAAGGCTACTCAACACTACTGCCTGATGACCACTCGAGCAGTCGATGACCGCTCGAGTGGCTGGGTTTTCTCAGTAGCTCACGAAATCCGATTTTCGGGGATTTAGGGGTTTTCTCAAATCTCACTTGTTCTAGGTGTTTTTGGGCTCAAAATCACTCCTAGCATGTATAGAAATCTACTATCTACAAAACTCCTCAAAGAAAACTCTCCTATTGGCCCTAGAACTCGTTTTCACATCTCAACCCTAACACATACATTCCACATACGAAAATGGCCGAAATTGCAAAGATAGGTCGGGGTGGTGTTGCTTACCTCTTGCAAACAACTAAGCAAGTTGTATAACTCCTAAATCAACCCACAAACAGCTCCTTGGTTGCTCTTTGGTTGTTTCCTCCGAAAATCTCCACCAAAAACCCCAAACGAGAATGGCTCCCTTGGTTCTTTCTTTTCCTTTTCTTGCAAGCTAGCACCTCCAATAGGTTTAGAATGGATGGGGGACAAAAATGGGGAAGAAGGAAGAGAAGAAGATGAAGAAAGTGAGAGAGTGGGAGAAGAGAATGGGAGAAGGGTTTTGGGCAAAGGGTGTTGATCGTGAATGGGGCTTCTCCCTTGGTTATTTTCCACTTAAGTGGCTTCCACAAGGCACTATATTTTACAGTTTTGCCATTCCTCCTTCCTACATTGCACAAGTCCAACACTTAGCTATTTTCTCACTTAGCTAATTTATCTTACCATGTGGAATCTTATCGTACCAAATAGAGGTTGCTCACCTCAATAGGCTGCTGACAGCCTGGGACTTAGCCACTTTGGCTGGCTTTAGGCTTGGGCTGCCCCAGCTTCACCTACACATCAAGCTCATTGATTAGGCCATGCTAGGGATATTGGGATGGGGTTTCACAGTTCCAACGCAATTAAGTTTGCAGGAATCGGAGCCCAGATGAAAAAGATATGAGCAAAACAGTCGTAGGGGCAAATTAGTCAAAACTTAAAACGTCTTAATTATTTAATCAAAACGAATAAAAAATATATAAATAGGAGGAATTTGATTTGCCCGAGTAGGCAGCTGAGTCACCTCAGCCGTCAACTCAAGCAAAAGAGGGAGAGAAAATCGATTTTTTCAGCCGCCGTTTGCTTAAGCCAATTGCAGCAAGCGGTGGACGAAAAGTAACTGCACTGTAAGTGTGGTCCACTTTTCGTTAGCTTGCACCTGCGCCAATTTGTCCCCTATTTAATGCTGAGGTGACACTGGCCAAATCGTGCATAACGTGCGGTTTCAACCAAACTGCATATACAATGTGGTTTTGACCAAACCGCACTACATGTACGGTTTTATCTCTGTGTTCTATAAATAGAAAATCCGACCAATAGACAGGGGCTGGTTTTTTTTTACTGCTTCCTTTCCTTCCTTTCTGCTGCCTGAGCCTCCGAACCACCTTTCTCTACCACCCTCAAGCCTTCAAAGCCCCTTTAACCTCCTTAAACACCCCTTCTTGGTCCTTTCCTCTTCAACCCAAGTGAAAAAAAAGCTTGTGAACTTGCTGGAAGGTTGAGGATGAGGGCTTCTAGCAGCTGTCATAGCTTCAAGGGAGGTCACAGATACTATTCCAGGGCTTTTAAACCCCAAGGTAATGTTTCCTATCATCTTTTATCTCACATATGTAAGAATGAAGGTGTTTTAAAGAAGTTCCAAAGGTTCTTGTTATCTCCTGGTATGGTGTATTCTTCAGCATGTTTTCCTCTTCTTCTTCTTCTCATTTCTATTATATGAAAGTCTCCAAAGGTAAGAGATAGTATACGTGTGGTTCTAAGGGAGGATACATTGGGTTGCTGTTTTTTATGTTTTTTTTTATTTAATGAGGGAGTATGTTCCCTCCCTTCCTCATATCTAATGTACCCCTTGCATAACCCTCATTACCCCTTCTTGTGCTCTCTTTCCTCATATTTTCATTTCATTTTTTTTGAATATTTTTATGATGATTACTTTTCTTCTTGACATGCTTTAAAGTGTATGAAAAATTCATGCATGTATATATGCAAACCCTCACTACCATGCCCCTTCTTCCCCCTTGCTTGGCTACTATTATACCCCTCTAGCATGCTACTGTCTTTGTGTTATTAACATGTTCCCCTTCCACTCTAACACCCCCTGTTTGCAGCATGTTCCCACCCCTCTTTAGCATCATGTAGGCAGCTCCTAAAGTGTAGTGTACAGGGATCATGTATGTCCATTTGTGCACACATTCACATCTATGTTTACCCATTGTTCTGGGAGTTTTCTTTGTGTACCTTGCATGATCTGTCCAGCATGTCCCCATACCCCATATGCACCCCAGGTTCAGCCCACCAACACCATGCATGAGGAATGGCATTTCCCTCCACTTTTCTCCATAGTTTCCGACCCCCTTTAGTATGACTCTTCCCCCTCAATAGTTGTTGTTTTGTCCACCTACAGCATGTCTTATTATACATGAACTTGCATAACATGCTTACTCACTTGCACAACTTGAATGCATGCATACATCCCCCCACCTTAGTAGCATGCTAGGTCACTTTTCACTTGTGCTATTATCTCTCTTTTGCATGAGTATGAGCCCACATATTTCTATTCACAGTCATCAGATACAAGAATGTGTATGCCAATGTCATGGACTAAAGCATGCTTGCGGGCTAAACTTAGTCCACCAAGACATCCGTAGGCCTTCCAACGGGGCCCACCCAATCAAACCCAGGTCACCTAACTAATCAAGATAAAATAAAATAAAGGGACCCACACCACTCAGGTGGTCCCTACCAAACCCAATAAAGTGTGCATGCTGGCTTAGGAACTGGGTGAGTTTAGGATTGAGTTGACTCGCAACCAGGAAAACCCAAGCGATCCGTCAACCGACGGGGCAGACCGGGGTGTTTTCGGACTTCCCCGAACCGTAACCGAGACCTTAACCAAAATCTCAAGCCGCAGACCAAAATAGACATCCTTAGGGCATCCAGGTGTCTGCCTGCACCCCATCAGGCAGTGGTGACTCCTAATCCCCACTGTCCCTTCGCATATCACACGCGCCCTCGCGGGGTGCGAAGTGCACACACTCAGGTCATGGGACCTGACACCCATGGGCGAGTTAGATGCTGTGGGATGGGGTTGACTCCAAGCAGAATTTGGGGCCCAAACTCCAGCCGTTTTGTAGACATGCAAGAATTTAATCGAATGAAAGAACAGTTACATAAGGAGAGGCGCCTACGAGAGATGCAACATGAGCAGCATACTAAAGAGATGGCGGAGCTTCGACGCTTAGTCTTATCAATTGCAGGACAAGTATTTTGCATCCAATAATAGAAATAGTAGAACACATTATTAATTATATTTTAAATATGTATATTTAATTAAGCAATCCTCATCATCATGCTTCCCAGGGTGGACAATCATCTGTACCTAAGAGTCCTTCAGATCGTGCCTAGATGTCATATTTAAGGTTTGTATCATATTATATAAGATTTTTATTTACTTATTTTTCTTTTTTAAATATAGTATATATGTCAACATATCGTATATCTACTAATGAATTGTTTTTTCATGTAGGAAGGCCAGGCGCAACAGTTAATTGCATGCTGGATGCTATGCATGAAAACATTTGGATACTATATATTTTGTCTTCTTTTTTTAAACTCAGTTTGATTAGTTGGTTATTATTTTCCTTATATGGATTTAATTATTTATATGGTGCTTGTAATAGGTAGAAGGGTTATATTAGATTCTAGTTACTTAGTTTATGTATCATTTATCACAGGTAACCTTCAAATAAGATCGGAAACCATTAAAACTAACTAAATTTATGTTTTTACAAATAAGACATTTAGCAGCGGTAACCGTAATACCACCGCTAAATCGAAACAGCGGCTGTAATTTACCGCCACTAATAGGTTTCAGAAATGACAAATAGACTTTTCAACAGCGGTAATTTTCGCCGCTAATAAAATAATTAGGGGCATAAAATACCGCTGGAATTTATACGTTATTAGTAGCGGTAAGTCAGGACCGGTAAAAAGAAATATCAACGGCGGATAGATGTTACTGCCGGGTCTTACTTATGTTGTTAACGGCGGTAATATTACTGCCTCTGAAGTACTTATTATCAGGGGTAAATTACCGCCTCTAATAGTTTTTAATATCCGGTAGGACATTTTCCACCGTTCATCCATGTTATCAGTGACGGTACATTTCCGCCGCTAATCGTTATGACCGGTAGTAGATCCGCCATTAAATGTGACAGTCGTTGTTTATCCCCTGTTTAGCGGCGTTACCGCCACTATAGATGCCAGTAATTCATTTAGCATCAAGGCTTTTAGCAGCGGTAACATGTTACCGCCGTTATTGATTTTAGCAGCGGTAATATCATATTTACCGGCAATAGCTTACCACCGGTAAAAATCTCCTATTTTGTAGTGTTAGGCATCCATACGCTGATTCCCCTTGACGTTGGGCATCCACACGCCGATTCCCTGTAATGGTAGGCATCGGCCACCGATGTTGCATGGTGCCGAAATGATACAAGATGATACATGAACAATAGTAGCAATGGTCATGGCATTATATGTAACGCCTCGAATCCAGGTTTATTTAAAAATTATAAACCCAAACCCTGAACGTTAGAAAAGGCCCAGATATACTAAACCAGACATAAATAAATTCTTGTTCATAATCAAAGTGCGACAATAATGATAAAATCCTCAAATAAGCGTAGAATGAAAAATACTATCATCCAAAACATAAACCATCAAATTCAAGTCTGGTCAAGGTCAACTAAAAAAATAATCCCAATATATCCCACAAAATAATAATCCATATCAAATAGGAGTCATGGTTCCCTGAACCTGCATAGAAAAATAGAAATCCTCCTCTCGACAGTCAGGATAGATCCCCTTTGAATCAAACCCAGTAGCGTCCTCACCAAGAGTGTCTGAAAATAAAACCGATAAAAACAATAATGTCAGAAACAACATCTCAATAAGTAGTCATGCTGAAAGTATAAATTTTTAACAATTCAAAAATATGCAAGCGAGTAATCAAGCTAACCAAGATAAATACAAACACAGTGAAATATAAAATGATGCAAACATATGATTAGTCATGCAGGACTCATGAAATAGAAAACCAGAGATAGATCAATAGACTATGCCAATATGCTACCTAACCGACTTATAAGCGGGTCAGCCGATACCGGTCAAGCTATTCGATGCTAGGCAGAAGTACTCAACTGATACTGGAGTGAGTTAACATGTACGGTCCAACCGATACCGGAGTGGATAACATAGTAACCGACCAATACCGGAGCAATACCATCGTAAACATGATGGAGTGCCTATGACATAGAATTCAAAGCATTCTAGAAAAAATTTTACTCACTAGCTACTCTATGGATCCATTTAGAGTTAAGCCCACTAGACAGTGGAAAACACAAATACTAGGAAGAAGACATACGTCATAATATAGCCACATACGCGGAGACACGTATGTGTCAGAAGCAAACCCACATACGTGTCAAAAACACACCCGCATACAATAAGACCCTGAAATTTCCAAAAAATTTCAATTTAATTAAAATTCTAAAATTTAATGTGATTTTTTAAAATCCAGAATAAGAAGCAGATCCAACTGTTGGATCATAAAATAGTGAGTTAAGTACTAAGAGTCACCTTTAATCTGATTGGTTAGCGGCATGGAAGTTGGTAGAAGGGAGATACATGGGATCGCTTGGAATAAAAATAGGGTTTTCTCTCTTAAAGAGTCGTATACCCCAAAACATCTTCGTTGTTTTTGTCTCGGGCAGCTGAAGGAAGGGAAAGAGAAGAAACCGAGAGAGGCGAAGGAGAAGCCGGGGAGTCTTGCTAATCTTAAGGATATCTACATCACAGAAGGAGTTGGGTTGCTGATAGAGAAGAGATTTGATCACCAAACTAAGAAAAAAGAAGAGGAGGAAGGAAACCTTGAGCGAACAGAGATAGGTAGCACACCGTTTAGTCGTGATTTCTGCTTTTCTTCGTGTTTGATTGCTATGCATGATTGAATCGTATGATATGTGTATGTTTTGAAGTTATAGAGATGATTATATATGTAGTTAAGGTTTTGATGCATAAAAACTAGAGCTTTGAACGTCAGATTAGCCGCTGATACTTGAACGCCCAGCACTATCGCCTAAGCGATCGTGGTCGTGTATTTTTAGAAATAACAAAAATTAGAGAAATAACAAAAATTAGATCGCCCCAGTCGATCGTCTGGGAAATGGACTAAACGACAATGAAAACAAGAAATTTTAAGGTAGGTCACCTATGGGGTCACCTAGGCACCCATTGTTTTAAATCTCGTTTTAAATTATCACGGTCGCCCAACCAGGTCGCCTGAGCGGCACCTTTTAAATACCATTTTGTTTTATTTGGGGAGAGGTCGCCCAAGCCATGTGCTGGGCGACCAACTTTTAATTGCTTTTTGGGAGAGGTCGCCCAAGACGTCAGATGGGCGACCTCTTTTGTGCTTATGTTGGAGAGGTCGCCCAAGCAATGTCTTGGGCGACACATTAAATAACTTGTGTAATCATTACTTTACTAAAAAGTAAATATTTATGCTACTTTATTGACTATCACTAAATTTTAATAACTTTAATTTACTTTATTGACTATCACTAAACCTTAAATACTTTTGTTTATTTTATTTGATTATCAATAAAATCTTAATTAATTTGTTCACTTTAATTGACCTCCATTAAACGGTAAATATTTTTATTTACTATCATCGACCCCACCACTACCATTAATCAATTAAATTTTCTAATACCTTAATTATTACATCACTAAACCCAAATATGTGATTACCACCTGCGGGTGAGATATGACCTCCTGTTGGGGAAGATATAATCCGGATTGGATTACATCCCACAAGGGAGATATGTAATTTTCACCTGCGAGTGAGATGTGGCCTCCTGTTGGGGAAGATATAATCCGGATTGGATTGTGTCCCACAAGGGAGATATGTGATTTCCACCTGCGGGTGAGATGTGGCCTCCTGTTGGGGGAAATGTAATCCGGATTGGATTGCATCCCACAGAAGAAATATGTGATTACCACCTGCGGATGAAATGTGACCTCCTGCGGGAGAGAAGTATTACCTCATGTGGGGGAGATGTGATTACTACGTGATTACATTCTACATGGGAGATGAGTGTGTGAATTGTCACCTAAGGGTGAGGTGAGCTATCTCCTGCAGGGGAGATGTAGTTCCTACGTATCTACATCCTACAGTAGAGGTATGCTACCATTGGATGGTGAGATTTATTAATTATGTATGACATGATTCCATTTAAAACGGAAAGAGTTGGATTGATCGATTTAGCCATGTTTTGATTAGAACGATATAAAAAGGAATATTAAAATGATATGAATAACATGTAGAATTGTTTTGGAAAAAGAAAAGAAAAGAAAGAGTGAGACTAATTGTATAGATTTGGAGAAATAATGTGGATTTGATTTATATCGTATTGTCATCTTTTTTATTTGTATTTATATAATGAACTGCCTTTATTTCGAGTACTGATTTATTGTTGGGTTTGTTCCATGATTACTCGTTTATCTTATCGAGCATGAAAGCATGATTATTTTCCTTATATATATAATTGTTTATTCATGCATAGTGTTACCTACTAGGATATTCATATCTCATTCCTATTTTGTTTGTTTTGTTTTCAACTGATCCTCGTGAGAGCGTTATTGGGGTTGGCACAAGGGGAGTTGCTGATTACCGTGCTGAGTTTTATTCTAATTAGATTTCCATTTAGAGGTTGATATAGATGTTATTTTTATGGTTACTATATGATTTAATTGACTGTTGAGAGAAAGTGTTCGAAAAACCTATTTACCAGACTTATTAATTTATATCTATGAGACAGTTTGATGTTTACACTTAGCCACGCTTGTTGGTGAATTCGATGTTTCATTTTCCGCACTTTGATATTCAATGGAATTATTCGAATTTAATTGTTTGGTAATTAGTTGCTTTGGGCCAATAGCACTTCGGGTTCCGGTTTGGTGCTTGTTTTGCATAGACCCGAGTTCAAGGCGTTACACATACGCGGAGACACCTACGTGTCAAATTAAATAATCAGTTAAACCACTTCTTTTAAAACATAATATTTATTAAAACAATTTGATTTCTAAAAGATATTAAGTAACCAAAATTCGGCTTTTAAACAAAGTTCCAAGTATTTCAAACATCATATCTAAATATTTTGAAAAGCATAAATTTAAAACTCCGTTAATTACTATATTTCTCTGGAAAATCTCATTTTTCAATAAAAAGCTCGTTTCTAGTCTTAAATAATTCCTTCAACACCTTTAAAACTAAACTTTTAAGAAAATCTATTATAATAGGCTTTTTCTGAAATTCCACTATATTCTCATCAACAATTTGATCATTTTTCCTAAATATATGAAATCTAATTTTTCCTAAAAGAAAAATAATTTAGACAGATATCATAAATTCCCTAGAGTTCACAACAATCCTTAAGCAAAATGATCATACTCAAAACCTTGCCACTTCTCCCCAACATTAAACATAAATTCTCTAAGATGTAAATACCTTAAAATCTAGTTCTTATTAATCTAGGAATTTCCAGAATTCAAAACAAACCTAAATCCATCATAAAATATAATCTATTTATTTTCTATTGAATTTTAATCATAACTATATCAATTCTATATTTTCTGACCTAGTGAGAATAAAATCCCCATAATTCATTCATTTCTTAACCAAATAACATGAAATTTGGTTTTTTAAACTTCTAACTCAATGCACTAAAATAACCTATAGCAGTTTTACAAAATTCCACTTGGTGAATTAATTATAGGTTTTTAAAGTCTACTTTACTTCAAAATCCTGTATAGACCAACAGCTGTAACAATTCAATTAATATTACTAAGTTATAGATTTTTGCCCAAAGTATGTTTTTCAGTGAAAAATAGACACATAATGGAACAACTTTCATTCAGAAACCGAAACCTAAATATATCTCTAAAGTAGCCTAAAAATTCCATCTTTCTGAAATTTTCTGCAGAAATCTGGGTTTTAAGTATTTTCTAATCCTTTCACAGTTCTAACATGTTCAACTACAAATTAATGATAAAATTTATGCAAGTTGAAGGGGCTAACTTACTTGTCGTTTTAGATAGAATTCTCCCCAAAACTTCCAAATATCAACTCCATCTTGCAACCCAATGAAGAACCACAATAAGCCTTTGCGTTGGATTCCGAGTTTTGCACATAAAATAAAAGCACCCAAATTAGAGACTTTACAACTATATTTACATTAAACAAAAGCCTAAAACCTGGTATTTCCCTTACCTGAAACCTAAAAAAAAAGAGCAAGATTAAACTCCAGAAAATCCAGATCGTCATTCTCCCATGCCCCAAAACGTGAACTCCCAAAACATGAACTGAATTCTCTATGGTCTTGATGCCTAGCCCAAGTAAATTGAGATCTGATTTTTTTTTTTTACATATGAGACTCCTCTTATTCAGATCTGATCAACCAAATCCCACATCATTTAGGAAAACAAAGCTGGAAACAAAAATTGAAAAGAAGTAAAGCTTACGATAGTTGCTTTCCCTCTCTCCCTTTTCTTTTTCTTCTCTTTCTTCTTCCAATAATCAACCTTTTCTTTTCTCAAATCTGAACAGCAACCCAACCAGCAAAAAGGAACTCATAGAATGAATAATCTAGATTGGAAAAAGCATACGTCCAACACTCTTCTTTTTCTCCTCTCTTCTCTTACGTGCATAGCCTCCACACACCCATCTCTTTTTCTGTTTTGTTTTTAGGTTTTCCAACAACTAAAGCTCCTAAAACCCATCCCATAATTACCCTTCTCTCTTAAGCCAATGGTTAATCCCTTTTCTTAAACCCACACAACACACACACCAAACCATCCAACCGTTATGAGAAAGAGGTTTCTAAAAAAAACATTTCCTTCTATTTTATTATTATGATTATGTTTTTTTAGCAAGTTTGCCCACTTACTAAATATTAATCTATATCAATTAAATAAAAGTAATACAAAATTTCCTAACTTACCGTAGGTTGGAATCTCCACATGCATCAGTTCAATCAGAAGCTCTTCGGGTTGGTCCTGAATTCCATTCGTTGCATAACATAACAACACCTCCAGTTATTTTATTTAATTATTTAATCTCCTAAAATGCTGTGGTTTTACATTATATACATACTTACCCACTTAAGATTTATGGATCCATAACTTAAGATTTGTTATTTATGCAATATCCTTTATTTCATCAAGTCGGTTACACTCAACCAAAAGAATCATATCTCATGCCACTCATGCATGTACAAAAGGGTAGCCTCATAGCCTTACCCAAATACAATTGGGCAAATGCCCTTCATATCATCCCATATGTGTTATACAAGCACTTAACAATATTTTCATGCTCATGTTATTATTTAACGGCATGCTTTCATGTAAGTATTCAATTCATGTGAGATAATCGACAATTTTCATTCTAAGTAAAGAAACATTTCATGATAACAAACCAAATATTATTCACACACTAACTTGAGTAAACGACGTGGAATCCTGAATTTTCTTAATATAAATAATCAATAAATAAATTAGAGAGACTTGGAAGTATAAATAAATAAATCTAAAGGAAACATAGAAAATTAAGCATAGGGATTTAAATTTATATCATAAGTGATGGGAATGTGGAGAATTAAATTTTTGTAATTAGAAAACAAATTATGAAAAAGAATAATAAAGGCTAATAGAATTTTGAAGAAATTCAATGATTAAATATGGACAATAAAGAAAGGGTATTTTAGTCATTTTAATTAGTTAAATCTATAAAAGGGTTACATAATTAATTATTAGATTTGGAAACTTAAGTAGACTAAATTTGAATTTAATTGGATTTAAATAACAAATTTAAGGTTTAAAAGAAGGAAGAAGGGCCTAATTATAATTATGTTTATTTAGGGGCCTTAATTTGAGTATTATGGGAGATAATAAAGTGCTTAGATAATATTTAAAAATAAGGATAATAAATAGCATGAAAATTAATAAATTAGGAGTTTCTAATTGTAGAGGATTTAGGAGATATAATTAGATAGGAGAATTAAGGAAAGATATGCAAGTGGGAAAGTTAGGTATTATCCAAATCCAATTAGGACTTCTAATTAGGTGAGTTTATAAAAGAGAGAATTATAGGAAAATTTGGGTTTCTTAATATTCCAAATGTATGGAGAATATAAGGGAAATAAGGGAGCTTATACGGTTGGAGAATATAGATAGAGATAGAGAGAAGACAAGAAGCTTTTTGGAGAAGTGTTGTAGAATTTCGACCAGCAACCATTAAATCAAGATCTGGAGCATTTCAACCGTTGGACTGGCCTCAAATTTATAGATTATGTTCATAACTAGTAGAGCTTAAAGATGAATGGTGGAGGTTTAATTTGGAGATCCCTAGAGTGGTGCGAAAATTTCAAAAAATTGGTAAACATTCGGGTTCATTGGAAGAAGGATTTCATATATTGAGGCAAGTAGCAAACACTTTGAAAACTGGAGGAATTGCATGTTTTCCATATGATGTAGATGTTTATTCTTGGTTTACTTGGTTTACTTAAATTCAGATTTTTGGTTTCAAGTATTGAGGATTTCCTAGATTGGTATCGTTTCATAAACTTTAAGAAAAATTTGAGAAAAGTATTGATTAAGAAGGGATTACTTAAGTAATTTTAAGACAATATATAATTGAAGGGAATAGATTAGGGTTGTTTTAAAGGTAATTTAGAATGAAGTTAAGATGATTAGAATGAATTAAAACCATATAAAATATGTTATATTTCGAAAATTCAGAAAACCTAGAAAATAAACTGAATTTTGCATGAGCGCCCGTCAATGCTCAAGCACTATTTCAGGCGCTTTGCCTATTTATTTTAAACAGAATTGAAACAGAAACCAAATTTCCAACACCCGGGATATGGCTTGAGCGCCATCCTGAGCAGCTAAGAAGAAATTCACCCAGAATTGGACACCCAATATGTCACTCAAGTGCAATATCAAGCGCCCACTAACAAAATTTTCTAAAATTTGGAATTTGAGCCCGAATCAATTTTTAATAATTTTTCTAAAAATTCTAAAGTTGTAACACTTGTAATTAGGGTAATTTGAGACGTAGGAATTGGCAGAATTAAATTTGAGAAAAAGAATATTAATTGGAACGATGAATGTAAAAATGGACTATAAAAAGTATTATGAAGGAATAAGTGGACTTGGCATATTTAGATTGGGTTTTGGTTGGTAAAACCTATTCCTAAACTTCATTACAGACCTAAATTACTCTATGTAGGGATTAAATAACAATGATTCTAATATTTGACTCCTTAGGTTCTTAACTGAGGAAATTTGGACATTATTGAGTAATTATTGAAAATATTCACCAACTAGGGAATGAATTTAAGTAAGACCTAATAAATGGATTTGGTAAGTTATCTAACACTTAAATATAAGTAATTTAAGAGTGTTCACATTAATAAATTATTGTTTAAGCATTTAATCAAGAGATTGGGCATATTTTTGCTATAAATGATATGCTTTCAAGGTTTGAATTAAGCTTTACATTTATTTCCAGATTTGAGCAATTCCTTTGCATCCAATATTATAATTGTGGATATTTGCATATGGTTTTATGGATAATATGGCATAATCATTGTTTTTCCTCTATGTATCTTGGAGCGGTTAAATTCCTTTCTCATGTATCTTGAGATGAGATGTTTATTGAACATTGAGAACTTATTACATTGTTGAGCACATCTTACTTTTGAGACAAGTTATTATTAAATGTTTTTTATTTTGAGCTGTGTCTAGCGGGCAATGCTTAGTATGGATCTATACTATAGCTAGGAAGTGAAATGGAATTATCTTTGTTAAGTTAAACCTATCTCCCAATTATGCTCCCATTGTGTATCTCGACGAGGCCTTCCTGTATCTGGTAGTGCTACAGCAATCCCAACCGTCGTGTATCTCGATGTGGTTATTCTTGTTGGTTATTAGTCGTGTATCTTGGCATCGGATTATATTGGATTACCCACCGTGTATCTTGGTCTAGTATATCCCCCGTTGTGTAACGTGGTTTTCTTGGGTTAGCACCGTGCGCTTTAATGGCACATTGGCATACGTGTGCTTTATATTAATCATGTTTATAGTCCACTTGTGGCTTGCACATGTGAGCTAAATATTGGCCATGCTTGTAGTTCACTTGTGCTCGCACATGTGCTGATATTAGCGGTGTATTGACTAGTGTATATATTTGATCGGATTAGTATTCTCACATGTTGGTTATCTGGATATTGTTGCAATTGATTAGATTGTACACGCCAGCCCACCATGTATCTCGGTTGGGTGATCCGCAATAAGTTGATGACTGTGTATAAGTCGTGAGGTGGCGAACTTTGGAACATGGAGTAGCTTTTCAAAGTGGTTTCAGTTCATAAGTCCTCTGATGTCACACATGTGTGGTTTGGTTTGATAAATGTTTTGATTATTATCATCGTGATTTGGTTTTATCGTTATGCCTCATGACTTTATTTTTATAGATAAATTGGATTGTTTTATTCCATGTATCTTGCTACTTGTTGAGATTTATTTCTCACTCCTGTTTTCCTTATTTTTCAGGTACTCTTGGTGAGGTTGATATGTTTTGGGGTATTATGTAAAGGGTAGCCATTAGTTGTGAACCAGATATGAAATCAAATTGTACTAAGGAATTTGAGTTGATTGTAATTAAATTTTACTTTATGTTTCCGCATGATAACTCCGACAAAGACATTAATAAAAGTTTTAAAATTATTCTGGTTTTAGTTACTTTGGCCCATTTACACTAGCACTTTAGGGTTGGACAATTGTTCCAAAACTGGGGCGCTACAAAGGAGATCCAAATTCATTAGGAACACTCCTAAAATTCCTTTGGCTTTGATTGTCCACTTCCAAGGATCATTTGGGAGGTGTAAACAACTTGGGTCTAGGTTAAGATCGCCTACAAATTGGAAAAATGACAAATTTCCCAAAAATACACAGAACACTGGATGGGCGCTCAACATGGTGCTCGAGCGCCCATGTCGAGCGCTTGTCTCTGGGTTCCTCTCCAAGGCGCTTGACAGGTGCACTTGACCCCGATTTAGTCGACACACTAAATCTTATCTTGTTGAAAAAAATTAGTAAGTTGCTTATTTTTTAAATATTTTATTATTATTTTATTAGATTTCTTAAAATTTATTAATATTTTATTAAGAGTTTTTCTTTAACTTAAAGATTAAGTAATCCAAAATATCTTATTACTTAATTAGCCAATTTTGCTATGTGGCACAACCTTTTGGCTCATTGTCATGGCCATTTGTTTAGCAATGTGTGCATGGCCTTGGCCCATGACATATGTAGGTAGGATGATGCTTAGGGGTATTTTTCTCATGAAAATAAGGGGTCAAAGTCAAAGTATGCACGTATCAACAACCCTGATGTTTCCTCATGGAATACTCCCGAAGACTTAGAATCCACATTATAGAGGGGGTGGTGGTACCAATCGAGTGAGCTCGCAATGGACTCATTGTTATGAAACCTACCTCTCTAGCACACTAGGCTAGTATTGTTTCTTGTTTGTACACACTGTAACTTTTTGATTGCATTAATAAAGGTTCACTTTTCTTCTAGTATTTTTGTCTTTGTTTTGCTTGCATTTTTTTCTATCTTCACAAGTTGTCTCGTGGGCGTATGAATGCCGCGTGGGCTTGTCAAAAGACTTGTTAGTGACAGTAGCAAGCCCATTTACATCTATTTGCAATGTTCCTATTTTGTACTGTTTTAATCATATCTTTTTTGCTTAGATTCAGATTTCTGCACGATCAGTGGTGTTGGAACTGTATCGAAGTCCTCTTTCCAATGGTGCAAAGATTGATGATCAATTCAGTATTGAAATTTTTATAATTTTCTATGACATGTCTTTCAGCCTGTTTTAGGGCCTTTTGAAATCTTTGAGAGTGCAAGAATTGATTCCTTACATAAATAACATAATACTTTAATAAACTAAGATCGCTTTTGGGGAGGATGGGCTAAATCCAAACCGCCCATAACCTGGCAATATTAAACCCTAACCATTAGGAGTGGGCGGCTTACCCATTTAACCCACGCCCATCCCTAGTACTTCTATTAGGGGTGCAACTCGGTTTGGTTCGGTCTGGGTTGATGTCAACCCAAGACCAAACCGACACTACATATATTCAACCCAAAACCGAACCGAATCGAATTCTAAACCGATACCCTAAAACCGAAAACCGAAAACTGAATCGAAGTTAAATGAAATAACCAAAACCCAAACCGAACCGAACCGAATTACATGAGATCGGTTCGGTTCAGTTCGGATTGGGTTAAACCAACATATAATCTCCTGCAGTGTCACCAATAAAAAACCAACTTTGCTTCCTCCCGAAGTCTATTTCCATGCCTGGCCAATTAAACTTCTACTTCTATTCGGATTAAAAAGGTTAACTATTAGATGACCAATCAATAATATTAACAGTAGCCGCATGCCAAACAATAATAATAACATTAATAAATTAATAAAAGCCATAACCACACCCTACTAGTAGGTATCCAGCACTTCCAATTTTACCATAAGGAGGCAAACATAATCCTCAAAGACTGATTGCCTTGAATCAACACAAGGCATGTTTAATCAAATTGAGATATTTGAACCACCTGAAAGGTATTCTGTGATGATGCAAAAGACATTACAGGAAATGGAAACACAAGGTAAAAGATGAGTTTTACTAGCTCTAAAAATTACAAGTATCTAGAAGAAAGCAAGAAAGCCCCATGTCCTTCGCGTCCTGAATCCAGAGTTCCATCGGACCAGCCAACTGGAAGGGAGCCACTACCGGCAAAACAGGTTTCCTTCGTTCTCCAATTGTCGCCCAAGCTTTTCTCGTCACCTGATTTCGAGGAATCCTCAATTGGGAAGGCCTACAAATCAATGTATTCCCATCGATTCATGTCCTCGAGGAGCTTAAAGGGAAGAACCTTCTTATCCACTTCAATATCGAATTCATAGGCAATAGAATGACCCACCAACGCATCTTCGGGATCGAAATACGAAATGCTAAAATCATCTGCTGGAAACCCTAATACTTTCGCGATCGCTTCCTTCGCATCCTGAACAAAATAAAACCAATATAAATATTGATAAAAAATTTGTAGGAAAAAAGGGAGAGAGAGAGGGAGAGGGAGCGAGACGGGAGGGAGGGAAGGAGGGAGAGACGAGAAGGAGGGAGGGAGGGAAAGAGACGAGCGAGAGAGAGAGGGAAAAGAGGGTATTACCTGAAGTAGACGAACAAAGTGATGAACGAGCAGTCGGCGGTCGGTGGCGAACAGTCGCTGCAACTCGGCATATGGGGTTCTAGGGTTTGAGATTGTGAAAGATGAACGAATGGGTTCTAGGGTTTGAGAATATGAGATACTTAAGAGAGGGTGGGGTTATAATTTTTTTAAACTTTAAGGGTAATCTTATATAAATTTTAATATTATATATAATAATTCGGTTCGGTTTACATGAATACCATAATTCGGTTCGGTTCGGTTTAACTGAACACCAAACCCAAAACTGAATTGATTTTATTCAGGTTAGGTTTTAATAGACCAAAACCGAACCGAAGGGTTAAAAAACCGAACCGAACCAAACCAAAATTGGTTTGGTTTGGATTGGTTTCACCCGGCCCGAGTTGCAACCTTTAACTTCTATTACACGATACATGGCACTCAAAGGATTTCCCTACAACACGAGCGCGTCTTGAAATTCTAAAAACGCGTATACGGTGTACCCATTTGAGGTGGGACCGTAGGTCTATAATTCCGTATTTCCGTAAGATAACGACGGGAACGAGAGACCGAGAGAGAAACGGGGTGACAGAGAACAGAAAGAGACAGATCTTGCCATTTCGGTGTGACGGTTGAGAGAGAGATCACTGTGCTCAAATTCCAAGTGGTTTGTGTGGAAAGAGCAAAAGCGATTGAATGGAGAATCGAGATATCTGTCATGAGAACTCGGAGTCTGATCCGCCGGAGGACCGGCCGGTTCGCGTTTACGCTGACGGCATCTATGATCTCTTCCATTTCGGCCACGCGAGATCTCTTGAGCAAGCGAAGAAACTGTAGTTGTTTTATTTTTCTTTTCGTTTTATTTTACATTATTTTAATGGTTTTTCGGGGAAATTTATTTTGTTGAGATGCATTGAACTTCTCTGTTCTCTGAATCCTTCGTTGTGTTTTTCTTCTTCTCTTAGTGGCTTTCGTTTGCCCGTATTGATTTTTTTTTCTTAATTTTTTCTTCTTTCTTCATTGTTGGATTTAAAATTTTGTTTGCTTCTTCATCTGTGAATTAGTCATTTTGAGAATTTTTTCCTTTTGGGTTTTCATGTATGTTTTTTGTTTAAAGGAATTTAATTTGCATGTTAAATATTTTTCATTTATTGAAGATTTGTTTTGCTCTATTAATTTTTTTTTTATTTTTAAAATTGGATGGTTGGGCTATTTTTCTGTTTGTCCTACAGAAAGTTGCGATGTATTATGCTCGTATTTTGGGCAACAAAATGGAAAATCAGAGGTTGAAGATGAGGAGAAGAAGAATATAGAACAGAGAGGGAAACCAGATCTGAGAACGTGTTTCTTTCATTCATTTTGGATATTTGATCTACAAGCAAATTTATATACAACTGTGAACAAGCTCAATTAACTACTAAATACACCTCAGCATAAGAGAAAAAAATAGAATAACTAAGTAAATCAACAGAAAAATGCTCTGTAACTAAACCAACAGAAAACTACTCTGCCCAAATTATCCTTTGTCATTGAGACTGCCCATGCCTTGTCAGTGGACATATAATTGAGCTATCTGATGAAGCTTCTATTGGACTTGATTTTGTTGCATTGATAGATTCCAACACCCCTGGCAGATGGAGAATAGATATTCTCTATTCCCATCTTGGATAAATGAAAGTAGAAAATATGAGATGGAAGAGCTTTGGTAAATATCTCAGCCAACTGAGCTTGAGGCGAGGAATGAGGTATGCTAACAGAGGGAAATAAGTTAGAAGGAAGATGTTCAGTAGAGCAAGATGGAAGTGGTGAAGAAGCATGCTTTATAGGTAATGAGGAAGAATACAAATCAGGTTCTAGGTCAGGTAAGTCTTGCTGGATACGATGATCTGTTATAGGCTGAATATATTGAGATGAGGGATGAGGTATGCTAACAGAGGGAAAGAAGTTAGAATCATGATTAGAAGTTTCTGAGTTCAAGGTAGAAATAGATAGTTTTTTTTTTTTTTTTTTGATGAATAATGAAGCTTTCATTAGATCAAAAGAAGAAGGTAGGGAACCCCACAAGAAGTGGGATGACCCCATAGTACAAGACGAACCAAAAAACATAAACATATGAAAATATACTCTAAGGGGTATCAACATATAACGAGATACATAAAAAATCCCACCAAAAAGATATACCACCAGACCACCCCACACTACATATAGATTAAAGTCATCCAATTCCTAACGATATCCATAGATGAATATGAGTCGAAATCCTTCTGCCCTGATGCCCAAAAAGCTGTCAATGAAATCACTTGGTCCACCACATAAGATCTTCGCACCATCTCACCTTCAAAAATGCTCCTATTTCACACCCGCCATATTGTCCATAAAGTAGCAAAGAACACTCCCCTGTAAAGTTTTCTCCCTAGTCTACCAAAGCCCATGAATCTCCACTGGAAAACTAACTCACGTACGGTGTAAGGTAATACCCAACTTACATTTCCTAAATCGAGCATATGTCTCCATACATGATCAGCAACAGAGCATCTAAGTCGGAGATGATCCACAGACTCGGCCTCCTTCATACACATCAAGCATACCTGGGGAGACAAAGCTATATGAGGCTGCCGATGCTGTAAAACATCCAATGTGTTAATCTTATAGTGCAAAAGGATAGCCCAAAAAACATACTTTCTTCCCTATGATCGAATTTCTTCCTTCCATGGGACAAGGTCGAGGTAAAACACAGGCAACCGAATATTCTCATGTGCTTACAGGTGGGCTTGATATGAAAGAGAATCTCATAAGGTGTCTTATTGTTCTGCAAATGTTAGCTTGATATCTCAAGGCTCGAGCTACGTTCAGAATATGCTGGTGCTTCCTCTCAACTATAACATTTTGTTGAGGGGTTTCTACACCTTTGATGAATGGTCCCTTTAATGCTAAAGAATTCTCTCATTTGAAACTCAACTCCATTATCACTTATCAACACTTTAATTTTAATATCAAACTAAGTTTCTATCAGGTTGTAAAAAGATTCAATGCATGGTCTGGTATCTGACTTGTTTTTGAGCAAGTAAATCCATGTGCTTTGAGAAAAGTCATCCACTATACTGAGAAAGTACTTAGAACCATCACGAGCAGTGACTGAACGGGGTCCCCATATATCAAAGTGTATTATTTCAAATAAAGAGGAAGTGTTGTGTTGACTCAGAGAGAAAGAAAGTCTATGTTGTTTAGCCATAAAACAAACAGAACAAGGAGTTTTATTGATCAATGAAATCTTGTTTCTTACAATAGGTTCTAGAAGGAGAAATATGACCTAGGCACCAATGCCAAAGGTCTGAAACAAAAATGGTGTTCATAGCAGAAAAAGAAGCAAAACTATCTTTGTGCAAGAGCTTGGAGAGTGTTGAAACCAGAATTGTAGGAGGCACTTCATTCTTGAGTAGGTGGTATAAGCCATTCTTCACTTCACCCATCCCAATTGTTGTCAAGAGGCAAGGTCCTGAATAGAGCAACAATGTGAGAGAAAAATTAGGCAACAAGTAAGTGTCTGTGTTAACTTTTGGCCGAAATCAGGTTGAAAGAAAAAGATGGGACACCTAATACATTTTTCAGCACTATGTTCTTTGTGATTTTCACAATACCAATATGAGTAACTGGCACCTCAGTGCCATTAAGAAGTTTCACGGAATATGATACTTCAGCAGTAATGATTAATAAAGAGTGAGGTGCTACAGATCATGTGATCTGTAGCACCTGTGTCGATGATCCATGATATTTCAGCTGGTTTTAAAAGCATGTATGTGTAGGTAGAGAGACAAGTATGAATACCAGAAATCTTGGAGATGCTAGTGGTGTTAGCTGCAGGATTAAAATGGACTGATTCTGTCCTGTTGCAGGCATAACAGTAGCTACATCTTTATGTTGGAGTAGAGCCAGAAGTTGTTGGTGTTCTACTTTGGTCAAGCCAACCTTATAAGAACAATCTTCCTCTTGTTCATTGACTCTGGAAATGCTAGATTGATTAGCAAAAACTTGTGTCCCCTTTCCTTTGTTATGAAACTTGTGCCCTAGGGGGTTACCGTGAACTTTATAACATTTCTCAGCTACGTGACCTGCCATGTTGCAGTGACTGCAAGTGGGAGGTTTAGCATTCCCAACCTTTAAACAATTTTCTAGCATGTGACCTTGGATATGACAATGAGTACAAAAGGGCTTGTTAGTGAGCTTTTCTGGGTATTCACTGTCTTAGTTCCAGGTTTACAGCTACTGAAATTTCCTTTAGTGAAGAAGGCCATTAGATTTGGTGTAGGGACAATGGAAATGATTTGGTGTTGTCTTTCTTGCTGTTAGATCATTGAGAACTCTGTTTACTGGGGTTAATGGATCTACAAGCATGATATGGTCCCTGACGTTTGTGTATGAATCATTCAATCCCATTAAGAACTGTATTACACAGTCACGTTGATAACGATCTAAAATAACTTTCAATTGTCCACAATTGCAATAAGGAATAGGATCATACACTAAAAGCTCATCCCACAATGCCTTGAGTTTGCCATAGTACATACTTACTGGGTCCTGTTCTTGAGAAAGGCTTGCTAAGGCTTTCTTTAGTTGAAAAATCCTTGGCCCATTTTGCTGTGTGGATCTTTCCTTCAATTCAGACCAGATCTCAGCTGCATCATCTACCTATGCAACTGCTTGATTTAAGTGATGGACTGATGGAATTCTGCAACCAAGAGACTATCAGGTCATTACAACGTTCCCAGGCTTCAAGAAGTGGATCAGCAGGATCTGTGGGTTTGAATATTTCTCCAGTGATGAATCCCAGCTTATTCTTGGCTCTTAGAGCCCTTCTCATGGCTGTAGACCAAGTAGTATGATTATCAGTGTTTAATAAGTCTGTAACCAAAGGAATTGAAGGATTGTCTCCATGATCAAGTCGGTAAGGATTTGTAATATCGTTGAAATTGAGAAAACGGGAAGGGATTTCAGTATTGGTTTTTGTTTTTTAAGTTTCAGTCTCCATGTTTAGCAACCTGAAATCTTTGATACCATGTAAGAAAGTGGAAAATCAGAGGTTGAAGATGAGGAGAAGAAGAATAGAGAACAGAGAGGAAAACCAGATCTGAGAATGTGTTTCTTTCATTTTTTTGGATATTTTATCTACAAGCAAATTTATATACGGTTGTGAATTACTAACAAACTCAACTAACCACTAAATACACCTCAACATAAGAGAAAAAATAAAATAACTAACTAAACCAAGAGAAAACTGCTCTGCCAAATTATCCTTTGTCATTGAAACTGCCCATGCCCTGTCAATGGTCTTGTAATTGAGCTATCTGATGAAGCTTATACTGAACTTGACTTTGTTTCATTAATAGATTCTAACCTTTTGAATTATACTTATTTTGTTTTACATGAATAATCATTTTATTTATCTCTTTTGTTGAAATGCATTTAGCTTCTCTACTTTCTGAATCCTTGTTATGTCTTGCCTCTTATATTGGTGTCTTCCATTAGCTTGTTTAGATTATTATTATGTTTTACTCTCTTATTAAGTTTAAGGGTTTTGTATATCTAGGTTTCCGAACACATATTTGCTTGTTGGATGCTGCAATGATGAGATCACTCACAAGTATAAAGGCAAGACAGTTATGAATGAAGCTGAGCGTTATGAATCACTTCGGCACTGCAGGTTGGCCATTTACATGCTACCACAAACAATTAACTAATATCTCAGTTAAAGTAGATAGGAATATAGTACATTGTTTGTTTTGTCATGAAGGGGTATCGTGGTTGAAATTATTTTTCTTTATGGCACTTGTATTATTAAGAGATGATGCATTTCAATTAGGTTTGAAGTTTCATACATACGCTTCATGACGAACTCTGCCTGGAAAGTTATCAAGACCGGTCATTTTATGTTGCTTTTGGAAGTTTTTGGCTCAACTAGAGGTTCAAATGTGAGTTCAGTGGTTTATTTTATGCAGGTGGGTTGATGAAGTTATTCCTGATGCTCCATGGGTGGTCTCAATGGAATTGCTTGACGAGCATAATATTGACTATGTGGCCCACGACTCTCTCCCGTAAAGTTACTCAGCCCAAATGCAGTATCTTTTCATCAGACTTTTGGTTTCATAGTTGGTTTATATACAAATATAAATGCATGCTCACATGCATGCATACTTACATGCATACTATACTCTTTGTGTTAGTGTGTGGGCGTGCGCATGTCCATGTGTGGGTTAGGGTCAGTTTCTACATTGAACCAAAACAAAAAAAAATGCATACTGAAAATGAGAAGGATACATTGAAGGTTTTGTTTCTTTAAATTTGAAGATGATTTTGAGCTGTTAAATATTATTGAAATGGATTTTAATTCTATCCCTTGGTACACAATTTGTGTACTTTTACTCCTTGACCTTTTTCGATTTTAATACTATCTCTTAATTACTGATTAAAAAAATATTATCAAAATGGAGCATAGCTCTTACAAAAATATGATTATGGAGATTTCTTAGGAAATTTTTAGGCTTTGATTTTCAATTATTATTAGTGTGTATAGGTTAGGTTCATATGATTGGACGTCAAAATGATTTATTTCCTCCTTGTGTAGACAGGCTCTAGGCCACCACTTGTGTGAGGCATATAGATACCTTTGCAATCAATTGTGATCTAGATATTTGCCTTTTCAAGCTTTAGATAACCCTTACCATCTGGAATCATAAGGAATTTTAATTTTGTTCATAATCCATTGGCAAGGAGGCCACTTTGCTCTATTTTGGTAGTCTAAAGAATTTTTAATTATGTTATTAATATCACGATTCTGGGATTTGTTACCTCAAAGGACTCAACTCTAAAGGCCCCTCTTTTTCAAAACCTTGTGTCCCTTTTATAAGCCCATATCCAAAGTAGATGATCCTTTCTTTAAAAAAAATGGTAATTTATTGTTCTAAGATTGATGCTTTTTTTTTGGTGGAACACACTTAGATGGGCTATGTGATGGTTGAATCTGTAATTTACATTATGAGTCTCCACATGAGATTTGGATCTGGATGGCTGGTGCTAACTTGGTTTTCAGCATAGCTTGGAATGAAAGAGGGAAAATTCTGCGAAGTTGCTACCTTCTAGATGACAAGAATTTTGTTCCAGGAAAGGAAGGGGTCTTTGAACTTTATTGTCTAGAGAATCTAATTAGTCTCATTCTGAGAATCTGCTGTTAGAATTTTACTATATTTGCCCATGATCTTGACTTTATTGTCTTGGCCCCTCATAATTTCCATCCTATCAGTTATCCGTTGGTTCAAAGGCCTAACTCTGTTCGCTTTGCTGCTCGTCTCTAACCAAGTGGTTGGTTATGTATGTTTTCTACTTGAGAGTGGAAAGAGCACAACGGAGACTACTTTAGTTTAATAAGATAATAAGACCTCATCAGTCAAATGGGCTGAATGACTCTGCTCTAAACCAAATCTTGGTCGATCTCCCTCTTTAAATTGATAAGATGCTTCCTTTTTTACATCAACAACTCTCTGGATTTCTTGTATGAGGATTGATTGTCAGTATCAATCTGCACAATATATTCCTCACTAATCTCCTCTACAACCCTGTCCATTAAGGTGAACAAGTACTGATTGTTCTTGATCCGGTTAGACGCATTTAACTGACTTATGGAAAATTGCTTTTCCATTACAATATACCAAAAAATTTATGAAAGATAGTCTGGTAAGGCCCATTCAGCCATCACACATGAGAGTCACACCATAAGTATCCCATTTCTTCATGAATGACTTTATATAAGTCTGCATCTCCTCAACCTTAGCATTCAATAGACGGCCCGTGATCTCATATGGAGTGGAACTTTTAATTCCTGGTCCAGCCCTAGCAATCTTATCATTCTTTGGCCATTTCTATAGATAGTCTACATTTGGTAGGATATTACTATAGATAAACTATCTGCTAATGGCTTTCTTCACATTCTTTGTCCATTTCCCTAGATGCCCGCATATCCTTCAACCTACATTGCTTTGCATCCCTATTCCGATATACTGAAGGATCTATCTTTTCTACATCAGGACCTTTGGACTTCTTCATAGGCTTCTTGGACATCCAACCATTTTGTCAAAAGCTTCTCTTACACTTGTACTACGCATCAAACCACTTTCTTGCTCTCTATAATGAATATCCATAATTGATCTTCTAATTGCTACATCAAGACGCTCTTTCTCCTGTGTCATAACCTCCTCTAACTCATCATCATCATCATCATCATCGGAATCATCGTCATCCACACAAATTCTCTTTCCCCTATCATTCTATGCTGCCCTCCTAGCTAAAATCTCTCTTAAAGCATCCCTCTCTGTAAGAATGTCTTCTTTCTCCTTCCTTGTAGCCCCAAGATGCTCATCCATGGCCCTGGAAATTTTTACAGGACAGCTTAAGCACCTTTTAACATTAGGGTTCTACCAGCAAGATGATGCTTTAATCTTGTAATTTCACCCCCTCTTAACTCCTTGTAGTAATAATTTCATTTTGTCCACAACCTATTGCCTTTAATCATCTCTATGTGCTACCAACCTACGTCGACCACTTTCTTTTTCGGTGCTATAACTACACAAAAATATAGAAGTACCTCAAACATACTACTTGAATATTTATATCAACAACTTATCTTGTTCCAAAAATAACTAGAAAGACAAATATTAAGTTTTAATAAAATAAAAATAAATTTTTAGATATTTTTAGTTAATTTCTTCAAAAAATAATAATTTAAACATAAATTATTTGATAAAAAATTACAAGAATTATGGGGATGATAGATCAACTCCATGCACATGTTATATAAAAAATTGAGCTCAAACCTAAGAGGTTTGCGTAGTTTTAAAAAAAAAATAATAGCTTTCATCACTTTTTTCAGAATTGCATAAAATTTGATTTTATCCTCAAAAAAGCCATTTAGATCTATGGATCCATAGATACATATTAAACAACATCAAATCATTTGTAAACATCAAAATACATCGATTTATATAGAAGAAAAATGAAAATTTTCAATGCCTGTCAAAACTGTTGCTGAATATGATTTGTTTTTTTGAAGTTGTTTCTTACAAATTCCACCATCAATAGGGTCAAAAATTGATGATAAGCAATGAGGTATGAGGGTTTTGCAAAAGGGGTTTTTGTTTATGAGAATAGGTCTTTCTCGTGGAAGATCTATTTTCACGTTTTCTTTTCTCTAAGTATCAACTATATTGCATGATACAGTCAATACACCAGCCTTATCGATCGATAAAGCTAGTTGGTTGAAACATAATTGAATATCGTGTTGATACGCACGATACGTATCATGTATATCGACTGGTAAGGCACAATATTTAGTACTATGTTTGTAGGATATTCTAGCATCGTCCTGCACTATGATTGCCTAAACTCAGGATGATTTGAACCTTGCTCAACCCCATGCTCAGAACCTCCAGCTCCAGTGTCACCTCAGGAGTAACCACCCCTCTCAAGGCCCAATCTTTCAATCTCCCTCATCTCATACTCAAACTGTAAAGAAGCTAGAAAGGAGGCTCGATATGAGGCCTTCTCTACCTTAGTCAGCACATCATCAGGGTAGGCAATATCATTGTCTGAATCCTTAGCCTCGGCAGGTAGTAGTACTAGCTTCCCTAGCCTATATCTGATCTGATCCTCTAGCTCTCTTCTCCTAGTGATTAGTCATCCCAACCTGTAGTGATCTCTTATATGCCTTTTCACTTTTGGAGGCACTTTTGGATGGTTCACGACATTTCTATAGCCGTGTACCAAGTGTTGCTTGAGCCGTGAGATCCCACTAACTGTAAATCTTTGGCCACAGTAATTACATTTAGTTTTGTTTCTGTCCCCATCAACCTTCTTACAATGGCTCCAGCTAATATCTTGGCTACGACCCTATTGATCACCTTTACTACTAGAAGCCATATCAATATACAAAAATAACAATCACGAACAATGTGATGGAGACCTGCACGACAAACAAATAAAAGACCAACTACATATTAGTTATATATACATTACAAAATACAAACTAGTAAGGCATTGTAAACATAATTTCAGATTTTTTTAACTTTCAAATAATTTAGTGATAATTCATTACTTATTTCAATTGATTGAAAAAACTTTTTTGTAATTTTGTAATTTTGTAATTTTTTAAATTTTTAATATTTTATTTATTTAAAATGTTAATAAAAAATAATATAATCATAAATTTCATGCCCAAAAGGTTGTACCTTTATTTTATAATTTTTATTGCAATATATTGTCATTTTTATATATTTGTCGAAATGTGACTTTATATTTTTAATAAATTGTGCATTATTTTTTGTTAAGTCTCCAATTGTTTAGTGTACATATAGCATTTATATTATTTAAATAGTTATATATTAACATATATAAAATAATTTAAAAATCTGTCACTTATATAAATATTAACAAAATAAAACAGCGTATTGTTATCTTAATTCATCATAATTTTTACTAATGTCTAACTTCAGTTTTTGTATTTTTATACATTTTCGCTATTTTTAATAAATTTTTGTGACAAATAGTTAAAAAAAATTAAATTTCAAAAACAAATTATAGGTGGTGACACCAATCAATAGATTGGGTGTCGCTACATTACATATCCAAAGATCAGCTAATTATATTAAGTTTAGGCTTTAAAGTTGAAGAAATACACATTTTATCTTGTTCGGGCTCGAATGCGAATGTTGTAAAACTCCAAAGCCATTCCAAATCGTGTGTAATATGCTTCTACACTGAAGATCTTGTGATTGAAAGATATTTAGGACAGATTTGAGAGATTGGAGGAGATTTGGAAAGATTTGCACAAAACAAGCCTTTTCATTGGCACAGGGTGCGATTAGGTTATATACTTGAAAAGAATTTATAGAAAAAAAGAAGGCGATTCAACGAAATGCCTTGGCATGCTGTGAAATGCATTGCTTATGCAAAAAAATCACGGCGTGCTGCCAAAACTGTAAACACTGATACCAACCACACTCCAATACTAGTTGTTAAATTAGATTATAAAGGTAAAAGGAAGGTAGAATTCCACATATATTTTATGTAGTTCGGCGTGGTGCCTATGTCGATGGGAGAAAAAGTTCACTATTTTGAAAAAGAATAGGGTTCAATCAATATCTTCAATCCCCAGTTAGAACCCTAACCTGGTACATTAGATAAAAGTCTCAATATATCCTTATTGTACCACCCCCTTTGGACTTGATTAAAAAATATGAGCCACGCTCTTAACAAAAACCCAGGGATAAAATTTTGGAGCAAGGAGATGGCCTTTTAGGGATTTGAACTATAAACTATTTTCCTCTAGTTTTCTGTTCCATTGCTATGTGATTCATTTTGCCAAACGATCACTTTCCTCTATATATTGTCCTTCTCAGTGTAAAATCTTTATAATCATTTACCTAAGAATGTGGAATTACTAGTGAATATACTACCCAAGTTAATCACCCATTGTTTTTCTCCCCAAGAACTACTTGCTATTTCCTTGAGCCTCCCGCATACTACATATTATTTGCCTCTTAAAATTTTTCTAACCTCCTTGGCACCTTGATTGGGGCTTTGATTTGCCGATATGAAATGTATTAGTACATTATATAATGCAGCTTGAATGATGGTATTTTTGCTACTTAGCGGCAGAAAGTCCTTCATGTTGCAAGTTAACTTATAAACCTTCTCAAGGTTGGGCCTCTAGAAGTCAAAAGTATGTGAGGTTTTCTCCTTTAAGGAAATCAAGGTACCTAAGGGGCCGCTTTTCTTCTCATCTATTGAGAAGTTGTAGGGCTTTTAGTGTTCCCATTCCTCATGGGCCCACTTGTATGGATTGTTTTCTTTCTACTCTTTATTTATAATATATCCTTCATTATTCATCCAAAAAAAAAAAAGGAGCTGCTTTTCAGCCTTCGTCCTCTTACATCTTTACATATCAAAGCTATCTTCTGATCTACATTGATTCCTGAAATGCTGCTTTTTCCTAAATTCATTTTTCAAGCACCTAAAGTTGCATTTTATTCCCAAAAACATTTCCTCTGAAGCTTCCAAATATATTGTTGTGTAATTCATATAAACTGTAAATGCGAGATGTGTATGGTTTATCTTCCTACCTCAAATCTTTGTATCCATCTTACTGACCTTTCTGAGAAAAATAAATAAATAAAAGGACGAAAAGCTCAAAATATCCCCCATGGTTGAATGGGAAAGGGGATGGATGGTCTTCTTGTTGTGTTGCGCTGGTCGATGAAAAATCTTCTCCAAAACTATCATTCTTAATGAAAAAGAAGGAAGTACTCTGTATGGATCCTCTGGTCCACTTCCCCCATTGGTTCCCAAATTTTTTCCATTATAAAACTGTGTCTATGAACTCCAATTCCTTTCTATGTAAGCCTTTTTATGGTCCAGTTTGCACGCCAACCCTGTCTTCACAGTCATTCTATGCTTTTCTATACATCCATTGTCAATCAACACACTATCTAAATCTGATGCCACGAAAAAATAGCACTTTATTAAGCCTATGTGACAAAACCTTTTCAATGACTTCTTAGATTCTGATAATGGTATTGATTACTCTAAATCCTAATATCAAGTACACCATTTTCTGGGCATTAAAACCTGAAACATCACATTTGAGTCTTTAATTATGATGCCACAATCAAATAATTCACCGTGCACTTCCAACATCCCATCTTTTGATTGTCTCTATCAATTCTGAAAGCAGTTTTGGCGAGGCCCTCAAGCCTTGGTGTCTTATCCAGTTCCCAAACTGCATTTTGGACATTTGCCCCATTAAGTTCTCTTTCCAGCCATTACTTCTAAAGGTCAGAAATTTTCTTATCATTAATTACCTTATTATGAATTTCAGCACTTGCTTAAACTTCTATGTCAATGCTTGAATGTTGTCATAACATCCAAATGTTTAATAGTGGATGGAAGTTGCACTATAAATTATTTTCTCTCAGATTCTGCCTAACTAAACATGGACTTAGGAAATTTGATTCTCACATTACTTATGTAATGACCTATCCGGTGTTATCAAAGCTACTTTGGTTGAACACTTTTGAGTTTAACATGATTTAGGTTGAAAAGTGAGTAAGTCTAGAGAACATTTTGATACAGATGTAGTAGAACAATCAATTAATCACGAAGGAATCCTTTTAATATTAGTCTTAACAAATTCTCTTTATGATTTCGAACTTTCAGAAATACTGAATATGGTGTATTTGAAACGTTCTTATCGTTATAATATAAATACCGTGATATAAAAAAGAAATGTAAAAATCTATTTCTTTTGATAGTAAAAATAGTTTGAGTTCTCAAAGATTGAACTATAATTAGTTCTAGAATTATTAGAAATCATACAAATCAAGGTTTGCCATGACGCCGAAATTTCCCCGAAATGGGGAAAAAACAAATTTTGGTGAAAATTAGTGAAAATTGGCGAGATGCCGATGAAACGCAGCGGCGTGCTAGCGAAAAGTTGGCGAAATGTAGTGAAATAGCCCAAAAATTGGGTGATGTCAACTTAAAATACTCAAATTGTGCGAAATTTAACTCAACTTAGGCAAAATTTCATATGAAGGAGCTCTATTTCTTCATATTTGGATGAAAATCTTAAACATTTATTTCTTAAAATCAATCATTTACTTGGGATAAATGAGTGATTTTACGCTACACATGTAAAGATTTTTTGTCCAAATGGAGGAAGATTAAAGCTTTTCGTATGAAATTTCATCCAAATTGGGTTAAATTTCGTGCGATTTGAACATTTTAAGTCAAAATCACCATTTTTTGGCTGTTTTGCAGCATTTCGGCGGCATGCCGCTCCATTTCGCCTGCATGCCGACGAAAACGAGAAGATTCAATTTCGTGCCACAAAACGGGAAACCATGATACAAATCATTTTGATGGCTGGTTGGCACTGAGGCAGGTGATGCTGAAGCATGGTTTTGGTGGCTGCTCATTTATAAGCCAAAGCCATTTGGGTATTGGAAGGATATATAGATACTATGATGTATGCTTGCTCTTACTCTATAAGATGAATAAACCTGGTGAGAGCTGAGGTCTATGCTTCATTGACAGGTCTACAAGCAAAGTTGTAAAATAGGGTTGGTTGGCCAGGTTGTTATTAGTTTTGTTTCAGCTCAAACACAAATCAGTCCCCCAAATTCAGGCAGGGCTGAACTAAAACCCAAACTAATGAGCCCAAACGCAGCCTGTACTGTACTTGTTTGGGATGGCATCAGGCCTGCCCAAATTAAACTCATTTTTTCATGAAAAGGCTGATGAAAATTTTGAAAAGATTTCAATCATAAAATAACTCAATTGTTGGGACTGCTATGATGGTTAATTTAGATTCATTATGTTAGTTGTTTAAAACATCTCAAAATTTTTTTAACAAGAGAGTAATATTGTGTTTAGGTTCTCTATTGTTTGTTCCCTCCCCACCCCACACACACACCACCAAAAAAAAAAAAAATGAGGGTTGATTAAACTAAAGTAGGACTAAACTTAATTTTGGGCCAGGCTATGGTTTTGTGCGATAGAAACTTTAGCTTTAACCCATCCCAAACTCAACTTTGGGCTAAAAAAATGATCCTCTACTGATCTCAAACCTGAATTAGCTGGTTTTGGCTCTCATTCAGAATAGGATGGGAGGCCCTCAAGTTGGCTGGGCAAAAGATAGAGCGCTATTGATCATTTGGTATTCTAATGCTGGAAGTATAAGATAACTCTTCTTGTGCAGTTTCATGGATGGACATATATGGATGTACACGGAGGTTAGCTCACCTTTTCAGTTGGCTGAATCCTTGCATAGGGACTGAATTTCTCACTTATTCATGTACTTATTATATCAACCAATAAGAAGACTGATAGTTTTTGTAGGTTTCATTGAGGAGGGTGGTCTTATTCACAGGTCTACAAGCTGAGGATCTTAATGTGCTTTGTTGATCTTGTTGTGTGTATTTTTCCACTTTCTGAATTGTTTTTTCAGATCATACGCTGTTCTTGCTAGGCAGGTTCTGTTACATGCATCTTATCCCCTTATATTAATCTAAGTAGTATGAGTTGTAGTAGTGAGTTTATTTACCTAGTTTGCTTAGTCAATTACTTCATTTAATCCAGTTCGAAGCCAAACTTAAGATAACTGACTGATACTTTTATTTGAAAAAAAATATATTTTTCTGTTTTCCTTCTTTATACAGGTTCTGAATTTAGTTCAAGATGCGTATGTATTAAACCGTCACTCCCTCTGCATGTATATTTTTCTGTTTTCCTTCTTTATACAGGTTCTGAATTTATTGTGTTGCTTTAATTTCATTTAGATGTTTAAGTTTAATTGGACATAGTCTGGTATAATGCCCTGTTAATTGATTTATTTCGCCGTACATACAGTTAATTCGGTTATTTCTTTCCGTGAAATTTGTTTAGTTATGCTGATGCAAGTGGAGCTGGGAAAGATGTATATGAATTTGTAAGTCTGAGTGGCTTCTAGTTTGCATCATTGATCTACCTTTCTGCTAGTTTTTTCCCCCATCTCTTGCCATATTTTTTGTTAGTTTCAAGTTTCATAAACTTTGTAAGTTTCTCTTTACAGGTTAAATCCATTGGTAAGTTTAAAGAAACAAAACGGACTGATGGGATCTCTACATCAGATATTATAATGAGGATTCTCAAAGATTACAACCAGTATGTGCTTCGTAACTTGGATCGTGGATACTCAAGAAAGGAACTCGGTGTTAGCTATGTTAAGGTATTGACCTTTCTTGTGCATTTTTTCAGTTGTTTATTTCCAAGATATGATTAGATGATAATTTATTATATATGCTATTCACAAGCTGACTTCTTCCAAAATTTATCCAGTGAAGGGACTCATATTTGTCATTCCACGTTCTTGTTTCGCATAATCAGGAAAAGCGACTGAGAGTGAACATGGAGTTGAAGAAGTTACGTGAAAAAGTGAAGGAGCAGCAAGAAAAGGTGGGAGAAAAGGTATAGACATTTACAATGCTGAAATACTGATAATCTTGCGTTGATTTTTGTTAATAATGGATTTGGACAAGTTGGAGACCTATGAAAATTATAGTATTGTGGAAACCCTGTAACTTAATGTTTCTTAGGGATGTTTTTAGTGAGTTACTTGTGATCCATATATATATATATTTAATTAATATAAAAGAGCAGTGTTCTTTATATCTCACATTTGAAAAAATTGTGATGTCATGACTCTTTTGTGAATCTCAAATAAGAAGCTGGTATTCTTCACAGTTAACAAGAACTCGGATATATTAAGCTTTTGAAGAACCAGAAACTTGGTTATATATATAGAACTTCTGGCAGGGTAAAATAGCAGATTTTGACTCCACTATTATGGATCTGAATGGGTTTCAACAAAGTTCAATGTAAATGCTTGTTATTTTGAAGCGCTAGAACTGGAATTTTAATTTTTTAGATTGAATGCTATTCTGGATGTAATAGTAAAATTAGAAGTTAATCAGAAGCAAACTAGAATGAGGCGCAATCAGATTTAAGAAATATAACTAGAACTAGATATAAATGAAATTAATAATAAAATTAAAATATCTAGATAAATAGTTCTATTAAGGGAGATTTACCATTAGGAGATAAAGATCTCACAAGGTATTCCATTAGCTGAAAACATGAATGGGCTTCTAAAACTTGATGTACCTTCTACAGAAGGCTTTTGAAATTCTTATTTACTCATAATTAATAATAAAATTAAAATATGTGGATAACTAGTTCTATTAAGGAAGATTTACCATTAGGAGATAAAGATCTGAGAAGGTATTCCATTAGCTGAAAACATGAATGGGCTTCTAAAACTTGATGTACTTTCTACAAAAGGTGTTTGAAATTCTTCTTTACTCATAAGCTTGATACGTAACAATTGAAAAAATTTCTCTTCATAAACCTCTTCTAAAAGAAAGATATAGACTAAGTACAACTTTTTGGAAAAATTGAAATTCATCCTGACACTAAATTCTATTGTCTTATGCAAATTGAAACTGGTGCTTAATTAAAATGCCGTAGAAATTGCAAGGTTTTAAATATCAATGTTGCCATATACCGCTCTTCAAAATGGGGAATATTGAGAGATATTTTTTAGGAAATATCAATACCACCAAATAAAAGTTAAGGAAATGGTGGGTAAATTATTCATAACATTAGACAAAAACAATAATGTTGGAAAAGCTAAGCATAAATAGATAGGCTAGTTCTGCTATGCATGTGTTATCCTTCAAAACTATACATGGTACATGCAGAAGTTTTCTTTCTTATTTACTTTTAAATAGAAACCAATAACATTTGAAAGTTATAAATACAGAAGAAAAGGGAAAAGAATCTAAGTGACATGCAGTTACAGTCTAGACTTAGATGCTTTTACATTGTGGTTCTAACTTCCATAGGGTATAACTCGCAATCATGCATATTAAGGTAACCGATGACTGAATGATACTTCAATTGATTTACCCCACATCCCTGAATATATCTAAAGAACACTGTATATTTTCCCTCTCTTACACCTAAAGTTCAACTAACGATACTGCTAAGTATGTTAGGTTACCTTTCTCCTTGCATTCCCAATCAAACTTCGTATAGCATTGGGCACTCTTGGAAACATGTAATTAGTATATAATAAAGACTAAAGTTTTGAAACTTGTTTCTTACATTTATTGATTTTTTAAACTATTTTTTTGACCACAAATACATAATATGACCTAAGTTTTTTTTTTTATTTTTTTATTTTTCATTTTGAATCTTTGATTTTCATTTTATATTTAACTTACTTCAAATATTTTTCCAAAATTATTTAAATAAATAATTGCAATTGGAATTATGATATAAAATGAACAAATAGGTCACCATTTTATGGAGTAAGTTCAAAACATTTAATCAAATTAAATCCCTAACTTTTTATTTTCATAGTGTATGTATAAAATTATGAAAAAATTAAATAGGTAATTAAAAAATTGTTTTTCAACCAACATTGAAATTGGAACTTTTTATCTGATACATAATTAATCCATGACCTACGGGGAGCATCCGACTTAATTATCAGTTCACTAGTTCGCGCAAATCTTTAAAAATTTAACCACGTGTGTGAAAGTTACAAGTGTTTTTGGGCTGGCTTTGATAAACTTAAAGACACCAAGAGAGTTCTGTGAAAACTTACTGCTGATTGCTGTATGCTTTTCTTATTCCATTTATATAGATTGATCAGCCAAAAAATTACAGGAAAGTTCATAAATTGCTGCCTAATTTACACCTTAATTACAGCACCTTAATTGTAGGAAATCAATCCCTTAATTACAGGAAATCAATCTATACAACTATCCTAATATTTACAGCTTACCTTCTTTCCAACTAGGAAGAATCTGTAGAGGGAAAGAATCTATACAACTATACTAAAGGCTGTCAATTGGAGGATTACTTCCTCTGATAGGCTTCTCCTTTTTTTTTTTTTTTGATGAGAAGTAAGAGATTTCATTAAAAATAGCAGAAAAGAGTAGTAAAAGCATACAATAGTCCATGAGACAATGGACTAGAGAAACCAAAAAGATAGACCTACAAAAAACAACCCATTCCTATACACCCATGCTCATGCTTCGCTGCCTTGAATGCAAGAGCCCTCCAATGAATTGAAATTTCGGCTGCCGACATTCCTTGATTTACCTTCCACACGCTAACCCAAGATGAGGCTAGGACAATTACCTCCTCACACACTACCTGGGGAGGAGCAAAGATATCCTCAAAAATCTCTTGTCCTCGCCTTCCACACAGACCACAATATGAAAAAGAAGACTGCCTTATACATTTCCTGCTCAAACTTAGTGAGAGATCGAAAGCGCCACCGGTAGGCTAATTGACAAACGTCACCTGGTACTACCCAACTCACTCCTGCCATTATGAGAAAAGACCTCCACACGTGAGAAGCAAAATCGCAATTAATGAAAAGATGATCAATCGACTCCCCATCCTGTAGGCATAAAGAACACACCTGAGGTGAGAGAGCTATAAACTTCCTTCTTCTCGGAAGATTTTCAAGAGTACTAACCTTTTTTAAAAGCACCAACCATACAAAATCTAACACCCTTGGAGGGGCAGGAGATTTCCACAATGATTTGGGAGAAAAAGGGGGGATGATGAACGGTGTTTGAGGACAGAAGGTGCCTGAAAAAGGAGTTAGCGGTGAAGGAATGTGACTTATCCAAGGGCCAAAACTTCAGATCTGAGATTGAAGGAACAATCACAACATCTTTTACCAATTCAAACAATCTACCCATGTCCTCAAGTTCCCTCATATGTAAATCCCTATTGAAATTAAGAGACCACTCTAAACCCAAGTCAGACCAGGATAGGACATCACATACAAAAGCATGCTTGTTTGAGCAATTTTGACAGGCTTTTCTTCAGTCTCTAATAACCTTGCATATGCTCATTGTTGGAGCATCATTCCTATCCATTGATTAAATGTTTGAAATCATTGAGGTTGAAAGCCATAGTGATAGCACCTAAAGTAGTAAAACAGATAGCTATTACAGACCAAGCTGCTATGAAGAAATGTAAAGAATGAAAATTGTTGAAACTAGCATGTTGGAAGATCATAAGCCAAAATAAACATGAGCAGCTTAGAAGATGTAAGTTTCATCCTCTTGACCAAATCTGTAAACTTCGTTGGTGGATTTTTTGTGGTTTACCTAAACAAACTACAGGCTAAAAGAAAAACAAAATCATTCATAGCACTATATAGGTACATATCGTATCTAGGTTGAGAACACAAAATAATTTGATTTTTCCAAATATTTTGTTTTGGCTTTTTGGCCCAAAAAACAACTAAATCTACAATAAGATGCTTGTGGTTCCATCAAATAAGTGTTTTGGCTTCCATTCATTGTCTTTACATGCCAAATAAATGAGAAAACTATGGTGAACCTTATAATTATTATTACTTGCTCTTAGATTTTTTAAGAATGCCAAACAATTATACATCATTAAAAAATAATTTTAACGACTGCCAGTTGATTTCTCAAAAGTGGGTCAAGAAGATCCAACAATTATTATTCAGAATGAGAGAAATCTCCCTAATGTTGTTTGTGATATCACTTACGTAAAATAGAAAACACTGCAATGGTGGATATATCGTGACCTGTTGCATATATTGCAACAGAAAACAGCTTATTGAGGGATATCTTGTAAAATAAAAAATTTTTACTTTATTGTATATTGACCTTTCAGGACCTTCCTTTGTTGGGATCAGCATCTTGGTATGGTTTTTACTGTAAATTGATCTTTAAGGAAAGGGGATATGTTGTGATATCTTGAGATATTTTGAACTGTGATGAAGATGTTAAATATTTATGTTGTGGGATCTATCTCTTGCTCCAAAATAGAGAACTATTGTTGGATATATCAAGGGGAATATAAACTTTGCCCAAAAAAAAGAAAAAAAGAGTAAGAGAAGTGATAGAAAACTGAAAGGAAATAGATAAGCACATGTTGTCTTGCATAACTAAAAGCATTGCAGAAAACAAAGATACTTAATCAGCAAGGTATACCTAGATAAGCACATGTTGTCTTGCATATGCTATCCTTTATAAGCTCATATAATAAATATATAGGATTTTATGGCTCAAAACTAATATGGTCCTAAAATACAGATCACAAAAATTGAAAAAGTAATGTAGTCATATGGCTGATCATAGAATCTAAATTGTAGATATTCCTGCCTTTATCTTTCGAACCTCCACCAGACCTAGCATGTTCAGGGTTTAAAAGTGAACAGCAGACATTGGGAGGGTTGAAGGGGTGAACTTCGGAGGGGGTGTGTCTATAAATCACTTATTATTTGCGGATGACATCCTCACTTTTTGTGAACCTAATCAGCAATGCATCATGTGGATAAAAGGCATACTCCCATGTTTCCAAGCATGTTCAGGGTTGAAAGTGAACCTAACCAAGAGTGAAATGTTTGGAATTGGAGAAGTGGTGAACATAGATAACCTAAGCCAGATCCTGGGCTGCAAGGTGAACAAGCTGCCAATGACTTATCTTGGGATACCTCTAGGAGCTAGGTACAAAAAACCTCAGTTTGGATCCCGATTGTTGAAAGAATGGAGATGAGGTTATCTTCTTGGAAGAGCTGCACTCTATCTAAAGGGGGAAAGTTGACATTGGAGACAAGTGTGTTGGCGAGCCTACCTACCTTCTATATGACTTCTAAAAATTCCCATATCTATTGCTATGAGACTGGAACAAATACAAAGGAACTTTTGTGGGAGGGACCAGAAGGTGAGGCTAAATTCCATTTAGTACGCTGGAGAGATGTGTGTAAGTCAAAGGGGGAAGGGGGACTCGGGTTGAGGCCTCTAAAGGATTTTAACAAAGCTCCACTTCAAAAATGGACTTGGAGATACGGTAATGAGATTGACAACCTATGGAGGAAGGTGATCCATAAAAAATATGGGTCAACTTTTGGTGGATGGTTCCCATGTGAATCAAGGGCTACATTTGGGGTGAGCCTATGGAAACCAATAGCGAAGTTAATTGGGTCGGTGGCTAAGGATTGCAGATTTTTAGTAGGGAATGGGACCAGGGTCAGGTTTTTAGGAAGACATATGGTGTGGCAATGAGTGCCTAAAGGATAAGTATCACAGTTTATACAATATATGTTCAGATAAAGAAGCCTCAGTCAGTGATTACTTGGAATTAACTACTGCTGGAAAGGTGTGGAATATCACAATGAGGAGAAATCTGTGTGATTGGGAGATGAGAAGTTATGAAGAGTTGCTGCAGGAGGTCTACAGTTCACAGTTGGCACAAGGGAAGGATGGTAGACGTTGGTTAAGGGGAAAGGCTGGACTCTTCTCGGTGAAGGAAGCTTTTGTAAATCTGAATTCTACAGGCTCAAGAAACCAAGAATATAAGCTGATATGGGCAAAACATGTACCAAGTAAGGTGGCTTTCTTTACTTGGGCAGCAGCATTGGATAAGATATTAACTGTGAACCACTTTAAAAATAGAGGGTGGCAGCTCCTTAACAGATGTGTAATGTGCAAGGAAAATGAAGAATCAGTAGAGCACTTGCTTGTCCATTGTAGAGAAGCCAGCACTCTATGGAACAGGATAATTGGAAGGTTTGGAACTCCGTGGGTTCAAGAAGAATTTATAAGCGTGGGGAGTGCGGAAAGGGACTTCGCAAAAGAATTTATTGTGGAACATAGCATCTGCTGCCATTGTTTGGGTAATTTGGGGAGAGAGACAAATGAATATTTAGAAGTCGAGAGCGGGATTTGGCATATCTAGAGAGGAAAGTGTTGACGCTGATGTACAACTGGCTAGCAGCACACAGTTTGATGATGGATGTACAGTTGCAGGATCTGCTCCTATGCCATTTGTTTCCAGGTTTAGAAGGGGAGAGTTCCCGAAGTAAAGAAGATATATAAGCAGCTGCTTGTTCAGTCTAAGGAGGTGGGTGGGGGGATTCTTGTTATGTAATATGTTCCATATTAGGGGGATAAGAGAGTTTGTATTCTGTTCTGTAGCATAGGTATACAATCTGTGTACCTATAAAAAAGCATCTAAACAACTTATATATAATAATATAACTTCATTACCAATCAAAAAAAAAACTTCCACCAGACCTAACTTATTCTACGTTTATTAGGGTAACTGTAGGGAAATGCTTATTTAGTGAAGCTATTCCATGTATCTGATACAAATAAAAAAAAAAAAAAAATTTGTTCATTACTCTTTGCTACTCTTATGATTCAATTGATTATCATGCTAACCCTTCTATGTTATGATACATCACACCTTTATCTCAAACGCAGTATATTAACCAAAGTATGATAATAAATGAATAATAAAACGAGTATAGAAAAAACCAGCCTTTTAAAGGATTATTTGTCTTATTTTTATTAATTTTGAAAAAGTAGTTTCAACTCTAATATCACCCATGGTTCAAAATATCGTGCCAAAGTGCCGTATCGACCAATCCAACAATGGATACATGTCGAGATACGTATCGGATATGCATGGATACACTATAAAATGATGGATACGCACAAAAAATGGTAGATACATAAAACAAAACCGATTTGAATATAAAGATAAGCTAAAAATATGATAAATAAACATGTTTCTCACATCATAAGCTTACACATAATACGTATTGGTATGGAAACAAATCGGCATATGCGCAGATGAATAAGAACTTCAGAAAAGTACTTACAGATTAATAAAAACTATAATATTCTAGATAAACTAGAAACAAGAATAAGAAAATTCATTCATATTGTACTTGATACAATTACAACCATACACAAAATGTTCAATAATCCATACAAATATCAATAAATAAATCATGAAGATTGATATACAAAATATTAATCAATACAATTTTTTCGTTTGATTAATTGAAAGAAGTTGTTTTTTCGAAATTATTTGGAAATCAGGTCAAAAATAGGCTTCGAACAATGGGATATAAAGGTTTCTCCTAACTCCTTTTGGTTTGAAAGAATAGGTCTTTCTTTAGAATGGTCTCTTCTATAATTTTTTCATTAAGTATCGACTGTATCGAGAGTATCGACTATGTATTGAGCGTATCGACTATGTATCAAGTGTATTGACAACTATATCGATTGTATCGACCGATACTATTGATTTATGGATACCTTGTTGTGTATCGTGCCATATCACAGGATACATGATACATATCAATTGTATCGACCGATACGGCACAATATTTAGAACCATGATATCACCTGATATAATCATTAATTTTTTAATTCAAATAAGCTTTTAAATATTATTTAAAAACGTTTTTAAACCTATAATATTCCAATCTCATTTGGTTTAGTGTGGAAAAAGTTTATCAATGTCTTATGGTAAAAATACCTATTTCTTAACATGTTTATGTTTACAAATAATTTTGCAACTAGCATGTTAATTGCTCTTTCATCTGATATAATGAATCTATAGCTTAAAGATGCATATCTAGGTTAAAACCAAAAAATTTGGTTTTCCCTTATTTTGTTTTTGGATTTACACTTTAATGAAATCCCTGGTGAGATGCATACTAGTGCGGCTTATAAATGATTTAATGAGATGCATATCATTGTGTCTTATAAATGATTTGGCATGTTTATGTGCTCCTGTATGCTCTCAAGGTTTGGAATAATGCTCCTAGAGCCTAGGTTTTAACCCTCTTTCACCCACTCCAAGATGCCCCTAAAGCAAGGCATCCTTAAGCTATACCTTTGCTATGTATGTGCTCCTGTAGCACACAACCCTCTGGAGGGTTGTGTGCTAAATGTTTCTTTAGATTTCTATCTTGAATGCATCCCACTCCTCATGGGATGTACTCTTATCTCTGTTTTCTCTTATCACATTTCTAATAGAGTACATTCTTATTACTGATCAAAATCAAGAAAACTAGGATGAACCTTGTGATTACCTTGGTATTAGAGTTTTCTTATGAAGAATGATTGAACCGGTCTATTGTTATTAGAAAAACTTGAAAAATGGCCAATTGTGTCCTTAACATTGGGTTAAGAAGTAAGTTATGAATAGGATTTTGGGTGTTACTCAATTAAATGAGGGAATCGATTAGGCACTCGACATCTATTTTCATTGTTCAACTCTTTGACAACACAAAAAAAACCATTGTTCAACTCTTTTACAACATGAAACCTCCTTTATTTCGGTCAAAATATCTCTTAGGTTAAAATACCATAGCAAGGAGTTGTGACACATTGCATATATTGTAATATTTCATGGCTTTCAATGATATATTGAGGGATATTTTATAAAATTAAATTCCTTCCGACTTACAACCACATTGGAGAAGGTATATAATGAGGGCCATATTAAAACACATAAAGATATTTTGAACAATGCTTCTTATGTTGAAGCATTACCATCTTGTTGGCCAAACTTCCAAAGGCAGAAAGGAAAACAACTAAAAATAAAAAGAGAAAAAGGGAAGTAGACTGGTGTATACCATGTAACTCATGTCAAATCAAGCCCAAAAAAAAGAGAGGATGAATCTAAATAATTAAATCTTCCAAGAACTGATAAATTATAAACTGCTCCACAGCCAGCCATATTCTAGCACACACTAAGAAAAGATTAGCATTATTGAATAAAAAATAATTCCCATCTCCAAGCTTAAGGCATGAATAAGATGGGTTTACAACTTGCAACTTCAATAGGAAACCTTTTTCTAAAATCCAAAATTATTTGAAAAACCTGGTTTAAAATTCCTAGAAACAAACAAAATGACAGGCATAAAATGTGAGATTTTATCATGTGAAATTAAATGCCATTGATCCATTAATCAGCTCCCTTGATTAAAAAATTGACTAAAATGAGACATGGGTCATAATAGAGGGGGGAATAGTGAAAGCGGTGAAAGGGAAAAAGGATCCCTTTGATAATTGCAAATGGAGATAAGGACTGTTTTGATTCCATTATCCTTATTTTTTTCAAAAAAAAATTGGGGTGTACTGATCATTTTGGTAAAAAGAAACTTAGCAAAAGCAATAATTGTAATTTATACTAGTAGTCTTTTATAATTATAGCATAATTTGTTTAATTAGTGATGGACATGGATACATATGTCCATATGTAACACATACATATGTATTTATAGCCATTAACATATATTTATATGTTGACTAATATATAGAAGCATCTACAGGAAATATTGGTTGGTAGATATTAGAGTATATTAGTTATTAACCATGGACCAAGTTGTTCCCTTATAATTATAAAATGTTAGAAGTTATTCCTTTGTAAAATATTGATTGTGAGCATCCCTGTTATAATTTAAAAGGTTTTTTATTAAATGCATTGTCAAAATTATTGTTGCATTAACGAGGGAGTTGTGCTTGTTGAGAGGGTAAGTCGGTATAACTTTGTCATGCTGCATCAATGCTTCATTGGTTTATTAGATGAATTTATTAAGTAGTAGCCTTGAGAACCAGTTTTCATACTCCACAATCCTTGTGGCTAATAGATATCAAGTTGATCTCTTAAAATTTGATAAGCAAAATACACTCTTTGTTTCCCATAGTTTTTCTGAAATTGGATGCAAGCAATGTCTGTGATTTTAATTTCAAAAATGGTGATTGGTTGCAGGTTTCTTGCAGCAGGCCCATTTCACAAAAGCTCCATGTTACTTTTGAAGATATTTTTTTATTTTTATTTTTATTTTTTGTGACCACAACTGATGCAGTAAAAGCACTTATTGTTATTCTTAATGGTTACCTCATTTTTCTTTCAGAAGTTCTAGTTTTTGGCAAGTGCGGATTTCATTAATTGGAAAACTGTTTATATGTAACGGGAATGGGAATTTTTCTCTGCATGGCTAAAACTTCAATTAGGCAAATGTCAAAACTGATGAGCTCAGTCAGGCTGAACTCAAGCTCATTGAATTAAATTAGCTTCATGAGGCATTCACTCAGTGAAGGAAGCTTCTTGGAAGGATTCAAAGTTCAGGATCATGAGTGACAAGCTGAGCTTGCTCCTTTTGTTGATGAAGAGTTCAGGTTACTCGATGATCCTAGGGGTAGTGATTACCCTTCATACATATGCCCCTCTTCTCTAGCCCCCTTGTTTTTCTGGGACAGCAATGTTGTGGCCTTCATCGTCAGATCAATGCTTTTCTAATGTTGACTTTTATTGCCGTTCCTATTCAGAAGGTTCATAATCAACAGAATATCTTCACATTGAATCAATACAAGCAGTTGTTCTGCTTGTAAACTTCATTCATCATCATGACTATAGGCAGTTCGCTTTACTTTTTGTATATGTGTGTCTGATTGTTGCACTAAGTACAACTGCTTGTGCATGGTTGAAATTAATCACTTGGCCTTTAATTACGTATAGAGAAAAGTGCTTTATCCATGGTTTAAATTAAACATTTGTCCCTTGATTCTGTATATAGCTTACTTGCAATTCATACATGAACCTGTCAGGTTAGTTGCATGTTATACCACATAAATGTTGTTGGTGCAGCCCGATTTAAGATTTTTGAGGGGATGAGCTCCAGGATTGCATCTGACACTGAGTCAATCATGATCATAGTGGCATGCTATACTAGTGTATAAGATGGATTTATGTGGTTTTATTTCCTTGTGGCAGGCAGTGTGAATGGGATGCCATGGTTTTTTCTTCACCTTTGTGTGCATTGGTGATGGGTTGTTTTCCTTTATGGATAAATATTTGTGATGGATCCCAGTCGAGAACTTTGAGGATTGATTCCTTCTTGGTTCTGTAGTTTTCGTTCGTTGAAGTTTGCACATTAGTTTTGTTTCTCTAGATTCTGGACTATGAGTTCAGTGCTTCATTTTTCTCCATGCCTTGATTTACCAATATCATGGCAGATGTTTTGGTCAAAGGGGGAGTGCATTGTGAGTTTGTGTTTATGGGGTAAGCCCAAGGAATGCAAATTTGGTAAAATTTTGCCTGTTCTGGCAAGATTTTGCCCATGCCGGTTGAAAGTGGTATCGATGAACCACTAGTTTCAGGTAAAAAATAGGTGACACAGGCAGAAGATTCCTCCTGTGCTGCCCATTTCGTGACAAAATGGGAGGCAAATTCTGCCTGCGCCACCTGTATCTTACACGAAATGGGATAAATTTCAAAATTTCTACTATTTTGGTTTGCTTTTTTAATGGCACGGTGCTCCTTGGGTAAGCCATTAGATTGTATGCTTCGGGGATGAAGTTCGCTTTCTTACTGTCTTTTAATGTGTATTTTTATTTAGATTTTGTATATTTGCTTTGCTTGCATGGATAGGTAAGGGGTCACTGTTGCTAATCTTGTGCTATAAATTCTTCTTTATTTCTATAAAATTTTGTTAATCAGCCTTCAAGAAGATTGCTGTATCTTTATTTATATTTAGCTTAGTAGTGCGGATAGCTAAGGGCTCACCCTTGTTAATCTTGTGCTTTAAGTTCTTCTTTCTGTAAAATTTTGCTCTTCATAAAAAAGGATCAGCCTACAAGAAGATTGAAACTTGTGGTTGTCGTTGATATAAGGTTTCACACATCCAATTCCCACCTGGTCAGCTAGTCCTTTTGTGGGCATTATATATAGAATGTAATAGATGGATTTCTTGATTTTGACTTCGCAGATACAAATAGTTGCAAAAACAGCTGGTATGCATCGTAATGAGTGGGTAGAAAATGCAGATCGTTGGGTTGCTGGTTTCCTTGAGATGTTTGAAGAAGGTTGCCATAAAATGGTAAGTATGTGCATGCGAGAATCATGATGTACCTGTATATGTCTGGAAAATTCCTGCATTTCTCTGTATTATGATCCATTTTTTGGGTTTCTGTCAGGGAACAGCCATCAGGGACCGAATTCAAGAGCGTTTATTGGGGCAGCAGTCAAGGCTTCTCCAAAATGGCAAGGAAGATGATGATGATGATGATGATGATGATGAGGAAGAGTATTATGATGATGATGAGGAAGAGTATTATGATGATGATTATGAGGAAGTTGAATACCATAATGAAGAGAAAAATAGGTGAAATTTTCCCTGCATGTAAATAGGTCCACTAGAGATGACCTCTATGGGATTTTGATACTGTTTGTGGAGTTTATGTAAATGGTGTTTAGTAGCAATGACAAAGGGTTTTGTTGCTATCATTGTAATGGCAGCTTGGAGTAGAAGATTAAACCATTTTCATGTCACATGGTATGGTATGGCAAAAGTTATTCTGGAGTGGAACTAAAATGCTGATATACTTTTTTTTTTTTTTTTTTGATATAAAAAAAATGCTGATATACAGATAAAATATCTATTCCAAGCTCTGCTGCTTGTGTTTTGGGGATCAGTGAGTGCGAGGAAGAGCTTAAATGGCTGCAAGAAAGCCCTAATGGAGCTCTTATATGTGGATCTTTGGCTTCCGGTTGTAATCAATTTTGCAAGAAACTAGCAGTAAATTTCGTGTATTAAGAGTTCATGAATGTCAAAGCACTGTTGCAACAGCTTTAAAAAGGACTCTTCTACCCAAGCGCTTGTCTTTCATTTGGCTTTAAGTTTACAGAGCTACAAAACGAAATTTTGATTTCATACAACCCCAGAATGCATTAGCAAATTGAACTTAAAAGGTTCCTAAAGGTTAATAAAGAAACCATCATAGATTGTATACCTTAACTGAATGCACTTTCCTTTATTTCTCATGATACTCTTGGCTTTTCCTTCCTAGCATTCCATTCATTGAAACTTCTTTGATGGAATTGGGTTGATGGGAGGCCACTTTGCTGGACCATGGGAAGGAAAATTTTCATTATAATTGCTATTTTCATCAGAACCAAATGTAAATTGTTGGCTTCTACCCTTCCCACTGACCCTGCAACAATTTAGGACCCATCAGTGAAGTCCTCTACCCTCTGGAATGAACAGTAAATAGCATATCCATTGCTCAGACAAAGTCAGCATCAAGCATTGAAAGAAAATTCTTTTTAAGTCCAGTGAGATGACACTTCCAGAGCCAACTTTAGGGCCCCATGTTTTAGATATCCAAGATCCTTCAGATATGCAAAATCAGAGACCTTCTGGGCAGAGTCTCAACTGATGCCAGTTGCAGGAGCAACCTAATCCATACAGGAAAGGTTATTAAGGATTTCTGAATCACTCTATATTAGACAAAATGGTATGCCTTCACATGAATAGCTTGATATTTGTTGCTTCTGTGGAAAGTAAAGCTTACCCCATTTCAGTTCAAAAGGGTTTTTGAATTGCCCTTTCTGCTGTTGTCCTATGTACACAAATCTGTTCCATACATTTTTTTTATTTTTAAATTTGGCCAAAGGTTGTTTCCTTCTTTTCCGCACAGGAAATCATGGATCAGCTTCATCAAATTGGCAGGACTGTTCCATCTGCAATACTAAGACATAAATATATTTGTATGTGCATAAATATATCCAAGATCCGCTACTTTACTAAATCCATATATGGGTTTTCTGTATGCACATACATACATACAAATAAAAATACATTCCTAAATATATAATTATAAGTAAAATACAAGATTGTGAGCATTTCCAACATAAATCTGAAATTTAATTATAAGTCTTAAAATATGATACGATTATAGTAATAAAGTAGAAGGAAAACATCAAATTAATCACTAATACTGCAATGCTAATGAATAGTGTAACGTCCCAGACCCATACCAGTAAGATAATGTCCACTCTGGGCCCAATGGGCCCTCACGGATTTGTTCTCAAGGGATAACACGAAAAAACTTTCCAGTGGTTACCCATCCTAGCACTGTTCTCACCAGAGCACGCTTAACTTTAGGGTTCTAAGGGGATTTAGTCCCGTGTTATACCTTAAAAGGCCTCTTTCTTAGTAGGGGGTCTCAAGACTACTTATAGCATCCCCGAGCGTTGTGAGATCCCAACCATATGTACATCTTCGCCTGGTAGCTCGCCCAGTGAGATTACTCATTCACCCGTCCACTCAGACAGCCATTATGTCACAAATAGGTCATATGTGAAGCTGCAAATGAGAGCAAAAGTTTTCATTGAGTGAAAATTAACTTTTACTGATACCTTTTGTAAAATATTTAAAATTCAGTCAAACTGCTTCAAGTTGGAAACCTAACATTTAAAACAAACTGTACCTAGAATTCCTTTTATCAATTGAATTATATAATAATGTGTATTGACTTGTACAACTATAAGTACCACTTAAACAAATGACATTCACCTTCTATCAATTGACTTGTATAAAACTGTGTACTAACTTGTATGCTTATTAGAGGGACTTGCATCTTTTTATCAAATGATTTGTATAATACTATGTATTGACTTGTACATTTATAAGGTAACATGTACCATTTAATTAAATGACTTGTACCTTCTATTCATTGAACTGTACAATATTATACACGAAGGGCATTGTTGAAAGCATTGTATTTGTAACAGTAAAATATCACTGAAATTTATTTATTTTGACACAGATTTCCTGAAAGTTTCAACAAAACTGAATTCTAATTATTTTCAAAAAGTATCACTAAAAATGAATTCCCCTTTCTTTAAAGGGAGTTCAACTAAAGAGTTTGAAAATTAGCCCCAGATCCTTTGCTTTGATTCCGGATTAAATGCATGCGCTAACAATTAAAAATTCATTGAGGATTTACCTACCACCAAAAAGCATGCTGTAACTAAATTGAAAGAAAAAGTTGTAAGATTGCAGTTATGCATTCATTAGTCTTAAATATTGATTAACAACATGAGAATCCAATTTTACAAACTTAAGAACAAGTTGATTGGTGTATAAATTAACCAAAAATTTTTATAATTGAATGGCCAGAGTTTTAAGAGACTCATCTGGTTATTTACTTATTTATTGTTGGCTTTTGTTAGTTCATCACACGAGTCTTCCCCTTTTTCTTCTTTTGATGAAAGGAGTTTAATAGTAGTGTTGAGACCTTCTAGTGAACTTTTACATTTATAAAAAGGAGACTTCTCTACCATATTAATATCCTAAGTAAGTCCCTTTATGGCCATGAATATTTGTACCTATGTACTATAGAGATATTTATAAAAATAATAATTTATCGTAATCTATACTACATATAACGCGAGAAGATCCCTTAGGAAGCATGGCAATTGCAATGTACAACTTCCCAAATAAAAAAAAACCCCATCCTCAGATGGTTTAGATTCATTAATAAAAGGGGTAAAATTGTCATAATAACTCAATTCCTTCATTTAAAACTTAAGCAGTTTTGTAACTATTCCTTCTACATGCCTTCTCACGTGCAGTAATGCACGTGCAACCTGTTAGTATCTAGTAACAAGCCAAGACAAGTATGAATATTTTAAGTTGATCAATGTGACACACACTTCAAGAGTAAAAGGGGATCATCACACCTTATCTTTTAGATTCCATGTATTTTGTTGTCATTATAAGCCACCAAAACAATGATAGTAACACCTCATTCGTATACTTTCTTGTCGTCATTCCAATAACACTCATTCGTATAGTAACACCTCATTCCAATAATGACGGCCTTGTCGTCATTATTGGAAATTTGGCTATAAGGGCATCAAGTTCAACAACGGAAGACTAAATATATGGAAGATAACCTAACCACGAATAGAAGCAACTTACAACCTAGCAATATTTCCAATGTGGAACTGGTCGTTGATGTATCTGACACTGGCTTGAAAGTGTCGCCACTACATACGTCTGAATGGCTTGTTCGTACTTTCTTCTTTCCTTGACAAGGTCCTCTAGAAGACCCTCAACAGTTCAATGTTTAGGAAAGTATTGCTGTGATAAGAATGGCTAATTTCTAAGCCCTAACGACGGAGACTTTCCCAAATATTTGGAGATTTTCCGGTCTCCCAAATATTTGGAGACTTTCCAAAATCTTGACGGGAATCGCTCAACCGCGTTGAATGAGAACCATTGATTGAGCCGAACACAGAGATATATCAATTTCTCCGTTTTTAGCTCACGTGTCAAGCACGCAAAGAATTTTTGCCAGGAGACTTTGATCTACGCATTAGTAATATCATTAGGCATAGATCGTATAGCAAAATCTTCATGGCAAAAGAAATGCGTTTGTCCTTTCCCAAAGATTGAAATCGTCTGTCATGTTTGCTTGCATCCTTCGCTGTTGGGGCCACCAGATGCTGACTTGCTGGGGCGCGAGATGCTGACTTGTAGAGCACCTCACGGCCACTCCTTTTTCATTGTAGGTCTCACTTAAAACATTTACAGCAATGAAAAAACAATACTCGTGAGATATTCCACGTGGCAGCATCTTACTCCACGTGGCAGCATCTTACGGTCCCAATACGAAATTTTTTTTTTTTTTTTGGTAGTCGGTCCCAACACGAAAGGATGCAGGCAAACATGATTGACAATTTCATTACCTCCCTGAATAATATCATGTTCATTTAATAGCTGATGCTGATGGTTTAGTAGCTTTTATGGCACCTTACCTGTCTTCTCAAAATCAAAACCATGTCATCTTTTAGTGTAACCAAACCTAAAGCTCCCTCTTCATGCAAACGCATCCACTTTCCATGGCATAAAAGTGAGAATATAAATGAACTTCAGGGATAAAAATTGTTTATATATAACATAACCCCACCCTTCCCTGTAACCAAGGGATATATGAAAGTTTTCAGCGTAATGCGGAAAGAAAAAAAAATATTCTTATTTGGTCACCTTCCGGATTGCTTCAGAATGAAATCCCTCACCTCCGTAAATAAAAGCGAAGCCTCGGGCAATTCCGGAAAAACGTAAAATGCATGGATAGCGCTTGGATACTCTACTAGCTGAGCTGCCTTTCCAGATCTTTTCAAACCCTCGTAGTATCGTCTCTGCCAATCCTGCAGAGGATCGAAACCTCCGATGAACACCAGCGTCGCGGGAAATCTCAACCCCGTTATATCAGCCGATCTCGGCCCGAAGACATTCGCCGCCTCATGATCTCGGTCGGATCCTTCCGGCAAGAACGCCTTCCACATCCAGTCAGTCCGTTCCAGCGAAATTATCGGAGCCGGCACGAGCCGGATCTCCGACTTTGTCCTCTCCTCTCCACCGAAGAATGGCTGAATCGATATCATTCCGATCAGCTTCACCTTCGAGAATTCCACCTCACCTGCTCTGCGCGCCACATTGTGCGCAAGATTGGCCCCGGCGCTGTCCCCGGCGAGGAAACATTTCGAGAGATCGGCGTTCGAAGGGAAACCTTCGATGTTCCGCTCGTCTAAGAACTTCAGCGAGTCGAATCCGTCATCGTATTGCGAAGGATAGCGATTCTCGGGCGAAAGGCGGTAGTTGACGGACACGACGACAGCCGGAATCTTTCGTGCGAACCGGCGACAGACGGCGTCGTAGGATTGGGAATCGGCGCTGAGGAATGCGAAACCTCCTCCATGAAAGAAGACAACCACCGGAAGCGTGACGTCATCGGAGGGTTGCGTTGGGACGAAGAGACGGAACCAGAGGTTTCGGGAAGAGTCGACCGTGACGTCGGAGGTTTTGACGCCGTTACGTGGTTTAACGTTGGAAGGGCTCTTGGCGTCAAGGAAGTTCATGAGACGGCGGTTGACGGTGAAGTTGGGGCGGCGTGTGGCGTCCGTGACGGCACTTAGGACAGCAACGTAGATCCTGGTCTTCCATGGCAGGTCCGGAGCTGATCGGGCCTGTCCCGCCATTATCTCTCTCTGGTTTGGGAATAATACTTTTATCAGGCGGAGAGAGATATAAATCTACACTCACTTGAAGTCTCGGTGGCCAAATTAAATAGGTTCGTTGGCCAATGTCACCAACCCAGTTTGACTCGCTGAAACAACGAGACAGTACGTTGTGTAAGCTCTTAAATAGGATCCATGAGTAGGTTGAAGAGGCGTCAACAACTAATGCCGGTCACGAGAGGTCTACCCAAATATAGACAAATAAGTTTCTACCAAAATATAAATATAGACAAATAAGTGACCAAAAAAAATATATAGACAAATAAGCGGCGAAAAAAAAAAAAAATATATATATATATATATACAAATAAGTGACCTATCTTGCATGATGTACTTCAACTAAATTATTATGGTTGCTTAATGGCCCACGGCATGGGAACGATTAGCCCATGCCTGATGGGCCGCGGACCAGCCCGGGAACGGCCCGATTCTTTGATGGGTCATGCCATGCTTGACTCGTCAGTGAAAACCTAGGCACGGTTAAGGTTGGGCCGTGTCATGTCTGGCGGGCTGCCTGCAGGCCTGGATCCTTTTTTTTGCAAAAAAATTGAAGAAAATGGAAAAAATTAGTAAAAAAAAATATAAAAAAATTCTGAAAAAATATGTTTATTATTCACAAAAATGTTTTATACATACTGGAATAGAATTTGTTCAAAAAAATTTAAGTAAATTAATTATTACAAGTACAAGTGTACACAACTTTGTTAATACAATTATACTTATACATAATACACTTACACAAATAATATTGCATCACTATAGTATACATCCTAACTAGGTAGGCACTCATCTATCCCAACTAAGTTATTGGTTAAAATTGTAAAAGAAAAAGGGGGGAAACCCACTTTTTAGGGTAAAAAATTTGCGTGTCAGGCGGGTCGGCCCAGCTGTGCCTGTCATTGGGCTGGCACGCGGGCACGACCCAACTGCTCGTGTGTCGGCCGGGTCACAGCCTGCTGGGTCAGCATGCCAGGTGGGCCGTGCCTTAATGGGTCTCGTGCTCGAGCACATGGGCACAACACGGCCCACTAGGAGCCATGGGCCGCCACCAAAATAATGATAGTAACACCTTGTTCGTATACATAACCTCATCTACATAAAATTTTTTTGATTGGAAATTTGGCTATAAGGGCATCAAGTTCAAAAACAGAAGACTCAATATATGGAAGATAACCTAACCACGAATAGAAACAACTTACAATCTGGCTTTGAGATCTCCACTACATTCGTCTGAATGGCTTGTTCGTACTTTCTTCTTCCCTTGACAAGGTCGCCAAAAAGACCCTCAACAGCTCAATATAATAGGAAAGTATTGCTGTAACAAGAATGGCTAATTTCTAAGCCCTAACGGTGGAGACTTTCCCAAATATTGGCTGGAATCACTCAACCGCCTTGAGTGAGAACCATTGATTGAGTAGAAAACAGAGATATCTCAATTTCTCCGTTGTTAGCTCGCGTGCCAAGCACGCAAAGAATTTTTTGCTAGGAGACTTTGATCTGTGCATAGATCATATAGGAAAATCTTCCCAGCAGAAGAAATGCGTTTGTCCTCTCCCTAAGGCTGTGTTTGGAACTTTGGATTTGGGGAGAAAAGAAAAGAAAATACAAAATTTTCTTTTTTCTTGTTCGGTTTAGATGAAGGAAAATGATATTTTCTCTCCAATGTAAAAAATTTTCACTCCAAAAATGTAGGAATTTTGAAAGAAAAAAAAATTCACCATCACTTATTACTATTTACACCACCCACCACTAGTCACTGCCACCATCGCTCGCTAACACCACCACCAACTGCCGCCCGCCACCACCACCCCAACCCATCATCTTACTAAAATAAAATTTTCTTTTTTTTTTCTCATTTCTTATCTCATCCAAACATCAGAAAAGAAAATAAAATTAGTATTTTTCTTTTCTTTTCTCTTCTTTCTTTTCTTTTTTAGCTTTCTTTTCTTTTCTCCAAAAATCCAAGGCTCCAAACACAGCCTAAAGGATTGAAACAGTATGAGGATTGAAATAGTCTATCATGTTTACTTGCATCCTTCCCTGCTGGGCCGCGAGATGGTGTCATGTGGAAAAAACAGTGGGCCCCACTTAAAACATTTAATGTAATGAAAAAATAGTGGCCGTGTGATACTTCACGTGGCAACATCCCACGGCCACTGTTTTTTCACTGTGGACCCCACTTAAAACATTTAATACAATGAAAAACAGTGGCAATGAGATGCTGCACGTAACAACATCCCACGCCTCAATAATATCATGTTCATTTAATAGCTGCTGCAGATGGTTTACTAGCTTTTATGGCACCTTACCTGTCTTGACAAAATCAAAACCATGTCATCTTTTAAGTGTAACCAAACCTAAAGCTCCCTCTTTATGCGAACTTATTATTATTATTTTCGTTTGGTAAAGTTCATGCGAACTTATCCACTTTTCATGATATAAAAGTGAGAATATTAATGAACTTCAGGATAAAAATTGTTTATATATAACATAACCCCACCCTTCCCCGTAATCAAGGGATATCTAAGAGTTTTCAGCTTAATGTGCAAAGAGAAAACCAAAAAAAAAATATTCTTATTTGGTGACCTTTCCAGATTGCTTCAGAATGAAATCCCTCACCTCCGGAAATAAAAGCGAAGCCTCGGGTAATTCCGGAAAAACGTAAAATGCATGGACAGCGCTTGGATACTCTACTAGCTGAGCTTCCTTTCCAGATCTTTTCAAACCTTCGTAGTATCGTCTCTGCCAATCCTGCAGAGGATCGAAGCCTCCGATGAACACCAGCGTCGCCGGAAATCTCAACCCCGTTATATCAGCCGATCTCGGCCCGAAGACATTCGCCGCCTCATGATCTCGGTCGGATCCTTCCGGCAAGAACGCCTTCCACATCCAGTCAGTCCGTTCCAGCGAAATTATCGGAGCCGGCACGAGCCGGATCTCCGAGTCTGTCCTCTCCTCTCCACCGAAGAATGGCTGAATCGATATCATTCCGATCAGCTTCACCTTCGAGAATTCCACCTCACCTGCTCTGCGCGCCACGTTGTGCGCAAGATTGGCCCCGGCGCTGTCCCCGGCGAGGAAACATTTCGAGAGATCGGCGTTCGAAGGGAAACCTTCGATGTTCCGCTCGTCTAAGAACTTCAGCGAGTCGAATCCGTCATCGTATTGCGAAGGATAGCGATTCTCGGGCGAAAGGCGGTAGTTGACGGACACGACGACAGCCGGGATCTTTCGTGCGAACCGGCGACAGACGGCGTCGTAGGATTGGGAATCGGCGCTGAGGAATGCGAAACCTCCGCCATGAAGGAAGACAACCACCGAAAGCGTGACGTCATCGGAGGGTTGCGTTGGGACGAAGAGACGGAACCAGAGGTTTCGGGAAGAGTCGACCGTGACGTCGGAGGTTTTGACGCCGTTAAGTGGTTTAACGTTGGAAGGGCTCTTGGCGTCAAGGAAGTTCATGAGACGGCGGTTGACGGTGAAGTTGGGGCGGCGTGTGGCGTCCGTGACGGCACTTAGGACAGCAACGTAGATCCTGGTCTTCCATGGCAGGTCCGGAGCTGATCGGGCCTGGCCCGCCATTATCTCTCTCTGGTTTGGGAATAATACTTTTATCAGGCGGAGAGAGATATAAATCTACACTCACTTGAAGTCTCGGTGGCAAAATTAAATAGGTTCGTTGGCCAATGTCACCAACCCAGTTTGACTCGCTGAAACAACGAGACAGTACGTTGTGTAAGCTCTTAAATAGGATACATGAGTAGGTTGGAGAGGCGTCAACAACTAATGCCTCGGGGTCACGAGAGGTCTACCCAAATATAGACAAATAAGTTTCTACCAAAATATATATATATATAGACAAATAAGTGACAAAAAAATATATATAGACAAATAAGTGACAAAAAAAAAAATAAAATATATATATATATATATATAGACAAATAAGTGACCTATCTTGCATGATGTACTTCAACTAAATTATTATGGTTGCTTAATGGCCCACGGCATGGGCACGATTAAGTGATTAACCCATGCCTAATGGGCTGCGGACTAGCCCGGGAACGACCCGATTCTTTGATGGGTCATGCCATGCTTGACCCGTCAGTGAAAACCCAGGCACGGTTAGGGCTGGGCCGTGTCATGTCTGGCGGATCGCCCGCAGGCTTGGATCCTTTTTTTTGCAAAAAAATTGAAGAAAATGGAAAAAATTAGTAAAAAAAAATATAAAAAAATTCTGAAAAAATATGTTTATTATTCACAAAAATGTTTTATACATACTGGAATAGAATTTGTTCAAAAAAATTTAAGTAAATTAATTATTACAAGTACAAGTGTACACAAATTTGTTAATACAATCATACTTATACATAATACACTTACACAAATAATATTGTATCACTATAGTATACATCCTAACTAGGTAGGCACTCATCTATCACAACTAAGTTATTGGTTAAAATTGTAAAAGAAAAAGGGGGGAAAACCCACTTTTTAGGGTAAAAAATTTGCGTGTCAGGTGGGTCGGCCCAGCTGTGCCTGTCGTTGGGCCGGCACGCGGGCACGACCCAACTGCTCGTGTGCCGGCCGGGTCACAGCCTGCTGGGTCAGCGTGCCAGGTGGGCCGTGCCTTAATGGGTCTCGTGCTCAAGCACATGGGCACAACACGGCCCGCTAGGAGCCATGGGCCGCCACCAAAATAATGATAGTAACACCTTGTTCGTATACATAACCTCATCTACATCACATTTTTTTGATTGGAAATTTTGCTATAAGGGCATCAAGTTCAAAAATAGAAGACTCAATATATGGAAGATAACCTAACCACGAATAGAAACAACTTACAATCTGGCTTTGAAAGTGTCTCCACTACATTCGTCTGAATGGCTTGTTCGAACTTTCTTCTTCCCTTGACAAGGTCGTCAAAAAGACCCTCAACAGCTCAATATAATAGGAAAGTATTGCTGTAACAAGAATGGCTAATTTCTAAGCCCTAACGGTGGAGACTTTCCCAAATATTGGCTGGAATCACTCAACCGCCTTGAGTGAGAACCATTGATTGAGTAGAAAACAGAGATATCTCAATTTCTCCGTTGTTAGCTCGCGTGCCAAGCACGCAAAGAATTTTTTGCTAGGAGACTTTGATATGTGCATAGATCATATAGGAAAATCTTCCCAGCAGAAGAAATGCGTTTGTCCTCTCCCTAAGGTTGTGTTTGGAACCCTAGATTTGGGGAGAAAAGAAAAGAAAATACAAAAATTTTCTTTTCTCTTGTTCGGTTTAGATGAAGGAAAATGATATTTTCTCTCCAATGTAAAAAATTTTCACTCCAAAAATGTAGGAATTTTGAAAGAAAAGAAAATTCACCATCACTTATTACTATTCACACCACCCACCACCACCACCACTAGTCATTGCCACCATCGCTCGCTAACACCACCACCAACTGCCGCCCGCCACCACCAGCCGCCACCACCACCCCAACCTATCATCTTACTAAAATATATTTTTCTTTTTTCTCATTTCTCATCTCATCCAAATATCAGAAAAGAAAATAAAATCAGTATTTTTCTTTTCTTTTCTCTTCTTTCTTTTCTTTTTTAGTTTTCTTTTCTTTTCTCCCAAAATCCAAGGCTCCAAACACAGCCTAAAGGATTGAAACAGTATGAGGATTGAAATAGTCTATCATGTTTACTTGCATCCTTCTCTGCTGGGCCGCGAGATGGTGTCATGTGGAAAAAACAGTGGGCCCCACTTAAAACATTTAATGTAATGAAAAAATAGTGGTCGTGTGATGCTTCACGTAGCAACGTCCCACGGCCACTGATTTTTCACTGTGGACCCCACTTAAAACATTTAATACAATGAAAAACAGTGGCAATGAGATTCTGCACGTAACAACATCCCACGCCTCAATAATATCATGTTCATTTAATAGCTGCTGCTGATGGTTTACTAGCTTTTATGGCACCATACCTGTCTTGACAAAATCAAAACCATGTCATCTTTTAAGTGTAACCAAACCTAAAGCTCCCTCTTTATGCGAACTTATTATTATTATTTTCGTTTGGTAAAGTTCATGCGAACTTATCCACTTTTCATGATATAAAAGTGAGAATATTAATGAACTTCAGGATAAAAATTGTTTATATATAACATAACCCCACCCTTCCCCGTAATCAAGGGATATCTAAGAGTTTTCAGCTTAATGTGCAAAGAGAAAACCAAAAAAAAAATATTCTTATTTGGTGACCTTTCCAGATTGCTTCAGAATGAAATCCCTCACCTCCGGAAATAAAAGCGAAGCCTCGGGTAATTCCGGAAAAACGTAAAATGCATGGACAGCGCTTGGATACTCTACTAGCTGAGCTTCCTTTCCAGATCTTTTCAAACCTTCGTAGTATCGTCTCTGCCAATCCTGCAGAGGATCGAAGCCTCCGATGAACACCAGCGTCGCCGGAAATCTCAACCCCGTTATATCAGCCGATCTCGGCCCGAAGACATTCGCCGCCTCATGATCTCGGTCGGATCCTTCCGGCAAGAACGCCTTCCACATCCAGTCAGTCCGTTCCAGCGAAATTATCGGAGCCGGCACGAGCCGGATCTCCGAGTCTGTCCTCTCCTCTCCACCGAAGAATGGCTGAATCGATATCATTCCGATCAGCTTCACCTTCGAGAATTCCACCTCACCTGCTCTGCGCGCCACGTTGTGCGCAAGATTGGCCCCGGCGCTGTCCCCGGCGAGGAAACATTTCGAGAGATCGGCGTTCGAAGGGAAACCTTCGATGTTCCGCTCGTCTAAGAATTTCAGCGAGTCGAATCCGTCATCGTATTGCGAAGGATAGCGATTCTCCGGCGAAAGGCGGTAGTTGACGGACACGACGACAGCCGGAATCTTTCGTGCGAACCGGCGACAGACGGCGTCGTAGGATTGGGAATCGGCGCTGAGGAAAGCGAAACCTCCTCCATGAAAGAAGACGACCACCGGAAGCGTGACGTCATCGGAGGGTTGCGTTGGGACGAAGAGACGGAACCAGAGGTTTCGGGAAGAGTCGACCGCGACGTCGGAGGTTTTGACGCCGTTAAGTGGTTTAACGTTGGGAGGGCTCTTGGCGTCAAGGAAGTTCATGAGACGGCGGTTGACGGTGAAGTTGGGGCGGCGTGTGGCGTCGGTGACGGCACTTAGGACAGCTATGGAGATCCTGGTCTTCCATGGAAGGTCCGGAGATGATCGAGCTTGGCCCGCCATTATCGCTCTCTGGTTTGGGAATAATACTTTTATCAGGCGGAGAGAGATATAAAGCTACACTCACTTGAAGTGCCGATGGCAGTAACGAGATCATCTACGGTTTGAGTCCGTAAATGGCTCAACCGTATCCGATTGCCACAACCGTTTCCAATTGCCAAGCAGGCAACTTACACCCTGTAAGAGAAAAACACTTTTCGTTTTTGAGAGAAAAAGCAAAAGGGTGTTGCTTAACTAGTCGGCAAGATACGGTTCAGCCTATTTACAACGGAATGAGATTTTGAGTTGTAAATATGCTCAACTGTAGCCAATGCTTGCTTGCCAAGTAGGCAAGCAAGCACCTTCTCTCCTCTCTCTTTTACATGGAGAAGTGAAAAATTGGTTTTCACTTTTTCAGGAGATGCTTGCTTGCTTACTTGGCAAACATTGGCTACGGTTGAGCTCATTGAGGGACTCAACCGTAGATGATCCCATTCCATTTTTTTTTTTTTTTTTTGGGTAACAACCGCAGATAATGTCCTTCCAAATTAAATAGGTTGGTTGGCTAACGTCACCAACCCGGTTTGACTCGCTGAAAGAACGAGACAGGTACGTTCTGTAGGCTCTTAAATAGGATATATGAGTTGGTTGGAGAGACGTCAACAACTAATGCCTCGGGTTCACGATATGTCTACCCAATTATGGACAAATAAATGACCTATCTTGCATGATGTAGTCCAACTAAATTATAGATCGAGTTAAGGTCAAATAAAACATAGGAGAAGTTTGTGAAACTAGCTGGGTGCACGTATTGTATTGCACGTGTTAATGAATCTTCATAATTATGTATAAGGGATGTTTTGGAAACTTGCATATTTTGGTTGGCGCAATTCCCAAGGATCACTTGGCATTATATATGGTATAGATGGGCGGAAGTCAAGTTTGCAGGCTCCAAGCCTTCGAAATCCTTTATGAGATTATGGATCCGTTTGGTAATGCTTTTTCTTTCTTGCTTTTGAAAGTAAGAAAGCAAAGAAGTATTTTTTTGCTTTTCAAAAGATCTTTTGTTAAAACAAAACTGTTTGGTAAACTTTTGTTATGCTGTTGATAAGCAAAAAACATGTTTGGTAACTGCAATAATATAAAAATTGCTTCTACATTGTTATGAAACTACAGTAACCAATATTGTTTTGTACTTTGGTCGAGCAGCTCACTACTTCCTTGATAACCATGCCAAATGACCAAGTCGCGAGCAATTATTGACGGTATCTGAAGATCTTTCCACCCATGGTTCTCATGTTCGGAACATATATTAAGAAGCTTCTGTTCTTTCGATCTTAATGATGGCCCCCAAATCCCCCACATCACATCTATCATGTGGCTCTCACCATACCATCAATTTGATCAACCATTGACAAGATAACTCGTTTTACACATTCTAATTCAATCAGATGAGCCACTTTTATTTACTTTTATAAATAATTTTCTCAAAGTTTCCAAAAAGAAAAATAAAGGTGGGAATGGTTGAATAAGAAAAAAACTGATAGTGAGGGATACCAATGGAGAGATAACAATGATCAGATTTTTTTTATAAAAAAATGTAAATTAGAATGATTTATAGTGACTTGGATCTCTCTTTTAGAGATAGAGATGTCAGATAACAAAGGGCCTGAGAGATTACAACCGTGAGAGAATAAGAGGGAGCTTTGGACTGAGAGAAAATCTTCAAGGAAAAGAGAGACATGTCTTGATCATCCGACGATGACTGGGGTTTGTCAAATCATGGAAAATCATGGAGAAATCAAGGCACAACTGAAACGGGAAATTTGGAGTTTTTCGTTGATTCATGAGTGGGAGACAATTGTTGGGTTTTGGATCAGTTTCTGGGAACTCAGGGAAGCATCTGGGAAGTTTGCCAACGATTGGAGTTGATGGGGGATACTGAAGAGTCAAAGGAACCAACGCACAGTGAGAACACGGGATACAATCAGCTGAGAGGATACTGTTACAGTTTCTCCTTGATTTCATTATGGAAACAATTGTCGGAGGATAGATGGAGTGGATTTGTAAGAATCAGAGGATTGTTAGGGAGCTTCATTGCTGGTAGGAGCTTCGTCGGAGTTTTTTGAAAATGTGTAGGAGCAGAGATAATTAGTTGCTGGAAGAGAGAGAGAGAGAGAGGAGAGCTTGAGTTTCGTCACAACTGGGAGGTTGACCGGCCAACAGTGGCCGGAGTTCATGATAGTCATCGGTGATGGTTTCGATGTGTGTTCAATGGTGGCCGGAGTTCATGACAGTCGCCAGCAAACTCCGGTGATTGTAGATTGATTTTCTCATGGGGGCTAAGAAGGGTTATTGGGATGACACAGTTCTCTTCGTTGAAACCATTGGGGGATTGGAGAAGCAAGGAGCAATTTTATAATAATAATTATTTTTTGGTAATAATTTTATAATTATTTGAGAAGCAACGTTTACTTGTTTCTCTTAAAAAGCATTGAAATTGCTTTTTTGCTTCGTGTTAATTGCTTCAGGTGACCATTGCCGAACAGTATTTTTCTTCTAAAAGTAATTTTTTGCTTTCAAAAACAAAAAAATACTTATGTAAAGCGTTAGCAAACGGAGGCTATGTTTGGGAGTAGCTGTATACCCGATCTAGAGAGAGAAAAACAGGCGGGTGTTCAAGAATTCACACCTGCTCCACGAAGTCATGGTTTTGTATATCGTGATGGACATACTTACTAGACTTGCGAATCAGCCTTTGGAGGTCAAATATAGGGATACTAATAGGAAAGTTGCTGGTTTTTGGGATCTTCCCTGGGTATTTATATGATTATATGACTCTTGGAAGCTAGGTCCTGTGATTTGTAGTGGTTGTGTATGTCCAAAAGGGCTTACGTATATTATCATTATGTGCTGCATGTCACTCTAGTATGTGCTCTATTGGTGGCATCACAGCTGACCATGTCTAGTACTTCCTTACGCCTTGTAAATTCTTAAACCTTGATTGATACAATTACTTAAACTTCCAAAAAAAAGGAAAAAAAAAAAAATTTTAAAGCTTGTCATAACGTTCTAAGAGTTTCTAGTTTTTCCTAAAAAAAAAGGAACGATACTTTTTCACTTTTAGTTTGCATTTGGATGTAGGGACAATGCTAAAAAAATTTAAATTAAATCATGCATACATTTTATTTCATGAAAGGATGTGAAATTTTCTGAAGTCATGCATGTGCTTTATTGCAAGAAAGGATATGATCAGGGATACCGGCATGCCCGATTTTGGCATGCCTTGCGATTAGAGATGGTAATGGGGTAGATTAAATGGGTAAACCATCCTACTCCTAATGGTTAGGATTTGGTATGGTTAAAATCGGGTCAGGGCAGGTTCGGGTTTAGCCTAACCCACCTGTACCTTTATATATTAAAATATTTTTTTATATGTTTTAAATATGATTTTCATATATAACATATATAAAAATTCAAGATACATGTCATATTTAGATTGAGCAAGAGTTTTATAGCAGCTGCTAGTATTAACATGACACAACCCTCCTCCTTTATCCGTGCTTGGCATTGGCAGTGCATGAAAGATATAACAATAACAGCCAACACTGCCAAAGTTTTATAGAAATCTTAATAGGGAAGAAACTAGAGTTAGTAGATACTATGAAGAGAAGGAGGATAAATATAATGTGTTTACAAGAAACTAAATGGAAAAGGGATAAGGCTGAAGAGGTTAATGAGTATAAAATTTAGTATATATATAGAGAAAGGTAACAGTAGAAATGGGTTAAGAATAATGGTAGATAAAAATATGAAATATAATATTGTCAGTGTTAGGAGGTGTGAGACATGGAAATGTCATCTAGGATGACCTCCGATATCGTCACGCGGGGATCGATAAATGTAAGAGTCGCCACCATTCATGTTAAGGTGTGAATGGATACCAAATGGTTCATGAAAGCCAAATAGAGCCAAAGTAGCTATAGTATATGGAAAAATCCAGAGATTAGGTAAGGGGAATTATTTATGAGCGGGGGAAGGTGTTAGGCATCCCCATTCATCCGTCTAAGACGGTTGCCACATGCTTGCTCATACCAAAAATCGATTGCTAATAAAAATGAACAAAGAGGTGCTTACAATAAGTACAATGTGTGTGACCATTCCATATGAGAAATCTAATGAACTTAGACTCTCTTCGTGGATTCATCACTTCTAAAACTTCATGAGTGAATGGAAATCAAAGTAAAAATGAAGAAAAATCAAGCTAATGCAAATCTGGAGAAATCAGACCAAAAGAGTTTGAAAGCTTCGATTAACCATAACTCACTCAATTTAAATCCAAATCCAATGAAACCAAAGCCATTTGAACATTGTTATATAGTAGAGTATACAGTAAAAAAAAAACAGCTCAATCCGATTAAAAATGAGAGAGAAATCCACATCTGAAATCTACTGCTATAACTCGAAAAAAAGTGTCAAGTAGGCATTTTCAAAACTCTATTCGTGGAGTTTGGCTCCATAAAAATGCATGAAAATTTACATGGAAGGAGTATGTGGTGCCATCTTTCCAAAGAAATAAGTCTTACACTAAACTTAATCCTGAGATGACTTGTGTGTTCTCTCGAACAGGCCTAGAAGACCACAGATTAGCTCTGGACTATGCCAGCGAGCATCTCTGAGTCAATCGAGTACCCAAGGCACAAATCAGATCAAAATCAGCTGAAATCAATTGGAAATGAAAATGGACTTCTCAAGGAAAACTCAGAAACTGAAATCACTCGAAACGGATTAAAATAGAGCAAATGGTGCACCATCAAAGCGGCAAGTTCAGCAATCTGGGTTGAACTGACTTACAGACTTTGAACAGATGGTGTCAAAAACCGGCTCCATAAAAGTAAACGAAATTTTCCAGATATCTAATAGGCCATTCCATTTACCACATGTCTTTGGAAACACTCAAAAATTCATCCGGAGGATGAAGTTATGAGCATTCTAAGACAGGCCACAGATGCTGCCCTGTTTTGAAGGTTTTTTGAATAAAAGGTGGAAACTAGTGCATGTGTGCATGTGGATTCGACCAAAACAACTGGAAATCATGTAAAATGACTCATGAAGTTCTAAAAACTCATTCTAAGGCCAAGGATCTCAGATTTTCCATATTAAACATGGAAATCCCAGATCTAGCTTCTTTGGTGAAAAATAGTGAAAAGTGTGTGAATATGTGGAAATCCACTCCCTAGGAGAATGATGGAATCCTTTGCTACTGAGAGCAAGGATTCACATATTTCTCCATAAACAAGTGCAAAACATCAGAAAATAAACATCCATAGGTTCAAAATAACCACATAGCATGCTCTTCATCACTTGTAGGTTCTAAGCCTAGAGTCGCCACCATTCAAAATAACCACATAGCATGCTCTTCATCTCTTTTGACTTCCTCCAATTATCACACGGGATCAATAGAACAAAGAGTCGCCACCATTCAATTTAGGTGTGAATGGACACCAAAATATTAAATAAGCACAAAAGGCAATTTTAGGGTAAAAATAACCCTCCTAAAAAAAAACCAGAGATGGGTAAGGGGATTAAGTTATGAACAGGGGAAGGTGTTAGGCACCCCTATTCATCCACACAAGGTGGTTGCCAGGTATTTGTTCATGTTAAAATAAAGGAAAAAGCTTGATATAAAAATCACAAAAATCACAAAAAAGGCAAAAATATATGGTTTTTTCATATGAATATTCTGATTGATCCAGAACTATCAAATATGATCATACCATTCTTAGGGTTTCATGATCAAAACAAAATTGAGATAAAATCGAATAAAATCAATTTAAAGTGAAAAATCCAAAAATCTGGCTTCAAGTCAAAATTCTAGAAATCTGGAAAAATATGATTTTTATATTTCAAAATTGAACTTGAACAGTCTAGGACATAGATAAAGCCCAAATTTCACATTAAATCAGAAAATAAAAACCAAAAATACCCACGTTGATGAGGAACACCAAAAGGGGAGAACCTAGACCGTAGGGTCTTCTCTCAATAATGAAAAACGACTCAAAAACCATATCATGAAACCCTAGAATTTACTTTCAGGCTTCTAGATCCAGATCTATCATATTGATCATGATAAATCCAGGATTTTAGCCTAAAATCACAAAAATCACGAAAATAGTGCTGTAGGTGCAAAAGTGGCAAAAATCCAAATTTTATAAAAAAGTGGGGATCTCATGCTATAAACATCATGGATTCATGTTAATCATTCAAATATATCATAAAAAGCATTAAAACATGATCAGGATATTCAAAGCAGTCACATCTCACAAATTAGAGCACATGGGGGTCTACCCTACGGATCCACCTGTTCTCTTTTCCCCTAGTTCTCTCTTCACGTTTTACGGCTAGAGAGACTCTTGAGGTACTTGGAGATAGGTTTGGTTACACAAACACAATCAAAGGCCTTATTCTAAAAAAAAAAGAAGGGAAAAATAGATATGGGGTTCTATTATAGGGATCCACCTGTTCCCCTTTCCCCTAGTTCTCTCTTCACGTTTTACGGCTAGAGAGACTCTTGAGGTACTTAGAGACAAGTTTAGGAAGACAAAAACAGATATGACCTTATTCTACTGCAATGGAGAAGAATAGATTACGTCTAGAATTGAAGACAGAAAATAAAAAGGGATAGGGGACTTACCTGGATTGAGTAGGTAGGCAGCAGGGATTCCTTTCCTTCTCTTGGAGCTTCTTAGACTTCCTTGAACTTTAAATTTTCGTGGCCCTTAGCTTAAGAATCTCACCTCTATTTATAGGCAACCACAGGGGCAAGGCTGGTCCAGAAGGATATATCCTGATCCTCAGGATAGAGTGAAAATTGGAGATAATGCCCATCCATAGCCAACCAAGGTGGCTTCAGCGAATAAAATACGTAATTCGCTCATTTAAAGATATATTGGACTAAAGATAAAGCTCGGAAATCGAGAGAAGGACAAAACTCGCACGTGTCTTTGGTGTCCGTAAATGCACTACGGTCCAATGGTGACCGTATAGTTATTACGGGCGCGCCTGACCGTAGAGTGATCTCGGGCGCGACCGGCCCGTGAATGGAATACGGGCAAAGCTTGTTTAGTCAATTTTTATGCATTTTTGACCTGTTTTAAGCTTTAATTACATGTTTTTATTATTTTCTCATTCTGTAGTGCAATTTGGGGTGTCTACAAAAGCCAAGGGTAGAAGAGTCCCAAGGGTAGGCCAAAAAGCCTTCTAGATTATTCCAATTCAAGCAAATGCCTTGAATTGTTGTAATACTAGAAGTTTCGGAGGGTGAAATAGGGAGTTCAAGTCCCTGAGAGAGAGGTAATATGCGTAAATAAGGCTCAGAAATCGAGCCATTTCCCAAATCCCCAAAACAGCCAAAACCGTATACACAGTGCGGTTTCCACAGAACCGTCACTATAAGTGCGGTTTCTATGCAAATTTAACCAAACCGCACATACAGGGCGGTTCAATTCAGTTACGCTCGTCATGATTGCTGTCGACGTGGCTCAACGGCTGAAGCTTCTCGAAGCCACGTGGCAGCTCACGCAACAAGCATGGATATCAACCGTGCTGTGTGTGCGGTTATAACCGCACATACAGAGCGGTTGAGACCAAAATTACGAAAACCGTATACTCAGTGCGGTTAGCATCTTTTTTGATTGTTTTTTGAATGTTTGACAGATGTCAAGGCTCAAATAAGGCATTTAAAGTTCCTTTTGAGTATTCTCTTATATTGAGGTGCAATTTGGGGTGTCTACAGGAGGATTAGTGATAGAATAATCTTGCTTAAGTTAGTAATAGGTGTGAGACATGGGAAAATCACCGGAATGATCATCCCTCCGTCAACACACGGGGCTCGAAATAAAAGTTGGAGAGTCGCCACCATTCAAAATTTTGAGGTGAGAATGGACACCAAAATCATCAAAAATTATCAAAAAGTGTAAAAAGGCAAATTCTAGGGTAAAAATAACCCTACTTGAAAATAAAATCCAGAGATGGGTAACGGGATTAGATTATGAACGGTGGAAGATGTTAGGCACCCCCATTCATCCACACGAAGTGGTAGCCAAGTGTATGTTCATGCAAAAGTAAGAAAGCTTGCTAAAATCATAGAAAACCTTGAAAAAGGACCAATGTATGATATTTTCACATGAGGATCTAAATGGATTCTAGATCCTCTCTTATGTCAATATCATTTCTGGAATATCACAAAAGATGGAAATCAAAGCACAAGTTATTCAAAAACCAAGTTGAATCAAATCTGGAAAATTCGGTGAAAGTAATGCCATTTGTCTTGAAATCATTCAAATACAATTTTAAATCAAATCAAACCAAATCCATTTGAAAGATTATAGTAAATAAGGGTCTCATGCAAAATTTCACTTCATTCCGATTAAAATCCTAGGAGTTATGCTCTTTTGAAGTTGCTGCTGGGGATTTTTAAAAGTGATGAGTGGGCAACTTTGGGAAATTGTCTAGAAAAATCCACTTCATAAAAATCCACGAAATTTGGTGTGATTGAAGTCTGTATGGCCATCTTTCAAAAGAAACTAGCCTCATACAAAAATCCCTTCGGATGTGCCTTGGGTGGTCTCCCGAACAGGCCCCGAAGATCATAGATTTACCTAGAAAAGTACAAATGAACAGTTCTGAGTAAATCGGCTACCAATAATTCAAATGGAATCCAAAAATTATGAAACTAACTGGATTTGAAAATAGACTCATAAAGGAGTACTCAGAAACAAAAATCACTCGAATCGGATTTAAAACGAACACATGGCGGTCCGTCAAAGTAACAAGTTCTGTATTTGAACCTGAACTGTCCACTTAACTTCGACAGAGAGGTGTCAAACATCCGTTTGAGGGAACTTTATGAAATTTGGTGGACATAAACTAGACAGCCTCACCTTTTCCATGGTTCTGGAATCGATCCAAAATTCATCCGGACGATTAAGTTATGAGCGTCCGAAGTAAGGGTACAGGTGCTGTCCAGTTAGGCCACTTTTGAAGAAAATCAAATCCAAAAATTTATAAAGTGTGTGAGATTCGTGTGAGATGAATCCAAAACCTTTGAAAAACATTTAAAACACTCCAGAATTTGATTGAGGCCATTTATTGGAGATTTATCACAATGAATGTAATAAATCCCCAAATGTGAGCCTATTCACCAAAAAGTGTAATATGTGTGCAAGAGTGAAAAACCAAGCATGATTAACACAACAACATATCATGCATATAGATTCAACAAGATAGGTTTTAGCATAGCCTAGGGTTCCGTTCCATTATCGTTTCCCTCTGTTCTCTCTCCCCGTTAAACACGGTTCTTCGAGATAATCAAGGGTACTTTGATTATAGAACGGTTTTCAATCATTCAAAAGCCTTATGCTACATGGGTTCTAGCACTAGGGTCAATCCCCAGTCTCGTTTCTCCTAAATCCGCCTTCACGTTTTACGGCTAGGGAAGTCTTGAGATACTTTGAGTCGGGGAAGGATTTTCACACACAAAGAAGGCTTTACACTACAGAAAGGTAGAAGAAGAGATCTAGATCTAGGAATGTAAATACAGAAATTAAAGAGAGGTTTGAGGCTTACCTGGATTCTGGAAGCACTCCCGCAGCGATTTCCTTTTTCGCTTGGAGTTCTTCTTTGCGAGAATTCAAAAGAAGAGTTGGTTGCCATTTGCTTAAGGAGGAGCCTCCTATTTATAGGCAAAGGTTAGGGTTTAGGTTGGTGAGAATGATAGACACAACATAAGGTCTATAGCCCACCAACCTTAATCCTAAGGCTATTTCCGAGATTTCCCCTCATTTAATGAGGGATATGATGGTAAAAGTAAAAAGCTCTCGGAAAACCCTAAATTTGAGCAAAACTTGCGTATCCGGTATATCAGGCCGGATACACAAAGACCTTAACGTATCCGGTATATAATACCGGATACACTAAGCACTGCCTGTATCCGGTATTTGTCACCGGATACACAGAGGACCACTTGTATCCGGCCTGAGTTGCCGGATACAGGTAAAAATTCATTTTCTTCAATTTCTGTGCTGGCTTTCAAGGAGATAATGATTTTTGATGATTATTTGTGCAATTTGGGGTGTCTACAGATAGACACAACATAAGGTCTATAGCCCACCAACCTTAACCTTAAGGGTATTTCCGAGATTTCCCCTCATTTAATGAGGGATATGATGGTAAAAGTAAAAAGCTCTCGGAAAACCCTAAATTTGAGCAAAACTTGCGTATCCGGTATATCAGGCCGGATACACAAAGACCTTAACGTATCCGGTATATAATACCGGATACACTAAGCACTGCCTGTATCCGGTATTTGTCACCGGATACACAGAGGACCATTTGTATCCGGCCTGAGTTGCCGGATACAGGTAAAAATTCATTTTCTTCAATTTCTATGCTGGCTTTCAAGGAGATAATGATTTTTGATGATTATTTGTGCAATTTGGGGTGTATACAATAGGTCAAGAAGTTGTAAACATTATTAGTGTCTATACCTCAAGTAGGTTTGGATGAAAACATCAAAAGACATTTTTGGGAAGAAATTGATTGGTTGATAAAAGGCATATTTGAAAGTGATAGGATATTTATATGAAGGGATTTAAATGGTCATGTAGGAGATAAGAATGATGGTTATAATAGAAATCATGGAGGAAGAGGCTTTGGTTAAAGGAATGAAATGGGAAGATCTGTCCTTGAGTTCGCAGTGGCTTATGACCTTACTTTAGCAAATATCTTTTTCCAAAAGATAATTGAACATTTAGTGACTTATAACAGTGGATTAGATTAGAGTGAAATTGACTATTTTATTCTTAGAAGGACTGAACTAGCTATTTGTAAGGACCCAACCCAGCAAGGTATTGTCCACTTTGGGCCTCAACTTGTATAGTTTTATTCTCAAAAGGCACCTCGTTAGGTTAAATATTCTTCTTGACTTTTATACCTTACCAGACTTTCATATGTTTCCGATGTGGGATTGGGATATCATAATCGATCTCCCCTCTTTTAGGGCTGTATGCCCCTATGTAGTAGCCCGCTAACCTAGAAGCCTGCTAGCCCTTCATGGGCCCGCTCTTGTCAGTCAAACCACCTCCCACGAGCAATGCCAGGACCCACACCAACCCTGGACTACTATACCAAGATTTAGCTATGATATCATTTGTAACGACCCAACCCAATGAGGTATTGTCTGTTTTGGGCCTTAGCCCATATGGTTTTTGTGTGCATGGCCGCACAGAGGCGCACGCGGGAGTGCGTGCCTCAGGAATTCAAGAGTCGCCACTGCCTGATGTGGTGCAAGCAGACACCTGGGTTCCTAAGTTTGTCTATTGGTCTGCGGTTTGAGATTTCAGCTAAGTTCTTGGTTATGTTCAGGGAAGTCCGAAGGCACCCCAGCCCGCCCTGTTGATCGACAGGTCATATGGATCTCCCTGATTTGAGTCAATTCAGTCTCACCCTGTTTCTAAGCCAGCATGCACTTTATTCGATATAGTGGGGAAAACTAAAGGTTTAGATCCCTTATTTTAATTGATTTTATCTTTTTAGTCTTTTAATGAAGTAGGTCGGATATGGGCCGTGTTGGGAGGCCCATTGGAATCCAAGTTGGGCTTTTAGTTAAACCCAAGGCCCAACTAGGTTTATTGGGTAACCCTTATTGGATTTGATTATTCATTTTTGAGATTTAATTTATTTACAAAAATTTAATGGGTTAAGGTTTTTTGAGGCCCAATGGGCTTGGGGGTGTCCCACGGGTGATTAACCAAATGACCCTAGACCCATTATCGAAATGGGCTTTGGTTTGGGCCGGATTGGATGTGGGCCCTGTTGGAAGGCCCATGGCGCGTCAAGTTGGGCTTAGAAGGCCTAGGGCCCATATTAGGTTTCCGGTTGACCCGGAAACCTTGCTGGTTCACCCGGCACAATTAAAATATAGCAATAAATAACAAAGGGGTTTGAAAATCCATTTTTTAGCATTTTTTATATGTAACCGAAAATATATTTTGGCTAAATAGAAATATAATGTGACCGAAAATTAATTTTGGTCACATTATATTTTCTGGTTTAACCAAAATAAAATTTCGATTATTCACAGAAAATGCATTAGCCCACCTGAGTTTCTGGTAAAAGGCAGAAAAACAGTTTTTGAAAACTTTTACAGAAAACTGGTTTAAGGGTTTTTGGGCTTGTTCAGGGCCTGTGTGGGCCCCTATGTGGGCCCACAGTGGTTTAATCAGAAGAAAATGAGCTTCTTTTGGGAGGTTTGAAATCAACAGCACATGGGAAGACTAGGGGCTTGCCTTCACTTTTTGTTGAGCCAAATCTAGCTGATAAACATGGACTTAAGTGTCCCTGTTTTGGTATTTTTTTTTTCTAAAAACCAGCAAGCCACATATACATAAACAAACCAATCAAAAGACCTCAACAAAGGGACTTCATTCTCGGATGTGTGTGTGTATTTGCTATGTTTATAAGCTAAAAAAAACACTTACATGCCTGTAAAAAAAAAAAAAAACTGATAATAGACTATGCATAGTATTACCTGATCATGCTTTTATTGAGTGTGTGCACATGTACATGAAGTATACAAGTAAAGATGATGTAGCTGATTCCATGCACACAAAACAGTGACCTAAATGAAATGAAGTCATGACAAAAGTGTACAAAAAAGACAGTAACAAAATGAGTTGAAAACCTTACTCATACGCCCTAGTGCATGATTATAATAAACATATAAACACATATGGTTAATATGCATACTTACAACAATAACTAAATCACGTGCAAGTAAAAATAAAAGATAAAATTCGGCGTGCTCCAGACTTGATTTTCAGCATAATCAAATCAACCTAAATCTATTCACTTAACCTAAAAACAAGTATCTAAAGAAGGGAAAAAAGGGGGTTACACAAAGGGGTACATTAGAAGAGAGTCAAAGGGGAACACACTCCCCTATTAAATGGAGAATCAACAGCAAAAGAAGAAGAAAGCTGTAGCAAAATAATAACCTAGAGACTTTTAAAATCATTTATGTATGTACCCTCCTTCTCCCTTTGCACCATACCCATACTTACACTTCCTCTTTACCACGGGGACTATACTACTTTGATGAGAACATAAATAACATAAACATGTTATAACAGCAATATAATCACTTCATATGCATGAGCTTGCTTCAAAAGGGTCCAAATAAACTCTTATTCATATATGTTAAACCATATATAACATAGAACTTTACCTTGTTGTTAGAAGCTTATTTTGAAGTGTGCTTGACTCCCTTTGAGGCCAAAACAAGGGCTGGACAGCAACTTGTTCACCTCCAAAGACCCTTGGTCCTCATTTGAAGCTTTGGTGAAGAGGGAGGAAGAAAGGTCTGGAAAGATAGGGCTTTGGAGATGTTTTATAGCCGTTGAATGAACTGAAAGAGGGGAAAGGGAAGTGGTCGTATGCTGGAGAGAGTAGGGGGGCCAGCCAACCCAAGAATGGGGGTTGGGCCCCCTTTTTATAGTAAAAAAAAAGTGAACCGAAATACGATTTCGGTCACACTAATTAATAGTGTGACCGAAATTTTATTTCATGTTTGGTGTTTTTTACTTGTAACCGAAATTTAATTTCTGTTACAAGTGAATGCCTTATTGAGTGACATGTGCCCCTCCTCCATCTTTATCCATCCAACACATGAACTTATCCGCATTCTCCACATGCGGAATTGATTTTTGATTTTATTTATTTTTATTTTAATTATTAGATTTTTATGTTTTATTATTATTTTATTCTTTAGATTTTTGCTTCTTTAAACACACATGCATTTTCAATTTTCTTTTTATTTTTTTATTTAATTTAATTAATTATTTTTATGATATAATTTTATTTTATTGTTAGATTTTTATTTAATGTCCTTTCTTTAATCTTTGCCATGTATGCAGTTTTACCGGAGTTTTGACTGCCTATAACTCCTTTATCTTGTGTCTGATTTCAGCAAACTTAGTGGCGTTGGAATCAGGATGAGATCATCTATCCACTAAGCTACAGTTTAGAAGCAAATTCGGGTTTTTAGTAGAAGCGCGAAGTCACGTTCGGAATCTTAATTTGCTCATATCTCCTTATCCAGGACCTTGATTCTGACAAACTTAGTTGCGTTGGGATCGTGGCGAGATGGTCTTTTTGCTGGGATAAACTTAGCTGATCTGGGGTTTAGCAGAAAGCCGATTTATGCTCCCCTCATGTTTGACTGGCCAATAACTTCTTTATTCAAACTCTAATTTGAGCAAACTCGGTTGCGTTAGAATTGTGCCAAAATTTTCTTTTTAATGGTAAGAAGTATGGTGGTTGATTTGCACTAGATCAAAAAGTCAACTTTTTGAACCCTTAGGGTTTGACTTTTCAATTAGGGTTTTCATTTTCGGCACTTTGGGTGCGCAAAAATAAGGTGCTGACAGTTTTGTCCCCCAAAAGGTGCTTTTTTAGGTTAAGGTTCTTCTTGATTCTTATACCTTACTGGGCTTTCATCCGTTTTTGACGTGTGGGATCGGGATATCACAATAATGTAAAACCCTAAAAATTTACATGAGGGTAATTTAGTCATTTTTTAATTATCCTAATTTTTCAATTAAGTTAATTATATAATCATTGACTTGAAAACTTAATTGGACTTAAGATTAGTTTAAATTATAGCACAGGTCATGGGATGAAATCCCATCCTCATCAAGTGTGTGTGTGAGTCCTGGTTATGTGCGAATCCCCTATCCCCCCAACTTGATTTATACCAAAAAAAAAATTTAATTTATAATTAAGTTTTGGGGACAAAGCAAAATTTAATTTTATATTAATCTAATTGATAGGCTAACCTAACCCAAACAGGCCATAGGTTCACCTAAATAGGTTAATAAGTTGCTTTAGGGCATATTAGTAACTTAAGATGTCAAATTTAAGTATAAATACAAAGAAACCTAAAGTCTTAATAGTTTAAGTTTTTTAAAGAGGTTTAGACGTCGGATACATAAAAAAGAAGGGTTTGGTCATGTGGAGCTTGAAGGAGAAGAAGAAAGAAAGAACATTGGTTGTTTTGGAAGATTTAAAGAGGTTCAAGGCTTATTTGAGGTGTATTTGCATATAAGGTAGGTGGATCTATAGATTTCTTTCCAAGGAGAGCTTTAACATTTAGGATGGCATGTTTAGATCATGTTTTGAATGTGTGACATGATCATGTATAGCTACTTTAATTATATAGACATGTATGATGATGTTTTCATGGTTTTAGGCATGCTTTCTATGGTTTGGATATGTGATTTTCTGAATTTTCATGTGTAATTGTATGGAATTGGTTGGGTTATGTTTCTGGATCATTTTTACATTAGTTAGATGCATAAAAGATGAGAAAAGTAATGAAAAACTTGCTAGATTGAAGAAAATCAGCAAAACTAAGGAAATTCAATGTTTTGATGTTTATGATTATGTTGATGATTTATTGTTGTGTTCTTACACATATTTTTGAGTAATTAATGTTCTAGAATAATGGGAATTAAATTTAAAATAGGTTCATTGAGTTTAGAATCGAAAAATATGAAGAGAAATAAAGTTGGAAAATTGTGGCTGAATTGTAGATTAATCACTAGATTCGTAGATTAATCGTGCATTATAGCTAGATTAATCACGAAAATCGTAGATTAATCGCCACTGTAGCACAGGTACCATATATTAATCGATGAATTCGTAGATTAATTGCAAGAGTTAATCTTGATGAACTTTGAGAAATTTAACTTTCTGGAAACTTAATTGTGGATTGTAGATTAATCGCGGGACCTATCGTAAGACTGACGATTAATCACCAATTTTGTAAATTAATCACCAAAATCCATAATTTTGTTATTTGTGTATAATTGAATATTTTATGCAATTTTATTGTTATATTTACTTTTAGTCATATATATAAACATGATCAGGACTTTCTAATACATGAATTAATTAATGAATTGCCTGAATCATGAAAAGGATATGCTCATCATGCTTGGTAATTCATATTGAATAATGATTTAGTATGCCTAATGTCACCATGTCTATATATATACACTTGATTATGAGTACCAGTGTGTGGGTTATTGGTTAATTGCTATGATACATATTTAACATGCCTATGGATAAAATTATGCTATGGTTGTTATTGAAAACCATGTATATGCATTAAGTTGCATTATTTATGATATATTGGGGTTATCTATAGAAGCTGTGTAACAGCTTCTCTCAACAGCTGTCATTCTTTGTATATTCACCTCATCAACAGTTGTAAACTTTCCATAATCTTAGAATAACTGTTCCTTACTTGTAGCATAATAGTCCCTTATTGTAACTGTTCCTTACTTGTAGCATAACAGTCCTTTATTGTAATGTACATGTTATTCTTTCCTTTTTAATTCTTTTTGTAAATCTTTATATAAAGATGATAATAGAATGAAAGTGAATCTATCTTTTCATCAAATCTTTCATGGTATCAAAGCAATAATGCTCCCACAAGCACCTATATTCATCCCTTGTCGCCATGGCTGAAGCTTCCTCTCAAACAGAGCTGTTCCTGTTGCCACTAACACTACTATTACAGCACCAAATCTATTGATAGCAATCAATGCCGCAGCACAACTGCCCCTAAAACTGATGTCAATGAACTTCTTGACTTGGCGTGCTCAATTCAATGCCCTTCTCATAGGATACGATCTAATGTGCTATGTGGATGGATCACATCCGTAGCCCCCCAAAAACATAGATGATAAACCCAATCTTGATTATCTTCTATGGCTTCGCCAAGACCAGTTGCTGCTGCACTCCATTATTGCTTCTGTTTCAGAACATATCATGTCGCTCATCGCCTCGGCAACAACCTCCTGTATGGCATGGGAGAAACTCAGCACCCTTTATGCAAATCGCTCAAGATCCAGAGTTATGGGGCTCAAGGAATGACTTACAGTCACTACCTGTGGCTCCGGCTCTTTGGCAGAATTTCTCAACACAATGAGAAGCATATCTGATGAACTCTCCATCATAGGTGAGCCCCCTAGTGATATTGATTTAGTTGTTCATGTTCTAAATGGTCTTGGACCAGCGTTCAAAGAAATTGCTGCAGCTATTCGTGCCCGGGAAAATCCCATTAGCTTTGAAGACCTTCATGATAAACTTATGGAGTATGAAAATTTTCTCCAACGTAAGGAAGCACGCGTGGTATCTCCCACAATCACAACCAATGTTACTCAATGTTCTGGTCAACCCAACACCTTCAAGTCCAACAATAGAGGTTCATCTCTCAATAACTTCAACACTCGTGGACATCAGTCATCATTCAATGGTAATCGTGACTATCAAGGTACCAATCAGCCCCGAAAGAGGCGTCAAGGCCAAGGGTACAAAGGCTTCTACCAACTATGTGATCAGAAAGGTCATAGTGCTAAATGTTGTCCACGTGTTCTCCATGCTACCCACACGGCTCCCACAGCCAACCATACCACCACTGCGCCCTCATAGCAACAAGATTGGCTTATTGATTCCGCTGCATTTCATCATGTGACCGATGATCTCAATAATCTCTCACTCACCTCAGCATATGAAGGCTCAGATGCTATCCTCATTGGGGATGGCACAGGTTTGCGCATTACTCATACTAGCACTGCAACTCTTGCTACTCCAACTACCACTTTTGCCTTGTCCAATGTCTTATGTGTTCCTTCCATCAAGAAAAATTTATTATTAGTCTCTCAATTTTGCAAATCCAATAATACATCAATTGAATTTTTTTCCTACTTTTTTCTTGGTGAAGGATCTGTGCACGGGAGCAACTCTCATTCGCGGCCAGAATAACAATGATGTGTATGAATGGCCAAAGTCCTTGTCTCCTATGACACACTTCCAAGCTATGGTTGGTGTGAAGACTCCACTTCTCAACTGGCACAGATGACTTGGCCATCCCTCCTCTTGTATTCTCCATCATCTTGTTACCTCTTGCAATCTTCCACTATCTGCGTCATCCTGTCAAATAAATTGTGACTCTTGTCTATGCAATAAAAGTCAAAAGCTTCCGTTTCATGTTTTATCTCTCAAGAGTCGTGGTCCCTTAGATCTATTATACACAGATGTTTGGGGCCCCGCTCCACTAACCTCCACTGATGGATATCGGTTTTATGTTATCTTCGTTGATCACTTTACAAAGTATGTTTGGCTCTATCCCATTTGTCACAAATCTGATGTTTTTTTCATCTTTCAAAAATTCAAAAAAACTGTTGAAAACTACTTCAAAACATCCATTGTAACCACTTACTCGGACAATGGGGGAGAGTACCTCACAATGAAAAACTACTTTGCCACCCATGGCATAACCCACCTCACCACTCCTCACACACCTCAACACAATGGTGCTGCTGAATGCCGTCATCAGCACATAGTGGACATGGGTTTGACCATGCTCCATCAAGCTTCCCTACCCCTACTCTATGGCCCCATGCATTTCTTGCTGCCACATACCTTATAAATCGTCTTCCCACTCCCCTTCTCCACCTTAAATCCCCCTTTGAATCTCTCTTTGGAGATCGACCTAATTATCTTCGGCTTCGTGTGTTTGGGTGTCTGTGTTACTCGTGGCTATGTCTGTATGCTAAGCACAAACTTGATACTAGTTCTCGTCCATGCATTTTTCTGGGCTATTCACTTACTCAAAGTGCTTATAAATGCCTTGACCCCATCACCAACCGTATTTTCATTTCCCGCCATGTTCATTTTGTTGAAACCGAATTCCCGTCCGTCAATGCTTCACATACCCGTCTCACTCCCCAATCCACCCTCTCTTGGACATCGTTATTTGATATTCCCCCCCTCCACCCATCCCACCTTCCTCATCACCCTCTTCTCTGCCCGTTTTGGCTATGTTTGTCTTGCCGGAAGTGGAATCTACACACCAACTACAGCAGGTCATCACACCTTCACATTCGCCCTTCCCGTGCGCATCACCACCACCTCCCCCATCATTAACCTCATCACCTTCCAACCCACCACCACCCCCACCGCCCTTGGAACCGACTCATCCCATGATTACTCGTTCCAAAAACAACATTTTTAAACCTCACCAACTAAATGCCACCACCAAACATCCCTTATCCGCCACCCTTGAACCAACTTGTGTATCCCAGGCCCTTCAACACCCTGAGTGGCGAGCTGCAATGTCAAATGAGTTCAATGCACTAACTCGCAATGGTACTTGGGAATTGGTACCTCCATCTTCCAAACAAAACCTGATAGGTTGCAAATGGGTGTTTCAGACTAAATGGAAACCTGATGGATTGATAGGTACAAAGCCTGACTTGTGGCAAAAGGCTTTCATCAACGGCCTGGTTTTGATTACATAGAGACCTTCAGTCCTGTTGTCAAGCCCACAACAATTCAAGTAGTCCTCTGCTTAGCTCTCCAACATGGCTGGTCAGTTCAACAGCTTGATGTCAACAATGCTTTTCTTCAAGGGTCTCTATCTGAAGATGTTTATATGGCCCAACCCAGGGGATTTATTGATGAACAATTGCCCAACCATGTTTGTAGTCTCCACAAAGCAATCTATGGCCTTAAGCAAGCACCACGTGCTTGGTACAATGAATTGGCTACATTTCTAGTTTCTCAAAGATTTGCTAACTCAAAAGCCAACACGTCTCTGTTCATATACAACCATGATGGCATCCTTCCTTACTTCCTGGTTTATGTTGATGACCTATTGATCACTGGCAACAACATCACCTTCAATGCCTCCTTCATTGCCGCCTTGTCCTCTTGCTTCTCTGTCAAAAACATGGGCACTCTCCATTACTTTCTTGGCGTTGAGGTCATTCCAACGTCTACTGGCTTTATTTTATCCCAACACAAATACATTCATGATCTACTTGACAGGACCAACATGACCGGTGCCAAGGAGGCCCTCACACCACTCTCCACCACTACTTGTCTCTCTCTCAATGATGGGTCTGCCTCCATGGATTCCAGTGAGTTCCGCAGTGTTGTTAGCTCCCTTCAGTATATCTCCCTCACACGCCCAGACATAGCATTTGCAGTAAATAAACTCTCTCAGTTTATGCACAACCAACTTAGCTCCATTGGCAAGCGGTTAAATGGCTCTTACGGTATCTCAAAGGAATGATTCATCATGGTCTCTCTCTCAAACACACCAGTTCCTCTGCATTGTATGCCTACTCTGATTTAGACTGGGCCGGCAATCATGATGATCGCACATCCACTACAGCCTACATCATCTACTTAGGCGGCAATGCTGTCTCTTGGTCACCCCGAAAACAACGTTCTGTTGCCCGCTCCTCCACTGAGGTCGAATATCGTGCTGTTGTTGCCACGGCTATAGAAATATCTTGGGTTCAGCACCTCTTAGGTGAGTTGGGGGCACTCTCCTCCACTACACCACTCATCTACTGTGACAATATTGGAGCTACGTACCTATGTGCAAATCCAGTCTTTCACTCTCGCATGAAGCACATTGCCATTGATTTTCACTTTGTCTATGACCATGTCAACAAAGGCCAGCTCAAAGTCTCTCATGTTTCTACTACCAATCAACTAGCCGATGCTCTCACCAAACCTCTCTCTCGACAACGGTTTGCTTCTCTTCGTACCAAGATTGGTGTCTCCAATGGAAGCACCATCTTGAGGTGGCGTATAGAAGCTGTGTAATAGCTTCTCTCAACAGCTGTTCATTCTCTGTATATTCACCTCATCAACAGTTGTAAACTTTCCATAATCTTAGGATAGCTATCTTCCATAATCTTAGGATAACTGTTCCTTACTTGTAGCATAACAGTCCCTTATTGTAACGTACATGTTATTCTTTCCTTTTTAATTCTTCTTGTAAATCTTTATATAAAGCTGATAATAGAATGAAAGTGAATCTATCTTTTCATCAAATCTTTCATTATCATACATGAATCCAGCATAATATGACTCTGTTTTTTAATGGGTGAGATGTGAGGGTCTATCCCAAAAGTCACCGAAGGTCCTACTTTGTTATCCTTGTATGTTGTTGTAGACACCCCAAAAATTGTTGTTGTAGACACCCCAAAATTGCACGATTTTTGATAAATCTTGAAAGAGAGAAATATTTTATTGGAATTTTCAATTCTTTGCATTGGGTTTGAGATACTTAACCCATTTGAATCCAAAACCGTAAAGGAGAAGGCCCGAATTCAATCTTTTGTGCAAAGTCAAACTTTTTCCAGTTGAATTTTGTTGACTTTTGACCCTAGAAAATGAAATATTTTTTAAAGCCAGATTTCAAGATAATTTTTCCTGGTAATCAGGTTTTTAGCCATGTTATTGCATAAAAGAATTTTTTGAGATTTTAAATCTTGACGAATACCTTGGTTTAAACATGTTGAATCTTTTTACCGGACCTGAAAAATCAGAATTTTGCCTAGAACTGGAAAGTTGACTTTTTATTCACTTGGAATTTGGGTCTGTAACTATTTTTAATGGATTCAAATGGGGAGGGGGGGTGTTTGCTTATTTACATGTAATATCTTAAGTAAATGGAGATTAAAAAATACGAGGACATTTACTTAAACGATATTACATGTAAATAAGTATTTCCTGTGTTAAAATTGGGATAAAAGCTTCTTTTTTTTTTGTATCCGACAGATAATGTCGGATACAAAACATCTTTATTGTAGGCATGCGCGGCGGGCCGGCCCGGCACGCCTCAGGCGTGCTCGGGCTGGCCGCGGGCCTGACGTGCCGCGCGGCCCGGCCCATTTGCCTAAAACCTCAGCCCGGCACGGCACGCCCCAGCAGGCGTGCCGTGCCGGGCCTAGCCCGCCGGCGGGCCAGGTATTAAATTTGATTTTTTTTTAAAAAAAAATAAAGAAAAAATTCAAAAAAATCACCAAAAAATCCAAAAAAATCATTAAAAAATTCTGAAAAATATTTTTATTATTCACAAAATTGTTTTACACATATTTAGATAGATTTTGCTCAAAAAAAATATAAATTACACCAATTAAAGACTTAAAGTAGTCTAATTAAAAACCATGGATTTAACAAATATATTTAATTAGAGATTTTATAACAGTTTTTTCGGCTTATTTATACTTAGTTATTTCCCTAGCTTTAAATGATTATATAAGAGTTTCAACAATCATGGAAATCCTTAATTTTTAGGTAAAATATTTTAATTATGATATTATTGTTGCAAGAAATCAATCTGTCCTAGTGGTTAAAGAGATAGGTTTTCAGCCTGTTGGACAAGGTTCAAGTCTTGTTACTAACAATTTTTGGGTTATTTAAATTAATTGGGCTTGCTGGCACGTGGGCCAGCCCATCTGGGCGCGCGGGCTAGCCCGCTTAGGCACGCGCAGCCCGCGCCGTGCGCGGGCCCGGGCCAGCACGCGAGCCCGCGTGCCGCGTGCCCTGGCGGGCCGTGCCCCCAGGGCCCTAGGCCCGGCACGGCACGCCCCAGTGAGCGTGCCGTGCCGTGCCAGGCCCGTGGCGTGCCGGGCCGTGCCGTGCTCGGGCCGGCACGGCCCGTTGCTCATCCCTACTTTATTGTATCCGACAAATAATGCCGGATACAAGTAGCCCTTAATGTATCCGACCTGATATGCCGGATACACATAGGCGCTAGTGTATCCGACCTGACATGCCGGATACACTAGTTTTGCTCAAAATTAGGGTTTTCCGAGAGCTTTCACCTTTTACCATCATATCCCTCATTAAATGAGGGGAAATCTCAGAAATAGCCTTAGGGTTAAGGTTGGTGGGCTATAGACCTTATGTTGTGTCTACCATCACACCAACCCTAACCCTAGCCTTTGCCTATAAATAGGAGGCTCCTTCTTAAGCAAATGGCCAACAATTCTTGCCAAGAACTTTTGCCAAGAAGAGCTCCGAGAGAAGAGGGAAACCGCTGCGGAAGTGCTTCCAGAACCTAGGTAAGCCTCAAACCTCTTTTTAATTCTTGTTTTTACATTTCTAGATCTAGATCTCTTCTTCTACCTTTCTGTAGAATAAAGCCTTGATGTGTGTATGAAAACCCTTCCCCGGCTCAAAGTATCTCAAGACTCCCCCTAGCCGTAAAACGTGAAGGCGGGATCTAGGAGAAACGAGACTGGGGATTGATCATAGTACTAGAACCTCTTTTGAATAAGCCTTTTGAATCTGTGTAAACCGTTCTATATTCAAAGTACCCCAAGATTATTTTGAAGAACCGTGTTTAACGGGGAGAGAGAACTAAGGGAAACGATAATGGAACGGAACCCTAGGGTGTTCTAGATCCTTTTTTATTGATCTAAATGCATGCTATAAGCCTTGTGATTCTATGGAAACCCTTTCATATTCAAAGTACCCCAAGATTATCTTGAAGAACCGTGTTTAAGGGGGAGAGAGAACTAAGGGAAAAGATAATGGAACGGAACCCTAGGTTGTTTTAGAACCTTATTTTGATTGATATGAATGCATACTATCTTTGCTACATTGTTGGAATGGTTTTTACACCTACACATACATAGCACATGATTTTGGCGGGATAGGCTCATATTTTGGATTTATTGCGTTTATTGTGATAAATCTGAAATAAATAGCCTCAATCAATTCTGGAATGTTTTTAAATGATTTTTAAAGGATTTTGATTAATCTTGCACGGATCACACACACTTTATCACTATTGGGAGTTGGTTTTCATCAAAAATGGCTTAACTTGACAGCAACTGTACCCCGACTTCGGACACTCATAACTTCATCGTCCGGATGAATTTTGGAGTGATTCTAGAACCATGGGAAAGGTGAGGCTGTCTAGTTTATGCCTACCAAATTTTATTACTTTCTATCAAGCAGAGTGTTGACACCTCTCTGTCGAAGTTGATAGGTCAGTTCTGATCTGAATACAGAACTTGTCACTTCGACAGAGCGCCATGTGTTTGTTTTAAGTCCGATTTGAGTGATTTTTATTTCTGGGCACTCCTCTATGAGTCTATTTTCAAGTCCAATTGTTTTTATAATTTTTTGACTCCATTTGTGTCGTGAGCAACAGATTTACTCAGAGCTGTTCAACAACACTTTTCTGGGTAAATCTGTGATCTTCGGGGCCTGTTCGGGAGACCACACAAGGCACATCTGAATGAATTTTTGTATGAGGCTAGTTTCATCTAAAAGTTGGCCATACAGACTTCACTCACACCAAATTTTATGGATTTATATGGAGAAGATGTTTTTAGATAAGTTTCCAAAGTTGCCCACTTATCACTTTTAATTATCTCTAGCAGCAGATTTTAAAGGAGCATAACTCTTAGGATTTTAATCGGAATGGAGTGAAATTTTGCATGAGACTATTATTTACCATAATATTTCAAATGGATTTGGTTTGGTTCAATTTAAAATTGGATTTGAATGATTTGAAGACAAATGGCCTTACTTTTTACCAAATTTCTCGGATTTGATTCAACTTGGTTTTGTGTAACTTTTGCTTTGATTTCTATTTATTGGTGATCCAGAAATGATATTGACATAAAAGAGGATCTGGAATCCATTTGGATCTTCATGTGGGGATATCATACATTTGTCCTTTTTCAAGGTTCTTAATGATTTAGCAAGCTTTCTTACTTTTTTGCATGAACAAACACTTGGCAACCACCTTGTGTGGGTGAATGGGGGTGCTTAACACCTTCCCCCGTTCATAATCTAATCCCCTTACCCATCTCTGGATTTGATTTTCAAGTAGAGTTATTTTTACTCTAGAATTTGCCTTTTAGCTATTTTTGCTTATCTTTAATCTTTTGGTGTCCATTCTCACCTTATAATTCTGAATGGTGGCGACTCTCCCATTTTTATGTTGAGCCCGTGTGTTGACGGAGGGTGAATCATCCCGGTGATTTTTCTCATGTCTCACAGTTGTAATGAGGACTTATGGGTAGTCCAAGACCTAGCTTGCAAGATGTGGCTACCAAAGTGATATAAGACCTTGAAGTGAAATCTCTAAGAATCATTATAGGTTGGGACTGTGTTATTATTTAGAGCCGAACTTCACAAAGATATTGTGGGCATCTTGGGATTTAATCTCCTTTTTGCAAATAGTAGCTTAGCATAGTGCTTCGATCGGTTGGAGTTAAAAAATACATGCTCTATTTGTCACGCCCCGGACCCGAATTTATTCTTAAAAAAATAAATCCAAGCCCAAAACGTGAACCTTGTGAGCCCAAAAATAATAACTAAATCCAAACTAGGATCAAAAACATCAGAGTACGCCAAATCCAAAATGATATATTAATACCTTGGCCAAAAAAGTAGAATCATGACATCCAAATACTAAATAAAATCCTCAATAATAGTTTGGAACAAGGTCAACTATCAACCAATTCTACTAACAATGGAATAAAATCCATAAAGTAACAAGACAATAAAATAAAGCATTTTCTAAAAAGACACCCTACATCAAACAGTAATGATCGCCGGAGTCGTCTTCATCAAAATCCCTTACCCTTGTATGATCTACCCCCTCTGGAGAGTTATCACCTGGATAGTCTGAAAACAAAACATTTGAAAACGTTTGATGAGATCGAAATCCCAATAAGTAGTAACATGCATGCAATAAAACGCAGTCCAGATAATTTATCAAAACCTTTCATGAGGTTACAAAGATAAAAACAACATCCGGTGTAAATCCACTAACCTTTTTCATATCAAACATAATCAACAATTCACATTTTGATCTCACAGGACTCATGAAATTAGACTTCTTTGAGAGGTCGACTACCCGTTCCAATTTTGCCACCTCACGACTTATATGCGAAGCCGACCTACTCTGGGTTTCGGACATCGACTTATTGCGGAGCACCCAAACCCAATATAGGAGTGGGTTGGCAAGTACAACCCAATCAAACTACAACGATAAACATAAAGAAAGACCTCACCGAGATACACGGTGGTACGGGTCGTTGCAGCACAACCAGATACAGGAAGGCCTCATCAAGATACATGGTGGTACGCATACATGGAACACGGGATTAACCTAAAACAAAGACCAGCCCATTTCATTACCTAGCTAACACATGGATCCACACATAGCTATGACCGCTAGACACTAAAGCCAAAATCAAAATAACCAACCCATTCCAATAGTGCCAACCATAGCATCAAAACCACTCCAAGATACATGGAGGGAACCAATAGTTCATTCCAAGATACATGGGAAAATCAAACCCTCAATCCAAGATACATGGAGAGGAATCCAACTCATCTCGAGATACACAGGTGAGAAAACAACCCATAGGATACATGTGAGTTTCATCTAAGAAAAGTGGTTTTTCTATTTATTTTTATAGTTGAACATAATACCTATTTAATTACTTGTCATTACAGTTAAATATTTATTATTACTATTGATGGTACAAAGTAAATAATTTATTTCGCCTTGGGATGTATTCATAATATTTATACTAAGATAGCCATACCTTCAAATATAGAATTGCTATTCCAACAAAACAATAAAAGTACAAGTCTAAAGATTAGCTTCTTGTTAATCATAGGATAAATAGCATAACCATATCACTATAAAATAAAAAGTGTCATGGTAATGTATCATTTTAAAGCAATTATTACTAAATCATTACCTATATAGTATTTGTGAAATCATCAAGCATATGGTGCACTAGGGAGGATGTTAATTTGCTATATCACAATTCAGCATGCATAGTTTGTAAGAATAACAAGAGGATGCAATGGGTAAAGGTGTAATTTCCACTCTTCTTTTAACTTTAAGTTTTGAAATAACAAACTAACCTAAAAGAGTTTCTAATTTACCAAATAGGACCCTGCATTACAACGAACCCAACTCTCTCTCTCTCTCTCTTCCGTAGAAAAGCAAACCAATTCCCCCATCTTCCTACCTTGTCACCCTATTGCATCATCTCCTCTTAATTGTATTAACACTCCCTCTATCTCTCATTCACGTTCTCTGCACTCTCCCCTTTTTTTTTCTTTCTTTTCAGCACTGTATCACCCCCTTAACAGCCCCCCTCGTTTCATGTGTATTATGCTCATTTATACATATTCCATAAAATTTCTTAATCTGAAATCCCATCACACATTGTTCATTTTCTTTCTTCCGAAAATCCAGATTACCTCCTGGCAACAACCATACCAGTAGCTTCTTTCTCCTTATTATTTCTACCATGAATCATGTTAAGATCATGCATTAATCGAGTAGAATTTCTACCATGAATCAAGTTAAGATCATGCATTAATCGAGTAGAACAATAAGCAAACCACTCCAAATCGTTAAGACATTCCTAAATCATGAAATCAATCCAACAACATGGGCTGCAAGTCAATACAAACACTGTTGTTTATTAATCTAACCATATGCAGGTTTCAAGAAACGTTATTTCTTACTTGCAATGCCACATTAATCCCAAGGAATGCTATGGTTCTCTCTCTCACTCTCTCTTTCTCTCTTTTCTGTTTTTGTCCTCTTCCTTCTTACGTTTTTTTTTCTTTCTTCTGTATTCTGTATTCTAGCAAACATTTCTAGTAAACATTTCAAACAACAAAGCTGACCTCATCAACAATGATGTTTCTTTGACTCATACGAAAATACCCAACTTCTCCTTCTTCTATAATAGTCAAACCTAAGAACCCATCTTTCTTATTCTGATTCTCTCTCTTCCGAAGGAACCCATTTGCTTCTCTTGTGATTCTTAACAACTGTACTAGTTTTTGCATTGCTATTGTCTTAGTAATACACTCATCCAAACCATGGATTTAACAAGTAAAACAATAAATAAACCCTCAAGATTATCAAAACAATAACAGATCATAACAATCAAACCAACAGCATTGTAGATTAACTCAACAACATTTCAGTTTTAACGATTAATCCGAAATCAATATGCAGATTTAATGTTTGATAAGGGTTACTGCTTACTTGCAATGGAACAGTAACCCTAGCAAAGCTGTTCCTCTCTTCTTCGTCACTTTTCTCCAGCCGCACTTGCTCAAACTTGCTCAAACAAAACTCCAAACCAACTCCCAAACGCATGCTTCACCATAATTAACCCTATTTAAATAAATGATCCCATGCTTCACCACCCCACACCACACACTCAAACCAGCCAATCATAATCCAGATAAAATTTTGAATGATACTAATCTTTCTAAAGGATCATCCACCGTTGGATTTTAAGAAAACTCTTGATCTTGGCCTTCCATCTCATCACCTAAATAAATAATAACAATTAATAAATATTTCCTAAAATCTCCAAGATGAATTATTTTATTATTTAGTAAAATCCACAGATGTTACACTATTACTGATAAAAAAAATATAATTAGTTACTCTTTTGAAGTTATTGTAGAAGGAATAGACAAACTGCACCTATTTATATCAACCAAAAGAAAGAAGTAAAACAAAAGGAAAATGCTTCTCCATATTTTAGATAGAATTGAAGAATTTTATCTAAAATATTTTCCTAACCAAAAGGTTTGTTGGCATTTGAGGCATATGGTTGATAGGGTGAGAGCCATACCCATATGTTTTAGTATCTCACTAAGATGTGTTTAGATCATCCAATAGCTTCTCAAGACTCAAGAAGAAAGGCCTGGAAGATGTGAGATGTTTGTAGGCATTTTGACCAAGGAAATGATTCATGATGGCTAGGAGGATAGACTATCGCTGTTTTTATTTAGAAGCGCATATTTTGGCAGCATTATCATTACTTTTATATGATTGCTGCTGAGTTCTTTGATCATTTGGATTTGCATTCCTTTTAATTTTCCATTCTTTGAGATAATTCAGCTTTCATTGAACCCTTAATAGATGTCATAACCATGGTTGATTCTTGAATATACTAATTTAAATCAATTTTGTGTTTACTTATAATGTTAAAGGCACATCTTGTTCTAGTTTGAGCTATAGAAGCACAAAAGGTTATCCATCACATGGTTCGAGTGTCTCTTAAGCATAACAACTTGTGCTTGTTTAATAAAATAAATGCTGAGGCCATCCCGTTTATTTCATATATCTTGTTTTACAGTTTGACCTTTTTTATTTTTATTTTCATTTTGCCATTGTATGATTTTAGATTTTCCATGGATGTTATATGGTGCAGGTTCTCAAAAAGTTTGCTAAGGACTATATTAAGAACTTTAATCTATCATCACACATGAGTTTCGCGTATCAAACTTGATATATATGGTTGTTCCTGGTGGTTATAATGTCCATTGCTGATTCTGGAGACACTTTTGGCTTGCTCTCTTCAGCTATTTGTATTTCCTTTTAAGTCCAAATCTTCTTTTTGTTTCCTTCACTTGATTGTTATTGTCATTATTCATGGGTTTCCAGACTTATACTGCAACGTGAAGAATTGCATAAACTAATTTTTGGTGAAGGACATCTGAAGTCATATGATAATGGTATTAAAAATGCAATACGAGACTTTCATTTACCTCGTGGCATTAAAAAATTCACTAGAGTAAGGCCTTTATATGGAGCAACACTTACATGAGGTTTTCATTTGTTATGTGTTTAGTTCTTTAATGCTGAGTGATGAATGTTATTTCAAGTGGTGTTTAGTTTCCTCTTTGTTCTTCCTCTATTTATTTTTCCATTAAGTTATGTGATGATGTTTCAAGCTTGACTTTATACTTCCTGGATGTAAAGCCAAGATTGGATATGGAGATAGAGATGAAACAATAGTTGGGTTATTGCAAAATTTATCACCTAAGGGATTATCGCCCATGATGATTAGGCCTTATCCACCAAGATTCCTAGTAAAAATGGGAGAAGTAAGGCTAACATTGACTGTTAATCTTCATTTAGTTTCCAGGTTGTGCTGTGTTACCTGGTAATGCCCCGAATCCGAGTTACTTAATGAAACTATAACTTGACTCTAGAGTGTTATTAATATGTCACACAGGACTAATATATCAGAGTGTAGGAAAACATGAATAGAACATGAATTATTATATCAGAGTCATCTACAAATCCCAATCACCAATCTTAAATGTCAATATCAAGTATTAGAGTGTCAAATCACAATATCAAGTACAATCAATACCAGTGTTTACAGTTTCGGCGGCAAAACATGGGAGAGAAATGAAAATTTCTTGAAAGTTTCATTACCAATTTGTGGCAGCGTGCTAGCGAAACGGAGCAGCATGCAAGCGAAATTTTGCCAAAATAAAAAAATCCCAGTTTTTGCCTTTTTTGACTTTTCCAGCGTTTCGGTGGCATTCCGGCAGTGTGCCGGTGAAATTTCGTTTCGTGCGATGGGTGTAAGACCTCGAATTTTTTCATAATAAATAAATAAATAAAAGAAAATATGAGTTTAATTCATAGTTAAAATAGAAAGTGAAAATTTAGAGGACAAGTAATTCAAATAAGTAATAATTTGTAAATAAAGAAGAAATTTTAAGGAAATTAGCCTAGAAAGGGCAAAAAAGGGTATTTTGGTAATTTTCAGAAAGGGTAATTTATGAAATACAATCATTAAATAATAATTATGATTAGAAAATATAAGAAAATAATTTATTAAGTCAAGATAGAAATAAAATAGTGATAATTAAGGCATAAAGTGGGAAAAGGGGCAATTAGGTAATTTCAGGTCTTAGTTGGGAGGAAAAGTAACTTAATTGGGTTTAGGGTGATATTTAGGATTTAAGTGAGTGTTAGGCATGAAATTAAGTTGTTAGGAGGAGTTTAGATAACAAGAAATTTAATTAGTATGGTATTAGTAGAAAAATGGAAGGTGGAGAAAAAGTATGAATTAATTAGAAGGTATTAGACTTTAATTAGACCACCTTAGGGTTAGCTCAATTAAAGGAGCCTATTAGGGTTGGTTTAGGACTTTTAAAGCCAAGTATAAATAGGAGAGTAAGGTGTGGCAAGAGAGAATTTTCGTGGGTTAAATAATGAGAGAAGAGAGGGAAGAAAAGAAGAAGAAGCTCTTGCAGAGATGTCCAACCAGCCACCTTCAAACGACGATCGGGAAACATCCAGCCGTTGGATCGACCTCAAATTTGGCGGTTTGGTTCATGACTGATAGAGCTACAATCTGAACGGTGGAGATCTGGTTTGAAGAACTCTAACTTAGTGCGAATAGGAGCAGAAATTCGGTCAAGATTTAGAAACTCTAAAAAGAAGATGGATTTGGCGTATGAGGTAAGTAGCAACCCTTGAAAATTGGAGGAATTGCATGGATTTGTTTTCTGTGATTTAATATCGTATGATTTGATCAGTTGGAACCGATTTTACATGGAATCGAATGGTTTCTATTATAGAGTTTGTATTCTTGCATAAATTTACAAAAGTGTGGAAGAAACTTAGATTAGATCATGTAAATAATCATGAGATGGTATTTAATTGACACTAATTAATCCTGAGGGCTTTAGGTATGATTCAGGATGTTAGGGGATTAATTTAGACTAATGAAACTCAAAGGCAAAGCACAAAAATTCAAACTTGGTAAATCTCGGAAATTTATAGCTGGATTAGAACTAGCGCTCAGGGGCGCCCAGGATCGCCTAGTCTACTAGGGGTAGTTCCTCTGTGCAGAAAGGTAAAAAATTGGGGATTTTTGTAATCCAATAAATTTCTAAAAATTTTTTTAGTAAGTTAATAATCCAAACATATTTATAAGGGCCTAGTTGAGGTGTAGAACTTATAAAAATTAAATTTGGTAAATAACCAAATAATTAGAGTCATAATGGTAATTTAGTATGTGAAAAGGGCTAAATCATCTTCTAAGCTTTGTTTTAGGTCTGTAGAATATGCTGGAAATTATAAATACAGAAAATTGAAATAGATACTATCTTAGGTATTAATATGGGAACTTGGATTATAATAAGGGGATTAATAAGGAAAACTCTAAGAAAGATTTGAATTACTTTTGTTTGTGCTTAAATTGTGAACATGAGTTTCTGGGATTGTATTAATTATGATTTTCATTGAATTTATGATTCATGAGTTTTATTTTGAACATAATTGAGAAATTGAATATGTTATCCTGCAAAAGGCTTTATTTGGGGTTTTAAGGATTGAGTCATGGTTTTCTCTTGGAATTGGATATTTTGGTTAATAATATGATTCTTGGTATGGATTGGAATGTGGTATGATGTTTAATCGCTTTTCTTTTACGGTTGAATGATACTGCTTCCTGTGGTTGAGTTGATACTAGCTTTTACTGCAGAGATAGGTAATCCTCTGTTGTAGAGATGTGAAATCCTCTACGTAAAGATGTGTAACCCTTTACGGTATATGTGTGTATGCCTCTTACAGTAGCATGTTTCTCCCGTATGTTGTTTTATTGTGGTTTGTGTCAGTGGGCTTAGCTGTATATGGATCCATAGTTTTTGGCTGGATAGCTAAGTGGTATTTCTTTTGGGTTGAGTTACTCCTATGTCTGGAGTGTCCTATGTCTGGAGGGACACCTTGGTGCGCCACTGGTGATTTCTTGTACATGTGGATAATTGGCCATCTCCATGTATTGATTTCAGGGCTGTATGCTGGTGGTAAATACCAACTCTGTTGAGTTTGTGTGCAATAAGTCGATGACTACAGCTCTTGTCTTAGGAGATGTCTCGGGCTTGAGTGTCTTAGTAGTTTCGCCCTTAAGCCGCATGGTAGTATTGCGTGTGGTTGAGTGTCATCTCAAAAACTTATCATCTTTGTGAGTCTTGAAGTGTAAGATTCTGAATTTTAGTCAATATTAATTTCAAGAATTAATTAAAAATTCTAAATTAAAGATTATTGTGGAATTTCAGATAATTGAGGAGCAAGGGCAGATTTGGATTTCTGAAAATTAAGTGAGCAAGGTTATAACTTAAGGTATGTGCGGGCTATAATTTAATTTAATAGGTGATTACATTTTAGAAAATAATTTAGGGTGGTTTGGTTGTCAGTGTAAGTTTTGCTGGAGTGGCAAACATCGGATTGGTTTTAAAACAATTCTGGCGGCAACTATTTAAGGTAGCGGCTAATCGTTTGGTTCGGTTAGTTGTTTGCTCGAGTGAGAGTTTTGGAGATCAGAGAAATAGAAGGCAAGCTAGGGTTTGAGGAAGAAGAAGGAGAGGAGATCAGTGTTGGAGAAATTGTCGAATTGGTTGCTCGTTGGAGATCGGATTGTTTGACTGCACAAGTTGGAGGTGCGATCAAATTCTAGTGGCAGATATTAATGAGATAAGGTACGTAAATTTATTTGGGGATTTAGGGTGTAATTGAGTTATGAAGAAAGATCGAACTTAGATCTGGTCGTGTTGGTGAAACAGAGACAATCGGAGGTGGAATTTGCCCATTTCGGAGGTGATTGGCCTAAGGAATTGGAAGCTAGAAGGCTGAGCCAGCTAACCAGGTAAGTAGCACTGGTTTTGCTCGTGGTTTTGCAACCGATTGCATGATTTAATTTGGATCTATGAGCAGCAAGCTACATTTATCAATATAAACCTTTTTTAAGAGCATATGATCATCTCGGCATATGAAGTTAAGTAGATTAATTTCAAATTGGTGGTATAAGTCTATTTTAGGTGTTAAGACTTTGATTTTGTTCTCATAGAAGCTAAGTTTCCGATCAATCGTGTCGAACTAGAGCTAACAGAGACGTCGAAATAACCTGGAGTATGCGCTGAGCTGCCGCCTACTGATTTTACTCAGCGGCAAACTTTTATATCGGTGCACCGACCTGGTGCCTAGTTCCGCCTACTGTCTCGAGGTCAGCGCACCCACCAAATTCCCAGGTGATGTGCGGCTGAATATTTTTAGCTTATTTTCTCAAATCAAAAGGGTCAAACACCTACCTGGGAGTTGAATTAAGATGCTGGAAATATTATTAAGTGGTCGAAACCTACTGAGCTTATTACGTTAATTGTTGGGAGGACTTATGAGGATTTAAAGTCAGATTTTAACGGCTTGATTTTAAAGTCAGATTTTAGTACCAGGTGTGCTTGGTTTTGTTTTGTACATGTTTTATTGTTGATTTTCAGTTTGTGATACTGTTTAATTGGAGTTTTATCGGTTTGGACTGTGTTGGGCAAAATTTATAAACAATGGCTTTCCATTGAGTAAATGATTATACAAAATGTTTTAACTAGTGTTCTTTGTTTTGGAATATCATGTGAAGTTCCATGAGCTACTGTTCTGGTCCTGAGTGACCCGTGATAAGTTTGGTTTGTTTATTTAAGGGTGATACCAGAGGTTGGTATACCTTGCTACCAGAGGTTGGTTTTATGTGTTGAGTGTTTTGTTTTGGTCTAGCTTGTCCCAGATCCTAGACTAAGCTTAGTAATGTAATGATTTATTTTTATTGTGGTAATTGCATGGCCATGAGTGTTGCCATGACCAGGGTAGAGCAGTTCGTGTTCCTTGGTAGGCCGGGTTGACAATGCCGAAACCTGGAGTAGGCTGGCATTGGATGGCAAAGTTCCTTGGTAGGCAGTAATCTTAGAGTTCCGTGTCTATGGTGACCGGACTGTGTTTCAGGAGGCTTAGATGTCGCTCCGTCATGTAAATTACACAATACAAGTGAACTTCATGGCATTGGCCAAGTGTACGTGAATGGTTTATTATTGCTATTGGATTTGTGCTTTATCCTATTATCGAGAAATTGTGTTATCAGATTATATGTCAATTAATATTGCTATTCAAGATCCTGTATTATTCGTGGCATATTTTAGAAACTGAGATAAATTGATTTCTCCATGCATGTGCTACTTGCTGAGATATTGTATCTCATTACGTTTGCTTTGTTTTGTTTTTAGATACTCTCGGTGAGGACCTGATTGTTGGGGTAGAGCTGGCTGATTTCTATAGGAGAGAGGATTACTACTTCCCTTAGATATTGTAGGTCCTGTTATGTGATCTTGAACTATGGAAATTGTAATGGTTTAACACTTAGTTGATATTCAGTCTTGCTTAGAATTGTTAACCCTCATGTTGTTGGATTTTCCACGCTTAATAAATGAACTCTTATTTTTCTGCACTCTGATGTATGCCCCACGTATCATGTGGAGTTGATGATTGAATTGTGGCCCATACCTAACCTCCGTGAGACGTGTTATATCTTTATTGAACAACATGGATCTGGGGTGTTACATGAAGTGACACGTGTTTATCGCTATTCATCGGGTTTATTTATCGATAACATCTTTTGTTGGTATTTTACGTCTGATTGCGTATTTTATTGCTTTATTTGGAATTGACCCTGTGATTAGAATTTATCGCCTTACCGTTGATTAATCGCATACCTCATGACTATTTGCTTAAATTTAGACTGTTTTACTTGCATGTACCTGCTACTTGCTGAGATGTAAATCTCACTCCATTTTCACCTATTTTTCAGGTTTGCTTGAAGAGATCGCGAAGATGGAGTTTATTTGATGGGGTAGAATTGTAATTGAAATTTTGATCATGCTCGTGAATATTTATATGCTTCCTTGTAAAAGTAATTGATATTAAATTGAATAAAGAATAAATATCTTCGTCCCACCATAACTTTGATGCAATTAATTAACTTTAAAATTTCTTGTGAATCTTAGTTTGTTTCTGACCCCAACTTCATGGTAACACCTCAGGTTTGGTTGTTGAATTAGACTCGAGTTGTTACAGTGGTGAATCGGGTTTGAGTTGGGTGCTAGTTTTGCACTGACCCGGGTTTGGGGCGTTACAATGGGCGGGCATTGAAACGGTAAACCTTGGTCAATACAAGTATATCAAAAGCCAACTCCACTACTACTCCACGTAGTAGTCCTCTGCTCTATACTCTAGGAACTCTCCATTAATATCTACCCTCCGGATATCGTCCTCTCCAAGATCTGAAAACAAAACAAAGCCGAATGAGATACAAATATCTCAGCAAGTAGCACATGTATGCTCAAATTCAATTTATATAGTTCTAAAATATGGATTAGTTATAAAACATATAATAGTGACGATAACACAAATAATCTGAATAATCCAACTATGATTCAAACCAAATAAGAGATTATCCCAAATAATCCAGCATGTAAATTAAATCAGTAGTATCAATCTCAAAACAATATGTCATAGTAGGACTCATGAAATCAGAATGCCTTTGAATAGGGTAAAATCAAAGTCTACTATGTCACCTTCCGACTTATGTTCGAAACCGAATACACGTTCATTATCTTATTGCGAGAGCATCCAATTAGTACAGTATTGGGTTGGAATTTGTAATCCAGTCATAGTCCAAATACACGATAAAATGAGGGAAAGCTGCAGCCCACCAATACATAGAAGGCCTCACTAAGTATAAGATGGAATGCGTGGGTGAACAAAGACTTACACCTAACAAAGCACAATCTTTCTCACTGTTTAGCTCCAATATGTACCCATCTCGAGCTATGTCTACTAGACGCTAAAACCAAAACCAAGGACATTGTCCAGCAAGCACAGCTCATCTCAATCTTAATCATCACATCCCTAGTACACAATACATCTCTGAGTACACAAGGGTATCATCATCCCAAGTATATGGGGCATTCCTAAGTACACGGAGGTATAACATCCACCCAAGTACATGGGCATCACAATCCAATACTCAAATTACCTGGAGGTAAACTCAAATCCAAAGCCAACTATCAACTCAGCAATCATTTTAACCACAAATCTGCAGAAATAGTTCATAATAATTAAAAACAATGCAAGTTTTCCAAACAAAGTCAATCTAGTTCAAAACCATCCAAAATAGATCTCAAAAGTACCAAATTCTCAAATCAGTCTAGAAATGCAATCTTAGAGGTTAAATTACCTGAAAACATGTCTAAATACATTTGTAGCATGAATAAATGATTTTAGAAACCTTTTCAGACTTCTATGGAACATACAAAACCAATTTCAACACAGTGTCTATAGGCTAAATTTGAGAAATAGGTGGCCAAATCTTGGGTCTGAGTTCATGGATACAATTGGCTTTTGAAATTACCTTAGAAATGATCTTAAGAAAATGATACAAGAGTTGGAATCACTAAAAACTCATTTTAATGTAGTTTGGAATCAAAAGTCTATCAAAAATCTAGTTTAGTAGAATGTGCCCAAATTCTTTGTTAAATTGAATTTAAAGATAAACCTAGTGGAAATACTTTCTAAATACTTATATCTTATTTGTATATAAGTTAGATTTGATTAAAAATCATTTTTGAACAATTTGGAACCAAAAGTCCCTTTTTGGAAGTTAACTGAGTAAAATTCACATTCTTCGTTCCAAAATCCAATCTTTAAATTGAAAATGAAATCCACCGCTTTCAGTAGCTCAAAATTACCCAAATACAACTTAAACAATCAACTAAATTCAAGAAATAAAAAACCATTTGATAAGGTTTTAGGTACTAAAACCAAGTTTAGGAACACCAGAAATGTCATATAGTCAAAATTTTCAACCAAATGCCCATATTTTGCTATACTTGGAATTAAAGGATTCCACCACTTAAAACATGTTAAAAGACTTCTTAGAAACTTGTAAAAAACCTTTGGAGACAATCCAAACCCTTCCAAATTCCTCAAATCCACCATTTTAGTTAAATTTTCTCTTTTTAAGCTAAACTACCCAAATTCTATGCCAAGCCTTGTATAATTATTTGGCTGATATAAACCATTTCATAATACCTAATTATGATGATTTCATAAGTTGTAAACCATTAAAAATGTTTCCCACATAAATTTCTATCCTAGGTGGCCAAATCATCATTTCGAGCCCTTATAAGCCCTATAAATTGATATTCATTTTTCCTCAAGACTTATTACTGACAAAACCTACCTAACCCTTTTATATTCTCTTCAAAACTCCACTAGGTAATCAGGAAAATTAGTTTAAAGCATAATTAAAGAATGTATGATTAATTATAGAATTTTAAACCTTACTTTTTCAAATCTGAAAGACTTAACCTACATGCATTCAAAGATTCATATCTCCCTCAATTCTTAACCAAATTGCATGAAATTAGATTCCTTAGAATCCTAACTTAAAGCACTAAAATAACCTATAGCAGTTTTCAACAATTCATTCTCATTTAAGAGGTAAGGAATTGCAAAATTTATTGTCAGACTTTTCCCTGTGCAGATTTGAACAAAAGAAAATTTGAAATAAAATACCTACTGACAGTGTGTCATCCATTTAATATTGTTACGTTAACTACAGATGAAATGACACAATTCTCATGAAGAACTCAAGACCTGAATCTAAAAAGAACTAGGTGAAACAAATTTGTTTATCTAAAAAAATGTGAGCAGGGCTGATTACTAAAAACTCATTCAAACAATTTCATATACATAGAGCTAAACTTCAACCCATAAAATTTGTGAAAAGTCAAATGTGAAGAGTACTACTTACCTTTTAGACACCAATTCAAGCTTCAACAATCACAATTTCCACAGATCTAATTTCCTACGACCAATACTCTCTTCCAACTGAAAAATGACAGAAATCTACTCAATTCGCTCAAATTTGATTATTCTTGATCAAATCCTTATGAAACTACTGTAATAAAGTCCAAATTTGAAATTGAAGCACAACTTACTTGGATTCACACTGATTTGAATCAGAGATAGACAAATTTTCCCTGAATTTCACCATTTCCAGCCACGAGAATAATTTGAACTTCTTTTTATCCTTGGATCGATACAACTCCCTCTCTTCTCTTCAGATTTGAATGAATTCCTCCTCTCTCACTATCCTCCTCCACTCAGATCCCTCTCAACTTCTCTAGAAGGTTCTGATTCAAATTCAGCAAATAGACCTTCGAACCACCAAGCACCTATTTATAACTTTTCTTGCTGCCCAAATTGATTTAAAGCAACTTGTGTTTTGCTGTGTGCTCCACCATACTACCACACCCTGCATCATTACAAAAATATAAACTAAGTCATGATACATTGCCTCTCTACCTAATTTACATACTCAACCCATAAAAAATAATTAAAGCAATAACTTACCTTAAGTGACTCTTTATTCACCATATGTTTAAATCTACACTTCCAAATTTAAACTCTTTTTTTCCCCTACAAAATCAACCACATAATCATAAAACTAATTAATAAAATCCAAATTTAATTTTAAATTAACCTTAGGATTTTACATAACCCTTTTGGATTTTTTTGTAGATGCTGTGGATCAACCTTGACAATGAACATGAGCTTTTGTGGGATTATGGTATGTGTGTTGACTCTATAAAAAAGGCGACCGTTTCGTCTGGTACCACTTGGTGGTACCATCATTAAAATGGAAGGGTGCATGCCCATTTCAAGAGGGGGGCCCACACCCACAAACACCATCCCAGCCGGTGGTAGCATGTTGCCACTGGATTTTGGGACTAGAGCATGGTCAAGGATTTCTCTGCCCACCTAGAGTTTTGCGTCTATAAGTATCGCTTTTTGTAGCATAATCCTGCTTTTCACGGTATATTGTCAGAGATATATGTTGCAGGAAATTTGAAAAAATAAGAATGTGGATATAATCCAACCTTGCCCCCCCCCCCCCCCCCCACACACACACACACACACACAATTGAGGAGTGTGTGTGTTTATCTATATATATATATATATATATATATGTATATTACTGTTATCGGTAGGCTTGGTGTTGACGTGATAAAAAGGGCTAGTAGATGTCGGATACCATGAGTTTCAGGCCATAAAGCCTCTCTTGCATGGCTTGATCCATGAGGTTTAGCTTACTATTGAACAGCATGGCCTCTCTATTCAACCTCGTTAAGCACTGGTTGCTTCCTGAGCCAAATAGGTGGTAGCATTGTCCCCCCAACCCTCCTAGCTCCCACCCCATATAGATTTTGCCATATCAGTCTTACAATAGCACTCAAAAACTGCTACCTAAAAGCTTTCAATTTGTATTTGCATTCAGCTTTATGTGTGTATGTGTGTGTGTACAATTTGTATAGACCTATTCAAGTATGATAATACATAGGGCTGGCAATGGGTCGAATACGGTATGGATCTACCATGATCCGAATTCGAACCGAAAATTAAAATCCGATCCAAAATCCGACGAATCTTTTATACTTGAATACGAATTCGAAACCGAATTTATATACTGTATCTGAATTCGAAATGTGACTGAATAAATAACTGAAATCCGAATTCAATCCGAATTAGATTCGATTTGAACTTAAAACTCAAAAGTCAAGTTTAACTATTAAAGCAAATTTTAACTATCAAAACTAATGAGCCATATAAATATTAAAGCAAAACATGAGTAAGGATGATTCAACCATGGTTTATACAAAGTTTACCAATGGTTGTATATGTTGATTTCAGTTTGGATCCTATTCGGATTGGATATGGACAGATTCGAATTTGGTTGGATTCGAAATCCGAAATCTGTATTCGAACCACGGATTTATATTTCATATTTGAATTCGAGATTTTCGGATCGGATTCGGGTCGGATTCGGATATATATCGGACCCATTTCTAGCCCTAATAATACATGCAGCAATCAGTACAAAAAAAGGGCGAATTAGTTAGTGGCGGGCAATAAAAGGCTTTTGGTAGCCGTCATTTAAAGAATTGCCAGTAAAAGTTTATACCTCAGTCTTTTAATATGTCTTTTCCTTCCTTTTTATTCTTTGTTTGATTTGCATGAAATCCCTTTTATATCTGATCTGCACGAATTCTGTCTCTCGATCTCTTTGATTTGATCTTTTCTCTTGCTTTTATCAATTCTAAATCTTTCTATCGGTCACATCTGTTATCTCCCCTATAATTGCATGAAATCCCCTTTCTCATTCTCATTTACAGATCTCATTTCCCCTTTCTCAGTCTTTCTTTAATCTCTGCAGTCTCCCCCTTCTCAATCTCGTTTGTGTGTCTCTCTCTTAGAATCTCGATTTGTTGCAGTCTTCCTCTCTTCCATCTCTCAATTTATCACTCTTTCCCTCTTCTAGCTAGTTTGCTCTCTATTTCATGTTCTCTATTGAAGAAACAACAAGTGGATATGGTTGCCAAAGATTTAGGGTTTCAATTTCTGAAGTAGAATCGTTTGAATCAGAGGTATGTTTCTAAATTTCGTTCCTAAATTCCATCTTTTTTGAAGATTTTATAGATGTATTTAGGTTGGTTTGTGGATTTGATATCTATAACTTTCCAAGCGCTAGCGCTGGTGTCTTCTCGCGGCCTAGGCCAGTGATCCTCAAAAGTTATTTTACTCTGTTGATATTATAGTTGGAAAACTAGATAGCAATGGTTCTTTTAACTCGCCACTGAATCCCACTCTCATGGCACCAGGACGTGGCTACACTTGCAATCCATTCTTAGACACTGAGCTCTCAGTTTCACATGCTATAGGTGGCAAGAGAGAAGTGCAGGTCTTCAGTAAGTACTCTGAGTTCAGTTTCTGCTGGTTTAACCATTGTTTCTCAGATCCAGATGCTTCAAGGTGTACTAAATAATGTTGATGTTTGTGTTGAATTACAGGGACATGGTAATCGGCATGCACCTACTTTCTTTTGTGGCTAACCAAGCACCTTCTTGTTGTGAATTTCACTCTCTATGTTCTACAATCCGACCATGATACAGTGCCTTTAATGCAGCTGTGGATGCAAACTAGGTGTAAGCACCTCATTTTTGCACCCCTCGGAAAGCTAGAAGTGAAAACCCTAAAAGACATATCAAACACTAAGGGAGCAGAAATTGACTTTTTGATCAAGCTTGAATTGACTGCCATACCCTATTCCAATAGATAGGAAATTCCGATACGGTTCTAATGCAACTGAGTTTATCAGAATCGGAGTCCAAATGAAGAAGATATGAGCAGAACAATCCTAAGGGCAAAACTGTAAATAAATGCAGAAATTCTGTCCACATGGATAGAAGGACAAAATAGGAAAAAGACAAAGTACAAAAAGAAAATATCTTGACTAAAATAATATCATTTCCTAAATATCTTAATTATTTAATAATAAAATCAAGGGATGATTCTCTCATTTATGGGAAGTCACCTGACATCAAATCTGTCAGTAAATCTTCAAACCGTATACTATATACGGTCGTGCCTTAACCGTATACCATATACAATCAGAAGATTCGCAAATCTTGTTAGAAATCTGTCAGAGAATCAAATCAAATCAAAGAAGATCAAATAAACCGTATTGGGCATACGGTTTGGTAAAAATGAACTGAAAATGGTGTTCGCGCTTCCAATATGGTTTTGGAAGATTTAGTCGAAATCTTATCTTCTGCGTGAATCTGCCACGTAGACAAAGCTAATCATTGCAGATAAGATAGCCAAAACCATATAAAGTATACGGTTTTGACCAAACCGTATACTGTATACGGTTTTGACTTTTGTCTATAAATACGAACCTGCACCTCAGTGCAGGGGATTGGTAGTTCTTGGCTTCCTCTCTAAGCCTCTCCCATGAATTAGTGGCCTCTCTCACCCTTCTCCCTCACTCTCTACCCCTTCTAGCCTACCTCAATCCACCCAAAATTTCATCTGACCCCCTATTCTCTTCACTCCAATCAAGGAACACCCCAAGAAACCCCCATTGGAGTTGAAGGAAGGAGCTCAAGTTGTAGTCCATGCTTTGAGGAGTCTCTAAACACCCTAAAAAAGCTCTAACCCCCAAGGTAAGCCTCTTTATGTATTTTGTTTAGCATATATGAAATTCATGACATTTGGAGCATGTTCTTAGAGTTGCATATCCCCTTTTTTAGCATATGTCATTATTCTCCACCTCTTTTTTTGACCTTTATGTTACTCCCTACACATCAAGAGGAGACCCCCAATGGACAAGGAAGGTGGAGGAATTAAGGGTGAGAGAGCATGGGGATGTCATTTAAGGTCTTTTGGTTTATTTTAATTAAGGGAGATCATGTTCTCCCTCCCTCCATGTCTTATGTACCCTATTTAAATCCCATTACCCCTTCTTTAGGATTTATTTTATTCTTTCCTATATCCTTCCTTTTGTGCTATGTTAATGTCATAATGCATGTGTACGCATCGAAGCACATACCACCATCAACATCATGTCCCATCTAGGTGATTTCAAGCATGTTTATATTTAGATTCACCCCCTTTATTCACACACTTCACAGTAAGTTAGTATGTGTTGGATGTCTAAGTTTTTCCCCCATATTATTGTGTTACCATGCGTGGTTTGGCCGAGACACAAGCATAGACCTTTTGGGCCATTAGGCTAGTCTCTTTCTAGAAGAGGCTAAGACCTTTATTTACAACCAAAAAAGGATGGGGACCTCTTCCCCACCTAATCCCCCTGAGTTTAACTCAAAATGGTGAGGGAGAGGCCCCAAGCCTTCTCCCTCTCCTTCATTTGGTACGATTGCCTAAAAGTAGGGTTAAAGGCTTAAAAATTAATTTGGAAAGCCACTGTGGGTCAACACTGTGACCCACAGGCATTACCAGACTCACATGGGATGGGGAACCCTACTTCCTCTTGAAAAATCTGGATTTTGCACATTTCTATGCAAACCGTATACTTAGACCGATTTGGTCTAAACAATATGGAACATACGGTTTTGACCAAACCGTATGATGTATACAGTTTGGTAACAGAGAACTGTAAAAATATGATTTTTCTTGATTAAACAAGATAATAATTAATTTCTAAAAGTAAACCAATAAACCAACAAGGTCCTGGATAACCAGGACCAACCTTGGGACTTGGGCCTAACCTTAGGCCCAAATGTGCATCTTTATGGGCCTCCCAATGGGGTCCACACCCGTCTAGCTTAACCCAAATCCACCATAAAGTGGATTCCCAAGCCATTTGGATCTCCTTGGGCCCTTACCAAGCCCCATGGACCCTCTTTAAAATTCGAAATCAACTAAACTAAATATCTCGCATCCTTAAATCATACCCCAAACCAAATAACTTAATCTGAAAGGGATTATCCAATGTAATCCTAAACAGGACTTGGACTACCTTTAGGCCCTAATTGGCAAACCTGTGGACCTTCCAATGGGGCCCACATACTAGGCCAACATCACCTCTAAAATAAGAAGATAAAATCAAATAAAAAGGGACCTATACCATTTAAGTGATCCCCACATATACCTAAAATAAAGAGTGCATATTGGATTAGGATCAAGTGAGGTAATCAAGTTGACCCATAACTAGGATGACTCGGGGGACCCGTCACTCGATGGGGCGGAACGGGGTATCTACTAACTTCCCCAGACCATAACTGAGAATTTATTCGAAACCTCAAGCCGCATACCACCTAATATACAAACATTAGGCACCCAGGTGTTTGTCTGCACCCCATCAAACAGTGGTGACTCCCATTTCCCCATGTCCTTTCCCAATCTAGAAAGCACCCAATGTAAAATCCCGAATTTTTAATAACATTAAAAATTGGATTTTATGTTTGATAATTTATTTAATTGATGGAAAAGTTCAGAAATGGAGAAAGGAAGGCTATTCAAAGGAAAATTTCGAAAGAATTAAGATATGATGGATTATTAAAATGGTAAATTGGTTATTAAGTCTCATAGGTTGGGTTTTGGTGGTTCGGTGGTGTAGCGAGCATGGAATCAAGGCATAGTAACTAGTGTCTATGCAGGGAGTTGGTGGTCTGGCGAAGCGGCGGATCATGAATTTGGTTTAACATTGAGTGCCAACGGAAGTTTATAAATAGAAGTTACGTGTGAGTTCTCGAGTTTTCGCACAAACTGATCGGAGGGGAGGATTGATCCAATTCATGGAGAAGAGGAGAGTGGAGGATTCGAAATTGAAGTGGTCAGAAGTTTGATCGGAGGTAAATCAGAGCTGTGTTTGAGCATGTGTAGACACCCCAAATTGCACTACAAAATGAGAAAATAATAAAAACATGTAATTAAAGCTTAAAACAGGTCAAAAATGCATAAAAATTGACTAAGCAGACTTTGCCCGTGTTTCCTTCACGAGCCGGTCGCGCCGGAAAATTCTCTACGGTCAGGCGCGCCCGTAGTAACTATACGGTCACCATTGGACCGTAGTGCATTTACGGTCACTAAAGACACGTGCGAGTTTTGTCCTTCTCTCGATTTCCGAGCTTTATCTTTAGTCCAATATATCTTTAAATGAGCGAATTACGTATTTTATTCGCTGAAGCCACCTTGGTTGGCTATGGATGGGCATTATCTCCAATTTTCACTCTATCCTGAGGATCAGGATATATCCTTCTGGACCAGCCTTGCCCCTGTGCTTGCCTATAAATAGAGGTGAGATTCTTAAGCTAAGGGCCACGAAAATTTGAAGTTCAAGGAAGTCTAAGAAGCTCCAAGAGAAGGAAAGGAATCCCTGCTGCCTGCCTGCTCAATCCAGGTAAGTCCTCTATCCCTTTTTATTTTCTGTCTTCAATTCTAGACGTAATCTATTCTTCTCCATTGCAGTAGAATAAGGCCATATCTGTTTTTGTCTTCCTAAACTTGTCTCTAAGTACCTCAAGAGTATCTCTAGCCGTAAAACGTGAAGAGAGAAATAGGGGAAAGGAGAACAGGTGGATCCCTAGAATAGAACCCCATATCTATTTTTCCCTTTTTTTTTTTTTTTAAGAATAAGGCCTTTGATTGTGTTTGTGTAACCAAACCTATCTCCAAGTACCTCAAGAGTCTCTCTAGCCATAAAACGTGAAGAGAGAACTAGGGGAAAAGAGAACAGGTGGATCCGTAGGGTAGACCCCCATGTGCTCTAATTTGTGAGATGTGACTGCTTTGAATATCCTGATAATGTTTTAATGCTTTTTATGATATATCTGAATGATTAACATGAATCCATGATGTTTATAGCATGAGATCCCCACTTTTTTTTATAAAATTTGGATTTTTGCCACTTTTGCACCTACAGCACTATTTTCGTGATTTTTGTGATTTTAGGCTAAAATCCTGGATTTATCATGATCAATATGATAGATCTGGATCTAGAAGCCTGAAAGTAAATTCTAGGGTTTCATGATATGGTTTTTGAGTCGTTTTTCATTATTGAGAGAAGACCCTACGGTCTAGGTTCTCCCCTTTTGGTGTTCCTCATCAACATGGGTATTTTTGGTTTTTATTTTTTGATTTAATGTGAAATTTGGGCTTTATCTATGTCCTGGACTGTTCAAGTTCAATTTTGAAATATAAAAATCATATTTTTCCAGATTTCTAGAATTTTGACTTGAAGCCAGATTTTTGGATTTTTCACTTTAAATTGATTTTATTCGATTTTATCTCAATTTTGTTTTGATCATGAAACCCTAAGAATGGTATGATCATATTTGATAGTTCTGGATCAATCAGAATATTCATATGAAAAAACCATATATTTTTGCCTTTTTTGTGATTTTTGTGATTTTTATAGCAAGCTTTTTCCTTTATTTTAACATGAACAAATACCTGGCAACCACCTTGTGTGGATGAATAGGGGTGCCTAACACCTTCCCCTGTTCATAACTTAATCCCCTTACCCATCTCTGGTTGTTTTTTTAGGAGGGTTATTTTTACCCTAAAATTGCCTTTTGTGCTTATTTAATATTTTGGTGTCCATTCACACCTAAATTGAATGGTGGCGACTCTTTGTTCTATTGATCTCGTGTGATGATTGGAGGAAGTCAAAAAGAGGATTTGATGATTTTTTCCCATGTCTCACAGCATGGAACATCTGTAACTATAGGATCAGATTCAAATCGATCGGAGAGTGCTTTGGTAAGTCGAATTCGAACTCAAATGGTAGTTAATCACTTGAGGAATTAGAATAGAGTCCTGGAAAAATTGTGTTGAGCAGAGTTTGAGTAGCAGTCACAATTGGAAATCTGAGTTGCTGCCGATTGTGATCAGACGAAAAATTTGGAGTAGCTGAATCAAAGAAAGTTCAGATCAGGTAAGTAGCACCTATTTTTCCTTAGATTTGCAAACGAAATTATGATTAGAAAAGTGTTTTCATCTGCTGCAAGTGAGCATAATCGACTCTTAATGTTTATGAGTTAATTTATGAAATGAAGTATGAGTTTCGATTGAATTAAATTTGAATCACTTGGATTAGGTTTTTAATAGAGGTAGAAGAAGGATCAAATTGTTATTGAAGTTGATTTTTGGTTCAGACATGGTGAGAAAAGGATTTGTTGAAACTAACGTAATTCGGAAGTTAGAAATGCATGGGGCTCAGGGGCGCCTACTAGTGCTAACCTAAGGAGGTTAGCGTTGGTTCAAATTTTTAGAGAGGGCTTAGGGGCGCCAAGGGGGGCCTACTTAAGGAGGTAGGCGCCTAGCCAAATCTCATTAGCCAAGTGCGGCTGTTTTGATAGAAGCTGTAATTTAGATTTCTAACTTAAAAAAGTTAGTCTAGAGAACTTAAATAAGTGTTAGTGATGTGCTACAGTGGTTATTAGTTGGTGAATTGATGTAAGCCTAGATGTAATAGAATGAAAAGAGTTTAGGTGTGATGGTATTCCTAGACGCCCAGCGTTATTCCTTTATCTATGGGCGGCTGATCATTTAGAAGCACAAACCTTGGCTTTTATCATTTAGATATTACACCATAGAATCTTAATAAGAGCTATACATATTCTGAAATGGTAGAAGATAATAGAATCTCTACAAACTACAAATGTAAGATAAGGAAAGTGATAGAATTGGAAAATAAGGAATGAAGTTAGGAAATCTCTACATGTACTATTATAAGAAATTGATTAGAACCTTTGTTGATTTAATGTTTCCTATATCACTGTAAGACCCTGAATTTTGTGAGTATTTAATTATTTATTTAGTTATTTATTCTGATGTATAAACTGTGTTTATCAGGTTATTTTGTGGTTTGAGGGCTTAGCCCATACTCATATGTACAGGCGTTATATAGCCATTTTTCTGAAAAATCGTAGTATTATCATTGGTATTATTAAGGTGTAGTTATGTGGTTATTAACACGAATAGATGCTTAACATGTAGTATCTTCGGTGGGCGAGCATGCATAGGATCAAGGAAATGGGAGAGTATTCGAGCGAGTATGTAACAAGTAAGTGGACTAAAATGGAAAGTAGGGTTCGGGTTTATGAGAATACGCTTAGCATAATTTCGGAAACATTTTTGTTAACTCTGGACATAAGGAGAATTGGCGATTTCGGCTGGAGGGCGACTAGGGCTTCCGTTCGTGAAGAACCATATATCGCAAGTGCTGGAAGAAGGAGTTCGGAGCTGAAGTTCCTTGGGTTATTTCCCTCTGCTCGAGAAGATTAGTTTCGATAGGTTTTTCATTCGCGCGCGTGGCCGAGAAGTGATCGGCCGGGGTTTTATCATTCGGGAATAAGCACACTCAGGTGAGTAGCACTGTTTTACAACTGGGTTTTGTGTTTTATGTTTCTCGAGATTATTCTGATGCATGATTTGTATATTAAGTGATAGTATGATGTTTTCTGGTTTTTCTGGTTTTTCGGAAAGTTACATGAACAGAGTCTCCGGATTGAAGTTTTAATTGAAAATGAAAGTGTTTAGATTAATTTCAAATATGGTTGGGAAGTCTTCTGGGAGTATTAGGAGTGTACTGGAGTAGTTACAGACCTTCACAAATCGGCCAGTCATGTAGATCTCAAAATAACAGAGAAATGAAAACCACAGGGGGTATCCGCTCACCTCGCGCTCACCGGCGTTCACCTCGGAGGTAAGCGCCCCGTTAAAAATGACCTACCGCCGATCCCGCGCCCACCTCGCGCTCATCTCGCGCGAAGTAGAAAACAAGGCGCCCATCTCGCGCGAATCTCGCGCCCACCTCACGCCCATCTCGCGGTCATCTCGCGCTCACCTAGCGTCGGGTGAGCGGCAGGTCGATTTTGCCCATTTTCTTCACCGCCGACCGGCGCTCACCTCGCGCCCACCTCGATAGGTGAGCGGCAGACCTATTTTGCTTACCGAAATGGAATTTCTGATTTGACCAAGAGTATTTGCACTTCTTAGGGGTTAAACCACTTCACTATTCACTTGGTTAGGAACCTGGGAAACGATTTTGCCTATGAAATTAATAGAGGAAAAATTTGTGAACCTCTTAAGAGTTTTTAAGTTGGGTTTAGGTTACTTATGAGTATTGTGCCGGACACCAAACTAGTAAGAGTTACCAGTTACTTTTCCTTGTTCTATACACTGTTTTGATTGAGAAGTTCTTGTATTTCTGGTTTCACTTGTTGGAAACTTTATACGTATTGAAAGGTTTTCTTTGGTATGAATGGATTGAGTTTTACTTTCATATGACTTGTGTTACGGAAATGAGAAATTACTAAATGTACTTGAGGTACTGCTTGGTCCAGAGGGACAGGTGATGAATTGTGATGAGTAATTACATGATGTGGAAATGAATGGTTTGTTTTGATATTGAAATCGAGATTATACGATGTTTACTGTTTTGGTCTAGCTTGTCCTGGATCCAGATGTTTAAGCTTAGTAATGTGATGTTATTGTTGGTTGTTGGAATTGCATGGCCTTGTGTGTTGCCACGACCGGTGTAGAGCAGCCAGAAACCCTGAGTAGGCCTGGTTGTCAATGCAGAAACCCGGGGAGTAGGCCTGCATTGGATGACGAAACCCTGAGTAGGCCGTCATTTCAGAGTATCCGAAACCCTGAGTAGGCCGGAACTGTGTACATGGAGGTGTGGAGTGTCTACTTGGCATGTTTAATTTATCAACCAAACGATAGTCATGACATTGACCAATCGATGTGTTATTGTACTTAACTGAGATGTGATTTGTTTGATTTGAACTTGGGAAATTGATGTTGGTTGTTTAAGCGTATTGTAGTGTTGTCGATGCATAGTTTTTAAAATGTGATTCAACTATTTCTGCATGCATGTGCTACTCGCTGAGATATTCGTATCTCACTATGTTGTTGTTCTATTTTTTTTCAGATACTCGTGGTGAGGCGATTACTGGGGTAGATCCTGCTGAGGCATATAGGGAGGAAGACTACTATTACCTTCCTTAGACTTGTAGGTTATCTGTTCCAAATTTGAGAACTTGAATTAATTGAGATGTATTAAAGTAATTGGGGATGCACCATATGATTTCGGTTCAGTTTAAATGTTACAATTTTGTATAAATGGAAGTGTGCACTCTGTTAGGTTATAGATGTATGATTATCCAGCGATCATAAATTGATTAACGATCCTTGCCTAACCTCCGTGAGACGTGTTATATCTTTAATGAACAACACGGATTCGGGGCGTTACAATCACAATGTTTTAATATTGAGATTTCAGATTTGATATCACTTGATTGGCTTGAATTTAGTTTACATTATATTATGGACTTCATTTGAGAGAATTGAGAATCTAGGAGGTGTTTTCTGATTACGATTAATCGAAGTTTTCGATAATGGTTTTGTTTGTTGTAGAATGTGTTTTACTTCTAAAAAATCAGTTTTGAAACCATACTTGTTTTGCTGGAATTTATCTAAACTATTGTGATAGTTCATCTTTGAATGCATGGTATACTCCAGAAATGATTTACTTGAATGTTATTTTATATCGGAAGCCGGGTTGGAATCATATATTGTTCTGTCCTTGGGGTCTTAACTGAGAATATAACTTGAGGACTCAATGAGGGAGAAAGCTGGTCCTTAGTGACCCATGTTATGCATTAAACATATTGGGCTATATGTGAGGTTTTACTTGGTGGATTATACATTGGGTTGAGTTGTTGATTTTATTTTTCTTTAAGGTCTAGCTTGTCCTAGATCCAAGTCTAAGCTTAGTAATGTGATGTGTTGACTTTATTGCTGTAATTGCATGGTCATGAGTGTTGCCATGACCAGTGTAGAGCATCCTGTATCCTTGATAGGCCGGGTTGTCAATGTCGAAACCTGGAGTAGGATGGCATTGGGTGGCGAGTCCCTGAGTAGGACGTCATTTCAAAGTGCCGGGACTATGGTTAGACCGGACTGTGTACATGGAGGTGTGGATGTTGCTCTAGCATGCGGATTACCCAATTAAAGTGAACTACATGACATTGGCCTCTATGTTTTCTTTGTATTTGTATCTCCACCCCGGTGTAGAGCAATACTGACACTATGAGTATTCTGGTGTTGTCTATGTCGAAACCTTGAGTGGGCCGGCATTTGATGATGATACCTGGAGTAGGACGTCATTTCAGTATTCGAACCTTGAGTAGGTGGGATATACACATGGAGGTGTGGACTTGAGCATGATGTGGCTTTATCGATATTGGCACTTGTTTTGATTTGAGATATCTTCATTGGGTTGTTATGAAAAATCGGTTTCATCGACACGTGGTTACATGATTATATTGGGTTTTGTGGTCATTCATGTAATTTGATATCGATGCTACAAATTTGACTTACATGCTTAATTTCACTAGTTATATTATATTTGACAGCGGAATTATTGTGGGATTAATCAGATTAATCGTGTTATCGCCATTGTTGCATGCTTTATATTCAATCCATGTTTTATAACTATGAAAAATGTATTTGTGCATGCATGTGCTGCTTGCTGGGATATTCGTATCTCATCCTGTTTTGTTTGGTTTTGTTTTCAGCTGCTCTTGGAGAGGACGATACCTACGGGTAGTTGCTCGGTTTATGTAAGTTTAGAGCTATCTTGCTATAGTTTATTTCAGTTTGGGATTGTAGCACACTGTGATTATTTAGTTATTGTTTCAATCATGTTTTCCTTCACTCTGATATATCGATCTTGTGTGAAAAATTAACCTTTGGAGACGAGTTACAGTTTTATTACGTCCCGGATCTGGGGCGTTACACCCAATCCTTTATGCTTTCACCGGATGTTACGTAGGGAACCGCAAACCCCTAAAGAAGGCACGCACTCACTTGCGCCTCCCAAAATCCTAGTGTGCGGCCTGCGGATCGACGCACATACACTAGGTGACAAAAAGGTTGTCTCGTGCATTAGGTGTGTTCAATATGAAACTTACCCCATTCTATCATAAAGCTATATATACATTTTTTTTTCTAACAAATCAAAACATGATAGATATTTTTTTTGATGATATTTACCTATTCTTTGTGTCCCGTTACTCTTGGGAATGCAGTGAATGTCTCCCATTTTCACAATCTGATTCTCCCAAGCTTGAAAACGTGGTACAATGCACATGTGCCTAGTTCAAGTTCAATGTCTCCCATTTTCACAATCTGATTCTCCCAAGCTTGAAAACATGGTACAGTGCACATGTGCCCAGTTCAAGTTCACTTGCACGTGGAAAACAACTACAGGGAATATTCGAGAGTGAAATTGGCAGTCACTAACTTCAAATATGGGTTTAACTCCTCCGATTGTAACGTGTTGGTTCAACATCCTGGTTTCAAACAACTTGCTATGAACTATAGCCTACAGCTTGAATAATAAAATGCTTCCCAAGAATCTTATGATCCTTGGTGAGAATCACAAACTTATTCCAGGTGTTCTGTTGAAAAATCGACTAGTAATTTGCAGCTTACTTGATCACGAATAAATCAGAGTTGAGGTTTTATTCAATATTTTGTTTATCTTTTAAATTTTTGTAATCCCCTAGATAGTGACAAATGCAATATTTTTCCGTGTGTGTTTGCAGGATGTAGACAAGAAAGGGTTGTCTACAAAAGCTCAAGAGGTCAAACAATTAAGCCCAAAAAGCCAAAGAGATGAGGTTTAGGTATGAGTTATTTCTAAGCCATCAATATTTCAATTTTTATTTATGAAGAAACTAGCACATACTGGATATCCTTGGTTATATTTGCATTTGAAAATTCTTAAAAAGTTTGCAGTTTTCTGGAGTTTTGTATTTAGGTTACTGCACTAAGTTTATTCTTTACAATTTTTGCTTTGTTTCATGTGTTGGGTTGTCTTTTCACTCTCTTGAATGCATATGATGCACAGATAAAATCAAATTTACTGGAGTAGATATATTAGCAATGTATCTGTTATAGAATTGGATAAATTTTGAATTATGCCTTAGAAGCATCTGTACTAACATTGACTATAGATGCTCATGCAGCCACTTTCTCTCATGAACTCCACTCTTTTTCCATCTTTATAGTGGTGTCTATTGTATTCTTGTTTTCCTGCATTTTCTCCTACTTAAGGTCTTCAGTTTCTGGAGCAAATATTGAATCTCATGGTAAACATTGAAGAGAATCAAGATGAGTAGATATTCTAATTTGTGGAAATAAAGGGCATGATGTAGGTTTTGCTTCTTACCAGACTATAATGTCATGTTTGCATTTATACAATTTGATAAATGTCATTACTTATTTCCCCTTTAGGAACACGGATGCCTGCATATTTGTGATTTTTTTTTGAGTTGACATTAATTGATGTGATTTGTTTCAAGTGGGAGCCCATTATTGTAAAACCCTGGATTTTCCTAAAAATAAAATAAATAATTAAGGAATAAATTATGGAGAAAATACTAAGAAAGATAATAGTAGGAGAATTAAAGAGAGATATAAAGGTTAAAATAGGAATTTAAAGAGGAAAGGTAATTTGGTCATTTAAATTTGTTAAATTCATAAAAGAAAATAAGATAATTAGTTATTAAATCAACAAATTCAACTAGACAAAATCTTAGCTTAGTTGGATGTAAAATAATGAAATTAAGACTTAAAGGGTGGAAAAAGGGTCTAATGGTAATTATACTATTTAGGATCCAAAATATAAGTAATTTGAGTGAATAATAAAAGTCTAAGTTCAATTTAAAATTAGGAATACGATTAAGCACGAAAATTAATTAGGATATCCTTTAAAAGAAAGTTAAAGGAGTTAAATTAAGGATAAGGGTAGAAGAGGGAATACACTAAGGCTGCGTTTGGTAACGCTTTTGCTTTTTTGCTTCTAAAAGCAAGAAAGCAAAAAAGCAATTTTATGTTTTTCGAAAGATCTTTTCTTGAAGCAAATGCGTTTGGTAAACTTTTGCTTTGCTTCTAAGAAGTAAAAAAGCATGTTTGGTAATTGCAGTAACATAGAAATTGCTTTTTGCTTTCATAAAAGTATTGTACACAATTTATGTATTGTACTTAGAAATATACTCAAAAATATAAGTCCAATATTATAAAAGATTCATAAAATAGTCATTTAATTACATTCAAATAATCGGGTTGGGGTTAATCGGATCATAATCGGGTTGGACTAAATTAAGGCGGGTTGGAAAACCCCCAACCCAAACCCAACCCGCCAATAAACGGGTTCAACCCGTCAACCCGTTTATTATTATTTTTATTTTTATTTTCAAAAAATATAATTAAAATAGGGTTGGAGGGTTAATTGGATCCAGTTGTACCGGGTTCAGGTCGGGTTTTTGGGGTTAATCGGGGTTGAAACATGATACTTTTGCCATCTTTTTTTTATAATCGGGTTACATATCGGGTGGGTCATAATCGGGTTGACCTGATTACTGTTATTTTTCAAAAAATATTATTAAAATAAGGTTGGGGGGTTAATTGGATCCGGTTGTACTGGGTTCGGGTCGAGTTTTTGGGGTTAATCGGGTCGAAACATGATACTTTTGCCATCTTTTTTTTTTAATCGGGTTACCTGTCGGGTTGGCGGGTCATAATCGGGTTGACCCGATTACTGGCGGGTTGGGGTTTCCCCAACCCGCACCCAACCCAATTAATAAACGGGTCAACCCAACCCGTTTATAATCAAGTTGACCTGTCGGGTCGGGTGGCATTTTGCCGGCTCTAGCAATAACAATACGTTGTTGCTTCTTAAGTGAGTATGGAGGCATCATCTTTAATATAGGAATAAAGCAATAGGGTATCAATGGGTTTTGAAAGCAATAAAGCAATTTTGTAAAAAATTGAGAAGCAACGTTTTGTTGCTTCCGGTGAAAAGCAATAAAATTGCTTCTTTGCTTTTAGTAAATTGCTTCTCGTGTGCGTTACCAAATGGTACTTTTGCTTTTAAAAGCAATTTTTTGCTTTCAAAAGCAAAAAAGTACTTCCGAAAAGCGTTACCAAACGCAGCCTAAGTATATTAGAATAAGCTAAACCTAATTAGAGTTGGACTAATAGGGAGGCTATAAAAGAGAAGTTTAAAGAGTGTTTTAGGTTTTGAAAATAAGTTAGAAGGAGAGGGAAATTCGTGCATAAGTGAGAGGAGCCAAAAATAGAAGGAGAGAAGAGAGAAAAGAAAGGAGGAATTAGAAAGAAGAGAAGTTGCAAAGATGGCCGACCAGCCAACTTCAAATGGTGAGTTAGGAATATCTAACCGTTGGAATGGGCTGAAATTTTGGGGTTTTGTTCTACTCATGGAAGACTGAAAACTGACGGTGGAGATCTAAATTGGAGAAGTCTGAAGGGGTGTGGTCGAGCGCCAAAAATAGGCACAGATGAAGTTTCTAAAAAAATATAGGTCCATCATAAAGCAAATAGCAAACCCTTGAAACTGGTGGAACTGCATGTTTTCTCGTGATTTTGATGTTTAATCATATTTTTTTGAAGTTCGATTTCATGGTAAAAGCATATTTGTTTATAAAGAATTGTTTGGTGATTTAATTTTCTTTTAGAAATCAAGAAAAGGTTGATCATGGTGAGTTTGAACTTAAAAAGAAACCCAAGATAAGGAGAAAGGTGATAGGATTAGTTTAAGGTTGTCCCAGAACTAGTTTAGGATTGAAATTAGATGTTTAGAATCAAAACAAGTAAATAGTATGTATAGAAAGTTCTAAAATTTCCGTAAATTGAAGAAAAACAGTGTTATAGATGGAGTGCTCGATACACCGCTTGAGCGTTTCTTCAGGCAATAGGCCTTTAAAAAATAACAGACCCTGAAACCTAACCGCTAGAGCAGTCGCCCGAGCGACCCATCGAGCGACTAACTGTCAGAAATTTCTAAACTTGGGATTCGTGCCCAGATTCAATTTCTAATGATTTTTCTTAGAATTTTAATATTGTAACACCTATAAATAGGGTAATTTGAGATGTAGGAAGTGACAGAATTAAATTTGGATAAAAGGATAATTATTTGGGTCAATAAATGTAGTAAGAATCAAAGAAGGCTAGTTAAGCTAAACCCATGCACTTAGACCACTTTCATTAGGATTCTAGGTATGAAACCTAGTCTAACAAGTTATAATAGACCTAAATTAACTTCTGGAAAGAATTAATAACATAATCCAAAGGTTTTAGAGATTAGGGTATTAGTTGGTAAATAAGGATTTAAAAGTAAGGATTTTAAGATAAACCAAAGTGTAGGATTTGAGTAAACTTTGTAAGAAATAAAGAATGTCATTAATACTGAATTAGAAAGATAAACTAAGTACGCCCACACTAACACGACTCAAATCTAAACCTTTTAAATTAGAATTTGTGTATACTCTCGTACTTTTCTTATTAAATGACCTGGAACTTTGTTTAAGAACCGTTTAATGGTTATTTTGAACATCTTTTGGTTGGATACTGTGGTTTTGAAAATTATTGCTGGACACAGCACTTGGGACATGGTTGTGATTATTGGTACGAGGTTTATCATTGAATATTGTATTATTGAGTTGTTCAAGGTTTTGATTGTGAGTTGTGTCTAGTGGGCAATGCTTATTATGGATTCATGGTTTAGCTAGGAAGTGAAAGGGAATTGACTGGTAAGTTATTCTTGTTCGGAACTCCCCAGTATGCGGTCCGTCGTACTAGCAGGTGCGGGCGACGTAGGCAGCAATCCTAGACCGCTGCAGGTGCGTCCTGGTCTTAGCCAAGGTTGCTTTCTTTCAGTAAACGGTTTTTATTTTGTTATTCAGGTTACCATCCGCATGCTTCAATAAGACATCGACTTTCACGAGCGTTATATTGGTCATGTTGGTAGGTTACTTGTGACTCGCAAATTGGAGCTATGATTTGGCCGTGCTTGAGGATCACTTGTGACTTGCACTTGCACTGGTATTAGACATGTTTGTTGTGGGTCCATTAATCTTTGATCGGATTGGTATGGTCTCTGTGGAAGTGGTACCTTTTATGGGATTTCATTTGGACTGTGGATTGTACTCACCAACCCATGCATGGGTGGTCCGCATTGATGGTTGACGGTGGAGATGGTAGTGACTGCAGGTGCGGGCTCCATCTATCATGTAAGTCGTGATGTGGCGAACTATGGAGGCAAGAATATTCTTATTAAGTGGTTTCAGTTCACGAGTCCTATTATGTCACACGTGTTTGTTTTGGATTGGTACATTGTTAATGATATATTATTGTATTATTGTGGTTTCGGTTTAATCGTTCACCTCATGACTAGTATTGTAAAATTATGGATTGTTTTTACTTCATGCATCTGCTACTTGTTGAGATTTATTCTCACTCCAGTTTCTCCCCATTTTTCAGGTACTCTTGGCGAGGACGTCAAATTTTGGGCTAATTGTAGATGGGTAGTCTATATAGCTGTAGGTCATTCATGGAATTGAAATCCTTGTATATCATAATTGTTGATTAATAAAGAAAATTTGAATTCAATTTTTCACATCTACTCTAATTATAAAGTTAGTAAAAGCTTTAAATTATCCAGTTCTTTAGTAGCTTTGTTTATTTACCATAACACCTCGGGTTTGGGAATGGACCCGGAACCGGGATGTTACAAGGTGGTATCAGAGCATATAGGATCCCTAAACCTAGGAAGTCTAATCTTAGGTGGGTATTAGGATTGTGTGCTCGTTAGTTAGGAATTTTAGAGTCATCTTAGGATGAGAGATCCAAAGCTTTTATCGACGTTTTCATAATTGCTGCTATCATTGAGTGCATGCATGTGTTATATTACCTGCTTATTTTGATTAACATGTTTAAATTACGAATATTAGTTAGACAATTCATTTGAATACTATTGTAAAGAAAATAAAAGAACATAGAACATTAGAACCAAAAAGATCATGATATATATCTGATGAAAGGATTACAACCTTGTTTAAAAAGGATAGAGTTACATCCTTAGTTTCAAAAGTAAAAACAATAAAAATAAAACTAGATACAAGTATTTTCTTTTTCCATCCCCAAAAAACAAAAACAAGAACAATTGATACATCAACTCGAGAGTCCAGCACCATCGCCACCCTCATCATCACCCTCATCTCCATCCACACAAGCATCTTCCCCCTCAGCATCATCATCCCCCTCAGTCTCCTCATCGTCAGCTCCCTCCTCCTCCTCAGCTGCTGCTGTAGTAGATGGTCCAGCACCATGTCCGGGTGTGTCCGGATATCCCATGTAGGTGTGGAACTCCTTACAAAGCCTCGTCAGGTGCTGCTCCATCCCAGTCATCATCTCCTCCATGCGGCCCTAGCTGAGAGCCATCCGTGAAATTTGCTCCTGAAGAGCTGCCGCGCCACCTGTAGGAGTAGAGGTAGAAGCAGAAGTAGTGGAAGTAGAAGGAACTCTAGGAGCAAGGGCCAGTCGTCGGCTAGACCCAGAGGGAGGACCACAACCCCCAATCACAACCCTTTTAGAGTGGGCTATACTCGACTCTAGGGTCTTCTTATTAATTGGTTGCCCCAGAATCATGGGAGTGTAAGGTGGGTATCTCATAGGGGAAGAGCTGATAAACCTGGCAATCAAACAACCAAAAGGCAAGGGAGTAGGTTTATCGGGGAAATCAGAAACCCCTAGCATGATGGAAATGACGTGGGAAGCAAGATCAATGGAATCACCCTTCTTGAGGGCATAGAGAAAGAGAAGTTTGGAACTAGGAATGGAGGAAAAGTGAGAAATAGGCCAGAGGTTTGTAAAAGCAATTCTTTGTAAGATGGAGGTGTTAACTGGGAAACTGGGGGTGGTGAAGGCAGAATGTAACGCCCCGGTTCCGGGTCCATTCCCAAACCCGAGGTGTTATGGTAATCAAACAAAGCAACTAAAGAACTGGATAATTTAAAACTTTTTCTAACTTTATAATCAGAGTAAATGCGGAAACTTGAATTCAAATTCTTTTTATTAATCAACAACCATGATATACAAGGATTTCAACTTTATGAGCATCCTACATCTATGTAGACTACCTAGCTACAACTAGCCCAAAATTTGATGTCCTCGCCAAGAGTACCTGAAAAATGGGGAGAAACCGGAGTGAGAATAAATCTCAACAAGTAGCAAGGTGCATGATGTAAAACAGTCCATAATTTTACAATACTAGTCATGAGGTTAACGATAAAACCAACTACAATAATACGGTGATATAACAAATAACAAATACCAATCCAAAACAAACATGTGTGACATAATAGGACTCATGAATTGAAACCACTTAATAAGAATATTCTTGCCCCCATAGTTCGCCACATCACGACTTACATGATATATGGAGCCCGCACCTGCAGTCACTACCATCTTCTCTGTCAACCATCAATGCGGACCACCTATGCATGGGTTGGCGAGTACAATCCACAGTCCAAATAAAATCCCATAAAGGGTACCGCTTCCGTGGACGCCATACCAATCTGATCAAAGATTAATGGACCCACAACAAACATGTCTAATACCAGTGTAAGTGCAAGTCACAAGTGATCCTCAAGCACGGCCAAATCATAGCTCCAATGTGCAAGTCACAAGTAACCTACCAACATGACCAATATAAAGCTCGTGAAAGTAGATGTCTCATTGAAGCATGCGGATGGTAACCTGAATAACAAAATAAAAACTGTTTACCGAAAGCAACCTCGGCTAAGACCAGGCCGCACCTGCGGCGGTCTAGGATTGCTGCTTACGTCGCCCACACCTGCTAGTACAACGGACCGCATACTGGGGAGTTCCGAACAAGAATAACTTACCAGCCAATATCCTTTCACTTCCTAGCTAAGTTATGGATCCATATTAAACATTTCCCATTAGACACAACTCATAATCAAAACCTTGAATAACTCACAAAATACAATATTCAGTGATAAACCTCGTACCAATAATCACAACCATGTCTCAAGTGCTGTTTCCAAAACCACGGTGTCCAACAAAAAGATGTTCAAAATAACCATTAAACAGTTATTAAATAGAGTTCCAAATCAATTAATAAGAAAAGTACGAGAGTATACAAAAATTCTAAATAAAAGGTTCAGATTTGAGTTGTGTTAGTATGGGTGTAGACACCTGATTTTTGCACCCAAAAAAATGAAGAAAATGAAAATTTCAATTAAAAAGTCAAACCCTGAGGGGGCCAAAAAATTGACTTTTTGATTCAAGTGAATTTGGCCATCAAACTCCATCTCATTGAAAAGAGCATTTCGACATGGTTCCAACGCAACTGAGTTTGCTGGAATTGGGGTCCGGATGAGAAAGTTATGAGCCGGTCAATCTTTTGGGGAGCGAAAAGTTGACTTTTTGCTCGACCCCAATTCAGCTGCCAAACTTGATCCCAGTGGATAGGTGATTCCAAACCGGTTCCAACGACACTAAATTTGCTGAAATCGGACACCGAATGAAGAAGTTATGGCCAGTTAAAGTTTCAAGAAAACTGCCCATGTCGCAAAACAGCAGCAAAAAGGCAGAATAAATGAATAAAATAAATAAAATAATTGTTTATAAAAAATATCTTAACTTTTAATAATATTTTAATAAATATCTGAAGATATTGTAATATAATAATCATTAAAATCGAATAAAATCCGTTTAAAAATCAAATTTAATAAAGTGTTTCAAATCCAGCATTTAAAAAACGTGCGCGCTCGTATTTGAAGTACGGACAAGGCATGCCCGTATTTCAAATACGGGCGAGCTTCTAGAAGGGGACGCGTGTCACTGTACGGCGGGACACGCGTCACGTACGGCCGATTTTGCGAGATTTGGAAATGTGCGTTTTTCGCCCGTATTTGAATTACGGGCAAAGCACGCCCGTACTTAAAGTACGGGCAAGGCATGCCCGTACTTCAAATACGGGCACGACATTTTTGCCTATAAATAGAGAGGCCAGCCCCCCCATTCGAACAAGCCTTTCCATTCGGCCTCCCCCTCCTACCTCTCTTGTGGTAGCCACGGCCAACCCCTGCCCGGATGCTGCCACCCCAATCCTAAATACCAAAATACCCTTGAAATGCTGCCAAACCTTCCCATTTCACCTTACAAGCACAAATAACCCATCAAACCTCTTTCAAATTTAGTTCCAAGAATTCAACAGGACGCGAAAGCGCTGCCGAAATCATCAAAGATCCATAAAGAAGTAAGAAGTGACCCTGTAAGTATTCTTGCTATATTGTATTCAAATAAGCTAGTTTTGGGAATTTCTTCTAATCCTTTTATTTCTTTTCTCATCTTCTAGTTGTATTTCTAACTTGCTTATTGTGTTTGGCATGACATGAGAATTCTCACATAAGGTGGGAATCCATGGGAGAAGAGTAATTCCATAAAAGACTTAGAAAATGTCCAAAATGGCATAAAGCCGGTTCTTGCTTAGATTTAAAGAATGAATTGTCCTCTTGAATCCTCCCCTGAATCCCTATAAATTCTCTCCCTTTCCTTCTTAATAATGGGGATAATAGAAGTAAAAGGAAAGCTTGCTTCTTTGGACAATGCAAAAGAAGAAGGAAGAGGAAAAGAAGAAGAACATGGCTAAGAAGTGGACTCCTATGTTGCTGTGAGGACATTTCAAACCCCAATAGACATTGCAGAACACTCCAAATAGGACACAGAAATGATCCCAAGCAGAATCGGCACCAAAAATACAAATTTGGAAGCGCCCATAAACTCAGTACGGTTCGGGCATGCCCGTATTTATTGTACGGGCAAGCCTAAACCGAATTTCATACATGGGCAAGGTGTGCCCGTATGGCAAATACGGGCATTTGTAAACATAACATAAAGATATAATTTTCTGGTCCGGTTGGATCCATTCCGACCTAAACCAGTTGAAACCGACCCAAGAAGTTGATTGGGCTATTCTTAGCCCTCCATAGACCATGGGCCCATCAAGACCACCTTGGGCACACACTTTGACTGGCCATACCAGGCCTGTTTTCAATAAACAGGCCCAGGCCCCTTGACCCTTGGCTAATGGGCCTATTCCAAGCCCATCAAGCCCAAATGAATTGTAAATAAATAAAGTTTAAATTAATAACCAAGTGGGTTACCCAATAACCCAACCGGGCCCCAAGCCCAATCATGGCAACCCACGGGTCTTCCAACGGGACCCGGGTCCGACCCACTCCACTAAATAAAAAGATAAAAATCAAAATAAAAGGGACCCACACCTTCAGAGGGCCCACCAGACCCAATAAACATCATGCTGGGACTTAAAAACCAAGGAGACCCGAGGGAGCCGTCAAACCGACGGGGCGGGCTGGGGTGTGTTCAGACTTCCCCGGACGTAAGCGAGGACTTAACTAAAACTCTGAAAAGCCGCAGACCAGACTTAGACCCGTATAGGGCAAACATCGTGTCTGCCTGCACCTCTCAGGCAGTGGCGACTCCGAAAGTCTCGAGGCACGCACGAACCTCCACGTGTGCCCCGTGTGCGATCTAGATCGATTTTAGGTGCGCACAACTTGGCGATTCCACTGGGGACACCCTCAACCCAGCTGGACCCTGGTTATCAAATGAGTCAACTAGGAGGATATGAGTTAACTTAGGAAGTACATTTTGTCCAACTTTAGTAAGTTATGGAACACATGTAATTACATGATATTGGGGGATCCTGTCAAAGGGACGAGATAATTGCCTAAGGAAAGTGGAATTTAAGTAGTTCCCTGTGACCCTCCACTTACCTGGGGATCCACCCAGACATTATATTACTTGTTGTTCTATACTCTTACTATAAATGCGACATTAATGAACCCTTTGTTGGCCTTTATCCGAGAATCACCAGAACAGACAGAGCACTTGACCCCACTGCACATACAAGCACCTCACTACACCGTGAATGAATTTTTTAACTGTGTGAGGTGACATGTGTAAAACCCCGAATTTCCCTTAAATAATAAATTAAATTAGTAAATAATATTATCCAGAGTTATGATTGATAGAAACATTTTAATATTGTAGGGGGTGATCAACTTAGCGGAGATCCAGAATTTGACGCAGATCTGACCGTCCGATCATGAGATATCAAGGTATGTATTCTGATTGGGCATGTGTATGGAATTTGGTATAGGTGAGACACATGGGATAAGTGAGTATAAGTATTAGTTTAATAACCTAAATTTATACGCGTGTATTTTCGCTCGTATTGTTCAGCCGCAAGCGACAAGCGACTGAAGGAGAAGAAGAAGAAGGGGAAGAAGAAAAGCTTGGGTTTTTGGAGTTCTTTATCTTCCAGAGTGTTGCTGGGTGATAAAGAAGCGTGGTTGAAAGAAGTGAGGAAGAGGAACCTTCGTTCAAGAGGTAGGTGACACCGTTTTGGTTTTAAATTTGGATTTATCTCTGTTTAATCGCAAACGCATGTTTCTATGATATGTAAAGTTGTATTTAGTTAGCTAAGCATGTTATAAATACATTAGAATGAGTTTAGACGAGAAAAATCGTGATTTAGAACTGTTTCTGTTCGATTTGGTGAGACCGCCGACCTCGACTGTGCGAGGCGCTCATCGGCGATCTTAGGCGCTGGTTAAATATTTGAGGACGCCGTGGACTGCGGGACGACGGACCGTGGGCGCTCGAAATTGCACTACCGCCGACTGATGACCGCCCGGAGCGATCCTGAGCGATCCCAGGCGCTCTCAGCAGAATTTCCAATTTTTCATAATTTCGAACCTAATTCAATTCTAAACTATTTTTAGACAATTTTAATGATTAATTAAGGTACTTTAAGACCAAAATAAACTACCTAAATCCCTGTTTTACAGAAAAACAAATTAGGGAGATATTTAGGACATTAGTTGCCAAGTTTTGAAGATATATGAGAAATGTGATTTTGGAAAAGCCTAACTACTCTTTGATTATCTAAACACTTCTAAATGACATTATAAATCATAAGACATTATAAAGAGAATTCAGAATCCGAATGACGGAATAATGAAGTGAATGTACAGATATAACCATTATATGCCGCTAGGCACCAACCCTTATAGAATTATGATACTTTAGGGAATTTTGGAGTCTAGTGGGCATAGCTGGTTATGGATCCATAGTCGTAGCTAGATAGCTGAGGGATATGTCATTTGGGTTGAGTTACTCCTTTATGCGACGCGCTTCCTTTGCAAGTTAGTTTGTCTGGGAAGGTCCTATGTCTGGAGGGATACCCCGGTGAGCCGCTGGTGATTCCCTGTACATGTGGATAAGCAACCACCTCCATGTATTGATTCTGGTGCTGCATGCTGGTGGTACATACCAACTTTGATGGGTACGTGTGCAATAAGTCGGTGACTACGGCTCTTGTCTAAGCTGCGCTGCATGGGGCTTGAGTATCATTAGTAGCATCGCTCCTAAGTCGCACGGTGGTATAGCAATTGGTTGAGAATCATCTCAAAAGGTTTATCTAACTTTGTGAGTCCTACAATGACACTGAAAACATAACACTTGATATGATTACTATTGTGCACGTGCGGGATGCATGTGATTGGGATATTGGTTGGATGTGACTGCTTAGTACATTCTGGCAATACTTGGATTATGCTATTGATTTGGCTATTGAGTTCTTATATTAAAACTTGCTGAAAATCATTTCTAGAACTGTTATCAAACTGTTTTGTGTTCACGAATGGTATAAATGATTATGCGAGCCTGATTTGTCGATATTGCTTAATCGTGCATGAAATGCTACTTTGCTTATATTAACTGTTTAATCATGCATGTGTTACCTACTGAGATATTCGTATCTCACCCTACTTCTATTTCATTTTTTTTCAGCTGATACGTGAGAGGGGGATCTCTTAGACTTCCAGGGAGAGATAGCCGAGTATTCGCCGGAGGATTATTATTATCCAGACCTTGTCTGAGGTGGATTGATGTTATAGACTTAGTATTTTTATTGGTTATTATCATTTATTGGATTTGATGTATGAGAGAGACAAGAGAGAGTTAGTAACCAGTTCATTCTACCAGACTTTGATATTACTGACTGATGGTCAAGCTTTATGCTTGTTTGAGGATTTTGATCTACACTTCCGCACATACTTGTTTCCGCACTCTGATAGTTTAATATACGGTTTGGTTTTACTTCTTGGTCTGGTATGTTATTGATGTTGTAATTGATATGGGCCAGTAACACCTCGGATTTGGTTGTTGAACTAAATTCGGGTTGTTACAGTAGCGAACCGGGTTCGGGTCGGGTGCCGGTTTGCACTGACCTGGGTTCGGGGCGTTACAGAGATGGTATCAGAGAAATGGTCCTAACCTTAGATTAGCCAGCTTTAGGGGAATGGGATTGTGAGTACGCTAGATAGTACCCTTAAATAGGAAATCTAAGTTACGTGTTCGTTCTAAGGATTTTGTTGCAATCGGTACTGCTGAAGGTATGTTACTTATTCTTCTATTATATAATTAGCTATTATGATATAGTTTGTTATTTGTGATGTAGAATTATCTTATTTGCATTGCATTATTATAGTAAAGTTATTAAGTGCAATTCAGAAGGAAATTGAAGATCTTGAAAAGCAGTTGATTCTGAGATAAACAGTAAGATGAATGTTTGAAGTTGGTAATAGAATATTAATGGTTTGAATGCCTATATCTAAAGTTGGAAAAGAAATGAAAACGTAGTGATTTTGGAAATTAAAGGATGAAAACCCAATCTAATCATCTTGAGTTGTTTAAGGACTTGATAGCTATGAGCTTTGGGAATTTCTGATGTTATATTGGGTAGATTGGAGTTGTCTAGTGATTTGATTGCCTTAGACATTGGGGGTTTTGATGTGATATTGGGGATGGATTGGCTATGTAGACACCATGTGACGTTGGATTGTTATGCGGGTACGGTGATAGTTAGAGGGCCAGATCAGACCACTCATTGTTTCAAATGTGAGGGGTTGAAGTCTCGGATTGGTCTGGTAGCATCTGTGATAGCAGAGGAGCTTAGGAGTGACACCCTTGTCATCTCCGATGTACCTGTTGTACAGGATTTTGCGGATGTGTTTCCAGAGGATTTACCTGGATTACCACCTGCTAGAGGAGTAGAGTTCAGGATACAGTTGATGCCTGGTACGGCTCCAGTTTCGAAACCACCCTATAGGCTTGCGAAACCAGAACAGGAGGAACTTAAGAAACAGTTGGATGAGCTCCAGGAAAAAGGTTTCATTAGACCCAGTATGTCTCCGTGGGGCGCTCCAGTTCTATTTGTCCAGAAAAAGGATGGAAGCATGAGGATGTTGTAGACACCCCAAATTGCACTACCAAATGAGAAAATAATAAAAACATGTAATTAGAGCCTAAAACAGGTAAAAAGAGCCTAAAAATAGAAAGAACAGGCTTTGCCCGTATTGGATTCACGGGCCTATCCCGCCCGCAAAATATCTACGGGCAGGCGCGCCCGTAGTATCTATACGGTCACCATTGGACCGTAAATCATTTACGGGCATTAAAGACACGTGCAAGTTTTGCCATCCTCTCGATTTCCGAGCTTTATTTGAAGTCCAATATATCTTTAAATGAGCGAATTAAGTATTTTATTCGCTGAAGCCACTATGGATGGGCATTATCTCCAATTTTCACTCTATCCTGAGAATCAGGATATATCCTTCTGGACCAACCATGCCCCTGGGTGTGTCTATAAATAGAGGCTCATTCCTCTAGCTTAGGGCCACGAAATTTTGAGTCCAAGGAATTCTAAGAAGCTACAAGAGAAGAGAAAGGAATCCCTGCTGCTCTGCCTGCTCAATCCAGGTAAGTCCCCTATCCCTTCTTATTTTTTTGTCTTCAATTCTAGAAGTAATAGGATCATCTCTATTGCTGTAGAATAAGGCCATATCTGTTTTTGTATTCCTAAACTTGTCTCTAAGTACCTCAAGGGTCTCTCTAGCCGTAAAACGTGAAGAGAGAACTAGGGGAAAGGGGAACAGGTGGATCTCTAGAATAGAACCCCATATCTGTTTTTTCTTTTTTTCATAGAATAAGGCCTATGATTGTGTTTGTGTAATCAAACCTATCTCTAAGTACCTCAAGAGTCTCTCTAGCCGTAAAACGTGAAGAGAGAACTAAGGGAAAAGAGAACAGGTGGATCCGTAGGGTAGATCCCATGTGCTCTAATTTGTGAGATGTGGCTATTCTGAATATCCTGATCATGTTAAATTGTTTTTATGATATATCTGAATGAATAACATGAGTCTATGATGTTTATAGCATGAGATCCTCTCTTTTTGACAAAATTTGGATTTTTGCCACTTTTGCACCTACAGCACTGTTTTCGTGATTTTTGTGATTTTAGGCTAGGATCTTGGATTTATCATGATCAATATGACAGATCTGAATCTAAAAGCCTGAAAGTAAATTCTAGGGTTTCATGATGTTGTTTTTAAATTGTTTTTCATTATTGAGAGAAGACCCTACGGTCTAAATTCTCCCCTTTTGGTGTTTTTCATAAACGTGGGTATTTTTGGTTTTGATTTTCAGATTTAATGTGAAATTTGGGCTTTATCTATGTCATGGACTATTCAAGTTCAATTTTGAAATATTTTATAAAAATCATATTTTCTAGATTTCTAGAATTTTGACTTGAAGCCAGATTTTTGGATTTTTCACTTTAAATTGATTTTATTTGATTTTATCTCAATTTTATTTTGATCATGAAACCCTAGGAATGGTATGATCATGTTTGATAGTTCTGGATCAATCAGACTATTCATATGAAAAAACCATACAATTTTTGTCTTTTTTTGTGATTTCTCCTGATTTTTATAGCAAGCTTTTTCCTTTATTTAACATGAACAAATACCTGGCAACCACCTTGTGTGGATGAATAGGGGTGCCTAACACCTTCCCCTGTTCATAACTTAATCCCCTTATCCATCTCTGGTTGTTTTTTTTTAGGAGGGATATTTTGCCCTAAAATTGCCTTTTGTGCTTATTTAATATTTTGGTGTCCATTCACACCTAAATTGAATGGTGGCGACTCTTTGTTTAATATGATCCCGCGTGATGATTGAGGAAATCATTAGATTTTGATTTTTTCCCATGTCTCACAACTGGCGACTCTGCTGGGGACCTGTGGATTTGAGCCTTTTTGGTGTTTGTTCATGTTTTTGACTTTTTGATTTGCTTGCTATTTTGTGTTTTTTAGCATGTCTTTGGTTTGCTTGCTGTTTGGTGTTCTTAAGCATGTTGAATATGTTTTAAATCTGATTTATTGCTTAAGAATCCATGGGGGTAGAAACATGCTTAATTCTGATTCATAGGATTGTTTCTAGAAACATGCATAGGGGAGGTTTATTTTGATAAACCATGCTTATTTCTTGCTGTATTTTAATATGCATGTTCTAATTTTCAGCATGCTTTCTATGGTGTATTTTGGATATATAATATGAGCATATGTTGACATGATTTGGATGATTTTTTATGAGCATGTTTTGGGTGCTATAGGATTGCTTTATTTACTTGTTTATTTAAAATATGCTTTCCTATTATGCCTTGGTTTGTTTATGCATGGCTGCGAAAAGAGTGGCAAGGGTTTGGGACGTTGTGAATGTGACCTATGTTTACAATGCACTGTGCACCTTTTATTTTTTTTTACACGGCCTACCTATCACCTATAGGAAGTTGAACAAGAATGTGTGTAGCTTGGCGCACCGAGGTCGATACTTCGGAAAGCGAAAGTGAAAACATTCACCTTAGAACTTTGAGCTAATGATGTGATGATAATGTGGATCTGGGATTCTGGTCATCACTAGGCTTGAGTGCTAAGTTGCCATTAAGCCAAAACCCAAAACCCCTACGCTTGAAGGTGGAGTTACACGTTTTTGGCTAAATTACACAATTACGTGGGAATATGGGGTTTGTATGATTGTGGGAAGGCCGTATGCATGGCTTACAAACCAGGGCATAATGCGGATGCTATATTCAAGGTAAACAAGGTAACAAGGTAATCCTATTGTTTTGCATTATTTTCATGTCATAGGGGTGTCATGGTACCCATGGGTTTGGGATAAAATTGGTCCCAAAATGTGCATATTTTTTAAAATTGATGCAGCCCATAGGAAGAGTCTCTCACTCTATTTAGAATCAATCAAACCCTATGTTCATACAAGAGGCAACAAAAGGGTACCAAATTTTAGAGTATGATGTCAATTTGGAGGGTACCTGTATCTTCCTAAACATGTGTTTTAGCAAAAAGGCCAAAGTCCACTTTGGGACAGTTTAGAAGCTCTGTACTGGGTGAACCGTACGTTTGGATGAACAATGAAAGTGATCAAACCATATAAAAACTGGAAAAATATAACAGGGTTCCGTAAAACCGCATTTAATACACGGGCTGGGCTTGCCCGTATTGTTTATACGGGCTAGGCTCGCCCGTGGATTGCCTACGGTCACGGCTTGCTCGTAATTTGAATACGGGCAGGGCTGGACCGTACTGTGTATACGGTTTTCTCGGAATATTCAACTTTAATCAGTTTTTCCCACTAAAATATTCTTTTAACCTTTAAATAATGATAAAGGGAAACAAGTTTGAATAAAATGCTTCAAAAAAAAAAATAATTAAAAGAAAAAACAATGTGAGAGAAAGGTTCCTTGGGCTTCTGAAAGCCTTTGAATTTCAGACTTTTTAAAAACTCTTGGGCCTCTGAAAGCCTTTGAATTTCAGATTTTTCAAAAAAATCCTGGGCCTCTGAAAGCCTTTGAATTTCAGATTTTTCAAAAAAAAAAAAAAAAAAAAAAACCTTGGGCCTCTGAAAGCCTTTGAATTTCAGACTTTTTCTCAAAAAAACCCCGGGCCTCTGAAAGCCTTTGAATTTCAGAACTTTTGGGCCTCTGAAAGCCTTTGAATTTCAGACTTTTTCATAAAAAATCCTGGGCCTCTGAAAGCCCTTGAATTTCAGACCTTTTCCTTTTGGGCCTCTGAAAGCCTTTGAATTTCAGAACTTTTGGGCCTCTGAAAGCCTTTGAATTTCAGACCTTTTTCTTTTGGGCCTCTGAAAGCCTTTGAATTTCAGAACTTTTGGGCCTCTGAAAGCCTTTGAATTTCAGACTTTTTCATAAAAAATCCTGGGCCTCTGAAAGCCCTTGAATTTCAGACCTTTTCCTTTTGGGCCTCTGAAAGCCTTTGAATTTCAGAACTTTTGGGCCTCTGAAAGCCTTTGAATTTCAGACCTTTTTCTTTTGGGCCTCTGAAAGCCTTTGAATTTCAGAACTTTTGGGCCTCTGAAAGCCTTTGAATTTCAGACCTTTTTCTTTTGGGCCTCTGAAAGCCTTTGAATTTCAGAACTTTTGGGCCTCTGAAAGCCTTTGAATTTCAGACCTTTTTCTTTTGGGCATCTGAAAGCCTTTGAATTTCAGAACTTTTGGGCCCCTGAAAGCCTTTGAATTTCAGACCTTTTCCTTTTGGGCCTCTGAAAGCCTTTGAATTTCAGACTTTCATCAAAACATCCCTGGGCCTCTGAAAGCCTTTGAATTTCAGACTTTCATAAAAAATCCCGGGCCTCTGAAAGCCTCTGAATTTCAGACCTTTTCAAAAAAAAAAAAATCCTCGGGCCTCTGAAAGCCTTTGAATTTCAGACCTTTCTCTCTTTTGAGGGACCTGTTGGAAGCCCTAGAATATTCCAACAATTCAAAAAAAAAAAGAAAAAAATAAAAACAAAAAAAAAAAAAAAAAAAAAATCCAAACTCGTGTTCACCCAGCTTGCACATAGGCATACCTAGACATGTGAATGAGATTAAATGGGCACTGATATCTTTTCCTTTATTTTTCAATCCAGGTACTAATACACTCGCAATCATAGCTCCTGTAACCAGATCAAGAGCTCGAGCCATGAATCCCATTGAAGATGAAGTTGATGCTCCTCATCCAGATGTTGTTCTACTCCAAGAACAAGTGGCAGGACTAGCCCGAATGCTAGAGAACATACTGTCAGTACAGGCCCAACAAGTGCAGGCCCAACAAATGCAGGCCCAGAACCAGGCATCCACATCCAACCCTGCACCTCCACCCCAAGTCAATGTTCCACCTCCAGTGCAACCAACTCCTGAACCCGTCTATGAACCCACCCCTGAACCTATACTGACCAGGGATGAGACAGCTGAATCAAACAAGGCTATGGAAAAGGAAAGGATAAGGGAAGAGGTTGAAAGAAAGTTCATGCATAAGCTAGAAATGATCCAAGATGAACTTAGGGAAGTCAAAGGGGTAAACAACTTTGGAGGCACCAATTTTGAAGACCTGTGCCTATATCCCAATGTTAACCTGCCGGCTAAGTTTAAGTGCTCAGACTTGGACAAGTATGATGGCACTGGTTGCCCTATGAGCCACCTAAAGTTATACTGTGGTGCCCTATGCCAGTTTGGGCAGGATGAAGGTGTTTTAATCCAACTTTTCCAAATGAGCCTGACTGGAACCGCATTAAGATGGTTTGCTACTCTAGACCATGGAAAGATCAAAAGATGGAAGGACCTAGCTGATGCATTCCTAACTCAATACCGGTTCAATTCAGAAATCATGCCAGATAGGTACGACGTCATGAGAATGAGCAAAGGAAGAGAAGAGACTGTAAGGCAATATGCCAAGAGGTGGAGGGAGACGGCCTCCCAGGTCAGGCCACCCATGCTAGAACAGGAAATGATTTCTACCTTCATAAGCACTTTAGGTCAACCATTCTACAGCCACTTGGTGGGTCAGACCACCACTAATTTTGCAGCTTTGGTTCAGGTGGCTGACCGAATTGAGGATGGAATAAGGTCAGGTAAGATAATTGACCACTCTGCCATGGTTAGCCAGCAGGACCCCAACCTAAAGAAAGGAAGCAGGACAAAAAAGAATGGGAACAAGAAGGAGGGTGAGGTAAACATGGTACAGCCACCATCTGGCCCTAACAAGCCCATACAAATCAATGTACCGGCTCATTTTCCTACTCCATCTCCACCTACCCAGGCCCCTATGAGGGTTAATGTTCCAACAGCACCTTCAGACCAAAAAAGGGTTTTTACCAAAGAGGAAAAGGATGCCTATTTTGCAGCAAGGAGAAATAGGGTTTTTACCCCTATTCCAATGACTCCCTCTCAATTGCTGCCCACTTTATTGCAAGGAGGGTATATCACCTTAAGAGAACCTAATCCGAATGCATCTAAGGGGAGAAATTTTGACCCCTCCACCACTTGTGATTACCATATGGGTGCACCTGGGCATCCTACAGACAAGTGCTGGCCTTTGAAACATGCCATTCAGGATTTACTAGACCAGAATACCCTGTCTTTCAATACAGGGGCTTCCAATCCTCCAAGAACAGATATTGGACAAAACCCACTGCCCCAACATCACGGGACAGGCCCATCTAATGTCATAGGAGTCATCTCTTCTGACAAAATAACCTTTGACCCATCTCAATTAATTGCTCCCATAGGGACAACGGTCAAAGTATATTTTGACAGGAGAAGTGAAGGCAAAGAAATAAACATGATTTCAAAGGGGAATGATGGTGCTGCAAAGAACATTAGCTCATCTTTGGACCGGGTCTCATCCCTCATGGCCCAAATGAACATCGCCAAGCCACCTTTGGTCATTAATTACAATCCATCCACTTTTACTCCGCCCATTCAGTCTAAGCCACCATTGGTCATAAATTGTGACCCCCTTAGTGCGTCAGTCACTTCTGCAAACCCCCAACCAAAACAACTTCCTCCATTGGTTGTTAATGTTCCTATTACTCAGACTTCCATTGCCAAACTTCCCCCATTGGTGGTGAATGTCCCTAAGCCTTCCTACATTGAATCGGCTGTACCATGGAACTACAGTGAAGCATTTACCACTACATGCCCTGCAGTTGAAAGCAAGGAAGAAGTAAACCTTATGATGAGGTCAGGAAAGTGTGTAGGGGTGGAAGAAAAACAGAAAGAAACAGAGAAGGATAAAGAAGAAGGAAAAAATAAAGGAAAGGCCAAGGTAGGGGAAGATACCCCTCAGGTAGTTGACAGTGAGGCTGCTGACCTCATTAAGGTAATAAAAAAGAGTGAGTTCAATGTCATCGAACAGTTGAACAAAGTTCCTGCCCAGATCTCAATACTGGGCCTATTGTTAAATTCAGAAAAATATAGGGACTCCTTGTTAAGGATACTCCAGGGGGCCCATGTGCCTAAAAACATTGAACCAGACCAACTAGGCCGGATGGTTGGTCAAATTTTATCCCATAATGTCATAACCTTTTCTGAGACTGAAATCAGTCCAGCAGGGTACCATCATGTTGACCCATTGCATATTGCTGTGCTCAGTAAGGGCTGCATGATAGCCCGGGTCTTGATTGATAATGGGTCAGCCCTCAATGTCTGCCCATTAGTAACCTTTGTTAAGCTCAATCTGGAGCGAAACAAAATAAAACAAAATGGAAGAATTATAAGAGCATTTGACAGCTCTAAAACACACTCCCTAGGGGAGGTTGAACTGCCGGTCACGATTGGACCGTATATTTTCAACATCACATTTGAAGTGATGGATATACCCGCAGCCTTCAACCTACTCCTAGGAAGGCCGTGGATTCATACGGCTAGGGCCATACCATCTACCCTCCACCAGAGAGTCAAATACATTAGAGGGCAAAAGGTGATTACCGTCCTGGCCGAAAACTTGGTTCCCCCCATGTGGTCCCCTGATGTACCCTGTATTAACACGGAAATGACAGCAGATAAGATGGCATTTCACTCTTTTCAATTTGAAGCTGTGAATTATATACCTGGGGGGTATCAGGAAAAAGAAGGAAAATTGACCTGTGCTGAAAGAATGGTCAAGAATGTGCTAGAAAAATACCATTTTCACCCTGGAAAAGGTCTGGCGGTTAACCTACAAGGAAGGATAGAACCAGTACAGGTTAAGAAGATGGTTCACAGAGCAGGATTGGGGTCCAAGCCAAGGAAATGGAAAAGTCAGAGGCCGATAGAATCTATGAAATTCCCGCACATCAGGGAAACTTTTCCTAAGCTGTCTCACCTGATTCAGCTGTCTCCTCCTGAGGAACAGTCTAAACCTCCATACCACAATGTCAACCCATTCCAGAAACCTAAACCCTCCACAATACAACCATATGTTCCACCTCCACCTCCACAAGCATCTGGTGGGCCTGGGCCACAAGCCGAACAAAAGCAGGATTTTTCTGAGGACATAGGGGCATTCTTTGCCATGACAGAAGGCAACCAAGAAAAAGTAGCAGAGGAGCTACCTTTTATTGATTGGGCTGCAGTAGAAGTTCCATCTGGAACTGGCCCTACCGAAGAAGCAGGCAATGCAACTCACCCAGTACTGGTGATCTCATATGCAGACCATGAGCTCGAGGAGCAGGCTTGTATCCCTGCCCCAGATTCTTTCATTCTGAATAATTGGGAGGAAACTCCCCTTACTTTTGAAGCCGTGTTTGTTTGGCAAACAGACATGGCTTCCAAAAAAAAAAAACTCCATTAGTGGAATGCCCTTTTCCTGAAGGCCTTAATGAGCCTTCGTCTTCAGGGAAAGATTTTGTAGAAGGCTCTCAAAAAACACAAAAAGAGTTTTCAGTTTTTTCTAGAAAAGATAAATTTTTCAAAAAGGTCCAAACCATTTATGAACCATATAAGCAAACGGAATTTGATCAGGATGAATATGACTTCGACCTTGAGCTCGACTTTGACCTAATGGGGGTTGAAGAAGAGACCGAGGACGAAGAAGACGACGTTCCAATAGAAATCACATATCAATTAGAGCGTCATGAAAAGGGGGTCCAACCCAATATCGAAGAGACCATATCAATCAACCTAGGGACCGAAGATGACCCAAAAATAGTGAAGATTGGGGTATGTCTATCTGAGGTACAGCGGGATGAAATGATACGATTTTTGGCTGATTATGAAGATGTGTTTGCATGGTCGTATCGGGATATGCCGGGGTTAGACACAGATATGGTGGTGCACAGGCTACCCATTCTACCAGACTCTAAGCCAGTTAAGCAGAAACTGAGAAGGTTAAAACCTGAGTGGACATTGAAGGTTAAAGATGAAGTGGTTAAACAATTCCAAGCCGGATTCTTAGCAGTTTCCACATACCCCGAATGGCTTGCAAATATAGTGCCAGTGCCAAAGAAGGATGGGAAGGTCAGAATGTGCGTAGATTATAGAGATTTGAATAAGGCAAGTCCAAAGGATGATTTTCCACTTCCACACATAGACATCTTGGTGGATAACACCGCTGTACATAGCCTGTTCTCATTCATGGACGGGTTTTCTGGGTACAATCAGATTAAGATGGCTAAGGAAGACCAAGAGAAGACAGCCTTTATCACCCCTTGGGGTACCTTCCACTACACTGTCATGCCATTTGGACTTAAGAACGCCGGGGCAACCTACCAGAGGGCCATGACAGCCTTATTCCATGATATGATCCATAAGGAGATGGAGGTTTATGTGGATGATATGATAGCCAAATCATGTGAGGAAGAAGACCACTTGATCAACTTGAAGAAGGTATTTGACCGGCTTAGGAAATACAGTCTAAGGCTTAACCCTGCTAAGTGTGTCTTTGGGGCTACATCAGGAAAATTATTGGGTTTTATAGTAAGCAGAAGGGGAATTGAGATCGACCCAGCTAAAGCTAAAGCCATCATTGAAATGCCATCACCCAGAACCGAGAGGGAAGTTCGGGGTTTTCTTGGGAGGATTCAGTACATAAGCCGGTTCATAGCACAGCTCACCGCTATCTGTGAACCAATTTTCAAACTTCTAAGAAAGAATAACCCGACAATCTGGAATGATGATTGCCAAGAAGCCTTTGACACAATAAAGGAATACTTATTGAACCCACCTGTGCTAGTACCACCAACTCCAGGAAGGCCATTAATTCTATACTTGTCTGTTTTGGAGACATCAATGGGGTGTGTCTTAGGACAGCATGACGATACAGGCAGAAAGGAGAGGGCGATTTACTACCTGAGTAAGAAATTTACAGAATATGAAGCAAAGTATTCCCCTTTGGAAAAGACTTGTTGTGCTTTAGTATGGGCAACTCAGAGACTAAGGCACTATTTCCTTAGTCATTCCACCTTATTGATATCCCGAATGGACCCTTTGAAGTATCTATTTGAGAAACCAGCTTTAACTGGCAGAACAGCAAAGTGGCAGTTGTTACTCTCTGAATTTGACCTCACCTATATCACACAGAAGGCCATTAAGGGTCAAGCCATTGCAGATCATTTAGCTGCACACCTTTTACCAGAATACCAACCCTTAAAGACCAACTTCCCTGATGAGGCAATCCTGTTTGCTGAAGAGGAAGAAGGCGAAAGCTCATGGCAAATGTTTTTTGATGGGGCCGCCAATATGAATGGAAATGGAATAGGGGCTGTATTGATCAAGCCAGATGGGGCACATATCCCAATCGCAGTGAAGTTAAGGTTCCAATGCACGAACAATATAGCAGAGTATGAAGCATGCATAATTGGGTTACAAGCAGCCTTAGACCATGAAGTAGAGGAACTTGACGTATATGGGGATTCGAGTCTTATCATCTTCCAAACAACTGGTGAATGGAAAACCAAGGATCACAAATTGATCCCCTATCACCATTATTTGGAAGAAATAAGCACCAAGTTTACTCGAATTTCTTTCAATTATATGCCAAGGGCCAAAAATCAGTTTGCAGATGCTCTAGCAACATTGGCTTCAATGGTAAGTATGCCAGAAGGTGTTGATATTAGACCATTGGAAATTGAAGTCAGGGATGAACCAGCTTACTGCCTTGTTCTAGAAGAAACTCCAGAAGAAGAAGTACCATGGTTTCAAGACATTAAGAATTTCCTAAATGATCGGAGCTTACCAGAAAATGTCACCTCTACAGAGAAAAGAACAATACAGAGGCTGGCAGGACAGTTCTTACTAAGTGGTGGGCAGTTGTACAAAAGATCACACAATGATATACTACTTAGATGTGTTGCAAAAACCGAATCAGAAAGGATAGTGGAAACGGTACATGGAGGAGTGTGTGGACCCCATATGAATGGGCATATGCTCGCCAAGAAGATCCTGCGATTGGGATATTACTGGTCAACTATGGAGCATGATTGCTATATGCACGTTAAAAGGTGTCATTTATGCCAAGTGTACGCAGATAACAAGAATGCACCCCCAAGTGAATTACACAGTATGACATCTCCGTGGCCTTTTTCTATGTGGGGTATAGATGTCATTGGAATGATCTCTCCAAAGGCATCAAATGGACACAGGTTTATACTTGTAGCAATCGATTATTTTACCAAGTGGGTAGAAGCGGCTTCTTATGCAAACATTACGAGTAGCCATGTTCTTAAGTTTTTGAAGCACAACATCATTTGCCGCTATGGTTTGCCAAGTGCCATAGTAACAGACAATGCTTCAAACCTTAAGAACAAAGACATGAGGAAGATGTGTGAACAATTTCAGATTACCCACCACAAGTCAGCGCCTTACAGACCAAAGATGAATGGGGCAGTGGAGGCAGCGAATAAGAATATAAAGAAGATTATTCAGAAAATGGTAGTGAGTTTTAAAGATTGGCATGAAATGCTACCACTTGCTCTACATGCTTACAGAACCTCAATCCGGACTTCTACAGGGGCAACCCCATACTCCTTAGTCTATGGAATGGAAGCAGTTTTACCAGTGGAAGTGGAAATACCTTCATTAAGAGTGCTAATGGAAGCAGAATTAGAAGAAGCGGAATGGATACAGTCTAGACATGATCAACTCAATTGAAGAAAAGCGTTTGAAGGCACTTAGTCATGGCCAATTATATCGGAAGAGGATGGCTAGGGCTTACAATAAAAAAGTGAAGCCCAGAACTTTCCAAGAAGGAAATTTGGTATTAAAGAAGATTTTACCCTTTTTGGAAGATCCTCGTGGAAAGTTCAAACCAAATTGGGAAGGACCTTATGTGGTCAAGAAAGTTCTATCAGGGGGTGCTCTCATCTTAACAGAAATGGATGGGAAGGATTTTCCTGAGCCAATCAACTCTGATGCAGTAAAGAGATATTTTCCATGAATGAATATTACTAGGAAAGGATCTGAGGCCATTGTTCTTTATATCCCAAAATTTGAATCCCTAGTCAAACCAATTTGAGCCTGTTCGTATTTTTTGTTAAACCTAAACTGGACTTACAGCCTTATACTAGGGCAAAGCCAATAAAGGCAAGGCCAATAGGGGCAAAAAGAAAAAAATTTGAGAAAAAAAGAGAAAAAAGAAAAAAATGGGGCAAATAAATGCCAAATACAAAAGAAGAGGAATGGGATGGAATTCACCATGACTGTAAGTCCAGTTGACCCATTTTCACACTTAGAAAATTTTGAGCCTTTAATACCTTTTCTTTCATAAACCGAACCTAGCCTTTGTTTCGTCCTATTATTAAGACCTCGGTGATTTTAGTATATTCATTCAACTTTCAGAGTAAGATTGGTGATGACGGAATGCAGAGGCCAACCCTAGTGAAAACCGTAATTGGCACTAGGGGCAAGAAGGGCAAAAAGAAAAAAAAAAAAAAAAAAGAAGAGAAAAGAATCAAGGGTTGAGTTGATCATGGGGTCTAAGTTTCAAATCAGCATGAGCACTGGAAACTGAGCAGATTAGCAAGGCCAATCATGAAGGAAAAATCATTAGGGGATGATTCTAAGGGTCACGGGGTAGACAAATTTGGTCTCTCCCTATTGCTTGGACTACCCTTTTCATTATTCAACCTGATTTTAATTCCTTTAATTATATGTGATTAAGTGTTTTGGATCAGCTTTCAAAAAAAAAAAAAAAAAAAAAAAAAGAAAAAAAAAAAAAACTATACTTTGGCCAGTGATGAGAAATCAAATACTTTTTCATAAAACTTCTGTTTTTATAAGCATCTGAGAATTCTGAGGCCAATAATATAAAACCTATTTTTGAATCAAATCTAATATCTTTCCACTAATGGAGTTTGCTTTTGTAAAAAAAGTATGGAAAAAAAAAAAAAAGAAGAATGATGAAAGGATCTAATCCCTACTCCCTAACTGCTCCTCAAGCTCCCTAATCCTAGCTGCCTGAGTTGCAATGATTCCAGAAGCACCCTCTGCATCAGGATCACTCAAAAAGGAGATGACCTCATCTGAAAAAGAAAGCTTGATCTTCAACGCCCTAAGGTCAGCCAAGGAATCCTGATACTTCTTCCGCATCACACGGACTTCAAAGCGACGAGCCTGCCTTTGTTCTTCAAGTTTCTTCTCCATGGCAATGCGGCCAGACTTCTGCTCTTCAAGCTTCCTCTCCAGAACAAGGACTTTTATCCTAAGCTCTTGAGCCTCTCGTACCCATATTTGATGAAGCCGCCTATGGGTTGCCCTTTCTGACTCCAGAATGTCCTCATAAGTAGGAGGAAGAACTGCAGGAGGATCCTCTGGTACTGGGGCATGACTCTGCACCTGTTCCTTGATCCAGAAGTGATAGTCCTTCACATGGGACTCAGAAAAGACTGGACCCCGCAGAAAGCAAACATAGGACCACTCTTTCATTAATTGAGCATTTAGCCCCATGGTGGCTGATGTAAGTGGCCCTACAAAGCTCTCATAACCTGTGGGAATCATGATTCCCTGGGTCGCTCCAAATTGCCGAAGAACCCTCAAAGGAAGATAGAGAACAGCAGATTTCAAGCCTGCTAGGGCCAGAAAGTTTCTATCTCTAAAGCTGATCACTGTCTCTGGAGTGGGCTGATAAGTGCCAGGCCATCTCACTTGATCATCCTAGAGAGTACCCAAGAAAGTGAACCAGCCTTGCTTGCCACCTTGGATGTTAGGACATCCCCTATTGCTCATCAAAACAGGAACTTTCAATCTTGGAAAGAAGCGGCGAGTTATTTCTTCTACCTGGCTAAGATGGTCAAGCAACCAAAGCTGCAGAAAAAGGGAGTATTTTAATTTATTTCCAAAAAGAAAAAAAAAGAAAAAGAAAAAAAAAGAGAAAAGAAAAAGGAAGAAAGAAAGAAAAAAAAAAAAAAAGAAGAGAAGAAAAAAAAAAGAGAGAAGAAGAAGAAAAGAAAAAAAAAAAAAAGAAAGGAAAGGAAGAATAGAAAAAAAAAAAAAAAAATAGAAGGAAAAAAAATATATAATAATAATACATGCATATTTTACCTGTAGGATAGGGGCGCAGGCAAGGAAGCGTTTCTTCTTCCTGAAATAACAATCAGTAAGAGCCTGATATATCTCTGCTAGGATCATAGGGGCCAACCTCTCGCGTTCCCTAACCTGACAGATAACTGAGATAAGAGCCAAGTCAACCTGGTCATCACCCCGTGGAAAAAGCAGCTGATTGACCACTATCAGGGTCAATGCATTAAACCTAGAGTCCTTGTCATTACTCCTCAGAAGTTTTTCAGTCAAAAAGGTCTTGGACAAGGTCAATAGTGCATCAGAATTTCCTAAGTCCTTCTTCCCTATACCCAAGAAAGTGGAAGCCTCTTTTTTATAACTAAGCTTTAGGGGTGGGTTCACAACTTTTTCAGAAAATCTGAGGCCAAGGATGGTTTCAATCTCTTCTATGGTAGGAGTCATCTCTTTATCATCAAAACGGAAGAGATTCAGCTCAGGTACCCAATGGCCTATCAAAGCTTCAATGATTTCCCACTTAAAGGGAATTTTAGGGAGGTGTAGGATGTGCCCTAAGTGAATGGAATCCCAACGAATCTCATCATCAAGGGTCATGGAGTTAACCCATCTATCATAAAAGGAATCCACAATATTGTACCTGGTAAGATTAGGAGGTTTTGATCTAACAGGTTGTCTTGCAGGAGGAGATTCAAAGGCAGAAGAAAGCGGCGTAGGGGAAGCCATGGAAGCGCCAAAGAAGCCAAGGAAAGCGAGAAAAGACGTGCTCAGGGAGTTTTTCAATTAATAAAAGTGTCACAATGACACTCCCTAGGAGTTTATATAGAAAAAATCGTAAGACAGTAAATTCCGTAATTATATTACGGGCAAGGCTCGCCCGTATAGGAATTACGGACACGTCTGACCGTGAAAACTTCACGGGCAAGGCACGCCCGTAATAACTTTACGGGCACAGCCTGCTCGTAGTATAAGTACGGTTCCTTCGAAAAAATGCAAAAAAAATGGGAATTTTTAATTTCTTTGGTTTTCTTAAGCTTCACCTGTCCCTGTTTTAACATTCATCAGATAATAAATACTGTAAATAAAGAAGAAAGAACACAAATGGAAATAAAACAAACTTCTTTTATATATATGAATGTTTACATCACTTTTGCCAAAAAATACAAAGGTACATGGAAGAATCCTAATCTAATGGCCATGCAGGTCCACCCCTACGGCCACGGCCTCGTCCTCTGCCTCGACCACGGCCTGTAGATCGCCTGCGCTCAAAGACATGCCGCACAATATTACGGGCCGTGCTACGCGTCATCCTGCTCAAAACAGACTGAATATCATGCCACATATATAAAGGCACAAAGCCAGCAGTGGGATGATCAGGAGGGACGTACCCTGAAGTATCTACATATCCCGTAGAATCGGGATCAGACTCGGTACGGGAAGAATCCGCAGAAGGATCAACAGCAGCATGTGTCACCTCCGCATCCTCCATATTAGGACTAACAGGACCAGTAGGAGCAGATGTCCCAGGTACATCAACCTCCGGCTCCCCAGGCTCAGTAGCAGTCATCCCCACCTCGGGCTCTACAGGATCAGCTGTAGCCTCCTCCATCACGGCAGTCTCCAGGATAGGCTCTACCACAGCGGCGTCCATAGCCGAATCCATATCAACATCAGCAGATGTAGCAGGAGCCGTCTCAGCTACTGGGGCAGACTCTGGCACGTCCTCAGTAGCAGGTAGAATATCAGCCTCGACCTCGGGCTCTGCTGCAGGAACCTCCACTGGACTAGGAGACGTCACGAACTCCACCCGTGCCACAGAAAACACCTCATCCCGGAAATGCATAGGCACGGGTGAAGCAGGTGAAGAGGGACCAGCTGTGTACTCCTGAAACTAAGAAAAATTTTTTCAGTCAGAACAAGATAGGCTAATACAAAAGCAGGAATAGAAATAAAAGAAGAAATTAACCTGAGTATCAGACGGACCCGCCTGGTCCTGTGCATCAGATGGACCCTCCTGGCCCTGTGCTCTGGCTAGCTGCCCCCGGAGATCTGAAATAGTGATATAGAGGGCGTCCCGCTCAGCGATCGCTGCATCGCGCTGGCGCTCTAGATCAGCATAGCGAGACCGGATCTCTGCCAACTGAGCCTCCTGAAATAGAGAAGAAAGAAGTCAGAAAAATGCTAAGGACAGATGAAATAGAAAGAGGAGATCACAAAAGAAGAAAGCATACCGTGGTGTCGTAGGCCCTAATCACTACCCCTCCTATCTCCGTGACTCCGCCACGGACAGGCATGGGTGACATGAGGCACCCAACAGAAGATCGCCTGAACCATGCATCATAGTCACCCTCCTCCAATAATGTCTCTGCCTCAGTCCAATCTAAGAACTGGGCAGGATCAACAGGCATAGGAGGATAGAGAGGAGTAGTATCTGGCGGGATGGCAGGAATCCGTGGCTCTCCCACATGCTGAAAGAAGAAGCGCTCGCCGCAATACCAGATGCTGCCTAGCTGACCAATAAAGAACTGGTATCTCTGTCGTCTCTGGTCAGGGACAAATGCATCATCTCTGGCTGCCTGCAGGGCCAACACCTCATGAATGTCCTCCATCCTGGGGACAAATAGCTGAAAAACAGAACAAGACATCAGATATGCGATCCAGGAAGAAAAGAAAAGAAGAAAGTAGAGAAATTAAAGAAGATTACCTCAGACCGGTATAACCTGTCCAAGTGGGCCCGGGCGGACCTGGGACGACTCTTTTCAGAGTCGTGCTCTACATGACACCATCTAAGCGCCATGGGATACGTCTCCTCAGGCATCGTAGAGGTAGGGCGGAAATAGGGTATATAAACCCTAGCAAAAAACTGCAAGAAAGAAGAAAATAGTCAGAAGAATATAAAATGAGTGATAAAAAGAAAGAGATAAAGAAAAAGAAGAGAAATAAGGTTCACCTGCAAGAAGGGCCAGAAGAACCTGCACCCAACTCCAGCCCCTCTGGAAGTAGAGAGGCCACTCACTGATCGGCGCAGGCCAGCCAGAATAGTACCAAATATGAGCGGACCCCAGGCATACCTCCTCGCCCGCTGCAGATCTCCCAGAAGACTCAAGAAGTGAGGACTAACTGAAGTCGTGTCCTCTGGGAAGAAGCAGGATCCCATCATATACAGAAAAAGAAATCTGAAGGCGAAAGGAAAAACATGGTCACCGGCAGCAAGCTGGCCAAACTGCCTCCTCCTGAAAGTCTTTCTCAACCATGTCAGAGACAATCTAGCTCTCCCCCGATCCCAGGCCTCTGGAGGCAGCACAATGTATCCAAGATAACCAGCAATCTCATCGGCCTCTGGCATCTCCATCTCAGTAATAACATCACCGATCATCCTAATCCCGGTGATGAGCGTGAAATCAGAAGGCCGGATCCCAATCTCAATATCTGGAAAATGGAAGCTCAAGGTCTCTGGGAAAAACCTCTCCAATAATGCTGCAATAAGGGCTCGATCCAAGCGTACGTCCGGGATAGTGATAAACATGCCGAAGCCATACAATCCTAGCTCCCGACGGTAGGCCGAACTGCAAGCTCTCAAGAATCTAGTAAAGCTGGCCCAGCTCCCTCTATAATGGGACATCGGATACTCCAAAGGGATATCCGCCCTAACGCACGCCGAGGGATGAGTCCTCAAACCATGCAGAAGATCGGTGTCCCTAATCTGGGCAGCCACCTCCTCAGGGATCTCAACCCTGGTCCTGGCCTCATCTCTGCCACGGCCCCCTCTGCGGCCTCCTCTACGGCCCTCATCATGGCCCACATCTCTACCTCCAACTCGACGCCTGCTACGGCTCCTATCTCTGCCCGAAGCCTCAACTGCCGGCTAAAGGAACAATGGGAAAGAAGAAAGGATCAAGGGGATGTTTTTATGAAAGAATGTTAAATTCAAAAAGTTAGAGTATACCTCTGGGGTCGCCTCACGCGAATCCCCAGAAGGGAGATCAGGGACATCAGAATCCGAATCCCTCTCGGCCCTCGATAACGAGGCCACATCGGCAGGATCTCGCCTAACCCTCGAGGAGGAAGGCTCATCTGCAGGATCTCTGGAAGCTGACCTAAGGCGGGCCATCTATGGTTCAAATCAGGGAGATGTTAATTATTTCTTGTTAAAATCTTGATTGTTTGATTTTCATTTTAATCAAGTTTACATGAAAAAGAAAATGAGAAAAAGGATATTCATGACTAAATCAGGAATTGATCAAAGATGATTATCCTTTTTATTTTAAGAAATTTTTAGGGAGTTCAATTATCTTATAATGGCCTGTTTTAATTACTTATGCCTAATTATTTTGTTTTGTTTGGTTTCAGGACAGGCCAAGTAGATGACAACAAGGAAAAGGCAAGATGATGCTCTAAACAGTGAAATGGGATAGTAAGCGAGGAAGGTATCCTAAATCATTCAAGTTAAAGTGAGATATAGCAGCAACTCATGCGTAAAGATAGAATCAAAAATATCATGCAAAGTCAGGGTAATCAATTGGCAAGGAATTCGGTCTAACTTGCCAATGACAAAAGGGAATCAGAATTTCAATTAGAAGCATACAAGATCAAAGCAGAAATTCAAAGTAGAAATCAGATATGAGTAAAAAAGGTCACAGGCATGTGTCACTTGGAGGAGAAATCAGTAAATCACATATATGGATTAAGTCCTCATCCCATCAGGAATATAAATTCAAAGATGGCTAGCACAAGAGCGAATTTCAGAACCAAGAAGAACCAGGACTTACAACAGAACTTATAGCATGATGAAGCTTATTTGTTCATAAAGCAATTATCAAAACAATAACAGATTCGGCATATATTGGGCATCCAGATCATAGCATAACAAATTTCGGATCAGAGCAAATTCATGCATGAGCAAAGATAGTTCAGTCATATGGTTATTTGCAATACATTGGTTGCAACAGGAATGAGTGTTTCGACCACTTACCAGGAAGGATTAAAGAAAGAAATTTAAGTAAGCAGCGGTCGAACCTCTGATCCACCAAGCTCCTAGAGAAAAAGAAGCCGACGAATTTGAGTAAGTCAATGGAGAACCTTCGAACACTGATCGGATGGTTGCAGAAGAAGGGAATAGTCGCCCAATGAAGAAGGCAGGTTGTCGTCAGAATGGGCAAATCGTCGCCGGAATGGGCAAATCGTCGCCGGAAATAGGAAAGTCGTCGGAGAAGAACAGTGTGAGGCGTCGGAGATTTGGAGAAGATGAGAAATGACCGGAGAAGAAGATACGGACAGAAGAGAATTAGGGTCAAATGCGAGCAGAGAAGAGAAGTGGTCGCGGTCGCGAACTTAAGAAGAAGAGTAAAATCCGTAACATCAGTACGGGCATCAGACGCCCGTGAAATCCATACGGTCCCGGTCGCCCGTGAATCCTCTACGGGCAGGACCAGCCCGTAAGTCAAATACGGGCGAAGCCAAAAAAAGCATTTTTTTATCATTTTCTCACAATTTTCAAGAGATTAATGTTTATATTAATTGTAAGTTGCAAGGATTGCCACCTTACCCACTTTTGTTTAAAAATTTTGTCTCAAATCTCACTTCATAGCCCACAAGTGCTCAGTGAGAGGAGAGAGGAAGATTTGGCCCTTAAGTTGAGGGACTTCTTAGCAAATCTTCCACAATCAATTCTTTTTTCAAAAATCATCTCTTTAATCCTTGCAAAGTGCAATTGATTATACAAGAATCTCAGAAGGTGCAATTGGCGGGTCTTTTTGCTCTCTGCTTGTAATTGGTTCCAATTACCAGCAAAGAGGGGGCAGCTGTAGACACCCCAAATTGCACTACCAAATGAGAAAATAATAAAAACATGTAATTAGAGCCTAAAACAGGTAAAAAGAGCCTAAAAATAGAAAGAACAGGCTTTGCCCGTATTGGATTCACGGGCCTATCCCGCCCGCAAAATATCTACGGGCAGGCGCGCCCGTAGTATCTATACGGTCACCATTGGACCGTAAATCATTTACGGGCATTAAAGACACGTGCAAGTTTTGCCATCCTCTCGATTTCCGAGCTTTATTTGAAGTCCAATATATCTTTAAATGAGCGAATTAAGTATTTTATTCGCTGAAGCCACTATGGATGGGCATTATCTCCAATTTTCACTCTATCCTGAGAATCAGGATATATCCTTCTGGACCAACCATGCCCCTGGGTGTGTCTATAAATAGAGGCTCATTCCTCTAGCTTAGGGCCACGAAATTTTGAGTCCAAGGAATTCTAAGAAGCTACAAGAGAAGAGAAAGGAATCCCTGCTGCTCTGCCTGCTCAATCCAGGTAAGTCCCCTATCCCTTCTTATTTTTTTGTCTTCAATTCTAGAAGTAATAGGATCATCTCTATTGCTGTAGAATAAGGCCATATCTGTTTTTGTATTCCTAAACTTGTCTCTAAGTACCTCAAGGGTCTCTCTAGCCGTAAAACGTGAAGAGAGAACTAGGGGAAAGGGGAACAGGTGGATCTCTAGAATAGAACCCCATATCTGTTTTTTCTTTTTTTCATAGAATAAGGCCTATGATTGTGTTTGTGTAATCAAACCTATCTCTAAGTACCTCAAGAGTCTCTCTAGCCGTAAAACGTGAAGAGAGAACTAAGGGAAAAGAGAACAGGTGGATCCGTAGGGTAGATCCCATGTGCTCTAATTTGTGAGATGTGGCTATTCTGAATATCCTGATCATGTTAAATTGTTTTTATGATATATCTGAATGAATAACATGAGTCTATGATGTTTATAGCATGAGATCCTCTCTTTTTGACAAAATTTGGATTTTTGCCACTTTTGCACCTACAGCACTGTTTTCGTGATTTTTGTGATTTTAGGCTAGGATCTTGGATTTATCATGATCAATATGACAGATCTGAATCTAAAAGCCTGAAAGTAAATTCTAGGGTTTCATGATGTTGTTTTTAAATTGTTTTTCATTATTGAGAGAAGACCCTACGGTCTAAATTCTCCCCTTTTGGTGTTTTTCATAAACGTGGGTATTTTTGGTTTTGATTTTCAGATTTAATGTGAAATTTGGGCTTTATCTATGTCATGGACTATTCAAGTTCAATTTTGAAATATTTTATAAAAATCATATTTTCTAGATTTCTAGAATTTTGACTTGAAGCCAGATTTTTGGATTTTTCACTTTAAATTGATTTTATTTGATTTTATCTCAATTTTATTTTGATCATGAAACCCTAGGAATGGTATGATCATGTTTGATAGTTCTGGATCAATCAGACTATTCATATGAAAAAACCATACAATTTTTGTCTTTTTTTGTGATTTCTCCTGATTTTTATAGCAAGCTTTTTCCTTTATTTAACATGAACAAATACCTGGCAACCACCTTGTGTGGATGAATAGGGGTGCCTAACACCTTCCCCTGTTCATAACTTAATCCCCTTACCCATCTCTGGTTGTTTTTTTTTTAGGAGGGATATTTTGCCCTAAAATTGCCTTTTGTGCTTATTTAATATTTTGGTGTCCATTCACACCTAAATTGAATGGTGGCGACTCTTTGTTTAATATGATCCCGCGTGATGATTGAGGAAATCATTAGATTTTGATTTTTTCCCATGTCTCACAGATGTGTATTGATTATAGGCAACTGAATGAAGTCACAGTGAAGAACAAGTATCCGTTGCCTAGGATTGATGACCTATTTGACCAGTTAGGAGGAGCATCATGGTTCTCCAAGATAGACTTGAGGTCAGGATATCATCAGGTGAGAGTAGCAGAGGAGGACATTGAGAAGACAGCTTTTCGTACACGCTATGGGCATTATGAGTTTTTGGTTATGCCTTTTGGGTTGACCAATGCCCCAGCTGTTTTCATGGACCTCATGAACAGGATTTTTCATGCATACTTGGACAGTTTTGTAGTGGTATTCATTGATGACATCCTAGTATATTCTAAGACCCGAGAAGCACATGAAGGGCATTTGAAGTTAGTATTGTGCACTTTGAGAGACCACAAGTTGTATGGGAAATTTAGTAAATGTCAGTTTTGGCTAAGGCAAATTTCCTTCTTAGGTCATATTATCTCAGGAGAGGGTATATCTGTGGACCCTGAGAAGGTAAAGGCAGTGGCAGAATGGCCGAGGCTTACTACAGTGACAGAGGTCAGGAGTTTCCTTGGTATGGCAGGTTACTACAGGAGATTCATCGCTGGATTTTCACGTATAGCTGCACCCTTGTCTAATCTAACCAAGAAGGCAGTGAAATTCCAATGGGATGAGAAATGTGAGCAGAGTTTTCAGGAATTGAAGCAGAGGTTGACTACTGCACCAGTTTTGATTGTGCCATCCATGGATGAGGCATTTGCAGTATATTGTGATGCTTCTAGGATAGGCTTGGGATGTGTACTGATGCAGCAAGGTAGAGTTATAGCGTATGCTTCGAGATTGTTGAGGCCGTATGAGAAGAACTACCCTACCCACGATTTGGAGCTTGCAGCCATAGTCTTTGCATTGAAGCTATGGAGGCATTACCTTTATGGAGTAGAGTTTGAGATCTTTTCTGATCATAAGAGCTTGAGATATCTGTTTTCACAGAAAGACCTGAATATGAGGCAGCGAAGGTGGATGGATTTGCTAAAGGATTTCAAGTTTACTTTGCAATACCACCCTGGTAAGGCAAATGTAGTGGCGGATGCTTTGAGTAGAAAAAGTTCAGTTGAAGGTCAAATAGCTACTTTAGCAGCTTCCATGATGAGCCAGTGTAGATTGATTGATTCAGTCAGAGATTGGCAGGGAGAGTTTAGCATGCCACAGGATGGAGTAATTCGAGTTGCTCGTGTTCAGATTGAACCAGATTTGGTTCAGTTGATTCGGGAGAAATAGTTGATTGACCCACAGTTGATCCAGACTAGGGAGATGATGAGTAGAGGATCTGAGGGAGCTGTAGATTTTGCAGATAGAGATGGGCTATTGAGATATAGAGGTCGTATTTGCGTTCCAGCTAATGAAGAAATTAAGGAGAAAATATTGACAGAGGGTCATAGATCGAAGTATGCAGTTCACCCAGGAAGTACGAAAATGTATAAGAACTTAAAGGAAATCTATTGGTGGTCAGGAATGAAGAGAGAGATTGCTGAGTATGTGGCAAAGTGTTTGATATGCCAGCAAGTGAAGGCCGAGCATCGGAAACCACCTGGTTTACTTCAGTCACTTCCTATTCCAGAGTGGAAGTGGGAGCATGTAACTATGGATTTTGTATCTGGATTACCACTGACAGCAAGGAAGGAAGATGCTATTTGGGTTGTTGTGGATAGACTGACTAAGTCCGCACATTTCTTGCCTATGAGCACTTCGCAGCCGTTGAAGTCTTTAGCTGAGTTATATGTCAAGGAGATAGTGAGACTTCATGGAGTGCCAGTTTCTATAGTGTCTGACAGAGATGCACGATTCACAGCACGTTTTTGGCTTGCATTTCAGGCAGCTTTGGGGACTAAGCTTAATTTCAGCACTAGTTATCATCCTCAGACAGATGGACAGTCTGAGCGTACCATTCAGACTTTAGAAGACATGTTGAGATGCTGAGTTATGGATTGGGGAGGCAGTTGGAATCAGCACCTACCATTGGTGGAGTTCGCCTATAATAACAGCTATCAGGCGAGTATTCAGATGGCACCATTCGAGGCACTTTATGGCAGACCGTGTAGATCCCCAGTGTGCTGGGTGGAAGTTGGTGAAAGACAACTCATTGGGCCCCAGATTGTACAAGATAGCATTGAGAAGGTGAATCAGATTAGGCGAAACATGCTTACAGCCCAGAGTCGTCAGAAGAGTTATGCAGATACCAGAAGAAGGGATTTGCATTTTGAAGTTGGTGATTGGGTATTTCTGAAGATATCACCATCTCGTGGAATCAAGAGATTTGGAAAGAAAGGCAAATTGGCTCCAAGATATATAGGTCCGTTTGAGATTAAGGGTACAGTGGGACCATTAGCATACAGATTGGCTTTACCTACACAACTGGAAGGAGTTCATGACGTATTCCATGTTTCTATGTTGAGGAAGTACGTGCATGACCCTACTCATATCATTCAGCATGAGCCGATAGTAGTGCGAGGGGACTTGACTTACGAGGAGCATCCAGTTGAGATTTTGGACAGGAAGGAGCAGGTTCTTCGTACTAAAGTGATACCACTTGTGAAAGTACTTTGGCAAAATCACACGACTGAGGAAGCTACTTGGGAATTGGAATCAGAAATGCAGAGGAAGTATCCCAACTTATTTCCAGAACCGCAAGGTAAATTTCGAGGACGAAATTTTCTTTAAGGAGGGGAGGATGTAAAACCCCGAATTTCCCTTAAATAATAAATTAAATTAGTAAATAATATTATCCAGAGTTATGATTGATAGAAACATTTTAATATTGTAGGGGGTGATCAACTTAGCGGAGATCCAGAATTTGACGCAGATCTGACCGTCCGATCATGAGATATCAAGGTATGTATTCTGATTGGGCATGTGTATGGAATTTGGTATAGGTGAGACACATGGGATAAGTGAGTATAAGTATTAGTTTAATAACCTAAATTTATACGCGTGTATTTTCGCTCGTATTGTTCAGCCGCAAGCGACAAGCGACCGAAGGAGAAGAAGAAGAAGGGGAAGAAGAAAAGCTTGGGTTTTTGGAGTTCTTTATCTTCCAGAGTGTTGCTGGGTGATAAAGAAGCGTGGTTGAAAGAAGTGAGGAAGAGGAACCTTCGTTCAAGAGGTAGGTGACACCGTTTTGGTTTTAAATTCGGATTTATCTCTGTTTAATCGCAAACGCATGTTTCTATGATATGTAAAGTTGTATTTAGTTAGCTAAGCATGTTATAAATACATTAGAATGAGTTTAGACGAGAAAAATCGTGATTTAGAACTGTTTCTGTTCGATTTGGTGAGACCGCCGACCTCGACTGTGCGAGGCGCTCATCGGCGATCTTAGGCGCTGGTTAAATATTTGAGGACGCCGTGGATCGCGGGATGACGGACCGTGGGCGCTCGAAATTGCACTACCGCCGACTGATGACCGCCCGGAGCGATCCTAAGCGATCCTAGGCGCTCTCAGCAGAATTTCCAATTTTTCATAATTTCGAACCTAATTCAATTCTAAACTATTTTTAGACAATTTTAATGATTAATTAAGGTACTTTAAGACCAAAATAAACTACCTAAATCCCTGTTTTACAGAAAAACAAATTAGGGAGATATTTAGGACATTAGTTGCCAAGTTTTGAAGATATATGAGAAATGTGATTTTGGAAAAGCCTAACTACTCTTTGATTATCTAAACACTTCTAAATGACATTATAAATCATAAGACATTATAAAGAGAATTCAGAATCCGAATGACGGAATAATGAAGTGAATGTACAGATATAACCATTATATGCCGCTAGGCACCAACCCTTATAGAATTATGATACTTTAGGGAATTTTGGAGTCTAGTGGGCATAGCTGGTTATGGATCCATAGTCGTAGCTAAATAGCTGAGGGATATGTCATTTGGGTTGAGTTACTCCTTTATGCGACGCGCTTCCTTTGCAAGTTAGTTTGTCTGGGAAGGTCCTATGTCTGGAGGGACACCCCGGTGAGCCGCTGGTGATTCCCTGTACATGTGGATAAGCAACCACCTCCATGTATTGATTCTGGTGCTGCATGCTGGTGGTACATACCAACTTTGATGGGTACGTGTGCAATAAGTCGGTGACTACGGCTCTTGTCTAAGCTGCGCTGCATGGGGCTTGAGTATCATTAGTAGCATCGCTCCTAAGTCGCACGGTGGTATAGCAATTGGTTGAGAATCATCTCAAAAGGTTTATCTAACTTTGTGAGTCCTACAATGACACTGAAAACATAACACTTGATATGATTACTATTGTGCACGTGCGGGATGCATGTGATTGGGATATTGGTTGGATGTGACTACTTAGTACATTCTGGCAATACTTGGATTATGCTATTGATTTGGCTATTGAGTTCTTATATTAAAACTTGTTGAAAATCATTTCTAGAACTGTTATCAAACTGTTTTGTGTTCACGAATGGTATAAATGATTATGCGAGCCTGATTTGTCGATATTGCTTAATCGTGCATGAAATGCTACTTTGCTTATATTAACTGTTTAATCATGCATGTGTTACCTACTGAGATATTAGTATCTCACCCTACTTCTATTTCATTTTTTTTCAGCTGATACGCGAGAGGGGGATCTCTTAGACTTCCAGGGAGAGATAACCGAGTATTTGCCGGAGGATTATTATTATCCAGACCTTGTCTGAGGTGGATTGATGTTATAGACTTAGTATTTTTATTGGTTATTATCATTTATTGGATTTGATGTATGAGAGAGACAAGAGAGAGTTAGTAACCAGTTCATTCTACCAGACTTTGATATTACTGACTGATGGTCAAGCTTTATGCTTGTTTGAGGATTTTGATCTACACTTCCGCACATACTTGTTTCCGCACTCTGATAGTTTAATATACGGTTTGGTTTTACTTCTTGGTCTGGTATGTTATTGATGTTGTAATTGATATGGGCCAGTAACACCTCGGATTTGGTTGTTGAACTAAATTCAGGTTGTTACAGTAGCGAACCGGGTTCGGGTCGGGTGCCGGTTTGCACTGACCCGGGTTCAGGGCGTTACAACATGCACGAGGGAGTCTGCATGGATGATCCGAACTGAATGCTGTCTGCACTCTGTGAATGTTCTTCTTAACCAAAACCTAGATCTCTCTAGCAGCCACCCTTCTTCAAACGAGAAACTTACTTTTGCGATGGTATTAGCCCTACGCTCCCGTGGCTTGCCGGGGAAAGCAGGGTAAAACCATCTCCCCAGGTTTCTGGATTTCTTAGTGCCACTGGTTTCTTACCATGGTACGCGAGGGGTCTGGTACTTGGCTCAGACCCTTGTAGGCAAATGCCTCGGGCTGGGTATCCTTCCCCACCTATTGATTTTGAAAAACCTTGATACTCTGAATGTGAATGGATCTGAATCTGAATGTGAATGTGAATGTTGGAACAAAATAAGGGAAAAATCAATTTAAAACCCAAGAGTCCATCAGGGGTAGCAACCCCCGCCGTTTTTTGCATCAACCTGAGTAAAACCTAGACCATGGGTTGCCTTAGCCCTAATTTAGGAAACCAACCCAATTTGATTAGGGGTCTAACCCCAGATCCATGCATTTGAGTCCTGTGAACCGTGGGCCTCGACCCATTGAGTCCGTTGGAAGCACTTTAAGTCTTAGTCGGCCTTTTGAGCAGATGAGAGCCGGCCAGATCAGACAATCAAACAGAAACAGGCCAGAATAGGGGCAGAAAAACCCTAGATTTAGTATTTCAGCCCACTTGCCAAGAAGCAAACTTGTACCCTCCTTTTGGGTTCCTAACAACCCTAAAGGTGATTTTCTTTACAGAATTATTTTTGTAAATTTCGCCCTCGATGGCAAGTTGTAAACATTTTTGTTATGGTCTGACACCCAAAAGCAGATGAAAGAACAGATGAAAGATAAAAGGCTGATCAGGACTTAGGAGTGCCTCCTTACACAAGTATGTCTAGGAGTCATGCCTTAACAGGCACCAACCCTTTTAGGACCATGCACATACATGTGGGTTTTTTTTTAGCATTTAACTTTCACTTTACTTGTGTATATATTTATTCTTACATTAAACATGTGCAATTTCGAGATCATTTACACCAATCTGTTTAGTCGAACTGTTTTCAAAAATGCACAAAATATTTTCCGGGCATGCATTGAGCCAGCTTCTGAGGTGCTCATCAAAATTGCTTTTCAAAGCACACAACAAAGTGGCCTTCGGGCCTACATTGAATCGTCTCCATGACAAACATTAACATTGTCTTTTGCTATGCACAGTAAAGCCGTCATTCGTGGTTATATTGAGCTAGCTGTTTAGACATAAATCAAATTGCCCATCTTGCGGCGTAAATTCTCCATGCCATTGTTCAGGACACGTTTTCAAAGAAATTTTCAGTTGCCGCCCATTGAGGCACGGATATGATTTCCTGAGGTTTGCACTCATAAAGCACGTGTTGCACGGTTTTGAAAACCATCAAACACGATATGATCTCCAGAGTCTCAATCTCTGAAAGATCGAACTGCAAGTTTTTTTTTAACATCGCAATTTTCAGGAAAAACTCTTGATTGGATATGGCACTGTCACACACTGTTCACAGTAATGTTTTGTCGAAGTTGTGATTTTCATGCATGAATCGTCCCATGTTTGTTTTCACTCATCGTGACACCAGAGCACCACTCACGGTGTAAATGATCTCGTCACACATAACACCTTGTTCATAAGTTGAAAAGAAACTGATTGAGATCTTTAATGAACAGGTACGATTCAGGTACTTCACATTAAAAGCACTACCCAGAACGCTGCATTTGCATTAAAAAAGGACTGCAATGAATTCTTCTGAGGCTCCAACTTCGTCATCCTCACAACCAAGAACTGAAGAACAGCAAGTCATGATGGATCTAAGTCAACAAGTAGCCATGACACATGCCACGGGGGTTCAAATACCAGAAATCCAACAGGGACAACCACCCCAGCCGAACCTCATGATAGTTGATCTGCCACCACGGGACACCCAATTCCCACATCTGACAGCAATAGCCACACACCCTCCACAAAAAGAACCCTGCGTGCCTGTTCAGTTGGGGCAGGAAAAGCAAGACCGAAGTAGGGTATGGATGGCCCAACTTGAGGAAATGTTGGCTGCAATAAAGGAAGACAGTAAGGCCCAAATAGCCGCAATAAGAGAAGAGCTCTTGAAACAACTCCAGCCCAACCCAGTACGTGAGGAAACCACACTGGAAAGCTTGTGTCTTTTTCCAGACATCCATCTGCCAGCAAAGTTTCGATGTCTTGACTTGCATAAGTTTGACGGTACTGGCTGTCCTTTGATACACTTGCGATCCTATGTTAGCGACTTGTGCCAATATGTGAAGGATGAAAAGATTATGGTTCAGTTCTTCCAGAGATCGCTAACTGGGACAGCATATTCTTGGTTCCTAAGTCTGGACAAGCAGAAGGTCAAGACATGGAACGACCTTGCCGTTGTATTCATCCAACAGTACCATTTGAACAGTTTGACGGTTCAAACCCGGGCAGAATTACAGAGATTGTCAAAGGGAAATAGCGAGTCTATGAGAGACTACGCTAAAAGATGGATAAAACTAGCAAATATGGTTCAACCCCCTCTCCTTGAACAAGAACAAACTTCTCTGTTCATTTCGTCACTAGGGCAGCCATACTTTACAATGCTGTTGGAACAGTGTGCTGCAAGTTTCGCCGACTAATCAAGGTAGCAGAAAGGATTGAAGATGCGATTAAGGCTGGAAGAGTAGGAGCTTCCATAATAGAATCCTCCCAAAGAACAAAAGAAGACATAAGATATGAGGGAACGGTCAACCATGTTCAATCTGCTAAGCACAAGAGAGGAAATGATTACCCCTATGCAAATGTCACCATGGCTCGGCTGAAGGAGCCCTTGACTAAGGAAGAAAGAAAGAACCGTGTGTTCACACAGCTCCCATATTCCCTGGCTGAATTGTTGCCTACCTTGCTGCAAGAAGGACACTTGAAGCAGGTTTCGCCAAATCCAAGAGCACCAGCAAGTATAGGGTATGACCCATCCAAGACATGCGATTACCATAAAGGAGCACTAGGGCATGATACTGACGAATGTTGGAGCCTCTGTCATGCAGTCCAAGATCTCCTTGAAGCTGGGGAACTCAAAATTGATCCTCCGCCAAATTGAAGAAAAAAAAATTGAAAAAAAAAAAGGAAAATATTGAAGAAGAAAAAAAAATCATCTCTATGCAGCCTAGCATTTCATGGATTCTGCTTTCTGATGCTTGTTTCTTTTGGCAGGAACCCCGTCGGTATTTGACATGGACCACACCTCAGAGACAAGTCATGATGCGGCCCAACAAATATCCAGCATAGTGGCCTCACTATGGAGCCTACTACGAATGATAACAATCAGAGAAGAAACATGGAACAAATGCTGGGAAGCATTAGGAGAAGAAAATTTTGAATTGCGATCTCGAGTAAGAGACCTTGAAGGAGAGATCAAGAGAATGAAAGGAAAGATACCCCTGAACAGTCAGGAAGTAAGCCGCCCACCAACCATAGTAGGTAGTCAACTGCAGAAAGAAAAAGGGAAAGCTGTGGCTGCAGATGTTCCTCAAGTCATGAAAAAGCAGAATCCTTTAGATGATTCCCCAAGGAGAACAAAAAAGGAAGCAGAGGCCAGAATGAGGAGGGTTTTCACCCCTTTACCATATGCACCGGCAGAATTTCTTCCAACACTATTGAAGGAGGGGTATGTGCAGATTAAACCCCCGAATGATTTGGTCCAGAAACTACAACGTTGCAGAACGATGTGAGTACCATTCTGGTGCTCCAGGACATCACACAAACCGGTGTTGGGATCTGAGGCATGATATTCAAGATCTGATCGACCAGGGATTCTTGAAGGAACTGCTTGAGCAACCAGAGTCTACTAAAGGACAAGACATCTCTGACAAGTTGGCACAGGTCCGAATGTCTGAATCAACCATCTTCCCGCAGGAAAAAGAAGATTATGTGAAAAAGGAGGGCAATGAGAGCACCTGAAGACTTCCTTCCATGGCATGCAACTAAATTCCAAGAATGCTGATTCGCATCAGCCACCTTTTTGCATAATTTGCTATTTTGCATTTATGCTTTCTTTTAATTTCTGAACTTGATAACATGCTTCTTTTTTGCAAGCTAATAAAATCTTTTGGGAAATCACCAGAGTGTTTAACTACACCAAGGCAAGATTGTGATCTCGGGACAAACTTGAACAATCAAATCTAACAGATGAAATGTGTTGAACAGCACAAACTGTGTGGGTCTCAACATAGCCAAGGGATCCCCCACCTGCACCACATTTGAACCCTACCTTGCCAAACAGTGGGGCAAGCTGAAAGAAAAAAAGAGGAAGAAGGGGCAAGGTGCCCATACCAGTTAAGGGTCACTGAATTGATCCAGGATCAATGATCCCGTAAGTGTGAAAACTCACACTCCTTTTATGGCAAATGTTTGACAAATTATGTCTTCTAATAATCTTCAAGATGTGCAGAATAAATAATGAAAATTCAGTGAATTTAGTAAAGAAGAAGAAGACGATGCTGCCACACAGCTACTACGCCGCTGGTAGCTCAAGGAAATGAAAGATTGTCTAAATAAAGCATCTCTTGTAAAGGCACTTGCGAGGAACAACGCCGTTGCCACTCCACTGGCAGCGCATAAGTGAAACAGTGCTTTGAAAGTAAGGCACGTGCACTAGCGTAGAAAGGCGACACCGACACGCCGCTGGTAGCGCAGAGTGAGATTGAAGATTCTAATGATCAGCTGTGCACATGCCGCGTTCCCTCCTGCTAGCAGCGCGCTGGCAGCGCGCCCTTAACTGAGTCAACTTGTTCTGAGCGGGACTTGAGTTCGCTTCCAGCCGTCTACCCCAATCGCACCACGACGCCACCAACGCTCGACGCGATCTGAGTTTTTTTCTTTAAATAGACGTGCTGTAATTTTTAGTAATGACTTTTTTCTTTGGATCAATTTGATTTTGGATCTTGAGGTGTTCAAGATTCGATCAATTCTTCTTTAGAGAGTCGGTGATCGAGTGAGGGGGAGATCTGAGATAGATCGCCTGGAATTGAAGTTTGAGGATTCTTCTTCAATTCGGAACTTCACCTGATCATGTGATCGCCTGGATTGGTGATCGACTTTGTTGGATGCATAGGTGGATTCCTATTGCATTGGATCGTCTCAGTGGACTCTGAGGTGATTGTTGCGATCTGGATTGATCGTGTTTTGCAGCTTGTGGATTCAAGCTGTGTTGCAGTTCGTGGATTCGAACTGTGGATCACTGTTGAGTGATTGTTTGCGATCTGGATTGATCGTGTTTTGCAGCTTGTGGATTCAAGCTGTGTTGCAGTTCGTGGATTCGAGCTGTGGATTGCTGTTGAGTGAGTTCAATTGTAAAGGTTAAGTGTGTGCTCCTTTGTAATTGTTTTTTCATTCAATAGTGGAAATTTGAAGGGTTAGTCGCCTCATATAGACTCGAGGTTTTTCCTGGATCTGGATTCAGGTTTCCTCGTATAATTCTCTGTGTGTATGTTTCCGCACTGTTAAGTTCTTAATTGTTGTAGATCGTGGACCTGTAGAGTAGTCCTCTACTCTTTCAGATCCCAATGACATGATGAGAGGCCATTTTTGGCTGAAATACTTCAAACAAATTCCGCTAGTCAGACGTGATTGAGCTTGATCGTCTCGTTTCTAACCCATGTTATGTCTAGCCACCCCAAACTGGGGCAAAGTCAAAAAGAAAATAAATAAAGATGAAAGTGGTTCTTGAGCCAGTTAATTGTACAAAAACAAGTAAGTGTTACATTCTCCGTAAAAGGATGAAAGGCCATCCTTGATGTTCTCAAAAAATCATCTGACCCAAGATGAAACCCTAGCAAAACACTTTGAGCCTAACAATCTCTTCATTAGCCCTATCATGTCCTGTCTTCAAAATTGGGGCACGGAGCTTCATTAAATTGGAGACACAAGGGAGACCAAGGTGAAGAAGGGTAAAGCGAAAAGCACCCTAAAAATCAGGAACGGGATAAAACCCAGAAAACAAGAATGCAAAGAAAGAACTGGGGCAATTCCCTTTGAGAAAAGAAAAGAAGAAAGAGAAATAAAAAACAAAAGAAAAACAAGAGCCGGGGTAAACCCCAAAAGCAAAAGTCAAGGATTGGGGCAAAGAACCCAGGAAAGGAAAGGAAAGAAAAGAACAAAGATGGAAAAGAGATAAAGAAGCTACACAAAGCTGAAGTAACAAAAGATGAAGCAAGCCCTAACCAAGAAAAGTGGACAGGACATGGCTCTTACCCTGCTCAAAAATTTTGAGCCTTTATATCATTTCTTCTGGACCCATAAACCCAGCCTACGTTTCGTCTTGTTATGAAGTCCTTTCTGATTACAGAGAATGTGACACTAACTCCTAGACAAACTGGCAATAACAAAATCAAAGGAACAAAAGAACTTTGGCTAGACATAATGGTTACCCATAGAATGAAGTTATATAGGATTTGAACCTGTTTATCTTTCATTTCTAAACACTGGAACCAAAGCCTACATTTCGTCCTACTAATAAGTCCTCTTTGATCATTGGATCATGATCCATGAAAATTGACAGGGCCCTCGGACTGGGGCAATGCACTGAACCCGAATAAGGGAACCAAGTGAGAGAAAAACCATTTCAAAACCCCCAACCAAGGGTGAAAAGAAAAAAAAACAGAGAGAGAGAAAATTAAAAGAGCTGGGGAAAGGCAGTGCCAAAGAAACCCCCTGAACCCAAAACAATTCCCCTCATTCCAACTTGGGGCATGCCATTGAAGGCAAAAATGTTAAGACCTTTAAAGGGAATGCTGAGAAGCACCATTTCATAAAATCTAAATGAGAGTGTTAGGTGACTGACCCAAAGATCATTGGTCTTGTTTTGGACCCACCTTGAAAAGCGGGAATTCCAAACATTGGTGAATTCCCAAAAGGTTTTAATTGCTTATGTTTTGCACGTAATTTTGATTAACTAAATTTCACTTGAACTTTTGCAGGTACTGACAAAGCTTGAAACAGACAGACAAGGCCATTACGGCAAATTCACACACTGATGCAGGAAAAATTGCCTCTATGTATTCTCACATGGGGCACAGAAAGCTAAAAATCGTCACCATGTATTCACACATGGGACGTAGAAAAGTCGTCACAGCGTATTCACACGTTGGATGCCATCACAGCGTATTCACACGTTGGATGTAAAAGTAAAATTCGTCACCATGTATTCACACATGGGGCGCAAAAAAGTCATCACAATGTATTCACACATTGGATGCCATCACAGCGTATTCACACGTTGGATGTAAAATTCATCCCCATGTATTTACACATGGGGCCCAAAAAAGTCATCACAATGTATTCACACATTGGATGCCATCACAGCGTATTCACACGTTGGATGCCAAAGCAAAATTCGTCACCATGTATTCACACATGGGGCGCAGAAAAAGCCATCACGATGTATTCACACATTGGATGCCATCACCATGTACTCACACATGGGATGTAAAATGAATCGTCACCATGTACTCACACATGGGGCGCAAGCAGAATCGGCACCATGTATTCACACATGGAATGCAGAAAAGCCATTCCGGCGTATTCACACGCTGATGAAAAAACAAAACCGTCATAGTATATTCACACATTGGACGAAGAAGAAACTGGAATCGAAACTACTAACGGATAAGTCAGAAATTGGTGAGGGAATGTCCCCGCATAATTTGTAATATCAGAGCTATTGATACATGAATTTGAAATTGATAAAAAAAATGGATTGAAAGAAAGAAAAAGAAGAAAAAGAAAAGAAGAGAAGAGAAGAGAGAAATGGACAAAGACAAAAGGAACAAAATGTCTCATAGAGACAAAAGTTGCCATGTATTCACATATGAGACGTAAAAAGAGTCATCACAATGTATCCACACATTGGTTGACAAAAGTTTGTGAAGCCACCGACAAGTAAGTCAGCTTCGAATATAATTAAGACAAAAAAAGACAGAGACAAAAGTCGCCATGTATTCACAAATGGGACGCAAAGAAAGTCATCACAATGTATCCACACATTGGTTGACAAAAGTTTGAAAAGCCACCGATAAATAAGTCAGCTTTGAATTTTGAATTAAGACAAAAAGATAGAGACAAAAGTCACCATGTATTCACACATGGGACGCAAAAAAAGTCATCACAATGTATCCAAACATTGTTTGACAAAAGTTTGAAAAGCCACCGACAAATAAGTCAGCTTTGAATTAAGACAAAAAGACAGAGACAAAAGTCGCCATGTATTCACACATGGGACGCAAAGAAAATCATCACAATGTATCCACACATTGGTTGACAAAAGTTTGAAAAGCCACCGACAAATAAGTCAGCTTTGAATTAAGACAAAAAGACAGAGACAAAAGTCGTCATGTATTCACACATGGGACGCAAAGAAAATCATCACAATGTATCCACACATTGGTTGACAAAAGTTTGAAAAACCACCGACAAATAAGTCAGCTTTGAATTAAGACAAAAAGACAGAGACAAAAGTCGTCATGTATTCACACATGGGACGCAAAGAAAATCATCACAATGTATCCACACATTGGTTGACAAAAGTTTGAAAAACCACCGACAAATAAGTCAGCTTTGAATTAAGACAAAAGTCGCCATGTATTCACACAAGGGACGTAAAGAAAGTCATCACAATGTATCCATACATTGGTTGACAAAAGTTTGAAAGGCCACCGACAAATAAGTCAGCTTTGAATTAAGACAAAAAGATAGAAGTCGCCATGTATTCACACATGGGACGCAAAAAGAGTCATCACAATGTATCCACACATTGGTTGACAAAAGTTTGAAAGGCCACCGACAAATAAGTCAGCTTTGAATTAAGACAAAAAGATAGAGACAAAAGTCGCCATGTATTCACACATGGGACGCAAAAAGAGTCATCACAATGTATCCACACATTGGTTGACAAAAGTTTGAAAGGCCACTGACAAACAAGTCAGCTTTGAATTAAGACAAAAAGACAAGAAAAAAGTCACCATGTATTCTCACATAGGACACAAACAAAATTCGTCACCGTGTATCCACACATGGGACGCAGAAAGAGTCATAATGTATTCACACATTAATTGACCAAAGTTTGTGGTACCAACGCCGCCAGTGATTAAACTGAAGGTTGGCGGAGGCACACCTAGGTGTTGTTTTTCAACTCACCCCCTGCATGGTCCAACCCTGAGATACTAAGTTCAAACCAACCAGTTTAACTTTGGGTTCCCTTTCCCAGCCGTTTGGCTAAAATAGACCTGTTTAACCTTGGGTTCCCTTTCCCAGCCGTTTGGCTAAAATAGACCAATTTAACTTTGGGTTCCATTTCCCAGCTGTTTGGCTAAAATAGACCGATTTAACTTTGGGTTCCATTTCCCAGCTGTCTGGCTAAAAAAGACCTGTTTAACTTTGGGTTCTCTCGTCCAGCCGTTTGGATAAAACAGACCAGTCTAAACCGGGTTCCCTTTCCCAGCCAGTTGGCTGAAACAGATCAGTCTAAGGTTCTCTTTCCCTGCCATTTGGCTAAAATAGAACAAGTCCAGGGTTCTTTTCCCCAATAATTCCAAATAATTAAAATAGATCAATTTGTCTTTGGGTTCTCTTCCCCAACTGTTTTAGGACAGTTAAAATAGATCTATAATCAGGTACCAAAATAGCTTTCCAAAGTCCATACCTGTTAAGATCCTGAAAAGGCACAAGTCTCCAGGAGAGTACCACTACTCAAGCTCTTCAGAAGAACCCCACGGAGTTGCTTGATTAGTTGAAGATTACATCAATCCCCAGCAGATCAAGCACTAATGTTTTGTTCCTTGTACAGGTTCAAACAGGGAAGAAATAAGACATAAGATGAACATGACAAAGGGCACTTTCTTTCCCATTGGAGGTCTCTTCCCTTTCATCCCCAACAGAGCTCAGAAGAAAGAAGACCGTCAAGATCCTCAGACCCTCCAGTAGAACTTCAAGAACAAAGAGAGACATCATAATAATCCCCAAAGAGTCATCTAGACGGATCGTATTCCCACCAAATCCCCAATGGAGTTACGTTAAACTGGGAGGTCCCCGCAAGAAAGCTCTTTGCCTCAGAAAGCCTGGCAAGAAGGAACAACAAACTCTTCAAGGAAAAGAAGATGAAGAAAAGCAAAGCAATAACGGGCCAATTCGCCCCCTCTTGTAAATTTTGATTTCCTACTTTTGTAAATAGCATAGGCTAGAATAGGTGTGTGTGGTCTCTGAGATGATGGACAGCAGCACAAGAGCCTCCTCCCATCCTCCCGATTTCACCCTCAATCCATAACCTTGGCCTAGCACATTCCCATAAAAAAAAAAGAGTTGAAGTAACTAAAAGCTTTAATGGAACAAACAAGAAGAAAAGAACATTGTTGAGTGCCTTGCATCAACGCCGAAACAAGCTGATGAGCTTAGATCAAATCTTATCTCACTTTTCAAAAAACAAAGAAACTGCCCTATTCAAACCCGAAAGAGGGTATAGGGATTCCAAAGTCAGGAAGTGACACCAGACATCTGACACTTCCCTTTCATTGAAAATAATTCTAGAAATGAGGTCATCGACCATGTCGACAGAAATGTAAGGTGCAAAAATAAGGTTCTTTTTTCTTCTTTGCCGTTCATCCCCTAAGCTGACTCCAGCAAAGAGAGGCAGCTGTAGACACCTGATTTTTGCACCCCAAAAAATGAAGAAAATGAAAATTTCAATTAAAAAGTCAAACCCTGAGGGGCCAAAAAATTGACTTTTTGATTCAAGTGAATTTGGCCATCGAACTTCATCTCATTGAAAAGAGCATTTCGACATGGTTCCAACGCAACTGAGTTTGCTGGAATTGGGGTCCGGATGAGAAAGTTATGAGCCGGTCAATCTTTTGGGGAGCGAAAAGTTGACTTTTTGCTCGACCCCAATTCAGCTGCCAAACTTGATCCCAGTGGATAGGTGATTCCAAACCGGTTCCAACGACACTAAATTTGCTGAAATCGGACACCGAATGAAGAAGTTATGGCCAGTTAAAGTTTCAAGAAAACTGCCCATGTCGCAAAACAGCAGCAAAAAGGCAGAATAAATGAATAAAATAAATAAAATAATTGTTTATAAAAAATATCTTAACTTTTAATAATATTTTAATAAATATCTGAAGATATTGTAATATAATAATCATTAAAATCGAATAAAATCCATTTAAAAATCAAATTTAATAAAGTGTTTCAAATCCAGCATTTAAAAAACGTGCGCGCTCGTATTTGAAGTACGGACAAGGCATGCCCGTATTTCAAATACGGGCGAGCTTCTAGAAGGGGACGCGTGTCGCTGTACGGCGGGACACGCGTCACGTACGGCTGATTTTGCGAGATTTGAAAATGTGCGTTTTTCGCCCGTATTTGAATTACGGGCAAGGCATGCCCGTACTTGAAGTACGGGCAAGGCATGCCCGTACTTCAAATACGGGCATGACATTTTTGCCTATAAATAGAGAGGCCACCCCCCCTCCATTCGAACAAGCCTTTCCATTTGGCCTCCCCCTCCTCCCTCTCTTGTGCTAGCCATGGCCAACCCCTGCCCGGATGCTGCCACCCCAATCCTAAATACCAAAGTACCCAAAATACCCTTGAAATGCTGCCAAACCTTCCCATTTCACCTTACAAGCACAAATAACCCATCAAACCTCTTTCAAATTTAGTTCCAAGAATTCAACAGGACGCGGAAGCGCTGCTGAAATCATCAAAGATCCATAAAGAAGTAAGAAGTTACCCTGTAAGTATTCTCGCTATATTGTATTCAAATAAGCTAGTTTTGGGAATTTCTTCTAATCCTTTTATTTCTTTTGTCATCTTCTTGTTGTATTTCTAACTTGCTTATTGTGTTTGGCATGACATGAGAATTCTCACATAAGGTGGGAATCCATGGGAGAAGAGTAATTCCATAAAAGACTTAGAAAATGTCCAAAATGGCATAAAGCCGGTTCTTGCTTAGATTTAAAGAATGAATTGTCCTCTTGAATCCTCCCCTGAATCCCTATATATTCTCTCCCTTTCCTTCTTAATAATGGGGATAATAGAAGTAAAAGGAAAGCTTGCTTCTTTGGACAATGCAAAAGAAGAAGGAAGAAGAAAAGAAGAAGAACATGGCTAAGAAGTGGACTCCTATGTTGCTGTGAGGAGATTTCAAACCCCAACGGACATTGCAGAACACTCCAAATAGGACACAGAACTGATCCCAAGCAGAATCGGCACCAAAAATACAAATTTGGAAGCGCTCGTAAACTCAGTACGGTTCGGGCATGCCCGTATCTATTGTACAGGCAAGCCTAAACCGAATTTCATACACGGGCAAGGTGTGCCCGTATGGCAAATACGGGCAGTTGTAAACATAACTTAAAGATATAATTTTCTGGTCCGGTTGGATCCATATCGACCTAAACCAGTTTAAACCGATCCAAGAAGTTGATTGGGCTATTCTTAGCCCTCCATAGACCATGGGCCCATCAAGACCACCTAGGGCACACACTTTGACTGGCCATACCAGGCCTGTTTTCAATAAACAGGCCCAGGCCCCTTGACCCTTGGCTAATGGGCCCATTCCAAGCCCATCAAGCCCAAATGAATTGTAAATAAATAAAGTTTAAATTAATAACCAAATGGGTTACCCAATAACCCAACCGGGCCCCAAGCCCAATCATGGCAACCCACGGGTCTTCCAACGGGACCCGAGTCCGACCCACTCCACTAAATAAAAAGATAAAATCAAAATAAAAGGGACCCACACCTTCAGAGGGCCCCGCCAGACCCAATAAACAGCATGTTGGTCTAGGAAGGGTGAGATTGACTCAAAAACCAAGAAGAACCGAGGGACCTGTCAAACCGACGGGGCGAGCTGGGGTGTCTTCGGACTTCCCCGGACGTAACCGAGGACTTAGCTAGAACTCTGAAAAGCCACAGACCAGACTTAGACCCGTATAGGGCAAACACCATGTCTGCCTGCACCTCTCAGGCAGTGGCGACTCCGAAAGTCCCGAGGCACGCACGAACCTCCACGTGCGCCCCGTGTGCGATCTAGATCAATTTTAGGTGCGCACAATGGGCATACTTAGTTTATCTTTCTAATTTAGTATTCAGGTTATTCTTTATTTCTTACAAAGTTTACTCCAAATCCTACACTTTGGTTTATCTTAAAATCCTTACTTTTAAATCCTTATTTACCAACTAATACCCTAAATCTCTAAAACCTTTGGATTATGTTATTGATTCTTTTCAGAAGTTAATTTAGGTCTATTATGTCTTGTTAGACTAGGTTTTATACCTAGAATCCTAATGAAAGTGGTCTGAGTGCATGGGTTTATCTTAACTAGCCTTCTTTGATTCTGACTACATTTATTGTCCCAAATAATTATCCTTTTATCCAAATTTAATTCCGTCATTTCCTACATCTCAAATTACCCTATTTACAGGTGTTACAACATTAAAATTCCAAGAAAAATCATTAGAAATTGAATCTGGGCACGAATCCCAAGTTTAGAAATTTCTGATAGTTGGTCGCTCGAAGGGTCGATCGGGCGACTGCTCTAGCGGTTAGGTTTTCAGGTTCTATTATTTTTTCAAAGGCCTATTGCCTGAGGAAACGCTTAAGCGGTGTATCGAGCACTCCAGCTTTTAACATTGTTTTTCTGCAATTACGGAAATTTTAGAACTTTCTATACATACTATTTACTTGTTTTGATTCTAAACAACTAATTTCCATCCTAAACTAGTTCTGAGACAACCCTAAACTAATCCCATCATCTTTCCACTTATCTTTGAGTTTCTTTTTAAGATTACTCTCACAAGATCAACTCTTTCTTGATTATTAAAGAAAGTTAAAACACCAAAACAATTCCTTATAAACAAATAAGCTTTTCTCATGAAATCCAACTTCAAAATGATACAATTAAACATCAAAATCACGAGAAAACATGCAATTCCTCCAGTTTCAAGGGTTTGATACTTGCCTTTTGATGAACCCAGAATTTTTTAGAAACTTCGCCTGTGCCCATTTTTGGAGCTCGACCACACCCCTCTAGACTTCTCCAATTTAAATCTCCACTATTCAGTTTGAAGTCTTCCATGAGTAGAACAAAACCCTACAATTTCAGCCCATTCCAACGGTTGGATATTCCTAGTTCACCATTCGAAGTTGGCTGGTCAGCCATCTTTGCAACTCTCTTCTTTCTAATTCCTCCTTTCTTTTCTCTCTTCTCTCCTTCTATTTTTGGCTCCTATCACTTATGCACGAATTTCCCTCTCCTTCTAACTTATTTTCAAAACCTAAAACACTCTTTAAACCTCTCTTTTATAGCCTCCCTACTTGTCCAACACTAATTAGGTTTAGCTTATTCTAATATACTTAATGTATTCCCTCTTCTACCATTCTCCGTAATTTAACTCCTTTAACTCTCTTTTAGAGGATCTCCTAATTTATTTTCATGCTTAAACTTATTCCTAATTTTAAATTGAACTTAGACTTTTATTATTCACTCAAATTACCTATATTTTGGATCCTAAATAGTATAATTACCATTAGGCCGTTTTTCCACCCTTTAAGCCTTAATTTTATTATTTTACATACAACTAAGCTAAGATTTTGTCTAGTTGAATTTGTTGACTTAATAACTAATTATCTTATTTTCTTTCATGAATTTAACAAATTGAAATGACCAAATTACCCTTCCTCTCTAAATTCCTGTTTTAACCTCTATATCTCTCTTTAATTCTCCTACCATTATCTTTCTTAGTATTTCCTCCATAATTTATTCCTTAATTATTTATGTTATTTTTAGGAAAATACAGGGTTTTACAATTTGGGTAGATTTGGCTCTTCTCCAAATAATGAGAGATATGAGCTAAATCCATACCCTAAATGTTTCTAGGTTATTTTCAACTCATTTGGAGTCTTTTCAAATCAGATCTAATGGATCAAGCACACACACACACACACAAAAACACTGTTTTGGTTTGATTTTCACTAAATTTTACAGATCTGGATAGAACCTATTGTAAAATTCCAGATTTTAGTAATAAATAAACAAATAGACTAATTGGTTAATAATGTGCAGGAGATGAGATTTTGGTTCAACCCGGAGAAGTTCAAGATGAACCGGAGATGATAGGAGAGCCTATATAAGGTGAGTTCATGATTATTGATCAATTATAATTTTAATACAATAATAAGTTGTGTTATGATATATATTAGTATGAATTAATTGGGAAATAAAGAAAAGGTTGAACAATGGGGGAGTTGGTCGAACCCAAGGAGAGTGGGTTAACCCGGAATTTAGTTTGTTTAAGGTTGAAGGCTTGACTGTAAAATTTGTTTAATGAAGGAGGGCATTATGGTAAAATACTTAAAGCAATTAAAATAACCTAGCTATATGCATGGGTTATTCACGTTAAGCTCAAAACACAAAATAGAAGAGCAGACGTACGTTTCTTGTATTCCCTTATATTATTCTTTCTTCTTTCTAGAGATCAAACCCTAGTATTCTAGAACCTGTTGGAGCCGTCTTAGAGAATAAGGAGGAGTATTTTCGTGCCTAAAAACACAGGTAAGATCAAACTAAAAGAGAAGCTCTGTTTTGGGAAGTTAAACTTGTTGTTGGGTTTCTAAAAGAGTGATTTTTGAACCAGACGAGATCAAGACCTTCTGAGATTTGTTGGAGTTTATCTGGGGTGATATCTTAGAGTTTTTAGAGGAGTTAGTTCCCAAAACCAGGTAAGTAGTCCCTTTCAACTTGCATTAAAATATTTCGTTTTTCTTCGATATCCATGCTTATACGGAGGTTTGATGAGTTGTTTGCATGATTTATGATGTTTTAATTGTTGGAAATTGTTCTAGCATGTTTATTAAGTGTTTTAGAATGGTTTTTGATGCATTGAATATTGAGTTGTGGAATTTTTATTGAATTTCGCAAAGTTACGGATTTTTCACGTATCGGGCCGCTTGAGCAATCGCTTGAGCACCCTATGTATTTATTCAAAATTCGAGAGCAATTTTTCCCAGATTGAACTGTCGCTATAACAGTCGCTCGAGCAACCTACCCTGAAACAACCTATTGTGTAAAGCCGTTCGAGCGCCCTTGGCCGCTGGAGCGACCTATCTGTCAAATTTTTGGAAACTTGCTTTTCAACCTTGTTTTTCACTACGGAAGTGTTTTTATCAAATTTTAACCTATGTACCATCAAGATTGGGGTATTTGGGGATTATTTGCACTGGAGGATGTTTAAAATTCAATTTTATAAAGATTTTGGGTAGATGTTTCTAAAGAGACACTTTTACTTGATTCCATTGTTCCAAAAGATTTTACTTTTAACCAAGGTTAGTTTTGTGAGTTCATACACCTGTATTTGGGTGATATGAAGGTATTTTGTGCATCAATGAAGTCGATACACATTCGGGACATATTGGCCCGTTGAAACCTGGAGTTTGGACATATGAATTGGTACATCCTGTTTTGGTTTTGGGTCACTGGTGTGACAAGGCAAGTGCTTATTTTTCTTGGTGTTTGCAGGGCGGATTTTTGGTTACAAATAAGGTTCTGTATTGGTGGGTTTTATTGAGAAGTATATCCAATTCCTTGGTTTGTTTTCTCACTGTTTAGTGGGCTTAGCAGTTATATGGATTCATAGAATAGCTAGTAAGTAAAATGTGTATTAGAGGGGTTTGAATTCTGTGTCTGAGGCATTCCATCATCTCGAGGATGGTACCGCTCCTAGATTAGTCGGTCGCTACGTTACCCACTCCTGGATTGATTAGGCCGTACATGCTAACTCATGATTGGGTTCTTCCATTAGTGTTGAATAGCCAAACTGCAAGGCGGCTGGTACACTGTAATTTGGTTAGGTAGCATATTGGCATATGTCTACTCTCTTTCTCTGGTATTCTATTTCATGAGTCCCATGAGGTGGACAACTGTATTTCCTTATTGTCTTGAATCTTATTGTGATTATTTTGATTAAGTGTTGCATATTTTATTGTGGTCAACTATTTGCATGACTGCTTACTGAGATGTTGTTTCTCACATTATTGTTTTATCGGTTTTGTTTTTAGATATTCCTGGAGATGATGTTTCTGGGGTAGAGACTCCGGGGGATTACTGTGATTACCAGGAAGAAGACTATTTCATTCCTGTGTAGGTCTAGGAGGACATGGAGAGATAATTAGATATATTTTCTTAGGAATTAACTTTAGTATTTTATTTGAGGATTTTGATGTTGTTTAAATGATTATTAGTATCTTTATTCCACACCATTGGTGGATGTTACTTATTTTATTTAGTTGAACCTTTCCAAATTTTATAGAGGAAATATTAATGGATTATTTTGGTGGTTTAATTCCGCGCTTCTTGAAAGATGTTTTTATTTCCACACTCTGATATAATAAATGAAATTGTTTAAGTCTGGAATAGTTGTTTTGGGTCATTTTCCCTAACGAACCAGATTTGGGTTTATGTGTTTAAATAAACTTGGATTCGGGGCATTACACCTGTACCCTGTTTTGAATCATTCATAACTTCGTCATATGGATGAATTTTTGAATGATTCTAGAGACATATGATATATGAAGATGTCTAGTTTAATCCTATAAAATTTGAGCAATTTATATGAAGTCGATTTTTTAAACCATTTGATTAATGTTGATAAGTTAGATCAGATCAGATTGCTGAACTTGTCACTTTGATTGAGCACCAAAAGCTCATTTCAACTCCGATTTGAGTGATTACAATTTCTAAGTCCTTATTTATGAATCTAATTTCAAATTCAATTAGTTTCAAGAGTTTTTACTTTAATTTGAGTTCTGTGTGCTTGATTGACCCTGTATTGCTCAGTAGCAGATTACAGAGTCAATTTGTTATCCTTTAAGCATGTTTGAGAGCACACAAGCCACAAATGGATGAAGTTTTGAATGAAGCCTATTCCAAACAAAATGTGGTTCCTTATACTTCATTCATACCAATTTTCAAGGATTTATATGGAGCCAATCTCCACGAATAGACTTTCAAAGTTGGTTATTCACCGCTTTTACTGTTTTACAATAGAAACTTTGAACAAGTGTATTTTCTTTGATTTCAATCGGATTTAATTGAAATATTCACTGAGTCTTCTACTTCAAATAAGCTCTCAAATGGCTTTGGTTTCACTCAATTTGAGTTTGATTTGAGTGACTTATGGTTGGTTGAGTTTTCCAAGTTTAAATGGCTTAATCTTGAGCTGATTTTTCCATATTTGTTTTCGTTTGCTTTTCTTCAAGTTTTACCTTGATTTTTTACTTAATCATGAAGTCCTAGAGGTGATATATCCATAGAGAGAGTCTAGGATTTATTGGAATTCTCATATGGAGGAATCACACATCTATTTGTTTATTTTACATGTTACTTTTGAGTATTTTTGTTGGCAAGCATATTAAGCATGAATAGAATATGGCAACCACTTTGTGTGGATGAGTAGGGGTGCTTAACACCTTCCCTTACTCATAACCTAATCCATTTACTTGATCTCATGACTGAATCATGAATTAGAGCTAATTAAGCTCTATTTTATTCTTTTTATGCTCACTTTGGTGTTCATTCACACCTTAACTTGAATGGTGGTGATTCCATAATTTCGTGAATTCCGTGTGATGATCAAGAGATCGCGTAGGTGATTTTTCCATGTCCCACTCAGGCTTCCAAAATCCTGTTAAAACCCCTTGCAAAACCTCTCTAAACACTCCAAAATCAAGGAACCATCAATTAAATCTTGAAAGTAAGTGAAAATACTCACTTGGGAAGCCAATGAAGGATCTCTAGCTACTGTGAAGTTCTTGGAGGACCTCCAAATAGCCCAAAGCTCACTCAAAGCATCCTTTTGAAAAGGTAAGACCATAGAACTTAAACTTCATCTTTAATGATCATAACGTGAATAAAAGCATGAAAGCATGATCTTCATCTATTTTTTGGTATTTTTTGTATGTTATGCATGTTTGTAGTTTATTATTTTGCATGTAAGCATGGTATTTTTAGGTTGTTTTTCTCCCCAAAAACAACCTAAAAATTGGCTCATACAACAATTTTCTAAACCACGGCAGGGCCACCTCAGGCCCTGCGAACCTCCATTCCAATCTCCCATATAAAGTCCTTAAGAATGCCAAAAAAAAAAAAAAAAAAAATAGAGAAAACAACTTGTGATGCTTACTCAAAGCAATACAGAAGGAAATATTCCTGTAACGTTAACTGAAAATGGTACAGAGAAGAAATTCTCTTTACCATTCTGTGTTAACGGTGCAAGCCCAAAAAAATGTCAAAACAGGTCCCAAGAGACCCCAAATCACTTCAAATTAAAACCAGATGAAGCTAGAATGTACTTTTGGAATTTATAGAACATTCCCAATGGACTCAAGCTAATCCCATATCCCACCTTGGCTTGTTGGCCTTTTAATAAGATCCAAATTTTCCAATAGACTCATGAGATAAAACAAAACCAAAAATTCAAAAATTTGGCAAAATCAGGAAGAGGACCAAATAGGCCCCAAACGAAAAGTGTGTAACGCCCCGAATCCGAGTCACATGAAAAACCCGTAACTCGTCTCCAGAGGTTATTATAAAACACAGGATCGCAATAGCAGAGTGAAGGAAAAACATGAATACAATAATAGCTATTTAACAGAGTGCGCTAAAATAATCCCAAACGAAAATAAACTCACATGACCAAGTAACTACCCGCAAGTATCGTCCTCTCCAAGAGCAGCTGAAAACAAAACAAAACAAAACAATACGGAATGAGATACGAATATCCCAGTGAGCAGCACATGCATGCACAAATACATTTATTTCAGTTCTAAAACATGCCACGGTTATAAACCATATACAATGATGATAATACACATATTCCGAATAATCTGACTAAACTTCAATAATCCAATTCATATCAGTGCGGAAAACCATCAGGTAAATCAAGCAATAACAATCCATTTTCAATCCCGAAACCATCGATAAAATAATGATTAACTGACAACAACATAACAATTAACCATAATTTCGTATCTCAAGATATAATTCCAGATATACCAACATCATATAACACAAAGTCTTCTCATAACCATGCCCACGCCTCCAAATGTATATCCGGCCTACTCAGGGTTTTGGATATTGAAATGACTGCGTCATCCAATGCAGGCCTACTCCCCGGGTTTCTGCATTGACAACCAGGCCTACTCAGGGTCTCTGGCTGCTCTACACCGGCGGGAGGTACAATACCCAATAATCGGTAAACGATATTCCATGAACCATAAATACCAACAAACCAGCGAATAAAACATATCACGTCAAACAAAATCAAATACCAACATTGGTCAATGTCATGACTATCATTTAGTTGATAAATTAAACATGCCAAGTAGACACTCCACACCTCCATGTACACAGTTCCGGCCTACTCAGGGTTTCGGAAACTCTGAAATGACGGCCTACTCAGGGTTTCGTCATCCAATGCAGGCCTACTCCTCGGGTTTCTGCATTGACAACCAGGCCTACTCAGGGTTTCTGGCTGCTCTACACCGGTCGTGGCAACACACAAGGCCATGCAATTTAAACAACCAACAATAACATCACATTACTAAGCTTAGACTCTGGATCCAGGACAAGCTAGACCAAAACAGTAAAACATCGTATAATCTCAATTCCAATATCAAAATAAAACCATTCATTTCACATCATGTAAAACTCATCACAATTCATCACCTGTCCCTCTGGACCAAGCAGTACCTCAAGTACTTTCAGTATTTTTCTCATTTCCGTAACACATGTCATTTGAAAGTAAAACTCAAGCATTCATACCAAGGAAATCTTTTCAATACATTTAAAGTTTCCAACAAGTGAAACCAGAAATAGAATAACTTCTCAATCAAAACAGTGTATAAAACAAGGAAAAGTAACTGGTAACTCTTAGTGGTTTGGTATCCGGCACAATACTCATACATAACCTAAACTCAACTTGAAAGCTCTTAAGAGGTTCACTAATTTTTCCTCTAATAGTTTCCTAGGCAAAATAGATTTCCAGGGTTCCCAAACAAGTGAATAGTGAAGTGGTTTAATCCTCAAGTAACCCAAATACCCTTGGTTAAATCAAATCTCTAATTAAGTAAGCAAAATAGGGTCTGCCGCTCACTTCCTGAGGTGGGCGCGAGGTGAGCGCCGGTCGGCGGTGAAGAAATGGGGTAAAATCGACCTACCGCTCACTCGACGCTAGGTGAGCGCGAGGTGAGCGCCAGTCGGGCGTGAGCTGAGCGCGAGATTCGCGCGAGGTGAGCGCAAGGTTTTCTGCTGAGCGCGAGCTGAGCGCCAGCCGGGCGTGAGGTGGGCGGTGGGTTGTGTTTAACGGGGCGCCTATCTCTTAGGTGAGCGCGAGGTGGGCGGATACCCCCTGTGATTTTTGTTTCTCTGTTATTCCACGATCTACAAGACTGGCCGGTTTGTTTACCTCTGTAATTGTTCTACTACCCTCCTAATACTCCCAGAAGACTTCCCAACCATATTTGGATTTAATCTAAATACATTTAATCTCAAGATAAATTTCGGTCTCCGACTCTGTTTCGTGCCATTCCAGAAAACTAAAAGAAAACTCAAGAGATCATTTAAACTATAAACATGCATCAGAATAATCTCGAGAAAACATAAAACACAAAACCCCAGTTGTAAATCAGTGCTACTCACAAGTATACGCTTAATCCCAGAACAGAAGATTATTCCTCAACCGGCCGAGCACGACTTCCGGCTGCGCGCGAGGATGCAACTGTCGCCGAACTGATCCCCTGTTCGCGAGAGGAATAACCCACTAAAATTTGTATCTCCGACTCCACTAATCCGGTCATATCTCTCGCGGTTCTCATCTCTTCCCAGAGAAACCCTAATCGCCATAGTAGCCGCAAAACACCAAACCTCTTCAGTTACAAAAATATGATGCGAGCATTTTGAAACCAAAAACCTAATCTCCCCTTTAGTATATATACCTTCAACACGCTCCCATACGTATTGCCGCACGACAACCTTTTAAAAGCCTTGACCCTGTGCATGCTCGCCCACTGAAAACCCTACATTTTCCTGCATCCACTTAAGCTTATTCTCTTTGACAACTAATGACCACAAATCTCCAGCAATAAATAAACTTTGATTAAGCCTGTCCATAAATCCATGTGTTCATACTTTTGCATATATTTTATTTTACCTACTATTTTATATTGTTTATTATTTTATTTTATTTTTTTTCTACTCAAAACTGGGGTTTTACAAAGTGTGCTAGAATAAGAAGTACAAAATGATTTAACCAGGCCTTAAACTTCAAATATGGGAACCCGCCGCATGGTGGGATGAACTGAGGTGTCTATGGACTTCCTTGGATCGCAATCAAACCACTTTCTTGGAACTCTAGATAGATCATCCAAATCCAAACCAAATTGAGATCTTGGGTGACTATTCACACCCCTGAACAATAAACAATGTCGACCTCCTCGAACCTCTTGAAAACTAAAAAATGCCATTCATGTGTGCCACCTGTAATACCACAAAAATTTTTAGAATTTTAGATCAAACAATAATCAGTATTTTATTGTGGATTTTATTGATGGATGATAATTATATATATATGTGATCACATTGATGAAAGAGATCTGGAGTTTGACGCAAATATAACCGTTGGATCATGAGAAATTGAAATAATTATTAATTTAAGGTTATATTTTATTCTGATTGGTTAGTAGTATAGGTTATGACGAGGGAGATGCATGGAATCATGGGATAAAAATAGGGTTTGTATTAAGTGAGTATACAACTAATCTATCATTTACCTACTCTTTGTAATCTCTTGCAACTGAAAGTAGACGAAGAGAAGAAGGAGACGGAGGAGTTTGTTGATCTCAAAGCATTCATCATCCTAGAAGGAGTTCTGTGTTGCCGTGGAGAGAGAAATCAACATCTAAACTAAGAGGAAAGAGGAGGAAGAAGGAAACTTGATTGAACAGAGGTAGGTAGCACACCCGTTTAGTCGATACTAAGTTTCATTGAGATTGATATTTCTACATGATCTGGAAGTATGATATATATGTTTTGAAGATATTACAGTTGATTTGTATATGTAGATTGTTGTTTGATGCATAAAAATTAGTTTTTGAAAGTTGGATTTATTGCTGTTTGTCGAGCGCTGGCACGATTGCCTGAGTGATTTGGTCAAGTGTCCCACCTGTGTATTTTTAGAAAGTTTAGAACGTAGGTTGCCCAACCAATCGCCTGAGCGACAATTGAAAAGTGTTTATTTTTATTTAGGTCGCCAAAGTGATCGCCTGGGTACCCACCTTGAGTGCCCATTGGTTTAAAATTATGTTTTGAAATTATTTGATCGCCCAACTAGGTTGCCGAGCGACCTAAACAGAAACCTGATTTTTCATATTTTGAAGAGTTATTCAATACCAAAATAATTTTAAATACCTGAACCAACAAATATTGAGTGTTTAAAACCACTTTCAATGATCTTGTGTATTTAAACAAATTGATGTGTGATTTAGGGTTGTTTCCAAAAAGAGTTGTCTTACTTTGAAAATAAAAGGATTTTTGGGTTATTTCACCATCTGATTTGATTTGATTGGGAAAAATTATTACTCAACAAAATATATTTTAAAGTATCTTGATTTCTGAACTTTAGAAAAATCTTCACATCTGAACTATTTTGTAAAATTATATTTGGAAAGAGTTTAAGCTTCGAAAAACCCTATATGCCACTAGGCACTATTACTAACTATATTGTTTGGAGTTGGTTGTCATTGTTGGTATCTAGCGGGCATAGCTGCATGTGGATCCATAGGATTAAGCTTGAGAGTGAAGAGGTTTTCCCTTAGTTGGGTACTCCCAGTTTGCACTCATGCTTCCTTTGCAAGTTGTTTGCTTTGGAGGGTTAGCATGTATGTGTGGATAAGCGGCCATCCCTATGTATTGATTAAGGTATTGCACGCTAGATGGTACGTGTCGAACTTCATAAGTTTCGTGCATAATAAGTCGATGACTACGCCTCTTGTCTCAATTATTATACGGGTTTAAGGGTCTTAGTAGCTTCGCTCATAAGTCACATGGTGGCATAGTGAATGGAGAGTTTCTTTTCAAAGGCCAACTTGTCTTCATGAGTCCTACAAATGATACATGATGGATTATAATGGATTAGTTGTGATCTTGCTTATTACACTCTTGTGTTGGAATTTATGTTGATGGAAAAGATTATACTTGTTGAAATATTTTGTTTTGATCACCGTTTTATTTATTGAGATTGTATCCTGTATATTCGTTTACTTTGTTGAGCATGAAATAATGACTATTTTTAAGTATAACTGTTTATTCATTCATGTTGATACCTATTGGCATATTCGTATCTCATTCCTATTTTGTTTTGTTTTGTTTTCAGCTGATACGTGAGAGAGGGACTTGGGGTTTGATAGTCAAGGCGAGATTTCAGATTTTCTTTCGGAGGATTATTATTATCCTGAGTAGATATAGTTTTGAGGTTGACACAAATGTTAGATACATTTGATTTATTATTTGTTTATTTTATGGATTTGATGATTATGAGAGTGAGAGTGATAGAACCTATTTACCAAACTTGATTTATTTTGATGAGATGGTTCGGATGAATTTTATCCAAGTTTATTATTGAGTTTTTATAGATGATAAACTTCCACACTCTGATATTAATTGTTAAATGAATGATATTATTGGTCTGGTAATTTGATGTTTTGGGCCCATTAGCACTTCGGATTCATATTGGGTGCCTGTTTTGCATTGACTTGGGTTCGGGGCGTTATAGACATGGTATCCGAGAAAAAGGTCCTAACCTTAGGTAGCAACCCATAGGAGGGTTTGGGATTGTGAGCTCGTTAGATAGAACCCTTAGAATTTATTAATCATAATAATTTCAATTCTAAATTTTACGGATGATTGGTAGAGGATCACGAGCACACACCGATATTCACGTAGAGAGGCCGGATGAGGTCGAGGAGCAGCAGCAGGATGCCCCACCACCTAGTGGTGACATTTGGGCCATGGTGGGTACTTTGACAGATCTTCTCACCATGGAGAGGGAGGAGAGGCTGAGCTAAAATGGGAATGAGAATGGAGGAGGAAACGGACACAGAGATGCATCGAGACATCCTGGAGAGATACAAACGGCACGAGACTTAGAGCAGTTCCGTAAGATGGATCTGCTGATTTTTAGTGGACAGCCAGACCCAATGGAGGACGAGAGGTGGCTTCTGAGCATTGAGTGGATATTTGAGGCTATGGACTACCCTGATGACAAGAGGGTGAGACTAGCCACGTTCTTGTTTGAGGGGAAGGCAGCTCATTGGTGGAGAGCTGTGAGGAGGCAGGATCCCCAGGCTATCCACATGACATAGGACAGATTCACAAAGGTCTTCTTTGGGCAGTACTTTTCAGATGAGGTTCCTCTACAGAAGGAGAGAGAATTCATGGACATCACTCAGACGAGTCAGACTGTGGCTTAGTATGAGGCAAGATTCTCAGAGTTGTCTAGATTCGTGCCCCACATGGTGCTGGATGAGGTGAGGAAGATGGCACACTTTGAGAGGGGTTTGAAGCCTGACATTTGGAGTATCCTAACTGTATTCATCTGCACAGAGTACAGTGATATAGTGCACCGAGCCACTAGAGTTGAGAGAGATATTGAGACTAGAGCAGGATTGAGCAAGGCCAAACAGCCATTCAGGCCGGTGGAGTAGAGGGGCTTCCTTAGTGGGAGCAAGAGGCCAAGGGAGATGTTCAGAGGAGTGCCTTTAGGCAGTCAGATTTCTGGGCCCGCTACTAGGGGCTATGTCAGATGTGGTAGGCATCACGTTCCGGGTCCTTGTACGGCAGCCCCGGGGATGTGCTATAGATGTGGTCAAGCTGGTCACCGCTACTATGAGTGCCACCATTCACCTACATATTAGCTATTGGGGGTTAGACGGTTTCCGCAACCCAATGCACTGTTGGCACTAGTGCCAGCGACTTCTTAGAGACCATAGTTTCAGCAGCTAGCGTAGAGAGTACCGATGGGACAGAGACCCCAGGGTAGAGGAGTGGCACATAGCAAAGTACAGAGGCAGCCAGTACCCTCTCCACAGTTACAGTAGACGAGAGTTTTTGCTGTAGAGGCACATGAGGAGGAGCATGAGCCTGAGCAGGAGATTGAGACACCAGAGCTGATTGGAGGTATTTTATTCATCTGTGGTAGATTAGCATGTTGCTTATTTGATTCCGATGCTTCGCATTCATTTATTTCTCCTACATGTGCACATTGGATTAGATTGTCACCTGTAGATTTGCATGTGCATTGAAACTACCATATAGGCTTTTGAAACCAGAACAAGAGGAGTTGAAGAAGCAAATAGATGAGCTTCTAGAGAAGGGATACATTAGACCGAGTGTGTCACCATGGGGTGCACCGGTTCTTTTTGTTCAGAAGAAGGATGGTAGCATGCGCATGTGCATCGATTATAGGCAACTTAACCAAGTCACGGTTAAGAACAAGTACCCATTGCCTAGGATTGATGACTTATTTGATCAGTTGGGAGGTGTGTCTTGGTTTTCCAAGATCGATTTGAGACTGGGCTATCATCAATTAAGGGTGTTGGAGGAGGATATAGAGAAGACAACATTTTGGTCTTGTTATGGGCATTATGAGTTTTTAGTTATGCCTTTTGGGCTGACTAATGCCCCAGCTGTATTCATGGATCTTATGAACAGGGTTTTTCATCCCTATCTTGATAGCTTTGTAGTGGTCTTTATAGATGATATTCTGGTTTACTCCAAGACCAAGGAGGAACATGTTGGACACTTGAAGGTGATATTGCAGATTTTGAGAAATCATCAGTTGTATGGGAAATTCAGCAAGTGTCAGTTTTGGCTGAGATAGATATCCTTTTTAGGACATATAATTTTAGGTGAGGGTATGTATATCCGTAGACTGTGAAAAAGTCAAGGCAGTAGCAGAGTCGTCCAGTCCCACTACAGTCTTGGTATGGCAGGCATTATAGACGCTTTATAGAGAGTTTTTCCCATATTGTTGCACCTTTGTCTAATCTAACCAAGAAAGCAGTGAAATTTCAGTGGGATGATTGATGTGAGTAGAGCTTCCAAGAGTTGAAGCAGAGGTTGACTGTTGCCCTAGTTTTGATAGTGCCATCCATGGACGAGGCATTTGCTGTGTATTGCGATCCTTTTAGGATTGGTTTGGGTTGTGTAATGATGCAACAGGGCAGAGTAGTTGCTTATGCATCTAGACTTTTGAAACCCATGAGAGGAACTACCCTACGCACGACTTAGAGTTAGTAGCCATAGTTTTTGCACTAAAGCTCTGGAGATATTGCTTGTATGCGGTAGAGTTTGAGATTTTATCGGATCATAAGAGCTTGATGTAACTCCCCGAACCCGGGTCAGTGCAAACCGGCACCCAACCCGAACCCGGTTCGCTACTGTAACAACCCAAGTCCGGTTCAACAACCAAACCCGAGGTGTTACCACGAAGCTGGGGTCAGATACAAACCAAGATTCATAATAATTTTAAAATTTACAAATTAATTACATCAGAGTTATGGCGGCCAATAAAAACAATTCTTTCTTCAATAATATCAATTCTGTTTACAATAAAGTTTTTCTAATCAACATGTGGCATTAATACCAATTATATTTCTACCCATCAAATTAAAACCCCATCTTCGCGATCTCTCCAAGCAACCTGAAAAATAGGGGAAAACGGAGTGAGATTTACATCTCAGCAAGTAGCAGGTGCATGCAATTTGAAACAGTCCAATATAAGCAAATAGTCATGAGGTATTCGATTAATCAACGATAAGACGAGAAATCCAAGTTATTCATGGCAATTACAAATAAGGCGATGAAACATATGATCATGTATAAATACCAGTCTCTTGATGTTAACGAGGTAAAACCGACAAAGCGATAAAACACGTGCCATTGCAGGTGTAAGCACCTCATTTTTGCGCTCCCGGAAGTGCCGGAAATGCAAAACCCTGCTAAAAAGTCAAACCCTGAAGGGTCGAAAGTTGACCTTTCGATCAAATGAAATCTGGCTATCTTGCTGTATCTCAATGGATAGAGAATCCCGACACGGTTCCAACGCAACTGATTTTGCAGGAATCGGAGGCCGGATGAGGATTCTGCGGGCGGTCAAACATGAGGAAGAGCAGAGAGTTGACTTTTCCTCGATTTCCGTGCCAAGTACCTTGCTCTATACCATTGGATAGAGAATCCTGACACGAGTCCAACGCAACTGAGTTTGCTGGAATCGGAGTCCGGATGAAGGTTCTGTGGGCCGGTCAAACTTGAGAATGAGCCGAAAGTTGACTTTTTGGCGAACCCCGAGCCAGGTGTTTAGCCCAGTCCCAATGGATAGAGGACTTCGATACGATTCCAACGCAATTGAGTTTGCTCAAATCGGAGTCCGGATGAAAAAGATATGAACAATCAAAGCTAGGGGCATTTCTGGATTTTTGGCAATGCCACATAGGATGCCACGTGTGCGCATGGGGGCTCCACATAGGATGGCACGTGGACACAATGAGGGCTGCACACGTGGCACCTCCTAACCCTTCACCTCCCAACCCTTCACTTCCCCATAAAACCCTTCATGTCCCCATAAAGATTCTTCATTTCCCCATGAGACTCTTGATTCCCCCTTGAGTCTCTTCACTTCCCAACCAATCCTCCACCTCCCATTAACCCTTCACCTCCCCAACACAAACAACCCTCTCTCCATCTTACACATGTCACCTCCCCAATAAAAATCCTCCACCTCCCATTAACCCTTCACCTCCCCAACACAAACAACCCTCTCTCCATCTTACACATGGCAACCCTCCACTTCCCCAAGAGAAAAACCCTTGACCTCCCCCAACCTTTCCTCTCCACATGGCAACCCTCCACTTCCCCAAGAGAAAAACCCTTGACCTCCCCCAACCTTTCCTCTCCACAAGGCAACCATCCACTTTCCCATGAGAAAACTCTCCATCTCCCAAGGATTTTTCAATAACTCTCTAAACAAAACCTCTCATCTCTCTCATTACATTCTGGGGATTGGCATTTTGATTGAAAAAAAGAAAGGACTTGGAATTTTCAAAAATCTCTCCCATCTCTCCCATTCGAACCACTCTTCTCCACCTTCCTTGCTTCCACCACCACCCCACACCACACACAAGTGATCCCAAGCTTCTTCCCTCTTCTTCTTCTCCACTTGTGCTCCAAGAAGAGGAGGCTCCATTGCTGTTGCTGCGGAAAAGGAGGTTCCCCACTGTTGTTTTGCTTCAAGGAGTGCCATACACCTCCACCAACAAGCTTAGGATACCAAGGTAAGGTTCCTGGTTAGATTTGTTTTGACATACATTAAAATGAGTTTTTTTATTGATTTTTCTGCCCTTGCCTTCCTCTTTTGTATGGGCTCATTCCCATGTGGTTTTAAGTATGCATTTGCTATTCTTTTCATGGCATGAGGCCCTACAATGGTAAGAGGTTCATGTGGGGTGTCCTTGGGAGTATTGGAGTTTGGTTTTACATATTTTTAGGTGCTCATTAGGTTGCTGTTTTGGCTTTATTCCAGTAATTATTAGAGGAGAATGTTCTTCTCTTCTTTGGTCCAATGTACCCCGAAGTAAACCCCCCATTACCCTTCTTGACATTATCTCTTCTCTCACTTTTCGTTTACATTTTCATTTTCTTTTGGTGTGTTTTTGCTATGGCCATATCCCTTAGCATGCATCTGTTCCTACATTAAAAAGTATGCTCCTTAACCCCAAATGACCCCCGGGGAAAATCCATGAGAGGTGCTGTTGGAGACAGCACCATGTCTTGCTATGTGTTTGCATGAACATGATCCATTACCTCCTTCACCTACTGTTTTTTTTGTGGATATGTAGCATGCCCTGCTGTTGTTTTTACCGAGCCAAGAGGCCACTATTTTGAATCTCAATATATCTCTGTGTACCCATGTTTTTTTTTACTTGCTGCTCGGTGGTTAGTAACCATGCCTCCCCATCCTACAGCAGCCCTTCACTTGTCTTTTGGCTTGTGCACACACAAGATATGTCATTGCCGGAGTGGCATGTATGAAGGTCCCCTTCCCTTCTATAGCCTTTATGTTATTTTTGGCCCATCCTTAGCATTGCTTAGCTTCCTTTAAAGGCCATTGTTATTAGCATTGCTTAGCTTCCTTTAAAGGCCATTGTTATTGTCATTTATTTTTCTTATTGTTTGCTGGGCATGTGTAATTGTTCGGGGGTTATTGGCATTTGTTAGGTCCTTGGCCTTAGGTTGTGTGTTGATATTCGAGGCTTGCTGTATGTGTATGAATTAGGAGACCAAACAGGGGTGCCAAAACCTCTGTCTCACTGCTGTAGGTGGTTGAAAAGTGAGTGGGGGCAGCAGCCCCATACCTCCCTCCTTCCCCATTCCATGATTGCGAAACTCCCGAAAGAGACCAAATGAGGTGCTTCTCCACTACCTAAACCATTGTGGGCCCATGTAGGGGCCCACACAACTATTGAAAGCCCCTAGTGTAAGTGTGAAAACTCACACTCCTTTTTATGGCAAATGTTTGACAAATTATGTCTTCTAATGAAGCTTCAAGATGTGCAGATTAAACAATGAAAATTCAGTGAATTTAGTAAAGAAGAAGAAGTTGATGCCACCACACTGCTACCACGCCGCTGCCACCCCGCTGGCAGCGCATAAGGGAATTCGTGTTTTGAAAGAAAGGTCCGTGCACATGCAGCGTACTCTCCCGCTAGCAGCTCGCTAGCAGTGCGCTTTTAACTGATTCAACTTACTCTGAGCGGGACTTGAGTTCGCTACCAGCCGTCTACATCGATCGCTTCACGACGCCACCAGCGTTCGACGCGATCTGAGTTTTATTCTTTAAATAGACGTGTTGTAATTTTTAATTGTGACTTTTTTCTTTGGATCATTTAGATTTCGAATCTTGAGGTGTTTGAGATTCGATCAAATATTCTTTAGAGAGTCGGCGATCGAGTGAGGAGGAGATCTGAGATAGATCGCCTGGAATTGAAGATAGAGGATTCTTCTTCAATTCGGAACTTCATCTGATCGTGTGATCGCCTGGACTGGTGATCGGCCTTGATTGATGCGTAGGTGGATTCCTACTGCATTGGATCGTCTCAGTGGATTCTGAGAGGATTGCTGCGATCTGGATTGATCATGTTCTGCAGCTTGTGGATTCAAGCTGTGTTGCAGTTCGTGGATTCGAACTGTGGATCACTGGTGAGTGATTGTTTGCGATCTGGACTGATCGTGTTCTGCAGCTTGTGGATTCAAGCTGTGTTGCAGTTCGTGGATTCGAACTGTGGATTGCTGTTGAGTGAGTCAAATTGTAAAGGTTAAGTATGTACTCCTTTGTAATTGTCTTTTCATTCAATAGTGGATTTTGAAGGGTTAGTCGCCTCATATAGACTCGAGGTTTTTCCTGGATCTGGATCCAGGTTTCCTCATATAATTCTTTGTGTACTGTTTCCGCATTGTTCAATTCTGAATTGTTATAGATCGTGGACCTATAGAGTAGTCCTCTACTCTTTCAAGTGGTATCAGAGCCAACTCACTTTGAATTGCTATACAAAGTGTGATCTAGATCTATAGCATGGATTTTGGAAAAGAAGGAGGATCTGCCTCTAGACCTCCTTTATTTGAAGGTAACAATTATTCTTACTGGAAAGCAAGAATGAGAGCTTACCTGAAATCAATCGATGAGCGGGTCTGGCTCTCGGTTTGTAATGGTTATCATCCACCTGTGATCACAACAGAAGTAGGTGTTGTGATCCCTAAACCTCATGATCAGTGGACTAAAACTGAATTTGATCAATGTGGATGGAACAACAAGGCAATGAATGCCTTATTCTGTGCTGTTAGTGTTGAGGAATTCAGGAGAATTTCCTCATGTGAAGTTGCTAAGGAAGCTTGGGACACTCTTGAGGTCACTCATGAAGGAACCTCAGCTGTCAAGCTTTCCAGACTTCAAAGACTTACTACATCTTTCGAAACTCTATATATGAAAGATGATGAGTCTTTTGATGAGTTTTATGCTAAACTCTCAGATATTGTTAATTCTAGTTTTAATCTTGGAGAAAAAATCTCTACATCAAAGGTTATTAGAAAAATATTAAGATCTTTGCCTGAAAGATTCAGACCTAAAGTAACTGCAATACAAGAGGCAAAAGATGTAGATAACATGAGAATTGAAGATCTGGTAGGATCTCTACAGACTTATGAGCTAGATCTGAATATTCCAAAAAGAAATAAAGGAATAGCTCTAAAATCTGTAAAATCTGTAAATACTGAAGAATCAGATAATTCTGATGTTGATATGGATGAACTTGTTCTCTTAGCAAAAAAGTTTAAGAAAATGTTTAAAAAGAGACAATCCAATTCTTCATCATCCATGGATAGATCAAATAGGAGATCTGATAAGAAAATGTCTGATCCAAGAAAGGAGAAGAAATTTTCTCAGAATGATGAAGTCTAATGCTACAAATGTAGAGGATTTGGACATGTTGCATCTGATTGTCCCTCAAAGGATAAAAAGAAAAAGACTAATTATCAGGTTACTTGGGATGACAGTAACACTGATAATTCTTCACAATCTGATGAGGATATCTCTGCTAATTTTACTGCTTTCAATTCCTTTTACTCATCCTCTTCTGGTAGTTCAATCTCTGGAATTGCAGGAGATAATAAAGAGACTTTATCAGATGATGAAGAAGAACTACAAGAAGCCTATAATCAGCTCTATAAGGAATTCAATAGAGCTCAGAAGAAAGTCAAGAAACTGAGTAAAAAATTGAAGGAATCAGAAACAGAGAAAAATAAAGCTCTTGCAGAAATAGATTCAATAAACCAGAAGTTACTTGAAAGACATGCCAAAGAAGATTTTCTGGTAACTTCTTTAACTGAAAAAACTGAAAAACTAAAAGAAAAGGAAGCTCAGATTTCTGCACTTCAAGGTAAAGTGATTGAACTTGAGAAAGGTTCAAATTCAATTAAATCTAATGTTTCAAATTCTTCTACAGGAAATCAGCAAATTAATGAGGAATCAATTTCAAAGGAAGTTCCTGAAAGTTCAAATTCTGCTGAAAAGAGAATGAATGTAAGTAATCAAAACAAGGAATCTTCACAGAAAATTTATGCTGGAGAAGTAAGACCAACAGGTAAATCTTCAACTTCTGAGAAATCTAAATCTGTTCAGGTTAGAAATGCTGGCAAGTCAAGAAATGTTGATTTTTCTGAACATAGGTTCATACCTGTATGCCATCACTGCAATAAAAAGGGTCATATAAGACCAAAGTGTTATGCACTGTATGGTTTCCCTGATGGATATTTTGATAATAAGAGAAAGGTAAACCAAAGTCAGTCCCTGGACTTATACAACAGATTTGACTCTCTGTTAAAATTGACTGAAACATTAAATCAGGAAGTCTCAAATCTGTCAAAGAAGCTTCCTTCAAAAACTCAAGTAGTTGATGAAGGTACTTTTCAGAAAACTCCTGAAAAACAGATTTGGGTAAGAAAAGATTCATTAGTTGCTAATGTGGTTCATGTAGCTTTAAAAGCTCATGATGTCAACATGTGGTACTTGGACAGTGGTTGTTCAAGACACATGTGTGGTCATAAGGATATGTTCAGTACATTTGAAGAATATTTTGGTGGAAGTGTAACATTTGGTGATGGAAGCACTTCCCAAGTTAAAGGTAAAGGAACTGTTACAGGTCCAAATGGAGTTTGCTTAAAGAATGTTCTATTTGTATCTGGTTTGAAGGCAAATCTTATCAGTATTAGCCAATTATGTGATTCCAGATTATTTGTTAATTTTACCAGAAAAGAATGCAAAATATTGGATAAATCTGGTAGAACTGTTCTTGTAGGTGAAAGAACAAGTGATAATTGCTATGGGATTATTGGAAACAATGAGTGCTCTTTAAAATCCTCCATAGGCAATGAAATTGATTTGTGGCATAGAAGACTTGGCCACATTAACTATAGAGATTTGTCAAAAATCTCTAAGTCTGAGCTGGTTAGAGGAATTCCCAAGTTTGGGAAAAATAAAAAGAAAGGAATGTGTGGTCCTTGCAACCAAGGAAAGCAAATCAAAGCCACATACAAGAAAACCAACATTGTAGGAACATCAAGACCATTAGAACTGATTCATATGGATTTAATGGGACCTACAAAGACTGAGAGTCTGGGAGGAAAGAAATATATATTTGTTGCTGTAGATGACTACAGCAGATATACCTGGGTAGACTTTCTAAGAGAAAAATCTGAATGTTTCAACTGTTTTAAACATCTGTGCTGTCAAATTCAAGTTGAAAAGAACTTGCAAATAGGAAAGATTGTTAGAATCAGATCTGACCATGGGACAGAATTTGAGAATCAAATGTTTTCCAATTTCTGTGAAGAACAAGGAATCAAACATGAATTTTCTGCTCCTAAGACCCCATAACAAAATGGAGTTGTGGAAAGGAAGAACAGAGTTTTACAAGAAATGGGTAGAACCATGATGATAGCCAAGAAAATTTCAACAAAATTCTGGGCTGAAGCTATAAACACTGCCTGTTACATTAGTAACAGAGTTTATATCAGATCTGGGTGGAAACAAACTCCCTATGAACTTTGGAAAGGAAAACAGCCAAACTTGAAATATTTCAGAGTATTTGGAAGTAAATGTTATATCTTAAGGGACAGAGAAAATCTAGGAAAATTTGATTCTAAAAGTGATGAAGGAATTTTTCTAGGATATTCTTCTTCTAGTAGAGCATACAGAGTTTTTAATTTGCAAAAATCTGTTGTAATGGAATCTATAAATGTGCTAATTGATGATGAAGGTATTGACAGTGAATTTTTGCAGGCTGTAGATGAAGAGGATGAAATCAGAGATGCTTCCTCAAGCATTGAAGTGGTTCCTCTGACTAGAACTCTCAAAGACCACCCAACTGAGCAAATTGTTGGAAATATTTCAGATGGTGTCAGAACAAGACATCAGGTACATAATGAGGTAAGATTTTCTTCTTATCTCTCTCAATTTGAGCCAAAATCTTATAAAGATGCATTGTTGGATGACTCTTGGTTGAATGCTATGCATGAAGAACTGAATCAATTTACTAGAAATAATGTTTGGGAATTGGTTGAAAGACCCTCTGATCTGAATGTGATAGGAACCAAGTGGATTTTTAAGAACAAATCTGATGAGAATGGGATAGTAACCAGAAATAAGGCTAGGCTTGTTCCTTAGGGGTATACTCAAGTAGAAGGAATAGATTTTGATGAAACTTTTGCTCCTGTAGCTAGGTTAGAATCAATCAGATTACTGTTGTCTATTGCATGTTACTTGAAGTTTAAACTGTTTCAAATGGATGTTAAGAGTGCATTCTTGAATGGATATCTGAATGAAGAGGTCTATGTAGAGCAACCTAAAGGATTTGAGGACACAAATCATCCTAAATATGTCTATAAACTGAACAAAGCCTTGTATGGTCTCAAACAAGCTCCTAGAGCTTGGTATGAGAGACTTACCTTCTTTTTACTTGAATCTGGTTTTATGAGAGGAAATGTGGATAAAACTCTCTTTATTCAAAGAGAGTCCAAACATATTTTGATTGCTCAAATCTATGTTGATGACATAGTGTTTGGGTCCACTTCTGAAAATCATGCTCACTCCTTTGCTGACTTAATGAAAAGTGAATTTGAAATGAGTATGATGGGTGAACTGAACTTTTTCTTAGGTCTTCAGATTTATCAATCTCAACAAGGAATCTTTTTCTCTCAAGCAAAATATTCAAGAAATCTTGTTAAGAGATTCAGCTTAACTCATGCTAAACATGCTAGGACTCCTATGAGTACTAGTCTAAAACTTGGAAAAGATGAATCTGGAAAGGTTGTAGACCCTACCCTATACAGAGGAATGATTGGGAGTCTACTGTACTTAACAACAAGTAGACCTGATATAAGCTTTAGTGTGGGAGTCTGTGCTAGATATCAGGCTAATCCTAAAGAATCTCATTTGAATGCTGTAAAAAGGATTATAAAATATGTTAATGGAACTATTGATCTGGGAATCTGGTTTTCCAAAGAGACAAACCCACATCTTACTGGATACACTGATGCTGATTGGGCTGGGTGTATGGATGACAGAAAAAGCACCTCTGGTGGTTGCTTTTACATGGGAAATAATCCCACTGCCTGGTTAAGCAAAAAGCAAAACTGTGTTTCTCTGAGTACTACTGAAGCTGAGTATATTGCTGCAGGAAGCAGCTGTACTCAACTTATATGGATGAAACAAATGTTATCTGATTATGGGTTAGATCAAGATCAAATGATTCTCTTCTGTGACAATCAGAGTGCCATAAATATCTCCAAGAATCCTGTTCAACACTCAAGGACCAAACATATAGATATCAGGCATCACTTTATAAGAGAGTTGATTGAAGACAAAACTGTTATGATTGAATATATATCTACAGAAAAACAGTTGGCTGACATTTTTACTAAACCTTTAGATCAAAACAGATTTGAAACTCTTAGGAAATCCCTAGGAGTATGCTCTCAAAACTGAAAATCAGGTTCTGTTTTGAGTTAATTTTGATGTAAAATGTCTCACATATCTGATCAAAATGAATTTGTGTGTTCTTATTACTAAGATCTGTTTTCAGGAAGATTGAGTGTATGCATATTGACAGAAATGTCTTATTTCTAACCAGCAACTTTGTCTGAAACACCTTTACGTATTGAAGCTTATTGTGTGGTAAAGCTTGGGATCTATAGGCTATCACCTTTATGAAAAGAAAAGTTTTGGAAATGGCTGCCATAGAGATTAGAGTGAAAGCCACTGTAAATCTCAAAAAGAAAAAGATAAAGAAGGTATATTCTTGGAATGAACTGTAAACTCAGGTTTTTTTAAGGGTCAATGCCTTCTTTAAAAAGAAAAGAAAAAGAGATCAGAAAAGGCTACCTATCTCTGATGTGCGAAAGCCACCAAAATGAAGTTGGGATATGTCTATACTTTTCAAGATTGTTTACACTGAAATAGCCTTCTATATGTATGAAGTGTAAAAGTCAAAAATGTTGCTCATTTCTCACAAGCATTGATTCATTAATATGCATATGTGCTTAATATCTTGAAGAAAATTTATAGTATGAGAAACCATGAAGGAAATTTTGCTCTTTGATATGAAATGTACCACATCTGAATTAACTTAGATAGGTACTTCTAGATCAGTTTTGTGATAAATACTTCTTAGATTGAATAAGTTGATTATCTGGATGATTTTTGGTTTAGCTAAAATCTTAGCTTTGTATTTGGAAGTATGAGGCTGTCATGAAGAACAGTTCAAACCTCTTTTAAAAATTTCTGCCTTGAATCTGTGTTTTTCTTTGTGTGTGCATGTGCCCCTTCTACGTCGCTAGAAGCGTGCATGTAGCCTTCTCTAGTTTGCTTGCTCTGGCACTTGCCCTCTTCTACGTCGCCAGTTGTTCGCTGGCAGCGTACTTTGTTTACCTATATATAGGTGAAATTGCGGTCATGTTTTTTATCCCTGTTCTTTTTCACCCTCTTCGTTTTTCCCTCGCCTCTCGCGTCGTGTCCCGGTGCTTCTATCGCTGTCACCTTCTTCCTTCCTGCCTACTGTTCAGGTAAAAAATTTTTTACTGTCTTCGTCCTGCTTCTTCATTTTCTGCTTCCTAGTTCTGTAGTTTTCTATCATTATTCTAAGCTAGGGTTTAGTAGATTTTTCAGCCATTAGGGCTTTCTCGCTTTGTTGGTTGATTCTGTCTGTTTTCTCTTTCTCTTCCATTTTTTTTTCACCATGCCTCTCAAGAGAAAGCCGAGAACTGATTCTCCTTCAACATCGTCTCCTCCTGTGAGGTCTCCTCCTGTGAGGTCTTCTCCTGTTATTTCTTCTCCTCCAGTGAGACCTCCTTCCCCTTCTCATTCCTTTGAACCGTTTGTGGGGAATGGTTTATCTGATTTCAATGCATTCTTCAAGCACAGGCCACTTCTTCTGGAAAGAGCCATCAAGCTTGAGTCTTTTTCTGAATCCCCTTTCTATTCATTGTTTTCGGACAATGATTGGAAAAAATTTGCTTTACTTGGTGGTTTTGCATATCCGGACTTGGTCCGAGAATTTTACTCTAATCTTCATCATCTCCATCTTGCCAATCAAGGCTCTGTCAAAGCCTATGTCAGGGGAATTTCTTTCGACTTCTCGAAAGAGCTTATTTCCTCTCTTCTTGAACTGCCTCTTGTTGACTCTCCCTCTTTTAACTTTCTTGAGTCACATACTGATCCTCCTATGGAGTCCATCATTCCTTCTCTAATCGTTCAGTGTGCTCCCTCTTCCATCAAGAATAAGCCCAACTATTTGCCTCATGGCTCTCTTCAAGATCTTCTCCGGATCTTGAACCTGTTTGTGTGTGCTTCTCTTGTTCCTTCTGATCATCACTCAGAGATCTCTCACCATCGGGCAAGACTTCTTCATGCCATCTGGAACAGAGAAAGTATCTGTATTCCTTCCATTATCTTCCATCAGATTCTTCAGTCTCGGAATTTAAAATCCAAGACTGCAGCTTTTCCTTTTGGAATATTCATCTCTTACATGTGTGTTCATCAGGGGGTACTCCCTGATCCGACTGAATTGATCATTCATCCCCGTCCTCCCATTGCTTCCTCCACTCTGACCCGAAGTAAACGAGCAAGTCCGTTTCGGGTGGTGTCTTCTGAACCCTCCTCTTCTCAGTCCTCTCTGTCCAGCTCTGATGCTGTGGCTATCATGGAGAAACTGAATTCCATGAAAGCTTCTCAGGAGGCTTTCAATTCAGAGGTTAGGTCTCACATGCTCATGATGAGAATGTTCAAATCAGAGACCCAAGAGAAGCTGGGGCAATTGGCAAAGGATGTAGATTTTACATGTGGAGAAGTACAAAGGGACGTTGCTGCTCAACAACGTATGCAAAATGAAGCGGATCATTTTCTGGAATGCATTCGGAAGACTCAGCTGGAGATGAATCACAAACTCAGTTGGCTGCACTCCAGATCCCAAGATGCATACAAGCACTACTCAAGGACTTGGAAACCCAAACCACCTTCCAGAAAGGGGGAGAAATTTGGATGATGATGCTGGAGTTTCTATTTCTGTTGATGGTTTGGCTGGGTTGATGCTGATGCTTGCTGTTTGCTGCTGGATGCTTGCTGTTTGCTGCTGCCTGTTATTCTTTTTGCTGTGGATATGATGTTTTTTTTGTTTTGTTCTGTTCTGGGTGTTTTCTCCTGAATATGGGTGTATAAGGGGAGTGACAAGTAAGGGGGAGAAAATGTTTGTCTTTCTTGAACTTTGTATATGATTCTGTTATCTGTATATCTTTTGTAAATGAATGAAATTCTGGATTTGTCAAAATCATTGTGTCTCTCTTTAATAGTGTGGGTTTAAAATTCTTAAATAGAAATCATCATTAACTGAGGTTGATATTAAACACTGGTGTAAGGTTATTGTCAGGCATTTGCCAAGGGGGAGATTGTAAGTGTGAAAACTCATACTCCTTTTTATGGCAAATGTTTGACAAATTATGTCTTCTAATGAAGCTTCAAGATGTGCAGATTAAACAATGAAAATTCAGTGAATTTAGTAAAGAAGAAGAAGTTGATGCCACCACACTGCTACCACACCGCTGCCACCCCGCTGGCAGCGCATAAGGGAATTTGTGTTTTGAAAGAAAGGTCCGTGCACATGCCGCGTACTCTCCCGCTAGCAGCGCGCTTTTAACTGATTCAACTTACTCTGAGCGGGACTTGAGTTCGCTACCAGCCGTCTACATCGATCGCTTCACGACGCCACCAGCGTTCGACGCGATCTGAGTTTTATTCTTTAAATAGACGTATTGTAATTTTTAATTGTGACTTTTTTCTTTGGATCATTTGGATTTCGATTCTTGAGGTGTTTGAGATTCGATCAAATATTCTTTAGAGAGTCGGCGATCGAGTGAGGGGGAGATCTGAGATAGATCGCCTGGAATTGAAGATAGAGGATTCTTCTTCAATTCGGAACTTCATCTGATCGTGTGAACGCCTGGACTGGTGATCGGCCTTGATTGATGCGTAGGTGGATTCCTACTGCATTGGATCGTCTCAGTGGATTTTGAGAGGATTGCTGCGATCTGGATTGATCGTGTTCTGCAGCTTGTGGATTCAAGCTGTGTTGCAGTTCGTGGATTCGAACTGTGGATCACTGGTGAGTGATTGTTTGCGATCTGGACTGATCGTGTTCTGCAGCTTGTGGATTCAAGCTGTGTTGCAGTTCGTGGATTCGAACTGTGGATTGCTGTTGAGTGAGTCAAATTGTAAAGGTTAAGTATGTACTCCTTTGTAATTGTCTTTTCATTCAATAGTGGATTTTGAAGGGTTAGTCGCCTCATATAGACTCGAGGTTTTTCCTGGATCTGGATCCAGGTTTCCTCATATAATTCTTTGTGTACTGTTTCCGCATTGTTCAATTCTGAATTGTTATAGATCGTGGACCTATAGAGTAGTCCTCTACTCTTTCACCTAGGAAGCCCATGAAACCACCCCCATTGCAAAACCCTTAAAATGCATTTTTATGTGTGATCTTTGATTTTCATTGATTTGAATAATCTCATAACTAAACCAAATGAACCAATAGGGTTTCCGGGTCACCCGGAAACCCAATATGGTACCTGGACCACTGGTCCAACTTGGAACACTAGTGGGCCTTCCAACAAGGCCCACCAAGCCCACTAAACCAGAAAGCATGTAAATAAGCAAGATTAATCGAAATCAACTCGTTGAACCGAGCGGGCTAAACCCAATGCGGCCAACCCGAATCTTGTTTGTGGAATGAAGTGTGAAATGCATGGTTTGGCCGAGACTCCGGGTAAGGGCCTATCGGGCCCGCCAAGGCCCATTAACTAAACCTAAGAAGGGTGCAAACCCTAAACCTCAAGGAACCAGGCTTTCAAGCCCAAATTTGGACTACAGGCCCCAAGCCCGATGTCCAATTCATTTTGGCCAATATAAGCAAGATAAGTTAAACCTTTTTTGGCAACCCACATGGGGGCCCACCCAGGGGCCCGCAAACCAATGCCGACTCACTTCTGACATGAAAATTACTTAAGTTCCAAACTTAAACCTTAATATAAAATCAATTCATTTCACCTAAGCCCACAGGGCCTCCTAGGCTTAGACAGAGGCCCACATGGGTACATGGGCTTACCCAAGCCCACCAAGGACATCGTGGACCTTCCAACAGGGCCCACCCAATCAGACCCAGATCACCTAAGTAAAGCAAGATAAAATCAACTAAAGGGACCCACACCACTTAGGTGGTCCTGCCAAGACCTAACTAAATGGCATGCTGGATTAGGAATCGGGTGAGAACCAAAATAAAGCTGACTCAAACCAGGGAACCCACGGGACCCGTCATTCGACGGGGCGGACTGGGGTGTCTACGGACTTCCCCAGACCGCAACCGAGACCTGTCTCAGAATCTCAAGCCACAGACCAGGCCAATAGATAAGATTAGGCACCTAGGTGTCCGCCTGCACCCCATCAGGCAGTGGCGACTCCGATTTCCCGTTTTCGACCAGTGCGACCGTTTTTCAGGCGCGCACAGCAGGACTCACAAAGATGATAAGTATTTGAGATGACACTCAACTAAATGCTATTCCACCGTGCGGCTTAGGGGCAGTGCTACTTAATGATACTCAAGCCCCATGCAGCGCAGCTTAGGCAAGAGCCGTAGTCACCGACTTATTGCACACGAACCCCGCAGAGTTGGACGTACCACTAGCATGTAGCACAAGAATCAATACATGGAGTGTGGTCGCTTATCCACATGTATAGGGAATCACCAGCGGCTCACCGGGGTGTCCCTCCAGACATAGGACCCTCCCAGAGCAATCTAACTTGCAAAGGAAAGCGCGCTCGCAATATAGGAGTAAACCAACCCAAACTAAATACCACTTAGCTAACCAGCCAAAACTATGGATCCATATACAGCTAAGCCCACTGACACAAACCACGATAAAACCACATACGGGAGGACACGCTAATGTAGGAGGCATACACACTTTTACCCGTAAAGGATTACACATCTCTACACAGAGGATTACCCATCTTTGCCGTAAAAGATAGTATCAACTCTACCACAGAAGCCGTATCACCCAACCGTAAAATTAAAGAGAACAATATCATACCACATACCAATCCATACCAAAGTATTCCATTCCATGTGAAATCCATGATTCAATCATAACAAATCCAATTATCGGCATTTTCAGAATAACCTATGCAATTCTTCCAATTATATTCAAAATAAAACTCAAGTATCATAAATCCGGTAAAATCTGAGTTTATGCAATTCCAGTAGCCGATATTCCTATTTACAGCTCAAAATAAAGTAAATCCAATCTTACTTAGAGTTTTCTTTATTAATCCCTTTTGTTAGAATCCAATTTCCTACCTTAGCACCTAAGCTAATTTCTATTTGAATTTTCTGTGTTTTATTTTTCCAGCATGTTCTACAGACCTAGAATGAAGTTTAAAAGATGTTTATAAGCTATAAATTTCAGTAGTATTATTTCTAACAATATCCATACCCTTTGACTCTTTTATAAACAATCCTTTCATTATAACCTTCAATTTATTGCTTATTCTTTCCAAATTAATTTTATAATTTTTATAGCTTAATTAGGTCCTTATAAAGATGCTAACATGCTTAACTAATCATAAGAATTATTGGGTATTTATTCGAATTACAAAATCCCCAAAATCTACAAATTTTACTTAGAGCGCCTACCTCTACAAGGCTGAGCGATCCTAGGCGCTTGTGCAATTTTTAAACAGAATTTTCCAGATTTTCCAATTTCGGATTCTTATGCTTTTGCTTTATGTTTTCCTGGTCTAAATAAATCTACAAACTTTCTGAAACTTACCTAGAGCCTTCTAGAGTGATTTTTATGAATTAAATACCCTCCTACCTTTATTTACATAATCCAACTAAACTTTCTTCATTAATTTGATAACTCCATCAAGAACACAAACCATGAAAATATAAGCAACTTGGTTCCATGTAAATACAGTTCTGTCGAATCCATGCTAACCATATGAAATCACAGAAATCAAAATCATGTAATTCCTCACGTTTTCCAAGGGTTACTACTTGCCTTATACGCTAAATCCTTCTTCTATTGCACCTTCTAATTCTGGAACAGAATGTTGCTCCCAACCGCACCAAGCTAGAGTTCTCTAATTCAAATCTCCACCATTCACATTGTAGTTCTATCAGTGACGAACAAAACCTCCAAATTTGAAGGCGATCCACCGTACGGATTTTCCCCGATCATGGTTTGATGGAGACTGGTCGGATAACTCCATTAACAGTCTTCTTCCTTTCTCTCCCTCTTTTCTCTTCATAAGAAACCCACGAAAATTCCCTCTTGTCTAACCTTAGTCTTCTATTTATACTAGGCTTTAGAAATCCTAAACCAACCCTAATTGGCTAATTTAATTTGGGCTAACCCAACCATGGTCTAGTTAATGTCTAATCCTTCTAATTTAATTCCTACTTTTTCTCCACCTTCTATTTTCTACTTAAACAATACTAATTAAGTTTCTTATTATCTAAACTCATGAAAATAACCTATTTTCGTGCAAAATATTTAATTAAACATTTCTATCACTTAAAACCTTATTTTCTCCAAATTAAGACGTGAAATCTCCTAATTACCCTTTTTCCCACTTTTAGGCTTTTATTAATTTCTTTTAATTTCTAACTTGTCAAAATAATTTGTTTTCTTCTATTTTCTAATTCTAATTATTATTTGATGATCTATTTACTAATTACCATTTTCTGGAAATTACCAAAATACCCTTTTTATTCTTTTAGGCTAATTTCATTAAAATTCTTTCTTTATTTTCAACTTAGAACTTATTTGGATTAATTATCCTCTAAATCTTCACTTTTTATTTTAATTAGGACTTAACTCATATTTTATTTTATTTATTAAGTGAAAATTCGGGGTTTTACATCCGGGTTCGGGGCATTACACTTGAGGTATTTGTTTTCTCAAAGAGATCTTAATATGAGGCAGTGGAGGTGTATGGATTTGCTTAAGGATTACAGGTTTACACTTCAATACCATTTGGGTAAGGCGAATGTAGTAGCAGACGCCTTAAGTCGCAAAAGTTCAGCTGAAGATCCGATTGCCACTTTTGCAGCATTTATGACTAATTAGTACAGATTGGTAGATTCAGTTAGAGATTGGCATGGAGAGTTTAGCTTGCCACAGGACGGTGTGATCAGAGTTGCACGTGTATAGTTAGAGCCTGATCTGATTCAGAGTATTCGAGAGAGGCAATTGACAGACCCATAGTTGATTCAGACTAGAGAGTTGATGATTGAAGGATTTGAGACCGTTGCAGATTTTTCAGAGAGAGATGGTTTATTGTGATTCCAAGGTCATATTTGTGTTCCTGATGATTAGGAGATTAAGAATAAGATTCTGACAGAAGGACATAGATCCAGGTATGCAGTACACCCTGGGAGTACAAAGATGTATAAGAATCTTAAGGCTATTTATTGGTGGTCAGGAATGGAGAGAAATTGCAGAGTTTTTAGCCAAGTTTTTGACATGTTAGCAAGTAAAGGCCAAGCATTGTAAGCCACCTGGATTACTTCAGTCACTTACCATTTATGAGTGGAGTGGGAACACATTACCATGGACTTTGTGTCTGAGTTGCCCTTGTCAGTAAAGAAGGAGGATGCCATTTGGGTGACAGTAGACTGACTGACGAAGTCAGGACATTTATTACCTATTAGCACTTCACAGCAGTTGAAGTCTCTGGCAGAATTATATGTTAAGGAAATAGTGAAACTTCATGGAGTGCCAGTATCTATAGTTTCAGACAAGAATGCAAGGGTCACATCTCATTTTTAGACAGCATTCCAGGGAGCCATGATATGAAGCTTAGTTTCAGCACGAGTTATCATCCTCAGACAAATGGCCAATCTGAGCATACTATACAGACTTTGGACGATATGCTTAGGTGCTGTGTATTGGATTGGGGTGGCAATTGGAGCCAGCATTTTTCATTAGTTTAATTGCCTACAATAACAGTTACCAAGCAAGTATATAGATGGCACCTTGTGAAGCACTTTATGGTAGGATTTGTAGATCCCCAGTATGTTGGGTGGAAGTTGAAGATAAACAATATATTGGACCTAAGTTTGTGAAATATAGTGTGGAAAAGGTTAATTTGATTAAGCAAAGATTGCTTATAGCCCAGAGTCGTCAAAAGAAATATGCTGATACAAGAAGATGTGATTTGGATTTTGAAATTAGTGATCAAGTATTCTTGAAAGTATCTCCATCTCGAGGGATCAAATGATTTGGCGAAAAGGGCAAATTGGCCCCAAGGTTTATAGGTCCTTTTGAGATAGTTGGCACAATGGGACCATTGGCTTATCGGTTAGCATTACGTACACAGTTGGAGGGTGTTCATAACGTGTTTCATGTGTCGATGTTGAGGTGGTATTGTAAAACCCCAAATTTTGATTGGTAAATTTAGAATTTATTTAATATTATTAATTATTGTTATTGGTGGAAAATTTCAAGAAAAAGGAATTGGGGAATATTTATGTAATTTCAGAAATTTAAAAGAGAAATTATTTAAATGAGGTAAATAATTATTATAATTTCCTAATAATATTAAGTATTGTTTATTTAAGTGTTTGTTTATATTTTAGTTTTGGATGTGTAGAGGAAATGCTGGAGTAGCAATACCACAAACCAATTGGTGTTTAAAGAAGGAGTTGGGTGGCAAAATCATAAAGTATAAAAGGGGGCAAAATTTAGTTGAGTGGTTTCGTTAGTTAATTGGTTAGTTGGAGTTAGAAGTTTGTGGAGAGTAGAGAGAAGAGAAACAGATCCAGATCTATGAGAGGTTGAGAAGAACAAGAGAATTCACGACTGTCCTGGAGAATTCAGGATCGAGAGTGCTGATTTTTGGAGAAAGATCTAGAATTTCTGCAAAGATCAATTCAAGTTCGTCCAGATCAGAGAAACTTCAGGTAAGAGAGTTTCAATTTAGTCTCATTACAACTATTAAGATGGATTCGTTCAGTTTAGAACAGATCTAATCAGATTTGGAATCAATTCTTAATGGAACAGTGGGAATTTGTAGAGACCAGTAGGTTTGGAGCTTCTAAGATCCGAGGATTGGAAATTGAGGTTGATTTGAGCTTCCTAGAGGTAAGTAGCACCTTTCTGAATAATTTCGTATTGATTTCTGAGCTTAAACTGTACTGAATTCGAAGTATAAAGTGTAATATTCAGATTTGGGAATTTTGGGATCATTTGAAGAACACCTACGAATTTGTTATGATTTATAGGTTAAAATTGTTATAGAATCATTTAGGAAGTATTCCTTAATGATTCAGAAGCTATCCCAAAAGTTTTAGAATCATCCAATTAGGTTTTGGTAGTAAAACTTCCGAAAAATTCTAGAAATGGCGTTGTTGTTCGTAACCTGAGAGCTATCCTGAAATTTGGCTTGGCGCCTGAAGTACGAATCGAGCGACCCTATGGGCGCCCAGCCAATTATGAACCTGAAAATCCAACTTGTTACATAAGCCTAGTGCTTGCACTATGGCTCGAGCGCCCTCTTGAGCACCCAGCCTGTGTTTTCTTAACTCGAGAGTTCAAATTTCAGACAAAGCGAGCGCCCAAGTCAGAAAACTATTTTTCCAATTTGAGGTGATTTCAATTATGGAATTGTTTTTAATCAAATCTAACCTATGTACAAATAAGATTTAGGTATTTAGAAAGTGGTTGCACAAGAATTATATTAAAATTCAATAAAATGAAGAGTTTGTGCACATTCTACTAAACTAGATTCTTGAGAGACTTTTAGTCTCAAATCATTATAGAACAAGTTTATTTTGATTCCACCACTTGTAACATCTCTTTAAGATCATTTTTAAGGTGTCTCTAAAGGCCAATTATAATAAAGAGCTCATATTAAATATTTGTCCACCTTGGCCTTTGAATTAGTACAATTTGGGGTTTTAAGAGGATCTTAAGTTTCCGGTCTCACTTGTAATGATTCCAAGGATTTCTATATAGGTAACTCTCATTCCAAACTATTTGTAAGAGATTAATTCTTTTAGAACATGTTTTTGGTCATATTTGAGAATTAGAGTTGTGAACTATAATTTGAATCATTTTGTTTTACATTAGATTTGATTGGTACTTGCATGGTATTTTTTTTATAGTGAGTTATTTTCTTCAGAATTGGAATATTGGTTTATAATCATGAATGATTTGTTATACAAACTAGTTTGAAAATGTTATTTGCCTTGAAAGGTATGAACTTGTGATCCTCCATGATGGAGTGGATTTGGTCATGATTGACCTATGGTTTTGGATTGAACTCACTTGATTAGTTACTAATTTGGTTACAAGCTATTGGTCTAGTTTGCCTTGGATCCATGTCTTAAGCTTAGTAATGTAATGTGTTGGCTTTATTGATGTAATTTCATGGCCATGAGTGTTGTCATGATCGGTGTAGAGCAGCCCGTATCCTTGTATAAGCCAAGTTGTCAATGTCGAAACCCGGAGTAGGCCGGCATTGGATGACGACACCCTGAGTAGGCCGTCATTTCAGAATCTGAAATCATGAGTACGACGGATTGTGTACATGGAGGTTTGGATGTCGCTCCAGCATGTGGATTACCCAATTAAAGTGAACTACATGACATTGGCAATAATGTTATTTGACTTCTAACACTTGTGGTTTTGATTGATTATTTGTGTTAACGCGATTACATTGGTTTAACGAAATAATTTGTATTGAAATTGGTTTATTATGGAATATCTTCATCGTGGCATGATTTTAGAAATGTGATAAATTGTTTTAGCATGCATGTGCTACTTGCTGGGATATTAGTATCTCATTACGTTTTGTTTTGTTTTGTTTTCAGATATTCTTGGTGAGGTTCCGACTACAGGGTTAAAGCCAAAGGATTATAGGGAGGAGGATTACTACCTTCCATAGACTTTGTAGGTTATATTGATGGATTTGGACCTATTAAAAACTTGTAATTGGTTAGGATTTGATTGGTATTAGATTTGATTAGAGATGATTACTTTCATGATTGGTTTAATTCCCACGCTTAAATAGAAGTTCTAAATTTTCCACACTCTGATGTATATATCCATGTTATTGATTGAATTGGAATATGAAATGTGGGCCCATACATAATATTCTATGAGATGTGTTATATCTTTAATGAACAACACGGATCCGGGGCATTACAGGTACGTGCATGATCCCACCCACATCATTCAACATGAGCCATTAGTAGTGCATGAGAACTTGTCATATGAAGAGAATCTAGTTCAAATTATGGATAGATGAGAGCAAGTCCTTCGTACGAAAGTAATCTCGTTAGTAAAGGTGTTATGGCAGAATCATGTAGTAGAAGAGGCCACATGGGAATTGGAGTCAGAAATGAAGAATAAGTATCCACATTTGTTTCTAGAATTACAAGGTAAATTTCGAGGATGAAAATTTTCTTTTAGGAGGGGAGGATGTAATACCCGGAAAATTTTCAGAATTTTAAATTAAATAATAATCAGTATTTTATTGTGGATTTTATTGATGGATTATAATTAAATATATAGGTGATCACATTGATGAAAGAGATCAAGAGTTTGACGCAAATCTAACCGTTGGATCATGAGATATTGAAGTAAGTATTAATTTAAGGTTATCTTTTATTCTAATTTGTTAGAAGTATAGGTTATGATGGGTGGAGATGCATGGAATCATGGTATTAAAATAGGGTTTGTATTAAGTGAGTATATGACTAATCAATCGTATACCTACTCTTTGTAATCTCTTGCGGCTAAAAGTAGAGGAAGAGAAGAACCGAGAGAGAAGAGAAGAAGGAGACGGAGGAGTTTGTTGATCTCGAAGCGTTCTGCATCCCAGGAGGAGTTTTGTGTTGCTGTGGAGAGAGAGATCAACATCTACACTAAGAGTAAAGAGGAGGAAGAAGGAAACTTGATTGAACAGAGGTAAGTAGCACACCCGTTTAGTCGATACTGAGTTTTATTGAGATTTGATATTTCTACATGATCTGGAAGTATGATATATATGTTTTGAAGATATTAGAGTTCATTTGTATACTTAGATTGTTGTTTGATGCATAAAAACTAGTTTTTGAAAGTTGGATTAGTCGATGTTTGTCGAGCACCTTGTAAAACCCCAAAATTTTGGATTAATAAATTTGGAATTTGTTTAATATTATTAATTATTGATATTGGTGGAAAAATTTCAGGAAAAAGGAATTGGAGGATATTTACGTAATTCCACAAAAGTTAAGGAGGAATTTCTTAAATTAGGTATGTAATTATTTCAATTTCATAATATTAGTAAGTAAAATTAATTAAGTGTTTCATTTATGGTTTTAGTCGAATATGTAGGATAGGTTGCTGGAGTGGTGATATAGCAAACCAATTTATGTTTAAATCGGTTTGGGTGGCAAAGCGAGGAAATATAAAAGGGGGGAAGTGAGTTAGTGTTTGATGTTGGTTAGTTGGGGAGACTTCAAAGGAAGTATGTTGTGGAATCTGGAAAAGTGTCTAGAAGGATAGAGGAAGAGATCTCACTACTGATTGGGAGAGGCATTGAAGAGTTGATCGAACAAAGAAAATTCAGACTTTGTGAGTTGCTGATTTTGGAGTGAGATATGGAGATTCTGTGGAGATCACTTTAAGGTTCGTCTAGATCAGAGATAATTTAGGTATGAGAGGGTTAATTCGATCACATTACAATTAATGAGGTGATTTCATACGGTTTAGAGCAGATTTGAACAGATCTGGAAACAATATTAATGGAACAATGGAAATCTGTAGAAACCAGTGGATTTGGAGCTTCTGAGATTTTAACGCTTCGAAATTGAGTTGTTTCAGACTTCCTAGAAGTAAGTAGCACCTTTCCAAACTAATTCGTGCTGGTTTTTGAGGTTTAATTGCTTTGAATTCGAGTTTGAGTGTTGAATCATTTAGAAAGTCTCTATTAATGATTTAAAAGATGTTTCCATAGTTTTGGAGTAATTAAATTAGGTTTTGGTAGTTAAATTTTTGGGAAAACTCCGACAATTCACATTTTTGTTTGTAACCTGAAATTTGGCCTGGCGCTTGCAATAGGGCTCGAGCACCCACTTGAGCACCCAGCTTGTGTTTTCTTAAATTTTTAGAACCCAAAAGCTCAACTTTCCAGACAAGCCAAGCGCCCTGTTAAGTGCCCATGAGGGAAAATCCTGATTTTCCCAATTTGAGGTGATTTTAACTATGAAATTGTTTTTAATCAAATCCAACCTATGTACAAATAATATTTAGGTATTTAGGAAGTGTTTGCACATGAATTATATTAAAATTCAATATAATGAAGAGTTTGTGCACATTTTACTAAAATAGGTTCTAGAGAGACTTTTGGTTCCATATTCTTATAGATTGAGTTTATTTTGATTCCACCACCTAGACCATTACTCTGAGATCATTTCTAAGGTTAATCCAAAGTCCAATTGCATAGAGAAGCTTGTTCATCACTTTCCCATTTGTTTGCTACAATTAGCCTATATTTTGAGGTTTAACAAGGTATACTATTAGAAGATTTCAAGAATTTCTAATAGTGGGTGTGAGACATGGGAAAAAATCAATCTTAATGATTTCCTCAATCATCACACGGGATTATATAAAACAAAGAGTCGCCACCATTCAATTTAGGTGTGAATGGACACCAAAATATTAAATAAGCACAAAAGGCAATTTTAGGGCAAAATATCCCTCCTAAAAAAAACAACCAGAGATGGGTAAGGGGATTAAGTTATGAACAGGGGAAGGTGTTAGGCACCCCTATTCATCCACACAAGGTGGTTGCCAGGTATTGTTCATGTTTAAATAAAGGAAAAAGCTTGCTATAAAAATTAGGAAAAATCACAAAAAAAGGAAAAATATATGGTTTTTCATATGAATAGTCTGATTGATCCAGAACTATCAAATATGATCATACCATTCCTAGGGTTTCATGATCAAAACAAAATTGAGATAAAATCAATTAAAATCAATTTAAAGTGAAAAATCCAAAAATCTGGCTTCAAGTCAAAATTCTAGAAATCTAGAAAAATATGATTTTTATGAAATATTTCGAAATTGAACTTGAATAGTCCAGGAGATAGGTAAAGCCCAAATTTCACATTAAATCAGAAAATCAAAACCAAAAATACCCACGTTGATGAAGAACACCAAAAGGGGAGAACTGAGACCGTAGGGTCTTCTCTCAATAATGAAAAACAATTTAAAAAACATCTCATGAAACCCTAGAATTTATTTTCAGGCTTCTGGATTTAGATTTATCATATTGATCATGATAAATCCAAGGTCCTAGCCTACAACCACAAAAATCACGAAAACAGTGCTGTAGGTGCAAAAGTGGCAAAAATCCAAATTTTGGCAAAAAGAGCGGATCTCATGCTATAAACATCATAGACTCATGTCATTCATTCAGATTCATCATAAAAAGCATTAAAACATGATCAGGATATTCAAAACAGCCACATCTCACAAATTAGAGCACATGGGGGTCTACCCTACGGATCCACCTGTTCTCTTTTCCCCTAGTTCTCTCTTCACGTTTTACGGCTAGAGAGACTCTTGAGGTACTTGGAGATAGGTTTGGTTACACAAACACAATCACAGGCTTTATTCTATAAAAAAAAGAAAAAAACAGATATGGGGTTCTATTCTAGGGATCCACCTGTTCCCCTTTCCCCTAGTTCTCTCTTCACGTTTTACGGTTAGAGAGACCCTTGAGGTACTTAGAGACAAGTTTAGGGATACTAGATACAAATATGGCCTTATTCTACAGCAATAGAGATGATCCTATTACTTCTAGAATTGAAGACAGAAAATAAAAAGGGATAGGGGACTTACCTGGATTGAGCAGGCAGAGCAGCAGGGATTCCTTTCTCTTCTCTTGGAGCTTCTTAGAATTCCTTGACTTCAAAATTTCGTGGCCCTTAGCTAGAGGAGAGAGCCTCTATTTATAGGCAAACCCAGGGGTATGGTTGGTCCAAGGTTTGGCAGGATAGAGTTTCAGTTTGAGTTAAACATAAGATCATGTCAATCCTTTATCCACAAGGATAAATGAGATAATTCGAATGGATAAATAAGAGGATTCGCTTATCCAAGAGAGATATTTGGGTGCAGATAAGGCTCAAAAATCAAAAAGGTAAAATTCGCACAAAGACCCCCGTGCCCGTATATATATTACGGTCGCGCCCTGCCCGTATTATTAATACGGGCACGCCGTGACCGTATATCAACTGCAGGTATGACCAGTCCGTAAATAAAATACGGTCATGACCAGTTTGGCCAGATTTTACACTTTTTTGACCTGTTTCAAATCCCAATTAATATTTTCAATTATTTTCTCATTTTTAGTGCAATTTGGGGTGTCTACAGCTGCCCCCTCTTTGCTGGTGATTGGAACCAATTACAAACAGAGAGCATAAAAGACCCACCAATTGCACTTTCTTAGACCTTTGTCTAACCAATTGCACTTTGCAAGGATTAAATGGATGATTATATAAAAAAAGAATTGATTGTGGAAGATTTGCTAAGAAGTCCCTTAGCTTAAGGGCCAAATCCTCCTCTCTCCTCTCACTGAGCTCTCGTGGCTATGAAGTGAGATTGGAGACAAAATTTTTAAACAAAAGTGAGTATGGTGGCAATCCTTGCAACTTACAACTAATATAGACATTGATCTTTTGAAAAGTGTGGAGAAAATGATGAAAAAGACAATTTTTCTGGGTGGCCTGCAGTTGTAGCACAATGAACAGCAAAGAACAGACACAACTCAAATTTGCACATTTGAAAAACATCTCATTAATTGAACTTGCTTTGGTCAAACAAAGAAATGATAAAAACATGGATTCGAAGATAGCCAATGAAACCCCTGCTTGAAGTGGGGTGACGTCTCTTCCTTATCTCAGATTTCTTGGAGCTCTCGTGGCTATGAAAAGAAATCTGAGACAAGCAATTTTTGAAAAGAATGTGGATTTAAAATTGACCACTGCAAACTCAATTGATTTTGATGTTTTCCACTTTTTGAATTTTCCTGATTGATTTTCTTATTTGATATACCTGGGTGCCATTTGATGCCCGAACCTATGCTTGAATATTTTGCAACTTGCTTTTGCTTCTTTATCTTCTTGCTCTCTCAATAACGATGTATGTGCCCTTACTGCCCATAACCTGTCTTCATGCTTTTTAATTGCCCAAGTGACTGCCCTCATCTTGATTGATGGATCATGATCTGTTGATCTAACCTTTGGCCTTTACAACCCATGATCTGTCTTTCATGCCTTCTTGCTGCCCCAGTAAAATCCTTCTTCATGATTGAAGAATTGGGAACCCTTGTTTAATGAAGAAAACATGCCATTGCTTCGAAGCCTTTTTTTTCTTTCAAATTTGAAGAATAAAGCTTGATTGCTTCTTCCAAATGTTGGAATTCATTCCAATGAAAACCCAGAAGGAAAGACACTATGCATGCCCCGGTTTTGACTGTTTGAAGAAGTATTTGCCCCTCAGTAGAGATGATCCTCTTTTTTTTTTTTCCTTTTTTTTTTTTCTTTTTTTTCTTTTTTTTTTAACCTTTACCAAAAAGAAACCCTAATAGAAGAATGCAAATGCAAACATAAGAAAATATGTTTTATACTAGTGGCCTCAGAATTCTCTAATGCTTGCAAAACCAATGTTTTATGAAAAGATATAGATTCTCATCATAGGCCAAAAATATATTTTTTGCTTTTTTGTGTTTTATATTTTTTTTTTGAAAAAATGATCCAATCACTTATTAGCATATAGTCCAAAAGAATTAAAATCAAGTTGAATAATGAGAAGATTATTTCAGAAAATGCAAAAAGACCAAAATCAACCTTTGGAACCTTTAGAATCATTCCCATGACCATCGGCTTGTCAATTGATGCTCCAGATATGACGACTCTTTCAATCTGACTATTTTGCCCCAGTCTAGAAAGACATCTTCCTTCATCCAATTGAAGAACAATTGTTTCTCCATTGTATCCATGATATGAGAATTTATGACTTCAACTTCAGCAATAATTTCCTAATGGCAATTTTGATGGCCATCAACTTGTTCATAGATAATTCATATCATAGTTCTGATTATGTTGCTTCAATCTTGGAAAGAGAATTTTCCTCAATAACCACCAACATGAGGACTTCACCTGGATCTATGCCAATTCTGGACTTTCCTCTCTAACGATTTCCTTCTTATAGATAGCAGATTATTTGCCATGTAGCGCCCTTCCGGGTTTTCACTACATTTTCTCCATTTTCTTTTTTTTTTCTTCGTTTTTTTTTTATCCTTCATCACCAACAACTATATAGTCAAAGCTGCCTTAATTCAAAATTTCTTAATCAAAGAGGACTTATGAATGGGACGAAACGAAGGCTTGGTGTTGGTTTAGAAAGAAAAGGAATAAAAGGCTCAAATATCATATGATCAAATGGGTTAACTGAAATTGTAATTTTTAAGGCATTTCTTCCCTTGGAATGAATACAAAATTGCCCCCAATAATGAAGTTCTTCCCTCAATTTGATTTCTTCATTTGAAACTTATTCTCCAGTATTGAACTTCTTTTTTCCATTCTTTTCTTCACAATTTTGAAGACGTTCTCCAAATAGCATTTGATTATTTTTTTTTCTTCCTTTTTTTTTCTTTCTTTTTCTTTTTTCTTTTTCATTTCTTTGCCCCATTTTCTGAAAACATATTCAAAATCCCTTTTGGACTTCAATAACTGTCCCTTCATTCCTTTTTTTTTTTATGCCTTAATAAGTTTGCCCCAGTGTGGGGTTACAATTCTCAGTTTAGGTTACTTGGAAAAATGTATCAAGCTCAAAGGGTTTAACTAGGGATTTCAAAAATTTTGGGGATATAAGAAAGAAAGGCCTCTTATCATTTTAAGAAAAATTTGAATTTTAGACTTGGTAGAGTTGTACTACATGACTGGCTCAGGATTTTTTCTTCTCTTTTTTTTCTATTATTTTTTTTTTCAACCTATATCAAAAAGCCTCTTCAAATAGAACCTCTGTTATGAACAAGTTCTTCACCTTTTGATCAATCTTATGAATTTGGATTCTTTCCATCAGATGATGCCCAATTCTATTTCCAACGAAAAAGTCAAATCTTCTTCCATATTTTTAAGTGCAAAGCCCCAAAATTTCTTCAAACAATATTATCAACTTCCCTTTGAATGAATCAGCAAGTGGTGCGATCCTTTCTGAATTATAATGAAGGAACTTCAAATCTTCTTCTATCTTTTCTGTTGAAGACTGTGGGTCATCTTTGGTTCCAAAGGCCATAAAATTGGTCATTTCATAATTTTGCAGAATATTCTTCTCATGACACTTAGAAAGATTTGAATTTTCACATAAAATGTCTTTTTCTTCGATTTTGGTCTCAAAATTGAGCCAAATGTCGAAGTCACATTCAACTTAATAAAATTCAATAAGAGATATGATTCATAAGTAAAAGGACCTTGCTGAAAACTTTTTTTTCTTTTTTCTAGAAAAATGTTAAAGGAAAAAATCTTTTTTTTTTTTTTTTTGAAGAGCCTTTATTGAAATCACTTCCTGAGAACAAGGCTCCTTAGGATCCTCAGGAAATGTGCATTCTTCTTATGCAGGTTTCTTTTCAGAGAACATGGGAGTTCGAAAACTGCCCTTGTTCTTAAAGGCAAAAGCTGATTTTTCTTTCTTTTTCAGAAAACTTCTTTCTCCTGCTGGATGAGGCAAGTCTTCCTGTTCATAACCAGGAGCATTTCTTTCAAGATAAACCCTGACTGTGGGACCAATAGGAGCGATAAGTTGAGAAGGGTCAAATCTTCTTTCTCCAGAGAAAATTGCCCCTATTGCATTTGAGCTGCCTGCCCCATTGTTAGCGGTAGGTGGGATGGGAGTGACTGAATTGAATGATAAGGAGTTATTATCCAACAAACCCTGGATTGCATGCTTTAGGGCCAAGCAACGATCTGTGGTATGCCCTGGAGTGCTCATATGATAATCACAGATTGCAGATGAATCATAATTCTTCCCCTTGCTTGCATGAGGATTTGGCAACCTCAAAGTCACATAACCTTTTTGCAGTAAAGTAGACAAAAGCTCAGATGGTCTCATAGGCAGTTTAGAAAATTCCCTTCTCTTCCTTACTTCTGTTTCCTCCTTCACAGGTTGTGCAGAAGGGACATTAATTTGAATAGGCAGCAAAGGAAATTGATGGGTTGGCTTGATAGGAGGTGGGGCGACATTGATTTGAAAGGGTTCCCTGGGAGGTTTCACCATATTTACTTCTGCTTCTATCCTTTCTTCATTCTTTCTTATTCCATTACCATTCTCCTTTTTCTGTGTAGAGAAAGTGGTGGAAGCTTCCTGGTTCAACACTGCAGAGTAATCATCTATTTTCCCAGACTTGATCCCATCTTCAATTCTGTCTGCCACTTGCACTAGGGCGGCAAAGTTGGTGGTAGTTTGACCCACCAAGTGACTGTAAAAGGGTTGCCCCAGTGTGCTGATGAAGGTTGAAATCATTTCTGGTTCTCCTACGGGTGGCCTGACCTGAGAGGCTGTCTCCCTCCACCTTTTAGCATATTGCCTTATGGTCTCATCATTTCTCTTGCTCATCATCATCATGTCGTACCGGTCTGGCACGATCTCCGAGTTAAACTTGTATTGAGACAAAAAGGTGTCTGCCAGGTCCTTCCATCCTCTAATCTTCTCATGATCCAAAGTGGCAAACCACCTCAAAGCAGCTCCAGTTAAACTCCTCTGGAAAAGCTGAATTAGTATGCCGTCATCCCGGCCAAACTGGCATAAAGCCCCGCAGTATAACTTCAAATGGCTCATTGGGCAGCCAGTGCCATCATATTTATCAAAATCTGGGCATTTAAACTTGGCCGGTAGACATACATCGGGGTATAGGCACAGATCTTCAAAATTGGTGCCCCCAAAGTTACGTATCCCTTTCACCTCCCTCATTTCATCCTGGATCATCTCCAGCCTGTGCATGAATTTTCTTTCTATTTCATCCCTCATCTTTTCTTTTTCATTCTCTTTCTCAGACTCAACCATCTCCTCCCTGATCAGTATAGGTTCAGGGGTAGGTTCAGAAATGGGTTCAGGAATAGGTTGAACCGGAGGTGGGATATTGATTGGAGGTGGAGGTGCTTGGTTGGAAGTGGAGGCTTGGTTCTGGGCTTGGACTTGCTGGGCCTGCACCGATAGTATGTTTTCTAGCATTCGGGCTAGTCCTGCCACCTGTTCCTGAAGCAGGACAAGATCTGGGTGAGGAGCATCAGCTTCAGTCTCAATGGGATTCATGGTGTGAGCTCTTGATCTGGTTACAGGAGCTATGATTGCAAGTGTATTAGTACCTGATCACAGAATAAAGGAAAAAATATCAGTGCCCAATTAATCTCATTCACATGCCTAGGAATGCCTATGTGCAAGCTGGGTGAACACGAGTTTGGATTTTTTCTTTATTTGCTTCTTCTTCTTTTTTTTTTTTTGAATTGAATTGTTGGAATATTCTAGGGCTTCCAACAGGTCCCACAAAAAGAGAAAATGATCTGAAATTCAAAGGCTTTCAGAGGCCCAGAGGTATTTTTGGAAAAGGTCCGAAATTCAAAGGCTTTCAGAGGCCTAGGGATATTTTTGGAAAAGGTCTGAAATTCAAAGGCTTTCAGAGGCCCAGGGATATTTTTGAAAAAAGTCTGAAATTCAAAGGCTTTCAGAGGCCTAGGGATATTTTTGAAAAAAGTCTGAAATTCAAAGGCTTTCAGAGGCCCAGGGATATTTTTGTAAAAAGTCTGAAATTCAAAGGCTTTTAGAGGCCCAAAGGATATGTGTCTATAATTCAGAGGCTTATAGATGGCCCAAAGAATGTGTGTCTATAATTCAGAGGCTTATAGACGGCCCAAAAAAATGATTTGTCTAAAATTCAGAGGCTTTTAGACGGCCCAAAAATGATTTGTCCAAAATTCAGAGGCTTTTAGATGGCCCAAAGAAATGATTGTCTAAAATTCAGAGGCTTTTAGACGGCCCAAAAGGTTGTGTGTCTATAATTCAGAAGCTTATAGACGGCTCAAAAAAGGTTTGTTGGAAAAGGTCTGAAATTCAAGGGCTTTCAGAGGCCCAAGAGTTTTGGAAAAGTCTGAAATTCAAAGGCTTTCAGAAGCCCTAGAGTTTTGGAAAAGTCTGAAATTCAAAGGCTTTCAGAAGCCCTAGAGTTTTGAAAAAGTCTGAAATTCAAAGGCTTTCAGAAGCCCAAGGAACCTTTCTCTCACATTTTTTTTTCAATTATTTTTTATTTATTTATTTTTTTTTGAAGCATTTTATTCAAACTTGTTTCCCTTTATCATTATTTAAAGGTTAAAGGAAGATTTTAGTGGGAAAAACTGATTAAAGTTGAATATTCCGAGAAAACCGTATACACAGTACGGTCCAGTCCTGTCCGTATTCAAATTACGAGCAAGCTGTAACCGTATGCAATCCACGGGCGAGCCTAGCCCGTATAACCAATACGGGCAAGCCCAGCCCGTGTACTAAATGCGGTTTTACGGAACCCTGTTATGTTTTTCCAGTTTTTACATGGTTTGATCACTTTCATTGTTCATCCAAACGTACGGTTCACCCATTGCAGAGCTTCTAAACTGTCCCAAAATGGACCTTGGCCTTTTTGCTAAAACACATGCTTAGGAGGGCACATGTACCCTCTGAATTGACACCATACTCAAGAATTTGGTACCCTTTTGTTGCCTCTTGTGTGTACATAGGGTAGGATTGATTCTAAACAGAGTTAGAGACTCTTCCTATGGGCTGCACCAACTTTAGAAAAAATGCATATTTTGGGACCAATTTTATCCCGAACCAATGGGCACCATGACACCCCTATGACATGAAAATAATGCAAAACAATAGGATTACCTTGTTACCTTGTTTACCTTCAATATGGCATCCGCATTATGCCCTGGTTTGTAAGCCATGCACACGGCCTTTCCACAATCATACAAACCCATATCCCCACGTAATTGTGTACTTTAGCCAAAAACGTGTAACTCCACCTTCAAGCGTAGGGGTTTTGGGTTTTGGCTTAATGGCAACTTAGCACTCAAGCCTAGTGATGACCAGAATCCTAGATCCACGTTATCATCACATCATTAGCTCAAAGTTCTAAGGTGAATGTTTTCACTTTCGCTTTCCGAAGTATCGACCTCGTTGCGCCAAGCTACACACATTCGGGTTCAACTTCCTATAGGTTAAGGGTAGGCTGTGTAAAAGTAAAAGGTGCACTGTGCATTGTAAAAATAGGTTACATTCACAACGTCCCAGACCCTTGCCACTCTTTTCGCAGCCATGCATAAACAAACCAAGGCATAATAGGAAAGCATATTTAAAATAAACAAGTAAATAAAGCAATCCTATAGCACCTAAAACATGCTCATAAAAAAATCATCTATCATGCAAACATATCATCATGTTATACACCCAAAATCATCATGGAGATCATGCTGAAAATTAAAACATGCTATTATAAAAATATAGCAAAAAATAAGCATGGTTCAGCAAAACGGACCTCCCCTACGCATGTTTGTAGAAACAATCCTATAAATCAAAATTAAGCATGTTCTACCCCCATGAATTCTTAAGCAATAATTTAGATTTAAAACATATTCAACATGCTTAAGAACACCAAACAGCAAGCAAAACAAAGACATGCTAAAAACACAAAATAGCAAGCAAATCAAAAAGTCAAAAACATGAACAAACACCAAAAAGGCTGAAATCCTCAAGTCCCCAGCAGAGTCGCCAGTTGTGAGACATGGGAAAAAATCAATCTTAATGATTTCCTCAATCATCGCACGGGATTATATAAAACAAAGAGTCGCCACCATTCAATTTAGGTGTGAATGGACACCAAAATATTAAATAAGCACAAAAGGCAATTTTAGGGCAAAATATCCCTCCTAAAAAAAACAACCAGAGATGGGTAAGGGGATTAAGTTATGAACAGGGGAAGGTGTTAGGCACCCCTATTCATCCACACAAGGTGGTTGCCAGGTATTGTTCATGTTTAAATAAAGGAAAAAGCTTGCTATAAAAATTAGGAAAAATCACAAAAAAAGGAAAAATATATGGTTTTTCATATGAATAGTCTGATTGATCCAGAACTATCAAATATGATCATACCATTCCTAGGGTTTCATGATCAAAACAAAATTGAGATAAAATCAATTAAAATCAATTTAAAGTGAAAAATCCAAAAATCTGGCTTCAAGTCAAAATTCTAGAAATCTAGAAAAATATGATTTTTATGAAATATTTCGAAATTGAACTTGAATAGTCCAGGAGATAGGTAAAGCCCAAATTTCACATTAAATCAGAAAATCAAAACCAAAAATACCCACGTTGATGAAGAACACCAAAAGGGGAGAACTGAGACCGTAGGGTCTTCTCTCAATAATGAAAAACAATTTACAAAACATCTCATGAAACCCTAGAATTTATTTTCAGGCTTCTGGATTTAGATTTATCATATTGATCATGATAAATCCAAGGTCCTAGCCTACAACCACAAAAATCACGAAAACAGTGCTGTAGGTGCAAAAGTGGCAAAAATCCAAATTTTGGCAAAAAGAGCGGATCTCATGCTATAAACATCATAGACTCATGTCATTCATTCAGATTCATCATAAAAAGCATTAAAACATGATCAGGATATTCAAAACAGCCACATCTCACAAATTAGAGCACATGGGGGTCTACCCTACGGATCCACCTGTTCTCTTTTCCCCTAGTTCTCTCTTCACGTTTTACGGCTAGAGAGACTCTTGAGGTACTTGGAGATAGGTTTGGTTACACAAACACAATCACAGGCTTTATTCTATAAAAAAAAGAAAAAAACAGATATGGGGTTCTATTCTAGGGATCCACCTGTTCCCCTTTCCCCTAGTTCTCTCTTCACGTTTTACGGTTAGAGAGACCCTTGAGGTACTTAGAGACAAGTTTAGGGATACTAGATACAAATATGGCCTTATTCTACAGCAATAGAGATGATCCTATTACTTCTAGAATTGAAGACAGAAAATAAAAAGGGATAGGGGACTTACCTGGATTGAGCAGGCAGAGCAGCAGGGATTCCTTTCTCTTCTCTTGGAGCTTCTTAGAATTCCTTGACTTCAAAATTTCGTGGCCCTTAGCTAGAGGAGAGAGCCTCTATTTATAGGCAAACCCAGGGGTATGGTTGGTCCAAGGTTTGGCAGGATAGAGTTTCAGTTTGAGTTAAACATAAGATCATGTCAATCCTTTATCCACAAGGATAAATGAGATAATTCGAATGGATAAATAAGAGGATTCGCTTATCCAAGAGAGATATTTGGGTGCAGATAAGGCTCAAAAATCAAAAAGGTAAAATTCGCACAAAGACCCCCGTGCCCGTATATATATTACGGTCGCGCCCTGCCCGTATTATTAATACGGGCACGCCGTGACCGTATATCAACTGCAGGTATGACCAGTCCGTAAATAAAATACGGTCATGACCAGTTTGGCCAGATTTTACACTTTTTTGACCTGTTTCAAATCCCAATTAATATTTTCAATTATTTTCTCATTTTTAGTGCAATTTGGGGTGTCTACAGCTGCCCCCTCTTTGCTGGTGATTGGAACCAATTACAAACAGAGAGCATAAAAGACCCACCAATTGCACTTTCTTAGACCTTTGTCTAACCAATTGCACTTTGCAAGGATTAAATGGATGATTATATAAAAAAAGAATTGATTGTGGAAGATTTGCTAAGAAGTCCCTTAGCTTAAGGGCCAAATCCTCCTCTCTCCTCTCACTGAGCTCTCGTGGCTATGAAGTGAGATTGGAGACAAAATTTTTAAACAAAAGTGAGTATGGTGGCAATCCTTGCAACTTACAACTAATATAGACATTGATCTTTTGAAAAGTGTGGAGAAAATGATGAAAAAGACAATTTTTCTGGGTGGCCTGCAGTTGTAGCACAATGAACAGCAAAGAACAGACACAACTCAAATTTGCACATTTGAAAAACATCTCATTAATTGAACTTGCTTTGGTCAAACAAAGAAATGATAAAAACATGGATTCGAAGATAGCCAATGAAACCCCTGCTTGAAGTGGGGTGACGTCTCTTCCTTATCTCAGATTTCTTGGAGCTCTCGTGGCTATGAAAAGAAATCTGAGACAAGCAATTTTTGAAAAGAATGTGGATTTAAAATTGACCACTGCAAACTCAATTGATTTTGATGTTTTCCACTTTTTGAATTTTCCTGATTGATTTTCTTATTTGATATACCTGGGTGCCATTTGATGCCCGAACCTATGCTTGAATATTTTGCAACTTGCTTTTGCTTCTTTATCTTCTTGCTCTCTCAATAACGATGTATGTGCCCTTACTGCCCATAACCTGTCTTCATGCTTTTTAATTGCCCAAGTGACTGCCCTCATCTTGATTGATGGATCATGATCTGTTGATCTAACCTTTGGCCTTTACAACCCATGATCTGTCTTTCATGCCTTCTTGCTGCCCCAGTAAAATCCTTCTTCATGATTGAAGAATTGGGAACCCTTGTTTAATGAAGAAAACATGCCATTGCTTCGAAGCCTTTTTTTTCTTTCAAATTTGAAGAATAAAGCTTGATTGCTTCTTCCAAATGTTGGAATTCATTCCAATGAAAACCCAGAAGGAAAGACACTATGCATGCCCCGGTTTTGACTGTTTGAAGAAGTATTTGCCCCTCAGTAGAGATGATCCTCTTTTTTTTTTTTCCTTTTTTTTTTTTCTTTTTTTTCTTTTTTTTTTAACCTTTACCAAAAAGAAACCCTAATAGAAGAATGCAAATGCAAACATAAGAAAATATGTTTTATACTAGTGGCCTCAGAATTCTCTAATGCTTGCAAAACCAATGTTTTATGAAAAGATATAGATTCTCATCATAGGCCAAAAATATATTTTTTGCTTTTTTGTGTTTTATATTTTTTTTTTGAAAAAATGATCCAATCACTTATTAGCATATAGTCCAAAAGAATTAAAATCAAGTTGAATAATGAGAAGATTATTTCAGAAAATGCAAAAAGACCAAAATCAACCTTTGGAACCTTTAGAATCATTCCCATGACCATCGGCTTGTCAATTGATGCTCCAGATATGACGACTCTTTCAATCTGACTATTTTGCCCCAGTCTAGAAAGACATCTTCCTTCATCCAATTGAAGAACAATTGTTTCTCCATTGTATCCATGATATGAGAATTTATGACTTCAACTTCAGCAATAATTTCCTAATGGCAATTTTGATGGCCATCAACTTGTTCATAGATAATTCATATCATAGTTCTGATTATGTTGCTTCAATCTTGGAAAGAGAATTTTCCTCAATAACCACCAACATGAGGACTTCACCTGGATCTATGCCAATTCTGGACTTTCCTCTCTAACGATTTCCTTCTTATAGATAGCAGATTATTTGCCATGTAGCGCCCTTCCGGGTTTTCACTACATTTTCTCCATTTTCTTTTTTTTTTCTTCGTTTTTTTTTTATCCTTCATCACCAACAACTATATAGTCAAAGCTGCCTTAATTCAAAATTTCTTAATCAAAGAGGACTTATGAATGGGACGAAACGAAGGCTTGGTGTTGGTTTAGAAAGAAAAGGAATAAAAGGCTCAAATATCATATGATCAAATGGGTTAACTGAAATTGTAATTTTTAAGGCATTTCTTCCCTTGGAATGAATACAAAATTGCCCCCAATAATGAAGTTCTTCCCTCAATTTGATTTCTTCATTTGAAACTTATTCTCCAGTATTGAACTTCTTTTTTCCATTCTTTTCTTCACAATTTTGAAGACGTTCTCCAAATAGCATTTGATTATTTTTTTTTCTTCCTTTTTTTTTCTTTCTTTTTCTTTTTTCTTTTTCATTTCTTTGCCCCATTTTCTGAAAACATATTCAAAATCCCTTTTGGACTTCAATAACTGTCCCTTCATTCATTTTTTTTTTTATGCCTTAATAAGTTTGCCCCAGTGTGGGGTTACAATTCTCAGTTTAGGTTACTTGGAAAAATGTATCAAGCTCAAAGGGTTTAACTAGGGATTTCAAAAATTTTGGGGATATAAGAAAGAAAGGCCTCTTATCATTTTAAGAAAAATTTGAATTTTAGACTTGGTAGAGTTGTACTACATGACTGGCTCAGGATTTTTTCTTCTCTTTTTTTTCTATTATTTTTTTTTTCAACCTATATCAAAAAGCCTCTTCAAATAGAACCTCTGTTATGAACAAGTTCTTCACCTTTTGATCAATCTTATGAATTTGGATTCTTTCCATCAGATGATGCCCAATTCTATTTCCAACGAAAAAGTCAAATCTTCTTCCATATTTTTAAGTGCAAAGCCCCAAAATTTCTTCAAACAATATTATCAACTTCCCTTTGAATGAATCAGCAAGTGGTGCGATCCTTTCTGAATTATAATGAAGGAACTTCAAATCTTCTTCTATCTTTTCTGTTGAAGACTGTGGGTCATCTTTGGTTCCAAAGGCCATAAAATTGGTCATTTCATAATTTTGCAGAATATTCTTCTCATGACACTTAGAAAGATTTGAATTTTCACATAAAATGTCTTTTTCTTCGATTTTGGTCTCAAAATTGAGCCAAATGTCGAAGTCACATTCAACTTAATAAAATTCAATAAGAGATATGATTCATAAGTAAAAGGACCTTGCTGAAAACTTTTTTTTCTTTTTTCTAGAAAAATGTTAAAGGAAAAAATCTTTTTTTTTTTTTTTTTGAAGAGCCTTTATTGAAATCACTTCCTGAGAACAAGGCTCCTTAGGATCCTCAGGAAATGTGCATTCTTCTTATGCAGGTTTCTTTTCAGAGAACATGGGAGTTCGAAAACTGCCCTTGTTCTTAAAGGCAAAAGCTGATTTTTCTTTCTTTTTCAGAAAACTTCTTTCTCCTGCTGGATGAGGCAAGTCTTCCTGTTCATAACCAGGAGCATTTCTTTCAAGATAAACCCTGACTGTGGGACCAATAGGAGCGATAAGTTGAGAAGGGTCAAATCTTCTTTCTCCAGAGAAAATTGCCCCTATTGCATTTGAGCTGCCTGCCCCATTGTTAGCGGTAGGTGGGATGGGAGTGACTGAATTGAATGATAAGGAGTTATTATCCAACAAACCCTGGATTGCATGCTTTAGGGCCAAGCAACGATCTGTGGTATGCCCTGGAGTGCTCATATGATAATCACAGATTGCAGATGAATCATAATTCTTCCCCTTGCTTGCATGAGGATTTGGCAACCTCAAAGTCACATAACCTTTTTGCAGTAAAGTAGACAAAAGCTCAGATGGTCTCATAGGCAGTTTAGAAAATTCCCTTCTCTTCCTTACTTCTGTTTCCTCCTTCACAGGTTGTGCAGAAGGGACATTAATTTGAATAGGCAGCAAAGGAAATTGATGGGTTGGCTTGATAGGAGGTGGGGCGACATTGATTTGAAAGGGTTCCCTGGGAGGTTTCACCATATTTACTTCTGCTTCTATCCTTTCTTCATTCTTTCTTATTCCATTACCATTCTCCTTTTTCTGTGTAGAGAAAGTGGTGGAAGCTTCCTGGTTCAACACTGCAGAGTAATCATCTATTTTCCCAGACTTGATCCCATCTTCAATTCTGTCTGCCACTTGCACTAGGGCGGCAAAGTTGGTGGTAGTTTGACCCACCAAGTGACTGTAAAAGGGTTGCCCCAGTGTGCTGATGAAGGTTGAAATCATTTCTGGTTCTCCTACGGGTGGCCTGACCTGAGAGGCTGTCTCCCTCCACCTTTTAGCATATTGCCTTATGGTCTCATCATTTCTCTTGCTCATCATCATCATGTCGTACCGGTCTGGCACGATCTCCGAGTTAAACTTGTATTGAGACAAAAAGGTGTCTGCCAGGTCCTTCCATCCTCTAATCTTCTCATGATCCAAAGTGGCAAACCACCTCAAAGCAGCTCCAGTTAAACTCCTCTGGAAAAGCTGAATTAGTATGCCGTCATCCCGGCCAAACTGGCATAAAGCCCCGCAGTATAACTTCAAATGGCTCATTGGGCAGCCAGTGCCATCATATTTATCAAAATCTGGGCATTTAAACTTGGCCGGTAGACATACATCGGGGTATAGGCACAGATCTTCAAAATTGGTGCCCCCAAAGTTACGTATCCCTTTCACCTCCCTCATTTCATCCTGGATCATCTCCAGCCTGTGCATGAATTTTCTTTCTATTTCATCCCTCATCTTTTCTTTTTCATTCTCTTTCTCAGACTCAACCATCTCCTCCCTGATCAGTATAGGTTCAGGGGTAGGTTCAGAAATGGGTTCAGGAATAGGTTGAACCGGAGGTGGGATATTGATTGGAGGTGGAGGTGCTTGGTTGGAAGTGGAGGCTTGGTTCTGGGCTTGGACTTGCTGGGCCTGCACCGATAGTATGTTTTCTAGCATTCGGGCTAGTCCTGCCACCTGTTCCTGAAGCAGGACAAGATCTGGGTGAGGAGCATCAGCTTCAGTCTCAATGGGATTCATGGTGTGAGCTCTTGATCTGGTTACAGGAGCTATGATTGCAAGTGTATTAGTACCTGATCACAGAATAAAGGAAAAAATATCAGTGCCCAATTAATCTCATTCACATGCCTAGGAATGCCTATGTGCAAGCTGGGTGAACACGAGTTTGGATTTTTTCTTTATTTGCTTCTTCTTCTTTTTTTTTTTTTGAATTGAATTGTTGGAATATTCTAGGGCTTCCAACAGGTCCCACAAAAAGAGAAAATGATCTGAAATTCAAAGGCTTTCAGAGGCCCAGAGGTATTTTTGGAAAAGGTCCGAAATTCAAAGGCTTTCAGAGGCCTAGGGATATTTTTGGAAAAGGTCTGAAATTCAAAGGCTTTCAGAGGCCCAGGGATATTTTTGAAAAAAGTCTGAAATTCAAAGGCTTTCAGAGGCCTAGGGATATTTTTGAAAAAAGTCTGAAATTCAAAGGCTTTCAGAGGCCCAGGGATATTTTTGTAAAAAGTCTGAAATTCAAAGGCTTTTAGAGGCCCAAAGGATATGTGTCTATAATTCAGAGGCTTATAGATGGCCCAAAGAATGTGTGTCTATAATTCAGAGGCTTATAGACGGCCCAAAAAAATGATTTGTCTAAAATTCAGAGGCTTTTAGACGGCCCAAAAATGATTTGTCCAAAATTTAGAGGCTTTTAGATGGCCCAAAGAAATGATTGTCTAAAATTCAGAGGCTTTTAGACGGCCCAAAAGGTTGTGTGTCTATAATTCAGAAGCTTATAGACGGCTCAAAAAAGGTTTGTTGGAAAAGGTCTGAAATTCAAGGGCTTTCAGAGGCCCAAGAGTTTTGGAAAAGTCTGAAATTCAAAGGCTTTCAGAAGCCCTAGAGTTTTGGAAAAGTCTGAAATTCAAAGGCTTTCAGAAGCCCTAGAGTTTTGAAAAAGTCTGAAATTCAAAGGCTTTCAGAAGCCCAAGGAACCTTTCTCTCACATTTTTTTTTCAATTATTTTTTATTTATTTATTTTTTTTTGAAGCATTTTATTCAAACTTGTTTCCCTTTATCATTATTTAAAGGTTAAAGGAAGATTTTAGTGGGAAAAACTGATTAAAGTTGAATATTCCGAGAAAACCGTATACACAGTACGGTCCAGTCCTGTCCGTATTCAAATTACGAGCAAGCTGTAACCGTATGCAATCCACGGGCGAGCCTAGCCCGTATAACCAATACGGGCAAGCCCAGCCCGTGTACTAAATGCGGTTTTACGGAACCCTGTTATGTTTTTCCAGTTTTTACATGGTTTGATCACTTTCATTGTTCATCCAAACGTACGGTTCACCCATTGCAGAGCTTCTAAACTGTCCCAAAATGGACCTTGGCCTTTTTGCTAAAACACATGCTTAGGAGGGCACATGTACCCTCTGAATTGACACCATACTCAAGAATTTGGTACCCTTTTGTTGCCTCTTGTGTGTACATAGGGTAGGATTGATTCTAAACAGAGTTAGAGACTCTTCCTATGGGCTGCACCAACTTTAGAAAAAATGCATATTTTGGGACCAATTTTATCCCGAACCAATGGGCACCATGACACCCCTATGACATGAAAATAATGCAAAACAATAGGATTACCTTGTTACCTTGTTTACCTTCAATATGGCATCCGCATTATGCCCTGGTTTGTAAGCCATGCACACGGCCTTTCCACAATCATACAAACCCATATCCCCACGTAATTGTGTACTTTAGCCAAAAACGTGTAACTCCACCTTCAAGCGTAGGGGTTTTGGGTTTTGGCTTAATGGCAACTTAGCACTCAAGCCTAGTGATGACCAGAATCCCAGATCCACGTTATCATCACATCATTAGCTCAAAGTTCTAAGGTGAATGTTTTCACTTTCGCTTTCCGAAGTATCGACCTCGTTGCGCCAAGCTACACACATTCGGGTTCAACTTCCTATAGGTTAAGGGTAGGCTGTGTAAAAGTAAAAGGTGCACTGTGCATTGTAAAAATAGGTTACATTCACAACGTCCCAGACCCTTGCCACTCTTTTCGCAGCCATGCATAAACAAACCAAGGCATAATAGGAAAGCATATTTAAAATAAACAAGTAAATAAAGCAATCCTATAGCACCTAAAACATGCTCATAAAAAAATCATCTATCATGCAAACATATCATCGTGTTATACACCCAAAATCATCATGGAGATCATGCTGAAAATTAAAACATGCTATTATAAAAATATAGCAAAAAATAAGCATGGTTCAGCAAAACGGACCTCCCCTACGCATGTTTGTAGAAACAATCCTATAAATCAAAATTAAGCATGTTCTACCCCCATGAATTCTTAAGCAATAATTTAGATTTAAAACATATTCAACATGCTTAAGAACACCAAACAGCAAGCAAAACAAAGACATGCTAAAAATACAAAATAGCAAGCAAATCAAAAAGTCAAAAACATGAACAAACACCAAAAAGGCTGAAATCCTCAAGTCCCCAGCAGAGTCGCCAGTTGTGAGACATGGGAAAAAATCAATCTTAATGATTTCCTCAATCATCGCACGGGATTATATAAAACAAAGAGTCGCCACCATTCAATTTAGGTGTGAATGGACACCAAAATATTAAATAAGCACAAAAGGCAATTTTAGGGCAAAATATCCCTCCTAAAAAAAACAACCAGAGATGGGTAAGGGGATTAAGTTATGAACAGGGGAAGGTGTTAGGCACCCCTATTCATCCACACAAGGTGGTTGCCAGGTATTGTTCATGTTTAAATAAAGGAAAAAGCTTGCTATAAAAATTAGGAAAAATCACAAAAAAAGGAAAAATATATGGTTTTTCATATGAATAGTCTGATTGATCCAGAACTATCAAATATGATCATACCATTCCTAGGGTTTCATGATCAAAACAAAATTGAGATAAAATCAATTAAAATCAATTTAAAGTGAAAAATCCAAAAATCTGGCTTCAAGTCAAAATTCTAGAAATCTAGAAAAATATGATTTTTATGAAATATTTCGAAATTGAACTTGAATAGTCCAGGAGATAGGTAAAGCCCAAATTTCACATTAAATCAGAAAATCAAAACCAAAAATACCCACGTTGATGAAGAACACCAAAAGGGGAGAACTGAGACCGTAGGGTCTTCTCTCAATAATGAAAAACAATTTAAAAAACATCTCATGAAACCCTAGAATTTATTTTCAGGCTTCTGGATTTAGATTTATCATATTGATCATGATAAATCCAAGGTCCTAGCCTACAACCACAAAAATCACGAAAACAGTGCTGTAGGTGCAAAAGTGGCAAAAATCCAAATTTTGGCAAAAAGAGCGGATCTCATGCTATAAACATCATAGACTCATGTCATTCATTCAGATTCATCATAAAAAGCATTAAAACATGATCAGGATATTCAAAACAGCCACATCTCACAAATTAGAGCACATGGGGGTCTACCCTACGGATCCACCTGTTCTCTTTTCCCCTAGTTCTCTCTTCACGTTTTACGGCTAGAGAGACTCTTGAGGTACTTGGAGATAGGTTTGGTTACACAAACACAATCACAGGCTTTATTCTATAAAAAAAAGAAAAAAACAGATATGGGGTTCTATTCTAGGGATCCACCTGTTCCCCTTTCCCCTAGTTCTCTCTTCACGTTTTACGGTTAGAGAGACCCTTGAGGTACTTAGAGACAAGTTTAGGGATACTAGATACAAATATGGCCTTATTCTACAGCAATAGAGATGATCCTATTACTTCTAGAATTGAAGACAGAAAATAAAAAGGGATAGGGGACTTACCTGGATTGAGCAGGCAGAGCAGCAGGGATTCCTTTCTCTTCTCTTGGAGCTTCTTAGAATTCCTTGACTTCAAAATTTCGTGGCCCTTAGCTAGAGGAGAGAGCCTCTATTTATAGGCAAACCCAGGGGTATGGTTGGTCCAAGGTTTGGCAGGATAGAGTTTCAGTTTGAGTTAAACATAAGATCATGTCAATCCTTTATCCACAAGGATAAATGAGATAATTCGAATGGATAAATAAGAGGATTCGCTTATCCAAGAGAGATATTTGGGTGCAGATAAGGCTCAAAAATCAAAAAGGTAAAATTCGCACAAAGACCCCCGTGCCCGTATATATATTACGGTCGCGCCCTGCCCGTATTATTAATACGGGCACGCCGTGACCGTATATCAACTGCAGGTATGACCAGTCCGTAAATAAAATACGGTCATGACCAGTTTGGCCAGATTTTACACTTTTTTGACCTGTTTCAAATCCCAATTAATATTTTCAATTATTTTCTCATTTTTAGTGCAATTTGGGGTGTCTACAGCTGCCCCCTCTTTGCTGGTGATTGGAACCAATTACAAACAGAGAGCATAAAAGACCCACCAATTGCACTTTCTTAGACCTTTGTCTAACCAATTGCACTTTGCAAGGATTAAATGGATGATTATATAAAAAAAGAATTGATTGTGGAAGATTTGCTAAGAAGTCCCTTAGCTTAAGGGCCAAATCCTCCTCTCTCCTCTCACTGAGCTCTCGTGGCTATGAAGTGAGATTGGAGACAAAATTTTTAAACAAAAGTGAGTATGGTGGCAATCCTTGCAACTTACAACTAATATAGACATTGATCTTTTGAAAAGTGTGGAGAAAATGATGAAAAAGACAATTTTTCTGGGTGGCCTGCAGTTGTAGCACAATGAACAGCAAAGAACAGACACAACTCAAATTTGCACATTTGAAAAACATCTCATTAATTGAACTTGCTTTGGTCAAACAAAGAAATGATAAAAACATGGATTCGAAGATAGCCAATGAAACCCCTGCTTGAAGTGGGGTGACGTCTCTTCCTTATCTCAGATTTCTTGGAGCTCTCGTGGCTATGAAAAGAAATCTGAGACAAGCAATTTTTGAAAAGAATGTGGATTTAAAATTGACCACTGCAAACTCAATTGATTTTGATGTTTTCCACTTTTTGAATTTTCCTGATTGATTTTCTTATTTGATATACCTGGGTGCCATTTGATGCCCGAACCTATGCTTGAATATTTTGCAACTTGCTTTTGCTTCTTTATCTTCTTGCTCTCTCAATAACGATGTATGTGCCCTTACTGCCCATAACCTGTCTTCATGCTTTTTAATTGCCCAAGTGACTGCCCTCATCTTGATTGATGGATCATGATCTGTTGATCTAACCTTTGGCCTTTACAACCCATGATCTGTCTTTCATGCCTTCTTGCTGCCCCAGTAAAATCCTTCTTCATGATTGAAGAATTGGGAACCCTTGTTTAATGAAGAAAACATGCCATTGCTTCGAAGCCTTTTTTTTCTTTCAAATTTGAAGAATAAAGCTTGATTGCTTCTTCCAAATGTTGGAATTCATTCCAATGAAAACCCAGAAGGAAAGACACTATGCATGCCCCGGTTTTGACTGTTTGAAGAAGTATTTGCCCCTCAGTAGAGATGATCCTCTTTTTTTTTTTTCCTTTTTTTTTTTTCTTTTTTTTCTTTTTTTTTTAACCTTTACCAAAAAGAAACCCTAATAGAAGAATGCAAATGCAAACATAAGAAAATATGTTTTATACTAGTGGCCTCAGAATTCTCTAATGCTTGCAAAACCAATGTTTTATGAAAAGATATAGATTCTCATCATAGGCCAAAAATATATTTTTTGCTTTTTTGTGTTTTATATTTTTTTTTTGAAAAAATGATCCAATCACTTATTAGCATATAGTCCAAAAGAATTAAAATCAAGTTGAATAATGAGAAGATTATTTCAGAAAATGCAAAAAGACCAAAATCAACCTTTGGAACCTTTAGAATCATTCCCATGACCATCGGCTTGTCAATTGATGCTCCAGATATGACGACTCTTTCAATCTGACTATTTTGCCCCAGTCTAGAAAGACATCTTCCTTCATCCAATTGAAGAACAATTGTTTCTCCATTGTATCCATGATATGAGAATTTATGACTTCAACTTCAGCAATAATTTCCTAATGGCAATTTTGATGGCCATCAACTTGTTCATAGATAATTCATATCATAGTTCTGATTATGTTGCTTCAATCTTGGAAAGAGAATTTTCCTCAATAACCACCAACATGAGGACTTCACCTGGATCTATGCCAATTCTGGACTTTCCTCTCTAACGATTTCCTTCTTATAGATAGCAGATTATTTGCCATGTAGCGCCCTTCCGGGTTTTCACTACATTTTCTCCATTTTCTTTTTTTTTTCTTCGTTTTTTTTTTATCCTTCATCACCAACAACTATATAGTCAAAGCTGCCTTAATTCAAAATTTCTTAATCAAAGAGGACTTATGAATGGGACGAAACGAAGGCTTGGTGTTGGTTTAGAAAGAAAAGGAATAAAAGGCTCAAATATCATATGATCAAATGGGTTAACTGAAATTGTAATTTTTAAGGCATTTCTTCCCTTGGAATGAATACAAAATTGCCCCCAATAATGAAGTTCTTCCCTCAATTTGATTTCTTCATTTGAAACTTATTCTCCAGTATTGAACTTCTTTTTTCCATTCTTTTCTTCACAATTTTGAAGACGTTCTCCAAATAGCATTTGATTATTTTTTTTTCTTCCTTTTTTTTTCTTTCTTTTTCTTTTTTTTTTTTTCATTTCTTTGCCCCATTTTCTGAAAACATATTCAAAATCCCTTTTGGACTTCAATAACTGTCCCTTCATTCCTTTTTTTTTTTATGCCTTAATAAGTTTGCCCCAGTGTGGGGTTACAATTCTCAGTTTAGGTTACTTGGAAAAATGTATCAAGCTCAAAGGGTTTAACTAGGGATTTCAAAAATTTTGGGGATATAAGAAAGAAAGGCCTCTTATCATTTTAAGAAAAATTTGAATTTTAGACTTGGTAGAGTTGTACTACATGACTGGCTCAGGATTTTTTCTTCTCTTTTTTTTCTATTATTTTTTTTTTCAACCTATATCAAAAAGCCTCTTCAAATAGAACCTCTGTTATGAACAAGTTCTTCACCTTTTGATCAATCTTATGAATTTGGATTCTTTCCATCAGATGATGCCCAATTCTATTTCCAACGAAAAAGTCAAATCTTCTTCCATATTTTTAAGTGCAAAGCCCCAAAATTTCTTCAAACAATATTATCAACTTCCCTTTGAATGAATCAGCAAGTGGTGCGATCCTTTCTGAATTATAATGAAGGAACTTCAAATCTTCTTCTATCTTTTCTGTTGAAGACTGTGGGTCATCTTTGGTTCCAAAGGCCATAAAATTGGTCATTTCATAATTTTGCAGAATATTCTTCTCATGACACTTAGAAAGATTTGAATTTTCACATAAAATGTCTTTTTCTTCGATTTTGGTCTCAAAATTGAGCCAAATGTCGAAATCACATTCAACTTAATAAAATTCAATAAGAGATATGATTCATAAGTAAAAGGACCTTGCTGAAAACTTTTTTTTCTTTTTTCTAGAAAAATGTTAAAGGAAAAAATCTTTTTTTTTTTTTTTTGAAGAGCCTTTATTGAAATCACTTCCTGAGAACAAGGCTCCTTAGGATCCTCAGGAAATGTGCATTCTTCTTATGCAGGTTTCTTTTCAGAGAACATGGGAGTTCGAAAACTGCCCTTGTTCTTAAAGGCAAAAGCTGATTTTTCTTTCTTTTTCAGAAAACTTCTTTCTCCTGCTGGATGAGGCAAGTCTTCCTGTTCATAACCAGGAGCATTTCTTTCAAGATAAACCCTGACTGTGGGACCAATAGGAGCGATAAGTTGAGAAGGGTCAAATCTTCTTTCTCCAGAGAAAATTGCCCCTATTGCATTTGAGCTGCCTGCCCCATTGTTAGCGGTAGGTGGGATGGGAGTGACTGAATTGAATGATAAGGAGTTATTATCCAACAAACCCTGGATTGCATGCTTTAGGGCCAAGCAACGATCTGTGGTATGCCCTGGAGTGCTCATATGATAATCACAGATTGCAGATGAATCATAATTCTTCCCCTTGCTTGCATGAGGATTTGGCAACCTCAAAGTCACATAACCTTTTTGCAGTAAAGTAGACAAAAGCTCAGATGGTCTCATAGGCAGTTTAGAAAATTCCCTTCTCTTCCTTACTTCTGTTTCCTCCTTCACAGGTTGTGCAGAAGGGACATTAATTTGAATAGGCAGCAAAGGAAATTGATGGGTTGGCTTGATAGGAGGTGGGGCGACATTGATTTGAAAGGGTTCCCTGGGAGGTTTCACCATATTTACTTCTGCTTCTATCCTTTCTTCATTCTTTCTTATTCCATTACCATTCTCCTTTTTCTGTGTAGAGAAAGTGGTGGAAGCTTCCTGGTTCAACACTGCAGAGTAATCATCTATTTTCCCAGACTTGATCCCATCTTCAATTCTGTCTGCCACTTGCACTAGGGCGGCAAAGTTGGTGGTAGTTTGACCCACCAAGTGACTGTAAAAGGGTTGCCCCAGTGTGCTGATGAAGGTTGAAATCATTTCTGGTTCTCCTACGGGTGGCCTGACCTGAGAGGCTGTCTCCCTCCACCTTTTAGCATATTGCCTTATGGTCTCATCATTTCTCTTGCTCATCATCATCATGTCGTACCGGTCTGGCACGATCTCCGAGTTAAACTTGTATTGAGACAAAAAGGTGTCTGCCAGGTCCTTCCATCCTCTAATCTTCTCATGATCCAAAGTGGCAAACCACCTCAAAGCAGCTCCAGTTAAACTCCTCTGGAAAAGCTGAATTAGTATGCCGTCATCCCGGCCAAACTGGCATAAAGCCCCGCAGTATAACTTCAAATGGCTCATTGGGCAGCCAGTGCCATCATATTTATCAAAATCTGGGCATTTAAACTTGGCCGGTAGACATACATCGGGGTATAGGCACAGATCTTCAAAATTGGTGCCCCCAAAGTTACGTATCCCTTTCACCTCCCTCATTTCATCCTGGATCATCTCCAGCCTGTGCATGAATTTTCTTTCTATTTCATCCCTCATCTTTTCTTTTTCATTCTCTTTCTCAGACTCAACCATCTCCTCCCTGATCAGTATAGGTTCAGGGGTAGGTTCAGAAATGGGTTCAGGAATAGGTTGAACCGGAGGTGGGATATTGATTGGAGGTGGAGGTGCTTGGTTGGAAGTGGAGGCTTGGTTCTGGGCTTGGACTTGCTGGGCCTGCACCGATAGTATGTTTTCTAGCATTCGGGCTAGTCCTGCCACCTGTTCCTGAAGCAGGACAAGATCTGGGTGAGGAGCATCAGCTTCAGTCTCAATGGGATTCATGGTGTGAGCTCTTGATCTGGTTACAGGAGCTATGATTGCAAGTGTATTAGTACCTGATCACAGAATAAAGGAAAAAATATCAGTGCCCAATTAATCTCATTCACATGCCTAGGAATGCCTATGTGCAAGCTGGGTGAACACGAGTTTGGATTTTTTCTTTATTTGCTTCTTCTTCTTTTTTTTTTTTTGAATTGAATTGTTGGAATATTCTAGGGCTTCCAACAGGTCCCACAAAAAGAGAAAATGATCTGAAATTCAAAGGCTTTCAGAGGCCCAGAGGTATTTTTGGAAAAGGTCCGAAATTCAAAGGCTTTCAGAGGCCTAGGGATATTTTTGGAAAAGGTCTGAAATTCAAAGGCTTTCAGAGGCCCAGGGATATTTTTGAAAAAAGTCTGAAATTCAAAGGCTTTCAGAGGCCTAGGGATATTTTTGAAAAAAGTCTGAAATTCAAAGGCTTTCAGAGGCCCAGGGATATTTTTGTAAAAAGTCTGAAATTCAAAGGCTTTTAGAGGCCCAAAGGATATGTGTCTATAATTCAGAGGCTTATAGATGGCCCAAAGAATGTGTGTCTATAATTCAGAGGCTTATAGACGGCCCAAAAAAATGATTTGTCTAAAATTCAGAGGCTTTTAGACGGCCCAAAAATGATTTGTCCAAAATTCAGAGGCTTTTAGATGGCCCAAAGAAATGATTGTCTAAAATTCAGAGGCTTTTAGACGGCCCAAAAGGTTGTGTGTCTATAATTCAGAAGCTTATAGACGGCTCAAAAAAGGTTTGTTGGAAAAGGTCTGAAATTCAAGGGCTTTCAGAGGCCCAAGAGTTTTGGAAAAGTCTGAAATTCAAAGGCTTTCAGAAGCCCTAGAGTTTTGGAAAAGTCTGAAATTCAAAGGCTTTCAGAAGCCCTAGAGTTTTGAAAAAGTCTGAAATTCAAAGGCTTTCAGAAGCCCAAGGAACCTTTCTCTCACATTTTTTTTTCAATTATTTTTTATTTATTTATTTTTTTTTTGAAGCATTTTATTCAAACTTGTTTCCCTTTATCATTATTTAAAGGTTAAAGGAAGATTTTAGTGGGAAAAACTGATTAAAGTTGAATATTCCGAGAAAACCGTATACACAGTACGGTCCAGTCCTGTCCGTATTCAAATTACGAGCAAGCTGTAACCGTATGCAATCCACGGGCGAGCCTAGCCCGTATAACCAATACGGGCAAGCCCAGCCCGTGTACTAAATGCGGTTTTACGGAACCCTGTTATGTTTTTCCAGTTTTTACATGGTTTGATCACTTTCATTGTTCATCCAAACGTACGGTTCACCCATTGCAGAGCTTCTAAACTGTCCCAAAATGGACCTTGGCCTTTTTGCTAAAACACATGCTTAGGAGGGCACATGTACCCTCTGAATTGACACCATACTCAAGAATTTGGTACCCTTTTGTTGCCTCTTGTGTGTACATAGGGTAGGATTGATTCTAAACAGAGTTAGAGACTCTTCCTATGGGCTGCACCAACTTTAGAAAAAATGCATATTTTGGGACCAATTTTATCCCGAACCAATGGGCACCATGACACCCCTATGACATGAAAATAATGCAAAACAATAGGATTACCTTGTTACCTTGTTTACCTTCAATATGGCATCCGCATTATGCCCTGGTTTGTAAGCCATGCACACGGCCTTTCCACAATCATACAAACCCATATCCCCACGTAATTGTGTACTTTAGCCAAAAACGTGTAACTCCACCTTCAAGCGTAGGGGTTTTGGGTTTTGGCTTAATGGCAACTTAGCACTCAAGCCTAGTGATGACCAGAATCCCAGATCCACGTTATCATCACATCATTAGCTCAAAGTTCTAAGGTGAATGTTTTCACTTTCGCTTTCCGAAGTATCGACCTCGTTGCGCCAAGCTACACACATTCGGGTTCAACTTCCTATAGGTTAAGGGTAGGCTGTGTAAAAGTAAAAGGTGCACTGTGCATTGTAAAAATAGGTTACATTCACAACGTCCCAGACCCTTGCCACTCTTTTCGCAGCCATGCATAAACAAACCAGGGCATAATAGGAAAGCATATTTAAAATAAACAAGTAAATAAAGCAATCCTATAGCACCTAAAACATGCTCATAAAAAAATCATCTATCATGCAAACATATCATCATGTTATACACCCAAAATCATCATGGAGATCATGCTGAAAATTAAAACATGCTATTATAAAAATATAGCAAAAAATAAGCATGGTTCAGCAAAACGGACCTCCCCTACGCATGTTTGTAGAAACAATCCTATAAATCAAAATTAAGCATGTTCTACCCCCATGAATTCTTAAGCAATAATTTAGATTTAAAACATATTCAACATGCTTAAGAACACCAAACAGCAAGCAAAACAAAGACATGCTAAAAATACAAAATAGCAAGCAAATCAAAAAGTCAAAAACATGAACAAACACCAAAAAGGCTGAAATCCTCAAGTCCCCAGCAGAGTCGCCAGTTGTGAGACATGGGAAAAAATCAATCTTAATGATTTCCTCAATCATCGCACGGGATTATATAAAACAAAGAGTCGCCACCATTCAATTTAGGTGTGAATGGACACCAAAATATTAAATAAGCACAAAAGGCAATTTTAGGGCAAAATATCCCTCCTAAAAAAAACAACCAGAGATGGGTAAGGGGATTAAGTTATGAACAGGGGAAGGTGTTAGGCACCCCTATTCATCCACACAAGGTGGTTGCCAGGTATTGTTCATGTTTAAATAAAGGAAAAAGCTTGCTATAAAAATTAGGAAAAATCACAAAAAAAGGAAAAATATATGGTTTTTCATATGAATAGTCTGATTGATCCAGAACTATCAAATATGATCATACCATTCCTAGGGTTTCATGATCAAAACAAAATTGAGATAAAATCAATTAAAATCAATTTAAAGTGAAAAATCCAAAAATCTGGCTTCAAGTCAAAATTCTAGAAATCTAGAAAAATATGATTTTTATGAAATATTTCGAAATTGAACTTGAATAGTCCAGGAGATAGGTAAAGCCCAAATTTCACATTAAATCAGAAAATCAAAACCAAAAATACCCACGTTGATGAAGAACACCAAAAGGGGAGAACTGAGACCGTAGGGTCTTCTCTCAATAATGAAAAACAATTTAAAAAACATCTCATGAAACCCTAGAATTTATTTTCAGGCTTCTGGATTTAGATTTATCATATTGATCATGATAAATCCAAGGTCCTAGCCTACAACCACAAAAATCACGAAAACAGTGCTGTAGGTGCAAAAGTGGCAAAAATCCAAATTTTGGCAAAAAGAGCGGATCTCATGCTATAAACATCATAGACTCATGTCATTCATTCAGATTCATCATAAAAAGCATTAAAACATGATCAGGATATTCAAAACAGCCACATCTCACAAATTAGAGCACATGGGGGTCTACCCTACGGATCCACCTGTTCTCTTTTCCCCTAGTTCTCTCTTCACGTTTTACGGCTAGAGAGACTCTTGAGGTACTTGGAGATAGGTTTGGTTACACAAACACAATCACAGGCTTTATTCTATAAAAAAAAGAAAAAAACAGATATGGGGTTCTATTCTAGGGATCCACCTGTTCCCCTTTCCCCTAGTTCTCTCTTCACGTTTTACGGTTAGAGAGACCCTTGAGGTACTTAGAGACAAGTTTAGGGATACTAGATACAAATATGGCCTTATTCTACAGCAATAGAGATGATCCTATTACTTCTAGAATTGAAGACAGAAAATAAAAAGGGATAGGGGACTTACCTGGATTGAGCAGGCAGAGCAGCAGGGATTCCTTTCTCTTCTCTTGGAGCTTCTTAGAATTCCTTGACTTCAAAATTTCGTGGCCCTTAGCTAGAGGAGAGAGCCTCTATTTATAGGCAAACCCAGGGGTATGGTTGGTCCAAGGTTTGGCAGGATAGAGTTTCAGTTTGAGTTAAACATAAGATCATGTCAATCCTTTATCCACAAGGATAAATGAGATAATTCGAATGGATAAATAAGAGGATTCGCTTATCCAAGAGAGATATTTGGGTGCAGATAAGGCTCAAAAATCAAAAAGGTAAAATTCGCACAAAGACCCCCGTGCCCGTATATATATTACGGTCGCGCCCTGCCCGTATTATTAATACGGGCACGCCGTGACCGTATATCAACTGCAGGTATGACCAGTCCGTAAATAAAATACGGTCATGACCAGTTTGGCCAGATTTTACACTTTTTTGACCTGTTTCAAATCCCAATTAATATTTTCAATTATTTTCTCATTTTTAGTGCAATTTGGGGTGTCTACAGCTGCCCCCTCTTTGCTGGTGATTGGAACCAATTACAAACAGAGAGCATAAAAGACCCACCAATTGCACTTTCTTAGACCTTTGTCTAACCAATTGCACTTTGCAAGGATTAAATGGATGATTATATAAAAAAAGAATTGATTGTGGAAGATTTGCTAAGAAGTCCCTTAGCTTAAGGGCCAAATCCTCCTCTCTCCTCTCACTGAGCTCTCGTGGCTATGAAGTGAGATTGGAGACAAAATTTTTAAACAAAAGTGAGTATGGTGGCAATCCTTGCAACTTACAACTAATATAGACATTGATCTTTTGAAAAGTGTGGAGAAAATGATGAAAAAGACAATTTTTCTGGGTGGCCTGCAGTTGTAGCACAATGAACAGCAAAGAACAGACACAACTCAAATTTGCACATTTGAAAAACATCTCATTAATTGAACTTGCTTTGGTCAAACAAAGAAATGATAAAAACATGGATTCGAAGATAGCCAATGAAACCCCTGCTTGAAGTGGGGTGACGTCTCTTCCTTATCTCAGATTTCTTGGAGCTCTCGTGGCTATGAAAAGAAATCTGAGACAAGCAATTTTTGAAAAGAATGTGGATTTAAAATTGACCACTGCAAACTCAATTGATTTTGATGTTTTCCACTTTTTGAATTTTCCTGATTGATTTTCTTATTTGATATACCTGGGTGCCATTTGATGCCCGAACCTATGCTTGAATATTTTGCAACTTGCTTTTGCTTCTTTATCTTCTTGCTCTCTCAATAACGATGTATGTGCCCTTACTGCCCATAACCTGTCTTCATGCTTTTTAATTGCCCAAGTGACTGCCCTCATCTTGATTGATGGATCATGATCTGTTGATCTAACCTTTGGCCTTTACAACCCATGATCTGTCTTTCATGCCTTCTTGCTGCCCCAGTAAAATCCTTCTTCATGATTGAAGAATTGGGAACCCTTGTTTAATGAAGAAAACATGCCATTGCTTCGAAGCCTTTTTTTTCTTTCAAATTTGAAGAATAAAGCTTGATTGCTTCTTCCAAATGTTGGAATTCATTCCAATGAAAACCCAGAAGGAAAGACACTATGCATGCCCCGGTTTTGACTGTTTGAAGAAGTATTTGCCCCTCAGTAGAGATGATCCTCTTTTTTTTTTTTCCTTTTTTTTTTTTCTTTTTTTTCTTTTTTTTTTAACCTTTACCAAAAAGAAACCCTAATAGAAGAATGCAAATGCAAACATAAGAAAATATGTTTTATACTAGTGGCCTCAGAATTCTCTAATGCTTGCAAAACCAATGTTTTATGAAAAGATATAGATTCTCATCATAGGCCAAAAATATATTTTTTGCTTTTTTGTGTTTTATATTTTTTTTTTGAAAAAATGATCCAATCACTTATTAGCATATAGTCCAAAAGAATTAAAATCAAGTTGAATAATGAGAAGATTATTTCAGAAAATGCAAAAAGACCAAAATCAACCTTTGGAACCTTTAGAATCATTCCCATGACCATCGGCTTGTCAATTGATGCTCCAGATATGACGACTCTTTCAATCTGACTATTTTGCCCCAGTCTAGAAAGACATCTTCCTTCATCCAATTGAAGAACAATTGTTTCTCCATTGTATCCATGATATGAGAATTTATGACTTCAACTTCAGCAATAATTTCCTAATGGCAATTTTGATGGCCATCAACTTGTTCATAGATAATTCATATCATAGTTCTGATTATGTTGCTTCAATCTTGGAAAGAGAATTTTCCTCAATAACCACCAACATGAGGACTTCACCTGGATCTATGCCAATTCTGGACTTTCCTCTCTAACGATTTCCTTCTTATAGATAGCAGATTATTTGCCATGTAGCGCCCTTCCGGGTTTTCACTACATTTTCTCCATTTTCTTTTTTTTTTCTTCGTTTTTTTTTATCCTTCATCACCAACAACTATATAGTCAAAGCTGCCTTAATTCAAAATTTCTTAATCAAAGAGGACTTATGAATGGGACGAAACGAAGGCTTGGTGTTGGTTTAGAAAGAAAAGGAATAAAAGGCTCAAATATCATATGATCAAATGGGTTAACTGAAATTGTAATTTTTAAGGCATTTCTTCCCTTGGAATGAATACAAAATTGCCCCCAATAATGAAGTTCTTCCCTCAATTTGATTTCTTCATTTGAAACTTATTCTCCAGTATTGAACTTCTTTTTTCCATTCTTTTCTTCACAATTTTGAAGACGTTCTCCAAATAGCATTTGATTATTTTTTTTTCTTCCTTTTTTTTTCTTTCTTTTTCTTTTTTTTTTTTTCATTTCTTTGCCCCATTTTCTGAAAACATATTCAAAATCCCTTTTGGACTTCAATAACTGTCCCTTCATTCCTTTTTTTTTTTATGCCTTAATAAGTTTGCCCCAGTGTGGGGTTACAATTCTCAGTTTAGGTTACTTGGAAAAATGTATCAAGCTCAAAGGGTTTAACTAGGGATTTCAAAAATTTTGGGGATATAAGAAAGAAAGGCCTCTTATCATTTTAAGAAAAATTTGAATTTTAGACTTGGTAGAGTTGTACTACATGACTGGCTCAGGATTTTTTCTTCTCTTTTTTTTCTATTATTTTTTTTTTCAACCTATATCAAAAAGCCTCTTCAAATAGAACCTCTGTTATGAACAAGTTCTTCACCTTTTGATCAATCTTATGAATTTGGATTCTTTCCATCAGATGATGCCCAATTCTATTTCCAACGAAAAAGTCAAATCTTCTTCCATATTTTTAAGTGCAAAGCCCCAAAATTTCTTCAAACAATATTATCAACTTCCCTTTGAATGAATCAGCAAGTGGTGCGATCCTTTCTGAATTATAATGAAGGAACTTCAAATCTTCTTCTATCTTTTCTGTTGAAGACTGTGGGTCATCTTTGGTTCCAAAGGCCATAAAATTGGTCATTTCATAATTTTGCAGAATATTCTTCTCATGACACTTAGAAAGATTTGAATTTTCACATAAAATGTCTTTTTCTTCGATTTTGGTCTCAAAATTGAGCCAAATGTCGAAGTCACATTCAACTTAATAAAATTCAATAAGAGATATGATTCATAAGTAAAAGGACCTTGCTGAAAACTTTTTTTTCTTTTTTCTAGAAAAATGTTAAAGGAAAAAATCTTTTTTTTTTTTTTTTTGAAGAGCCTTTATTGAAATCACTTCCTGAGAACAAGGCTCCTTAGGATCCTCAGGAAATGTGCATTCTTCTTATGCAGGTTTCTTTTCAGAGAACATGGGAGTTCGAAAACTGCCCTTGTTCTTAAAGGCAAAAGCTGATTTTTCTTTCTTTTTCAGAAAACTTCTTTCTCCTGCTGGATGAGGCAAGTCTTCCTGTTCATAACCAGGAGCATTTCTTTCAAGATAAACCCTGACTGTGGGACCAATAGGAGCGATAAGTTGAGAAGGGTCAAATCTTCTTTCTCCAGAGAAAATTGCCCCTATTGCATTTGAGCTGCCTGCCCCATTGTTAGCGGTAGGTGGGATGGGAGTGACTGAATTGAATGATAAGGAGTTATTATCCAACAAACCCTGGATTGCATGCTTTAGGGCCAAGCAACGATCTGTGGTATGCCCTGGAGTGCTCATATGATAATCACAGATTGCAGATGAATCATAATTCTTCCCCTTGCTTGCATGAGGATTTGGCAACCTCAAAGTCACATAACCTTTTTGCAGTAAAGTAGACAAAAGCTCAGATGGTCTCATAGGCAGTTTAGAAAATTCCCTTCTCTTCCTTACTTCTGTTTCCTCCTTCACAGGTTGTGCAGAAGGGACATTAATTTGAATAGGCAGCAAAGGAAATTGATGGGTTGGCTTGATAGGAGGTGGGGCGACATTGATTTGAAAGGGTTCCCTGGGAGGTTTCACCATATTTACTTCTGCTTCTATCCTTTCTTCATTCTTTCTTATTCCATTACCATTCTCCTTTTTCTGTGTAGAGAAAGTGGTGGAAGCTTCCTGGTTCAACACTGCAGAGTAATCATCTATTTTCCCAGACTTGATCCCATCTTCAATTCTGTCTGCCACTTGCACTAGGGCGGCAAAGTTGGTGGTAGTTTGACCCACCAAGTGACTGTAAAAGGGTTGCCCCAGTGTGCTGATGAAGGTTGAAATCATTTCTGGTTCTCCTACGGGTGGCCTGACCTGAGAGGCTGTCTCCCTCCACCTTTTAGCATATTGCCTTATGGTCTCATCATTTCTCTTGCTCATCATCATCATGTCGTACCGGTCTGGCACGATCTCCGAGTTAAACTTGTATTGAGACAAAAAGGTGTCTGCCAGGTCCTTCCATCCTCTAATCTTCTCATGATCCAAAGTGGCAAACCACCTCAAAGCAGCTCCAGTTAAACTCCTCTGGAAAAGCTGAATTAGTATGCCGTCATCCCGGCCAAACTGGCATAAAGCCCCGCAGTATAACTTCAAATGGCTCATTGGGCAGCCAGTGCCATCATATTTATCAAAATCTGGGCATTTAAACTTGGCCGGTAGACATACATCGGGGTATAGGCACAGATCTTCAAAATTGGTGCCCCCAAAGTTACGTATCCCTTTCACCTCCCTCATTTCATCCTGGATCATCTCCAGCCTGTGCATGAATTTTCTTTCTATTTCATCCCTCATCTTTTCTTTTTCATTCTCTTTCTCAGACTCAACCATCTCCTCCCTGATCAGTATAGGTTCAGGGGTAGGTTCAGAAATGGGTTCAGGAATAGGTTGAACCGGAGGTGGGATATTGATTGGAGGTGGAGGTGCTTGGTTGGAAGTGGAGGCTTGGTTCTGGGCTTGGACTTGCTGGGCCTGCACCGATAGTATGTTTTCTAGCATTCGGGCTAGTCCTGCCACCTGTTCCTGAAGCAGGACAAGATCTGGGTGAGGAGCATCAGCTTCAGTCTCAATGGGATTCATGGTGTGAGCTCTTGATCTGGTTACAGGAGCTATGATTGCAAGTGTATTAGTACCTGATCACAGAATAAAGGAAAAAATATCAGTGCCCAATTAATCTCATTCACATGCCTAGGAATGCCTATGTGCAAGCTGGGTGAACACGAGTTTGGATTTTTTCTTTATTTGCTTCTTCTTCTTTTTTTTTTTTTGAATTGAATTGTTGGAATATTCTAGGGCTTCCAACAGGTCCCACAAAAAGAGAAAATGATCTGAAATTCAAAGGCTTTCAGAGGCCCAGAGGTATTTTTGGAAAAGGTCCGAAATTCAAAGGCTTTCAGAGGCCTAGGGATATTTTTGGAAAAGGTCTGAAATTCAAAGGCTTTCAGAGGCCCAGGGATATTTTTGAAAAAAGTCTGAAATTCAAAGGCTTTCAGAGGCCTAGGGATATTTTTGAAAAAAGTCTGAAATTCAAAGGCTTTCAGAGGCCCAGGGATATTTTTGTAAAAAGTCTGAAATTCTAAGGCTTTTAGAGGCCCAAAGGATATGTGTCTATAATTCAGAGGCTTATAGATGGCCCAAAGAATGTGTGTCTATAATTCAGAGGCTTATAGACGGCCCAAAAAAATGATTTGTCTAAAATTCAGAGGCTTTTAGACGGCCCAAAAATGATTTGTCCAAAATTCAGAGGCTTTTAGATGGCCCAAAGAAATGATTGTCTAAAATTCAGAGGCTTTTAGACGGCCCAAAAGGTTGTGTGTCTATAATTCAGAAGCTTATAGACGGCTCAAAAAAGGTTTGTTGGAAAAGGTCTGAAATTCAAGGGCTTTCAGAGGCCCAAGAGTTTTGGAAAAGTCTGAAATTCAAAGGCTTTCAGAAGCCCTAGAGTTTTGGAAAAGTCTGAAATTCAAAGGCTTTCAGAAGCCCTAGAGTTTTGAAAAAGTCTGAAATTCAAAGGCTTTCAGAAGCCCAAGGAACCTTTCTCTCACATTTTTTTTTCAATTATTTTTTATTTATTTATTTTTTTTTGAAGCATTTTATTCAAACTTGTTTCCCTTTATCATTATTTAAAGGTTAAAGGAAGATTTTAGTGGGAAAAACTGATTAAAGTTGAATATTCCGAGAAAACCGTATACACAGTACGGTCCAGTCCTGTCCGTATTCAAATTACGAGCAAGCTGTAACCGTATGCAATCCACGGGCGAGCCTAGCCCGTATAACCAATACGGGCAAGCCCAGCCCGTGTACTAAATGCGGTTTTACGGAACCCTGTTATGTTTTTCCAGTTTTTACATGGTTTGATCACTTTCATTGTTCATCCAAACGTACGGTTCACCCATTGCAGAGCTTCTAAACTGTCCCAAAATGGACCTTGGCCTTTTTGCTAAAACACATGCTTAGGAGGGCACATGTACCCTCTGAATTGACACCATACTCAAGAATTTGGTACCCTTTTGTTGCCTCTTGTGTGTACATAGGGTAGGATTGATTCTAAACAGAGTTAGAGACTCTTCCTATGGGCTGCACCAACTTTAGAAAAAATGCATATTTTGGGACCAATTTTATCCCGAACCAATGGGCACCATGACACCCCTATGACATGAAAATAATGCAAAACAATAGGATTACCTTGTTACCTTGTTTACCTTCAATATGGCATCCGCATTATGCCCTGGTTTGTAAGCCATGCACACGGCCTTTCCACAATCATACAAACCCATATCCCCACGTAATTGTGTACTTTAGCCAAAAACGTGTAACTCCACCTTCAAGCGTAGGGGTTTTGGGTTTTGGCTTAATGGCAACTTAGCACTCAAGCCTAGTGATGACCAGAATCCCAGATCCACGTTATCATCACATCATTAGCTCAAAGTTCTAAGGTGAATGTTTTCACTTTCGCTTTCCGAAGTATCGACCTCGTTGCGCCAAGCTACACACATTCGGGTTCAACTTCCTATAGGTTAAGGGTAGGCTGTGTAAAAGTAAAAGGTGCACTGTGCATTGTAAAAATAGGTTACATTCACAACGTCCCAGACCCTTGCCACTCTTTTCGCAGCCATGCATAAACAAACCAAGGCATAATAGGAAAGCATATTTAAAATAAACAAGTAAATAAAGCAATCCTATAGCACCTAAAACATGCTCATAAAAAAATCATCTATCATGCAAACATATCATCATGTTATACACCCAAAATCATCATGGAGATCATGCTGAAAATTAAAACATGCTATTATAAAAATATAGCAAAAAATAAGCATGGTTCAGCAAAACGGACCTCCCCTACGCATGTTTGTAGAAACAATCCTATAAATCAAAATTAAGCATGTTCTACCCCCATGAATTCTTAAGCAATAATTTAGATTTAAAACATATTCAACATGCTTAAGAACACCAAACAGCAAGCAAAACAAAGACATGCTAAAAACACAAAATAGCAAGCAAATCAAAAAGTCAAAAACATGAACAAACACCAAAAAGGCTGAAATCCTCAAGTCCCCAGCAGAGTCGCCAGTTGTGAGACATGGGAAAAAATCAATCTTAATGATTTCCTCAATCATCGCACGGGATTATATAAAACAAAGAGTCGCCACCATTCAATTTAGGTGTGAATGGACACCAAAATATTAAATAAGCACAAAAGGCAATTTTTAGGGCAAAATATCCCTCCTAAAAAAAACAACCAGAGATGGGTAAGGGGATTAAGTTATGAACAGGGGAAGGTGTTAGGCACCCCTATTCATCCACACAAGGTGGTTGCCAGGTATTGTTCATGTTTAAATAAAGGAAAAAGCTTGCTATAAAAATTAGGAAAAATCACAAAAAAAGGAAAAATATATGGTTTTTCATATGAATAGTCTGATTGATCCAGAACTATCAAATATGATCATACCATTCCTAGGGTTTCATGATCAAAACAAAATTGAGATAAAATCAATTAAAATCAATTTAAAGTGAAAAATCCAAAAATCTGGCTTCAAGTCAAAATTCTAGAAATCTAGAAAAATATGATTTTTATGAAATATTTCGAAATTGAACTTGAATAGTCCAGGAGATAGGTAAAGCCCAAATTTCACATTAAATCAGAAAATCAAAACCAAAAATACCCACGTTGATGAAGAACACCAAAAGGGGAGAACTGAGACCGTAGGGTCTTCTCTCAATAATGAAAAACAATTTAAAAAACATCTCATGAAACCCTAGAATTTATTTTCAGGCTTCTGGATTTAGATTTATCATATTGATCATGATAAATCCAAGGTCCTAGCCTACAACCACAAAAATCACGAAAACAGTGCTGTAGGTGCAAAAGTGGCAAAAATCCAAATTTTGGCAAAAAGAGCGGATCTCATGCTATAAACATCATAGACTCATGTCATTCATTCAGATTCATCATAAAAAGCATTAAAACATGATCAGGATATTCAAAACAGCCACATCTCACAAATTAGAGCACATGGGGGTCTACCCTACGGATCCACCTGTTCTCTTTTCCCCTAGTTCTCTCTTCACGTTTTACGGCTAGAGAGACTCTTGAGGTACTTGGAGATAGGTTTGGTTACACAAACACAATCACAGGCTTTATTCTATAAAAAAAAGAAAAAAACAGATATGGGGTTCTATTCTAGGGATCCACCTGTTCCCCTTTCCCCTAGTTCTCTCTTCACGTTTTACGGTTAGAGAGACCCTTGAGGTACTTAGAGACAAGTTTAGGGATACTAGATACAAATATGGCCTTATTCTACAGCAATAGAGATGATCCTATTACTTCTAGAATTGAAGACAGAAAATAAAAAGGGATAGGGGACTTACCTGGATTGAGCAGGCAGAGCAGCAGGGATTCCTTTCTCTTCTCTTGGAGCTTCTTAGAATTCCTTGACTTCAAAATTTCGTGGCCCTTAGCTAGAGGAGAGAGCCTCTATTTATAGGCAAACCCAGGGGTATGGTTGGTCCAAGGTTTGGCAGGATAGAGTTTCAGTTTGAGTTAAACATAAGATCATGTCAATCCTTTATCCACAAGGATAAATGAGATAATTCGAATGGATAAATAAGAGGATTCGCTTATCCAAGAGAGATATTTGGGTGCAGATAAGGCTCAAAAATCAAAAAGGTAAAATTCGCACAAAGACCCCCGTGCCCGTATATATATTACGGTCGCGCCCTGCCCGTATTATTAATACGGGCACGCCGTGACCGTATATCAACTGCAGGTATGACCAGTCCGTAAATAAAATACGGTCATGACCAGTTTGGCCAGATTTTACACTTTTTTGACCTGTTTCAAATCCCAATTAATATTTTCAATTATTTTCTCATTTTTAGTGCAATTTGGGGTGTCTACAGCTGCCCCCTCTTTGCTGGTGATTGGAACCAATTACAAACAGAGAGCATAAAAGACCCACCAATTGCACTTTCTTAGACCTTTGTCTAACCAATTGCACTTTGCAAGGATTAAATGGATGATTATATAAAAAAAGAATTGATTGTGGAAGATTTGCTAAGAAGTCCCTTAGCTTAAGGGCCAAATCCTCCTCTCTCCTCTCACTGAGCTCTCGTGGCTATGAAGTGAGATTGGAGACAAAATTTTTAAACAAAAGTGAGTATGGTGGCAATCCTTGCAACTTACAACTAATATAGACATTGATCTTTTGAAAAGTGTGGAGAAAATGATGAAAAAGACAATTTTTCTGGGTGGCCTGCAGTTGTAGCACAATGAACAGCAAAGAACAGACACAACTCAAATTTGCACATTTGAAAAACATCTCATTAATTGAACTTGCTTTGGTCAAACAAAGAAATGATAAAAACATGGATTCGAAGATAGCCAATGAAACCCCTGCTTGAAGTGGGGTGACGTCTCTTCCTTATCTCAGATTTCTTGGAGCTCTCGTGGCTATGAAAAGAAATCTGAGACAAGCAATTTTTGAAAAGAATGTGGATTTAAAATTGACCACTGCAAACTCAATTGATTTTGATGTTTTCCACTTTTTGAATTTTCCTGATTGATTTTCTTATTTGATATACCTGGGTGCCATTTGATGCCCGAACCTATGCTTGAATATTTTGCAACTTGCTTTTGCTTCTTTATCTTCTTGCTCTCTCAATAACGATGTATGTGCCCTTACTGCCCATAACCTGTCTTCATGCTTTTTAATTGCCCAAGTGACTGCCCTCATCTTGATTGATGGATCATGATCTGTTGATCTAACCTTTGGCCTTTACAACCCATGATCTGTCTTTCATGCCTTCTTGCTGCCCCAGTAAAATCCTTCTTCATGATTGAAGAATTGGGAACCCTTGTTTAATGAAGAAAACATGCCATTGCTTCGAAGCCTTTTTTTTCTTTCAAATTTGAAGAATAAAGCTTGATTGCTTCTTCCAAATGTTGGAATTCATTCCAATGAAAACCCAGAAGGAAAGACACTATGCATGCCCCGGTTTTGACTGTTTGAAGAAGTATTTGCCCCTCAGTAGAGATGATCCTCTTTTTTTTTTTTCCTTTTTTTTTTTTCTTTTTTTTCTTTTTTTTTTAACCTTTGCCAAAAAGAAACCCTAATAGAAGAATGCAAATGCAAACATAAGAAAATATGTTTTATACTAGTGGCCTCAGAATTCTCTAATGCTTGCAAAACCAATGTTTTATGAAAAGATATAGATTCTCATCATAGGCCAAAAATATATTTTTTGCTTTTTTGTGTTTTATATTTTTTTTTTGAAAAAATGATCCAATCACTTATTAGCATATAGTCCAAAAGAATTAAAATCAAGTTGAATAATGAGAAGATTATTTCAGAAAATGCAAAAAGACCAAAATCAACCTTTGGAACCTTTAGAATCATTCCCATGACCATCGGCTTGTCAATTGATGCTCCAGATATGACGACTCTTTCAATCTGACTATTTTGCCCCAGTCTAGAAAGACATCTTCCTTCATCCAATTGAAGAACAATTGTTTCTCCATTGTATCCATGATATGAGAATTTATGACTTCAACTTCAGCAATAATTTCCTAATGGCAATTTTGATGGCCATCAACTTGTTCATAGATAATTCATATCATAGTTCTGATTATGTTGCTTCAATCTTGGAAAGAGAATTTTCCTCAATAACCACCAACATGAGGACTTCACCTGGATCTATGCCAATTCTGGACTTTCCTCTCTAACGATTTCCTTCTTATAGATAGCAGATTATTTGCCATGTAGCGCCCTTCCGGGTTTTCACTACATTTTCTCCATTTTTTCCTTTTTCTTTTTTTTTTCTTCGTTTTTTTTTTATCCTTCATCACCAACAACTATATAGTCAAAGCTGCCTTAATTCAAAATTTCTTAATCAAAGAGGACTTATGAATGGGACGAAACGAAGGCTTGGTGTTGGTTTAGAAAGAAAAGGAATAAAAGGCTCAAATATCATATGATCAAATGGGTTAACTGAAATTGTAATTTTTAAGGCATTTCTTCCCTTGGAATGAATACAAAATTGCCCCCAATAATGAAGTTCTTCCCTCAATTTGATTTCTTCATTTGAAACTTATTCTCCAGTATTGAACTTCTTTTTTCCATTCTTTTCTTCACAATTTTGAAGACGTTCTCCAAATAGCATTTGATTATTTTTTTTTCTTCCTTTTTTTTTCTTTCTTTTTCTTTTTTTTTTTTCATTTCTTTGCCCCATTTTCTGAAAACATATTCAAAATCCCTTTTGGACTTCAATAACTGTCCCTTCATTCCTTTTTTTTTTTATGCCTTAATAAGTTTGCCCCAGTGTGGGGTTACAATTCTCAGTTTAGGTTACTTGGAAAAATGTATCAAGCTCAAAGGGTTTAACTAGGGATTTCAAAAATTTTGGGGATATAAGAAAGAAAGGCCTCTTATCATTTTAAGAAAAATTTGAATTTTAGACTTGGTAGAGTTGTACTACATGACTGGCTCAGGATTTTTTCTTCTCTTTTTTTTCTATTATTTTTTTTTTCAACCTATATCAAAAAGCCTCTTCAAATAGAACCTCTGTTATGAACAAGTTCTTCACCTTTTGATCAATCTTATGAATTTGGATTCTTTCCATCAGATGATGCCCAATTCTATTTCCAACGAAAAAGTCAAATCTTCTTCCATATTTTTAAGTGCAAAGCCCCAAAATTTCTTCAAACAATATTATCAACTTCCCTTTGATTGAATCAGCAAGTGGTGCGATCCTTTCTGAATTATAATGAAGGAACTTCAAATCTTCTTCTATCTTTTCTGTTGAAGACTGTGGGTCATCTTTGGTTCCAAAGGCCATAAAATTGGTCATTTCATAATTTTGCAGAATATTCTTCTCATGACACTTAGAAAGATTTGAATTTTCATATAAAATGTCTTTTTCTTCGATTTTGGTCTCAAAATTGAGCCAAATGTCGAAGTCACATTCAACTTAATAAAATTCAATAAGAGATATGATTCATAAGTAAAAGGACCTTGCTGAAAACTTTTTTTTCTTTTTTCTAGAAAAATGTTAAAGGAAAAAATCTTTTTTTTTTTTTTTTTTGAAGAGCCTTTATTGAAATCACTTCCTGAGAACAAGGCTCCTTAGGATCCTCAGGAAATGTGCATTCTTCTTATGCAGGTTTCTTTTCAGAGAACATGGGAGTTCGAAAACTGCCCTTGTTCTTAAAGGCAAAAGCTGATTTTTCTTTCTTTTTCAGAAAACTTCTTTCTCCTGCTGGATGAGGCAAGTCTTCCTGTTCATAACCAGGAGCATTTCTTTCAAGATAAACCCTGACTGTGGGACCAATAGGAGCGATAAGTTGAGAAGGGTCAAATCTTCTTTCTCCAGAGAAAATTGCCCCTATTGCATTTGAGCTGCCTGCCCCATTGTTAGCGGTAGGTGGGATGGGAGTGACTGAATTGAATGATAAGGAGTTATTATCCAACAAACCCTGGATTGCATGCTTTAGGGCCAAGCAACGATCTGTGGTATGCCCTGGAGTGCTCATATGATAATCACAGATTGCAGATGAATCATAATTCTTCCCCTTGCTTGCATGAGGATTTGGCAACCTCAAAGTCACATAACCTTTTTGCAATAAAGTAGACAAAAGCTCAGATGGTCTCATAGGCAGTTTAGAAAATTCCCTTCTCTTCCTTACTTCTGTTTCCTCCTTCACAGGTTGTGCAGAAGGGACATTAATTTGAATAGGCAGCAAAGGAAATTGATGGGTTGGCTTGATAGGAGGTGGGGCGACATTGATTTGAAAGGGTTCCCTGGGAGGTTTCACCATATTTACTTCTGCTTCTATCCTTTCTTCATTCTTTCTTATTCCATTACCATTCTCCTTTTTCTGTGTAGAGAAAGTGGTGGAAGCTTCCTGGTTCAACACTGCAGAGTAATCATCTATTTTCCCAGACTTGATCCCATCTTCAATTCTGTCTGCCACTTGCACTAGGGCGGCAAAGTTGGTGGTAGTTTGACCCACCAAGTGACTGTAAAAGGGTTGCCCCAGTGTGCTGATGAAGGTTGAAATCATTTCTGGTTCTCCTACGGGTGGCCTGACCTGAGAGGCTGTCTCCCTCCACCTTTTAGCATATTGCCTTATGGTCTCATCATTTCTCTTGCTCATCATCATCATGTCGTACCGGTCTGGCACGATCTCAGAGTTAAACTTGTATTGAGACAAAAAGGTGTCTGCCAGGTCCTTCCATCCTCTAATCTTCTCATGATCCAAAGTGGCAAACCACCTCAAAGCAGCTCCAGTTAAACTCCTCTGGAAAAGCTGAATTAGTATGCCGTCATCCCGGCCAAACTGGCATAAAGCCCCGCAGTATAACTTCAAATGGCTCATTGGGCAGCCAGTGCCATCATATTTATCAAAATCTGGGCATTTAAACTTGGCCGGTAGACATACATCGGGGTATAGGCACAGATCTTCAAAATTGGTGCCCCCAAAGTTACGTATCCCTTTCACCTCCCTCATTTCATCCTGGATCATCTCCAGCCTGTGCATGAATTTTCTTTCTATTTCATCCCTCATCTTTTCTTTTTCATTCTCTTTCTCAGACTCAACCATCTCCTCCCTGATCAGTATAGGTTCAGGGGTAGGTTCAGAAATGGGTTCAGGAATAGGTTGAACCGGAGGTGGGATATTGATTGGAGGTGGAGGTGCTTGGTTGGAAGTGGAGGCTTGGTTCTGGGCTTGGACTTGCTGGGCCTGCACCGATAGTATGTTTTCTAGCATTCGGGCTAGTCCTGCCACCTGTTCCTGAAGCAGGACAAGATCTGGGTGAGGAGCATCAGCTTCAGTCTCAATGGGATTCATGGTGTGAGCTCTTGATCTGGTTACAGGAGCTATGATTGCAAGTGTATTAGTACCTGATCACAGAATAAAGGAAAAAATATCAGTGCCCAATTAATCTCATTCACATGCCTAGGAATGCCTATGTGCAAGCTGGGTGAACACGAGTTTGGATTTTTTCTTTATTTGCTTCTTCTTCTTTTTTTTTTTTTGAATTGAATTGTTGGAATATTCTAGGGCTTCCAACAGGTCCCACAAAAAGAGAAAATGATCTGAAATTCAAAGGCTTTCAGAGGCCCAGAGGTATTTTTGGAAAAGGTCCGAAATTCAAAGGCTTTCAGAGGCCTAGGGATATTTTTGGAAAAGGTCTGAAATTCAAAGGCTTTCAGAGGCCCAGGGATATTTTTGAAAAAAGTCTGAAATTCAAAGGCTTTCAGAGGCCTAGGGATATTTTTGAAAAAAGTCTGAAATTCAAAGGCTTTCAGAGGCCCAGGGATATTTTTGTAAAAAGTCTGAAATTCAAAGGCTTTTAAAGGCCCAAAGGATATGTGTCTATAATTCAGAGGCTTATAGATGGCCCAAAGAATGTGTGTCTATAATTCAGAGGCTTATAGACGGCCCAAAAAAATGATTTGTCTAAAATTCAGAGGCTTTTAGACGGCCCAAAAATGATTTGTCCAAAATTCAGAGGCTTTTAGATGGCCCAAAGAAATGATTGTCTAAAATTCAGAGGCTTTTAGACGGCCCAAAAGGTTGTGTGTCTATAATTCAGAAGCTTATAGACGGCTCAAAAAAGGTTTGTTGGAAAAGGTCTGAAATTCAAGGGCTTTCAGAGGCCCAAGAGTTTTGGAAAAGTCTGAAATTCAAAGGCTTTCAGAAGCCCTAGAGTTTTGGAAAAGTCTGAAATTCAAAGGCTTTCAGAAGCCCTAGAGTTTTGAAAAAGTCTGAAATTCAAAGGCTTTCAGAAGCCCAAGGAACCTTTCTCTCACATTTTTTTTTCAATTATTTTTTATTTATTTATTTTTTTTTTGAAGCATTTTATTCAAACTTGTTTCCCTTTATCATTATTTAAAGGTTAAAGGAAGATTTTAGTGGGAAAAACTGATTAAAGTTGAATATTCCGAGAAAACCGTATACACAGTACGGTCCAGTCCTGTCCGTATTCAAATTACGAGCAAGCTGTAACCGTATGCAATCCACGGGCGAGCCTAGCCCGTATAACCAATACGGGCAAGCCCAGCCCGTGTACTAAATGCGGTTTTACGGAACCCTGTTATGTTTTTCCAGTTTTTACATGGTTTGATCACTTTCATTGTTCATCCAAACGTACGGTTCACCCATTGCAGAGCTTCTAAACTGTCCCAAAATGGACCTTGGCCTTTTTGCTAAAACACATGCTTAGGAGGGCACATGTACCCTCTGAATTGACACCATACTCAAGAATTTGGTACCCTTTTGTTGCCTCTTGTGTGTACATAGGGTAGGATTGATTCTAAACAGAGTTAGAGACTCTTCCTATGGGCTGCACCAACTTTAGAAAAAATGCATATTTTGGGACCAATTTTATCCCGAACCAATGGGCACCATGACACCCCTATGACATGAAAATAATGCAAAACAATAGGATTACCTTGTTACCTTGTTTACCTTCAATATGGCATCCGCATTATGCCCTGGTTTGTAAGCCATGCACACGGCCTTTCCACAATCATACAAACCCATATCCCCACGTAATTGTGTACTTTAGCCAAAAACGTGTAACTCCACCTTCAAGCGTAGGGGTTTTGGGTTTTGGCTTAATGGCAACTTAGCACTCAAGCCTAGTGATGACCAGAATCCCAGATCCACGTTATCATCACATCATTAGCTCAAAGTTCTAAGGTGAATGTTTTCACTTTCGCTTTCCGAAGTATCGACCTCGTTGCGCCAAGCTACACACATTCGGGTTCAACTTCCTATAGGTTAAGGGTAGGCTGTGTAAAAGTAAAAGGTGCACTGTGCATTGTAAAAATAGGTTACATTCACAACGTCCCAGACCCTTGCCACTCTTTTCGCAGCCATGCATAAACAAACCAAGGCATAATAGGAAAGCATATTTAAAATAAACAAGTAAATAAAGCAATCCTATAGCACCTAAAACATGCTCATAAAAAAATCATCTATCATGCAAACATATCATCATGTTATACACCCAAAATCATCATGGAGATCATGCTGAAAATTAAAACATGCTATTATAAAAATATAGCAAAAAATAAGCATGGTTCAGCAAAACGGACCTCCCCTACGCATGTTTGTAGAAACAATCCTATAAATCAAAATTAAGCATGTTCTACCCCCATGAATTCTTAAGCAATAATTTAGATTTAAAACATATTCAACATGCTTAAGAACACCAAACAGCAAGCAAAACAAAGACATGCTAAAAACACAAAATAGCAAGCAAATCAAAAAGTCAAAAACATGAACAAACACCAAAAAGGCTGAAATCCTCAAGTCCCCAGCAGAGTCGCCAGTTGTGAGACATGGGAAAAAATCAATCTTAATGATTTCCTCAATCATCGCACGGGATTATATAAAACAAAGAGTCGCCACCATTCAATTTAGGTGTGAATGGACACCAAAATATTAAATAAGCACAAAAGGCAATTTTTAGGGCAAAATATCCCTCCTAAAAAAAACAACCAGAGATGGGTAAGGGGATTAAGTTATGAACAGGGGAAGGTGTTAGGCACCCCTATTCATCCACACAAGGTGGTTGCCAGGTATTGTTCATGTTTAAATAAAGGAAAAAGCTTGCTATAAAAATTAGGAAAAATCACAAAAAAAGGAAAAATATATGGTTTTTCATATGAATAGTCTGATTGATCCAGAACTATCAAATATGATCATACCATTCCTAGGGTTTCATGATCAAAACAAAATTGAGATAAAATCAATTAAAATCAATTTAAAGTGAAAAATCCAAAAATCTGGCTTCAAGTCAAAATTCTAGAAATCTAGAAAAATATGATTTTTATGAAATATTTCGAAATTGAACTTGAATAGTCCAGGAGATAGGTAAAGCCCAAATTTCACATTAAATCAGAAAATCAAAACCAAAAATACCCACGTTGATGAAGAACACCAAAAGGGGAGAACTGAGACCGTAGGGTCTTCTCTCAATAATGAAAAACAATTTAAAAAACATCTCATGAAACCCTAGAATTTATTTTCAGGCTTCTGGATTTAGATTTATCATATTGATCATGATAAATCCAAGGTCCTAGCCTACAACCACAAAAATCACGAAAACAGTGCTGTAGGTGCAAAAGTGGCAAAAATCCAAATTTTGGCAAAAAGAGCGGATCTCATGCTATAAACATCATAGACTCATGTCATTCATTCAGATTCATCATAAAAAGCATTAAAACATGATCAGGATATTCAAAACAGCCACATCTCACAAATTAGAGCACATGGGGGTCTACCCTACGGATCCACCTGTTCTCTTTTCCCCTAGTTCTCTCTTCACGTTTTACGGCTAGAGAGACTCTTGAGGTACTTGGAGATAGGTTTGGTTACACAAACACAATCACAGGCTTTATTCTATAAAAAAAAGAAAAAAACAGATATGGGGTTCTATTCTAGGGATCCACCTGTTCCCCTTTCCCCTAGTTCTCTCTTCACGTTTTACGGTTAGAGAGACCCTTGAGGTACTTAGAGACAAGTTTAGGGATACTAGATACAAATATGGCCTTATTCTACAGCAATAGAGATGATCCTATTACTTCTAGAATTGAAGACAGAAAATAAAAAGGGATAGGGGACTTACCTGGATTGAGCAGGCAGAGCAGCAGGGATTCCTTTCTCTTCTCTTGGAGCTTCTTAGAATTCCTTGACTTCAAAATTTCGTGGCCCTTAGCTAGAGGAGAGAGCCTCTATTTATAGGCAAACCCAGGGGTATGGTTGGTCCAAGGTTTGGCAGGATAGAGTTTCAGTTTGAGTTAAACATAAGATCATGTCAATCCTTTATCCACAAGGATAAATGAGATAATTCGAATGGATAAATAAGAGGATTCGCTTATCCAAGAGAGATATTTGGGTGCAGATAAGGCTCAAAAATCAAAAAGGTAAAATTCGCACAAAGACCCCCGTGCCCGTATATATATTACGGTCGCGCCCTGCCCGTATTATTAATACGGGCACGCCGTGACCGTATATCAACTGCAGGTATGACCAGTCCGTAAATAAAATACGGTCATGACCAGTTTGGCCAGATTTTACACTTTTTTGACCTGTTTCAAATCCCAATTAATATTTTCAATTATTTTCTCATTTTTAGTGCAATTTGGGGTGTCTACAACCCTGTCGCTCAGGCAACTTGGTTGGGCAATCAAATAATTTCAAAACATAATTTTAAACCAACGAGCACTCAAGGTGGGTACCTAGGTGATTACTTTGGCGACCTAAATAAAAATAAACACTTTTCAACTCTCACTCAGCCCATCGCTCAGGCGATCAGTTGGGCAACCTACGTTCTAAACTTTCTAAAAATACACAGGTGAGACGCTCGACCAGATCGCTCAGGTGATCGTGCCAGGTGCGTAACGCCCCGAATCCAGGTTACGTAATAAAATCGTAACACGAGTCTGAAGTGTTAGTTAAAATACACAGGATCTATATTAAAGTAAAGGAAAACATGAAAATACAATGATCAAACATAAATCCACTAAAATCAGAGTCAACTAATATCAGTCACCATCCCAAATGAATCAATATCCAACATCATTTGTTTACTCACAATATCAAAACAATATCAATCAAAGTCTACAATCACAATACTAATACTACTCCACGTAGTAGTCCTTCTCCCTATACTCAGGGTAATTGTTTGTAGTATCTACCCGTAGAGTATCGTCTTCTCTAGGATCTAAGAACAAAACAAAACCAAATGAGATACGAATATCCCAGCAAGTAGCACATGCATGCTCAAATACATTTTATTCAGTTCTAAACATGAATCAATTATAAAACATATATTAGTGGCGATAACACGGATAATCCAACATGGTCCAGCAAAATAAATCCGAACAACAATATCGATTTCAAACAATATATTATGGTGGGACTTGTGAAATTTGACTACTTTGTATGGTTAAAACCTAGCATTTCAAACAAATCAGTCTAAGAATAACTGCAACATCTCAAATATCCATATCATCACCCTCATGGTGGAAATACACAAGACCTCACCCTCATTGTGGAAATGGGGTTGCTGCAGCCACTCCCTCATGGAAGGCCTCTCCATCATGGAGGAAATGCATTAAGGAAAACTAGACTTAATCCAAACAAAATTGACAAGTTCCATTTATTAGCTAGACTATATGGATCCATATGAAGCTTTACCCAAAATAGCTTAAAACAATATTAATCAAGTAAACTAAAGTTCTCAATATACAAATAAATCATGACAAATTCTAATCTTATATCAATTCCACATAAACAAAATAATCACACTAAACCATAACCAATATAAGTTCTTTTAACAAATCCAAATAAACTAGATTCAATGTAAACTTCCCAATTAAGTCCATTTTAAGCCCAAGTAATCCAAAATAACCCAAAGTAGAGCTCAAAACCACCGATTTGTCAAATCTGACGAGGAGTGTGTTCTCAGAGATTTATTTACTTAAACATGTATAAATATGTGATTCCCCACTGTAGACACCCCAAATTGCACTACAAAATGAGAAAATAATAAAAACATGTAATTAGAGCTTAAAACAGGTCAAAAAGGCCTAAAAATAGAATGAACAGGCTTTGCCCGTATTGGCTTCACGGGCCGATCTCGCCCGCAAAATATCTACGGGCAGGCGCGTCCGTAGTATTTATACGGTCCCCGTTGGACCGTAGTGTATTTACGGGCATTAAAGACACGTGCAAGTTTTGTCATCATCTCGATTTCCGAGCTTTATTTGAAGTCCAATATATCTTTAAACGAGCGGATTATGTCTTTTATTCGCTGAAGTCACCTTGGATGGCTATGGATGGGCATCATCTCTGTATTTCACTCTATCCTGAGAATCAGGATATATCCTTCTGGACCAGCCTTGCCCCTGGGTGTGTCTATAAATAGAGGCTCATTCCTCTAGCTTAGGGCCACGAAATTTTGAGTCCAAGGAATTCTAAGAAGCTCCAAGAGAAGAACTCCTGCTGCCTGCCTGCTCAATCTAGGTAAGTCCCCTATCCCTTTTTATTTTCTGTCTTCAATTCTAGATGTAATAGGATCATCTCTATTACAGTAGAATAAGGCCATATCTGTTTTTGTACTCCTAAACTTGTCTCCAAGTACCTCAAGGGTCTCTCTAGCCGTAAAACGTGAAGAGAGAACTAGGGGAAAGGGGAACAGGTGGATCCCTAGAATAGAACCCCATATCTGTTTTTTCTTTGTTTCATAGAATAAGGCCTGTGATTGTGTTTGTGTACCCAAACCTATCTCTAAGTACCTCAAGAGTCTCTCTAGCCGTAAAACGTTAAGAGAGAACTAGGGGAAAAGAGAACAGGTGGATCCGTAGGGTAGACCCCCATGTGCTCTAATCTGTGAGATGTGGCTGTTTTAAATATCCTGATCATGTTTTAATGCTTTTTATGATATATCTGAATGAATAACATGAATCTATGATGTTTATAGCATGAGATCCCCTATTTTTGATAAAATTTGGATTTTTGCCACTTTTGCACCTACAGCACTGTTTTCGTGATTTTTGTGGTTTTAGGCTAGGATCATGGATTTATCATGATCAATATGGTAGATCTGAATCCAGAAGCCTGAAAGTAAATTCTAGGGTTTCATGATGTGGTTTTTAAATTGTTTTTCATTATTGAGAGAAGACCCTACGGTCTAAGTTCTCCCCTTTTTGGTGTTTTTCATCAACGTGGGTATTTTTGGTTTTTATTTTCTGATTTAATGTGAAATTTGGGCTTTATCTATGTCCTGGACTATTCAAGTTCAATTTTGAAATATTTTATAAAAATCATATTTTTCTAGATTTCTAGAATTTTGACTTAAAGCCAGATTTTTGATTTTTCACTTTAAATTGATTTTATTTGATTTTACCTCAATTTTATTTTGATCATGAAACCCTAGGAATGGTATGATCATATTTGAAAGTTCTGGATCAATCAGACTATTCATGTGAAAAAACCATACAATTCTCTATTTTTTGTGAATTTTGTGATTTTTATAACAAGCTTTTTCCTTTAATTTAACATGAACAAATACCTGGCAACCACCTTGTGTGGATGAATAGGGGTGCCTAACACCTTCCCCTGTTCATAACTTAATCCCCTTACCCATCTCTGGTTGGTTTTTTTTAGGAGGGATATTTTGCCCTAAAATTTGCCTTTTGTGCTTATTTAATATTTTGGTGTCCATTCACACCTAAATTGAATGGTGGCGACTCTTTGTTTTATATAATCCCGTGTGATGATTGAGGAAATCATTTAAATTGATTTTTTCCCATGTCTCACAACTGGCGACTCTGCTGGGGAGAAAATAGAGACACCCCAAATTGCACTGCCAAATGAGAAAATAATAAAAACATGTAATTAGAGCTTAAAACAGGTCAAAAAAGCCTAAAAATAGAATGAACAGGCTTTGCCCGTATTGGCTTCACGGGCCGATCTTGCCCGCAAAATATCTACGGGCAGGCGCGTCCGTAGTATTTATACGGTCCCCGTTGGACCGTAGTGTATTTACGGGCATTAAAGACACGTGCAAGTTTTGTCATCCTCTCGATTTCCGAGCTTTATTTGAAGTCCAATATATCTTTAAACGAGCGGATTATGTCTTTTATTCGCTGAAGTCACCTTGGATGGCTATGGATGGGCATCATCTCTGTATTTCACTCTATCCTGAGAATCAGGATATATCCTTCTGGACCAGCCTTGCCCCTGGGTGTGTCTATAAATAGAGGCTCATTCCTCTAGCTTAGGGCCACGAAATTTTGAAGTCAAGGAATTCTAAGAAGCTCCAAGAGAAGAGAAAGGAATCCCTGCTGCTCTGCCTGCTCAATCCAGGTAAGTCCCCTATCCCTTTTTATTTTCTGTCTTCAATTCTAGAAGTAATAGGATCATCTCTATTGCTGTAGAATAAGGCCATATTTGTATCTAGTATCCCTAAACTTGTCTCTAAGTACCTCAAGGGTCTCTCTAGCCGTAAAACGTGAAGAGAGAACTAGGGGAAAGGGGAACAGGTGGATCCCTAGAATAGAACCCCATATCTGTTTTTTCTTTTTTTTTATAGAATAAAGCCTGTGATTGTGTTTGTGTAACCAAACCTATCTCCAAGTACCTCAAGAGTCTCTCTAACCGTAAAACGTGAAGAGAGAACTAGGGGAAAAGAGAACAGGTGGATCCGTAGGGTAGACCCCCATGTGCTCTAATTTGTGAGATGTGATTGCTTTTAATATCCTGATCATGTTCTAATGCTTTTTATGATATATCTGAATGAATTACATGAATCTATGATGTTTATAGCATGAGATCATCTCTTTTTGCTAAAAATTGGATTTTTGCCACTTTTGCACCTACGGCACTGTTTTCGTGATTTTTGTGATTTTAGGCTATGATCTTAGATTTATCATGATCAATATGGTAGATCTAAATCTAGAAGCCTGAAAATAAATTCTAGGGTTTCATGATGTGGTTTTTAAATTGTTTTTTATTATTGAGAGAAGACCCTACGGTCTAAATTCTCCCCTTTTGGTGTTTTTCATTAATGTGGATATTTTTGGTTTTGATTTTCAGATTTAATGTGAAATTTGGGCTTTATCTGTGTCCTGGACTATTCAAGTTCAATTTTGAAATATTTTATAAAAATCATATTTTTCTAGATTTCTAGAATTTTGACTTGAAGCCAGATTTTTGGATTTTTCACTTTAAATTGATTTTATTTGATTTTATCTCAATTTTATTTTGATCATGAAACCCTAGGAATGGTATGATCATGTTTGATAGTTCTGGATCAATCAGACTATTCATATGAAAAAACCATATATTTTTGCTTTTTTTTGATTTTGTGTGATTTTTATAACAAGCTTTTTCCTTTATTTTAAACAGGAACAATACCTGGCAACCACCTTGTGTGGGTGAATAGGGGTGCCTAACACCTTCCCCTGTTCATAACTTAATCCCCTTACCCATCTCTGGTTGTTTTTTTTAGGAGGGATATTTTGCCCTAAAATTGCCTTTTGTGCTTATTTAATATTTTGGTGTCCATTCACACCTAAATTGAATGGTGGCGACTCTTTGTTTTATATAATCCCGTGTGATGAATGAGGAAATCAATTAGATTTGATTTTTTTCCCATGTCTCACAACTGGCGACTCTGCTGGGGACTTGTGGATTTCAGCTTTTTTGGTGTTTGTTCATGTTTTTGACTTTTTGATTTGCTTGCTATTTTGTGTTTTTAGCATGTCTTTGTTTTGCTTGCTGTTTGGTGTTCTTAAGCATGTTGAATATGTTTTAAATCTAAATTATTGCTTAAGAATTCATGGGGGTAGAACATGCTTAATTTTGATTTATAGGATTGTTTCTACAAACATGCGTAGGGGAGGTCCGTTTTGCTGAACCATGCTTATTTTTTGCTATATTTTTATAATAGCATGTTTTAATTTTCAGCATGATCTCCGTGATGATTTTGGGTGTATAACATGATGATATGTTTGCATGATAGATGATTTTTTTATGAGCATGTTTTAGGTGCTATAGGATTGCTTTATTTACTTGTTTATTTTAAATATGCTTTCCTATTATGCCTTGGTTTGTTTATGCATGGCTGCGAAAAGAGTGGCAAGGGTCTGGGACGTTGTGAATGTAACCTATTTTTACAATGCACAGTGCACCTTTTACTTTTACACAGCCTACCCTTAACCTATAGGAAGTTGAACCCGAATGTGTGTAGCTTGGCGCAACGAGGTCGATACTTCGGAAAGCGAAAGTGAAAACATTCACCTTAGAACTTTGAGCTAATGATGTGATGATAACGTGGATCTGGGATTCTGGTCATCACTAGGCTTGAGTGCTAAGTTGCCATTAAGCCAAAACCCAAAACCCCTACGCTTGAAGGTGGAGTTACACGTTTTTGGCTAAAGTACACAATTACGTGGGGATATGGGTTTGTATGATTGTGGAAAGGCCGTGTGCATGGCTTACAAACCAGGGCATAATGCGGATGCCATATTGAAGGTAAACAAGGTAACAAGGTAATCCTATTGTTTTGCATTATTTTCATGTCATAGGGGTGTCATGGTGCCCATTGGTTCGGGATAAAATTGGTCCCAAAATATGCATTTTTTCTAAAGTTGGTGCAGCCCATAGGAAGAGTCTCTAACTCTGTTTAGAATCAATCCTACCCTATGTACACACAAGAGGCAACAAAAGGGTACCAAATTCTTGAGTATGGTGTCAATTCAGAGGGTACATGTGCCCTCCTAAGCATGTGTTTTAGCAAAAAGGCCAAGGTCCATTTTGGGACAGTTTAGAAGCTCTGCAATGGGTGAACCGTACGTTTGGATGAACAATGAAAGTGATCAAACCATGTAAAAACTGGAAAAACATAACAGGGTTCCGTAAAACCGCATTTAGTACACGGGCTGGGCTTGCCCGTATTGGTTATACGGGCTAGGCTCGCCCATGGATTGCATACGGTTACAGCTTGCTCGTAATTTGAATACGGACAGGGCTGGACCGTACTGTGTATACGGTTTTCTTGGAATATTCAACTTTAATCAGTTTTTCCCACTAAAATCTTCCTTTAACCTTTAAATAATGATAAAGGGAAACAAGTTTGAATAAAATGCTTCAAAAAAAAATAAATAAATAAAAAATAATTGAAAAAAAAATGTGAGAGAAAGGTTCCTTGGGCTTCTGAAAGCCTTTGAATTTCAGACTTTTTCAAAACTCTAGGGCTTCTGAAAGCCTTTGAATTTCAGACTTTTCCAAAACTCTAGGGCTTCTGAAAGCCTTTGAATTTCAGACTTTTCCAAAACTCTTGGGCCTCTGAAAGCCCTTGAATTTCAGACCTTTTCCAACAAACCTTTTTTGAGCCGTCTATAAGCCTCTGAATTATAGACACACAACCTTTTGGGCCGTCTAAAAGCCTCTGAATTTTAGACAATCATTTCTTTGGGCCATCTAAAAGCCTCTGAATTTTAGACAAATCATTTTTGGGCCGTCTAAAAGCCTCTGAATTTTAGACAAATCATTTTTTTGGGCCGTCTATAAGCCTCTGAATTATAGACACACATTCTTTGGGCCATCTATAAGCCTCTGAATTATAGACACATATCCTTTGGGCCTCTGAAAGCCTTTGAATTTCAGACTTTTTACAAAAATATCCCTGGGCCTCTGAAAGCCTTTGAATTTCAGACTTTTTTCAAAAATATCCCTAGGCCTCTGAAAGCCTTTGAATTTCAGACTTTTTTCAAAAATATCCCTGGGCCTCTGAAAGCCTTTGAATTTCAGACCTTTTCCAAAAATATTCCTAGGCCTCTGAAAGCCTTTGAATTTCGGACCTTTTCCAAAAATACCTCTGGGCCTCTGAAAGCCTTTGAATTTCAGATCATTTTCTCTTTTTGTGGGACCTGTTGGAAGCCCTAGAATATTCCAACAATTCAATTCAAAAAAAAAAAAAGAAGAAGAAGCAAATAAAGAAAAAATCCAAACTCGTGTTCACCCAGCTTGCACATAGGCATTCCTAGGCATGTGAATGAGATTAATTGGGCACTGATATTTTTTCCTTTATTCTGTGATCAGGTACTAATACACTTGCAATCATAGCTCCTGTAACCAGATCAAGAGCTCACACCATGAATCCCATTGAGACTGAAGCTGATGCTCCTCACCCAGATCTTGTCCTGCTTCAGGAACAGGTGGCAGGACTAGCCCGAATGCTAGAAAACATACTATCGGTGCAGGCCCAGCAAGTCCAAGCCCAGAACCAAGCCTCCACTTCCAACCAAGCACCTCCACCTCCAATCAATATCCCACCTCCGGTTCAACCTATTCCTGAACCCATTTCTGAACCTACCCCTGAACCTATACTGATCAGGGAAGAGATGGTTGAGTCTGAGAAAGAGAATGAAAAAGAAAAGATGAGGGATGAAATAGAAAGAAAATTCATGCACAGGCTGGAGATGATCCAGGATGAAATGAGGGAGGTGAAAGGGATACGTAACTTTGGGGGCACCAATTTTGAAGATCTGTGCCTATACCCCGATGTATGTCTACCGGCCAAGTTTAAATGCCTAGATTTTGATAAATATGATGGCACTGGCTGCCCAATGAGCCATTTGAAGTTATACTGCGGGGCTTTATGCCAGTTTGGCCGGGATGACGGCATACTAATTCAGCTTTTCCAGAGGAGTTTAACTGGAGCTGCTTTGAGGTGGTTTGCCACTTTGGATCATGAGAAGATTAGAGGATGGAAGGACCTGGCAGACACCTTTTTGTCTCAATACAAGTTTAACTCGGAGATCGTGCCAGACCGGTACGACATGATGATGATGAGCAAGAGAAATGATGAGACCATAAGGCAATATGCTAAAAGGTGGAGGGAGACAGCCTCTCAGGTCAGGCCACCCGTGGGAGAACCAGAAATGATTTCAACCTTCATCAGCACACTGGGGCAACCCTTTTACAGTCACTTGGTGGGTCAAACTACCACCAACTTTGCCGCCCTAGTGCAAGTGGCAGTTAGAATTGAAGATGGGATCAAGTCTGGGAAAATAGCTGATTACTCTGCAGTGTTGAACCAGGAAGCTTCCACCACTTTCTCTACACAGAAAAAGGAGAATGGTAATGGAATAAGAAAGAATGAAGAAAGGATAGAAGCAGAAGTAAATATGGTGCAACCTCCCAGGGAACCCTTTCAAATCAATGTCGCCCCACCTCCTATCAAGCCAACCCATCAATTTCCTTTGCTGCCTATTCAAATTAATGTCCCTTCTGCACAACCTGTGAAGGAGGAAACAGAAGTAAGGAAAAGAAGGGAATTTTCTAAACTGCCTATGAGACCATCTGAGCTTTTGTCTACTTTACTGCAAAAAGGTTATGTGACTTTGAGGTTGCCAAATCCTCATGCAAGCAAGGGGAAGAATTATGATTCATCTGCAATCTGTGATTATCATATGAGCACTCCAGGGCATACCACAGATCGTTGCTTGGCCCTAAAGCATGCAATCCAGGATTTGTTGGATAATAACTCCTTATCATTCAATTCAGTCACTCCCATCCCACCTACCGCTAACAATGGGGCAGGCAGCTCAAATGCAATAGGGGCAATTTTCTCTGGAGAAAGAAGATTTGACCCTTCTCAACTTATCGCTCCTATTGGTCCCACAATCAGGGTTTATCTTGAAAGAAATGCTCCTGGTTATGAACAGGAAGACTTGCCTCACCCAGCAGGAGAAAGAAGTTTTCTGAAAAAGAAAGAAAAATCAGCTTTTGCCTTTAAGAACAAGGGCAGTTTTCGAACTCCCATGTTCTCTGAAAAGAAACCTGCATAAGAAGAATGCACATTTCCTGAGGATCCTAAGGAGCCTTGTTCTCAGGAAGTGATTTTAATAAAGGCTCTTCAAAAAAAAAAAAAGATTTTTCCCTTTAACATTTTTCTAGAAAAAAAAAAGGTTTTCAGTAAGGTCCTTTTACTTATGAATCATATCTCTTATTGAATTTCATTGAGTTGAATATGACTTTGACATTGGGCTCAATTTTGAGACCAAAATCAAAGAAAAAGACATTTTATATGAAAATTCAAATCTTTTTAAGTGTCATGAGAAGAATATTCTGCAAAATTATGAAGTGACCAATTTTATGGCCTTTGGAACCAAAGATGACCCACAGTCTTCAACAGAAAAGATAGAAGAAGATTTGAAGTTCCTTCATTATAATTCAGAAAGGATCGCATCACTTGCTGATTCGTTCAAAGGGAAGTTGAGAATATTGTTTGAAGAGATTTTGGGGCTTTGCACTTGAAAATATGGGAGAATCTGACCTTTTCGTTGGAAATAGAATTGGGCATCATTTGATGGAAAGAATCCAAATTCATAAGATTGATCAAAAGGTGAAGAACTTGTTCATAACAGAAGTTCTATTTAAAGAGGCTTTCATGTTGACAGAAGGTGATTAAGAAGAAAAAAAAAAAGAAGAAAAAATCCTGAGCCAGTCATGTAGTACAACTCTACTAAGTCTAAAATTCAAACTTTTCTTAAAATGATAAGAGGCCTTTCTTTCTTATATCCCCAAAATTTTTGAAATCCCTAGTTAAACCCTTTGAGCTTGATACATTTTTCCAAGTAACCTAAACTGAGAATTGTAACCCCACACTGGGGCAAACTTATTAAGGCATAAAAAAAAAAGGAATGAAGGGACAGTTATTGAAGTCCAAAAGGGATTTTGAATATGTTTTCAGAAAATGGGGCAAAGAAATGAAAAAAAAAAAAAAAGAAAAAGAAAGAAAAAAAAAGGAAGAAAAAAAAATAATCAAATGCTATTTGGAGAACGTCTTCAAAATTGTGAAGAAAAGAATGGAAAAAAGAAGTTCAATACTGGAGAATAAGTTTCAAATGAAGAAATCAAATTGAGGGAAGAACTTCATTATTGGGGGCAATTTTGTATTCATTCCAAGGGAAGAAATGCCTTAAAAATTACAATTTCAGTTAACCCATTTGATCATATGATATTTGAGCCTTTTATTCCTTTTCTTTCTAAACCAACACCAAGCCTTCGTTTCGTCCCATTCATAAGTCCTCTTTGATTAAGAAATTTTGAATTAAGGCAGCTTTGACTATATAGTTGTTGGTGATGAAGGATAAAAAAAAAACGAAGACAAAAAAAGAAAAAGGAAAAAATGGAGAAAATGTAGTGAAAACCCGGAAGGGCGCTACATGGCAAATAATCTGCTATCTATAAGAAGGAAATCGTTAGAGAGGAAAGTCCAGAATTGGCATAGATCCAGGTGAAGTCCTCATGTTGGTGGTTATTGAGGAAAATTCTCTTTTCAAGATTGAAGCAACATAATCAGAACTATGATATGAATTATCTATGAACAAGTTGATGGCCATCAAAATTGCCATTAGGAAATTATTGCTGAAGTTGAAGTCATAAATTCTCATATCATGGATACAATGGAGAAACAATTGTTCTTCAATTGGATGAAGGAAGATGTCTTTCTAGACTGGGGCAAAATAGTCAGATTGAAAGAGTCGTCATATCTGGAGCATCAATTGACAAGCCGATGGTCATGGGAATGATTCTAAAGGTTCCAAAGGTTGATTTTGGTCTTTTTGCATTTTCTGAAATAATCTTCTCATTATTCAACTTGATTTTAATTCTTTTGGACTATATGCTAATAAGTGATTGGATCATTTTTTCAAAAAAAAAATATAAAACACAAAAAAGCAAAAAATATATTTTTGGCCTATGATGAGAATCTATATCTTTTCATAAAACATTGGTTTTGCAAGCATTAGAGAATTCTGAGGCCACTAGTATAAAACATATTTTCTTATGTTTGCATTTGCATTCTTCTATTAGGGTTTCTTTTTGGCAAAGGTTAAAAAAAAAAGAAAAAAAAGAAAAAAAAAGAGAAAAAGGAAAAAAGAGGATCATCTCTACTGAGGGGCAAATACTTCTTCAAGTAACCAAAACCGGGGCATGCTCAGTGTCTTTCCTTCTGGGTTTTCATTGGAATGAATTCCAACATATGGAAGAAGCAATCAAGCTTTAGTCTTCGAATTTGAAAGAAAAAAAAAAGGGCTTCGAAGCAATGGCATGTTTTCTTCGTTAAACAAGGGTTCCCAATTCTTCATTCATGAAGAAGGATTTTACTGGGGTAGCAAGAAGGCATTAAAGACAGATCATGGGTTGTAAAGGCATGAGGTTAGATCAACAGATCGTGATCCATCAATCAAGATGAGGGCATTCACTTGGGCAATTAAAAAGCATGAATACAGGTTATGGGCAGTAAGGGCACTTACATCGTTATTGAGAGAGCAAGAAGATAAAGAAGCAAAAGCAAATTGCAAAATATTCAAGCACAGGTTCGGGCATCAAATGGCACCCAGGTATATCAAATAAGAAAATCAATCAGGAAAATTCAAATAGTGAAAAACATCAAAATCAATTGAGTTTGCAGTGGTAAATTTTAAATCCACATTCTTTTCAAAATTTGCTTGTCTCAGATTTCTTTTCATAGCCACGAGAGCTCCAAGAAATCTGAGATAAGGAAGAGACGCCACCCCATCAGACTTCAAGCAGGGGTTTCATTGGCTATCTTCAAATCCATGTTTTTTACCAAAGCAAGTTCAATTAATGAGATGTCTTTCAAATGTGTAATTTTGAGTTGTGTCTGTTCTTTGCTGTTCATTATGCTACAACTGCAGGCCACCCAGAAAAATTGTCTTTTTCATCATTTTCTCACAATTTTTAGGAGATCAATGTTTATATTAGTTGTAAGTTGCAAGGATTGCCACCTTACCCACTTTTGTTTAAAAATTTTGTCTCAAATCTCACTTCATAGCCCACAAGTGCTCAGTGAGAAGAGAGAGGAAGATTTGGCCCTTAAGCTGAGGGATTTCTTAGCAAATCTTCCACAATCGATTCTTTTTTCAAAAATCATCCATCTAATCCTTGCAAAGTGCAATTGATTATACAAAAATCTCAGAAGGTGCAATTGGTGGGTCTTTTTGCTCTCTGCTTATAATTGGTTCCAATTACCAGCAAAGAGGGGGCAGCTGTAGACACCCCAAATTGCACTGCCAAATGAGAAAATAATAAAAACATGTAATTAGAGCTTAAAACAGGTCAAAAAAGCCTAAAAATAGAATGAACAGGCTTTGCCCGTATTGGCTTCACGGGCCGATCTTGCCCGCAAAATATCTACGGGCAGGCGCGCCCGTAGTATCTATACGGTCCCCGTTGGACCGTAGTGTATTTACGGGCATTAAAGACGTGCAAGTTTTGTCCTCCTCTCGATTTCCGAGCTTTATTTGAAGTCCAATATATCTTTAAACGAGCGGATTATGTCTTTTATTCGCTGAGGCCACCTTGGTTGGCTATGGATGGGCATTATCTCTGTATTTCACTCTATCCTGAGAATCAGGATATATCCTTCTGGACCAACCATACCCCTGTGTGTGTCTATAAATAGAGGCTCATTCCTCTAGCAAAAGGCCACGAAATTTTGAAGTCAAAGAAGTACAAGGAACTCCGAGAGAAGAACTCCTGCTGCCTGTCTGCTCAATCCAGGTAAGTCCCCTATCCCTTTTTATTTTCTGTCTTCAATTCTAGATGTAATAGGATCATCTCTATTGCTGTAGAATAAGGCCATATCTGTTTTTGTATTCCTAAACTTGTCTCTAAGTACCTCAAGGGTCTCTCTAGCCGTAAAACGTGAAGAGAGAACTAGGGGAAAGGGGAACAGGTGGATCCCTAGAATAAAACCCCATATCTGTTTTTTTTTTGTCTTTTTCATAGAATAAGGCCTCTGATTGTGTTTGTGTAACCAAACCTATCTCCAAGTACCTCAAGAGTCTCTCTAGCCGTAAAACGTGAAGAGAGAACTAGGGGAAAAGGGGAACAGGTGGATCCGTAGGGTAGACCCCCATGTGCTCAAATCTGTGAGATGTGGCTATTTTGAATATCCTGATCATGTTCTAATGCTTTTTATGATATATCTGAATGAATTACATGAATCTATGATATTTATAGCATGAGATCATCTCTTTTTGCCAAAATTTGGATTTTTGCCACTTTTACACCTACAGCACTGTTTTCGTGATTTTTGTGGTTTTAGGCTAGGATCTTGGATTTATCATGATCAATATGGTAGATCTGAATCCAGAGGCCTGAAAATAAATTCTAGGGTTTCATGATGTGGTTTTTAAATTGTTTTTCACTTTTGAGATAAGACCCTACGGTCTAAATTCTCCCTTTTTGGTGTTTTTCATCAACGTGGGTCTTTTTGGTTTTGATTTTCAGATTTAATGTGAAATTTAAGCTTTATCTATGCCCTGGACTATTCAAGTTCAATTTTGAAATATTTTATAAAAATCATATTTTTCTAGATTTCTAGAATTTTGACTTGAAGCCAGATTTTTGGATTTTTCACTTTAAATTGATTTTATTTGATTTTATCTCAATTTTATTTTGATCATGAAACCCTAGGAATGGTATGATCATGTTTGATAGTTCTGGATCAATCAGACTATTCATATGAAAAAACCATATATTTTTGCTTTTTTTTGATTTTGTGTGATTTTTATAACAAGCTTTTTCCTTTATTTTAAACATGAACAATACCTGGCAACCACCTTGTGTGGATGAATAGGGGTGCCTAACACCTTCCCCTGTTTATAACTTAATCCCCTTACCCATCTCTGGTTGTTTTTTTTAGGAGGGATATTTTGCCCTAAAATTGCCTTTTGTGCTTATTTAATATTTTGGTGTCCATTCACACCTAAATTGAATGGTGGCGACTCTTTGTTTTATATAATCCCGTGTGATGAATGAGGAAATCAATTAGATTTGATTTTTTCCCATGTCTCACAACTGGCGACTCTGCTGGGGACTTGTGGATTTCAGCTTTTTTGGTGTTTGTTCATGTTTTTGACTTTTTGATTTGCTTGCTATTTTGTGTTTTTAGCATGTCTTTGTTTTGCTTGCTGTTTGGTGTTCTTAAGCATGTTGAATATGTTTTAAATCTAAATTATTGTTTAAGAATTCATGGGGGTAGAACATGCTTAATTTTGATTTATAGGATTGTTTCTACAAACATGCGTAGGGGAGGTCCGTTTTGCTGAACCATGCTTATTTTTTGCTATATTTTTATAATAGCATGTTTTAATTTTCAGCATGATCTCCATGATGATTTTGGGTGTATAACATGATGATATGTTTGCATGATAGATGATTTTTTTATGAGCATGTTTTAGGTGCTATAGGATTGCTTTATTTACTTGTTTATTTTAAATATGCTTTCCTATTATGCCTTGGTTTGTTTATGATTGATTTTTTCCCATGTCTCACAACTGGCGACTCTGCTGGGGCCATTGTTAATGATTTCCTCAATCATCACACGGGATTATATAAAACAAAGAGTCGCTACCATTCAATTTAGGTGTGAATGGACACCAAAATATTAAATAAGCACAAAAGGCAATTTTTAGGGCAAAATATCCCTCCTAAAAAAAACAACCAGAGATGGGTAAGGGGATTAAGTTATGAACAGGGGAAGGTGTTAGGCACCCCTATTCATCCACACAAGGTGGTTGCCAGGTATTGTTCATGTTTAAAATAAAGGAAAAAGCTTGCTATAAAAATCACACAAAATCACAAAAAGAAGATAAAAATATATGGTTTTTTTCATATGAATATTCTGATTGATCCAGAACCATCAAATATGATCATACCATTCCTAGGGTTTCATGATCAAAACAAAATTAAGATAAAATCAAATAAAATCAATTTAAAGTGAAAAATCCAAAAATCTGGCTTCAAGTCAAAATTCTAGAAATCTAGAAAAATATGATTTTTATGAAATATTTCGAAATTGAACTTGAATAGTCCAGGATATAGGTAAAGCCCAAATTTCACATTAAATCAGAAAATCAAAACCAAAAATACCCACGTTGATGAAGAACACCAAAAGGGGAGAACTGAGACCGTAGGGTCTTCTCTCAATAATGAAAAACAATTTAAAAAACATCTCATGAAACCCTAGAATTTATTTTCAGGCTTCTGGATTTAGATTTATTATATTGATCATGATAAATCCAAGGTCCTAGCCTAAAATCACAAAAATCACGAAAATAGTGTTGTAGGTGCAAAAGTGGCAAAAATCCAAATTTTGGCAAAAAGAGCGGATCTCATGCTATAAACATCATAGACTCATGTCATTCATTCAGATTCATCATAAAAAGCATTAAAACATGATCAGGATATTCAAAACAGCCACATCTCACAAATTAGAGCACATGGGGGTCTACCCTACGGATCCACCTGTTCTCTTTTCCCCAAGTTCTCTCTTCACGTTTTACGGCTAGAGAGACTCTTGAGGTACTTAGAGATAGGTTTGGTTACACAAACACAATAACAGGCTTTATTCTAAAAGAAAAAGAAAAAAAACAGATATGGGGTTCTATGCTAGGGATCCACCTGTTCCCCTTTCCCCTAGTTCTCTCTTCACGTTTTACGGCTAGAGAGACCCTTGAGGTACTTGGAGACAAGTTTAGGGATACAAAAACAGATATGGCCTTATTCTACAGCAATAGAGATGATCCTATTACTTCTAGAATTGAAGACAGAAAATAAAAAGAGGATAGGGGACTTACCTGGATTGAGCAGGCAGAGCAGCAGGGATTCCTTTCCTTCTCTTGGAGCTTCTTAGAATTCCTTGACTTCAAAATTTCGTGGCCCTTAGCTAGAGGAGAGAGCCTCTATTTATAGACAAGCCCAGGGGTATGGTTGGTCCAGAAGGATATATCCTGATTCTCAGGATAGAGTGAAATATAGAGATGATGCCCATCCATAGCCATCCAAGTTGACTTCAGCGAATAAAAGACATAATCCGCTCGTTTAAAGATATATTGGACTTCAAATAAAGCTCGGAAATCGAGAGGATGACAAAACTTGCACGTGTCTTTAATGCCCGTAAATACACTACGGTCCAACGGGGACCGTATAAATACTACGGACGCGCCTGCCCGTAGATATTTTGCGGGCGAGATCGGCCCGTGAAGCCAATACGGGCAAAGCCTGTTCATTCTATTTTTAGGCCTTTTTGACCTGTTTTAAGCTCTAATTACATGTTTTTATTATTTTCTCATTTTGTAGTGCAATTTGGGGTGTCTACAGCTGCCCCCTCTTTGCTGGTAATTGGAACCAATTACAAGCAGAGAGCAAAAAGACCCACCAATTGCACCTTCTGAGATTTTTGTATAATCAATTGCACTTTGCAAGGATTAGATGGATGATTTTTGAAAAAAGAATTGATTGTGGAAGATTTGCTAAGAAATCCCTCAGCTTAAGGGCCAAATCTTCCTCTCTCCTCTCACTGAGCACTTGTGGGCTATGAAGTGAGATTTGAGAAAATTTTTTTTAACAAAAGTGGGTAAGGTGGCAATCCTTGCAACTTACAACTAATATAAACATTGATCTCCTAAAAATTGTGAAAAAATGATAAAAATATGCAATTTTTGGCTTCGCCCGTATTTGGCTTACGGACAGATCCTGCCCGTAGAGGGTTTACGGGCGACCGGGACCGTATGGATTTCACGGGCATTTGATGCCCGTACTGAGTTTACGGATTTTACTCTCTTCTTAAGTTCGCGAACGCGAACTTTTTCTCTTCTGCTCGCATTCAAGCCCTAATTCTCTGCGACCGTATCTTCTCCTACGGTTTTCCATTCTTCTTTTTCAACAGTGACTTGTCTTCTATTTCCGACGAGCTTCTCATTTTCCGGCGACTCTCTTCCTCCGGGGACCTCTGTTCTCCATTGATTCCGGCGGCTTCATTTCTCGGCTATTCTCACATTCTCCGGCAACAACTTACTCATTCGGCCTTGTCATTTTTTTGTCAGAATAGTGGTGTCTTCGACGACTATCAACTTCTCCTTGCGACAGTGACCTTGCCGAGACTGCTTCCTTTCACTCCAAGTATCACTCAAACATCTCCTGTGAGTGGGTTTGAAGCTTCCCTTTCTATTTTGCAAACTTCTCATTCGACCCACACAGGTATGTCGAACAGTAGCTTTCACCTTAACTATTTTGACTGAGAATCATTGTTCAAAATCCATGACTGAATGAACACAATGATTTTTTATTGTTTCTGCTCAATTTACAGAGTTCTTCAACACCTTTTCTGATCATATGAAATTGAATGACTTGTGTCTCATGAACCAAACTCTTATGCTGTTAATTCCTGTCTGAATATGATTGCAAATTTTTGAATGAATGCACTAGTACTTGAATGGCCAAACTCCCTCAAATTTTGGCTTGTTCATCATTATAGGCTGCCAATTTCCTTGCCAATGACACCTATGAGAATGTAATGCTTCTGGATTCATGTTTGACCCATGCTCAATTTTCTCAGTTATTGAACTGCTGTGCTGCCTTGTTGAAATCATGTTTTGATTGGTGCTGTATTTTTCATGATTTTGATGCATGCTAGTAGACTTTTGTATGCTCAATACCAGCTTCCAGACCGTTGCTTTAAGTTTCTTGAAACTTTGCTTTGATCATGGGATGCTAGATGATTGCTCACCCATGCATTTTTTTAGAAAATTGGTTTTGACCAGCTTTCTGAATCTGTAATCGAATAAGTCTAAACTTGATGAGCAGTTCTCTTACCACAATCACAACACAATTAGGCTTGAATTTCCGTCCTGAAACCAAAATACAAAAGAGAAGATTAAAATCAATCCTTAACACACATATCTTTTTTTTTTGTGATATAAATAGAATATATAGGAAGCCTAAACTTTCTACATATAATTTTTATATATTTTCTTGATTAAAGCAAAGACAAGTAAATAAAACAGTAAAATTTCTCCAAACATAAAAATAAACTCCTTCTGATTTGATTGGGAGTTTCTGAATCATTTTCTTCCATTTTCCATTTTCTTTTTCCTGTAAATCAATTGATCTTGGTTATAATGATTAATCAAGCAACTAAAAATTTAAATAATTAATCATCTCCCTGATTTGAACCGTAGATGGCCCGCCTTAGATCGGCTTCTCGAGATCCTGCAGATGAGCCTTCCTCCTCGAGGGTTAGGCGAGATCCTGCTGATGTGGCCTCGTCTTCGAGGGCTGAGAGGGATTCCGATTCTGATATCCCAGATTTCCCTTCTGGGGATTCGCGTGAGGCGACCCCAGAGGTATACTCTAACCTTTCTGCAATTTCCTATCCTTTCCCAAAATACATCTTCCTGATTCTCCCATTATTTTCTTTTAGCCGGCTGTTGAGGCTTCTGGCAGAGATAGGAGCCGTAGCAGACGCAGAGCTGGAGGCAGAGATGGAGGCCATGATGAGGGCCATAGAGGAGGCTGCAGAGGGGGCCGTGGCAGGGATGAGGCCAGGACCAGGGTTGAGATCCCTGAGGAGGTGGCTGCCCAGATTAGGGACACCGATCTTCTGCATGGCTTGAGGACTCATCCCTCAGCATGCGTTAGGGCGGATATCCCTTTGGAGTATCCGATGTCCCATTATAGAGGGAGCTGGGCCAGCTTCACTAGATTTTTGAGAGCTTGCAGTTCGGCCTATCGTCGGGAGCTAGGATTGTACGGTTTCGGCATGTTTATCACCATCCCGGACGTTCGCTTGGATCGAGCCCTCATTGCAGCATTATTGGAGAGGTTTTTCCCAGAGACCTTGAGCTTCCACTTCCCAGATATTGAGATTGGGATCCGGCCTTCTGATTTCACGCTCATCACCGGGATTAGGATGATCGGTGATGTTATTACTGAGATGGCGATGCCAGAGGCCGATGAGATTGCTGGTTATCTTGGATACATTGTGCTGCCTCCTGAGGCCTGGGATCGGGGGAGAGCTAGATTGTCTCTGACATGGTTGAGAGAGACTTTCCGGAGGAGGCAGTTTGGCCAGCTTGCTGCCGGTGATCACGTATTCCCCTTCGCCTTCAGATTTCTTTTTCTGTATATGATGGGATCCTGCTTCTTCCCAGAGGACACGACTTCAGTTAGTCCTCACTTCTTGAGTCTTCTGGGAGATTTGCAGTGGGCGAGGAGGTACGCCTGGGGCCCACTCATATTTGGTACTATTCTGGCTGGCCTGCGCCGATCAGTGAGTGGCCTCTCTACATCCAGAGGGGCTGGAGTTGGATGCCGGTTCTTCTGGCCTTTTCTGCAGGTGAAATGTTTATTTTCTTTTTTTTTTCACTCTTTCTCTTTTCCTTATCTCTCTTTTTCTATTCTTCTGACTATTTTCTTCTTTCTTGTAGTTTTTTGCTAGGGTTTATATACCCTATTTCCGCCCTACCTCTACGATGCCTGAGGAGACGTATCCTATGGCACTTAGATGGTGTCATGTAGAGCACGACTCTGAAAAGAGTCGTCCCAGGTCCGTCCGGGCCCACTTGGACAGGTTGTATCGGTCTGAGGTAATCTTCTTTAATTTCTCTACTTTCTTCTTTTCTTTTCTTCCTGTACTCGCATATCTGATGTCTTGTTCTGTTTTTCAGCTATTTGTCCCCAGGATGGAGGACATTCATGAGGTGCTAGCCCTGCAGGCAGCCAGAGATGATGCATTTGTCCCTGACCAGAGACGACAGAGATACCAGTTCTTTATTGGTCAGCTGGGCAGCATCTGGTATTGCGGTGAGCGCTTCTTCTTTCAGCATGTGGGAGAGCCACGGATTCCTACCATCCCGCCAGATACTACTCCTTTCTATCCTCCTATGCCTGTTGATCCTGCCCAGTTCTTGGATTGGACTGAGGCAGAGACATTATTGGAGGAGGGTGACTATGATGCCTGGTTCAGGCGAGCTTCTGTTGGGTGCCTCATGTCACCCATGCCTGTCCGTGGCGGAGTCACGGAGATAGGAGGGGTAGTGATTAGGGCCTACGACACCACGGTATGCCTTCTTCCTTCTCTGATCTTCTATTTCCATTTCATTAGCATTTTTTTCGGACTTCTTTCTTTGCTATTTCAGGAGGCTCAGTTGGCAGAGATCAGGTCTCGCTATGCTGATTTAGAGCGCCAGCGTGATGCAGCGATCGCTGAGCGGGACGCCCTCTATATCACTATTTCCGATCTCCGGGGGCAGCTAGCCAGAGCCCAGGGCCAGGAGGGTCCATCTGATGCACAGGACCAGGCGGGTCCGTCTGATACTCAGGTTAATTTCTTCTTTTATTTCCATTCCTGCTTTTGTATTAGCCTATGTTGTTCTGACTGAATTTTTTTTCTTAGTTTCAGGAGTACACAGCTGGTCCCTCTTCACCTACTTCACCCGTGCCTATGCATTTCCGGGATGAGGTGTTTTCTGTGGCACGGGTGGAGTTCGTGACGTCTCCCAGTCCAGTGGAGGTTCCTGCAGCAGAGCCCGAGATCGAGGCTGATATTGTACCTGCTGCTGAGGACGTGCCAGAGTCTGCCCCAGTAGCTGAGACTGCTCCTGCTACATCTGTTGGTGTTGATATGGATTCCGCTATGGACGCCGCTGTGGTAGAGCCTACCGTGGAGACTGCCGTGATGGAGGAGGCTACAGCTGATCCTGTAGAGCCCGAGGTGGAGATGACTGCTACTGAGCCTGTGGAGCCGGAGGTTGATGTACCTGGGACATCTGCTCCTGCTGGTCCTGTTAGTCCTGATATGGAGGATGCGGAGGTGACACATGCTGCTGTTGATCCTTCTGCGGATTCTTCCCGTACAGATTCTGATCCCGATTCTACGGGATATGTAGATACTTCAGGGTACGTCCCTCCTGATCATCCCACTGCTGGTCTTGTGCCTTTATATATGTGGCATGATATTCAGTCTGTTTTGAGCAGGATGACGCGTAGCACGGCCCGCAATGTTGTGTGGCATGTCTTTGAGCGCCGGCGATCTACAGGCCGTGGTCGAGGCAGAGGACGAGGCCGTGGCCGTAGGAGCGGACCTGCATGGCCATTAGATTAGGATTCTTCCATGTACCTTTGTATTTTTTTGCAAAAGTGATGTAAACATTCATATATATAAAAGAAGTTTGTTTTATTTCCATTTGTGTTCTTTCTTCTTTATTTACAGTATTTATTATCTGATGAATGTTAAAACAGGGACAGGTGAAGCTTAGGGAAACCAAAGAAATTAAAAATTCCCATTTTTTTGCATTTTTTCGAAGGAACCGTACTTATACTACGAGCAGGCTGTGCCCGTAAAGTTATTACGGGCGTACTTTGCCCGTGAAATTTTCACGGTCAGGCGTGTCCGTAATTCCTATACGGGCGAGCCTTGCCCGTAATATAATTACGGAATTTACTGTCTTACGATTTTTTCTATATAAACTCCTAGGGAACATCATTGTGACACTTTTATTAATTGAAAAACTCCCTGAGCACGTCTTTTCTCGCTTTCCTTGGCTTCTTTGGCGCTTCCATGGCTTCCCCTACGCCGCTTTCTCCTGCCTTTGAATCTCCTCCTGCAAGACAACCTGTTAGATCAAAACCTCCTAATCTTACCAGGTACAATATTGTGGATTCCTTTTATGATAGATGGGTTAACTCCATGACCCTTGATGAGGAGATTCGTTGGGATTCCATTCACTTAGGGCACATCCTACACCTCCCTAAAATTCCCTTTAAGTGGGAAATCATTGAAGCTTTGATAGGCCATTGGGTACCTGAGCTGAATCTCTTCCGTTTTGATGATAAAGAGATGACTCCTACCATAGAAGAGATTGAAACCATCCTTGGCCTTAGATTTTCTGAAAAAGTTGTGAACCCACCCCTAAAGCTTAGTTATAAAAAAGAGGCTTCCACTTTCTTGGGTATAGGGAAGAAGGACTTAGGAAATTCTGATGCACTATTGACCTTGTCCAAGACCTTTTTGACTGAAAAACTTCTGAGGAGTAATGACAAGGACTCTAGGTTTAATGCATTGATCCTGATAGTGGTCAATCAGCTGCTTTTTCCACGGGGTGATGACCAGGTTGACTTGGCTCTCATCTCAGTTATCTGTCAGGTTAGGGAACGCGAGAGGTTGGCCCCTATGATCCTAGCAGAGATATATCAGGCTCTTACTGATTGTTATTTCAGGAAGAAGAAACGCTTCCTTGCCTGCGCCCCTATCCTACAGGTAAAATATGCATATATTTTTTTTCTTCTATTTTTTTTTTCTATTCTTCCTTTCCTTTCTTTCTTTTTTTTTTTCTTTTTCTTTTTTTTTTCTTTTTGGAAATAAATTAAAATACTCCCTTTTTCTGCAGCTTTGGTTGCTTGACCATCTTAGCCAGGTTGAAGAAATAACTCGCCGCTTCTTTCCAAGATTGAAAGTTCCTGTTTTGATGAGCAATAGGGGATGTCCTAACATCCAAGGTGGCAAGCAAGGCTGGTTCACTTTCTTGGGTACTCTCCAGGATGATCAAGTGAGATGGCCTGGCACTTATCAGCCCACTCTAGAGACAGTGATCAGCTTTAGAGATAAAAACTTTCTGGCCCTAGCAGGCTTGAAATCTGCTGTTCTCTATCTTCCTTTGAGGGTTCTTCGGCAATTTGGAGCGACCCAGGGAATTATGATTCCCACAGGTTATGAGAGCTTTATAGGGCCACTTACTTCAGCCACCATGGGGTTAAATGCTTAATTAATGAAAGAGTGGTCCTATGTTTGCTTTCTGCGGGGTCCAGTCTTTTCTGAGTCCCATGTGAAGGACTATCACTTCTGGATCAAGGAACAGGTGCAGAGTCATGCCCCAGTACCAGAGGATCCTCCTGCAATTCTTCCTCCTACTTATGAGGACATTCTGGAGTCAGAAAGGGCAACCCATAAGCGGCTTCAACAAATATGGGTACGGGAGGCTCAAGAACTTAGGATAAAAGTCCTTGTTCTGGAGAGGAAGCTTGAAGAGCAGAAGTCTGGCCGCATTGCCATGGAGAAGAAACTTGAAGAACAAAGGCAGGCTCGTCGCTTTGAAGTCCGTGTGATGCGGAAGAAATATCAGGATTCCTTGGCTGACCTTAGGGCGTTGAAGATCAAGCTTTCTTTTTCAGATGAGGTCATCTCCTTTTTGAGTGATCCTGATGCAGAGGGTGCTTCTGGAATCATTGCAACTCAGGCAGCTAGGATTAGGGAGCTTGAGGAGCAGTTAGGGAGTAGGGATTAGATTCTTTCATCATTTTTTTTTCTTTTCATTTTTTTCATACTTTTTTACAAAAGCAAACTCCATTAGTGGAAAGATATTAGATTTGATTCAAAAATAGGTTTTATATTATTGGCCTCAGAATTCTCAGATGCTTATAAAAACAGAAGTTTTATGAAAAAGTATTTGATTTCTCATCACTGGCCAAAGTATAGTTTTTTTTTTTTTTTTTTGAAAGCTGATCCAAAACACTTAATCACATATAATTAAAGGAATTAAAATCAGGTTGAATAATGAGAAGGGTAGTCCAAGCAATAGGGAGAGACCAAATTTGTCTACCCCGTGACCTTTAGAATCATCCCCTAATGATTTTTCCTTCATGATTGGCCTTGCTAATCTGCTCAGTTTCCAGTGCTTATGCTGATTTGAAACTTAGACCACATGATCAGCTCAACCCTTGATTCTTTTCTTCTTTTTTTCTCTTTTTTTTTCTTTTTTTTTTCTTTTTGCCCTTCTTGCCCCTAGTGCCAATTACGGTTTTCACTAGGGTTGGCCTCTGCATTCCGTCATCACCAATCTTACTCTGAAAGTTGAATGAATATACTAAAATCACCGAGGTCTTAATAATAGGACGAAACAAAGGCTAGGTTCGGTTTATGAAAGAAAGGTATTAAAGGCTCAAAATTTTCTAAGCGTGAAAATGGGTCAACTGGACTTACAGTCATGGTGAATTCAATCCCATTCTTCTTCTTTTGTATTTGGCATTTATTTGCCCCTATTTTTTTTCTTTTTTTTTTTTAATTTTTTTTCTTTTTGCCCCTATTGGCCTTGCCCTTATTGGCGTTGCCCCAGTATAAGGCTGTAAGTCCAGTTTGGGTTTAACAAAAAAAACGAACATGCTCAAATTGGTTTGACTAAGGATTCAAATTTTGGGATATAAAGAACAATGGCCTCAGATCATTTCCTAGTAATATTCATTCATGGAAAATATCTCTTTACTGCATCAGAGTTGATTGGCTCAGGAAAATCCTTCCCATCCATTTCTGTTAAGATGAGAGCACCCCCTGATAGGACTTTCTTGACCACATAAGGTCCTTCCCAATTTGGTTTGAACTTTCCACGAGGATCTTCCAAAAAGGGTAAAATCTTTTTTAATACCAAATTTCCTTCTTGGAAAGTTCTGGGCTTCACCTTTTTATTGTAAGCCCTAGCCATCCTCTTCCGATATAATTGGCCATGACTAAGTGCCTTCAAACGCTTTTCTTCAATTAAATTGAGTTGATCATGTCTAGACCGTATCCATTCAGCTTCTTCTAATTCTGCTTCCATTAGCACTCTTAGTGAAGGTATTTCCACCTCCACTCGTAAAACTGCTTCCATTCCATAAACTAAAGAGTATGGAGTTGCCCCTGTAGAAGTCCGGATTGAGGTTCTGTAAGCATGTAGAGCAAGTGGCAGCATTTCATGCCAATCTTTGAAACTCACTACCATTTTCTGAATAATCTTCTTTATATTCTTATTTGCTGCTTCCACTGCCCCATTCATCTTTGGTCTGTAAGGCGCTGACTTGTGGTGGGTAATCTGAAATTGTTCACACATCTTCCTCATGTCTTTGTTCTTAAGGTTTGAAGCATTGTCTGTTACTATGGCACTTGGCAAACCATAGCGGCAAATGATGTTGTGCTTCAAAAACTTAATAACATGGCTACTCGTAATGTTTGCATAAGAAGCCGCTTCTACCCACTTGGTAAAATAATCGATTGCTACAAGTATAAACCTGTGTCCATTTGATGCCTTTGGAGAGATCATTCCAATGACATCTATACCCCACATAGAAAAGTGCCACGGAGACGTCATACTGTGTAATTCACTTCGGGGTGCATTCTTGTTATCTGCGTACACTTGGCATAAATGACACCTTTTAACGTGCATATAGCAATCATGCTCCATAGTCGACCAGTAATATCCCAATCGCAGAATCTTCTTGGCAAGCATATGCCCATTCATATGGGGTCCACACACTCCTCCATGTACGGTTTCAACTATCCTTTCTGACTCAGTTTTTGCAACACATCTAAGTAGTATATCATTGTGTGATCTTTTGTACAACTGTCCACCACTTAGTAAGAACTGTCCTGCCAACCTCTGTATTGTTCTTTTTTCTGTAGAGGTGACATTTTCTGGTAAGCTCCGATCATTTAGGAAGTTCTTAATGTCTTGAAACCATGGTACTTCTTCTTCTGGGGTTTCTTCTAGAACAAGGCAGTAAGCTGGTTCATCCCTGACTTCAATTTCCAATGGTCTAATATCAACCCCTTCTGGCATACTGACCATTCAAGCCAATGTTGCCAGAGCATCTGCAAACTGATTTTTGGCCCTTGGCATATAATTGAAGGAAATTCGAGTAAACTTGGTGCTTATTTCTTCCAAATACTGGTGATAGGGGATCAATTTATGATCCTTGGTTTTCCATTCACTAGTTGTTTGGAAGATGATAAGACTCGAATCCCCATATACGTCAAGTTCCTCTACTTCATGGTCTAAGGCAGCTTGCAACCCAATTATGCATGCTTCATACTCTGCTATATTGTTCGTGCATTGGAACCTTAACTTCACTGCGATTGGGATATGTGCCCCATCTGGCTTGATCAATACAGCCCCTATTCCATTTCCATTCATATTGGCGGCCCCATCAAAAAACATTTGCCATGAGCTTTCACCTTCTTCCTCTTCAGCAAACAGGATTGCCTCATCAGGGAAGTTGGTCTTTAAGGGTTGGTATTCTGGTAAAGGGTGTGCAGCTAAGTGATCTGCAATAGCTTGACCCTTAATGGCCTTCTGTGTGATATAGGTGAGGTCAAATTCAGAGAGTAACAACTGCCACTTTGCTGTTCTGCCAGTTAAAGCTGGTTTCTCAAATAGATACTTCAAAGGGTCCATGCGGGATATCAATAAGGTGGAATGACTAAGGAAATAGTGCCTTAGTCTCTGAGTTGCCCATACTAAAGCACAACAAGTCTTTTCCAAAGGGGAATACTTTGCTTCATATTCTGTAAATTTCTTACTCAGGTAGTAAATCGCCCTCTCCTTTCTGCCTGTGTCGTCATGCTGTCCTAAGACACACCCCATTGATGTCTCCAAAACAGACAAGTATAGGATTAGTGGCCTTCCTGGAGTTGGTGGTACTAGCACGGGTGGGTTTAATTAGTATTCCTTTATTGTGTCAAAGGCTTCTTGGCACTCATCATTCCAGACTGTCGGGTTATTCTTTCTTAAAAGTTTGAAAATTGGTTCACAGATAGCGGTGAGCTGTGCTATGAACCGGCTTATGTACTGAATCCTCCCAAGAAAACCCCGAACTTCCCTCTCGGTTCTGGGTGATGGCATTTCAATGATGGCTTTAGCTTTAGCTGGGTCAATCTCAATTCCCCTTCTGCTTACTATAAAACCCAATAATTTTCCTGATGTAGCCCCAAAGACACACTTAGCAGGGTTAAGCCTTAGACTGTATTTCCTAAGCCGGTCAAATACCTTCTTCAAGTTGATCAAGTGGTCTTCTTCTTCACATGATTTGGCTATCATATCATCCACATAAACCTCCATCTCCTTATGGATCATATCATGGAATAAGGCTGTCATGGCCCTCTGGTAGGTTGCCCCAGCGTTCTTAAGTCCAAATGGCATGACAGTGTAGTGGAAGGTACCCCAAGGGGTGATAAAGGCTGTCTTCTCTTGGTCTTCCTTAGCCATCTTAATCTGATTATACCCAGAAAACCCATCCATGAATGAAAACAGGCTATGTACAGCGGTGTTATCCACCAAGATGTCTATGTGTGGAAGTGGAAAATCATCCTTTGGACTTGCCTTATTCAAATCTCTATAATCTACGCACATTCTGACCTTTCCATCCTTCTTTGGTACTGGCACTATATTTGCAAGCCATTCGGGGTATGTGGACACTGCTAAGAATCCAGCTTGGAATTGCTTAACCACTTCATCTTTAACCTTTAATGTCCATTCAGGTTTTAACCTTCTCAGTTTCTGCTTAACTGGCTTGGCATCTGCTAGGATGGGTAGCCTGTGTACCACCATATCTGTGTCTAACCCCGGCATATCCCGATACGACCATGCAAACACATCTTCATAATCAGCCAAAAATCGCATCATTTCATCCCGCTGTACCTCAGATAGGCATACCCCAATCTTCACTATTTTTGGGTCATCTTCGGTCCCTAGGTTGATAGATATGGTCTCTTCAATATTGGGTTGGACCCCCTTTTCATGACGCTTTAATTGATATGTGATTTCTTTTGGAACGTCGTCTTCTTCGTCCTCGGTCTCTTCTTCCACCTCCATTAGGTCAAAGTCGAGCTCAAGGTCGAAGTCATACTCATCCTGGTCAAATTCCGTTTGCTTATATGGTTCATAAATGGTTTGGACCTTTTTGAAAAATTTATCTTTTCTAGAAAAAACTGAAAAATCTTTTTGTGTTATTTGAGAGCCTTCTACAAAATCTTTCCCTGAAGACGAAGGCTCATTAAAACCTTCAGGAAAAGGGCATTCCACTAATGGAGTTTTTTTTTGGAAGCCATGTCTGTTTGCCAAACAAACGCGGCTTCAAAAGTAAGGGGAGTTTCCTCCCAATTATTCAGAATGAAAGAATCTGGGGCAGGGATACAAGCCTGCTCCTCGAGCTCATGGTCTGCATCAGAAATCACCAGTACTGGGTGAGTTGCATTGCCTGCTTCTTCAGTAGGGCCAGTTCCAGATGGAACTTCTACTGCAGCCCAATCAATAAAAGGTAGCTCCTCTGCTACTTTTTCTTGGTCGCCTTCTGTCATGGCAAAGAATGCCCCTACGTCCTCAGAATAGTCCTGCTCCTGTTCTGCCTGTGGCCCAGGCCCACCAGATGCTTGAGGAGGTGGAACACATGGTTGTATTGTGGAGGGTTTGGGTTTCTGGAATGGGTTGACATTGTAGTATGGAGGTTTAGACTGATCCTCAGGAGGAGACATCTGAATCATGTGAGACAGCTTAGGAAAAGTTTCCCTGATGTGCGGGAATTTCATAGCTTCTATCTGCCCCTGTCTTCTCCATTTCCTTGGCTTGGACCCCAATCCTGCTCTGTGAACCATCTTCTTAACCTGAACTGGTTCTATCCTTCCTTGTAGGTTAATCCCCAGACCTTTTCCAGGGTGAAAATGGTACTTTTCTAATACATTTTTGACCATTTTTTCAGCACAGGTCAATTTTCCTTCTTTTTGCTGATACCCCCTAGGTATATAATTCACAGCTTCAAATTGAAAAGAGTGAAACGCCATTTTATCTGCTGTCATTTCCGTGTTAATACAGGGTACATCAGGGGACCACATGGGGGGAACCAAGTTTTCGGCCAGGACGGTAATCACCTTTTGCCCTCTAATGTACTTGACTCTTTGGTGGAGAGTAGATGGTATAGCCCTAGCTGTATGAATCCACGGCCTTCCTAGGAGTAGGTTGAAAGCCGCAGGTATATCCATCACTTCAAATGTGATGTTGAAAATATACGGTCCAATTGTGACCGGCAGTTCAACCTCCCCTAGGGAGTGTGTTTTAGAGCTGTCAAATGCTCTTATAATTCTTCCATTTTGTTTTATTTTGTTTCGCTCCAGATTGAGCTTAGCAAAGGTTACTAATGGGCAGACATTGAGGGCTGACCCATTATCAATCAAGACCCGGGCTATCATGCAGCCCTTACTGAGCACAGCAATGTGCAATGGATCCACATGATGGTATCCTGCTGGACTAATTTCCGTCTCAGAAAAGGTTATGACGTTATGGGATAAAATTTGACCAACCATCCGGCCTAGTTGGTCTGGTTCAATGTTTTTAGGCACATGGGCCCCCTGGAGTATCCTTAACAAGGAGTCCCTATGTTTTTCAGAATTTAACAATAGGCCCAGTATTGAGATCTGGGCAGGGACTTTGTTCAACTGCTCGATGACATTGAACTCACTCTTTTTTATTACCTTCATGAGGTCAGCAGCCTCACTGTTAGTTACCTGAGGGGCCTCTTCCCCTACTTTGGCCTTGCCTTTATTTTTTTCTTCTTCTTTATCATTCTCTGTTTCTTTCTGTTTTTCTTCCACCCCTACACACTTTCCTGACCTCATCATAAGGTTTACTTCTTCCTTGCTTTCAACTGCAGGGCATGTAGTGGTAAATGCTTCACTGTAGTTCCATGGTACAGCCGATTCAATGTAGGAAGGCTTAGGGACGTTTACCACCAATGGGGGAAGTTTGGACTTGGAAATGGAAGTCTGAGTAATAGGCACATTAACAACCCATGGAGGAAGTTGTTTTGGTTGGGGGTTTGCAGAAGTGACTGATGCACTAAGGGGGTCACAATTTATGACCAATGGTGGCTTAGACTGAATGGGCGGAGTAAAAGTGGATGGATGGCAATTAATGACCAAAGGTGGCTTGGTGATGTTCATCTGGGCCATGAGGGATGAGACCCGGTCCAAAGATGAGCTAATGTTCTTTGCAGCACTATCATTCCCCTTTGAAATCATATTTATTTCTTTGCCTTCACTTCTCCTGTCAAAATATACTTTGACCGTTGTCCCTATGGGAGCAATTAATTGAGATGGGTCAAAGGTTATTTTGTCAGAAGAGATGACTCCTATGACATTAGATGGGCCTGTCCCGTGATGCTGGGGCAGTGGGTTTTGTCCAATATCCGTTCTTGGAGGATTGGAAGCCCCTGTATTGAAAGACAGGGTATTCTGGTCTAGTAAATCCTGAATGGCATGTTTCAAAGGCCAGCACTTGTCTGTAGGGTGCCCAGGTGCACCCATATGGTAATCACAAGTGGTGGAGGGGTCAAAATTTCTCCCCTTAGATGCATTCGGATTAGGTTCTCTTAAGGTGATATACCCTCCTTGCAATAAAGTGGGCAGCAATTGAGAGGGAGTCATTGGAATAGGGGTGAAAACCCTATTTCTCCTTGCTGCAAAATAGGCATCCTTTTCCTCTTTGGTAAAAACCCTTTTTTGGTCTGAAGGTGCTGCTGGAACATTGACCCTCATAGGGGCCTGGGTGGATGGAGATGGAGCAGGTACGTTGATTTGTATGGGCTTGTTAGGGCCAGATGGTGGCTGTACCATGTTTACCTCACCCTCCTTCTTGTTCCCATTCTTTTTTGTCCCACTTCCTTTCTTTAGGTTGGGGTCCTGCTGGCTAACCATGGCAGAGTGGTCAATTATCTTACCTGACCTTATTCCATCCTCAATTCGGTCAGCCACCTGAACCAAAGCTGCAAAATTAGTGGTGGTCTGACCCACCAAGTGGCTGTAGAATGGTTGACCCAAAGTGCTTATGAAGGTAGAAATCATTTCCTGTTCTAGCATGGGTGGCCTGACCTGGGAGGCCGTCTCCCTCCACCTTTTGGCATATTGCCTTACAGTCTCTTCCCTTCCTTTGCTCATTCTCATGACGTCGTACCTATCTGGCATGATCTCTGAATTGAACCGGTATTGAGTTAGGAATGCATCAGCTAGGTCCTTCCATCTTTTGATCTTTCCATGGTCTAGAGTAGCAAACCATCTTAATGCGGTTCCTGTCAGGCTCCTTTGGAAAAGTTGGATCAAGATACCCCTTCATCCTGCCCAAACTGGCATAGGGCACCACAGTATAACTTTAGGTGGCTCATAGGGCAACCAGTGCCATCATACTTGTCCAAGTCTGGGCACTTAAATTTGGCCGGCAGGTTAACATTGGGGTATAGGCACAGGTCTTCAAAATTGGTGCCTCCAAAGTTGTTTATCCCTTTGACTTCCCTAAGTTCATCTTGGATCATTTCTAGCTTATGCATGAACTTTCTTTCAACCTCTTCCCTTATCTTTTCCTTTTCCTTAGCCTTGTTTGATTCAGCTGTCTCATCCCTGGTCAGTATAGGTTCAGGGGTGGGTTCATAGACGGGTTCAGGAGTTGGTTGCACTGGCGGTGGAACGTTGACTTGGGGTGGAGGTGCAGGGTTGGATGTGGATGCCTGGTTCTGGGCCTGCATTTGTTGGGCCTGCACTTGTTGGGCCTGTACTGACAGTATGTTCTCTAGCATTCGGGCTAGTCCTGCCACTTGTTCTTGGAGTAGAACAACATCTGGATGAGGAGCATCAACTTCATCTTCAATGGGATTCATGGCTCGAGCTCTTGATCTGGTTACAGGAGCTATGATTGCGAGTGTATTAGTACCTGGATACAAGATAAAGGAAAAGATATCAATGCTCAATTAATCTCATTCACACGCCTAAAAATGCCTATGTGCAAGCTGGGTGAACACGAGTTTGGATTTTTCTTTATTTGCTTCTTTTTTTTTTTCTTTTTCTTTTTTTTTTCTTTTTTTGAATTGATTTGTTGGAATATTCTAGGGCTTCCAACAGGTCCCACAAAAGAGAGAAAGGTCTGAAATTCAAAGGCTTTCAGAAGCCCGGGGGGTTTTTTTTTTTTTTTTTTTTTGAAAAAGGTCTGAAATTCAAAGGCTTTCAGAGGCCCAGGGATGTGTTGATGAAAGTCTGAAATTCAAAGGCTTTCAGAGGCCCAAAAGAAAAAGGTCTGAAATTCAAAGGCTTTCAGAGGCCCAAAAGTTCTGAAATTCAAAGGCTTTCAGAAGCCCAAAAGATCTGAAATTCAAAGGCTTTCAGAGGCCCGGAGTTTTTTGAGAAAAAGTCTGAAATTCAAAGGCTTTCAGAGGCCCAGGGTTTTTTGAGAAAAAGTCTGAAATTCAAAGGCTTTCAGAGGCCCAGGATTTTTTTTTTTGAAAAAGTCTGAAATTCAAAGGCTTTCAGAGGCCCAGGATTTTTTTGAAAAATCTGAAATTCAAAGGCTTTCAGAGGCCCAAGAGTTTTGAAAAAGTCGGAAATTCAAAGGCTTTCAGAAGCCCAAGGAACCTTTCTCTCACATTATTTTGTTTGTTTTTTTTTTCTTTTTTTTTTTCTGAAGCATTTTATTCAAACTTGTTTCCCTTTATCATTATTTAAAGGTTAAAAGAATATTTTGGTGGAAAAAACTGATTAAAGTTGAATATTCCGAAAAAACCGTATACACAGTACGGTCCAGCCCTGCCCGTATTCAAATTACGAGCCTGCCGTGACCGTATGCAATCCACGGGCGAGCCTAGCCCGTATGACCAATACGGGCACGCCCAGCCCGTGTACCAAATGCGGTTTTACGGAACTCTGTTATATTTTTCCAGTTTTTACCTGGTTTGATCACTTTCATTGTTCATCCAAACGTACGGTTCACCCATTGCAGAGCTTCTAAACTGTCCCAAAGTGGACTTTGGCCTTTTTGCTAAAACACATGCTTGGGAGGGCACATGTACCCTCCAAATTGACATCATACTCAAGAATTTGATACCCTTTTGTTGCCTCTTGTGTGTACATAGGGTAGGATTGATTCTAAACAGAGTTAGAAACTCTTCCTATGGGCTGCACCAACTTTTAGAACATATGCATATTTTGGGACCAATTTTATCCCAAACCCATGGGTACCATGACACCCCTATGACATGAAAATAATGCAAAACAATAGGATTACCTTGTTACCTTGTTTACCTTGAATATAGCATCCGCATTATGCCCTGGTTTGTAAGCCATGCACACGGCCTTCCCACAATCATACAACCCCATATTCCCACGTAATTGTGTAATTTAGCCAAAAACGTGTAACTCCACCTTCAAGCGTAGGGGTTTTGGGTTTTGGCTTAATGGCAACTTAGCACTCAAGCCTAGTGATGACCAGAATCCCAGATCCACGTTATCATCACATCATTAGCTCAAAGTTCTAAGGTGAATGTTTTCACTTTCGCTTTCCGAAGTATCGACCTCGGTGCGCCAAGCTACACACATTCTTGTTCAACTTCCTATAGGTGATAGGTAGGCCGTGTAAAAAATAAAAGGTGCACAGTGCATTGTAAACATAGGTCACATTCACAACGTCCCAAACCCTTGCCACTCTTTTCGCAGCCATGCATAAACAAACCAAGGCATAATAGGAAAGCATATTTTAAATAAACAAGTAAATAAAGCAATCCTATAGCACCCAAAACATGCTCAAAAAAAATCATCTATCATGCAAACATATGATCATGTTATACACCCAAAATCATCATGGAGATCATGCTGCAAATTAAAACATGCTATCCTAAAAATATAGCAAGAAACAAGCATATTTCAGCAAAACGGACCTCCCCTACGCATGTTTGTAGAAACAATCCTATAAATCAAAATTATGCATGTTTCTACCCCCATGAATTCTTAAGCACTAATTCAGATTTAAAACATACTCAACATGCTTAAGAACACAAAATAGCAAGCAAATTAAAAAATCAAAAACATGAACAAACACCAAAAAAGCTGAAATCCATAAGTCCCCAGCAGAGTCGCCAGTTGTGAGACATGGGAAAAAATCAATCTTAATGATTTCCTCAATCATCACACGGGATTATATAAAACAAAGAGTCGCCACCATTCAATTTAGGTGTGAATGGACACCAAAATATTAAATAAGCACAAAAGGCAATTTTTAGGGCAAAATATCCCTCCTAAAAAAAACAACCAGAGATGGGTAAGGGGATTAAGTTATGAACAGGGGAAGGTGTTAGGCACCCCTATTCATCCACACAAGGTGATTGCTAGATATTGTTCATGTTTAAAATAAAGGAAAAAGCTTGCTATAAAAATCACACAAAATCACAAAAAGAAGATAAAAATATATGGTTTTTTTCATATGAATATTCTGATTGATCCAGAACCATCAAATATGATCATACCATTCCTAGGGTTTCATGATCAAAACAAAATTAAGATAAAATCAAATAAAATCAATTTAAAGTGAAAAATCCAAAAATCTGGCTTCAAGTCAAAATTCTAGAAATCTAGAAAAATATGATTTTTATGAAATATTTCGAAATTGAACTTGAATAGTCCAGGATATAGGTAAAGCCCAAATTTCACATTAAATCAGAAAATCAAAACCAAAAATACCCACGTTGATGAAGAACACCAAAAGGGGAGAACTGAGACCGTAGGGTCTTCTCTCAATAATGAAAAACAATTTAAAAAACATCTCATGAAACCCTAGAATTTATTTTCAGGCTTCTGGATTTAGATTTATCATATTGATCATGATAAATCCAAGGTCCTAGCCTAAAATCACAAAAATCACGAAAATAGTGCTGTAGGTGCAAAAGTGGCAAAAATCCAAATTTTGGCAAAAAGAGCGGATCTCATGCTATAAACATCATAGACTCATGTCATTCATTCAGATTCATCATAAAAAGCATTAAAACATGATCAGGATATTCAAAACAGCCACATCTCACAAATTAGAGCACATGGGGGTCTACCCTACGGATCCACCTGTTCTCTTTTCCCCTAGTTCTCTCTTCACGTTTTACGGCTAGAGAGACTCTTGAGGTACTTAGAGATAGGTTTGGTTACACAAACACAATCACAGGCTTTATTCTAAAAGAAAAAGAAAAAAAACAGATATGGGGTTCTATGCTAGGGATCCACCTGTTCCCCTTTCCCCTAGTTCTCTCTTCACGTTTTACGGCTAGAGAGACCCTTGAGGTACTTGGAGACAAGTTTAGGGATACAAAAACAGATATGGCCTTATTCTACAGCAATAGAGATGATCCTATTACTTCTAGAATTGAAGACAGAAAATAAAAAGAGGATAGGGGACTTACCTGGATTGAGCAGGCAGAGCAGCAGGGATTCCTTTCCTTCTCTTGGAGCTTCTTAGAATTCCTTGACTTCAAAATTTCGTGGCCCTTAGCTAGAGGAGAGAGCCTCTATTTATAGACAAGCCCAGGGGTATGGTTGGTCCAGAAGGATATATCCTGATTCTCAGGATAGAGTGAAATATAGAGATGATGCCCATCCATAGCCATCCAAGTTGACTTCAGCGAATAAAAGACATAATCCGCTCGTTTAAAGATATATTGGACTTCAAATAAAGCTCGGAAATCGAGAGGATGACAAAACTTGCACGTGTCTTTAATGCCCGTAAATACACTACGGTCCAACGGGGACCGTATAAATACTACGGACGCGCCTGCCCGTAGATATTTTGCGGGCGAGATCGGCCCGTGAAGCCAATACGGGCAAAGCCTGTTCATTCTATTTTTAGGCCTTTTTGACCTGTTTTAAGCTCTAATTACATGTTTTTATTATTTTCTCATTTTGTAGTGCAATTTGGGGTGTCTACAAGGGTCGAGCGACCTAAACAGAAAACTTGATTTTTCATATTTTGAAGAGTTATTCAATACCAAAATAATTTTAAATGAATTTAAATACCAGAACCAACAAATATGGAGTGTTTACAACTGTTTTCAATGATCTTGTGTATTTAAACAAATTGATGAGTGATTTAGGGTTGTTTGCAAAAAGAGTTGTCTTACTTTGAAAATAAAAGGATTTTTGGGTTATTTCACCATCTGATTTAATTTTATTGGGAAAAATTATTACTCAACAAAATATATTTTAAAGTATCTTGATTTCTGAACTTTAGAAAAATCTTCACATATGAACTATTTTGTAAAATTATATTTGGAAATAGTTTAAGCTTCGGAAAACCCTATATGCCACTAGGCACTATTACTAACTATATCGTTTGGAGTTGGTTGTCATTGTTGGTATCTAGCGGGTATAGCTGCATGTGGATCCATAGGGTTAAGCTTGAGAGTGAAGAGTTTTTTCTTTGATTGGATAATCCTAGTTTGCACTCGCGCTTCCTTTGCAAGTTTTTTGCTTTGGAGGGTTAGCATGTATGTGTGGATAAGCGGCCATCCTTGTGTATTGATTAAGGTACTGCAAGCCGGATGGTACGTGCCGAACTTCGTAAGTTTCATGCGCAATAAGTCAATGATTACGCCTCTTGTCTCAATTGTTATACGGGTTTGAGGGTCTTAGTAGTTTTGCTCATAAGTCGCATGGTGGCATAGTGAATGGAGAGTTTCTTTTCAAAGGCCAACTTGTCTTCATGAGTCCTACAAATGATACATGATGGATTATGATGGAATAGTTGTGATCTTGCTTATTACACTCATGTGTTGGAATTTATGTTGATGGAAAAGATTATAATTGTTGAATTGTTTTGTTTTGATTACTGTTTTATTTATTGAGATTGTATCCTGTTTATTCGTTATTTTATCAAGCTTGAGAGAATGACTATTTTTAAGTATAATTGCTTATTCATGCATGTTGATACCTACTGGGATATTCGTATCTCATTCCTATTTTGTTTTATTTTGTTTTTAGCTGATACACGAGAGAGGGACTTGGGGTTTGATACTTAGGGCGAGATTGCAGATTTTCTTCCGGAAGATTATTATTATCCTGAGTAGATATAGTTTTGAGGTTGATACAGATATTAGATACATTTGATTTATTATTTGTTTATTTTATGGATTTGATGATTATGAGAGTGAGAGTGATAGAATCTATTTACCAGACTTGATTTATTTTTATGGGATGATTTGGATGACTTTTATCCATACTTATTATTGAGTTTTTATAGATGATAAACTTCCGTACTCTGATATTAATTGTTAAATGAATGATATTATTAGTCTGGTAATTTGATGTTTTGGGCCTAGTAGCACTTCGGATTCGGGTTGGATGCCTGTTTTGCATTGACCCAGGTTCGGGGCATTACACCACCTACCAGAGGGGACGTGCGTACAGGCTCAAAGAGGCTTAGAATGTACAGGTGAGATTTATGTTCTACCCACTCCTTTTTGCTTTGTCTTCTTTACTTTTTTACCTCATTCTTACTATTTTTCTTATTCATCCTCCTTTTGCCCCTTTTGTTTTCTCTTTCTCCTTTTCTTTTTTCTCTTTTCCTTTTTTGCTTTGCAGATCCTGTTACAAGCTTTGTCTTTCATTTCTCTTGGCTTTCCTCCATTCTTAGCCTTCTTTTTTGCTTCACTTTCTTTTCTTTTTTCTTTTTTTTTTCTTCTCTTCCTTTTTTCTCTTGTTCCCCTATTAAATTCCATGTCCTAATTATTTTAAGTAGATTACAATTGTTAATGGTGGAAAAAAGAAATAATTAAACTTAAAGGGTCTAACTAAGGGTTGACTGTTGGGTTGATGAAGGGCTTAACGATTCTCGGATTAAGACAAAGATGGCCGCTTGTCACATCCCAATCAAACAATCCCACGCATGGTAGATTTTGACAAAATTTGTATTTATCAACTTAGGATAAATTGCTCCATTCATATCTTGCAAGATCAATGTTCCCTTGTAGGAAACATTCTTTATTATGGATGGTTCTTCATAGTTCGAGTTGAGTTTCTCTTTGACATCTTTTTGGTGGGGGATGATATTTTTCAATAATAAATCTCCTATCCAAATCTGTCATGGTATATAAAACCTATTTATTATAAGACCCGGGTACCCTCTGCTAATAAAGTTGTCCATGGCAAAGAACCTTTATCCTCTTTTCATCAACCAAATATAGTTGTCCAAATATTAATTGCTCCCACATGGTGTCATCCATTTTTTCTTCTTTTAGAATTATGAGCGGTGGATCTACAATTCCATTGGGAGTACAGTTTTGATGTCGTATATGTTAAGAGAAGGGAGTTGTTAGGCCATGTAGAGTACGTAGGCCTAATCCAAGATTTGCTGAGATATAGTTTCCAAGAATCTTGCACAAGGGAAGTGATGAGGATTGGAATTGTCAAAAATAGTGTGCTGTTGGTTACTCCCACCATTTAGCGGAGATTATCAATAAAAAATTGCAGTCTTGTGTTGAGTATATTTCATCTCTGATTGGGACCTAACATTGGTATCAGAGCAGGGCTACCAACAAGGAACGATTAGAATAGTTGGAGGGCGATGTGAATGAAGTCAAGGAAGGCCTTCAACGCTTGGAAGTCAATGATCGATTGGTTTTCGAACGTATGCTGCGAATGGAGGAAGTGTTACAGGAACTCTTAGCTACTGCATGTGGAAAAACTGGGGGTTCTTCTACGTATGAAAGGGAAGACTCATCGAAGGCAACCAAGAATGTGACACCAAACAGAATAGAGATTATTCTGTAGGCTAATTTGAACAGATGATAAACAGGGAAGAACACAAGCAGCTTGCCCAAAACACAGAGAAAAACGTCTCTGAAGTTCAATTCAATATTAATTCATCAAAGTCCCCTAAACTGAGTCCACAAGCCGGACTTTATAGCCAAAATCGTCTATACTGGAAAGTTACTAAAAACGGCAAAATCCCTTAAGGCATGCCTAAATAAAATATAGAAATAAATAAGCATCCTATGAAAAATCTAGCCCAAATCGGTTTTAAAATCACTTCCTAATTAACAAACGAAGTATTACCAAAAATAGCAACAAATAACTAAGAATAGCAATTCGGAGGGGAAAACAGCGGATTTGGAGGTCGATAAAGGTGCACATCGACTTTAGTCATGTAGCATGGCGTGCGCACCGGAAATATCTTTCCGAATTGGGGTCATATGCGCGATTCCGATAACCGTAGCCAAAGTTATGGCCAAAATACTAAAACGCGCTCAAAACTGCCCCAATTAGAAATATATCACCATCACTTCCTGCCTTTGCGATGCTCTGCCAACTCATGGTATTCCAGCGCCATCAATGTACAATCTGACAGCTGCGCATCATCTGTCTCGGATCCCCCTGCATCAGTCACCCCAAGTTGGAAAGAACTCGTCCTCGAGTTCAGACTAGTGTCATCCGAATCCCCAAAACAAGGACTTAGGTGCTTCACATTAAAGACATCAGAAGTCTTCAAGTGACTGGGCAGGCGCAACCTGTAAGCATTATCATTGATCTTCTGTAGTACCTCACAAGGTCCAATCTTCCGGTCCTTAAGCTTATTATACTCCCCAGCAGGAAAACGATCACGAGTTAATACTGCCCAAACAAAATCACCAACATCAAATAGTACCTGACGACGATGACTGTCAACCCGAGTCTTGTACTTGGTATTGCTCTCCTCAATGGCCAGTTTTACTTGCTCATGGATACCCCGAAGATGCGCCGCCATCTCATTTGCTTTAGGACTGAAACGTCCTATACGTGGAATAGGGGCTAAGTCCAGCACCCCGGATGGGTTTTGACCATAGACAATCTCAAATGGGCTTAAGCCTGTAGTTCTGTTTTCGATCTGTTATAGGCAAATTCTGCCTGAGGTAATGCCAAATCCCACTGCTTTGGCTTAGTTCCTGCCAAACACCTCAAAAGGTTGCCCAAACTTCGATTCACCACCTCGGTCTGGCCATCCGTCTGGGGGTGGTAGGTGCTGCTAAAATTCAGTTGTGTCCCCAGTTTCCCCCACAAGCTCTGCCAGAAATGACTGATGAACTTGGTATCACGATCTGATGTGATAGATCGAGGAACACCATGCAAACGCACAATCTCCTTGAAGTATAGATGGGCGATCCGAGCAGCATCCATAGTCTTCCTACAGGCTATAAAATGGGCCATCTTGGAAAACCTGTCAACCACCACAAAGATAGAATCCGAGGCCCGTTGGGTGCGGGGAAGCCTAACACAAAGTCCATGCTAACATCGAACCAAGGAGCTTCAGGAACAGGTAAGGGAGTGTACAGGCCTGCATTGGTGAGAACTCCCTTAGACCGTTGGCAAATATAACAGCGGTCCACATAATGAGCCACATCACTGGTCAACTTGGGCCAGTAAAAGTCGGAAGAGATGAGGGCCAATGTCTTATCGCGGCCAAAGTGTCCCTCATTATGAAGTTCACTTATAATCTGCTGCCTCAATGAACAATCTGGAATGCACAACTGTAATCCACGAAACAGGTAACCATTATGCAAAACAAAATCATGACGGTGACCATCAGTTACCTCCTGAAATATCCTTCCGAAGGAAGGATCAGCTGCATACATATCGGTGAAAGCCTCAAAGCCTGCAACTCTGTTACGCATGGTGGTGAGAAGTAAAGTGCGGCGACTTAGGGCATCTGCAACACGGTTCAGGCTCCCTGCTTGATGTCTTAGCGTAAAGGTGAACTCCTGTAAGTACGCCACCCATTTGGCATGCCGTCTACTCAGCTTGTGTTGGCCATTAATGTACTTCAGAGCCTCATGATCAGTAAATAGAATAAACTCCCTCTGTACTAGGTAGTGACGCCAATGTTTCAAGGACTGAACTATGGCATAAAACTCCAGGTCATAGGTGGAATAATTTTTCTTTGATCCCGATAGCTTCTCATTGAAAAAAGCAACCGGACGCCCAGACTGACTCAGAACACCACCAATGCCAATGCCAGATGCATCACAATTTACCTCGAACACTTTGTCAAAATCAGGGAGTGCCAAAACTGGTGCTTCAGTCATCTTCTGCTTGACCAGTTGAAAACTAGCCTCAGCCTCGTCAGACCACTTGAAATCTCGTCCCTTGAGGCACTCTAGAAGCAATCAGAGTGCTGAAATTTCTGATGAATCGTCGATAGAAGGATGCCAACCCATGGAAACTTCTGACATCGTGCAAGGTCTTTGGTTTGGGCCACTCCAAGACTGCGTCTATTTTTGACTGATCTGCATGAACACCATCAGTAGACACAACAAAGCCAAGAAAAGTTACAGAAGTAGTGAAAAAAGAACACTTCTTCTGGTTGACAAATAGGCACTCTGCCTTCAGCTTCTCAAAAACAGCACGGAGGTGATCAAAGTGTGAAGCCCATGTTGGACTATAAATGAGAATATCGTCAAAGTAAACCACAACGAATTTCCCCATAAAAGGCCGTAAAATCTGATGCATAAACCTCATGAAGGTACTGGGTGCATTGGATAGCCCAAAAGGCATGACCATCCACTCATATAACCCATGTTGTGTTTTAAACGCTGTCTTCCACTCATCTCCAGGCCTTATTCTAATCTGATGGTATCCGCTTTTAAGGTCAATTTTTGAGAAAACCTTAGAACCGGACAGCTGATCCAACATATCATCCAGGCGGGGAATTGGGAACCTGTACTTCACAGTAATCTTGTTGATTGCTCAACTATCAACACACATACGCCAAGAACCATCCTTCTTTGGTACAAGTAGGGCAGGGACTGCACATGGGCTCATACTCTCACGAATATAACCCCTCTCTAATAACTCTGCTACCTGTTGCTGCAACTCTTCAGCCTCCTTGGGACTGAGGCGGTATGCAGGTCGATTAGGTAAATTCGATCCTGGAACAAGATCAATCTGGTGCTGGATATCTCTCATAGGTGGTAGCCCAGGAGGAAGATCCTCTGGCATCAGGTCAGCAAATTCTGATAGCAATTGCCGAACTTCTGCTGGTAAGTCAGCATCCATGGCCATTGTATTACTCCCGCAAGGCAGTAGAGCATATACTACATCTCCATGCTCAATCTCTTCTAAAAACCTGGACATAGAAAGCAGGTTAGTATTATTGGTTAGCGGTATAGGACTAGGTCCTTCCCGCCGGGGCGCCAACACAACCTTTTTTCCTTTGATGTGAAGTGAGTATGTATTCTTCCTTCCATCATGAACGACACTACGGTCATACTGCCAAGGTCGACCCAACAACACATGACATGCATCCATGGTCACAACATCACACCAGGCATTATCAAAATATTTTCTGCCAATTGAAAAAGACACGAGGCATCGCCTATCAACTGTTACCTCACTGCCTTTGTTTAGCCACGACAACTTGTATGGCTTAGGATGACGGTCCGTCTTCAACTGCAATTTCTGGACAGCCTCCTCGGACACTATATTCTCACAACTGCCGCTGTCAATGATCAATTTGCAAACTTTATCTGCAACTGTACAGGTCGTATGGAAAATATTGGTCCTCAACCAATCATCCCCTGAATCGCCCTTGGGGGTCAGTAGACTCTTGCGAATGACCAGAGTCTCATGACCATCTCCATACAGCACATTGCTAGCATCATCATCATCATACACAGGTTTATCAATCTCCTCGGTCTCGTTTACCACGTCTTCCTCAATCAACAAGTTTTTGCCCTTTTGATTAGCTGATTTCCTGCAATCAGTAGCCCTATGCCCCTGTTCACCACAACGAAAACATCTAATAGTAGAGTTAGAATTACCCTGCGGTGGCTGCTGGACAGGATGGGAGTCCTGAGGGCGAACTGGTCGATTGTTTTGATCGCTCTTGATCATTGGTCTCCTGTTCTGTTGTTTTTCAACTGCAAGTGCACACTGGTATGCCTCCGAGACAGTCCACAATGAATGAAGACTGAGGACATCTTGCAGATTTTGACGCAAACCTCCCAAATACCGTGCCACCATCTGCTCCCCCGTCTCAGATAAATCGTTCCGGGCGATCAACTGGTAGAACTCCTCCGTATAATCATCGACCGATCTCGCACCCTGCCTCAACGTATGAAGTCGTTGAAATAAGGTTTGAGTGTAGCCGAAGGGAAGGAAGTGTCCCTTCATTTTCTTCTTCATCTTCTCCCAATCAGTGATCTTGGTCTTGCCCTGCCTGTCTCGTGAACGTCGCAACTGCTCCCACCACGCAGATGCTCTGCCTTTGAGTTTGATGGCGACTAGTTTCACTTTCATACGATCTGAAACTTCCTTGTAATCAAAAATACGTTCCACTTCGTCTAACCAGTCAATGAATCCCTCGGCCTGTAACGTACCAGAAAATTCTGGCGGATCGAACCGAAAACCGAGATCTCCACGACGCTCCTCCCGACCACGGTACCCCCTAAACGGAGCACGATTGTGATAGGGGTTTTCGAAAGTGGAATCAGAATCGTGATTGGAGACCTTACGATCCTCGAGATCACGCGCCGCTAGACGCTGGGTTAACTCTGTGACTTGCCTCTGCAAATCTTCAATCATTACATCCTGAACGCTACGATCATGGTGTTGAGCTTCCTCATTCGGAACCTGCCCACGACGACCACGACCACCACCAGCCATTAAAACTGATGACATATCACCCCAGGAAGATGTTGAAGCTTTGATACCAACTAACGCCAAACAGAATAGAGATTATTCTGTAGGCTAATTCGAACAGATGATAAACAGGGAAGAACACAAGCAGCTTGCCCAAAACACAGAGAAAAACGTCTCTGAAGTTCAATTCAATATTAATTCATCAAAGTCCCCTAAACTGAGTCCACAAGCCGGACTTTATAGCCAAAATCGTCTATACTGGAAAGTTACTAAAAACGGCAAAATCCCTTAAGGCATGCCTAAATAAAATATAGAAATAAATAAGCATCCTATGAAAAATCTAGCCCAAATCGGTTTTAAAATCACTTCCTAATTAACAAACGAAGTATTACCAAAAATAGTAACAAATAACTAAGAATAGCAATTCGGAGGGGAAAACAGCGGATTTGGAGGTCGATAAAGGTGCACATCGACTTTAGTCATATAGCATGGCGTGCGCACCGGAAATATCTTTCCGAATTGGGGTCATATGCGCGATTCCGATAACCGTAGCCAAAGTTATGGCCAAAATACTAAAATGCGCTCAAAACTGCCCCAATTAGAAATATATCACCATCACTTCCTGCCTTTGCGATGCTCTGCCAACTCATGGTATTCCAGCGCCATCAATGTACAATCTGACAGCTCCGCATCATCTGTCTCGAATCCCCCTGCATCAGAATGGCGATGATAACGGGCAGTCCAATAACCATTACAAATCGGTTAAAATGGATTTTCCTCGTTATTTTAGAGATGACCCGACGGAGTGGCTCAATCGTGTGGCTCAATTCTTCTATTACAAAGAGACACCCATGGATCAACGGGTTGCATTAGCATCCTTTTACTTGGAGGGTGAGGGCAACCAGTGGTTCCAATGGATGCAAAGAGTACATCAAGAAGAAGCTACAAAAATAACGTGGGATATCTTTGAAAGGGAATTGTGGGTGCGATTTGGGCCTACAGAGTATGAGGATTTCGACGAAGCTTTATCCAAGGTGAAACAACAAGCAACTCTAAGAGATTACTAGAAAGAATTTGAACGTTTGGCAAATCGGGTGCAAGGGTGGGGGCAAAAGGCACTTATCCGAACATTTTTGGGAGGCTTAAAACCTGAAATAGCTGATGAGGTGAGAATGTTCAGGCCTAAGACATTGAGAGAAACAATTGGGTATGCTAGGATGCGTGATGAGCAGCTTAGTCGCCAAAGAAGGATGGCTCGAGTCACAACTTCAGCAAGACCGGCACTACCAACGTCAACACCAAACAAAACAACAATAGTGGCAACCGTAAAAAAATTATCATGGGACGAGATGCAGCGGCGTAGAGAACAAGGGCTATGTTTCAATTGTAATGAAAGATTTTCTCTAGGCCACAAATGCAAGGCACCTCATATATTTCTTATAGAAGGATCTCCCATCTCGGAGGTGCACATTCAAGAGATAGGCACTGAAGAAGCTGAAACAAGTGGGATCCCTGAAGATACGGTGCAACCAGAAATCTCTTTACATGCCTTGTCAGGCTAGACATCTCCTTACACAATGAGAGTAACGGCTTTGCTAGGAAAGCAAAATGTTATAGTACTTATTGACAGCGGCTCAACCCATAATTTCATTGATGCAAAACTTGCAGAGATATTACAGCTACCGGTGGTGCCAATTCCAAAGTTTGCAGTCAACGTTGCTAATGGAGAAAGATTGGAGTGTACTAGCAAGTATGAGCAAGTAGGTGTGGTCATTCAAGGTATTTCATTTTGCATTAATCTTTATTCCTTGCCTTTAATTGGGCTTGATCTGGTGTTGGGGGTACAATGGCTTGAAAAACTTGGATCTGTTGTGTGCAATTGGAGGAATTTAACGATGGAATTCCATTGGGAAGGTGGGTTAAGAAGGATCAAGTGAAATGTTCTAGAAGCCGCTCAATGTGTCACAGCTCAATCTATAACTAGAGAAGTTATCATGGGAGGGGAGCTCTTTGCAATATGTGTTAAAGAAAGTCAAAACACAAATCAAAAGACCACAGATGCTGCCATCCAACAATTATTACAGGAATATACAGATCTATTTGAGGAACCCCGAGGGCCTCCACACTAGCGAGAATTCGATCATCGAATACCCATGAAAGAAGGAGCTGGATCAGTCAATGTCCGACCATATCGTTATGCGCACTTTCAAAAGGAAGAGATTGAAAGACAAGTGAAGGAGATGCTATCAATAGGAATTATTCAAGCAAGTTGCAGCCCTTTCTCTAGTCCAGTGTTATTGGTGAAAAAGAAAGAAGGCAGTTGGTGATTTTGCACAGACTATCGTGCCTTAAATGCAGTAACGGTAAAGGATTGATTTCCAATCCCTACTGTTGATGACATGCTAGATGAGCTCCATGGTGCAACTTATTTTTCGAAAATAGATCTCCGTGCTGGCTACCATCAAATTCAACTTCACCCAGATGACATCCCCTAGACAGCATTTCACACCCACAACGGCCATTATGAATATCTTGTCATGCCATTTGGCCTTTGCAATGCTCCATCTACCTTTCAAGCAACTATGAATGCCATTTTTAGGGCCTACCTTAGGCAATTCATACTCGTCTTCTTCAATGATATTTTGGTTTATAGTGATACATGGGAAAGGAATCTTGTCCATCTTCGACAAACTTTTGATATTTTGAAGGAGCAACAGTTTTATGTCAAACCAGCAAAGTGTGAATTTGGCAAGGTTGAATTGGAATACTTAGGCCATACCATCTCAAGAGGTGTGAAAGTAGATCCGGCAAAAATCTCAGCCATGTCTAAATGGCCTAAACCCAATACCGTTACAGAACTAAGGGGTTTTTTGGGTCTTATAGGTTACTACCATAAGTTTGTGCAAAACTATGGTTTGATTGCAAGACCACTCACTCGTCTTCTCAAGAAAGGGCAGTTCCAATGGACAAATGAAGCTGATGCAGCATTCATGGCCCTCAAGGAAGCTTTGTCAACAACACCAGTATTAGCGATGCCAAACTTCAATGAAACATTTGTCATTGAGGCAGATGCTTCGGAAAGAGGCATTGGAGCTGTGCTTTCCCAACAAGAGAGACCGATTGCCTTTCTAAGTAGGGTTCTAGGGCCTACAAAGAGATCGTGGTCAATTTATGCCAAGGAAATGCTTTCAATTGTTGAAGCGGTTCGTTGTTGGCGTCCATACTTGATGGGAAAGAAATTTCAGATACGCACAGATCAAAGGAGTTTAAAATTCCTGCTTGAACAGCGTGTGGCCACACCAGAACAACAGAAGTGGGTCTTAAAGTTACAAGGATATGAGTATGAAATTATTTATAAGCCCTGGAAGGATAATACAGCTGCAGATTCTCTCTCTAGACAGCCAAATGCTCCTCTTTTGCTTGCCATTTCGAGTATCTCTTGCACACTATGGGATGAATTAAGGAAGGAACATGCCTCAAGCCCTTTCATAACTGCAAAGATTCAAGAAATCACTACAAAACCTGATCAGATGTGCCACTATATGGTTAATGAGGGACTTCTTTTCTACAAAGGCAGGGCTGTCATATCGCCAGAGTCACAGTTGAAACAACTTCTTCTACAAGAGGTACACGATACTAAGCTGGGAGGTCACTCGGGTATTCTCAGAACTTACCATCGTTTGTTAAAGATTTTCACTGGCCGAAACTTAGACAAGATGTTAAAGCTTATATAGCTAACTACGATGTGTGTCAGCGAACCAAGTATGAAGCTTGTTCACCCCTAGGTCTCCTACATCCACTGCCCACGCCTGATCAAATTTGGGAGGCTATTTCTCTTGACTTCGTGGAAGGATTACCTCTCTTTTCGGGTAAGAATGTCATTCTTGTGGTTGTTGATAGACTAAGTAAGTACGCGCATTTCATAGCTATTTCCCATCCTTTTACAACCAAAAGAGTTGCTGAAATCTTTGTGGAATCTGTAGCTAAGCTCCATGGCATTCCAAGAACTATTGTAAGTGACCGAGACCCTTTGTTCTTGAGTTCTTTTTGGCAAGAATTCTTTAAACTGCAAGGTTCCCAGTTCAAATTTAGTTTGTCGTATCATCCCCAAACCAACGAACAGACTGCGGTCCTTAATCGTTGTTTGGAACAATACCTACGTTGTTTCAAATTTCGAAAACTGAAGCAATGGGTTCACTATCTTCCTTGGGTTGAATATTGGTACAATACCTCATACTATGCATCAATCGGCATGTCTCCCTTTAGAGCAGTTTATGGTAGAGATCCTCCTGATGTTTCTCGATATACTTGGAAAGCTACTGCAGTCCATGATGTTGATAAGGAGTTAGTAGCTAGAGATGAGATCTTACAGCAGCTCAAGTCCAACCTGGAAGTTTCTAAAAATCACATGAAGCAATTTGCTGATCGCCATCACCGTGATGAGTCATTTCAGGTAGGGGAATTTGTTCTCCTCAAGCTTCAGCCTTATAGGCAACACACTGTATTTTCTAGAGCACACCAAAAGCTTGCTAGCCGCTATTTTGGACCTTATGAAGTTATGGAGAAGATTGGCTTTGTGGCCTATCGATTGGCCCTTCCCGAAGGTTCTCGTGTCCATCCTATTTTTCATATTTCTCAGCTCAAACGATATAGAGGGTCACCACCTTTAGCTCAACCAGAAACACTTCCAATGACTAATAATAGTGAGCTAGTTATCGAGCCCAACTCTATCATTGACTACCGTTGGCTTAAATGTGGCACTCGTTTTATATCTCAAGCCTTGGTTCAATGGAAAAAGCTTCGAAAAGAAGATGCCACGTGGGAAGATGTTGATCATCCCAAGGAACAATTTCTTGAGTTTCATCTTGAGGACAAGGTTCCAGTCGAAGGGGGGAAGAATGTTATTAGGCCATGTAGAGTACGTAGGCCTAATCCAAGATTTGCTGAGCTATAGTTTCCAAGAATCTTGCACAAGGGAAGCGATGAGGATTGGAATTGTCAACAATAGTGTGCTGTTGGTTACTCCCACCATTGAGCGGAGATTATCAATAAAAAATTGCAGTCTTGTGTTGAGTATATTTCATCTCTGATTGGGACCTAACAGGAGTTTCCCTAGTAAATGTATTGATAAAATCTGATATCTGGTAGCATATAGGGTAATTTTTTGTGGTGTCTTTGTATGTGATAGCTATTCTCTCCAAGATCTTCTTCAAGTTCTGTTGGTGTCTTCCAATGCCTTGTTCACAATTAGTTCGTAAGCTATGTAGTTTAGTTGTATTATTTTTAACTCGTCACAGATCTTTTTCCATGCCTTTTTTGGTTCTTGGCATTGTCTGGGATGAAAGGCTTAGGTAGTCTATCACGCTCCAATTTCAGCTCTATAAAAGTCCCTAATTAATAATAAAAACTTTAATAGTTATAATAATAATAATTCCATGGGAACTTAGGGATTTGGAACATGACTGGAGTTTCTATTCTCCCCAAAATAGAAGCCCAAGCAAATTTACTCTCTCACATGTGCACTTAGAATTCTAATTCTAATTATTTTGAAGAGCTTAGGATTTGAAAGTTTGTAGAAGTTATTTGTAATACTATCTAATGTCTAAAGGCATAAATTTTATCTAAGTGGGAACCAAATTTTGAATTTTTGGTTAAAAATTTTTCTAATTATTTTGAAGAGTTTAGGATTTGGTAGTTTGTAGAAGTTGCTTGTAACAAATTAAAAAATGGTGATATTGAAGAAATTTTCAAGTTCCCTTTAATTTTTTACTAAATGAAGCTCTTCTTTTAAATTTAAGATGCGTCTTTTGCCTCAAGGGATCACATTTGATATTTTCCTTCAAACCTTTAATCCATCATATTATTCAAATAGGAAACATTCAACGGACAAACAAACTATTACAACTATAAAATCCGTGGAAGCATAATGCGAACAACTATAGTAACAGCACTAGTACAAAGGGATCACTAGGCTGTTTCCTATGGCACATGCTTCTTTATTTTGGCAGCTGCTAAACACACTCAAACATAGGCAGCTGATCATATACAGTAGTTATAGACATAACACTGTCCATACAGGACTAGGATACTTGAAAGAGGCTTCTTATTTTCAGGATGGATTTCTTACTCTCTAGCACTGCGTGGCGCATATGCATTTGGAGAGACCACCGGTAAACTTACAAGACCCAGTGTGTGCACCCTCCACATAAATGCATGTCGTCATACAAGTCGTGCTGTGGAAGCAGGTCCCGGAAAATGTTTGGCTTGGCACGTTACAGAAATTTGCTTCTGTAATTGGCATTTCTGCAAGTAAGAAAAAAAAAGGGATAAGACATAAGAGATATATTTTAACTTTAATTTGTGTCTCAAAAAGCTTTATCACTTTTGCCTCTAAACATAATAAGATAAAAATATTTACAGAGAATTGAGATTTCAGGTCTAGTAGTTGGGCGTGAATGAAAATATGAGCTTGGTTCTGTAATAGTTTCTTCTCGATTTATCTTCCTCTCAAAGAAAAAAGAGCAGAAAAGAGGAGAGCAGAACAAAAACATATATGTTGGAAGATGGCTCCTAGGTTGTGACATCCTGATCCCACATCGGAAATGGATGAATGTCTGATACGGTATAAGAGTCAGGGAGATACACAGGTGGTTCACATCAATCATCTGTTGATGGGGATTGGCAGATAAATGAGTTGCCTTTATGCTAAGGTACTTCTTGCAAGTGAGAATGGTACATAAATATAGATATAAGAGAAAATATACCACAGGAATACAATGGGAGGGTATATAGGTTTACTGACCAAATGTAAGGAGGAAGAGGAAGAGAATGGTAGTGGTAAGTGCCCTAGCCATCCCTTGTGTGCGCTGCTTGAAACTTGGAATGAATACTTTCAAATATGGGGACATATTTATAGGGTGTAACTGAAAGATGGATACATTAGAATTGTTATGCTCGATGTTTGGCCTCTGATCTTTATGTTTGACTTCTGCAAAGATATCAAAGAACTCGGATCTTTCTCTGCATTATACAATAACTACAGGAATAAGATACATTAAGGCGATGGAACCAAAGCCATGTATAGTGTGTGTAAAATTTATGACGTTGAAAATGAGGAAAATGAAGAGAAAACCGAGGAAGCAAGGAATCCAAAAGAGAATTTATGGCGATGGAACCAAAGCCATGTGTAGTGTGTGTAAAATTTATGACGTTGAAAAATGAGGAAAATGAAGAGAGAACCGAGGAAACAAGGAATCCAAAAGAGAATTTATGGCGATGGAACCAAAGCCATGTGTAGTGTTTGTAAAATTTATGATGCTGGAAATGAGGAAAATGAAGAGAAAACCGAGGAAACAAGGAGTCCAAAAGAAAAACAAACAAAGATTGAACCTTCACGTACAAAGGACGTCACTTTCCTTTTTCGGGAAAACAGATGAAATTGAGATCCAGGACAAAGAGAGATCATATTGATCTTTAGATAAAAAAAGAAATAAATAAAGATTTTGGAGGGGCTTAGAAATTAAAAGTTCATAAAAGCTACTTGTAATATATTAAAAAAAGAGGTCATATTGAAGATTTAATATTTTTCCCTTTAATTTTTACTGATTCAAGCTCTTCTTTTGGATTGAAGATGGTGATGTTATTCTTTATTTATTTACTTTTACTAATGAGAGGCACGTGTATTGCATGTGGAGATGTTTAGGGATATCCTGCACTTAGGAGAAACAACTTCTCTCCCTCTTTGAACTTCATATGAGAATGCACTAATCATATGTAGTGGGCGTTTTACTTATGAAATTGATAGAGAAGAATTATGATTGATCCACATCAAATTACAGTACGATCAAAATTATTAGAATAGAAAACGAGACCTCATACTATATCCAAAAACACAACTTATCAATTGGTCATCAACTTTTGCAACTAAAATCTTGTTTCTCAAGTGAGTTATAGATGACCTTTTTTTAACATATAAACCAGCAATTTTGAACGTGCATTGCACATTAAAATTTGTCCTTCTTGGTTTTTTCCCCCTTATTTTTAAGAATTACTAAAAATTGAAAAAACAAACCTTTTACATATTGCTATTGTTTATATATTTTGACATTAGTCTTTGAAAATCAAATGTGTTTTATTTGTTTATGTAGTCTTACAACAAATGTTTATAAAGTCTTGGGTGTCTCATTTTTGAAAGTTGGGAGTCACTCATCATCCTAGTTTTCCTACTTCATTCCTTTGGAAATTTTATAATTCCCCTTAAGGTGAAAATTTTTGTATGGACTGCTGTGTTAAATAGGATCAATACTCTAAGATAATCTTCCAAGGCAGAGGAAAACTTGGGCTTTGTCACCACATACTTGCACACTCTGTATGAAGGATGCTGAATCAATTGATCATTTACTATTGCATTGTGAGTTTGCTGATTTTATTTGGAAAAGATTATTACACTATACAGGAGTTAAGTGGGTATTGCCTAAAACCTTGGATGAGTTTGCAGCACAGTGATGGTTCCCTGGTATGCCTTTTTGTATGAAGGAGTTTTCTTTGTTACATTATGGTTTCTTTGGCTGAACCGGAATAGATGCATTTTTTATGATGTTTATAAGAGTCAAGAGGCACTATTAGATTCAATGATGGGATTGGCTGCATTTTCGTCTTCAGTCTGTAAAATCCTGAAATCTTAATATTACGAAAAATTTGATTTTATAGATAATAAGTTGATAAAGTGGTGTAATGTTATAGGGAATGAAGAATGATGGTGATCTAGAAATTTCAGACAAATCAAGTGGTGGAAGATTGATCTAACAAGGTAAGTAACTAGTTTTATTTAATTGGAGGAAGCAAGGATTTTGGTGGAGTGGTAGTGCATATTATCATGTTAGTTAAATATAATTGGTTGTATTTAGGTTGAGTAGTGTGTCAATATGGCAAATCATAAGAAGTTTTAAGTGTAGTTTGGCGGTAAAAGTCAGATCTATAAATAAAAGCAGTTGGTTAGGTTAGTTGGTTCTGATGAATCTGGAATTTTCTTGAGAGAGACTTGAGATCAGAGCCTAGAAGCATTTGAAGCTAGGGTTGGAGTGAGATATGAGAGGTGCAAGGAAGAGAGGATGATTCTCTTAGTGGCCGAGTGATTCTAAAGTAAATCTGAAGGAGAATTAAACCTTAAGAGTGGAGTTTTCTAAGAAAGTAGTGAGGAGATCTGAGGAGTTCGTTCAGATCAAGGAACTCAGATAAGAAGAATTATTATTACAGAATTTTAGGTCTCTTGTAGTGGATTTATAGAGATCAGGTTAGATATAATCAGATCTGGATGCAATTCGTTGGATTTTTGAAATTAAAGTCAAGCAAGGTGTGGTCCTGTCATTAAAGGGGAGATCTAGAAGCTTAGACTTAGCGAGAGCTGAAATTTGAGCTTAGTCATGTGTGTAGTACCTTTACGAATATCAAACTATTCACAATTTGGGATTAATCGCAAGTTTGAACACTGTTTTCATTTTGAAGAGATTTCGATACGAATTGAGTAGAAAACCTTAGATCCATTGAGAAATTTGTTTGATTATGGTTTGAATTAGGAGATTGCAATTATTTAATTGTGTATGAGGTTTATAGAGTGTTTTAAATTGATTAAATCACGATTTGAAGTTTTAAAACTCGAGAAAACTTAGAAAATCTCGAATATGCTCGCGATATGAAAATTTAGCCTGTTGCCTGGGATCAGGCTCGAGCACTTAATCCGGCGGCCTATTACAATGTGTCAAACACCCAAGGCCATTCGAGCGCTCAATCGAGAACCTCACTTGTGTTTTTTTTTTTTTTTTTTAAAGAATTTCAGAACCCGAGAGTGATTTTGTTCAAAATAGTCAAATGCCTGATATAGTATTCGAGTGCTATATTGAGCGCTCAAACCCAAAATGACCTGAGCTCGAGCGCCAGTGTGAGCGATGGTTTTAAACTTAGAATTTAATGGACGCCCAAGAGAATGCTTGAGCGCCATATCTGGTGCCCAAACCCAGATTCAGATCTTGACATTTTTGTGTACTTTTAAATTTTGAAATGATTTTTAGGCAAATACAACACATGTAAAAATAAGATTTGAGTATTTAGAAGTGGTTTTCAATTGTCAAATAATTTTATAAAAATTATAGAAGATTGTGGGTACGTTCTACTGAAATTGGTCTTGAATTAGATATTGAGAGAAATTTGGTTCCTACAATGACTTTTCTTAAATGGGATTGTATAATAATGATTTCTTACTAATTTGGGTAGATTGAGCCTATTTCTTAGATTTCTGACAGATTTGAATAACTTGACCTTTCTCCATGAGTGAGATGATTTCTTTATTATCTATATTATTTGAATATTGCCATGAGGGCTTGAGTTTTTTTATCCTCCGTGATGGAGTGAGATTGGCCATGATGACCCATGAGTATGTATTTAAGCAAAATGGTTTATGTGCTTGGTTTTGAATGTCTATTGGGCTTAGCTTGCCTTAGATCCATTGCTTAAGCTTGTTAGTAAAGTGTATTTACTTTGTTGATGTAATTGCATGGCCATGAGTATTATCACTGCTAGTGTAGAGCAGCACCGAAACCCTGAGTAAGCCAGTGTTGTCATTGTGGAAACCCAGAGTAGGCCGGTAATGGATGACGAAACCATGAGTAGGCCGTCATTTCAGAATCCGAAACCTTGAGTAGGCCGGATTATACATGGAAGGCGTGAATTTGGCTATGGAATGGTTATTTCTCAACTAAAGTGAATTACAAATCATTAGCTAATAGTGATAATTGATTTGAATAAGACTTATATTTTGAATGATATTGTACAGAATGTCTACTTTGTCACATGTTTAATGATTCTACTTTGATTTCATTTTCGATCTTGATTGGTATTGAAGAGGATTATATTTTTTTGATCATGACAATATTTTAAATTGAATTGACATATTATTTTCAGCATGCATGTGCTACTTGCTGAGACATTCTTTTCTCATATTGGTTTTGTTTTCCTTTCAGATACTCCGGCAGAGGATACGACTATTGGGTTTTAGCCAGAGGACTCTTATGGAGCTGAGGATTATTTCGTTCAGTAGGTTATAGTCTGATATTGATTCATTTTGTATTTGTTTGTTCCTGTGGATTGATGAGAAATTGAGAGTAGAGAATTTGAGTCAAAAATGATTTCTTTAAAGGACCTGTAATAGAACTATTTATTTTTTCCTATGCTTAATAGAATGTTGATATTACGCACTCTGATATTATGACTCATATTTTGTTATGAGATAGCATGAGCACTATGGGCCCATACATAACACTTCGGAGACAAGTTTATATCTTTAGTGAACAAATCGGATCTGGGGCTTTACAGAGGCAGTATTAAAGCATACTAGGATTCCCAATCCTAGGTAGTGAGACCTTAAGTTGGTATGGGATGGTGTGCTCGTTAAATAGAACTTTAAGGATTAGGTGAGAGATACTATCTAAATCAAGTATTGTATTTTGCAGCTATACATGGCAGGTAGAGGAGACGATCTAGGACCGTTGATGCTCTAGCAGATAAGCCAACACATGAGCAGCCGCGGGACGTCCCACATCAGATGGGTGATATATGGGCTGCTATGGGCACATTGACTCATCTCTTGACTATGGCGAGAGAGGAGAGGATAAGCCAGACTGGCAATGGTAATGACCATTGTAATGGCCAAGAACTTGGAGATATGCAGAGACGGGATGGAGATTGACCTACTTTGAGAGAGATTGAACAGTTTAGGAGATTGACTTCTCCATCGTTACACAGAGACCCAAACCCAATGGAGCTTGAAAGATGGGTGCAGAGGGTTGAGAAGAAGAGAGAAAGGGAAGGAAGTGGCAACTGAGTTTTTACAGACCCAGAAGAGAAAGGGGAAGGTGACAAAGGAAGAGATCATGGATCTATCTGTAATGCCCTGGATCTGAGTTACGTAGAGAAACCATAACTCATCTTCGAAGGTTAATATATAACACAGGATCGCAATATCAGAGTGAAGGAAAAACATGAATGAACAATAACTAAATAATCAGAGTGCACTACAATCCAAAACTAAAATAATGAATACAGTAGTACAACTCTAAACTCACATAACCGAGCAACTACCCGCAGGTATCGTCCTCTCCAAGAGCAGCTAAAAACAAGACAAAACAATACGGAATGAGATACGAATATCCTAGTAAGTAGCACATGCATGTACAAATACATTTTTCATAGTTATAAAACATGGATCGAATAATACGCAGGCAACGATGGCGATAACACGATTAATCCGACTAATCCCACAATAATTCAGCAGACAAAGAAGATATAACTAATGAAGAACAACATGTAATTCAAATCTGTAGTATTGATGTCAACTAACCCAAATAATCACGAAATCCAATCTAATCATAAAACCATGTCTCGATGAAACTGAGTTTTCATAACAATCCAATAGATATATCTCAAGTCAAGTCAATTGCCAATATAGATAAAATCATATCATGCTCAAGCTCACATATCCCGCCTACCAAGACTCGGATACTGAAATGACGTCCTACTCTAGGTATTGTCATCCAATGTCGGCCTACTCCGGGTATCGACATTGACAACATCGAACTACTTGTAGTGTCAGTGTTGCTCTACAACGGGGTGGAGATACAAACCATAGAGGCTAATGTCATGTAGTTCACTTTAATTGGGTAATTTGCATGCCTGAGCGACATCCAAGCCTCCTTGTACACAGTCCGGTCAACATAGACCCAGCACTTTGAAATGACGGCCTATCCAGGAACTCGTCATCCAATGTCGGCCTACTATGGGTATTGACACTGACAACTCGGCTTATACAAGGATACGGGCTGCTCTACACTGGTCATGGCAACACTCATGACTATGCAATTACAATAATAAAGTCAACACATCACATTACAAAGCTTAGACTCTGGATCTAGGACAAGCTAAACCTTAAATGAAAATAAATTCAGCAACTCAACTCAATATATAACCCACCATGTAAAACCAACATCCCATGCCACCATAGCTAAATGTAAACAATGTTTATCATGGTCACTCAGGACCAGCTCGCTCCATAATGGAGTCCTCAACGTATGTATTTATCATGGGTCACACAGGACCAGCAATACTTCATGGAACTCCAAATGTATTTCAAAACCCAAAGAACAATATTCAAACCAATCTTTGTAAGCAAATAACTCAAGAGAAACCTCTTTATAAAATCTGATCAACAAGTAAAAGTTTAATAAATTCCAGCCCAAAAGTAATACCAAATCTAAAAACTCAGAAATTAAACAATGATTATAAAATACATTCAATCAGCAAAGGTTTTGCTCAAATACTTATATTAGTTCAAGTAAAAGTTTTATAAATTCTTTTCTTAATATTCATTGCTAAGGCTTCCTTTTTCACGTACTTGAATTGCTGTAGAGATTCAATGTGTAACTATTTCAGATCATAACTAACCTTAATAAATTCTGAGAATAAGCTAAGTGGTGAAAACCCGAATTTGGTTAGTCAAGAATTCAGCAGCAACCCACTATCAAGTTCTATAAATTTTTCTCTACATTTAGACCTACTTCACTTTAATATCCAACAACCACCTCAAAAACTTTGCAACACTTGATTAGATATCCTAGAGTAATAGTTTGAGTTTAGAAACTTGAATTACATCTCCCATGAACTCAACCGCACTAGGTTGTTCTTATTTTTTTTAACTAGAATTGGAACCAACTTCCATTAATCTATATTCATTGCTAAGGCTTCCTTTTTCACGTACTTGAATTGCTGTAGAGATTCAATGTGTAACTATTTCAGATCATAACTAACCTTAATAAATTCTAAGAATAAGCTAAGTGATGAAAACCCGAATTTGGTTAGTCAAGAATTCAGCAGCAACCCACTATCAAGTTCTATAAATTTTTCTCTACATTTAGACCTACTTCACTTTAATATCCAACAACCACCTCAACAACTTTGCAACACTTGATTAGATATCCTAGAGTAATAGTTTGAGTTTAGAAACTTGAATTACATCTCCCATGAACTCAACCGCACTAGGTTGTTCTTATTTTTTTTAACTAGAATTGGAACCAACTTCCATTAATCTCTCTTCAATCCTCTATACTACATGTTAGGCACTTAATATTCTTCATAGGATCTAATTACCACTTAGATAGATACATTAGATTAGTTTTTTAACAATTAAACTAAAGAAACAGCTTAGAATTAATTAGCCACAGTTGCTATGCATTTTGATATGGGGCGCTGATGTAAAACCCCAGTTTTTGGTAGGAATTAAATTAAAGGATTAATTAGTAGATTTAATCAAATTAATTAAATCTGGAGATTTGGGGTCATTAGGTGGCAAAGAAATAAGTAGAATTTTATTAAGTAATTAAGTACGAAATTAAAAATTGGTAGTGATTAGGAACTTAGCAAATAAATATTTCAGGTAACCTCAACTTTTGGGAGGGGTAAATATGAGATTTCAATGTTTAAGATTAGGGTGAGTAATAAATCTATTAGGTTAAGGGGAGAGGGTTTTCGCGGACTATAAATAGATCATTAGGTTAAATTTCGGGGAAAAAGGAAAAAGAAAACGAGAGGCCATGTATTGAGATTGGCTGCTGCCTGGTACGCTTGGTATCAAAGGGCGTCAACCGAAAAGTTTCGATCTCCGGGGGAGTCTATTAAAAAGGGATGGAAGCTAGAAGAAAATCCTCTATTCGGTGAGTAGCATCTGTAAAACCCAAATTTTAGAATTTTAATTGGAGGAAAATATTTGGAAATTTAAATAATTATTTTTGGTGGAATTTCAGGTGGATGTTTCACAAGGGCATTTGGGGAATTTTAGAAAATTTTGAAATGGTATAAACTAGGGTAAGTGGAGTTACGTTTTAATTTCAATGGTCAAGAAATATTAATTTGGGAACCCTATTAAATATAATTGCATAGTAGAGGTTGTATTTGTTTAATGGCTAATTAGGGAGCTAAGGGTGTGTCATAGTGTAGGAAGTTGGGTGGAGGAGCACTACAACAGATCATTAAGTGGGAGCTGAAAGGTTGAGCACATGCAAGGGGTTCACGATGAGAGCTGCTGGAGGTGGTTCTTTAGCTTCCAAGGGTTGCTGGAGAAAGGACACTTGGAGTTCTTGTTGCTGGAGAAAAAGAGGAGCAGCAGAAGGAAGGGCTTTCTAGAGCTTCATTGTTGCTGGAGAAAAAGAAAAAGGGAGAGAGCAGCAGAAGGTGGAGAACCAGAGATTCTTTTGGAGTTCTGGAAAAAAATTTCTGCAGCAAGTTCAAGTGGTAGAGTGTTCCAGACGTCCAGATCAAGTAAGAACTTATTTTTGGTTAGGTTATAACAAGTCTCATGAGAAATTATGAGCTGGACGAGCAGATCTTAGATCTGAAATTTTTCTGCAATCATTTCCAGATTGTGAAGTGGTTATGGACGTGGTGAACATCTGAGTTTCATTGCTGGTTATTTGAAGTTTGCATGCCAGCAAATATAAGGCAAGTAGCCCTTTCAAATGTCATGATTTTCGTGTGTTATGTGGACATCCTGAAACTCAGATTTGAATTGAACGAAATTGATAGAATCTGTGCATGTTTGGGCATTTAATTTATGATGCAATGTTGGCTTAGTTCGATTAAATCCAAACTGTTTTAGTGGGGTTCTTAGTATAGTTTTTCCAAATACCTTTGCTTGCATGGAATGTGTATTATGGATTCAGGTTTAAGGAAACCAGAAATTGTTCTGAGATATGTTTCCAGATTCAGATTTAGCATGTTTAGATTTAATTCAAGTTAGTATGATTGTGTTATTTGAATAATGTTCAAGTGGTTAGAAATGGTTGCAATGGAGAAGATTGGTTCAGATTTATAGAAGTTGCAAAAATTTACTAAGTTCAGATTTATAGAGTTCTCAGAAATTTACTAAGTTCAGATTTATATAGTGTTCTCAGAAATTTACTAAATTCAGAAATTTGTAGAGTTCAGAAATATACTAAGTTCAGAAATTTATAGAGTTCAGCAATTTACTAAGTTCAGAAATTTATAGAGTTCAAAAAATTATAGAGTTCAGCAATTTACTAAGTTCAGAAATTTACTAAGTTCAGATTTTTAGTAAGTTCAGATTGTCGTGAGTACAGATTTTTAGTAAGGAAACCAGAAATTGTTCTGAGATATGTTTCCAGATTCAGATTTAGCATGTTTAGATTTAATTCAAGTTAGTATGATTGTGTTATTTGAATAATGTCCAAGTGGTTAGAAATGGTTGCAATGGAGAAGATTGGTTTAGATTAATAGAAGTTGCAAAAATTTACTAAGTTCAGATTGTCATGAGTACAGATTTTCCAAGTTCAGAATTAGTTCAGGTTATATAAGTTCAGCTATGAGCTGTAACTTAAACTCAAATAAGTTTATATAAGTTCAGCTATGAGCTATAACTTAAACTCAGATAAGTTCAGATTTATGTTAAAGCTGAATTCATATCTGGGCACATTCGTTTAATCTCAATAAATTTGACTGTGTTATATGGATGTTTTCCATGGTACTAGAAGAGGGTTGGTTACATGGAGTTAGCTCAGTCCTAAAGCATTTTTCATCTGCAGCAAGTTACAAGTTTGTGGGAAACCATGTTGGGCGTGTAAGCTAGGAGAGTGATAAAACCTGTTTAGATTAATTTCGGAAGTGTTGATTTGCGCTATTTATATTCTATGTGTTGTGCTAAAGGTGGTCTAGAGGGTTGGTATCGGTTCAGTCCTAGAGAAATTGGAGGTGAGGCAAGTTGGAAATACAAGGTAAAAATTCTGCAGCATCCATGGTGGATGTTCTAAACTTAATTTTTGGGTCAAGTCTTTTTGGTTATTGCACTTAATTAATTCGAGAAGTATTTTAGAACTATTAGAAACCCATGGTAATTAGTTTGATAACAAAGTTTATGGAGTAAATAGTATTGGGATCATCTAGAGGAAGTTAACAAATTTGAATTCCTATGATTAGAGGTTTGGCACTTGTTTCATACTAGGTGCAGCGGACTAATTAGTTGAGTTTTAAGTTCTCTCATCATTTTCAATCTAGAGTCATTAGATTCTCAAGTGTTATTAGTAATTTATTTTGGATAAATAAATAAAAGGGATTGAGAGGTTATGAAACATGGAAGCAAGTGTATGAGCTGGTTTTCTGCAGCATGTGGTCCTTTCTTAGTTATCATGGTGTCAAGCATGATTTATTATTTCATTTGAGTTAATCAAGGATCAAATGAGGTTCAAGAGTTGTTAGTGACTTTTGGGAACTCTCTTAACAGTAAAAATATAGGAAGTAATTAATATTAGAACAAATTAGAAAAGGGAGTAGCAAATCTGAAATTTTGTTGAAGCTAATAAAGAGTTGAGTATCAGAAATTTCTGGGACAGATTTTAATACCAATGAAATTAGTTGGTTTCTATTATGACCTGAAAAGAAATTGATGGTGTTTTCTTCTAATATTCACTGGTTATCTTTTTTGGTTTTAAGTGAAAAATATTTTCATTGTATGTATCATTGCTGTAAACTTTTATTATTGGTTGGTTTTAGTGTTTCTTTGGAACTGAATTTGGTATTACCATATATAAATGACTTGGTTTTCATTGAGCATGACTTTATGCTAAATTAGTAAATCATTTGATAAGTTTGCCAAAGTAATAAGGGTGAGACTTAGTGTGTATCCACATTCGAGTTGTCAGTGAATTTTGTACATTTTGTTTGAATTAAGTTTAGGGTTCCTTAGTGCATTTCCTCCATGATGGAGAGGCCTTCCATGAGGGAAGTGCTGCAGCAACTCCCTTTCCACCATGAGGGTAAGGTCACATGAGTATTTCCGCCATGAGGGAAGTGCTGCAGCAACTCCCTTTCCACCATGAGGGTAAGGTCACATGAGTATTTCCGCCATGAGGGCGATGAATTGGTTTGTTTGAGCTGTTGCAGTATTTCGACTGGATTGTATGGAACACTAGTGCTTAACCACACAAAATGGACAAACTTCACGAGTCCCAATATATGTATATTTTATCTCAAATTTGATTTTGTTATCGAGTATGATTGTTGAGATTTGTCGGATTAGTCGAGGCTAACCGTAAACTTAATTGATTACAACTTATGCATGGTTTAGAACTGTTATAACTGTATTTTGTTCATGCATTTCTGCTTGTTGAGATATTCGTATCTCACTGTTTTGTTTTGTTTTCAGATCTCGGTGAGGACGATACCGGGGGTGTTGATATTCCGGTGGACTATCCGGAGTATCGTGAGGAGGACTATTTTTCTGAGTAGAGACTTGTAGTTGTCTGGTTTTTTTTTTTTTGGATATTGTGAGTTGCTTATGATTATTGTACTTCATGGTCGGATGGTGTTTGGGAACTTTTAGCGAACCTTCATATCTGAAACTGAATTTTTGTTCATTTATGTCATGTTTCCTATACTCTGCTAGGATCCTGTGAATTTTAGTTAACCTTCGGATACGAGTTACGGTCATTTCACGTAACCCGGATTCGGGGCGTTACAGCATCGTTTTGTTTCGTCGTTGGTTTTGATCTCTATGATTTGCTGAAAGCATGTTTCTGAATAGCTTATGTTCGAGCGTGAGTTTGTTTGATGGGTTTAGAAGTCGTGATTTAAAACTTGGTTAGATTAAATCCGAAATAGGTTTAAAGGTATTTTGGTAATGGTAGAAGCCTATACGAGTAGTTACAGAGGTCAAAAGTTCGGCCAGTCATGGAATTCTGTGATTAACAGAGAGTCATATATCGGAGGTAGGATCCGCCGACTTGGCGCCTACCTAGCGCCTAGTGAAAGAGTCGGTGCAAGCCAAGTTTCCTTGTTCTTGCCGAGTTCGCGCCTAGCTCACACCTACCACGCGCGAGGTATTCCCTTCTTTCGCTGAGTTCCCACTTGTCTCGCGCCTAGTCGATTTAGTCCGTGCGAAATGTTGATTCGGTATACGCTGAGTCCGCTCCGACCTCGCGCCAAGCATCAGAGGTCAGCGCATACCCAATAGAAATTGGTTTTGACCAATCCAAGCCAAATTCGAAACTTTGAGACTTCAACCTCTTACCCGAAGACTAGATTAGGATATTAAAAATATTATATCTCTTCAAAACAATTGGGAGGGCCTTAAATTAAAATTCTGAGAAATTCTATCAGTGTTCGAAGTAGGAATTGAAGGAATCTGGGTAGGATACTGGTTGTTCATGGCACTATAAGATAATGAGTTGGTCTCCTTTATGCATTAAAATTGTTATCTGATCATAAATCTGTTTAAGCTGGATTGGTGATATCAAAGAACTAAATTGTATTCAAAATTTCACGTAACCCGGATCCGGGGCGTTACAGCATCGTTTTGTTTCGTCGTTGGTTTTGATCTCTATGATTTGCTGAAAGCATGTTTCTGAATAGCTTATGTTCGAGCGTGAGTTTGTTTGATGGGTTTAGAAGTCGTGATTTAAAACTTGGTTAGATTAAATCCGAAATAGGTTTAAAGGTATTTTGGTAATGGTAGAAGCCTATACGAGTAGTTACAGAGGTCAAAAGTTCGGCCAGTCATGGAATTCTGTGATTAACAGAGAGTCATATATCGGAGGTAGGATCCGCCGACTTGGCGCCTACCTAGCGCCTAGTGAAAGAGTCGGTGCAAGCCAAGTTTCCTTGTTCTTGCCGAGTTCGCGCCTAGCTCACACCTACCACGCGCGAGGTATTCCCTTCTTTCGCTGAGTTCCCACTTGTCTCGCGCCTAGTCGATTTAGTCCGTGCGAAATGTTGATTCGGTATACGCTGAGTCCGCTCCGACCTCGCGCCAAGCATCAGAGGTCAGCGCATACCCAATAGAAATTGGTTTTGACCAATCCAAGCCAAATTCGAAACTTTGAGACTTCAACCTCTTACCCGAAGACTAGATTAGGATATTAAAAATATTATATCTCTTCAAAACAATTGGGAGGGCCTTAAATTAAAATTCTGAGAAATTCTATCAGTGTTCGAAGTAGGAATTGAAGGAATCTGGGTAGGATACTGGTTGTTCATGGCACTATAAGATAATGAGTTGGTCTCCTTTATGCATTAAAATTGTTATCTGATCATAAATCTGTTTAAGCTGGATTGGTGATATCAAAGAACTAAATTGTATTCAAAATTTCACGTAACCCGGATCCGGGGCGTTACAGCATCGTTTTGTTTCGTCGTTGGTTTTGATCTCTATGATTTGCTGAAAGCATGTTTCTGAATAGCTTATGTTCGAGCGTGAGTTTGTTTGATGGGTTTAGAAGTCGTGATTTAAAACTTGGTTAGATTAAATCCGAAATAGGTTTAAAGGTATTTTGGTAATGGTAGAAGCCTATACGAGTAGTTACAGAGGTCAAAAGTTCGGCCAGTCATGGAATTCTGTGATTAACAGAGAGTCATATATCGGAGGTAGGATCCGCCGACTTGGCGCCTACCTAGCGCCTAGTGAAAGAGTCTGTGCAAGCCAAGTTTCCTTGTTCTTGCCGAGTTCGCGCCTAGCTCACACCTACTACGCGCGAGGTATTCCCTTCTTTCGCTGAGTTCCCGCTTGTCTCGCGCCTAGTCGATTTAGTCCGTGCGAAATGTTGATTCGGTATACGCTGAGTCCGCTCCGACCTCGCGCCAAGCATCAGAGGTCAGCGCATACCTAATAGAAATTGGTTTTGACCAATCCAAGCCAAATTCGAAACTTTGAGACTTCAACCTCTTACCCGAAGACTAGATTAGGATATTATAAATATTATATCTCTTCAAAACAATTGGGAGGGCCTTAAATTAAAATTCTGAGAAATTCTATCAATGTTCAAAGTAGGAATTGAAGGAATCTGGGTAGGATACTGGTTGTTCATGGCACTATAAGATAATGAGTTGGTCTCCTTTATGCATTAAAATTGTTATCTGATCATAAATCTGTTTAAGCTGGATTGGTGATATCAAAGAACTAAATTGTATTGAAAATTACTTGTGTGAGCAAAATGATTTGATTGCTAATCAGTTTTGTTGTTGTGGAGTTTGGATACCTACTGAAATTTTCATGAGTTGCTGTTCTGGTTGGAACGACTTGAAATGAGTGTATTGGGATATACAGGGTGGTGATCAGTGTGGGTTTAATTGTTTTGCAAATACGCAGTTTCCACGCGATGGTTTTCTATTTTGGTTTAGCTAGTCCTGGATCCGAGTTTAAGCTTAGTAATGTGATGTATTCGTTTTATTGGGGTAATGGCATGGCCATGGAGTGTTGCCACGACCGGTGTAGAGCAGCCAAAAACCCTGAGTAGGCCTGGTTGTCAATGCCGAAACCCTGAGTAGGCCGGCATTGGATGACGATACCTTGAGTAGGCCGTCATTTCAGAGTATCTGATACCTTGAGTAGGCCGGAACTGTGTACATGGAGGTGTGGAAGTCGCTCTGGTGTGTTGATTAACCAATTTAAACAACTACATGACATTGACCAAATGTTGGGTTTTATTTTATTTAGCACGAGATATATTATTAGATTGCTGAAGAAGTTTGGTTTTCTCGAGACGTGGTTATAATGATATTGGTCCTTTTGCGATTATTCGGATTTGTTGACAACCGTATTCAGATGTTAAATACATATTGAATTTTCATTAGCTATACCATTGTATCTAATGAATTACTTGGAGTTTAGTTGGATTTATCGAGTTATTGCCATCGTTACTCGTGAAATTATTCGATCCATATTTTTACAACTAGTAAATTGTATTTGTGTATGCATGTGCTGCTCGCTGAGATATCCATATCTCGTTCCTTTGCTTTTGTTTGTTTTTCAGATATGCCTGGAGATCCCGATACTTGCAGGTAGTTTAATTGGTCATGTGAGTTATTACTTTGGGGTTATATTAGCATACTCTGTTTTACAGTTATTGTTATATTCATGTTTTTCTTTCACTCTGATAGTGCGGTCCTGTATTACATAATAACCTCTGGTGACGAGTTATGGGATTTTCTACATGACTCGGATCCGGGGCGTTACAGCTAACCTCCTGTAAGTCGGCCCCACTCAGCGCCCCTCAGCCATCTGATTTTTTTAACCACGGCTGAGTACCTCTGACCTCATGTCAGTCAGCCGTACTCAGCGCCCAGGTCTTTGTTCTTCCGAAACCCAAATAAAACATTGCTAATTCCATTCTAATGAGGACTAATCTAAAATTAAAGCTGCACAACAATTTAATCATGCTCATAATACTTCTAACGACCATCTACAATAGATTTGGGTTTAATTCCCTCAAAAACATGCTTCGATTCAAGGATAATTCGTGAAAATAACCACAGTCGATTACACAAATTTATAGTAAAGAAACTCTTTCCAAAACATGCATTCGATTGCAAATCCAAGGTAAAAACCAGTGCTACTTACCTGATGATCAGATCTTCTCTTCACTCAAGCTTGAATTTCTCTAATTACAGTCGAACAAAATATCAAATCCAAGAGCCGATTGATCTCTACACTCCGAAGTTCACGGCTGCACTTCGATCAACAACTAATCCATTCAACTTAAATAGATCTGATTAGATCTAACTGAATTCTTCTTCTTCTCTCTAATCTTTAATCAAAATCCAGGTTATAACCACACTTACCAGTTCTCGGATATTTGCAGACAAATTGACTGAGATCTTCTCAGAACTCAGATGCTGAATTCTCCCATAGATCTTTTGCAACCTCAAATTTAAACTCCACCATTCTCGAATCCTCTAGCTCCTCTCCTCAATGATTTGGCTCCCTTTGATAACACCTCTTCTTCAAACTTTCAATCGGCCAAACAATTCTCCGACCAACATAGACCTATTTATAGGCCGATAATTGGCGCTCAATCTAATTAGCTACTTCATGATTTGCTGGTTGCTCATATACCGAAATTTTCTACATGATCAACCCCTTATCCCTCTGATTAAATACTTTCCCCACCACCAATTGAATAGCCTAGCACCAACATCCACTTACATTAAATAAAATCATACTATTTTTATTTATTCAAATCGATCTTAGAATAGTTCCCTTACCTTAATTTACATCTCTCCTTACTTAAATTCCAGAAATTCCAAAAAGCACCCTTGCTCCTCAGTTACCTGGAAATTCCACCAATAACATTAATCCAAATTTATTAAATAATTCTTTTATTTATTTATTTTGTGAAAATTCAGGATCTTACATCTATATAACAGCATTTATGTGCCAGAATATGATCTCCTACAACATCTTAGCAAGGTCTCAGCACAGATCTCTATCATGTGTCTGCTCATGGACTCGAACGGGCACAGAGAAGCATTGATAAAAGTTCTCGAAGATGCCGGTGTACCAAAAAGCACCAATCCTGAACAACTAGGAACCATTGTCTCTTTGATAATGGCACCTAACATCTCATTTTCATCTGAGTATCTGCTGCCAAAAGGGTGTGACCACTAAGCTACTATATATAACTGTCAAGTGTCCTGACATGATAGTGAAAAGAGCCATGATTGATAATGGTTCAGTGTTGAACGTTTGCCCAATGAGGACATTTCATAGTCTACAGCTCAATGCATCACTCATTAAGCCAAGTGTCAGCACCCTATTTTTGCACCCCTCAAAGAAACCAAAAACTGAAACCCTAAAAATGGTCTAAACCCTAAGGAGCAAGAAATGTCTTTTTGCTTGAACTAGAATTAGATACCATGCCCTATTGCAATGGATAGGAAATCCTAATATGGTTCCAATGCAATTGAGTTTGCACAAATCGGAGTCCGGATGAAAGAGATATGGTCAAAACACTCTCAAGGGCAAAATGGTAACTAAATGCAAAAAGACTAGCCACATGGCAAGTGTACATATGTCAATTGATAAAGCAAAAGAGGACAAAATATGGAAAATACAAGAAGAAGAGAAAATATCTTAATAATATTTTAATTAAGATAATTGAATTAAATGAAAGGAAAATCAAAAGAAATTCAAAAATGGCATAATTGCACCTTGGGTTGGGTATGGAAATCGAGGTCAAACCAAAGGACCATCCTCTTTCTAAACCTTAGCCCATATGATAGAGCTTGCAAAATGAAAACCAATGGTAGAAACCGTGCCCAAATTGGATGAGAAACAATCAAGATATGAGGAGCACTCATAGCTTAAGGGCATTATTGGTATTTAGCAATACCACATGGGATGCCATGCATGCACAAGGAGTGATCCACACGAGATGCCACATGGGCAAGGAGTGCTCCACTTGGCAATCTTGTTACACATAAGGAGAACAAACCTTGCATGGCTTTGGTCAAAGTTGGTTGAATGCCCAAGTTCCCATGAAATCACTTGGCACAAGAGACTACATATTCTCTCATGGGGACTCATGAGAAGACATGGGAAAGGGAGGCTTGACTTGAGGCTCATGGGGAAGGTGAGACTTCACATTGTAACACGCCAAATCCGGGTTACGTAAGGAAACCATAACACATCTCCGAAGAGTTAGCTTATCACACAGGATCGCTATATTATAGTGAAGAAAAACATGAAATAAACAATAAAGATATAATCAGAGTCAATTATAATCCCCAACTCACCTGAACCAAGCATATACCAGCCAGTATCGTCCTTTCCGAGATCTAAAAACAAAACAGTGTGAGATACGAATACCTCAGCAAGTATCACATGCATGCTCAAATACAATTTATTTAATTACTAAAACATGGACGATCAAAAATATATAATATGGCGAATAATCACGGTTAATCCGATTAATTTGGCAAACAATAACAAACCACATAGTACGATGGGACTCGTGAAATTTGACCACTTTGTAAGGTTAAGTCCTAGCTCCAAACAGTCCTAGTCCAAAATCATCTACCAAATCTAATACCTCTGCGAACTCTGATTCCAATCTCGTCGTCTCTCAGTGGAACCACAAGACCTCACCCTCTCTAGGGTGGAAAGGGAATGCAATCCAGTCTGAGAACCACTGTCAAATCTGATGCCAAAATAGACCTCACATCCTTTGGGGTGGAAAGGGAGCTACTACAGCACTTCTCTCATGGAAGGCCTCTTTATATGGAGGAAAGGCACTAGGGTGATTTTGTTTGCAGCACTTCCCTCATGGAAGACCTCTCCATATAAAGGAAATGCATGAAGGAAGCTAGACTTTAACCAAACAAAATAGACAGACTTCACTTACTAGTTAAATTATGGATCCATAATGAGCCAAGCCCTAAATAGCTTTAAATTTATCCAACCAGTGAAACATAAACTTCGATTAAGTCAAAAAGTATTCCGACATATAAAACAAAATATAACCGAGTGCAATCAACATAACATGGGCCACTCAGGACCAAATCTACTCCCTCATGGAGTTTCAAAAAAAAATACCTTCTCAAGTAAATCCCAAGAATAAATCCAAGTGCCTTAACAATTTAAACACGAAGTCCCTTTTATCCAGAGCTAACCAAATTTGCTAAAAACTGAACTCAAGTCAAATCAAAATAATGCTCAAAGTATATAAAGTCATTTATAGATAACCATATCAAATTCGGTTTCAAATAATCACTAAAGCCATCCCACAGAAATTTGCAGCAATAGGTACCTGCAGTGAAAATACTCTACACTTAAACCAAAAATGAAATCCCATAATCCTTCGAAGAAAACATTATCAATCACTATTCAGATTACAACATAAAATAGAAATTTCAGTAATAGTAAAATCAGATAAAAAATTCTCTGATTAACACAACTCCTTAGAGCTGGAAAATCAGATTTTTCTAAACTTCTACTAATTGTTCCCAATAACCATTTATCCTTATTCTTTAATGTCAACCTAATTCTTGCAGGGTGCTACAGCTCTTGACCTTTAATTTATACTTTGGATAATTCAGGTCATGCCATAATTTCAGCTATTTCAATGGACTTAAATAAGTACAAATGTTTCCCCAAAGACCATTCATCTTAGTTTACAAATTCAGGTTTTTGCTAATTCTTTTACTAATTCAGTCTTAGAGCAAATATGCCATATTCCCTATTGACAATGCTAAATTCTATAGTTTACTAATAGTGCTGAACTTCCAGGTATATCTTGAAAAATTCAGGTGAAGTAATAACTTAGATTTGTCACCAAAATAGGTTCAAAGGAGACCCAAGCACTTGCTACAGAAAACCATATTATGTAAAATACATTTAATATTATGTCTCCCAATAAATTTCTAATCCATATTAGTAATTTGACTTCCATAAGTTTCTAATAGCTTTAGATATTAAATAGAACTTAGATAAACCTATTTGTACAGGTTTTAGAAACTAAAATTATATTTATAAACAAATATAAAATTAGCTACACTACACTCTTAGAATTGAGCTGGGCGCCAAACTCACCAAGTCAGCAGGGGTTGGCACCCTTTAGCCTTCCTTATGTTTTGTGAACCAGCGTTGACCTCAAAGAGGTCAGCAGCACTTGGCGCACCTTGGCGCCCATGATTTCTAACACCAAAATTAGCCGCAGCTTTTCCATATCTCCAGTTTTTAATCTCTAAACCAATTCCATTCATCTTATGCACTTTTAAAGCATTGCAACCTATCTCTTCCACACCATTTTACACTCTTGACATTAATCAAATTGAGATCAACAAGAATTACCAATCTAACGCACCATTCATGAACAAAAATTAGAAAATGTTGATTTCTTCCAATATAATCCAAAGATACACCAAAACAGGCGATTATGAATTCTTGAAAGGTGCTACTTGCCTGATCTTGATGATGATTCAACCTCCACAGAAAACACTAGCTGATCTGAAATTTCAGCAACTAAAAAATCCTCCGACGATCGGAAATTCTGATTTGAGACTGGAAATTTGGACAAAAATTGATCTAAGAATCAGCCGCACTTCCTCCTGCGCGCCGAGTTGTCTTTACTCTTTCAAATGTTCAAATCAAATTTGTTCAATCTCACCTCTGATGATCCAACTCACTCTTCTCAACTCCCAGATCTAGACTTTTGTTGCTCTGAAAATCTCCAGCGATTGAACAATCGAAACTGATCACGCGCGGGAGAAGAGCCAATTTATACTTGCCCTCACAACTCTTCAACTCCTTCATAATCCGTTGTAGCGCCCGCCCACCGAACTCTCTACACCAATGCCCAATTAACCCCTGATTAGCCGGTTCATCATCCTACCCTGATACAATACCATTTAATTTCATCTAATAAAATTTCTGAATAATATTTATTGATCAATTATAATATAACCTCACTTACCCCTCACTTATATAATTCCCAAATTGCCCTTGCGACGATCAACAAATCCCCTGCACTAGCACACTTAATTTTGCTTTGAACCCATGCCTACCACATCATCAATCCATCCTAAACCAACTAAATAAAAATTTAAATAATGCTTCTTATCTTTATAATTAAAGTTTTCCACCCGGATTCACCCGAGAACTCCGGTTTAACCACTTAATCTCCTTTTTTTCTGAACTTTCATTACTTAAATAAATTAATAGTCCCAAAATCAAAATTTTAATTATTATTAAAAATTCGAGATTTTACACACATGGGGATTCATGAAGGGTGCTGGAAAGGAGGGTCTTTTGTGTTGGAAATGTGAGGCTTCATTGGGGACTTGGAGAGAAGTAAAGAGAGTTGGTTAGTTCTCTTGACTAGCAAGAAAAGAAGGGGAAGAGAAATCAAGGAAAAAATGGGGAGGACATCCATGGCTGGAGAGAAAAAAAGGCTCCCATTCTCTTTTCCAATCTAGAGCAACCAACAAGCTTCTTCCAAGCTTTCTAAGTCCTCTAACCACCTAAAACCCAGTCCAAACCCCATCCAATTCTAACCAAACCCCTCCAAAGCTTCATCTTCACCCTAGCTAGGAGAACACTAAACCACCACTTGGAAGAAGAAGAAAGGTACTCTCCAGCAACTGTTCCAGGCCTTCAGAGAGCTTCCCACATCTTCAAAGGTGCTCATTCCACTAGGTAACTCTTCCTTTTTATACCATTGTAACATGCATACCATCTTGCTTCAATAAGAAATCATGTTGTAAGAGAATATACATTGTTCTTCTCTCTACCATTCTTCTCTCCTTTTCTTTTACTATTTTGGTGATCACATCCTCCTAATAGAAGCACCATGTGAGGTAAGTAGTGGTGGTGGTGGCCATACTGTCAGCATCCCATTTTTGCACCATAAAATTGTCCAAGAATCATATCTTAAATCGGCATATATGTGGGCACGTAAATCGAGGTTTTTATAATAGACCCATTTTTTTTAAATAACAAGCCCATAATAAAGAGAATTCTTAGCCGATTCCGATGCACCAAACCGTGCTCAAATCGGATCTCAAACGGCTAAGTTATGAATAAAAGAAATAAAGGGTAGTTTGGGGATTTTTACAAAACCGAAATTGGATGCCACATGGCAGCCACGTGTACACCATGGTGGCTGCCATGTAACCAATGACAAATTAAAATTTTGTGGGGTTGTTTTAGTAAATAAGTAAGTTTCCTAATGGGGTTTCTTATGCAAATAAATAACAAAGTTAATAAAAGTTTAAGATTAAAAAAATAATAATAATAAAAATAAACAAAGAGAAATGAGTTGGACTAATTGGTCCAACTCATAGTCTCTTGAGATATTGAGACAAAGCTTAAAAAAATATATAAGCCTAATAAAATGTGGGACAAAATAGACTTTGACCAACCTAATTGAATAAGGGTGTTTAAGAGAGGAAGAGAAAGAGTTAAGGGTTTAAAGAGAGGAAGAGGAAGGGTTAGTTGTTTAAGAGAGGAAGAGGAGAAGTTAAGGAAATGAGAGGTTTAGGAGAGGAAGATGAAAGGTTAGGGGTTAAGAAGTTGAAGGGGTGGGAACTCTCTATAAAAGGGCTTGAAGTTGGGAGCAAAAAGGAGGGGAGAAAAAGTAAGAGAGTTCTTTGAAAAAAAAAAGAGAGCAAGTAAGAGAGTTCTTTGAAAGAAAAAACAGCAAATAGGAAGAAGTGGAGAAAAGAAGAGGGACGTTTACTAGCAAGGAGGGAGAAAGGAAAACTGCTGTTCACGACACACCAAGGTTCCAAGACCTGATTTGAAGTGTCAATCCATAACAGGTGAGTCATTTGTTTAATACATTGTATGAGACCTCTCTTTCATTACAATTTTTGAGATAAGATTATATGATTGGTGAGAGACATGTATATATGTTTGATGGCTTTTGGGTAATTTTATCATGTAAAAAGAAAGACAAAGATGTAAAATTCTGAGTTTTTCTGCATTAGGTTTGCACCTGTTTTCCAGATAAATCAATTTTTTTCACCTAGTTCTAGTTTGATTCAAGTCTAGAGTCCTCATGAGATTTGCGGTATTTTTATTTAGTTTAATCTAAAAATATGCTCGAGACCCTACACTATGAGTAGGTATTTTATTTTAAATTTTCTTGGGTTCAGATTTTCAATTGGAAATGTCTAACAGTAAATTTTGGAGCTTCATATCTCTTAAATGAAAATGAATTTTTGAAAACTGCTATAGGTTATTTTAGTGCTTAAAGTCATGATTCTAAGGAATCAAATTTGACACAATTTGGTTAATAATTGAGGGAGATATGAATCTTTGAATGTGGATAGCGCAATAATTCAGGTTGTTTCATTTTTTTTGTTTCCTTTGTAAATTAGTAATTAGGCCATGGTTAAAAGTAGTTCAGGTGGTCTCATTTTCTTGCCTTGTAAATTAGTAATTAGTTAATCTTGCATGATAAAAACAATAGAAAACTAAACAAAACAAAAATAATAAATAATAAAAAAGGAAAAAGCAAATGAAACAAGCATTGAAGCAATGATTATTTCTTGTGGTTGAAAATTGTTTTAACATGGTTTCGTTTTGTTCATATTGCTTGACTTTCGATGAAATTTTGTGGAGGCCTTGTACACATAGATTAATATTTGTTGTACACTTAAAATGATAAAAAAAATTAGAAAAGAAATAAAAAAATAAAAAAAAATAAATAAGAAAGCCCATTAAATATCCAACTAATTTAAGGGAACCCATTTCGGTGGGGCAACCCAGGGTGTTCAAGGACTTCCCTGGGTTGTAATCGGGTCACTTATCCGGAATCACTGGTGCAGACCAAAAATCAACAAGGTGTCTACCTGTACCATTTCAGGTAGTGGCGACTCCATAAAAGATTGTAACACACTTTTTCCGTGCGCCCAAGGTGCGCACCCATACAAAGGGAGGATGAGAGTTCATGCTGAGGCCCTTTAAGTATCTTGGTGCATTTTCAGTTCTACTTCAAGTAAAGTAGTAGTTTCTTCTTCTTCCTCCTTTATCCAGATAAATGTAACCCTTTAAAACCCCATTTCCCTTTCTTTTATTTGCTCCATTTGCTTATTTGAATGAATAGTTTTAGTATGTTACCTTTCATAAGGATGATAGCATTGTTGTATTATCCTTAGCATGCATACAAGAGGCATTGCTCACACACAAGCATCTTGATTTGAAAGCATGAGTAGTTCTTTGCTTTAGGCTTTGTTATTGTCTCTTATACACATATCCTGTGACACATACACCACACTGAAGCTTAGCATGGTCTTGGAGTCTTGTTTTATCTCTTGTCTTCATGAATGCTTAGATTGCTTTTGAGGGCATGTTTGTGTTGTGGCCGATTAGACCATGACATAGGCCTTCTAGGCCACCTTTCTCTTCTTCCCTTTGGAGAGGAAGGGATGTCATTTTGCACACGGTAGGGTGTAAAACCCCAGATTCTGATTCGCAAAAATTGAAAATTTATTTAATATTATTAATAAGTATTATTGGTGGATATTTCAGGAAATGAAGAGCAAGGGTATTTTGGGAATTTCAGAGGTTATTTGAAGAGAGGTAGTATTTATGGTAAGTGGTGGTTATATTTAGTCTGAATATTTAATAAATATTATAACCAAATTAGATAAATTTATTTAAAGTGTTAGTGTAAATAGTTGGTGGAGTAGCAAACACTTGATGGATTAAAAATAATTAAAGAGGTTGATCATGTAGGAAGCTAGGTGGGCGAGCATGCAGCGGATCATGAGGTTAAGTGGTTTGGTGGCAGCGACCAAATTATAAATAGGTCGCTGTTCACTCGAGCAAAGTTTGGTCAAATTGGTGCTGGAGAATTTTAGGAGAGCAGTGAGTTGAACCAGATTGTCTGAAGAGAGGAGAAGGAGAATTCTCCAATTTGCTGATTCTAAATTGAAGTTGCAGAAGTTCTGATCGGAGGTAAATCTAGAAATTGTAGAGAATTAACAATTGTGTTGCTGTGAGATTTCATCCAGATCATTTGCAGTCAGGTAAGGTGTTCAGATTGTGAATTGAGAGTTAATTTCAATCAGAATGGATAGGGAAGAATACTATAGTTCAGATCTATTGATTAAACAATTGTTTATATAAATTTCAGGAGGTTGCAGGGAGAATTGGCCATAGGAGTTGATCTGCATTTGGTAGCTCTTTGTGGTTGGATCTGAATTTGATCAGGTAAGTAGCACCATTGTTTTACCAAATGGCAAAGGAATTTTCGTTTGATCGATGCATTTATTGTTTGGAAGAGAAAGATGATCAACCGTATGTCTATACATGAGAATTTCTGTGATTTCTGAAACTGGTGCGCTTAAATTAAATCCAATCGTGTTTGTTAATTTTCTTAGATGATTAGAGAAGTGAATCTAAGGGTTGTGAGTGGGTAATTTTAGGTCAAAGGGTTTGAATCGGAAGTTACAGAGATCCGATAATTGCCGGAATGTGGAAGTAATGGGTCGCCTAGATAGTCGCGTAGGCGGCTGTGAAAATTTGTTGAGGTCTCCCAGGTGACCAAGGTAGGTTGCCTAGGCGACCAACTAATTTATCAAGGTCACCCAGGCGACCAGGGTAGGTCGCCTAGGCAACCTCCTTCTTGCATTATAGTATAGTGCAGCTATTAATTTTAGAGCGGTTTTTTGTGGGTTTACCTCCTAATGACATGCGATCTAGAGTTAAATAAAGGTTTAAATTATTCTGTATTGGTTTCTAGTAGAAGATTGCATACAAAATAAATATAATTGTAGACATTAAGCATTGTGGGATAGAGATGAGTTGATGAATTCAGCAATCTAGGAGTTAGGTTTTCAAAATTGTGCCTACACGTAAATTTCTACGTTGGTTTTGGTTTCTGTATAATATGTTTAATCTCTGACACTGCAGTTTTGAATATTATTTTTGATTTAGCCAGAATTTTCTCATTTTAGTAAATTGGGCCAAATTTGAATAACATGTGATTTCATGGATGGGTTGAATTGTACATTATTCTTGTAAGTGTGAAAACTCACACTCCTTATATGGAAAATGTTTGACAAATTATATCCTCTAATAATCTTCAAGATGTGCAGAATCAAAATATAAATTCTATGAATTTTGTAAAGAGGAAAGTGAGGCTGCCACACAGCTACCACGCCGCTGGTAGCTCAAGGAAATGTAAAGATTTCTAAAGAAAGAACATTTCGTAAAGGCACCTGCAAGGAACAACGCCGCTGCCACTCCGCTGGCAGCACATAAGTGATATAGCACTTTGAAAGTAAAGCACGCGTACCAGCTTCGTAAGGCGACGCTGACACGCCGCTGGTAGCTCAGAGCAAGATTGAAGATCTACAAATCAGCTGTGCACATGCCGCGTTCCCTCCCGCTAGCAGCTCGCTGACAGCCCGCTCTTAACTGAGTCTATTTGGATGTGAGCGGGATTGAGTTCGCTTCCAGCCGTCTACCCCGATCGCACCACGACGCCACCAGCGCTCGACGCGATCTGAGATTTCTTCTTTAAATAGACGAGCTGTATTCTTTTTGAATGGACTTTTTCTTTTGATTAATCTGTTTTGGATCTTGAGGTGTTCGAGATTCATTCAATTGATCTTTAGAGAGTCGGTGATCGAGTGGGGAAGATCTGGGAGAGATCACCTGGAATTGAAGATTGAGGATTCTTCTTCGGTTCAGAACTTCACTTGATCGTGAGATCTCCTGGATTGGTGATCGACCTTATTTGATGCATAGGTGGATTCCTATTGCATTGGATCATCTCAGTGGACTCTAAGGTGATTGTCACAATCTGGATTGATCGTGAATTGCAGCTTGTGGATTCAAGCTGTGTTGCAATTCGTGGATTCGAACTGTGGATCTGGATTGATCGTCTCTTGCAGCTTGTGGATTCAAGCTGTGTTGCAGTTCGTGGATTCGAGCTGTGGATCTGGATAGATCGTGATTTGCAGCCTGTGGATTCAGGTTGTGCTACAGTTCGTGGATTTGAGCTGTGGATTTCTGTTGAGTGAGTTCAATTGTAAAGGTTAAGTGTGTTTCCCTTTGTAATTGACTTTCATTCAATAGTGGAGTTTCTAAGGGTTAGTCGCCTCATATAGACTCGAGGTTTTTCCTGGATCTGGATTCAGGTTTCCTCGTATAATCTCTGTGTGTTGTTTCCGCATTGTTAAGTTTTTAATTGTTGTAGATCGTAGACCTTTAGAGTAGTCCTCTACTCTTTCAATTGGTATCAGAGCCTATTCACTTTGAATTGCTATACAAAGTGTAATCTAGATCTATAGCATGGACTTTGGAAAAGAAGGAGGATATGCCTCTAGACCTCCATTATTTGAAGGTAACAATTATTCTTATTGGAAAGCAAGAATGAGAGCTTACTTGAAATCTATCGATGAGCGTGTCTGGCTCTCAGTTTGTAATGGTTATCATCCACCTGAAATCACAACAGAAGGAGGTGTTGTGATACCTAAACCTCATGATCAGTGGAGTAAAGCTGAATCTGATTTATGTGGATGGAACAACAAGGCAATGAATGCCTTATTTTGTGCTGTAAGTGTTGAGGAATTCAGGAGAATTTCCTCATGTGAAGTCGGTAAGGAAGCTTGGGACATTCTTGAGGTCACTCATGAAGGAACCTCAGCTGTCTAGACTTCAAAGACTGACAACATCTTTTGAAACTCTATACATGAAAGATGATGAGTCTTTTGATGAATTTTATGCTAGACTGTCAAATATTGTTAATTCGAGTTTTAACCTTGGAGAAAAGATCTCTACATCTAAGGTTGTTAGAAAAATCTTGAGATCTTTGCCTGAAAAATTCAGACCAAAAGTTACTGCCATTCAAGAGGCAAAAGATGTGGATACCATGAGAATTGAAGATCTGGTAGGATCTTTACAGACTTATGAGCTAGATCTGAATATTCCTAAAAGGAGTAAAGGAATAGCTTTAAAATCTGTAAATAATGAAGAATCAGATAATTCTGAAGTAGATATGGATGAATTAGTTCTCTTAGCTAAAAAGTTCAAGAGAATGTTTAAAAAGAAACAATCTAATCCTTTATCATCCATGGACAGATCTAATAGGAAATCTGATAAGAAAATTTCTGATCTAAGAAAGGAGAAGAAATTTTCTCAGAATGATGAAGTTCAATGTTATAAATGTAGAGGATTTGGACATGTTGCTTCTGATTGTCCCTCAAAGGATAAAAAGAAAAAGACAAATTATCAGGTTACTTGGGATGATAGTAATACTGATAATTCTTCACAATCAAATGAGGATATTTCTGCTAATTTTACTGCTTTCAATTCCTTTTACTCATCTTCTTCTGGTAGTTCAATCTCTGGCATTGCAGGAGATAATAAAGAGACTATATCAGATGATGAAGAATAATTACAAGAAGCCTACAATCAGCTCTATAAGGAATTCAATAGAGCTCAGAAGAAAGTCAAGAAATTGAGTAAAAAATTGAAGGAATCAGATACAGAGAAAAATAAAGCTCTTGCAGAAATAGATTCAATAAACAAAAAGTTACTTGAAAGACATGCCAAAGAAAATTTTCTGGTAACTTCTTTGACTGAAAAAACTGAAAAATTAAAAGAAAAGGAAGCTCAGATTTCTGCACTTCAAGGTAAAGTTATTGAACTTGAGAAAGTGTCAAAGTCAATTCAATCTAATGCTTCAAATTTTTCTGCAGGAAATCATCAAATTGATGAGGAATCAACTTCAAAGGAAGTTCCTGAAAGCTCAAATTCTGCTGAAAATAGAATGAGTGTAAGTAATCAAAATAAGGAATTTTCACAGAAAAATTCTGCTGGAGAAGTAAGCTCAACAGGTAAATCTTCAAAATCTGAAAAATCTAAATCTGTACAGGTTAGAAAGACTGTTAAATCTGGAAATTTTGAGTCTTCTGAATATAGGTTCATACCTGTGTGCCATCATTGCAATAAAAAGGGTCATATAAGACCAAAGTGTTATGTTTTGCATGGTTTTCCCAAGGGAGATTTTGACAGTAAGAGGAAAATAAATCAAAGTCAGTCCTTGGATTTATATAACAGATTTGATTCCTTGTTGAAATTAACTGAATCATTAAATAAGGAAGTTACAAATCTGTCAAAGAAACTTCCTTCAAAACCTCAAATTGTTGATGAAGGAACTTCTCAGAAAACTCATGAAAAACAGATTTGGGTTAGAAAAGATGCCTTAGTTGCAAATGTGGTTCATATAGCTTTGAAAGTTCATGATGTCAACATGTGGTACTTGGATAGTGGTTGTTCAAGACATATGTGTGGACATAAGTCTATGTTTAGTACCTTTGAAGAATATTTTGGTGGAAGTGTAACATTTGGTGATGGAAGCACTTCTCAAGTCAAAGGTAAAGGAACAGTAACTGGTCCTAATGGAGTTTGTCTAAAAAATGTTTTATTTGTATCTGGTTTGAAGGCAAACTTAATCAGTATTAGCCAGTTATGTGATTCAAGATTGTTTGTAAATTTTACCAGAAAAGAATGTAAAATTTTGGATAATTCTGGTAGAACTGTTCTTATAGGTGTAAGAACAAGTGACAATTATTATGGGATCATTGGAAACAATGAAAAATCTTTAAAATCTTCTGTATGCAATGAAATTGATTTGTGGCATAGAAGACTTGGTCACATTAACTATAGAGATTTGTCAAAAATCTCTAAATCTGAATTGGTGAGAGGAATTCCCAAGTTTGGGAACAATAAAAAGAAAGGAATGTGTGGTCCTTGCAATCAAGGAAAGCAAATCAAAGCCACACACAAGAAAACCAACATTGTAGGAACCTCTAGACCATTAGAACTGATTCATATGGACTTGATGGGACCTACAAAGACTGAAAGTCTTGGAGAAAAAGGTATATCTTTGTTGCTGTAGATGACTACAGTAGATACACCTGGGTAAATTTTCTAAGAGAAAAATCTGAATGTTTTGACTGTTTTAAACAATTGTGCTGTCAAATTCAAGTTGAAAAGAACTTGCAAATAGGGAGGATTGTTAGAATAAGATCTGATCATGGGACAGAATTTGAAAATCAGATGTTTTCCAAGTTCTGTGAAGAACAAGGAATTAAACATGAATTTTCTGCTCCTAAGACTCCACAGCAAAATGGAGTTGTGGAAAGGAAGAATAGAGTTATGCAAGAGATGGCTAGAACCATGATGATAGCCAAGAAAGTGTCAACAAAATTCTGGGCTGAAGCTATAAATACTGCCTGTTATATAAGTAACAGAGTATATGTCAGATCTGGGTGGAAACAAACTCCTTATGAAATCTGGAAAGGAAAACAGCCAAACTTGAAATATTTTAGAGTTTTTGGAAGTAAATGTTATATCTTAAGGGACAGAGAAAATCTAGGAAAATTTGATTCTAGAAGTGATGAAGGAATTTTTCTAGGATATTCTTCTTCAAGTAGAGCTTACAGAGTTTTTAACTTGCAAAAATCTGTTGTAATGGAGTCTATTAATGTGTTAATAGATGATGAAGGAATTGACTGTGAATTTTTGCAGGTTGTAGATGAAGAGGATGAAGTCAGAGATGCTTCATCAAGCAATGAAATTGTTCCTCTGACAAAAACTCTCAAAGATCACCCAACTGAGCAAATTGTTGGAAATATTTCAGATGGAGTAAGAACAAGACATCAATTACATAATGAGGTAAGATTTTCTTCTTATCTATCTCAATTTAAGCCAAAATCTTATAAGGATGCCTTGTTGGATGAATCCTGGTTAAATGCTATGCATGAAGAACTAAACCAATTTACTAGAAATAATGTATGGGAATTGGTTGAAAGACCCTCTAATCTGAATGTGATAGGAACCAAATGGATTTTTAAGAACAAATCTGATGAAAATGGGGTTGTAACTAGAAATAAAGCTAGGCTTGTTGCACAGGGATACACTCAAGTAGAAGGAATAGATTTTGATGAAACCTTTGCTCCTGTAGCTAGGTTAGAGTCAATCAGATTACTTTTGTCTATTGCATGCTATTTGAAGTTTAAACTGTTTCAAATGGATGTTAAGAGTGCATTCTTGAATGGATATCTGAATGAAGAGGTTTATGTAGAGCAACCTAAAGGATTTGAGGACTCAAATCATCCTAAACATGTTTATAAGCTGAACAAAGCCTTGTATGGACTCAAACAAGCTCCTAGAGCTTGGTATGAGAGACTCACCTCATTCTTACTTGAATCTGGATTTATGAGAGGAAATGTAGATAAAACTCTGTTTATTCAAAGAGAGTCCAAGCATATTTTGATTGCTCAAATCTATGTTGATGACATAGTGTTTGGATCTACTTCTGAAAATCATGCTCACTCCTTTGGAGACTTAATGAAGAGTGAATTTGAGATGAGTATGATGGGTGAACTGAATTTTTTCTTAGGACTTCAGATTTATCAATCTCAACAAGGGATTTTTTTCTCTCAAGCAAAATATGCTAGAAATCTAGTCAAGAGATTCAGTTTAATTCATGCAAAACATGCTAGGACTCCTATGAGTACTAGTTTAAAGCTTGGAAAAAATGAATCTGTGAAGGATATAGACCCTACCTTGTACAGAGGGATGATTGGAAGTCTTCTGTACTTAACAGTAAGTAGACCTGATATAAGCTTTAGTGTTGGAGTTTGTGCAAGATATCAGGCTAATCCTAAAGAATCTCATCTAAATGCTGTGAAAAGGATTATAAAGTATGTAAATGGAACTGTTGATCTGGGAATCTGGTTCTCCAAAGAAACAAACCCATATCTTACTGGATACACTGATGCTGATTGGGCTGGGTGTATGGATGATAGAAAAAGCACCTCTGGTGGTTGCTTTTATATGGGCAATAACCTCATTGCTTGGTTAAGCAAAAAGCAAAACTCAGTTTCACTGAGTACAGCTGAAGTAGAGTACATTGCTGAAGGAAGCAGTTGTACTCAACTAATTTGGATGAAACAAATGCTATCTGATTATGGTTTAGATCAGGACCAAATGATTCTCTTCTGTGACAATCAAAGTGCCATAAATATTTCCAAAAATCCTGTTCAACACTCAAGGACTAAACATATAGACATCAGGCATCATTTTATAAGAGAGTTAATTGAAGACAAAACTGTTTTGATTGAATATATATCTACTGAAAAACAGTTAGCTGATATTTTCACTAAACCTTTAGATCATAACAGATTTGAAACTCTTAGGAAATCCCTAGGAGTATGCTCTCAAAACTAAAAATCAGGTTCTGTTTTGAGTTAATTTAGATGTAAAATGATTTACATGTCTGTTCAAAATGAATTTATGTGTTCTTGATACTAAAATCTAAATTCAGGAAGCTTGAGTCTATGCATATTGACAGAAATGTTGTGTTCTCAACTATCACTTTTGTCTTAAACACCTTTGTGTATTGAAGTTTATTATGTGTTGAAGCTTGGGATCTATAGGCTATCACCTTTATGAAAAGAAAAGTTTTGGAAATGGCTGCCATAGAGATTAGAGTGAAAGCCACTGTAATTCTCAAAAAGAAAAAGAGAAAGAAGGTATATTCTTGGAATGAACTGTAAACTTAGGTTTTTTAAGGGTCAATGCCTTCTACAAGAAGAAAAGAAAAAGAGATCAGAAAAGGCTACCTATCTCTGATGTGCAAAAGCCACCAAAATGAAGTTTGGGGTATGTCTATACTTTCCAAGTATGATTACACTAAAATAGCCTTCCATATGCATAAAGTGTAACAATCAAAAATACTTCACACACTACACAAGCAATGTTTCATTAATATGCGTGTGTGCTCAATATCTTGAAGAAAATTTATAGTATGAGAAACTATGAAGGAAATTTTGGTCATAGATATGAAATGTGTCACATCTGAATTAACCTTGATAGGTTCTTCAAGATCAGTTTTGTGATAAGTACTTCTTAGATTGAATAAAAGTTGATTATCTGGATGATTTTTAGTTTAGTTAAAATCTTAGCTTTGTGTTTAGAGGTATGAGTTTTTCATGAAGAATGGTTCAAACTCTTTTTATAAATTTTTGCCTTGTGAGTGTGTTTTTTCTTGTTTGTGCATGTGCACCTTCTACGTCGCTAGAAGCGTGCCGGTAGCCTTTTCCTTCTTCATGCTTTGGCACCTGCCCTGTTAAGCGTTGCTGGATGCACGCTGGCAGCGTGTTCTGTTTGTCTATAAAAAGTGAAAATCTGTTTCAATTTTTACCTTTGTTTTTTTCTTGTCTGCGGTGCTTCTCGCTCCTCGCGTCGTGGTCATTCCTTGCCTTCGTGCTTACCTTCCTTCACCGTGTCCACTGTTCAGGTAAAATTTTTTTACTGTCTTCGTCTTGCTTCTTCATTTTTTTTTCCTATTACAGTGTTCTTCTCTCGTTCTTCTTAGTTATGGTGTGGAAGATTGTTCTGCCATTAGGGCATTGTCGAGCTTTGCTTGTGTTCTTCTCTCTCGTCTATTTTTTTTTCTGTTTTTTCCATCATGCCTCCCAAGAAGAAGTCTAGAACTGATTCTCCTTCCACCTCCTCTCCACTAGTAAGAACCTCACCGGTTGTCTCTTCTCCACCGGTGAGACCCCCTTCCCCTTCTCATTCCTCTGAACCATTCATTGGAAATGGTTTATCTGATTTTACTGAGTTCTTCAAGCACATGCCACTCCTTTTGGAAAGGGCCATTAAGCTTGATTCCTTTTCTGAATCTCCTCTCTTCTCATTGTTTTCGGACAATGGTTGGAAAAAATTTGCTTTGATAAGTGGTTTTGCATATCCTGACCTGGTTCGAGAGTTCTATTCGAACCTCCACCATCTTCATTCTGCCAATCAAGGATTTGTCAAGGCCTATGTCAGGGGCATCTCTTTCGACTTCTCGAAAGATCTTATCTCTTCTCTTCTTGAACTGCCCCTTGTTGATTCTCCCTCCTTTGACTTCTTTGATTCTCACTCTGATCCTCCCATGGAGTCAATCATTCCATCTCTTATTGTTCAGGGTGCTCCCACTTCCATAAAAAATAAGCCCAACTATCTTCCTCATGGTTTTCTTCAAGATCTTCTCCGGATCTTGAATCTGTTTATCTGTGCTTCTCTGGTTCCCTCAGATCATCATTCTGAGATTTCTCACTCTAGAGCTAGACTCATTCATGCTATCTGGAACAGAGACAGTATCTGTCTTCTGTCAATCATCTTCAATCAAATCCTTCAGTCTCGGAATTTAAAATCCAAGACTGTTGCTCTTCCATTTGGGATTTTCATCTCTTTCATGTGCATTCACCAGGGGATCTTACCTGATCCTGTTGAATTGATCATTCATCCCAAACCTCCCATTGATGCCTCCACTCTCACCCGAAGCAAACGAGCAAATCCTTTTCGGTTGGCTTCTTCTTCGGAGCCTTCCTCTTCTCCCTCCTCTTTGTCCAGTTCTGATGCTACGGCAATCCTGGACAAATTGTCTTCCATGCAAGCCTCCCAGGAGGCTTTCAATTCTGAGGTTAGGGCTCACATGCTCATGATGAGCATGTTCAAATCAGAGACCCAGGAGAAGCTGGAGAAGCTTGCAAAGGATGTTGACTTTGCTTGTGGCGAGGTGCAAAGGGATGTTGCTGCTCAGCAACGAATGCAAAACGAAGCTGATCATTTTCTGGGCAGCATTCGAAGAACTCAGTTCGAGATGGATCACAAGCTCTGTTGGTTGCACTCCCGGTCCCAAGATGCTTATCGGCATTACTCCAGAACTTGGGATCTGAAACCTCCTTCCAGAAAGGGGGAGTCATTTTGATGATGTTGCTGCTGGTGCTGGTTGATGGTTGCTGGTTGAGGATCATCAAGTTGTTTTTTGTTGTTTGTTCTGTTGGTCTGTGTTTTTTTTGGTTGGTCTTTGGGTTCTGGACGTAGGTTTATGGGGGAGTTTTTTATTTGGCTGAATGTGTATATATTTGCTGAACACTGTATATTTTGTCTGAATACTGTATATTTTCTCTGAACATGAATGAAATTCTAAATTCTCTCTTATCATGGTGTTTTGAATGTTTAAATGGAATTCTAAATTTGATAATAAGAACTGTTGTAAGTTTGTTGTCAGGCATTTGCATAGGGGGATATTGTAAGTGTGAAAACTCACACTCCTTATATGGCAAATGTTTGACAAATTATATCCTCTAATAATCTTAAAGATGTGCAGAATCAAAATATAAATTCTATGAATTTTGTAAAGAGAAAAGTGAGGCTGCCACACAGCTACCACGCCGCTGGTAGCTCAAGGAAATGTAAAGATTTCTAAAGAAAGAACATTTCGTAAATGCACCTGCAAGGAACAACGCCGCTGCCACTCCGCTGGCAGCGCATAAGTGAGATAGCACTTTGAAAGTAAAGCACGCGTACCAGCTTCGTAAGGCGACGCCGACACGCCACTGGTAGCACAGAGCAAGATTGAAGATCTACAAATCAGCTGTGCACATGTCGCGTTCCCTCCTGCTAATAGCTCGCTGGCAGCGCGCTCTTAAATGAGTCTATTTGGATGTTAGCGGGATTGAGTTAGCTTCCAGCCGTCTACCCCGATCGCACCACGACGCCACCAGCGCTCGACGCGATCTGAGATTTCTTCTTTAAATAGACGAGCTGTATTCTTTTTGAATGGACTTTTTCTTTTGCTTAATCTGTTTTGGATCTTGAGGTGTTCGAGATTCATTCAATTGATCTTTAGAGAGTCAGTGATCGAGTGAGGGGGAGATCTGAGAGAGATCACCTGGAATTGAAGATTGAGGATTCTTCTTCGGTTCAGAACTTCACTTGATCGTGAGATCTCCTGGATTGGTGATCGACCTTATTTGATGCATAGGTGGATTCCTATTGCATTGGATCATCTCAGTGGACTCTGAGGTGATTGTCACGATCTGGATTGATCGTGAATTGCAGCTTGTGGATTCAAGCTGTGTTGCAGTTCGTGGATTCGAACTGTGGATCGAGATTGATCGTCTCTTGCAGCTTATGGATTCAAGCTATGTTGCAGTTCGTGGATTCGAGCTGTGAATCTGGATAGATCGTGATTTGCAGCCTGTGGATTCAGGTTGTGCTACAGTTCGTGGATTCGAGCTGTGGATTGCTGTTGAGTGAGTTCAATTGTAAAGGTTAAGTGTGTTTCCCTTTGTAATTGACTTTCATTCAATAGTGGAGTTTCTAAGGGTTAGTCGCCTCATATAGACTCGAGGTTTTTCCTGGATCTGGATTCAGGTTTCCTCGTATAATCTCTGTGTGTTGTTTCCACATTGTTAAGTTTTTAATTGTTGTAGATCGTGGACCTTTAGAGTAGTCCTCTACTCTTTCAATTCTGTTATTGGGAATTTACTTTGAGAATGTATCCCTGAGAACTCCATGTTGGAGTGGGTTGGTCCTAAGTGACCCATGCTATGTATTTGATTACCTTGGGCTATATGTGTTGGTTTGCATGTTGGTTTTCATGTTGGACTAAATTGATGGCTTGATTTTATTTGCTAATCTATCTTGTCTTGGATCCATGTCTTAAGCTTAGTAATGTAATGTGTTGGCTTTATTGATGTATTTACATGGCCATGAGTGTTGTCACAACCAGTGTAGAGCAGCCCATATCCTTGTATAGGCCGAGTTATCAATATCGAAACCTGGAGTAGGCTGGCATTGGATGACGAAACCCTGAGTAGGCCATCATTTCAGAATCCAAAATCATGAGTAGGACGGATTGTGTACATGGAGGCTTGGATGTTGCTTCGGCATGCGGATTACCCAATTACAGTGAACTACATGACATTGGTCATACTGTTATTTGATTTCCGATACTTGGATTATTACTTGATTATCTTTGTTAACGTGATTATATGGGTTTAACGGAATTCTTTATATTAGAATTGGTTTGTTAGGGATTATCTTTATTATGGCATGATTTTAGAAATGTGATAAAATGTTTTAGCATGCATGTGCTACTTTCTGGGATATTCGTATCTCATTACGTGTTGTTTTGTTTTGGTTTTCTGATACTCTTGGTGAGGATCCAACTACCTGCAGCCTTGTATAGGGAGGAGGATTACTACCTTCCATAGACTTTGTAGGTTATATTGATGGATTTGGAACTATTAAACCTTGTAATTGGTTAGGATTTGTTTGGTATCAGATTTGATTAGATATGATTACCTTCAAGGGCACCAGGACATGACACCAACCGATGTTGGGATTTGAGACATGATATCCAAGATTTGAATGACACCGGCAAACTCACCGTGGACCCTCCAGCTCCAACCAACACACCAGCCACTGCAGTGACTCAAAACCCTCTTCTAGATCACAAGGGGTCATCTTCAAGCAGGACAAGTTGAAAAAAATTAGGCAAGGTTAAAAGGTGAAACCAACTCTCGGATGCGGTTCTTCTCCAAGTCCATCATTTCCAAGCTAAGTTAAATTTTAATTTTTTGCATCGACCATTCCGGGCGGGATCGGTCATTTTGTAAGTGTTTTTGCATACTTTTACTTTCATGCAAACTTAAAAAAAAAAAAAACCTTTTGAAAAAAAATAATAAAAGAAAAAAATTGTAAGTTCTCAGTCAATGATGACATCGCTCTGAGACCACCACCCTTTTGGCCCGACCATGATCATGGAAAGATGCCAAGTTGCTCAAAGGTGTCTTCAACTGGGTGGAAGATACTGCTCCCATGAGAACCCTTACTAAGCCACTGGCAATCCTTTCCTGATCCAAACCATGATTTTCCTTCCACACCTATCTTTACATTGGGGCAGAGCGATCCCTGAGAGGAAAGAGAAAAAAAAAGTGCCTAAACCAGCTAAGGGTCAAAGTTGGCTTTAGCATCGTGTCTTTGAGAAAGGATGAAAGGCCATCTTCATGCATCCTGAATCAAGAATAGCTAGTCAAACACTTCGGGCTTGTTCGTGTTATTCAAATACCGATGTTGTGTCTAGCCACCCCACACTGGAGCAGAGCCAAAAAGAATAAGAACAAAGGAAGAAAACAATTCCTGAAATAAATTTGCATCGAATATTTAAACCAAGTTGTCACAATTTCTGCAAAATGATGAAAGGCCATCCTTGCTTTAATCTGTCAAGTCTTCAAAACAGAATCCCTAGTCAAATCAGTTGAGCCTAATTTCTTTCTTCTAACCCATTGAGTCATGAGCCCTAAATACAGTGCTTGGTATGAAAGAAGAAAAAAAGAAAGGACATGGATGTGCAAAAATAAAACAAAATAGAAAGCACACTAGGGCATACCAATCAAGGCGGACACCCAAAGCAAAGGAAAGAAAAAGCCAAGGAAAAGGCGAAGGTCGCAAAAGACCCAAAAAGAAAATAAAAGAAAATGTAAAGGCATTGACAAGGCCCAAGCAGTCAAGAAAAAGGGCAAAACATGAGTCAACCCATTTGTAAAACTTTGAGCCATCTTCCCCTTCTTTCAGAAACTAAGACCTTAAACTTCCTTTCGTCCTATGAGAATGTCCTTTTTGATTGCAGAAAATATGACATTTGGATCTATGTAGATCAGTGATAAAGGAATTCAAAAGAAGAATTAGTTTCAACAAGACACAAACCGTTAACCTAAGAAACACAAGAACTTGAGACTTATATCCCATCATTTCTTAGACTTAAAACTCAGCCGATGTTTCGTCCTATTTTTAAAGACCTCTTGGATCTAAGGGGCATGATGCATAAAAGTCAGTTTAAACCCTCAAACTGGGGTAGGCACTAACCCCTAGGAGAAAAAGAAAAGGGCAAGCCTTCAATTGCAAAATCTTGAAACCACCCTAAGACTGGTCAATGTGAGAAAAATCAAAACTGGGGCTAGGAATGCCTTGAGACGTCCCTCATTTTAAGCCATTGTAGAACCTTTGAGAGCCAATGACGGCACAAGTCAAGAAATTCATGAGAAAGCGTGTTAGGCACACTGTTCCAAAACACCTCAATAAGGTAATTTACCATGGTCCTTTGAAGCACTTGCACAAAGTTTCAAAAAAAAAAAAGGTTTAAAAAAAAAAGAAAAAAATGTTTCATTTCATTCCTATGCATTCACACACAAAAATAAAAACCAAGTAAGCCACAAGTACTTACATTTTGAATTTCAGATACCTCACTACTATCTTGAGAAATGTGTAGGTCCATGCAAGGCGAGAAATCAAATGGTTCTGATACTAGAGCTAAAAACAAAAAGGAGCAAACGGGAAATGGGAAATAGAAGCAAACAAGGGGAATCCACCACAAAGAAGATGAGTACACTCAAAGGACACATGAGCTTCTCATCCAAGACTCCACCAGAGAATGCCGAAAAGAAAGCAACAGAGGTGACACCTTCCTCTACAAATCCCCAGTGGAGTTTCCTCATTGAGAGGAAGTGTTACCCAACAGAAGAAGAGCACCAATTGAAGGGAGAGACATTGTCAAAACATGAGAACCTCAGATAGGCGAAAGAACGGCGCCATTCTATATAGAGAAACACTGGGCAAAACAGAATGACAGATGAGAAGGCTCTCATAAAATTCCCAGAAGAGTTTTCCTTTAAACGGGAGTCTCACCAATCCCCAGTGGAGAATCATCAAGGACAATAAAGCTCAGGCATGCTCAAGAACAAGAGGAATGAAGACTTATAGGGCAAAGAAGGCCCTCATGTAATTTTCATTTTCCCACTTTTGTATCATAGGATATGAACCAGGATTCGAAGCTCTTCGATGTGCTAGATAGCAGTGACTCTTAAACCCTTTAGAAGCCAAATAGAGTTGAGGGCTAGTGCAACTACATGGGGGATAAAGAACTTCAAACTTCAAAAAAAAAAATTATAAGTCTGAAAGGATAAAAGAAGAAGTCAAAAATCAAAGCACCTAAAAGCTTTAATAAAACAAACAAGAGGAAAAGAACATTGTTGAAGCACTTTTGCATCAACGCCGAAACAAGTCGGTGAGTCTAAGTCCAACTCATTCTTTTCAACTGAAACTAAAAAGGGGGGGGGGGGGGGGGGGGGGGACAATTCCAAACACCTAATGGCAAGGAAACTCCCCATAACTTGGAAGTGAGCCAAAGCAATACGGAGCTTGCACCGGCACTTCCACATTTTTTAAAACATTAAAGGACGTGACTCATCAATTATGTCGACAAAAATGCAAAGTGCAAAAACAGGGTTTTTTTTTATTCTTTGTTGTTCATCACCAAGGTGACTCTGACAAAGAGGAGCAGCTGTCAACACCCCATTTTTGCACCAAAATTACCCAAGATGCATATCTTAAACTGGTACATATGTGGGCACATAAATCGAGGTTCTTATGATGGACCCATCTTTTTGAAATAACAAGCCTATAATAAAGTGAATTCTGAGTCGATTCCGATGCACCAAACCGTGCTCAAATCTGATCTCAAAGGTTAAGTTATGGATAAAAGAAATGAAGGGTAGTTTGGGGATTTTTGAAAAAACCGAATGTAAGCACCTCATTTTTTGCATCCCTCTAAAAAGCCAGAAAACAAAACCCTAGAAGACATGCCAAAACCCTAAGAAGCAAAAGATGACTTTTTGCCTGAGCCCAAATTGATAGCTACACCCTATCCCAATGGGTAGAGAATCCCGACAAGGTTCCAACACAATTAAGTTTGCAGGAATCGAAGCCTGGATGGAAAAGATATGAGCAAAACAGTCCTAGGGGCAAATTAGTCAAAGTTTAAAATGTCTTAATTAAACTAATTAAGATAAATGAGAAATAATAAAAATCGGAAGAGCTTGATTCGACCGAGTGGGCAGCTGAGTCACCTCAGCCGTCAACTCAACCAAAAAAAGGGAGAGAAAAAGGCAAATCTGAAAGATTTTCTGCGACCGCATATAGAGTGCGGTCGATTTTTCGGCCACCGTTCGCGCGAGCCAATTAAGGCAAGCAGTGGACGAAAATGAACCGCACTGTAAGTTCGGTCACTTTTGCGTCAACCTACGCCTACCCATTTTGTCCCCTATTTAATGTTGAAAAGATGCCGACCGACCCGCACATGCCATGCGGTTTCGACCAAACCGCACATACTGTGCAGTTTCGACCAAAATGCATGTGTGGTTTTGTCTCTGTATTCTATAAAAGCAAATTTGAACAGTACACAAGGGATGGTTAGTTTTGACTGTTCCTTCTCCTTCTTCTTTGCTCCCTGAACCTCCGAATCCCCCCTTCAACCCCTCCTTGCTTCCTACATCCCAAAAACCCATTTCTAAGACTCTTTCACCCCTCCTCCCTTCTTTCTCCTCCCATCCTCACTTGAAAACCACTCCAAGAACCTGTTGTTGGTGTTGAAAGGAAGTGCTCCAACACTGTTTTGCTTCAAGGAGGTGTACACTCATCACTCCAAAACCCCCAACCCCCAAGGTAATGTTTCCTATTACCTTTTGTTGCATATATGTAAGAAGGAGGTCATTCCATAGTGTTTAGAAAAAACATGGTTTCTCTGTTGTTTAAATCTGTGTTCCTACATAATTCTCATGTGTTTTTATCTCATCTTCGTCCCATGAAAGCATCCTAAGGTAAGAAGAAGTATACGTGCAGTTTTATGGGAGGATGAGATACCTCATTCATACACTTTTGGGGTATTTTCAGTTGTTGTTTTGTATGTTTTGTTTATTTTTAGGAGGGAGCATGTTCCCCCTTGCTGGATCATCCATTGTACCCCTATGTAAACCCCCCTCTCCGTGTAACACCCCAATAAACCGCATCTCGTCCCTTTGGACTAAGATCAGCTAAAGGATGTTAACCAGGCCCTAATAAACATGATGGTAAAGTTTTCCTTTATTTTTTTGACAAAAGGCGTATATAACGCCTAGAAAATGGACGATATCCAAGTGTGAGAAATGCCTGATAAACGTGGGTGCAAGATATACTATATGTGTACAGTCAAACTAACTATAAAAGAGGCATTTAAAGTATAGAGCACGAGGGAAAGGTATCAAAAGAACCCATTAAAAGTTATATACATGGTTTTACAAAAGTGGGTCATCTAAGCATCTCACTTCCCTCTCTTTCTCTCTTTCTATCTACATAAATCCAAAATAAGATATACATTTATCTAAGGAGACCTAGCTGGCCTGAAGAAATCCTCCTCTCGGTAACCCAAAGCTTTCTCCTTCCCCTTATCAGCTTTAGCTCCAGACGTCGATGGATCTAAAACAAAACCGATAAACCACGTTTGATGAGACGAAAGGTCCCAGTAAGCAACACTATGCATGCTTTTGAAAACCACAGTTCATGCCATATCTTTTCAATTCCATGATGCATAGCAATGTATCGAAAACCGATGTAACAATGCCGATATACATCTTTGCCTATCATTCATGATATTTAGCACAAGCATACAAGGGCATTCATTAATCAATGGAAATCAGCATTAAAATATACTAACTCTTAGCAACAACAACCATGTTAATCTTATTCCATTTATAGAGTTAATTAGGTGGTTTAATTGTAAACGTCATGACCACATCTAACTCTATAGGTTTCCCATATAGGTTAGGCATCCAACCCGATTCCCCTTGGTATTGGACATCCTAACGCCGATTCCCCTTAGCGTAGGGCATCCAGATGAAGCTTGGGCATCAGCCACTGATTCCCGTTGGTGCTGGAATTCAGTACAACCATCGGCTTCCAGCCTGCATCAATAGAAACCACACATGATGAAACAACAGTATCCAAGGTCACAACATTTATAATTAAACACACCTACTTAAGTTATACGGATCGGCATCTTAAGTTAAAATTTTATGCCTTTCATTTTATTTGGTATCTCACACAATCGTTTCCATGTCAACAGAATTATGTTTCTCAAACACAGCCCGTAGGGCTACTAATTCACAGTTATCCAGGCCATTGCCTCATAGTTTACATTTCATTTTCAGATCATGGGCCTATGCCCTCATGCTTCCATACATTTCATGTATAAATTCAGGCAATGATTTCTTATGCAAACAGAATATCACATTTATCTCAATTCGCAAACCTACTATAGTCACATGCATCTAAAATAAATTGCAACTTATTTAACAGCAACATATAATAATATTAATCTCATATTTGCAACAGAGATCCGAAATTCATTTTGAATTCAAGAAAACTAAAACAAGTTTTTCTTAGAAGGGTGTTGCTTACCTTGAAGCTATAATCACCTTCTTCTTAGCTTTAGCAACCCAAATACGAAATCAAAATACTGTTTTCTTCAAATTTCCAACTTTGTCTTCTCTCCAAGCTTAAGGTCCCTTCTTAATTTGAGGGCTCTGCTTTATGATTCCAATCTAGGCCTCTGAAGGATCACCTTCATAACACAAACCCTGTATCAGTTATAATATTACAATTATAACTTAAAGATTGATCAGAAAGTTGGGATCTTACATTCTCCCCTCCTAATAAAAATTTTGTCCTCAAAATTTACCTTGTATTTGATTAAATAGGAAAGGATACTTCATCTGCATTTCTTTTTCACTTTCCCATGTGGCTTCTTCTACCGTATGATGCTGCCACAGTACCTTTACCAGAGGGATGGTTTTGGTACAAAGAACCTTCTCCTTCCTATCTAATATCCGAATTGGTCCCTCCTCAAAAGTTGCATCTTCCCTTATGCTTAATGGCTTGTACTCAACTATATGGCTCAGATCATGTACATATTTGCGTAGCAATGAGACATGAAAAACGTCATGTACACGAGCTAGCTGTGGCGGCAACTCTAGCCTGTAAGCAACTGGACTTACTCTCTTCAGAATACGAAAAGGTCCAATAAATCATGGGGACAACTTGCCTTGCTTGCTGAACCTCACAATACCACGATACGGTGACACCTTCAAATGCAAAAGAGCTTGCATTATTACAAAATAACTTATAACAATTGAACTTATACAAGTTCAAGTCAAAGAAAAGCTTAATCTTACCTTTAGGAACACCAAGTCTCCCACTACAAACTCTAAGTGGCGTCGTCTTGTGTCAGCATAGCTTTTCTGACGACTTTGAGCTTGTTTTAGACGTTTCACTATCAGATTCACTTTATTAGCACTTTCTTCAACCAAATCAGGACCCAAATACTGTTTTTCTCCCACTTCTTCCCAACAAAGAGGGGATCTACATCTCCTTCCATAGAGTGCCTCAAATGGTGCCATTTTGATACTGGAATGAAAACTATTGTTGTACGAGAATTCTACCAAATCCAAATGTTTACTCCAGTTTCCTCCAAGATCTAACACACAGCAACGAAGCATGTCTTCTAAAGTCTGAATTGTACGTTCTGACTGTCCGTCAGTCTGTGGGTGGAAACTCGTACTGAATTTGAGTTGTGTGCCCAAAGCACCCTGCAAACCCTTCCAGAATTTAGAAGTAAAGCGTGGATCTCGGTCAGATACTATAGAAACTGGAATACCATGTAACCGAACGACCTCACGCATATACAACTGTGCAAGCGATTGAAGTGATTTCGTCATGTTCACGGGCAAAAAGTGAGCTGATTTGGTCAATCGATCTACGATTACCCAAATAGCATCATGATGACGTATGGTTCTAGGAAATCCCGTGACAAAATCCATAGTCACTTGCTCCCATTTCCATTCTGGCACTGGTAATGGCTGCAACAAACCAGGAGACTTTCTATGCTCAGCTTTAACTTTTTGACAAATTATACATCTTGTTACATATTCTGCAATGTCCCGTTTCATTCTAGACCACCAGTACAAAGTATTCAAGTTATTAAACATCTTTGTACTACCAGGATGCACTGCATACTTTGATCTGTGGCCCTTTTCCAAAATAATTCTTTTAATGTCCTCATCATTAGGTACACACAGTCTACCCCTGAACCACAAAATATCATTTTTGATTCTGAAGTCCTTTGCCTTAATTGACCCCTTCTTAACCAACCTTCTTGTTTTCATTAACTCTGGGTCTGTACGTTGCCCTTTCCAGATCCTTTGCATAAGTTCTGGCTCGATATCAATACGTGCAATGCTAATACTGCTCTTTGCCAAATGGAACTCTGCTGGCCAATCCCTCACTGTAGCTATAAGACTGCACTGGCTAACCATAAAAGAAGATAATGCGGTAATGGATTCACCAGAAACTCCACTAAGGCTCAGTGCATCAGCTACTACGTTAGCTTTTCCAGGATGATATTGAATATCAAAGTTAAAGTCCTTTAGTAAATCTATCCATCTCCTCTGCCTCATATTCAGATCTTTTTGAGAAAAGATATATCGCAAACTTTTGTGATCTGAGAATATAGTAAACTGGGCACCATATAAATAATGTCGCCACACTTTCAATGCGAATACTATCGCAGCCAGCTCCAAATCGTGTGTAGCATAATTGCGTTCATGTGGTCTCAACAAACATGAAGCGTAGGCTACAACCCTACCACCCTGCATTAGGACACAACCAAGTCCAATGCCTGAAGCATCGCAATATACCACAAATCCTTCATTTGCAACTGGTATTATTAATATTGGAGCTGTAATCAAACGATTCTTAAGTTCCATAAAACTGTCTTCACACTTCTGGTCCCATTTGAATGCTACTGTCTTTTTAGTCAGATTAGATAATGGGGCCGCAATTCTAGAGAATCCTTCGATAAAACAGCGATAATATCCTGCCATGCCCAAGAAACTACGAACTTCTGACACTATAGTGGGTCTAGACCAATCTGATACAGCCTTCACTTTAGTTGGGTCTACAGAAATCCCTTCACCAGATATTATATGCCCAAGGAATGAAATTTGTTCTAGCCAAAACTGGCACTTAGAAAACTTGGCATACAATCTGTTCTCCCACAACAACTGCAACACCAACTTGAGATGTTTAGTGTGTTCTTCCCTAGTCTTGGAATAGATAAGAATATCATCAATAAACACTACTACAAACCGATCCAAGAAATTACGGAAAACTCTATTCATCAGGTCCATGAAAAAGGCCAGGGCGTTGGTCAACCCAAATGGCACAACTAGAAATTCAAAGTGCCCATATTTCGTCTGGAATGCTGTCTTTTCCACATCTTCCTCTGCTACTCTCAACTGATGGTAGCCGGATCTCAAATCTATTTTAGAGAACCAAGTGGATCCCTTCAATTGATCAAATAGATCGTCTATGCGAGGTAGTGGGTATTTATTCTTTATAGTCACTTGATTTAGCAATCTGTAATCCACACATAACCTCATAGACCCATCCTTCTTCTTCACAAATAGTACAGGTGCTCCCCATGGGGATGTACTATGTCTGATAAACCCCTTTGCTAATAGGTCATCAATCTGCATCCTTAGCTCTTTATATTCCATTTCTGACATTCTGTATGGCTGTCTAGAAATTGGTTGTGTACCAGGTGCAAGTTGAATCCTAAATTCAACTTCTCTTCTTGATGGTAAACCAGGCAAATCATCCAGAAATACATCCGGATAATCCCTAGCCACTGGCTGTAAGACCCTGAATTTTGTGAGTTATTTATTTATTTATTTAGTTATTTATTCTGATGTATAAACTATGTTTATCAGGTTATTTTGTGGTTTGAGGGCTTAGCCCATACTCGTATTTACAGGCGTTATATAGCCATTTTTCTGAAAAATCGTAGTATTATCATTGTTACTATTAAAGTATAGTTATGTGATTATTAACGTAAATGGATGCGGAACATGTAGTATCTCCGGTGGGCGAGCATGCATAGGATCAAGGAAGTGGGAGAGTATTCGAGCGGCGTATGTATCAACTAAGTGTACTAAAAATGGAAAGTAGGGTTTGGGTTTATGAGAATACGCTTATCATAATTTCAGAAACATTTTCGTTAAGTCTGGACATCAGGAGAACTAGCGATTTTGGCTGGAGTGGCGACTAGGGTTTTTGTTCGTGAAGAACCAGAAATCGCAAGTGCTGAAAGAAGGAGTTCGGAGTTGAAGTTCAGTGGGTTAACTCTCGCTGCTCGAGAAGTTTGGTTTGGAGAGATTTTCCTTCGCGTGCGTGGCCGGAGTAGAGATCGGCCGAGGTTTTACCATTCGGGAATAAGCGCACTCAGGTGAGTAGCACTGATTTACAACTGGGGTTTTGTGTTTTATGTTTCTCTCGAGCTTATTCTGATGCATGGTTTATATATTAAGTGATGGTATGAGTTTGCTGGTTTTTCTGGGTTTCGGGAAATTACTTGAACAGAGTCTCCGGATTGAGTTTTATATTTAAAAATGAAAGTGTTTAGATTAATTCCAAATATGGTTGGGAAGTCTTCTAGGAGTATTAGGAGGGTAGTAGAACAATTACAGAGGTTCACAAACCGGCCAGTCATGCAGATCTCGAAATAACAGAGAAATGAAAATCACAGGGGGTATCCGCTCACCTCGCGCTCACCGGCGCTCACCTCAGAGGTAGGCGCCCCGTTAAAAACGACCCACCGCCGAGCTCGCGCCCGGCTGGCGCTCAGCTCGCGCTCAGCGGAAAACTATGCGCCCATCTCGCGCGAATCTCGCGCCCACCTCACGCCCATCTCGCGCTCAGCTCACGCTCACCTAGCGTCGGGTGAGCGGCAGGTCGATTTTACCCTTTTTCTTCACCGCCGACCGGCACTCACCTCGCGCCCACCTCAGTAAGTGAGCGGCAGACCTATTTTGCTTATTAAATTAGAGATTTGAATTAACTAAGGGTATTTGGGTTACCTGAGGATTAAACCACTTCACTATTCACTTGTTTAGGAACCCTGGGAATCTATTTTGCCTAGGAAACTATTAGAGGAAAATTGAGTGAATTTCTTAAAAGCTTTCAAGTTTAGTTTAGGTTATTCATGAATATTATGCCAGATACCAAACCACTAAGAGTCACTAATTACACTTCATCTGTTTTATACACTGTTTTGATTGAGGAGTTATTCTATTCTGGTTTCACTGGTTTGGAAACTTTAAATGTACTGTAAAGATTTCCTTGGTATGAATGAATTGAGTTTTACTTCCATATGAATTGTGTTACGGAAATGAGAAAATACTGAATGTACTTGAGGTACTGCTTGGTCCAGAGGGACAGGTGACAAATTGTGATGAGTTTTACATGATATGAAATGAATGGTTTTTCTTTGACATTGGTATTGAGATTATACGATGTTTTACTGTTTTGGTCTAGCTTGTCCTGGATCCAGATGTTTAAGCTTAGTAATGTGATGTTATTGTTGGTTGTTGGAATTGCATGGCCTTGTGTGTTGCCACGACCGGTGTAGAGCAGCCAGAAACCCTGAGTAGGCCTGGTTGTCAATGCAGAAACCCGGGGAGTAGGCCTGCATTGGATGACGAAACCCTGAGTAGGCCATCATTTCAGAGTATCCGAAACCCTGAGTAGGCCGGAACTGTGTACATGGAGGTGTGGAGTGTCTACTTGGCATGTTTAATTTATCAACTAAACGATAGTCATGACATTGACCAATCGATGTGTTATTGTACTTAACTCATATGTGATTTGTTGATTTGAACTTGGGAAATTGATGTTGGTTGTTTAAACGTATTGTAGTGTTGTCGATGCATAGTTTTAAAATGTGATCAACTATTTCTGCATGCATGTGCTACTCGCTGAGATATTCGTATCTCACTCTGTTGTTGTTCTGTTTTTTCAGATACTCGTGGTGAGGCGATTACTGGGGTAGATCCTGCTGAGGCATATAGGGAGGAAGACTACTATTACCTTCCTTAGACTTGTAGGTTATCTGTTCCGAATTTGAGAACTTTGAATTAATTGAGATGTATTAAAGTAAATTGGGGATGAACCATATGATTCCAGTTCAGTTTAAATGTTACAATTTTGCATAAATGGAAATGTGCACTCTGTCAGGTTATAAATGTATGATTATCCAGCGATCATAAATTGATTAACGATCCTTGCCTAACCTCCGTGAGACGTGTTATATCTTTAATGAACAACACGGATCCGGGGCGTTACACTGGCACATCATCGAGAGTCAACTTACTACTCTCTTCTGTCTCAGCTTCCATAGAAGCAACAAGACTGATCCGGGTATTCAACCCTTGACTCATAAAACATTGAATTGGTCCACCAGGACTATTGACTGTGATTGACTTTTGAAAGAAATCAATGGTCACATGGTGCTTAGACAACCAATCCATGCCTAATATCACATCATACCCACTGATATCCAGACTAATCAAATCTCCGGGTAATTCTAATCTTCCCAGTCTAATCATGCAATCTTTAAACACTGTTTCTACACTGCTATTCTTTCCCAAAGGAGTACTAACAGTCAATGGAAATTCCATAACAGACGGAAATAACCCAGCATGGCATGCACATTTAGGAGTAATAAAGGAGTGAGTAGCTCCTGAATCAAACAAACTCAAAGCAGAATGACCAGAAATAAATATAGTACCTCCAACCACTGATGGTACATCAGCTACAGACTGCTCAGAAGGTTCTATAGCATAAGCTCTGGCCTGAAGATGCTGTGGCTGTAATGGTGTAGTCTGGTCCTCTGCTCTAATAGGGGTGCTCCACCTCCGCCTACTAGTCTGCCTTGCTGCCTCTGGCCTCCATGTCTTCCTCTATAAGGTTGTGGCCGCTGATATCTCGGTGTGTTTGCAGTAGGCAATGCCTCTGACTGATATGGTCGTGACTGCAATGACTGGTACTGAGCAGGATGTGGGCAGTCAGCAATCCTATGGCCATGCTGACCACACCTATAGCAAGCTCCTGCCGGTGCAAAACACGGCCCTGGTATATGAGACCTACCGCACCTAGGACAGCTGGCAGTCACTAGCCTCTGACTTTGCCCTGCCTGGAAACCTCCCCTAAACTGTCCTGATCCACTAGACCTCCACTGATCTCTAGGAGTGACCCTCTGCCTTTGATCTCTAGCAGGAAATCTCTGCTGACTATATGCTGGTCGAGGTGGCACTCTCGGCGCTCTCACCTCCATAGCTCTCTCCTCTATAGCCCTCGCAGCTACAGTGGCCTTGTGCACTAACTCGTGGAAGACGGTACAGCAAAACATTTCAACCTTTTCTTTAATATCCGGCCTCAATCCCCGCTGAAAGTGTCTAGTCCTGTCTTCCTCTGTCTCCACAATCCGAGGTGCAAATCGTGAAAGCTCTGCAAACCTTGCCTCGTAGTGTGCAACCGACATGTCTCCCTGAGATATACTCATAAACTCCTCTGCTTTCCTCACCCTTACATGCTCTGGAAAGTAACGTAGATCAAATCTACGCTTGAACTCCGCCCATGTAATAGGCACACCGGTAATAGCCATCTCATTCTGTACAGATCTCCACCAATAATCTGCATCACCACGTAACATAAACATGGCTAAGGTCACCTTATCTTCCTCTGGACATCGAGAAGCAACAAAGATCTTCTCTATTTGTTTAATCCAACCTTCAGCTTCCATTGGATCTGGACTTCCATAAAAAGGTGGAGGAGACAATCTCCTAAAGCTCCTCATGGGATCATCCATTTCCCTTGCTCTGCCCCTTTGTTCTTGCTCACCTCTGGGCTGGTTATGTGGCTGTTGCTGATTCATAGCAATTGCCTGTCTAAGGGTAGAAGATATCTCCCCAAACTCAAGTAAAATCTGACCCATCTGCCTTTGTGTGAGTGGGGCATCAAGTGCAGCAACGGGAACATCCGCTGGAGCTGCAACTGGCACATCAGCAGGAATCTCAGCTGGTACCTCAACTGGCTCACCCGCTGGAATATCAGGAGCAGGAGTAGGAGCAGGCACAGCTGCTGCTGCGGCTCGGCGAGGTCTACCCCTCCGTCGGGGTGCCATCACAATCTGAAATTTACAAAATTTCAATCAAAACCAAAAATGCAAAGTCCTAAAAAGTTCAAGGTTCTAATTATAGCACTCTCAACCCAATCCCAACCTAAAGCTGCTAATCCTAGGTTGAGGTTCATATGGATCTTTTGCTTTGATACCAAAATTGTAACACCCCAATAAACCGCATCTCGTCCCTTTGGACTAAGATCAGCTAAAGGATGTTAACCAGGCCCTAATAAACATGATGGTAAAGTTTTTCCTTTATTTTTTTGACAAAAGGCGTATATAACGCCTAGAAAATGGACGATATCCAAGTGTGAGAAATTCCTGATAAACGTGGGTGCAAGATATACTATATGTGTACAGTCAAACTAACTATAAAAGAGGCATTTAAAGTATAGAGCACGAGGGAAAGGTATCAAAAGAACCCATTAAAAGTTATATACATGGTTTTACAAAAGTGGGTCATCTAAGCATCTCACTTCCCTCTCTTTCTCTCTTTCTATCTACATAAATCCAAAATAAGATATACATTTATCTAAGGAGACCTAGCTGGCCTGAAGAAATCCTCCTCTCTGTAACCCAAAGCTTTCTCCTTCCCCTTATCAGCTTTAGCTCCAGACGTCGATGGATCTAAAACAAAACCGATAAACCACGTTTGATGAGACGAAAGGTCCCAGTAAGCAACACTATGCATGCTTTTGAAAACCACAGTTCATGCCATATCTTTTCAATTCCATGATGCATAGCAATGTATCGAAAACCGATGTAATAATGCCGATATACATCTTTGCCTATCATTCATGATATTTAGCACAAGCATACAAGGGCATTCATTAATCAATGGAAACCAGCATTAAAATATACTAACTCTTAGCAACAACAACCATGTTAATCTCATTCCATTTATAGAGTTAATTAGGTGGTTTAATTGTAAACGTCATGACCACATCTAACTCTATAGGTTTCCCATATAGGTTAGGCATCCAACCCGATTCCCCTTGGTATTGGGCATCCTAACGCCGATTCCCCTTAGCGTAGGGCATCCAGATGAAGCTTGGGCATCAGCCACCGATTCCCGTTGGTGCTGGAATTCAGTACAACCATCGGCTTCCAGCCTGCATCAATAGAAACCACACATGATGAAACAACAGTATCCAAGGTCACAACATTTATAATTAAACACACCTACTTAAGTTATACGGATCGGCATCTTAAGTTAAAATTTTATGCCTTTCATTTTATTTGGTATCTCACACAATCGTTTCCATGTCAACAGAATTATGTTTCTCAAACACAGCCCGTAGGGCTACTAATTCACAGTTATCCAGGCCATTGCCTCATAGTTTACATTTCATTTTCAGATCATGGGCCTATGCCCTCATGCTTCCATACATTTCATGTATAAATTCAGGCAATGATTTCTTATGCAAACAGAATATCACATTTATCTCAATTCGCAAACCTACTATAGTCACATGCATCTAAAATAAATTGCAACTTATTTAACAACAACATATAATAATATTAATCTCATATTTGCAACAGAGATCCGAAATTCATTTTGAATTCAAGAAAACTAAAACAAGGTTTTCTTAGAAGGGTGTTGCTCACCTTGAAGCTATAATCACCTTCTTCTTAGCTTTAGCAACCCAAATACGAAATCAAAATACTGTTTTCTTCAAATTTCCAACTTTGTCTTCTCTCCAAGCTTAAGGTCCCTTCTTAATTTGAGGACTCTGCTTTATGATTCCAATCTAGGCCTCTGAAGGATCACCTTCATAACACAAACCCTGTATCAATTATAATATTACAATTATAACTTAAAGATTGATCAGAAAGTTGGGATCTTACACTCCGTCCCTTCTTGTAGTGAGTTCTCTTCTTGCTTCATAAGGTGTTGTTTTCATCTTTTTTTTAAAGGACTTATGTGTGATGGTATATGCATGTGTGGTCTTATGCTGATTTGTGTTTGGTGTACAGTAAGGTATGCATATTCAGTAGTAAATCTTTCTTTAACTTTCGTGATGCATGTTCCCCCTTCATCCCTTCTGTTATGATAAATATAAGTTGCTGTTGGGGATAACAGCATGCCTCTCCACTTCCTTCATCTAATGTTAGTTCACTTTAGGTATGCTCAAGCTCATTAAACCATGCTATAGTCTACTTGGTTTACTATTTTTCACTCTTTGTATGCCTGATGAGTTGAGGAATGAGCATGTTTTAGGTTAGATTACTACTCTTATTTTGATATCACACGCTTCCTTTCCTTCTTTGTTATATATGATCACTGTTTTGGTTAGGAATGTGTCCCTTTGATGCCTAAGTATTTTGTTGTCCCAGCATGCCCCCTTTCCCCTCTAGCAGCTACTATTTCCAGCATGCTCATTCATCCCCATGCTCCTTTAGTTTAGCCCATTAACAACTTGCATGAGGAATGGCAGTCCCCCCACATTCTTCCATGGTTTCCAGCCCCTTTAGCATGCCCCCCCCCCCCCCACCTCACAATAGTTGTTGTTTTGCTTGCCTGCAGCATGTTTCTTTTTTTTTATGTAGACTTGTATAGCATGCTTGTCTTTGTATCCTTCGAATGCATGCATGAATTCCCCCACCTTAGTAGCATGCTAGGTCACTTTCCACTTATGCCTCTGTTTATAGACATGATACATGAGGATGTATGTGTAACGCCCCGAACCTGGGTCAGTGCAAACCGACACCCAACCCGAACCCGGTTCGCTACTGTAACAACCCAAGTCCGATTCAACAACCAAACTTGAGATGTTACCACGAAGTTGGGGTCAGATACAAACCAAAATTTACAATAATTTTAAAAACTAATTAAAATATATCAGAGTTATAGTGGCCAATAAAAACAATTATTTATTCGATAATATCAATTCAGTTTACAATAAAGTTTATCTAATCAACATGTGCCATTAATACCAATTACAATTCTACCCATCAAATTAAAACCCCATCTTTGCGATCTCTCCAAGCAACCTGAAAAAAATAGGGGAAAACGGAGTGAGATTTACATCTCAGCAAGTAGCAGGTGCATGCAATTTGAAACAGTCCAATATAAGCAAATAGTCATGAGGTATTCGATTAATCAACGGTAAGACGAGAAATCCAAGTTATCCATGGCAATTACAAATAAAGTGATAAAACAGATGATCATGTATAAATACCAGTAATTTGATGTTAATGAGGTAAATCCGATAAAAGCGATAAAACACGTGCCATTGCAGGACTCATAAAGATGATAAGTATTTGAGATGACACTCAACTAACTGCTATACCACCGTGCGGCTTAGGGGCAGTGCTACTTAATGATACTCAAGCCCCATGCAGCGCAGCTATAGACAAGAGCCGTAGTCACCGACTTATTGCGCACAAACTCAACAGAGTTGGCATGTACCACCAGAATCAATACATGGAGATGGCCGCTTATCCACATGTACAGGGAATCACCAGCGGCGCACCGGGGTGTCCCTCCAGACATAGGACCTTCTTAGAGCAAACTAACTTGCTAGGGAAGCGCGCTCGCATATAGGAGTAACTCAACCCAAACTAAATACCACTTAGCTAACCAGCCAAATCTATGGATCCATATACAGCTAAGCCCACTGACACAAAACATGACCAAAACCACATACGGAAGGACAAGCTAATGTAGGAGGCATACACACTTTTACCCGTAAAGGATTACACATCTCTACACAAAGGATTACCCATCTCTGCCGTAAAAGATAGTACCAAACTCTACCACAGAAGCCGTACCACTCAACCGTAAAAGAAAAGCTAATAACTTCATACCACATACCAATCCATACCAGAATATTCAATTCCAAGTGAAAATCATGATTCAATCCTTAATACTCCAAATGAAGCCTTTTTCAGAATTTCATATGCAATTTCCCAAATATATTCAAAGTAAAGCTCATGTATCATAAATTCAATAGAAAACAATGTTACTTCAATTCCATAAACCAATATTCATATTAAAGCTCAAAATAAAGGAAATCAAATCCTACTTAGAGTTTTCTTTATTAATCCTTTTATTAGAATCAAATTTCCTATCTTAACACCTAAATTAGTTTATATTTAACTTTTCTGTATTTTTATTTTCCAACACGTCCTACAGACCTAGAATGAAGTTTAAAAGATGTTTATAAGCTATAAGTATCAATAGTATTATTTCTAGCAATATCCATACCCTTTGACCCTCTTATAAACAAACCTTCCATTGAAACCTTCAATTTATTGGATAATCTTTGCCATTTACTTTTATAATTTTTATACCTTAATTAGGTCCTTATAATGATGCTAACATGCTTAACTAATCAGAAAATTTATTGGATATTTATTCAAATTACAAAATCCCCAAAATCTGCAAATTTTACATAGAGCGCCGAGCTTTACAGGGCTAGGCGATCCTGGGCGATCCTAGGCGCTCATGCAAAATTAAACAGAATTTTCTAGATTTGCAAAGTTCGGATTTTTATGCTTTTATTATATGTTTCTTTAGTCTAAATTAATCTAATAACATTCTAAAACATTCCTAAAGCCTTTTTGATTAATTCTTCTTAATTAAATACCATCCTATAATTAAGTTCATGATTAAACCAAGTTTTCTTCTTTATTTCAATAAATCCTTCAAGAATACCAATCATTAACATAAAACCAATTTGATTCCATATAAATACTGTTCCGACTAATCCGTTAATTCAATATTAAATCACGGAAAACGAAATCATGCAATTCCTCACGTTTTCCAAGGGTAACTTGCCTTATACGCTAAAATCCTTCTTCCATTGAAGCTTCTAATTCTGGACCTTACTTTTGCTCCCAAACGCATCAAGCTAGACTATCCCAATTCAAATCTCCACCATACACAATGTAGTTCTATCAGTGAAGACAGAAACCTCCAAATTTGAAGGCGATCCACCGTACGGATTTTCCCAGATCATGTTTCGATGATGGCTGGTCAGACACCTCCATTAGCCACCTTCTTCCTTTCTCTCCCTCTTTTCTCTCAATAATAAACCCACGAAATTTCCCTCTTGTCTAACCTTAGTTTCCTATTTATATTAGGCTTTAGAAGTCCTAAACCAATCCTAATTGGCTAATTTAATTTGGGTTAACCAAACCATGGTCTAGTTAAAGCCTAACTCTTAATTAATTCCTACTTTTTCTCCACCTTCTATTTTTCAACTTAAACATTATTAATTAAATCTCTTACCATCTAAACTCCTATCTACAACCTATTTTCATGCATAATAATTAATTAAACCTTAATATCACCTAAAACCTTATTTTCTCCAAATTAAGACTTGAAATCTCCTAATTACCCTTTTTCCCACTTTTAGGCTTTTATTAATTTCTAAATTATCAAAATAAATTACTTCCTTCCATTTTCAAATTCTAGTTATTATTTAATGACCTATTTATTAATTACCCTTTTCTGAAAATTACCAAAATACCCTTTTTACTCTTTTAGACTAATTTCATTAAAATTCTTTCTTTATTTTCTACTTATGACTTATTCCAATTAATTATCCTTTAAATCTTCACTTTTCATTTTAACCAGGACTCAACTCGCTTTTTATTTTATTTATTATTTATTTATTTATTAGACAAAAATTCGGGGTTTTACATGTGTCGATATTAGGGATCAAAGCATGCTCTAGGTTGTCATTTGGTTAAATCTTCATTGCCTTGGATTGCTTGCTGATTTGTGGATTGATAGACTAAAACTGGGACATCTTAGTCTCTGTTTTACTATTATTTGTGAGAAGGTGAAGCCCCGGGTTTCCTCCTCTCCTTTCCCCTTTGAAACAACGTTGAAAGGGCATGTTTTATTAACCAAAAGTGGAATTTCAAAACCACTGTAGGTCTGCAATGAGACCCTCAGACCTTGGAAAGTCCCTAAGAAGAAGGGACTCCCAGTCCCCCTCCGAAAATTACCTTTGGGGCTTCCTAGGCCGAAACCGCATACACAGAGCGATTCAGCCCTGACCGCACATATTGTGCGGCCAGGGCCAAACCGCACCTGTTCTGCGGTTAGGCCCAGTAAACCCCCATTTCCATTTCTTTGGACTTCAGCCCTCTTGACTCATTTCCAATAAGTCTAAAAAATTAAACCCACCAATTTTGTATAATTAAGTAACCGCCAAACCAAATAACCAAATCCAATAAACGGGGTTATCCAACGTAACCCTAAGTGGGAATTGGGCTTAACCTAAGCCCTATTTGGTATCCCATGGGCCTTCCAACGGGGCCCATATTAGACCAACATCACGTGGACAAAGAAGGATAAAATCAACTAAAATAAAAGGGACCTACACCTCTGAAGGTCTCATTCAAACTTAATAAGTGACCATGCTGGTTTAGGACATAAGGGTGAGTTAAGCCAAGATTAACTCATAACCAAGAAAACCCAAGGGACCCGTCAACCGATGGGGTGGACCGAGGTGTCTACGGACTTCCCTGGACCGTAATCGAGACCTTAGCTGGAATCTCAAGCCGCAGACCAAAATAGACATCCTTAGGGCATCCAGGTGTCTAACTGCACCCCATCAAGCAGTGGCGACTCCTAACCCCCTCTTTTCCTCACATTTTCACATGCGCACACCGAAATTGGGTGCCACGTTGCAACCACGTGTGTGCCATGGTGGCTAATGTGGCATTCAAACATTGGGACTCTCTTAGCAATATACTACATGGTTAAAATTCCATACAACATGCCACATGGTTGAAAATTCAATGCGAAATAGGTGAGAGTTACTAAGAGAGGAAGGGGAAAGGTCTAGAAGTTGAGAGGTCTAGGAGTTTAAGAGAGGAAGAGGAGAGGTTAGGGAAATTAAGGGTCTAGGAATTTAAGAGAGGAAGAGGAGAGGTTAAGAAGATGAGGGGTCTAGGAGTTTAAGAGAGGAAGAAGAGAGGTTAAAAAGTTGAAGGGGTGGAACTCTCTTATAAAAAGGATAGGAGTTTAGAAGTTGGAAGGGGGGAGAGCAAGAGGGAGCAAGTAGGAGAGTTCTCTGCCAAAAAAAAAAAAAAGAAAAGAAAAAAGGAGAGGAGAAGTAGAGCAACGGGGAGGACGTTCATTAGCAAAGGTTGAGCATCTTAGAAGAAGGAGACTGCTGTCCAGCAACACTAAAGCTTAAATCACCTGTTCCAGCTTAGAGAAACAGGTATTTTTCTTGCTTAAACTATTGTTTGAAGTTATCTTTTCTTCACTAAAGTCTGAGATTCTTTTGTAATGTGATCAGTGAGGATTTTGAGATGCATTTAAAGTTGATTTGAACAAGGATAATCAATAAAAAAAAAGACAAAGATGTAAAGTTATGAGTTTTTCTGCATTAGGCTTACACCTATTTTCTAGATAAACCAATTTTGTTTACCTAATTCTAGTTCGATTCAAGTTTGGAGTCCTTCATGAGATTTGTGGTATTTTTATTTTAGTTTAATGTAAAAATATGCTCGAGACCCTACACTATGAGTAGGTATTTTATTTTTAATTTTTCTTTGGTTCAGATTTTCACAAGGAAATGTCTAACAGTAAATTTTGCAGCTTCATAGCTCTTAAATGAAAATGAATTTTTGAAAAATTGTTATAGGTTATTTTAGTGCTTAAAGTTATGATCCTAAGGAATCAAATTTCATACAATTTGATTAAGAATTGAGAGATATGAATCTTTGAATGCGGATAGCGCAGTAGTTCAAGTTGTTTCACTTTTTGGTTTCCTTTGTAAATTAGTAATTAGGCCATGGTTAAAAGTAGTTCAGGTGGTCTCATTTTCTTGCCAATTATTAATTAGTTAATCTTGTATGATAAAAACAACCGAAAACAAAACCAAAAAAATAAATAATAAGAAAGGGAAAAAGCAAATGAAACAAGCATTGAAGTGATGATTCTTTCTTGTGGCTGAACATGTTTCTTCCTTTGTCTCTTGTGATTTTTTTTTACTTACATTTGTTCTTGTTTAGTTTTCTAACTACATGAGATGTACCATAGTGCCCCTCCATTCTCCCAATGTAGATATGTTATTATAAATGAGAGGCTAAAGCATTTTATTTGAAGTGGTCGAATTGTACATGTTTAGTTTTGTTAGTTTTATTTAGTTTACTAGCTCATTTTAGTTTGGTTTCATAATTGATGTTAGAATTTGTTTTTTTTTATTATTATTTTGTCTTCTTACAAGATGCAGCCTTGTAATCCCCACCCCTTAAACCTTTGTACAGATATAAAATATAAAATAAAAAATAAAAAGAAGGGAAGTGAGTGTTTGTATCATAGTTCGGCCAACCATGGCCGAATTCATTTGTTTTGATATTTTATTTGTTGCAGTTTTCATCAATTATTAGTTTTGAGTTCAGTTTATTGCTCATTTATATTAAGTGGTTTCTATTTCAATTGTTTTAGCATAGTTTCGTTTTGTCCATATTGTTTTACTTTCGATGTAATTTTGTGGAGGCCTTGTACTTATACATTAATATTTGTTGTACACTTAAAATGATAAAAAAAAATTAGAAAAGAAGATAAAAGGAAAGAAATAAAAAAAATCATAAAAGAGCCCATTAAATATCCAATTAATTTAAGGGAACCCATTTCGGTGGGGCAAACTAGGGTGTTCAAGTACTTCCCTGGGTTGTAATCGGGTCACTTATCCGGAATCACTGGTGCAGACCAAAAATCAACAAGGTGTCTACCTACACCATTTCAGGTAGTGGCGACTCCATTAAACATGTAACATGCTTCTTTCGGGCGCCCGAGGTGCACACATAATATAGCAAATACATGTATGATTCCTGCATATGAGTAATAAATCTTGGACTCTCTCTATGGATATATCACTTCTAGGACTTCATGATCAATTAAAAATCAAAGTAAAACTTGAAGAATAGCAAACTAAAACAAGTTTGAAAAATCAACTCAAGGTTAAACCATTTAAAGTTGGAAAACTCAACCAATCATAAGTCATTCAATTCAAACTCAAATAGAGTGAAAATAGAGCCATTTGAAAGCTTATGTGAAGTAGAAGACTCAGTGAAATTTCAATTGAATCTGATAAAAATCAAAGAAGATATGCTTGTTCAAATCTGCTGTTGTAAAACAGTAAAAACAGTGAGTAGCCAACTTTGAAATCCTATTCGTGGAGATTAGCTTCATATAAATCCTTGAAAATTGGTATGAATGAAGTATTGGGTGCTATCTTTCGAACGGAATAGGCCTCACTCAAAACTTCATCAATTTGTGGCTTGTGTGTTCTCTCAAACATGCTTAGAGGATCATAGAGACTCTGTAATCTGCAATTAAGCAGTACAGGGTCAATCAAGCTATAAGACCCAAAAATTTTCCTAATTTTAAAATTAAATAATAATTAATATTTATTTGAGGATTTTATTGATGGAATTGATTTATAATCGTAGGTGATTACATTGATGGTGGAGATCAGGAGTTTAGTAATGATTTGACTGTTGGATCGTGATATATTGAGGTAAAATTTAAAATCCTGATGTAGCTATGTTTTGATTGGTTAGATGTGTGATAGATTATAGTGTTGCGATGCACAAGATCATGGGTATTATAATAGGGTTCTATACCCTAGAGAATACGTTTTGTATTCTCTCTCGTATACTGTTGGTATTTTGCGGCTGAAGGAGAAAAACGACTGCAGAGAACAAAACCAAAGAAGAAGAGAAGAAGGAGGGAAAGAGATCGTTGTTCTTGAGTTTCTCTTCATCCCAAGACTATTTTGTGTCTGTGAATATAGTGGATGTTGCTATTTAGAGGAAGAAGAAGAACTTGCACGATACAGGTAGATAGCACACCCGATTTGTCATTCGATTGTTGTTTTCCTGTTGGTTGATCGCAAATGCATGATTATCCATTGTATACATGTATATTTTGTTAGATTATAGTTGAATATGTATGTAGAATTCACTTAGAATAGAGAAAAACTCAGTTTTCATACTCGGTTTGACGTAGATATTCGGACGCCTAGCACGATCGCCTAGTCGGTTCGTTAAAATTAATGCATTGTTAAGCAACTCATCCATCGCCTAGGCAATGGGGTAGGCAATCTAAATTTGCATGGGTGCCTAGTGAGATCGCCTAGGCGATCCTTGAGTGCCCATTGACCAAAAATTTTCGTAAAAATTTAACTGGCGCCCAGCTAGGTTGCCTAGGCGACTTAGCTGAGCAACCTCAACAGAAAAATGTAATTTTTCAGAATTTGATTTTTAATTCAAATTAAAACGGTTTTAAATGAATTTTATCAACTAAATTAGATGAATTGAGATGGATTTAATTAACCAATATAATCAGTTTCAACATAAACACGTGAGAATTTATTTTAGGTTTATAGTTGCCTAATTTGAAAATAATTTGGAATTTATGAGATTTTAAACTTTAAAACCTTTTGACTATTGTAAATTATTTGAATTAAATTGAATAAAGAATTGTCATATTTCCCACCATAACTCTAATATAGATAATTAATTTTAAAATTCTTTGTAAATCTTAGTTTTGTTCTGACCCCAGTTTTACAGTAGCACCTTGGTTTGGTTGTTGAATCAGATTCGAGTTGTTACAGTAACACTTCGGATTCGAGTTGGGTGCTGGTTTTGCACTGACCCAGGTTCAGGGCGTTACAGCTGCTCGTGATGGTGCAGCTGAAACTGGGGAGGGGGAGAACAACCCTAAGCAGTCGATCAAATGAGTCTCCGCTATGCTCCTCCTTCATGACAACATCAACATCTATGCCCATATCTGTAGCTGCATGGGCGATGACTGGGCTAGGTCCACCATCTGGCTCGTCCATCTCAGAAGTACATCTAACCCACTCTAAAAATGGATCCTCCTCGTCAATATCATTGTTGAATAACACCTCTAGAGGATCTCTGATGGGCGTAGTACGATTCTCAATCTTTAGCTGCTTCGTCCATAGCCTCATATTGTAGTGACAGAATATGAGCTTCTGCAATCTCGCGTACGCCAATCTGTTCCTCTACTTCGTATGAATAAGAGCAAATGTGCTCAAATTCCTCTCACACGTAGAAGAAGACGCTATCTGAGCTAGGATCTTAGCTGCTAACTTGCGCAAAGTAGGCACATCGTACCCGTACATCGCCCACCACTCACCTGTGATTTGAAAAAACAATAATAGTTTATCAGAAAATATCAAAATAGAAGTGTATAAAGGCTAATGACATTATTAGTTATAAAGTTACTTACATAGCATCATCGTGTCCCTAGATGCAATCGCCGTGGTCGATCCGAATGACCCCAATGCATCTCTAAACACTATCAACTAGGAAAACCAAACTTAAATGCTAGTGTTTATTATTTAATAAAATGTTATTACAGTGAGGATTTATATTTAACAAGTCTCCTATTCCTAATCATACCTCATTTCCAAACCAGCCAGCCGCATTTGAATTAGGATCCAACTTCATAAATACCTGATGCACTGCGCTACACAGCTCAGGATTCATGCCAAGCTGGTGCTTGTAGTAATACTTGGGGTTCAGATAGTGTGCTGGTATGAAAGGAAAATGTTAGTATAAAATGAAAATTGACAAACTATAATATAAATGTAATAAAGCATAAATTTATTCATACTTACCAACCTTATGTGAAGGATGCAAAAAAGTATTGGTCCATCTGTTATTAATAATCTTGTGCACCCATTTGTACGAATTAGGTTCTGCATTCATAATCTGGGCCTTCATGACTCTTATTCACTCATATATGGACCCTATCGTAGGATAGGCATCTGTATCAACAATCCTCAATACACGGTGTATAGGCTCCAAATATCCCACAATGTCTCAGACATCATCCCAAAATTTACTAGACAATACAATGTCCTCGACTCTCCTGCCTGCTGCCGTGTTGCTATGAGAGGAACTACACTAATCCTGACTAGTAAAAAATGTCCTCAATCCGGCCCAATGCTTCAAACGACTCTCCAGGGCAATGTAGTTCCTGCCAAATCTGGTAATACCAAATATCTCTCTCATCTTTACTAGTATGAAGTTGTGGTTGTAGACAAATACCGTTAGGGCTCGGGCATCTCGTAAAACACTAACTACTGTGCTCCTCTTTGCAATCGCCTCCAACATCAAGTCGATGCAGTGCATTGCACATGGCGTCCCATATGTGCTATACTTCTCCTGTATGATCTTCCCAGCCTTCTTGTAGTTGCTTCCATTATTTGTGACAATCTGGACTACATACTGTGCACCGACATCAACTATGATCCCCTCAAGTAGCTGTGCTATATAGTCTGCCTCCTTTATTTTATCTGATATGTCCATTAACTTCAAGAACACAGCCTTCCCTCTACAGTATACCATGAAGTTGATGATGGACAGTCTAATAGGACCTATCCAACCATCACACATAATAGTCACCCCGAACTGCTCCCAGTGAGGTCGTAGGGATGCAATAAAATCTCTCATCTCCTGCTCCTTCTCATCTAGATATTTGCCCATAATATCACGGGTTGGTAGGTGGTTGCACTCCTGGACCCACCTCCTGAATAGTGTCTACCACATTCTTAAAGTGGGGAGATGCCGCTGCATTTGCTGGGATGTGATTAAAGATAAAAAAAACTTCGATATGTACTTTCCCTTTCTCTCCTTCAGTGATCCCTTGCTTCAAACATCCCTAAGTCTCTTCTGTCTCGATCCAAAAGAACGATATAACTGGGGTTCCGTAGGGTAGTTCGGCATCCTCGTACTCTGTGTCTGCCCTAACTCAGGTTCAGTCCTATGCCCTGAACCTCAACCACGAGTACCATGATCACCTCCAAAGTAACCACCCCTCTCCAATCCCAATCTGTGACTCTCCCTCCTTTAGTACTCATCTCGTAAAGACTCTCGAACACTGGCTCGAAATGCAGCCCTCTCTGCCTCAGTCACCATATCAACAAGATAAACAATGTCATCGTCTAAATCCTCGTCCCCAGCAGGTGGTCGTGCAGGCTCCCCTAGCTTGCGTCTGATCTCATGCTCTATGGCCCTCTTCTCCTGCCGGCCAGTCATCCCTACATGTAGTTGTTCTTGCATTTGTTATTTTACTTCTGGGGGTACTCTCGGACAATTGACTACATTCTTGTAGCCATGTGCTAGGTGTTGCTTCAAGCGTGAAATCCCGCCACCCTTAAATTGCTGGCCACAATATCTACCTGCCTACCACCCTACTGGTCACCTCCACTGCCAGTGTTAGAACCAGAAACCATACCAGATCAATACAGTAACAATCAACAATCACCTGCACAACGAACAAATAAAATACCAACAACTGCTTAGTTACAAAACAAACTTATAAGTTATAATGTTAGATACAAATACAATACAAAACAAATTAATAATTAATTTTCATGACAAATAATTAAAAAAATAATTTTCATACAAATAATTATAGATAATTATACATGGCATTCACAGTCATTTTTATTAATTTATAACATGATTTTGTATTTTTTTATATTTTTCCCTATTTTTAATTAATTTTCGCGACAAATAATTAAGAAAAATTAATTTTCATACAAAAAAATTATAGATAATTATACATGGCATTCATAGTAATTTTTATTAATTTATAACATGATTTTTGTATTTTTTAATATTTTCCCTATTTTTAATTAATTTCCATGACAATTAATTAAAAAAATTATTTTCGTACAAATAATTATAGATAATTATGTAGGGAATTCATAGTAATTTTTACTAATTTATAACATAATTTTTTAAATTTTTGTATATTTTTTCCTATTTTTAATTAATTTTCATCACAAATAATTAAAAAAATTAATTTTGAAAATAAAAATTATAGGTAACGACACCCATCGATAGATCGGGTGCCGATGCATAACATATCCTAATTTCAGCTTAATCTAATACATTTAAGCCTATAAAATAGAAGAAATAGATACTTACCTTCTTTAGGATTGAGCACAAACTTCGTATGACCTCCAATCCAACTCCAAATCATGCCTAGCTTGCCTCTAGATCCAATATCTTGAGAAAAGATGATGTTTGGGGCAGATTTCACAAAAAAAATGATGAAGATTTGAGGAAGAAATCACAAAAAACCCCAAAACCCTTCGTTTCCGTCGAAATCTCATCGATTTAGGCAAAATTTTCGCCCAAATCGATGACTTAAGTCAAAGGTTTCGCGCGCATGTGCGATTCGCACAGGCGCGTGACAAAAAGTAAAAAAAAAAAAAAAAGCGTTTTGTTGAAACTCATCGAAATTTCGATGCGTTTCGTCAAAACACTGCTGCACTTCATGTCAATTTTAATTAACAACATTCGGCTAGCGAAACGTGCCGCTTGCCGATGCAAATCAATTTTTCAATGGCATGCCACAACGTGCCACCGAAACTATAAACCTTGCTTATCGCCCAATGTAGAGACAGTGATTAGCTTCAAGGAGAAGAACTTCATGGCACTGGTAGGCTTGAGGGCTTCTACATTTTATCTGCCTCTGAGAGTCCTTAGGGAGTTTTGGGGGGACACAGGGGATTATGATCCCAGATGCACACGATGATTTTATAGGACCACTCACACCAGCCACCATGGGGCTGTGTGCCAGATTGATGAAGGAGTGGTCCTATGCATGCTTCCTGAGAGGCCCTGTCTTCTCCGAGCTTCACGAGAAGGATTATCTCTTTTGTATCAGAGAGTAGATCCAGAGTCATGCCATAATACCAGAGGATCCTCTTGTAGTTCTTGCTCCTACTTATGAGGACATCCTGGAGTCTGAGCGAGCATCCCACAGGCGACTTCAGCATATATGGTTGTGGGAGGCCAAGGAGATTAGACTTCGCTGTACTGATCTGGAGAGACCTTTGCTAGACTTAGGGATATGAGTGCTAGGCAAGCTCTCTCAGATCAGGTCATAGCCTTTCTAAGCAACCCAGATGCAGAGGGAGCTCAAGGACTGGTTGTGGCTCAGGCAGCTCGGATTCGAGAGCTTGAAGAGTGGTTAGGAGATAGGGGCTAGCTCTCTTTATTGTATTTTTTCTCTTTTTATTTCTTTTTTTCATAACTTTGTACAAAAGAAAACTCAAATAGTGGAAGAGCATAGAATTTAATACGAAAAAATAGGTTTTTACTTATCGGCTTCAGAATTCTCTGACACTTGTAAAAACATAAGTTTTATGAAAAGTCATTGAATTCTCATCACTGGCCAAAATATAATTTTTCTTTTTATGTCTTATATTTTTTTGAAAAAATGGTCCATAGCACTTAATCACATATAATTAAAGGAATTAACATCAAATTGAATAATGAAAAGGATATTTCAAGTAATAGGGAAAGATCAGATCCGTCAATATTACGACCTTTAGAGTCATTTCCTAGTGACTTTTCCTCAGATGTGATCCCGTTGTCATCCACATGCTCAATCTTCAACACTTTATGCTTATTTTGATGAAAGCTTGAATAACATGATCAACTCAACCTATTTCTGATTTTTCTCCTTTTCTTCTCTTTTTCTTTTTTCTTTTCCTTCATTTCAATTTTTCTCTTGCCAATATTGTCCCTACCACCAATTACGGTTTTCACTAAGGCCGGCTTATTCATTTCGTCATCACTAATCCTTCTTTGAAGAGTGAAAGAATACACTAAGATCACCAAGGGCTTGAAAATAAGATGAAACAAAAGCTAGGCTAAATTTATGAAAGAAAGGGTATTATAAGCTCAAAATTTTCAAAAATTGAAAATAGTACAACTGGGCCTACTGTCATGATGAATATAACCCCAACTCCCAAACTTCACCCTTTTCTTTTCTTTCTTTTTGCATTTGGCTTTCATTTGCCAATGTACTTTATTTTTTCTTCTTTTTCTTTTATTTTTGCCCCAATTAGCTTTGCCCTAATATGAAACTGTAAGTCCCAATTTAGGTTTAGAGAAACATGAATAAGCTCAACTTGGCTAGGCTAGGGATTTTAAAATTTTTGAGGAATAAAGAAAAATGGCCTCAAATCATTTCCTAATAATATTCAATCAAGGAAAATATTTTTTAACAGCATCAAAGTTAATTGGCTTAGGAAAATCTTTCCCATCCATTTCTGTTAAGATGAGAGCACCTCCTATTACGACTTTCTTCACGATGTAAGGGCCTTCCCAATTTTGCTTAAACTTCCCACGAGGGTCTTCTAGAAATGGTAAATTTTTCTTTAAAACTAAATCTCCCACTTAGAAAGTTATGGGCTTCACCTTCTTATTGTAGACCCTGGCCATCCTCATCTAATATAATTGGCTATGACAAAGCGCATTTAAACGCTTTTCCTCCATTAAGTTGAGTTGGTCATATCTTGATTGTATCCATTCATCTTCTTCCAATTCTTCTTCCATTAGCACTCTTAATGACGAGATCACAACTTCGATTGGTAAAATTGCTTCTATTCCATAAACTAGAGAATACGGAGTTGCCCCAGTTGAAGTCCGGATTGAAGTTCTGTAGGCATGTAGAGCAAATGGTAGCATTTCGTGCCAATCTTTGTAACTTACTACCATCTTCTGAATTATCTTCTTTATATTCTTATGTGTTGTTTCTATTGTACCATTCATCTTTGGTCTATATGCAGCTAACTTGTGATGGGTGATCTAAAACTGCTCACACATCTGCTTCATGTCCTTGTTTTTAATATTTGAAGCGTTGTCTAATACTATGGCATTTGGCAAACCGTAGCAACAAATGATGTTATGCTTCAAGAATTTAAGAATATAGTTCCTTGTAATATTTGCATATGAAGCGGCTTCAACCCACTTTGTGAAGTAGTCGATTGCTAACAAAATGAATGTGTCCATTTGATGCCTTTGGAGAAATCATCCCAATGACATCTATGCTCCACATAGAGAAAGGTCATGGCGATGTCATGTTTTGCAACTCACTCAGTGGTGCATGCTTGTTATCAGCATATATTTGGCATAAATGACATCTCTTGATATGTACATAGCAATCGTGCTCCATTGTCAACCAGTATTATCCCAATCGCAGAATTTTCTTTGCAAGCATGTGTCCACTCATATGGGATCCACAAACTCCTCCATGCACTATCTCAATTAACCTCTCTACTTCAATCTTGGTGACACATCTGAGTAGAACATCATTGTATGACCTCTTGTACAACTACCCACCACTTAATAGAAACTGTCCTGCTAATCTCTGCATTGTTCTTTTTGTAGTAGAAGTAGCACCCTCTGGAAGACTCCGATCATTCAAGAAATTTCTGATATCATGAAACCACAGTATTTCTTCTTCTTGTACTCCTAAAACAAGACAGTAAGCTGGTTCATCTCTGACTTCAATTTCAAGTGGCTTGATGTCCACCCTTTCTGGAAACTGATCATTGAAGCCAGTGTCGCCAACGCATCCGCAAATTGATTTTTGGACCTTGGCATATAATTAAAGGAAAGTCGAGTAAATTTGGTGCTTATTTCTTCCAAATACTGGTGATATGGGATCTGTGCGCGCGTTGAGAGAACACCGCACTGCTGGGCGCACGGGAGTGCGTCCCTCCTTTTTGGGATAAATCGGGGTTTTGTAGTCACCACTGCTTGATGGGGTGCAAGCAGACACCTGGGTGCCTAGGTTTGTCTATTAGGCTAGTCTGCGGCTTGAGATTCTTTGTAGGGTATCAGTTACGGTCCGAGGAAGTCCGTAGATACCCCAGTCCGCCCCATCGTGTGACGGGCCCTACGGGTTTCCTAGTTTGAGTCAACTCGATTTATCTCATCCAATTTCAAAGCCAAATGTGCGCGGGGTCTCATGGCTGGGCACACGGGAGTGCGTGCCTCCTAAAGGGTAAATTGGGAAGGTTGGAGTCGCCACTGCCTGATGGGGTGCAGGTAGACACCTGGGTGCCTAGGTTTGTCTATTATGTTGGTATGTGGTTTGAGATTCTAAGTAATGTCTCATTTAGGGTCCGGGGAAGTACGTAGACACCCTGGTCCGCCCCGTCAAATGACGAGTCCCATGGGTTTCCTTAGTTTTGAGTCAACTTGGTCTGTCTACTCACCCAATTCCTAAGCCAAGGCTTGCACCTTTTATTTCAAGTCTGGTGGGGACCACCTGATGTAACGCCCCGAATCTGGGTTACGTAAAACAACCGTAACTCGTACCCAAAGGGTTACCCATAAATCACAGGATCTACCAAAGTAGAGGAAAAACATGAAATATTCAAATATGACTTCATCACTATCTGAAATAAAGGTTCACTAACAACCCAAATCATCATCCAAAATGAAGTAACAATATCTCAAAAGTACAACTCACAAGATCAGAAATAAAGTTTCAGACTACTAGGCCAAAGCCTCTACTCAACGAAATAATCCTCCTCACGATACTCCGGATAGTCCACCGGAATATCAACACCCCCAGTATCGTCCTCACCGAGATCTAAAAACCAAAACAAAACAGTGAGATACGAATATCTCAGCAAGTAGCAATGCATGCACAAAATACAGTTATAACCAAAAAAATGCATAAGTTGCAATCCATAAATTTTGCGGTTAACCTCGGTTAATCTGACTAATCTCGACAATCATATTCAATGTCAAATCAAATTCAAAACCATAATATATTGTGGGACTCGTGAAGTTTGTCTATTTTGTGTGGCTAAGCACTAGAGTTCCAAACAATCCAGTCAAATACTGTAACAGCTCAAATAACCAACTCATCACCCTCATGGCGGAACCAATCAAGTGACCTCACCCTCATGGTGGAAATGGAATTGTTGCAGCATTTCCCTCATGGAAGGCCTCTCCATCATGGAGGAAACACATAAATGAACCCTAGACTTAAATCCAGACAAAATGTACAAAATTCACCTACAACTCAACTGTGGATCCACACTAAGTCTCGACCTTATTATTTTAGCAAACTTATCAAATTATTTACTAATCCAACATAAGTCATGCTCAACGAAAACAAGGTCATGTATATTTGTTTACATTAAATTCAATTCAAAAGAATCACTACAGCCATCCAACAATAAAATTTACAACAACTTGCACATTCAGGGAAAACACTTATATTTACATCAAGACGGATACGGAGAAACAAAAATCAAGTATATTTTAGATCATAATGTAAGTACTCACAATTTAATCACTATAATAACCAATGTTCCTACGAAGAGTCCCTAATCGAATACATTTCAAATCATAATAGGAATTCAGAAATTTTCTAAGATGAGATTAAATCAGTTCAATAGTGGTTCAAAGGACCATCCCTCTAATGTTCAAAAATTCAGATTTTCTAATTCTTTACAAAATTGACTCTCATACCAATTGCCCATCAATCCTTATTACCAACATAATCTCCATAGATATCTAACAGTTCTTGAGTCCCAATTACCTTAACTAATTCAGGTGAAGAAATAAAACATGCTTGACACAATATAAACTCCAAAAGAGACCACATGCTGCAGAAAATTTAGGACATGACTCTAGTATTATAACTCCCAATGATTCTCCTAACCATAGCACTAAGTTGGCTTTCCTAATATTCTACTGAACAAGGATGCTAATTAGGACTTAGATGAAGCTAATTGAATAGGTTTTAGGAGTTGGAAATATAACTGTTAGTAAAAACCAAACAGCCACACCTTGCTCTTTATCATCTATTTCCCCACATCTGAACCAAACTCCATTTTCTTAAACATAACTAACTAGTTACAAATCAGTCAAAACACTTCCAACACTTCACTTAGGATCTAAGTAACCCATATAAACACAATCAAATTTAATCCAAACTCATATCTGATTTAATAACCCAAATAGCACATCAACTATGCCCAAATAGCACATCAGATTTAATATAAATCTGAACTCATATAAATCTGAACTCATAAAAAAAACTGAATTCATTCGAATTCAATCTGAATTTAATAAATTCTGCAACACAAATTACATATAATCTGAACTAAATCTGAACTCAAATAATCTGAACTCATAAAAAAAAAAAAACAGAACTCATATAAATCTGAACTCATTCGAATTCAATCTGAATTTAATAAATTCTGCGACACAAATTACATATAATCTGAACTAAATCTGAACTCATATAATCTGAACTCATATAAACCTGAACTCATATAAATCTGAACTCATAAAAACTTGAACTCATGTAAATCTTAACTCATTCGAATTCAATCTGAATTTAATAAATTCTGCAACACCAATTAAACGCCCAGTTCTAAACTAAAAATTTCAGATCTGTGTTTCTTTCAATTCTAATTCTTTAGTTGATTACAACCCATACTAAACCATTTGCAATAGGACTGAACCATTTTCATTCAACCAAACCACTTGTAGCATACTAAAAATCATCTAACCAATTTAATTACACTGATTTGGATTTAATCAAACTAAAGCTAACAACATTTATAGATCAGACGCACATTCCAGACCAGCACACTCCATACGTTTGATTCAGTTCTATTACTTTAGAATTTCGTCCAAATGCATACGAAAACATGATGTTTAAAAGTGCTACTTGCCGTAATTATCTGGAATCTAACTTCAGTAAAATCAGCAACAATGATAAGATGATCTCCACGCTCAAACCTTCTTCAACAAACTGGAAAATTGCAGAGAATTTTTCAGAACTCAGATTTAACGTCTAATCAAATTCTCCACTAATACTTTGATGAAAATGAATTAAAATAACCTAAATCTAACCTGGAAATTTGCTTACCTGATCTGGACGTTTGGACCAATTCTCTACTAATTGAAAATTGCTGCAGAAACTTTTTCAGAACTCTAATCACCACCAACCTTCTGCTGTCCCTTTTCTCCAGCAACAAATGAAATTCCAAAAGTCCCTTCTCCAACAACAATTGGAAATTCAAGAGCCAACTTCTCCAGCACTTCTCCAGCAGAAAATGGAATTCCAAACACACCCATGCTCTCAAACTCTTCAACTCCCTTGTTCTTTCTTCTTTTCTTTCCTTTCCTTCCTAGCTTAGGGTTCTGAACATCCTCCCCTCTCACTTGGCTCTTCCTTGCTTGCCAAGCTAACCAAAGTGTCTCCTAGACTTCCTAAACCCATTGCTAATTTAAACTAACCCTTAAGCACTTAATCCCTTAACCTTCCTACTTACTTTAAGTGCTTTTATGATTTCATGCAACTTTTACTTCACAAGATAAGCATATTTTATAACTTATTCCCATGCAACCCTAACCTTTCTAATTAATAAAGAATTTATTCTTGATATATATATATATATATATATATATATATATATATATATATATATATATATATATATATATTACTTGCATGATCCATTGCATTCCTTATTTAAGTATAATTTGTCCTTAATATAATTTATATTATTTTAACATTATTTGCATGCCTCATATCTATATAATTGATCATTAAGATAGTAACCTACACCTATTAATAAATCTACGTTGCTTAAATTTAATTTCTTTTATTTCCCTATAATCCAAATACAAGTCATAAAACAATTAATCACATCTTAAGAACACCATTCCAAGTAAAATACAAAAATAATGATTTATAATAATTTCACATCATGCCAATATATATATTAAAGTTTATTAGATCATACCTTGAGTTGGACATTTTAACTTCCCCTTATTCATGATCAGATGAAGCGCCGCTACACCGAAAATCCTACACCTTCACCTTATTAACCTTGATTAACTAATTCGCCACCCAGATAATTACATCGACACTTAATTGAACCTACCAAAATTTACCTTATACTATTTATTAAATTATTACCATACAATATAATTACCACTTACCTAGATTTACATAATCCCCAATTATATGCTTGTCACTCCAACACAACCTCCCTGCTTGAGCACTCTTAACTACATGATTAGCACTTGACACTCCACCTAGCCATCAATACTAACAACTTAATTAATTTACAATATTTATTAAATATCTATGTTGGAAAAATATATATGACAACTACTTACAGTAAACCATATCTCTTTTCGATTACTCCTGAAATTCCCCAAAATACCCTTGCTCTTCATCTACCTGAAATATCCATCAATATTAATTTTTAATAATATTAGCTAATTCCTTAGATTAGGCTAATAAAAAATCCAGGGTCTCACACCTAAGTGGTGTGGGTCCCCTTTTATTTGGTTTTATCTTGACTTATTAAGTGATCTGGGTCTGATTGGGTGGGCCCCGTTGGAAGGCCCACGGATCCCCTGATGGGCTAGGTCTAGCCCACATGTCCCTTGAGGGGCCTTGATCTGATCCGTAGAAGGCCCTTTGGGATTTTTTGGTTATTTTTGTTGATTTTATTTAGGGTTTAAATGAAGAATTAAGTTAAGTTTTATTCTTGATGGGCCTGGATAGTTTGTGGGCCCATTGGATGGTCTGTAGGCCACACAATGGTTGCCATATAATTTGATTTATCTTGTTTAAGTTATTTCCAAATGGGCTAGGCATGGGCTTGGAGCCCATGTCCTAGGCTTGGGTTGGAAAGCCCAAGACTTCCTGGGTTAGGGCTTTGGGACCTTACCCTTATTAGGTTCAATGGGTTTAGTGGGCCCGATAGGCCCGAGCCCACAATTACAGCCAAACCAATCCTAACCTAAGCCAGCATGGTTCAAGTTGGTCTTTTGGTGGTCCCTGAATGGTGTGGCCCACTTGATTAGCTTAATTCATTTTATTTAGGCCCAAGTGGGTTGTTCGGGCTGGGTGGGCCCTGTTGGAAGGCCCACAATGAATCGGATTGGACCGGCTGGGTCCAAGGCCCACATTGGGTTTCTAGTTGACCTGGAAACCCTACTGGTTTGTCTGGTTCAATTAAAACAAGTTAGAAAAAGGCAAAGGGGTTAGAAAACCTACTTTTTGGGAACTACTGTATGTATCCGAAATATATTTTCGGATACAAGCAGTATAGGGCTTATCCGACCTGAGTTATCGAATAAGCCCTAAAAAACCTAATTTTTGGCTTTTTCCAAGGGGGATTGGTTTTTGGGTTTCTTGGGGCATACCAGGACCTGTGGGGGCCCACAGTGGTTCAGGTGAGGGTGAATGGCCTCATTTTGCCATCCTTGGGACTTTTTGGAATCAAATAGAAGGGGGATGAGGCTAGGGGGCTCCCCCTCTTTCTTGAGTTGAAACTCAAAGATGGCAGGAACCATTGGAGTCCCTATTATGGTATTCAAGGCATCTCTCTCCCTTCCATGAGGAGAAAGAAGAGAGTGGCCTGATTGGCCTTTGCCTTAGTCTCACAGCCATACCATTGCATGCATGTCACATCAAAGCAAACCAAGGAGGCACGAAAACATACCATAACAGGAGCCTAGAGTGAGTGGGTGCACGTGAGCTAGCATATAAATAAGGTGGGGCTAAGAGGGTACTTAAACATGGTATTTAAACACATTAGACATGAGTCATGCTTGGTGTACATGGAGGGGTATGGGAGCATGCAAAGTAGCACAAAAACAGTATCTTGTATGAAGGATGGGGATCATGCCATGAACATAAAACCGTAGGTAAGAAAAGGGGGTAGAAGGGGGCATGGTATTGGGGCTTCAGGCATATATAAATGCACACTTTTCATCATGCAAAACATCACAAAAATCAGCAATCATGGCAGTAAAAGAAGTGAACACTAAGAGAAGGGATAATGGGGATTAATATGAGGGTACATTGGATGAGAAGAGGGGATGGAACATGCTCCCTTATTCAAATGAGAAAAAAAAAAAAAAAAGAAGTGGCTTATAGCCCTTTAAAGTGTTAAAAAATGATCTCTCACCCTCCCCTTCGGATCTCGGCCCTTCCCCTTACCATGGGATCCTCTTTTTGTAGAGGGATGAAGAAACGTTGAAGGAAAGAAGAGACACAACATACTAAGACCAAGAGAGGGAGTACTTCATACCAAACATGCTTATAATCTTACCATCCTTACATGTGTGAAACAAAATATGGTGAGGAGGCTTACCTTGAGGGTTTGAAGTCTCCTTGGGGTATTGAGATCCCTTGAAGCACCACAAGAGCTTGAGCACCCTTCCCTCCAAGCTAAACAGCAACTTCAAAGTCCCTCCAAAGCTTGAAAGTGGAGAAGAAGGAAGAAGAAAAGGGTTGGATGAGGTTTGGGGGTGATTTAGGGGTTGGGGGAGGCAATGAGGTGGTAGGGGAGGAGGTTTCGAGCAGAGGGGCAAGGGGACAAAGGCCAAAAATCAGCAACCTTTGGCAAATGGGCGGCTGCTGCTATTTATAGACAGCTTAATTTATATCCGTAAATATATTTCGGACATACATAATTTTATTTGTATCCGAAATACAATTTCGAATACAAATAAGTCCCATCAAAATTTAATTTTCCACAAAAATCTGTCAGAACATCCTGACAAAAGATTGAAAAATCTTTTTGTATCTGAAATATATTTTCGGATCATTTTTAGTAAATTACAGATTTGCCCCTGATTTGACTAGATTTGCTCTTGATGAGCAAATCTGGATTTTCAGACTTTATTTTTAATTTAATTCAAAAATTAGAGATATTTTCCTAAAAACTAATATTTTATTCAAGATATTTTCTATTGGATGTCCTTTTTGTCCTTTTTCCACCAAGTGGCAAATTTCTGCACACTTGCCACGTGGGCAGCTTTCTGCAATTCTACTTGAGGGTTTGAACTACTCATAACTCTCTCATCCGAGCTCCGATCCTGGCAAACTCAGTTGCGCTGGAACCGGGTCGAGATCCTCTATCCACTGGGACATGGTTTTGCAGAAAACTCAAGTTTTTAGCAGAAAGCCGAAGTCGCGCCCGGAATATTAATCTGCTCATATCTCCTTGATCTAGACCCCGATTCTAGCAAACTCAGTTGCGTCAGAATCATGTCGGCATTTTCTTTCTTTTGAGACAGAAATAGCAGTTAATCTAGGTTTGAGCAGAAAGTCAATTTCTGCTCCCCCGGGACTTGATCTGCCCATAAATCCTTCATCTGGACTCCGATTCCAACAAACTCAGTTGCGTTGGAACCGTGTCAAAAATCTCTATCCATCGGGATAAGGCAAGGTAGCCAATTAGCACTTGATCAAAAAGTCAACTTTTGTCCCCTAGGGTTTGACTTTTCAGTTAGGGTTTGCATTTCCGGCACTTTCGGGAGGTGCAAAAATGAGGTGCTTACAACTACCCCACTTTTCCGGAGTCACCTTGTGGATGAACGGCAAAGAAAAAAAGAACCTTGTTTTTGCGCCTTGCATTTCTGTCAACATGATTGACGAGCTTAGTCCATCGAGATTTTCATTGGAAGGGAAGCGTCCAAATGATGTGGTGCCACTTCCTGGCTTCGGAGTTTCCTTAACCTTTGCTTCTTGGGTTTTTATAGGGCAACTCCTTGGCTTTTAGTTTATGTTTAAAAGAAATTAGATAGGATTTGAGCTCGCCAACCTATTTCGGCTTTGATGCTAGACAATTGACAACACTCTTTTCTTCTTGTTTGGTCCATTAAAACTTTTTAGGCGATTTTAACTTTCTGATTCTTTTTACCTTTTTCTTTGGACTTAGGACAGTTTTTTTTTGTGCTCAAGGGTTGCTTAGGGAGCGGAAGGGAGGAAGGAAGAGAGAAGGAGGAGGTGCTCTAAGCGCTGTCTGGTGCCTCAAGGGAACTCGCACCTGTCCTAATCTACTTACAGAAGTGTGAAACCAAAATTACAAAAGGGCCGTTTCACCCATGAGATCTTCATTCTGCTCATTCTTCTTTATGTCTCGCCATTTTGTTCTTATGTAGGGGACTGTCTCTTGCTAGGCTCCCTGATCCTCCTAGTGCGGTTTCCTCTGTTGGGGAAAGCAGGATCTGGTCCTGTCGCTTGCTCTTCTGAGAGACAGTCTTCTTTCCATCGGGGGCGTTCTCTGGCTGACTCCCTTCGTAGGGTGAGGTAAGGGTCTCCTAGTTCGGAGTAACTCTATTGGGGATAGGTGGGAGCCTCTATCTCGTTGCTTCTTTTTGGGCCTTATACTGAGTCCGAGATTGTTCTTGGCAGGCATGGCTCCCTTGGGAAGGATGCTCTACTGGGAATTGATTGGGAGCCTTCAAGCTATCATTTTTTCTGTAAAGCCCATTCCTTCTACTTGGGTACGGGCTTGCCATGTCTGTTTAGGGCTCCCGTTGAGTAGGGAAAACTCCGCTGGGGATTGGTGGGAGCCCATGTTGTCTTCTTGTCACTTTTCTCTGCAAATCCTGCCTCTTCAGACTAGGTGAGGCTTGAAGGGATGGTCGAGCTTTCATCTGAACGGGCAAGTTCCCACTATTAGATACTACTTTCCATTGTTGAAGGGACTCCACTGGGGATAGAGGATAGGGTATCTGTTTTCTTTGGGGGGGGGGGGTCTGCCTTCTGTTCCTGGATCCTTGGCTAGTGTCCCTCATAGTGCCTTGTGGGCGAGTTCAATGCCATTCTTCATTTTTGGATACCACTCTCCGTTGTTGAAGGAACTCCACTGGAAAGGGTATTTGTTTCCCTTGGAGGAATCTGTCTTCCCCTTTGCTCTCAGTTGTTTCTTTCCCCGCCTTTACTGTACCTGTGAAGAAGGGAAAGGAGCAGCACGTTAGTTGAAGACCCGATGGGGAATGTCATACCAAAGTATTTTTTCTTTTCTTTTCTTTTCTTTTTTTTCTTCTTCCGAGCCTCCTGCTCACTACAGCCAAAAGCGGAAGTTATGAGATCATTAACCATGGTTAGTAGCACAACGGGGAACTCAGAAGTAGTTACGCAAAATAATTATAGAAAAACAGGTGTGTCAGTGTGTGCCTATGTTTGCAATATCAGAAGTAATTTCCGAGGTCAGACGGGACTTGGTGTGCTTGGTATTTTCAGTAGCATTGTCATCACAGGTCGCCAAGAAGTTTTTTGCTCGGACGCAACTTGCCGGTCTGAACCCCTCAGATCTGTCCATCTTTCTCGGCTCACTGTTTGGCACAATCTCAGTTCTTTCTATATCCCATTCTGCCCAATCCAGATATGACCATTTTCTTCTTCTCTTTTCTTTCTCCACAACTGACCCTTTTTACATGCAGCGCCCTTTTTCGGGTTTTCGCTGTGTCTTGTCTTTCTGGAAATTCTGAATCCTGTCATCACCAATGATTGCAGACTCAACTGTTTGCCCCGACCATTCTTCTTGGGATCTGAGAGGTCTTAGAGATAGGACGAAATGTAGGGTTGGTCTGGGTTATGAAGAAAAGATGGAGTAGCTCAAAAGGCTTAACTATCTTGGGTTTACAAAGTGTTCTACTTTTATTGTTGGTGGGACTTACATCCTGGCTTATTTTTGTCTATATTTTTGGTTGAGTAAACATTTCCCCATTATCTTTGTTTTTCTCTTTTTTCTTCTTTCTTTTTTCTATTGTATATATATTTTTTGGGATTTTATGGGGCAAGAATGCCCTGCTCCTTTTCTTGACTACACCAGGAATGCCTGGTTTAATGTATGGAACACTTGCAGTGGGTTGAAAGAATATTAAGGCTCAAATTTGTCTAACTAGGGAAAAATTTAAGGTGATTGGAGGGATTCATGTTATGCCCCAGATCCGGGTTACATAATAAAACTGTAACTCGTCGCTGAAGGTTAATTTTTCACACAAGATCGATATATCAGAGTGAAGAAAAACATGAATGAAACAATAACTAGATAATCAAAGTGCGCTAAAAACCCAAATTGAAATAGAATTTATAGTAATACAACTCTAAACTCACATAACCGAGCAACTACCCGCAGTATTGTTTTCTCCAGAAGCAGCTGAAAACAAAACAAAACAAAACGGTAGGAGATACGAATATCCCAGTGAGCGGCACATGCATGCACAAAACCTGTTTAGTTCAATTCTAAAACATGCCACGATACAAACTTATACGGTGACAATAACACATATAATCAGAATAATCCAACGGAATTCCAATCAATCAAAGCGATATAAATGCGGAAATCCATCATGTAAACCAAACAATAACGTCGGAATCAAATCACAAATATAGCCGTAGAATCCCATATAACCAAATAACAACACATCGATGAAATCATAATTCCAACAACTCGATGGATATAACTCTGGTCCCAACAAGTGTCATAATAGCAAAGTCACATCGTAACCATGTCCATGCCTCCAAATGTATATCCGGCCTACTCAGGGTTTCGGATATTGAGATGACGGCCTACTCAGGGTTTCGGAATGCTGAGTGTTTATCATGGGTCACTCAGGACCAATTCCGGCCTACTCAGGGTTTTGGAATGCTGGAGTGTTTATCATAGGTCACTCCGGACCAATTCCGGCCTACTAAGGGTTTCGGAATGCTGGAGTGTTTATCATGGGTCACTCCAGACCAATTCCGGCCTACTCAGGATTTCGGAATGCTGGAGTGCTTATCATGGGTCACTCCAGACCAATTCCAAGTTCTTTTTGAAGAAGAAAACCAACTCAATGAAATCAGGTTCACACCAATAGTTCAAAAAATTTAGACACAATATTTTTGATTCAAATAGTAGGAAAGACCTTAGTGAAAACCATAAATCAGAGAAAAGGGGTGACACTCGGCTCAATTATGCAACTTCCTCTCCTCAATAATCACCTAGTTATAGGCAACTAGCTAGTACAACATCTATGATCCTCATTTCAGTTACTTGAAGCAAAATTAGAAGTTAACAATTTCATAATTAAACTCTAGGTAAGCTAGTCGCACATGACTCTACTGGTCAATCTGATTTCAGACATAAACTCTCTAACATATCATTTAACTATTCAAAATTTGATTGTATAATTTATACAAGATTTCAGTTAATCTACTACTAAGATCATATGGAGTCTCCTAGAACAAGTTTTGGATATTTACACGAGGGATTATGGTTGCTGCTGGAATAGCTGCACATGGCTATTAAATAAAGAATGGGCGCTAACCTCCAGCAGCTACAAATTTTCAGAAGATAACTTCTCACTTCTACAATTTAATTCTTTCTAAATATAATGATATGCTTTCTTTATCCCACAACCACTTCAGTCCAGGGTTAACATCCCATTAATCCCTCCTAGAACAAGTTTAGTCAATTAACTAATAACAATTAACTTGTGATGAATTAGCCGCACCTAGATAAATAAACATGAGTGGGCGCTAACCTCTAGAGGTTGGCGCCCCTGAGCACTTGGTGCCCCTGAGCACTCTTTAAAAATGAAAACCAACGCTCATTCCTCAACATGCTGATTTCAACAAAATTCCATTTAATTCTCTCATAATTTAATTGAATGGTTTCTTTATCTTTTAATCACCTCAATCTATCATTAACATCTAATTTATACTCTTAGAACAGGATTTATTCAATTAACTAATAGGAATTAAATTCTGCTGAACTAGCTGCACTAGGCTAGAAAGAAATGAGTGGGTGCTAACCTACAGAGGTTGGCGCCCCTAGGCATTCTTGTTAAATTGGGAACCGGCACCAACCTTGTAAGGTTAGCACTAGTTGGCGCTTAGAAGCTAAATCTCACGATCAATTCCAAGTTGCTGCTAAGGTAAATCTAGACAGGACTGAATCAACATCTACTTCTAATTCCAACATAACTTACTTCCTTTCACTCCTTCCATCATATTTAACATCCTTTGAATTTAATTGAGGCTTAGATCAATCGCACATCAGGAATCCTCTCATACTATTCACAAAACATTTAACTCATGCAGCAGTAGCTGGAAATCAAATTCAAATTGAATTTCGTTGCAAAACTAAAGGGGAAAGAGTGCTACTCATAGGATGAGAGTTTCCCTCTGATCCAGCTACTCCAAACTCTCTTCTGATTCATCAACGGTAGCTGCTCAAAGATACAATTTGACAGCTGCTCAACTGCTGATCCCTGATTTCTCTGATAAAATTCTAGATCTGATTAGATCTAGACTCTAAGCTAATTTCTCTAGAGATCCACTACCATTTGAGTTTGAATTCAAATTACCAGAATGCTCTCCAGATCTGCAATCAACTTAAATCTGCTCTTGCCGGTACAGACACCCAAACACATATCAAATCTTACATCTGGTGGATCTCTGAGCACCTCAATCTCAGGTCCTCAACTCTCCTCCTTCTCTTCTCTATGCATTTAGTTCAATCCAGCAGCAACACACTCCTCCAACCAGTTCGTACGAGACCAAAAAAATCCAAAACGAAGGCTATTTATAACTTCTATTGGCGTTCATAGCCCAACACAATTCATGATCAGCTGTGTGTTCGCCCACTGGGACTTTGTACATGGTCAGTGCCCTAAAGTCACAATTCGGTGCTTGCCTCGACACCAAACTATCTATTTTAGCCTCTCATTTGATCATAATAAAATTTATACATATTATTATTATTAAATTCCAAATTAATATTATAGCAACCCCTTTTTACCTTAGCTTAAATTATTCATAACTTAAACTTGCGAAATTCCAAATTTACCCTCGCTCGCTCCACCACCGAACCACCAACCCTACCAATGAAACTCAATTAACAAATTTGCTCTTTTTAATAATTCATCATATTTAAATTTTGAAATTTAACTCTAATTAATTTCCTTTTCTCCATTTCTAGAATTTTCCACTAATTAAATAAATTAACAAACAGAAAATCCAATTTTAATGTTATTAAAATTCAGGATTTTACAAATCATGGTCTAAGGGAGAGTCAAGGATGGCCTGTCTTCATTTCCCAATCAAAATGATCTTAGGCGTAGTACAGTTTGACTGTGTCTGCATTTATCGGCTCAGAAAAAATTGCTCCGTCCATTTCTTGTAAGATTAGCGCACCTCTGGACAGGGCCTTGTGAACTACGAATGGCCCTTCGTAGTTTGGCTTGAATTTCCCCTTGTTGTCTTCATGGTGGGGAAAGATCCTCTTTAGTACCAAATCTCCCACCTTGAAGTGTTGTGGCTTCACTTTCTTGTTGTAGGCTCGTGCCACTCTCTGTTGGTAGAGTTGGCCGTGACACAAAGCCTTGATTCTTTTCTCATCCAATAAGTGTAACTGGTCAAATCTGGATTCTTCCCACTCAACGTCACTGATCTCTGCTTCTTTCAGAATTCTGAGTGAGGGAATCTACACTTCCACAGGGAGAACTACTTCCATTCTGTATACCAGGGAAAAGGGAGTTGCCCCAATCGATGTTCTAATTGACGTCCGATATGCGTGCAACACATAGGGTAGCTTCTCATGCCAGTCTCTGTAAGTGACTACCATTTTCTCGAATATCCTTTTCAGAAATCAGATGTCTGATCTTCAGATCTTCACACACCTTTTCCATGTCCTTATTGTTCAAATTCTTCGCATTGTCTGTGACGATCGCCTCCGGCACGCCGTGGTGGCAAACAATGTTGTTTCTGACGAACTTAAGCACATGAGATTTCTTCATGTCTACAAAGGACATAGCCTCTACCCACTTGGTGAAATAGTCGATCACGACCAAGATGAATCAGTGCCCATTTGAAGCCTTCAGATGAACCTGGCCTATCATGTCAATTCCTCAGATGGCGAACGGCCAAGGTGACGCCATGGAGTACAAGGTATTCGGTGGTGCATGGATGTTATCTGCATAAATTTGGCACAACTGGCATTTCTTGACATGGGCGTAGCAGTCCACCTCCATAGTCATCCAGTAGTAGCCCATCCTTAGAATTTTTCTTACTAGCATATGCCCATTCATGTGCGCACTGCATAGACCTCCATGGACCTCCTCAATCAGCTTCCATGCCTCATCTTCTCTGACACATAACAGTAGAGAATCATTGTATGACTTCTTGTACACTTTGCCCCCGGTGTGGAAGTACTGTCATGCCAGTCCCTGAATGGTTCGCTTTTCCACCGCCATAGCACCTTCTGGCAGAATTCTATCCTTTAGGTATCTCTCAATCTCCGCGTACCAGGGTTCTTCGTCGGGTGCGCTCTTCTCATTGCTGAAGCAATAGGCAAGATGGCACCGAATTTCTATCTCCAGAGGTTGCACCCAGGTGTCATTGATGATGGTCGCCATAGATGCTAATGTCGCTAGTGCATCCGTAAACTGATTCCGGTCTTGCGGCATGTAATCGAATGTCACGTTCTCAAATTGCTCTTCTAGTTCCTTGACCGATTCTTGGTATGGTACCAACTTCACATCTCTGGTCTTCCAGTCTCCCATCACCTGATAGATGATTAGACTAGAGTCACGTAATACTTTTCTCTTGTATATGCATCTCGATTGTCGCTCGCAAGCCTAACACACATGCTTCATATTCTGCCATGTTGTTAGTGCAATCGAATAATAGTTTTGCTGCTATCGGGTGATGGACACCATCTGGGGAGATTAGCACTGCTCCGATTCCCTTTCCATTGACATTGACCGCTCCATCAAAGAACATCTGCCATTTGGTTCCCTTTGCCTCCTCTGTGGACTCTGCACACTTCACATCTTCATCTGGAAAGTGAGTCAGGAGTGGTTGGTAGTTTGGTAGGGGATGCTTTGCCAGGTGATCTGCTGCAGCTTATCCTTTTATCGCTGTCCTAGTCATGTAGACAATGTCGTACTCAGACAAAAAGACTTGCCATCTGGCTACCTTGCCAGTGGAGATCAGCTTCTCAAAGATGTACTTCAGTGGGTCGAGATTTGAGATTAGTAGGACTATGTGGCTGAGCAAATAGTTTCGGAGCTTCTGAGCTGCCCAGACCAAGGCACAACACGTCTTTTCTAGCACTGTGTATCTTACTTCGAAGTTGGTGAACTTCTTGCTCAAATAGTATATTGCTTGTTCTTTCCTTCCTTTCTCATCGTGTTGTCCTAGCACACATCCTACAGCCGTTTCTGAGACTGTCAGATACATTATCAAGGGTAGCCCTGGGACTGGTGGGACTAGTGTTGGCGGAGTCATTAGATAAGCCTTGATCTTGTCGAATGCCACTTGATAGTCTCCATTCCAAACCACCAGGTTATTATTCTTCAGCAGCTTGAATATTGGTTCGCACACTAGAGTCATCTGTGCTATGTGTACGCGGTGAAATCGCACGACAGGGTGCACGGATTCTCTTGCGTGCCTCCGGGAGGGTAAAACGGTAATTTGGAGTCGCCACCGCCTGATAGGGTGCGGGCGGACACCTGGGTGCCTAAGTTAGTCTATTGGGCTGGTCTGCGGCTGGAGATTCTAAGTAAGGTCTCGGTTGCGGTCCGGGGAAGTTCGTAGACACCCTAGTCCACCCCGTCGGTTGACGGGTCCCATAGATTTCCTGGTTTGAGTCAACTTAGGCCTCGTTTGGCTTTCATTCCGGATTAGGAACTCATTCCGAGAATGAGTTCTTAAAACTCATTTTGCGAATCAATTTTGAAGTCTTTCTAATTGCGTTTGGTTAGCACGTAGCAGAATGAATTTTCACCTAGAAAATTGTTTGGTTAACAAGTAATAAAATGAGTTCCATGAAATTTGTTTTTCCCTTTTTTTTTTATTTTTCCATGAATAATTATAAGAAATTGTTTGATCCTTGAAAGATAAAACTTGAAACACCTAAGAAATGAAAAACAAAAACAAAATAAAGGATGGGTTTGCTGATTATGTCTATTAATTTAAAACACATAATGATAGCAACTATCAGTAAAGTCACAAAGTCCTATCACATCCATGTGGAAGTAACACGTCTCACAGTGGAATTCTTCTTTGTTTGGTGCCTTGTGGAAGTACAAGTACCCACCAAATATCTCATCAGAACATTCACCGGAGATGACCATCTTCACTCCGAGCGACTTTATCTTGTGCGACACAAGGAACATAGGAGTGCTTGCTCTGAGACTTGAGCCTTCAGATCAGGTGAGCCCTGCACAGACAAATGGAAGATGGTATGAGACTTGAGAAAGTTCCAAAAACCAAACCCATCTTCATGACTAAAATCTAAGACTAACCTCAAGGCCAACACAGAAGGAATGGAGTTGCGTACCCCACTGCACAGACAAATGGAAGATGGTATGAGGCTTCCCCTTTTGCTTCAACATGCATTTGCATTGACAAGTTAAAGGATCATCTCAATGAAGGTAGAATCTCATCTTAGGCAATCTATAACTACTTGGTCAAAATATAAAAAAAAGAGTCTACATTGTACTTGGTTCTTGACCATAGAAAGTATCTTCCAAACTAAAATTGGAAGCCTTCACGAGCTTCACTGTTAATGGAGGTGGATTAAATCCCAGAAGGTATTCACTTTAATCTGATTAATTTGCACATACAGAAACCAAGGAGCCAATTATATTTCACTGAATTGAAAGTGCCCAGCATAAGAGGAATAGTGGGAGGGTTACCCAGGTTGAGCCAATGCAGATCTTCACATGATATTCAAATTATTGAAGTAGAATGACAACAGAAAATAATACAATGTAGGATCAATAAATGCAGGAACTCAGAGATTATAACAGATAGAACATTATGCACCGTTAGTTGGTCCTTTAAAGTCAATGAAAGCACGGTATCAAACTAGAAGCGATAAAAAATCAGTGGAACAGATTTGATAAACACCAAACGGAAGGAATTTTACTAAACAGTTTCACAGTTATGGTAATTTATCAAAACATCTAATACTTTAAAAAATATTAACATATTGTACACATGCTTAAAAGACGAACACAAAAATGCAGAAGCATGAATGTATAGCCACTAAAACAATCTCCAGGGGCTGCAAAGTGCATCTAACAAGTCTATTAAATTAAAATAATAAACAAAGCTATCATCAAAATAGAACTAAGGGCATGACAAGATCAAAATATACCAAGCAGTAAACTTAACTCACATTTTGGACCGCAGATGTAACAGCTGCAAATAATGCCACTTCACGAACTAATGAAATATACCCCATCATCCGAAACAAGCCAACAGAGTTTGCTAAACAAGAGAGAACAAAATATCGTAAATAAAACCTACAATAATAAAGCTTCAGCACACAAGAATAAGATTGAAACAAATGAACCGAATGGATATGAAACACAAAGAAGCTCTTGTTTTCAAAACAAATTTCCAAAATTTGCAGAACTAAAATTCATTTGCAGAAAATTTTCAGAAAGTGTCACTGAAACCAGTCACTAAGGCAAAAATCATAAGAACATGTGTAAGTAATTCGAAGATTTCTGATCGGACAAGCTATTCGAAAACCAAATATCATAAACATTTCAAAAAGTTACATAGATACCAGAAGGTTTGGATCTAGATTAACTCACCAATTAGTGAAAAATTAAACGGTGGCGAACAAAGCCGGCGACTCTCTGAGAACAAAATCAAAATTGGTGTTGTTCAAATCAACGGCGGCATCAGGAGGATCAGGACCGTTGATAGCTTGAAGAATCGAACGAGATCCCACAGGAACAGATGTAACCTCGAAGCTCAACAGAAACAGACGCAAAAACAGAAGAACAGGAGACATGGAAGAGAAGGGTTTGTACGGCAGATGAAGGGATCAGAAACAGAGATGGGGGGAGAGATGGAGATGTATGTGTCTGTTGTTCTCCCCCTTTCAAAATAGTAGAAACCCTCATTTTCCCCTTCAATAACCAGAGTAGCAGCAACGAAGAAGAAGAGGAATAGTTTCCTCTTCTTCAACGATTGGAAAGCCTTTTATTGAAGGTTTATTGAAGGTGAGAAGGCTCAATAGTCATATTTACATTTTATGCCATTGCTTAAAGTTACCAATAATTACAAGTTTGCCACCGCATAAAACTTAAAACCTATTCCCAAATCCAAAAACGGGGTTGAAGCCGTTTCTGAAAATTAGGGGTTTTCTCATTTTCATTCTTATAGAATGAGTTCTTGCATGCCTTACCAAACACTCATTTTGGTATCAGAATTCATTCCAAGGCTTGGAATGAGTTCCAAGGCTTGGAATGAATTCCTAAAATGAAAGCCAAACGAGGCCTTACTGATTTTTCACCCGATTCCTAATCCAGCATGCAATTTGGTTAAGTCTGGTGAGACCACCTGGATGGTGTGGATCCCTTTAATTGATTTTATCTTGCTTAATTAATGTGAACTGGGTTTGATTGGGTGGGCCCCGTTGGAAGGCCCACAGATGCCTTGGTGGGCTTGGTTAAGACCACATGTCCCCTGGTGGGCCTCCAACTAAGCCTGGGAGGCCCTTTGGGCTTCGGTTAAATGAGTGGATTTTATTTTAGGGTTTAGATTTGAAGATTTTATTTTTGGTGGGTAGGATTGGTTTGTGGGCCCATTGGGTGGGCCATACAAGTGTTGACATGTATTTTAGTTTATCTTTGATTTAGTTTTCAACATGGGCTAGACATTGGGCTTGGGACCCGTAGTCCAGACTTGGGCCGGAAAGCCCAAGGTTTTTTTGACCTCACTTGTTTGGTTAGTGGGCTTGGCGGGCCCTTGCCCATGGTCTCGACCCACTCAGTTTAATTGATTAAGTTTCTTAACTTGCTCATTTACATGCAAAAAGGGTTCATTGGGCTTGGTGGGCCCTGTTGGAAGGCCCACTGTGTATCCGGTTGGACCGGTGATCCAAGTCCCATCTTGGGTTTCCGGGTCACTCGGAAACCATACTAGTTTGTTTGGTTTAGTTAAAATGGATCAACAATATGGCAAAAGACCAAAAACAACAATTTGGATTTTCTATAATGTAGCCGACCTAGGTTGTCGGCTACAAACAAAAACATATGTAGTCGACCTGAGTTGTAGGCTACAAACAGAGGCATGCTGATCTAACCTGAGTTGTTGGATCAGCCTAAAAAGGGCTTTTTATGGGCTTTTCCAAGTGGGCTTGGTTTCGAGGCTTCTTGGGGCATGTCAAAAATTGTGTGGGCCCCTGTGTGGGCCCACAGTGGTTCTGGGGATTGGGGAATAACCCACTCTTGACCATTTCCAAGTATATTTGGAACCAAGGAGAGGGGAAGGAGGCTAGGGGCCTTGCCCCAAGCCCTTGTCAGCCAGGCCATGCATTCCACTTAACAAACACTTAATCAAAACCTCACATAATAGCAACTAATCATCAAAACAGCAACTAAACATCATCTAACATCACGTAGCAGATTCTAAAGATCACATAATAAACACTTTTTAGATATGCTTAAACTACAGTGTAAGTGCATGTGTGTGATCAAGTACATATACAAAGGATGTGTGATTAAGTAAGAACCTAGCATGCTACCTTCATGTACATATGTGTGCTGGACATGGCATACTTGGAGGGGTGGTGGAGCATGCCGGAATAGTGTGGAAATGGTGACAAAGAGTGGGGGATGGGGGGCATGCTTGGGGTACACAAAACAGTAGAAAGGAAGGGGAAGAAGGAACATGGTATGGGGATTCAAGTGGGTGTGTATTAGAGGTTCCTAGAGGGGGGAGAGAGACTATGCATTTCACCTCAAAGTAAAAGCCAAAAACACCATGGAAGGAGGGGGTACGGCGAACATACATTTCAAGATAGTCATGTGGGGAGTTTTACCTCAAGCAAGCATGCTTTATAACACCCATAACACCAAAAAAACAGCAAGCCTTAATGTAAAGAAAAAAAAGCCATTAAGAAGAAAGGATAATGGGGGGTTTAAAGGGGGGTACAATAGCTGAGAAGGGAGAAGGGAACATGCTCCCTTATTCAAATAAAAAACAGTAGCTAAGAGACCTTTAAAACATGTGAAAAGTAACCTCTCACCCTCCCTTTTAGTTGGTTGAACACCTCCCCTTACCGTGGGATTTTACCACTTTAATGGTGACATGAGAAGGAGAAGGGAAGAGGAAGAAAACAAGGGCATACTCAAGAAGAAGAAGAGAATATCATACAAGGTTTAAAGTAACCTAACATGTTCCAAATGAGCTCATTCTCCTATATGTTAAACAAGACACCAAGGGAAACCTTACCTTAGGGTCCTAAGTCCTTTCTTGGAGTGTATGGAGCTCCCTTGAAGCACCAAAGTGGCTGGAGCTTCTCTTTCCCCAGCACCAACAGCAGCTCTTGGTCTCCTTCAAGTTTCAAGGTGATGGAGATCAAGAAGGAGATCAGAAAAGATGGGTAGAGTAGTCTTGAAGGTGAGTTTGGGGGGTGTTAAGGAAGGGTTGAGAGTGTTGGAGATGTGGGATTAGCTTAGGAGATGGAAGAGATGGAGGAAAGAGGTGGGAGAGATGAAGAATGGAGAGACAAAAATGAGCTAACCCCTTTCATACATATGGGGCTTGGGGTTTTTATTATGGGTGGATGATGAATGGGTGCATGGGAGAGAGATGAGACATGGAGGATGCCCATGGGGGAGGGAGAGAGAGAGAGAGAGAGAGAGAGAGAGAGAGAGAGAGAGAGAGATGCATGCATGGGATTGCTTAGGGATGAAGAAAAGTGCTTGGAGGTGGGTCCCACATGAGTCATGAGAGAGAAAGAGAGAGAGAGATTCATGATGGTGGTGCATGATGCATGCTCATGGGGTGGAGAGAGAGAGAGAGAGAAAGAGTGTTGCATGATGAGGTGATGTACATGGGGGACATGCCTTTATGAAGGAGAGAGAGAGGGAAAGAAGATGTGGTGGGGAATTAAGCATGTGGAGGATGAGTTATGGAGGAGAGAGAGGGAGAGAAAGATGTGATGGGGAATTAAGCATGTGGGGGTGATTTTCTTGGTAATTGCAGATTAGTCCCTGAGCTATTTTCACATCAACTCGATATTTACAGATTTGTCCCCAGGTAATTACAGACATGCCATCAGATATTTTTGACTGTCATGATATTTTATGGTTTTGCCCCCAGACACATTTTTCTGCTGTTTTTGCCACGTGGGCAGTTTTTAGGGTTTCTTGTTTTGCTCATAACTTATTATCCGAGACTCCGATTCGAGCAAACTCAGTTGCATTGGAATCATGTCAGGATGACTTGTCCACTGGGACAAGTTTGGGCAGCTGTTCTGGGGTTTAGCAGAAAGTCAATTTCTGCTCCCCTCAAGTTTGACCGGCTCATAAATCCTTCATCCGAACTCCGATTCCAGCAAACTCAGTTGTGTTGGAACTGTGTCGAGATTCTCTATCCATTGAGATAAAGCAAGGTAGCCAATTATCACTAGATCAAAAAGTCAACTTTTCACCCTTTAGGGTTTGACTTTCCGTCTAGGATTTACATTTCCGGCTCTTCCGGGAGCGCAAAAATGAGGTGCTTACACTATGAATCGGCTGATATATTTCAATCTGCCCAGGAAGCCTTTGACTTCCTTTTCTGTCGACGGTGGAGGCATCTCCAGAATTGCCTTTGCTTTGACGGGGTCAACCTCAATTCCTTGTTTCCCAACTAGGAATCCGAGCAGTTTCCCTGAATTAACTCCAAACACACACTTGTTCGGATTGAGCCTGAGTTTGTGCTCTCTAAGTCTGTCGAACATCTTTCCAAGGTTCACCAAGTGATCTTCCTCTTCCTTTGACTTTGCTATCATGTCATTCACATACACTTCCATCTCTTTCTGCAGAACTTGTTTCTGTTTCAATTTCTTTCAAATGTTTTCGACCAAGGACTTGTTTTAACACTTGTTTAGCCTGTAATTGCGTACTCTTTACCCTGGTTTGATTTCTTAATTTTCGTTGAATTATTTGTGCATTTTATTCCTAACTTATATTTGTGTTTGTTCATGTTTTATCCTTTGTTCTCTTTTTATTTTCTTTATCTCTATTCCAATTCTTCTTTACTCCAATTCCTAGATGGCTAGAATCTCAGTAGGGAATCCTTCTAAGAGAGCTAGGGTGGACCAGAGAGATGTCAGGTTTTATTCTGACATGGAGAAGGGAAAATATGAGGAGCGCTTCCATCTTAGGACGATCCTATTAGAGAGGAGTGTTGTTTTTGAGGACTTTGCTCCTACTATTCTGAGTCTGATTGAGGGTAGAGGGTGGCTATCCCTTTTTAGTGGTTTTGCTCCCACATGTAAGGAGTTGGTTAGGGAGTTCTACAGTAATATCCATGAGATTGCTCCCGACCGGTCTTCTTTTTATTCCTATATTAGAGGCACTAGATTTTTGGTTTCTCTAGACTTCATTTCCACTAGCCTTCATACTCCCAGGGTAGAGCACCCTGTCTATCCTTATTTAGGTGAGACCACCCCGGACTTCTCTACTGTTGCCACTTCCCTGATAGGGGAGGCGACGGAGTATGATGGAGTGGGACCTCTTCGCACTTCCAGCTTCCCTGTCAACACTAGTGTTCTTCTGAGGATCGTTTTCACGAACCTCTGGCCTGTCTCTCACATTTCCTCTCTTCCTAGTTCTCGTTCCCTCTTTCTTTATGCCCTCCTGAAGGGTGATTCTATAGTCCTTCCCTACGTGATCATTTCTACTATTCTTGGGGTTTATGAGGACCCTAAGATATCTGTTGCTCTCCCCTACGGATGTCTGATAGCTAGACTCATATCGGCATCCTCAGCTCGGTATCCTCGATTCCGACCCTTGATCCAGAGTCAGCCTATTCGCAGAGCCACCACAGGTATTACTCGTTCCAGGAGGCCTGCTGATAGTGGTACCGCTCCTTCCTCCTCTACTCCTTCAGCTGTTCCCTCTTCCTCTGCTGCTGCTCCTACTTCTACTGATGTTCTCCCTTCTTCTCCTACTGCTCCCCCTTCTTCTCCTACTCCTCCATCAGTTGATGTTCCTTCCTCTTCTCTTCCACCTTCTACTTCAGCCGATGCTCCTCCTTCTTCAGCTGAGGCTCCTCCTTCTTCTATTCCTATTACAGATATCGCTTTCCTTCATGATATGGCAGCTGATGTGCGGCTCCTACATAGGCGGATGACTTTGATATCCACCCACATGTAAAACCCCGAATTTTCCTTAAATAATAATATAAATTAATAAATAATATTCTTGAGAGTTATAATTGATAGAAATATTTTATTACTGTAGGGGATGATATAATTAGTGGGGATCCAGAGTTGGACGCAGATCTGACCGTCCGATCATGAGATATCGATGTATGTGTTCTGATTGGGCAGTGTATATAGGAAAGTTGTATGTGAGATACATGGGATCAAGAGGTATATATATTAGTTTAATAACCTAAATCGTATACCTTGTATTCTCGTTCGTATGCTTCAGCTGCAAGCGACAAACCAAGCTTGAACGACCGAGCAACTGAGGAAGAAGAAGGAGGAGGAAGAAAGGACTGGGTTTTGGGTTCTTCATCGTCCAGGGTATTTCTGGGTGATAGAGAATCATTGTTTAGAGAAGAGAAGGAGAAACCACGCACGTTCAAGAGGTAGGTGACATCGTTTACATTCGTTTTTGGTATTTACGTTCGTTTAATCGCAAAAGCATGTTTTTATATGAGCTATTGATGTATTTAGTTTAATATCAATGTTATAAGTATGTTAGAATGATATTGGACAAGAAAAATCACGTTTTGAAAGTGTTTCTGTTCGTTTTTGGGAGACCGCCGACCTCGACTGTACTCGGCGATCGTTGGCGCTAGTTATAAATCTTAGACCGCTGAAGACCACTGGAAGACTTATCGTCGGCGTTCTATTTTGCACTACCACCGACCATAGACTGCCGAGGTGATCCTGAGCGATCCTAGGCGCTCTGTGCAGAATTTCCCGATTTTCGTAATTTCAAACCCTGATTCAATTCTAAACTATTTTTAGACAATTTTAATGATTAATTAAGATGTTTTAAGACCAAAATAAATTATCTAATTCCCTGTTTTACAGAAAAATAAATTAGGAAGATATTTAGGACATTAGTTGCCAAACTTTGAAAGAAATGGAGAAACCTAGTTTTTGGAAAACCTAACTATTATCTAATTACTAGAACATCTTTTAAATTACACTATAAGTCAGAAAACTTAATAAAGAGAATTCAGAACTCAGATGACATGAATATTGAAGTTATTGACAAATTTAACCTTTATATGCCGCTAGGCACCAACCCTTATAGAACTATTACATTTTAGGGACTTTTGGAGTCTAGTGGGCATAGCTAGTTATGGATCTATAGTTGTTGCTAGATAGCTGAGGGATATGTCATTTGGGTTGAGTTTCTCCCTTGTGCAACGTGCTTTCTTTGCAAGTTAGTTTGTCTGGGAATGTCCTATGTCTGGAGGGATACCCCGATGAGCCGCTAGTGATTCCCTGTACATGTGGATAAGCGACCATCTCCATGTATTGATTCTGGTGCTACATGCTAGTGATACATGCCAACTCTGATGGGTACGTGTGCAATAAGTCAATGACTACGGCTCTTGTCTAAGCTGCACTACATGGGACTTGAGTATCATTAGTAGCATTGCTCCTAAGCCGCACGGTGGTATAGCGATTGGTTGAGAATCATCTCAAAGGTTTATCTATCTTTGTGAGTCCTATAATGACACTGAAATCACAAACACTTGTTATTATTATTGTATACATGCTGGAGGCATGTGATTGAAATATTGACCAGATGTGACTATTTAGTGCATCCTAGCAAAGTATGAATTATGTTACTGATTTTGATATTGGATTCTTATAATAGAACTTGCTGAAATTCATCTCTAGAACTGTTTATCATACTGTTTTGTATTCATGAATGATACGAATGATTATACGAGCCTGATTAGTCGATATTGCTTAATCGTGCATGAACTGTTATTTTACTTATATTAACTGTTTAATCATGCATGTGTTACCTACTGGGATATTCATATCTCACCCTACTTTTATTTCATTTTTCAGCTGATACGCAAGAGGGGGATCTAGTGATTTCCAGGGAGAGGTAGCTGAGTATTCACCGGTGGATTACTTTTATCCGGATATTGTTTGAGGTGGAGGATTGTTATAGACTTAGTCAATTTGATAGACTATTATTCATTTGGATTTGATGTACTAGAGAGATGAGAGAGATAGTAACAATTTTATTTTACCATACTTTGATATTAATGATTGATGATTAACTTTAATGTTTATTTGATGATTTTAGACTACACTTCCGCATATACTTGTTTCCGCACTCTGATAGTATAATAAAGTGAATGGATTATTTAATTCTTTAGTCTGGTATATTATTAATGATGTATATGATATGGGCCAGTAACACCTCGGATTTGGTTGTTGAATTGAATTCGGGTTGTTACAGTAGCAAACCGGTTTCGGGTCGGGTGCCGATTTGCACTGACCTGGGTTCGGGGCATTACACCCACATGCCCTTGGTGATGGAGCAAATGGTGGCCATAATGAGGACTTAGGAGAAGATGCAATGCCGGATAGAGACCCTGTATGATTCCCAATGCAGACTGTTCCGGATTGTTCGATCATACATGCAGGCTAGAGGTTCTTCTGGCCCCGAGATCTGGAATTCTGGAGAGTCTGAGGGTACTGCGGCTAGGGATGATACTACTAGTGCTGGAGACCAGGGAGGAGATGGTGATGGTGATGGTGATGGTGATGGAGCTACGGGGTCTGGAGCTAGAGACACTGACACAGGGGAGGATGCTAGACATGGAGGAGATGGTGCTGGACCATCTAGCTGAATTTTAATTTTCTTGTTTAGAGAATTGTATTTTCTATTTCTTTCTTTTTCACTTTTGGGACAAATGGGTATACAATTTTTGATTCTATTGGTTGTATTCAGTCCATAGATCTTTTATAGTTTTTCAGTTGTATACCAACTTTGTATTGGTTCACGTTACACACACATATATATATCAGATCATTTTTGCTCATTTTCTATATATTTCAGATTTCTTATTTATTTTTCTCATGTGAAAATTTATCTGTTTATAAGCACAGGTTAATATTGCAAAATTTTAATTTAATTAGGTCAATAATGTAGCATCCAATAATAATAATAGCATCAATAGCATAATAATATTATCAAACAATAGTATTTACAACATGCAAATAAAATTAAAGTCTCTCATCTTAAATAACATGATTTTATCTAACGTGCACTCAATCCCACTACCCACCTAAGAGTTTATTTCCTAGGTTTAGATCTTGTTGCTCTGATACCATCTTTGTAACGCCCCGAACCCGGGTTAGTGCAAATCGGCACCCAACCCAAACCCGGTTCGCTACTGTAACAACCCAAGTCCGGTTCAACAACCAAACTCAAGGTGCTACTACGAAGCTGGGGTCAAATACGAACTGAGATTTACAATAATTTTAAAACTAATTAATTACATCAGAATTCTGGTGGCCAATAAAAACAATTCTTTAATCAATATATTCAATTCATTTTACAATCAAATTTATCTAATCAACATGTGAACATTTATATCGATCACAATTCTACCCATCAAATAAACCCCATCTTAGCGATCTCTCCAAGCAACCTGAAAAATAGGGGAAAACGGAGCGAGATTTACATCTCAACAAGTAGCAGGTGCATGCAATTAGAAACAGTCCAATGTAAGCAAATAGTCATGAGGTATACGATTAATCAACGATAAGACTAGAAATCCAAGTTAGCCATGGCAATTCCAAATAAAGTGATAAAACAGATAATCATGTATAAATATCAGCAATTGCATGTTAACGAGATAAACCGACAAAAGCGATAAAACACGTGCCCTTGCAGGACTCACAAAGATGATAAGTATTTGAGATGACACTCAACTAACTGCTATACCACCGTGCGGCTTAGGGGCAGTGCTACTTAATGATACTCAAGACCCATGCAGCGTAGATATAGACAAGAGCCGTAGTCACCGACTTATTGCGCACGAACTCAACAGAGTTGGCATGTACCACCAGCATGCAGCACCGGAATCAATACATGGAGATGGTTGCTTATCCACATGTACAGGGAATCACCAGTGGTGCACCGGGGTGTCCCTCCAAACATAGGACCTTCCCAGAGCAAACTAACTTGCAAGGGAAGCACGCTCGCATATAGGAGTAACTCAACCCAAACTAAATACCACTTAGCTAACCAGCCAAAACTATGGATCCATATATATCTAAGAGCACTGACACAAACCACGATAAAACCACATACGGGAGGACACGCTACTGTAGGAGGCATACACACTTTTACCCGTAAAGGATTACACATCTCTACATAGAGGATTACCCATCTCTACCGTAAAAGTTAGTATCAACTCAACCACAGAAGCCGTATCACCCAACCGTAAAAGAAAAGCTAATAACATCATACCACATACCAATCCATACCCAAATATTCAATTCCAAGAGTAAACCATGATTCAATCCTTAAAAATCCAATTTAAGCCTTTTTAAGAATAACATATGCAATTTCCCAAATATATTCAAAATAAAACTCATGTATCATATGTTCGATAAAACTTAGAGTTTATGCAATTCCAGTAGCCAACATTTATATTTAAAGCTCAAATAAAGTAAATCAAATCTTACTTAGAGTTTCCCTTAATTAATCCCTTTGTTAGAATCCAATTTCCTATCTTAACACCTAAGATAGTTTCTATTTAGGTTTTCTGTATTTTATTCTCCAGCATGTCCTACAGACCTAAAATATAGTTTAGAAGGTAATTTTAATTCATAAATACAAGCTATTATTATTCCCATTGTTTTACCTTCCATTTAGCCCCTTTCATATTCTAACATATCCTTAAAACCTCAAATTACTTGTTTATTTACAAAATATAATTTTATAAATTTTTATACTTTAATTAGGTTTTATTAAAGATACTAGTATGCTTAACTTATCATAAAAATTATTGGATATTTATTCGTATTACAAAATCCCCAAAATCTACAAATTCTGCATAGAGCGCCGACCTCTACAGGGCTAAGGTCCTGGGCGATCCTAGGCGCTCGTGCAATTTTTAACAGAAATTCCCAGGTTTGCAAAGTTCTGATTTTTAGGCTTTTGCTATATGTTTCCTTGGTCTAAATTAATATACTAACATTTTAAAACATATCTAAAGCCTTCTAGGTTAATTCTTTTTAATTAAATATCATCCTACGATTATTTGCATGATCAAACCAAGTTTTCTTCATTATTTTAACAAATCATTCAAGCATACCAAACTCTAAAATATAACTCCTTTGATTCTATGTAAATCCAATTCCGATTAATCCGTTTAAACCATACTAAATCACAAAAAACGAAATCATGCAGTTCCTCCAGTTTTCCAAGGGTTACTACTTGCCTTACACGCTAAAATCCTTCTTCCATTGAAGATTCTAATTCTGGACCCGAACTTTGCTCCCAAACGCACCAAGCTAGAGTTCCCTAATTTCAATCTCTACCGTTCACATTGTAGTTCCATCAGTCATAAACAAAACCTCCAAATTTGAAGGCCATCCACCGTACGGATTTTCCCCCGATCATGATTTGATGATGGCTGGTCAAACAGCTCCATTAGCAGCCTTCTTCTTTTCTCTCCCTCTTTTCTCTCAATATAAAACCCACGAAAATCCTCTCTTGTCTCACCTTAATCTCTTATTTATATTAGGCTTTAGAAGTCCTAAACCAACCCTAATAGGTTCCTTTAATTTGGGCTAACCCAACCATGGTCTAATTAAAGTCTAGCCCATTCTTACAACCTATTTTTATGCATAATAATTGTTTAAACCCTAATATCACCTAAAACCCAAATTAAGTTACTTTTCTCCCAATTAAGACCCGAAATCTCCTAATTACCCTTTTTCCACATTTGGGCTTTTATTAATTCCTTTTAATTTCTAACTTGTCTAAATAAATTATTTTCTTCTATTTTCTAATCCTGGTTATTATTTAATGATCTATTTATTAATTACCCTTTTCTGAAAATTACCAAAATACCCTTGTACCCCTTTTAGGCTATTTTTCCTCAAGGTTCCTTCTTTATTTTCAACTTACTACTTATTTAAATTACTTGCCCTCTAAATCTTCACTTTTTATTTTAGCGGACTTAAACTCGTATATTATTTATTTATTTATTAAGTGAAAATTCGGGGTGTTACATGTGATAAATGATGTTTTCTCCATGTCTTCAGGTGCCATCATTATCTGGTTGTAACCAAAGAATCCGTCCATGAATTAGAACATTGAATGCATCGCCGTATTGTCAACCAGCGCATCAATGTGCAGCAATGGGAAGTCGTCCTTCAGGCTTGCTCTATTCAAATCTCTATAGTCGACACACATCCTGACATTTCCGTCTTTCTTGGGAAATGGCACGATGTTGGCTAACCACTCTGGATAGTCTGTTACTTGCAAGAATCCGGCATCCCGTTGCTTGGCGACCTCTTCCTTGATCTTCAAGGCCCATTCCGACTTTGTGTGTCTGAGCTTCTGCTTCACAGGTGTGGCCTCAGACTTTGTTGGTAACCGGTGCACAACCAAGTCTATGTCTAACCTGGGCATGTCCTCATATGACCATGCAAACGCGTCAGAATAAGACTTTAGAAAATCAATCATCTATTTTCTGATCATCTATTTTCTCAATAATTGTGATAGCTTATTACCAATCTGGAGTATTATTGGTTGTTCTATTTCACCTATGTTACTGGATTCAGTTTACTCAATGTTTGCGTAGAGACCTTTTTCGTGCCTTTCCACAGCGAGTTGGATTTCAGGCGGAGCCTCCCATGATTCATTGTCATCCTCATGCTCGAAAGACTTACAGGGGACGATTTCTGAATCTTCTTGCTGCAATGGGCAAGTGCCCCAGTCTGCTTTGTTGAGCCCTTGCTCGTTTTCAGTACTGAGCACTGGTTCATGCTTTTCATTCATTATTGCCATTTAAACTGGCTTTTCAATTTCTTTTTGTTCTTTTTGTTCAATTATGGCAATCTGATTATCTATCCCGTGCCTCGGCTCTTCCAGGTGTGCCTCGGGATTGATATTAAGACTACGATGCTCAGGTTGCTTGTTTTTGTTATTTTTGCTTTTATTTTCAGACACATGCAAGTAGCAGAAGTTGTTTAGATATTCATTGAAAATTTCAGTAGTTGCTACAATAGTTTCAAATGGGGTCGTTGGCTTGTTCTGGCTTTCTTCAGATCTGGGATTATACTCCGGTGACGACCTTCTCCTTGATCCTGACAAGACTAGAATAGCCGTACGTATTTCCACGCCTGATGGCAGGTACGCAATGGTGACCAGATGTGCCAGGTCTAACCCTGGTGGCGCTGCAGCAGCGGGCGCTATGGGTGGTGCCCCTGGTCCATTGGTGGAGAAACTCTCTGGAGCCCACATACCGTATGTCTTATGGCACTGTGAGACATGGAAAAATCACCAAGATGATTCCCTTCATCATCACACGGGCTCAACGAAAATGGGAGATTCGTCACCATTCAATTTTGGGTGTGAATGGGCACCGAAATTCATTAAAAAGAGCAAAAAGGCAAATACTAGAGTAAAAATAACTCTATTTGAAAATAAAATCCAGAGATGGGTAAGGGGATTAGATTATGAACGGGGGAAGGTGCTAGGCACCCCCACTCACCCACACAAGGAGGTTGCCAAGTGTTGTTCATGTTCAAAATAAAAAAGGCTTGCTAAAGTAATCAAAAACCTTGAAAAAGGATTAAACAAATGTATGATGCTTCCACATGAGAAATCCAATGAATTATAGATCCTCTTTTATGTCAGTATTACTTATGGGATATCACCTTTAGATGGAAATCAACGCAAAACTTGAATAAAACCAAGTTGAGACAAATCCGGAAAATTCGGTAAAAGCTAGAGCCATTTGTCTTGAAAGCATTCAAATCTAATTTAAATTGAATCAAACCAAATCCATTTGAAAGATTATGATAAATAGAAGACTCATGCAAATTTTCAATCAAATCCAGTTAAAATCCTAGGAGTTATGCTCCTTTGAAATCTGCTGTTGGAAATTGTTAAAAGTAATAAGTGAGCAACTTTGGAAATTTATTTTGAACAATCGGCTCCATATAAATCCATGAAATTTGGCATGAATGAAGTATGTAGGGCCATCTTTCAGATGAAACTAGCTTCACACAAAAATTCATCTGGATGTGCCTTGGGTGACTCCCCGAACAGGCCCCGAAGATCACAGATTCACCCAGCAATGTGCTGTTGAGCAGTTCTGAGTAAATCTGTTACCCACAACACAAATGGATTCAAAAAATTATGAGACCACATGGATTTGAAATTATACTTCCAAAGTAAAACACAGAAATAAAAATCACTCGATTCGGACTTAAAAAGAACACATGGCGCTCAGTCAAAGTGACAGGTTCCGCAATCTGGCCTGAACTGACCTATCAACTTCGACTGAGTGGTGTCAAAAATCCCCTCCATAAAAATTGATGAAATTTTACAGACATAAACTAGACAGCCTCAAATTTTCCATGGCTTTGGAATCACTCCAAAATTCATCTGGATGATGAAGTTATGAGCGTCCGAAGTTAGGGTACAGCTGCGGTCCAGTTTAGACCTTTTTAAGTAAAATCAATTCAAAATGGTGATCAAGTGCGTGTCATCCGTGCAATACAAACCAAAATCACTTGAAAAAGTGTTGAAGAACCTCTAGGAAGAAATAGGGCCCAAGTTTGGCTCACCATTCTCTTCGATTGACGAGAATATGCCAAAAACCCCAAAATTGAGCAAAATGCCCAAAACCAAGAGGTTAGACCTAGAGGTCTTCAATACTTGCTTGAAATCAACTTGAAAATCATTGAGATATATCCCAGAATTGCTTGGGGCTATTTATTTGAGATCTATCACAATGAATGCAATAGATCCAAAATGCAAGCCGATTCCGTAAAAAACGGGTGCTATGTGTGTATGTGTAAAAATCCACTCTTCAATAACATAACAACATATGGCATTCATATCAATCAAATGGGGTTCTAAAAAGACCTAGGGTTCCGTTCCATGCTCGTTTCCCTTGGTTCTCTTTCCCCGTTTTACGGTTCTTCGAGATAATCTTGGGGTACTTTGAGTATGAAACGGTTTTCATAAAATCAAAAGGCTTTTCAAAAAGGTTCTAACACTAAGGATCAATCCTCAGTCTCGTTTCCCCTAGATCCCGTCTTCACGTTTTACGGCTAGAGGGAGTCTTGAGGTACTTTGAGTAGAGGAATGGGTTACACATACAAAGATTAGGCCATTATTCTACAGAAAGGTAGAAGAAAAGAACTAACCCTAGAATGTAAAGACAGAAAAATAAAGAGGGATTTAGGCTTACCTGGGTTTCTGGAAGCAGTGCGGCAGTGGTTCCCTTCTTCACTTGGAGCTCTTCAATCTCCAACTTATTGGCCATTTGCTTGAGGAGGAGCCTCCTATTTATAGGCAAAGGCTAAGGTTAGGGTTTTCATTATGCTAGACACAAAATGATGTCTAGAGTCTACCAACCTAAACCCTAAGGCTATTTCTGAGATTTCCACTCCTTAAGTGAAGGATATGATGGTAAAAAGTGAAAACTCAGAAAACCCTAATTTTGAGCAAAAACCTTGTATCCGACAACTCAGATCGGCTACAAGGACACCTATATGTATTTGACATATGTCGTTGAATACATTAATACCTGCTTGTATCTGATGACTTGTGTCGGATATAAAAAGGTCCTCTTGTATCTGATGACTCATGTCGGATACAATAAAAAATGCTTAAATCTGAATTTTTGTGCTGGTTTCAAAGAAAAGAATGATTTTTGCCAATTATTAATCATTTTCCCAGCGCAATTTTGGGTTGTCTAAAGGTACATCTCTGTCGAGACCGGTTTGATCACATGGAGCATGCCCTGGAACATCTGACCCAACCCATCTTGAGTCCTGGGGTTCTCGGCTTGTGGAGGTGGAGGAGGTGGGGACTAGGGCCTTTGGTTGGGCCGTCCTGAACTCCCTTGGCTTTCCATCATGCAGATGTACATGATTGGGTCTTCTTCTTCACTAGTGTCTTCAGCGCGAGCAGGTGATGGTGTTTCTACTACAACCACAGGGTTGGCAGGTATCCCTTCTGGGATCAGTGGTTCAGTAATTGGGGGGGAAAGCAATAGTGACATCTTCCACAAATTCTAGGGCAAATAGTGCAGGCAAGCCATCGGGTGACCAATCTAGGGCTAGTGGGTCTAACTCCACCGCATTTCCGATCATTTACAGGAACGGGAGCCCCTCCCAAAGCATCTGAGCAAAGCCTTGTAGGTAGTCCTCCTCCTGAGTAGGGGTAGGCAGAAATTCATCCCCCTAGCCCTGGGCGACTATGTTCTCCAGTGATTGGGCAGTCTCCCGTTCCATGTTGGTGAAATGATGGTACAATTCCCCGTGCATGCTGATTGGTCAGTGTGGGTCTCTCCCTTCAGCTCTGGCTCTTTTCCTCTCAGCACGGTTTCCAAAGAGCCTGGAATAGTCTTCCGGTTGTAGCTTAAACCCAAGTGTGAATCCGGTGGTCTGCTCGTATGGTTGGACAGCGGCCTTGATTCCTTGTTTATACTTGCCCAATCCTTCTCCAGCTCTAAGGCCCCAGTCTGCGCATTCAACGGTGCCAAACATGTTACTTCTTTTCTTCTTTAGTAGTCGCTGCCTCCTTTCAAACTCTGGGATGTGATTCACCTACACCATTTCCACCGCCTGGAAGTTGAGTGAGATGGGCAGTTCATAATCAACGTAGGGCACCCCGACCCTTTCAACTCTCGGTGATCCTCAGCGTGTACTGTTATCAGCTCATTGCCCGAGATGAATCGGATCATTCTGTGAAGGGAGGAAGGCACTACCCCAACCTGATGTAGCCAAGGTCTCCCAATCAACAGGTTAAAGGAGGCATTGATATCCATGAGCTCGAAGGCCATGGAAAAAGACCTTTCTGCGATTATGACCACCAAGGTGACCTTCCCCAGTGACTCTCTCCTTGCATTGTCGAAGCCTCGAACATTGTGTGCACTTAGCTTGATCATTGAGGGGTCCAACTGCAAACTATGAAAGGTCCTCATAGGACAGATGTTCAGGGCAAACCCATTATCAATCATTGCTCATTTTACTAGCAAGTCGAAGCACTTCACGATGATATACAGCGATTCTGTGTGGTTACACCCTTCAGGAGGCAGATCTATTTCGGAGAAAGAGATGGCCTTTGGTGCCACAATTACAAACACGACTGCTTCCAGCTACTCAGGACTTATGCTTTCTGGTACGTGGGCATCACCCAAGATCTTCATCAATGCTTCTCTATGCTTATCTGAGTCTGTGAAAAGGCGCATTAAGGAAATCTGAGCAGGCACCTTGTTTAGCTGCTGAAGGAGGTCATATTCTGGCATGTAGACGCTGTGGTGGAGATCTGTAATTTCCTCTTCCGTGGCCTTCCCCTTTCTCTTATGGTTCTGTGGCAATTCAACAGCCACTTCCTTCCCTCTTTCTCTTCTTTTCCTTTCTTCTTCAGTCTCTGCCTCTGGTGTGGGGAGTGGGTCGGTGTTTATGTATCGCCCAGATCAGGTGATCCAGTTGACTTCTGCTTTGGTGGGGGTAGTGGTGGATTGATGATAGATGGGTTGGATCGGATACGGTGGAGGCACCGCGTTGTAGGATTGCGGTTATAGATGGAGTTGCGAGAGGTTAAGGGTGGGTGGCTCAAATGACAGGGCAGGGAGTGTGCACGAGTCAGAAAATCACCGCACCACAGGGCACACGGATTTTTGTGTGCCTCCAGATGGGAAAAACGGGAAGGTTGGAGTTGCCACTGCCTGATGGGGCGCAGGCAGACACCTGGGTGCTTAAATTTGTCTAGTAGGCGGTCTGCGGCTTGAGATTCTAAGTACGGTTACGGTCCGAGGAAGTCCGTAGACACCCCGGTCCGCCCCGTCGGGTGACGGGTCCCATAGGGTTTTCCTGGTTCGAGTAAACTTGGTTCTAAATACTCACCCGATTCCTAATCCAGCATGCACAATTTTGGTTAAGTCTGCTGGGACCACCTGAGTGGTGTGGGTCCTTTTTATTTGATTTTATCTTGTTTAGTTAAATTATCTTGGTCTGATTGGGTGGGCCCCTTTCGAAGGCCCACGAATTCTTTGGTGGGCTTGGTTAAGCCCACATGTCCCCTGGTAGGCCTCAGTCTAGCCTAAGAGGCCCTTTGGGCTTAGGTTTAGTGAGTGGATTTTATTTAATGTTCAAATTGGGGAGTTATATTGGGTTTCATACAAAAGTGAGTTTGAAGGGTATTGTGGGCCCCTGGGTGGGCCTCACAGTGGTGGCCAAGTGCTTTAAATTATCTTGATTTAATTCTCCGATTTGAGCTAGACATTGGGCTTGGGGCCCACAATCCAAGCTTGGGCTTGAAAGCCCAAGATTTTGAAAGTTAGGGTTTGAACCCTTCCTTGTTTGGTTAGTGGGCTTGGCGGGCCCTATAGGCCCTAGCCTGTGGTCTCGGCCAAACCATTCTAAATAAACCATCATGCTACAAATCGGGCTTTTTAGTGGGCCGCATTGGGTTTGGCCTGCTCAATTTAGTTAATTAACATGCTTAATTTGCTCATTTATATTCCACTGTGTCTATCGAGCTTGGTGGGCCCTGTTGGAAGGCCCACAAAGGTGTCCGGTTGGACCTATGGTCCAAGTCCCATCTTGGATTTCCAGGTGACCCGGAAACCTTATTGGCTTGCTTGGCTTAGTAAAATCATTCAAAGAATGCTGAAAACCAAGGAAGGTTAAAAAAAACTGATTTAGACATTTTAGCCGACCTTACTAGTCGACTACACACAAAAAACCATGTAGTCGACCTTGCTGGTCAGCTACACACAGCCCTTAGCTGATTTGACCTGAGTTGTTGGATTAGCTTACAAAATGCCTTTTTTCAGATTTTTCCGAATGGGCCATGCTTAGGGGGTTCTTAGGAAGTTACCAAAGCTTGATGGGCCCCTGTGAAGGCCCACATTGGTTCAGGGGGGAGGAAGCACCCCCAGTACTTGGTCTTTTGGAGGGTTTTGCAACAAGAAGAGGGGGGAGAAGGCATGGAGGTTGCCTCCTCCCATTTGAGCCATGCTTAACAACTAAACAAGGACCAGGAAGTCCCTGTTTTAGTTTCTCAATTCACCCAAACAGCAAGCACAACATCAATGAGAAATCTACCCAATTAAAGGTTTTAAAACATGCTCTTAATTCAAGACAAGAACACATATATTCGCATGCACCATACTTAATAAATCCGAAACATGTAGGTACATGCTCATGCAAAAGGAAGGTGATAGTGCCATTGAAGGAACCCAGCATGCTCCTAGAGTAGGGAGTGTGTGCTCACATTTGGTTTGTGCAAGCGAGGGAACCTGCTACACAAGTTTTTGAGCAATAAAACCTGTTGTTGATAGGCCAACCAGCAGCCATGGGGGAGGGGAAATCATGCTAGAAGGGGGGTTGGAAACTAGGGAAAAAGTAGGGTGAGGAAGCATGCTGGACAGCAAATAACTAGGGGGTGAAAGGGCATGTAAATAGCTCAAAACAGCAAGTGATAAAGGGACTAGGGGGAACATGTTAATGTACATAACAATAGCATGCTAGTAGTTACCACAGCAGCCGAACAAAAAGGGGGGAAGGGGGAAGCATGGTGGTGGGATTTGCATACACACATGCAAGCATTTTTGTACATTCTCAAACGTGCATGTAAGCACCTCATTTTTGCACTCCCGGAAGAGCCGGAAATGCAAACCCTAGACGAAAAGTCAAACCCTAATGGGTGAAAAGTTGACTTTTTGATCAAGTGATAATTGGCCACCTTGCTTTATGTCATTGGATAGAGAATCCTGACACGGTTCCAACGCAACTGAGTTTGTAGGAATCGGAGTCCGGATGAAGGTTCTGCGGGCGGTCAAACTTGAGGGGAGCCGAAAGTTGACTTTCTGCTAAAAGCCGATCCAGATGCTTACCCCTATGTCATTGAATAGAGAATCCCGACACGGTTCCAATGCAACTGAGTTTGCAGGAATCGGAGTTCGGATGAAGGTTCTGCAGGCGGTCAAACTTGAGGGGAGCCAAAATTTTACATTCTGCTAAAATCCGATCCAGATGCCTACCCCTAGGTCATCGGATAGAAGGCTCCAATACGACCCTAACACAACTGAGTTTGCCCAGATCAGAGTCCGGATGGAGAAAATATGAGCTGACGAAGTTTCCGAGTAGCAAAACCGGCAAACTGCCCACATGGCAAAAAGCTACACACGTGGCGAGTTGCGCAAGAAAATATCTCGGGGATCAAATCCGTAAATATCTAAACGTACGAAATATTCCAGGGACTAAATCTGTAAAAATCCGAGAATATCGGATTAAACCAAAAAATGACCAGGGACTAAATCCAAAAATATCGGATTTTCCGACCATCGAGCGGCCACATTAATTGATTTTCAATCATGTTGCCGCTCGCGCGAACGTAGCAAGCGAGATATGTAATGCCCCGAACTCGGATCAGTGCAATCCGGCACCCAACCCGAACCCGGTTCACTACTATAACAACCCAAGTCCGGTTCAACAACCAAACTCGAGGTGTTACCACGAAGCTGGGGTCAGATACAAACCAAGATTCACAATAATTTTAAAAACTACTAATTAATTACATCAGAGTTATGGTGGCTAATAAAAACAATTCTTTATTCAATAATATCAATTCAGTTTACAATAAAGTTTATTTAATCAACATGTGACCTTAATACCAATTACAATTCTACCCATCAAATTAAAACCCCATCTTTGCGGTCTCTCCAAGCAACCTGAAAATAGGGGAAAACGGAGTGAGATTTACATCTCAACAAGTAGCAGGTGCATGCAATAAGAAACAGTCTAATGTAATCAAATAGTCATGAGGTATTCGATTAATCAACGATACGATGAGAAATCCAAGTTATCCATGGCAATTCCAAATAAAGCGATAAAACAGACGATCATGTATAAATACCAATAACTTGATGTTAACAGAGTAAAACCGATAAAAGCGATAAAACACGTGCCATTGCAGGACTCACAAAGATGATAAGTATTTGAGATGACACTCAACTAACTGCTATTCCACCGTGCGGCTTAGGGCCAATGCTACTTAATGATACTCAAGCCCCATGCAGCGCAGCTTAGGCAAGAGCCGTAGTCACTGACTTATTGCACACGAACCCCGCAGAGTTGGATGTACCACCAGCATGCAGCACCAGAATCAATACATGGAGTGTGGTCGCTTATCCACATGTATAGGGAATCACCAGCGGCTCACCGGGGTGTCCCTCCAGACATAGGACCTTCTCAGAGCAAACTAACTTGCAAAGGGAAGCGCGCTTGCATATAGGAGTAACTCAATCCAAACTAAATACCACTTAGCTAACCAGCCAAAACTATGGATCCATATATAGCTAAGCCCACTGACACAAACCACGATAAAACCACATACGGGAGGACACGCTAATGTAGGAGGCATACACACTTTTACCCGTAAAGGATTACACATCTCTACACAGGGGATTACCCATCTCTGCCGTAAAAGTTGGTATCAACTCAACCACAGAAGCCGTATCACCCAACCGTAAAATTAAAGAGAACAACATCATACCACATACCCATCCATACCCAAGTATTCCATTCCATGTGAAAATCATGATTCAATCATAACAAATCCAATTATAGGCATTTTCAGAGTAACATATGCAATTCTTCCAATTATATTCAAAATAAAACTCAAGTATTATAAATCCGATAAAATCTGAGTTTATGCAATTCCCGTGGCCAATATTCCTATTTAAAGCTCAAAATAAAGTAAATCCAATCTTACTTAAAGTTTTCTTTATTAATCCCTTTTATTAGAATCCAATTTCCTACCTTAGCACCTAAGCTAGTTTCTATTTGAATTTTCAGTATTTTATTTTTCCAGCATGTTCTACAGACCTAGAATGAAGTTTAAAAGATGTTTATAAGCTATAAATTTCAGTAGTATTATTTCTAGAAATATCCATACCCTTTGACTCTTTTATAAACAATCCTTTCATTATAACCTTCAATTTATTGCTTAATATTTCCAAATTAATTTTATAATTTTTATAGCCTAATTAGGTCCTTATAAAGATGCTAACATGCTTAACTAATCAGAAAATTTATTGGATAATTATTCCTATTACAAAATTCCCAAAATCTGCAAAATCTGAACAGAGCGCCTACCTCTACAGGGCTGGGCGCTCGTGCAAAATTAAACAGAAATTTCCAGATTTCTAAAGTTCGGATTTTTATGCCTTTGCCATATGTTTCTTTGGTCTAAATTAATCTAATAACATTCTAAAACATTCCTAAAGCCCTTTAGATTAATTCTTCTTAATTGAATACCATCCTATAATTATTTTCATGATTAAACCAAGTTTTCTTCTTTATTTCAACAAATCCTTCAAGAATACCAATCAATAACATATAACCCATTTGATTCCATGTAAATACTGTTCCGACTAATCCGTTCAATCAATATTAAATCACAGAAAATGAAATCATGCAATTCCTCACATTTTCCAAGGGTTACTACTTGCCTTATACGCTAAATCCTTCTTCTATTGAAACTTCTAATTCTGGACCTGACTTTTGCTCCCAAACGCACCAAACTAGACTCTTCCAATTCAAATCTCCACCGTACAAAATGTAGTTCCATCTGTGAAGAACAAAACCTCCAAATTTGAAGGCGATCCATCGTACGGATTTTCCCCGATCATATTTTGATGGTGGCTGGTCAGACACCTCAATTAGGAACCTCCTTCCTTTCTCTCCCTCTTTTCTCTCCAGAAGAACCTACGAAAATTCCCTCTTGTCTAACCTTAGTTTCCTATTTATACTAAGCTTTAGAAATCCTAAACCAACCCTAATTGGCTAATTTAATTTGGGCTAACCCAACCATGGTCTAGTTAAAGCCTAATCCTTCTAATTTAATTCCTACTTTTTCTCCACCTTCTATATTTTCTATTTAAACAATACTAATTAAGTTTCTTATTATCTAAACTCCTATTTATAACCTATTTTCGTGCAAAACATTTAATTAAACATTATTATCACCTAAAACCTTATTTTCCCCAAATTAAGACATGAAATCTCCTAATTACCCTTTGTCCCACTTTTAGGCTTTTTATTAATTTCTTTTAATTTCTAGATTGTCAAAATAAATTATTTCCTTCTATTTTCTAATTCTAGTTATTATTTAAGGATCTAATTATTATTTGCCCTTTTCTGAAAATTACCAAAATACCCTTTTTACTCTTTTAGGTTAATTTCATTAAAATTCTTTCTTTATTTACAACTTATGACTTATTTGAATTACTTACCCTCTAAATCTTCACTTAACTCATATTTTCTTTTATTTATTATTTATTTATTTATTAGGTTAAAATTCGGGGTGTTACAAGATATGCGCTGAGCGCAAGCTCAGCGGATACCCCTTTTTCCTCGTCTATAAAAGCCGCGCGACTCTTCGAGCGAAGGGTTGGAAAATTTTTGGTCAAGTGCTTTCTTGGGTGGGGATTTTTGGGTTGTTCTTCGTCGATTTTTGAGTTTTCATCAGCTCACTCGCTTCTCCTTCTTCTTCCTTCACCCGAAGCCTCCTCTCTTCATCCCTGCTCGCCTCCAAAAAACCCCAAGTGCCTCACCCTTCCTTCCTTCTCCTCCATTTCAACCTAAGCGAGTGGAAGCTCGCTAATGTCGGTGCAGTAAAGTAGAGGCTCCAACTGCTGTCCGGCTTCGAGGAGACATCTCCACTTTGCTCCAGAACTCAGGAACCACCAGGTGAGGGTCCTTGTTACTTTGGGTTACACATATATGAATATACGATGTTTTCTAAAGGTTTTCATAAGCCGGTCTTATTCTGTGGTATAAGACCATTGCCATGAAAGCTTGCCATCCCTTTTCTTTTCATTTCCACCTAATGAAGGCCACCAAGTAAGGGAGGGGAAGATGCATGCGTTGTCTACGTTAAAGAGGGAGCATGTTCCCCCAAGTTCCCTTCATCTAATGTACCCCTGTAAACCCCCCTTCTCTTTCCCTTCTCCGAATGACTGTGTGCATGCACAGAGTTCAGGTACATGCGTAGTTGCAAAAATTAGGTTTCCGTGTTACGTAGGCAATCTCTGTTTGTTATTGTTTTTTGTTGTTTTATTGCTTGCTAGACTTGCCAACATGCTCCCCTAAACCCTTGCCACCTGCTGTCTCCTGCTTACGCACCTCTAAGCATGCTCCCATCACCCCCACTCCCCCTGCAGCTGTTAGTGTATCTGTAGTTGTTTGTTTTTTTTATATGATAATCGAGCTTCCCTGATATGGAGTTGTGTCTTGTAGTAGGTTAGAATAACTTCAAAGCATGTTTAAGTGTCTTCTGGGGATGCTGGAAGCACCTGGGAGGTGTTAAAGAGACTGGAAATCAAGCCAGTCTCTGAGAAAAGGAAAAAAATAGAGAATCAGGTGTGCGCACCTGATTTCGGTCGCACGACGAGGCGCACACAAAATGATGCGTGCCTCGGGATTTGTTTGGAGTCGCCACTGCCTAATGGGGTGCAGTCAGACACCTGGGTGCCTAAGTTCTTCTATTAAGGCTTGGTCTGTGGCTTGAGATTCTAAGTAGGTTCTCGGTTGCGGTCTGGCGAAGTCCGTAGACACCCCAGTCCACCCCGTCAAGTGACGGGTCCCATAGGTTTCCCTGGTTTGAGTCAATTCTGGTCTCTCACTCACCCGACTCCTAATCCAGCATTCAATTTTGGTTTAAGTCTGGCGGGACCGCCAAAGTGGTGTGGGTCCCTTCACTTGATTTTTATCTTTTTAATTAGAGATGGGATGAGTCGGATTGGGCGGGCCCCGTTGGAAGGCCCGCGGATTCCTTGGTGGGCTTAGTCAAGCCCATGTACCCTTGGTGGGCCTCTGTCTAGTCCTAGGAAGCCCTTTGGCTTAGTTCAAATGAATTGATTTTATTTAATGGTTCAAGTTTGATTAAATCTGATTTCCATGCAAAAAATGAGTCTGGGTTGCTTTCTGGGCCCGTGAGTGGGCCACACAGCGGGTTGCCAAGTGATTTCAGATTATCTTTCTTAACTATGCCAAAATGGGCCAGGTTTTGGGCTTGGGGCCCTTTACCTGGACTTGGACTTGAAAGCCCAAGGCTTCTTGAGTTAGGGTTTTGGAAACCTTAACCTTGGTTAGGTTCAATGGGCTTAATGGGCCCGACAGGCCCTGCCCGTGGTCTCGGCCAAACCAAGTGTAGATCTAAACATACATGCTTCCCTAGTTCGGCTTTGGAGGGCCTCCCAGGGTTTGGCCCACTCAATCGGGTTGATTTTATATTTGTTTAACAAAATGAGTTTGTCAGGCTTAGTGGGCCCCGTTGGAAGGCCCACTAGGAATCAATTTGGACCGGTCGGTCCATGGCTCATCTTGGGTTTCCGGGTGACCCGGAAACCCTACTGGTTCATCTGGTTTGATTTAAACAATTAAGAAAATGACATAGGATCACAAAAACAGCAAAATTACCATTCAGACAGTGAAGCCGGCCTGAGATGCCGGTTACACACAGGACACAGTGTATCCGGCACCTTTGGCCGGTTACGAATGGGTTTCTGTTGATCCGGCCTGAGTTGCCGGATCAACATACAGAGGCTTGTTTTCGGATTTTTCCAAGGAGGTTGGGTTTCTGGGCTTCCTAAGAGGTTCCAGGGATTGCGTGGGCTCCTGTGTGGGCCCACATTGGTACAGAGAGAGGGGGGAAACCCTCATTCTTGGTCTTTTGAAGGCTTTTCAACAAGGAAGAGGGAAGAGAAGGCTTGGGAGGCTGCCTTCTCCCCTTTGAGCCACTTTCAATAGCTCAACAGGGACCAAGAGGTCCCTGTTTTGGTCTTTCAATCCACACAAGATAGCAAACTTAAAGATCAATGAAAAATCCGGCAATCGAGCACCCAAAACACTCTTCATCCCATGACAAGAACACATGCATGCTTTTTAACCAAAAGAAAACAAAAGGGAGCGTAGGCTTCATCATGGGCTACGGGCGCAAAGCATGAGGTATATGCGTGCTCATATATACCCTAAAATAGCTAACAACTTAAGCCGGAAATGGCATAGCATGTTTCCCATGGTGTATGAAGGCGTGCCTACATGCATGTGCTAGGGAGAGGATAACATCATGCTGTCTATAACACTAGCTAGGGGATATATCAAAAGGGGCATGGGGAACATGCTTTCCAAGGAATATGCATGAATAACATGACCTAGATAATCTAGCCTAAGCTCATAAATTAAATCACTACCTTCATGCTTAGCACACATGCAAAATCATTCGAGTAAAACTATTTAAAGAAGGGAATGAGGGAGTTAAAAATGGGGTACAATGGATGGATAATCAAATGGAGGAACATGCTCCCCCATGCAAATAAGATAACAACGACAAGCTATGGAAAACATGCTTAGACAGAAAATATTACAACATGCTCAAAAGATGCTCATTTCAAACTATGTTGAACATAATACCACCAAGGACGTTACCTTAGGGTTTAACCCTGGAATAAGGCACGTGGAGCCTCCTTTCGAACTCAAACAGTGGCTGGAGCACTCCTCCTCAGCATCAACAGCAAAGACACCTCTCTTGGTTGTGAAGAAATGGAGAAAAAGAAGGGTAAAAGGGGTTGGGTAGTGTTTAGGTGGGGTCTTGGGTGATATGGGGGCAATGAGGGGTTGAATGGGAGGTTTTCGGTGCAAGGATGAAGGGGGAGGAAGAGGTGGAACCCGCCAAAAGGAAGCCAACCCCGGAAATGGGGCTGCTGTTGCCTTTTTATAGAAAACTTAATGTATCCGGCATTTAATGCCGGATACACTACACTTCCTTTGTATCCGGCATATTATATCGGATACAAAACTAATTTCGAAAATTAAATGCCGCAACGAATTTGTCGGCGAATCGGCGCGAATCTCGCCGAGCAAATCTTTGTATCCGACATTTGAGTCCGGATATGAAGAGGAGCAAGCGTATCCAGCATATTTGATCGGATACAAATCGAAAAATTACAGATTTGCCCCTCGACTTGACCGATTCGACCGATTTGACACTTTTGGATATCTACGGATTGCCCCTTGCGAATTTTGGTTTAGTCCCTGAGATATTTGATGATTTTTGGATATTTGAGATTTAGTCCCTGAGATATTTCGCTGCATTCATCGCCACGTGCGCAGTTTCTTCGCCACGTGTGCAGTTTCCGGTTTTGCTACGCGGAAACTTCGACAGCTTATATCTCCCTCATCCGAACTCCAATTTGAGCAAACTTAGTTGCGTTAGACTCGTATCGGAGCCCTCTATCCAATGACATAGGGCTAACCACCTGGTTCGGGGTTAAAAAAAAGTCAACTTTCAGCTCACCCTCAAGTTTGACCGGCCCACAGAACCTTCATCCGGACTCCGATTCCAGCAAACTCAGTTGTGTTGGACTCGTGTCGGGATTCTCTATCTATTGAGATAAAGCAAGGTGGCCAATTTTCACTTGATCAAAAAGTCAATTTTTGACTCAGGGTTTGACTTTTCTTCTAGGTTTTTCATTTTCAGCACTTCCAGGGGTGCAAAAATAAGGTTCTTACAGCAGTCCTTCTTTGCTGGAGTCACCTTGGGGATGAACGGCAAAGAAAAAGAAGAACCTTGTTTTTGCACCCAACATTTCTGTCGACATAATTGATGAGCTTAAATCCTCTTGATTTTCATAAAAAGGGGATGGAGACGGCAAGCGTTGATCTCCAAAGTAGTGAAACCACCAACTGGTTTCCACTAAGATTTCGAAGTTTGCTCACCCACTTCGGGCTTCTGGGAGCAACTTCTAATTTTGATTTAGATTAAAAAGGATGGGGTTGGACTTAAGCTCATCAACCCGTTTCGACGTTGATGCAAGGCACTCAACAGTTTTTTCTTTCTCTTGTTTGTTCCATTAAAGCTTTTAGGTGTTTTTCAGATTTCAAATTTTTGACTTGGTTTTTTTTTTCTTAGTGGTTTGGATTAGGGACTGGAAGGGACGAAGAAGGAGGAGATGCTCTTGGCGAGGAGGTGCTCTCAGTGCTGCTCGGTGCCTCAAGGGAGCTCACACACCTGTCCTACTCTATTTACAAAAGTGGAAATGAAAAATTTACAAATGGGGCCATCCTGCCCGAAGATTTCTTCTTTTTGTCTTCTTCTTCTTGAGAGGTTCTTTGTCTCTTTCTGCTTTTCCAGAGAGGAGGGAGCTTCTGCCAGTCCTCGTTTTAATGAGGTAGGGGCTTCCCCGTTCGAAGCAACTCCACTGGGGATCGGTGGGAGTCCCTACCCTTTCGTTTTCTTGCACAGTTCGGTCCCTTCTTGTCGGGTGTGAGTTGATCAGCATCCTTACTCTTGTCTTTCTAGGAGAGGGCCCTCCCTGTGCTTGGGAGGAGATCATCATTTTAGCAAGTACTGGGACTACTTCACTGGGTATTAATGGAAGCCTTCTTGTCCCGGTCCTTCCTTTGCAAAACCGGCATCTTCAGACTAGGCACGGTCTTGACATGCTATTCCAAGTTCGAGAATTCTGCTAGGGGAAGAAAGGGAAGTCTTTGCCATTATTGGCTTTTCTTTGCTTTGCCTTCTTTTTGCCCTTGGCTTCAGGGCACCCCTTGATTTCTTCTAGTTCTTTCACCTTGCCTGGGCCTACAAAATTCTCACAGGATAGTGAGGTATCTGAAATTCCAAAGGGGCAAGCACTTACAGCTTGCTGTGTGTGCGAGTGCATATGACTGACGTGAAGCATTTTTTTTTTCAAAAATTTGTACAAGTGATTTTAAAAGAGAGGCGAGACCAGTGACCATGGTGAATTGCCTTGTTAGCTTGAGGTGTTTAGGAACGGTGTGCTCGACATGCAATCCCATGAGATTCTTGACTTGTGCCAACAGAGGCTTAAAAGATGAGGGGTGTTTCAAGGAGTGTTCCCCCTTTCCCGATTTTGGTTTTCTCTCAACTTGACCCCGCTTTCAAGGGTGGTTTCAGGATTTTGCAGTTGAAGGGTCCTCCCCTTTTCTTTTCCCTTGGGTTAGTGCCAGTCCCGGCTTGAGGGTCTTTGGCCGACTTGTGCATCATGTCCCATAGATCCGAGAGGTCTTTACATTAGGACGAAACATCGGCTTGGTTTTAAATCTGAGAAATGAAGGGATATAAGGCCCAAATTCTTATCTTTTCATTTTCAGGTTTTGCTTTGTGTCCTGCCAAAGCTCGTTCTTCTTTCTTATGTTCCTTCATCATTAACTTGCCTGAATTCCATCATCGCATTTTCTGCAATCAGAAAGGACTTTTGATGGGACGAAACAAAGGATGAGGTTTTTGGTTCATGAAAGAAAGGGAATATGGCTCAAAATTTCTTTGTAAATGGGTCAAGTCATGTTCTGCCACTTCTTGGCTGCTTGGGCTTTGCCAATACCTTTTTGCTTTCCTCCATTTTCCTTTTTGAGGCACCTTGTGGCCTTCGTTTTTTCCTCTGGCATTTTTGCCTCTCTTTTTTCTTTTGCTCTGGGATCAACTTGGCTTTTTGCTTTAATTAGCAAGTCCCAGTGTAAAGCAAGTCCCAGCGTATTTTCTCTTTTCTTCTCTTTTTCTTTGTTTCTGTTCATTCAGGTCTTTTATTCTTTACCCAGAGCCAAACTTAGGGCTCATGACTCAGCGGGTTAGAAGAATGAAAATTAGGCTCAAGTGGTTTGACTAAAGATATGACTTTGAAAACTGGGGAAGTAAAGCAAAGATGGCCTTTCATCCTTTTGCAGAAGTTGTGACAACTTGAAGTACTCATTCAAATTAATTCAAGAATCTATTCATCCTTTTTATTTTCTTTCTCAGCTTTGCCCCAGTGTGGGGTGGCTAGACACAACACGGGTATTTGAATAACACGGTCAAGCCCAAAATGTTTTGACTAGCGATTCTCAAAATTCAGGATACATAAAAGATGGCCTCTCATCCTTTCTTAGAGACATGATGTTAAAGCTGGCCTCGGCCCTTAACTGGTTCTTGCACTTTCACTTTCTTTCTTTCTTTTCTCTCAAGGATCGCCCTGCCCTATTGCAAAGGTAGGTTTTTAGGAAGAAAATTATGGTCTGGATTAGGAAGGAATTGCCTTTAGCTTAGTCAAGGTTCTCATGGGACAGTGTACTGCACCCAGCTGAAGACACCTTTGAGCAACTCGGCATTCTTTTCATGATCGAGGTCATTGCCAAAAGGGTGTGGTCTCAGAGCAATGTCATCACCGACCACTCACTTGCATTTTTTCAAAAGATATTTTCTTTTCTTTTTGTGTTTTTCAAAAGGTTTTTTACAAAGCTTGCATGAAAGTAAAAAGCATTTAAAATATTTACAAAACGACCACTCCTACCAGGGATGTATGGTGCAAAAAGTAGAGTTCAACTTATCCTGGTCAGGGTAGACTTGAAGATTTTGGATTTTGGGGTTGCTCTTTGCCCTGCAGTTTTTACCAACTTGTTCAGTTAGTGCCACTTGACGACGCTTGATTGTGGTTAGGGAAAGGATCCGTGAAGATGGCCGAGGGAGGAGTCGATACTGGGGGATCGATTGAGATACGCTTGTTGTCAATCAAGTCCTGGACATCGTGCTTCAGTTCCCAGCAGCGATTGGTATGATGTCCAGCGGCTCCCATGTGGTAGTCGCAATACTCATTGGGGTTATAGGAGCGACTGTTGGACGGTTGCTGAGTTGGTTGCTTCTTCTGTAAGTACCCTTTCTTCAATAGAGTTGGCAGCAATTCTGACAGGGGATAGGGTAGGGGTGTGAACACCCTGCTCAACCTCGCTTGGAATTCCTCCTTGGTCCACCTCGGCCGACCTGCGGATTGTGCCCCCTGGCCACTATTCTGATTCTCCCTCCTGTCGGGTGCCGGGAAGTGGAGAGGCCGATTCTGTTGGACGTAGTTGATAGCTTCGTCCTCTTTCTTTCTATTCATGCCCCTTCCACTGACAGGGGTCCTTCTCTGCTCAGTTGCAAAGCCAGCCACTCTGCCAGACTTCACCCCATCTTCTATTCTGTCTGCGACAACGACCAAGTCTGCAAAACTTGCAGCAAACTGCCCCAATAGCAACGTGTAGTATGGCTGCCCCAGCGTCGAGATGAACAATGTCACCATCTCTTTCTCCAACATGGGTGGTTGAACCATTCCGGCCATTTCTCGCCATCTCTTCGCATACTCACGCATGGATTCAGTACCCTTTTTGGTCATCTTTTGTAATTCCATTCGAGTGGGCAGAACCTCCGTGTTGAACTTGAAGTGTTCGAGGAATGTGCTAGCCAAGTCGTCCCAAGTCCTGATCTGGTTCCTGTCTAGACTGGCAAACCATTTCTACGCTGAGCCTACTAGGGAGCGTTGAAAGAATTGGATCATGATTCTCTCATCATATGCGTATTGACACATGTCCCCATAGTATGCCCTGAGGTGAGACAATGGGCACCCACTTCCATCGAACTTCACAAAGTCTAGGCACCTAAACTTTGGCGGAAGTTGTAGATTAGGGGAGAATCCTAGTCTGTCCAATGAGGCTTCCTTTGGTATAGGACCTTGGTTCACAATCCGCATATGTTCTTTTAGCATTTGCACATCCGCTTGCACCTGGGTCGAGATACCTGCTGCTTCTCGTGTTCGGTACCACTCTTCTTCGTCGTGCCCCATTCCTTGTGGTATTACTTGCTGCAGTGGTACGGCCAAGGGTGCCGGAATCGGTAAGGGCTGCTCTAGTTGGCCTGGCAAACGATGTGGGATCTGTGGTTCTGGCGGCTGTAGGTTCAACTGTGGGAGAACTAGTGGTGGCTGCTCTAGTCGTGGCTGTTGCACCGGGGGTACAGGCTGTTGTGGCGGAGGTACCGCTGGTGGTGGCTGTACAAGCTGCTGCGGCGCTTGCATTCTCTCCATTTGCTACATCATGGTGGACATGTTGGCTATCTGCTGATTAAGGCCAGCAATCACAGGGTGGCCTTCCAAGTCCTCTTGCCCATGAGGCGGGAGAGGTGGCGCTTGCTCAAGTCCTTCAGCAGGATCCATCCGTAATCTTCTTCTTGAGCGTAGGAGGTATGGACTGCGATACGCAATCTTAGTACCTTGGGTGAAAATAGACAAGTCAGTATAAAGAATGCATATTACAATGAAATATAATGCATGTCTGTGCAGATTAACTGTGATGATTTTCCATTATTCATTCTCCTTTTTGACCGCCAATTCGGAGGTAAGGGAAGAGTCCCTGCTTTGACTTTAGGAACTGCGAGAAATGATTTTTGCAAATTTTGGAAACTGCAAGAGTTGATTTCCAAATATTGGTACATTTCAATGGGACAGTCCCTGTATTTGATCTCCAGGAACTTCAAGAGTTGATTTCTGAAGGGTAAGTAATTCCTACCTGTGCGCACCCGATTTCGGCCGCACGACGAGGCGCACGCAAAACGATGCGTGCCTCGAGATTTGTTTGGAGTCGCCACTGCCTGATGGGGTGCAGGCAGACACCTGGGTGCCTAAGTGCTTCTACTAAAGCTTTTGGTCTGCTGCTTTGAGATTCTAAGTAGGGGCTCGGTTGCAGTCTGGGGAAGTCCGTAGACACCCCAGTCCACCCCGTCGAATGACGGGTCCCATAAGTTTCCTTGGTTTGAGTCAACTTTGGTCTTCTCACTCACCCGATTCCTATTCCAGCATTCAATTTTGGTTAAGTCTGGCGAGACCGCCAAAGTGGTGTGGGTCCCTTTACTTGATTTTATCTTCTTTAGCTTAAAGTGAGATGAGTCTGCATGGGCGGGCCCCGTTGGAAGGCCCACGGATCCCTTGGTGGGCTTTGTTGAGCCCACGTGTCCCTTGGTGGGCCTCAGTCTAAAATCTGAGAGGCCCTTTGGGCTTTGGTTCAAATGAATTGATTTTTATTTGAAGTTTTAAGTTTGATTATTTAAGTGGATTTCATACTAGAGTGGCCCCGGATTGCTTTGTGGGCCCTTGAGTGGGCCCCACAGTTGTTTGCCAAGTGATTTTGATTGTCTTTTTTATTTGTGCCAAAATGGGCCAAGCATTGGGCTTGGGGCCCTTTACCTGGGCTTGGGCTTGAAAGCCCAAGACTTCTTGAATTAGGGTTTTGACACCCTAAGTTGGTTGGGTTCATGGGCTTAGTGGGCCCGATAGGCCCTACTCGTGGTGTCGGCCAAACCACATCCTACTTTAATCATGCATGGCCCAATTAGGGCTTGGATGGGCCTCAATCGGTCTGGCCCACTCAAATCTCTTATTTATCTTATTTAGGCACAAGTGGGGTGGTCGGGCTTGGTGGGCCCCGTTGGAAGGCCCACCGGAATCAATTTGGACCGGGTCGGTCCATGGCCCATTTTGGGTTTCCGGGTGACCTGGAAAGCCTGCCGGTTTGCCCGGAGTTGATCAAACAAACCAAAATATTGCACAAAATCATAAAGATGACAAAAAAGGAATTCTGGCAGTGTAGCCGGCCTGAGATGCCGGTTACACACAGGTAACTGTGTATCCGGCATCTATTGCCGGCTACACACAGGCTTATGTTGATCCGGCCTGAGTTGCCGGATCAATGCACAGAAGCCTGTTTTCGGATTTTTGGCAGTAGGATTGGGTTTTTATGCTTCTTGGGATGTTCCAGGGATTATGTGGGCTCCTGTGTGAGCCCACAAAGGTTCTGGAGATGAGGAATCACCTCATTTCAATCTCTTTGGAGATCTTTATAACAAAGCCAGGAAGGGAGATACATGGTTCCAATGGTGTGTGAAGGCATGCCTGTGTGTATGTGCTGGAGAGAAGGCACTATCATGCTGTTTATAAAACTAGCTAAGGGATATAGCAAAAGGGGGTAGGGAACATACTTTCCAAGGAATTTGCATGAGAAACATGACCTAGATTATCTAGCCTAAGCTCATGCATTGAGTCCATAACTTCATGCTCAGCACACATGCAAAATCACTTGAATAAAGCCATTTAAAGAAGGGATTGAGGGGGGTTAAACATGGGGTACAAAAGATCACGTAAGAGGGAACATTCTCCCTCATTAAATCAAAAGAAGCATGCGAAGCAGTGGCCTAAAGAATTAATAAAGCAAGTGCAAGGAAACTTGAAAGAGTAGAGGACTACTCTTAAGGTCCACGATCTATAACGATTCAGAATTTAACAATTGCGGAAACAGTACACAAAGAATTATACGAGGAAACCTGGATCCAGATCCAGGAAAAACCTCGAGTCTATATGAGGCGACTAACCCTTCAAAATCCACTATTGAATGAGAAGACAATTACAAAGGAGAACATACTTAACCTTTACAATTTGACTCACTCAACAGCAATCCACAGTTCGAATCCACGAACTGCTACACAGCTTGAATCCACAAGCTGCAGAACACGATCAGTCCAGATCGCAAACAATCACTCTCCAGTGATCCACAGTTCGAATCCACGAACTGCAACACAGCTTGAATCCACAAGCTGCAGGACACGATCAATCCAGATCGCAGCAATCCTCTCAGAATCCACTGAGACGATCCAATGCAGTAGGAATCCACCTACGCATCAATCAAGGTCAATCACCAGTCCAGGCGATCACACGATCAGATGAAGTTCTGAATTGAAGAAGAATCCACTGTCTTCAATTCCAGGCGATCTATCTCAGATCTCCCCCTCACTCAATCGTCGACTCTCTAAAGAAGATTTGATCGAATCTCAAAAACCTCAAGATTCGAAAAGCAAATGATCCAAAGAAAAAAGTCCCTATTAAAAATTACAACTCGTCTATTTAAAGAATAAAACACAGATCGCGTCGAGCGCTGGTAGCGTCGTGAAGCGATCGAAGTAGACGGCTGGTAGCGAACTCATGTCCCGCTCAGAGTGAGTTGAATCTGTTAAACGCGCGCTGCTAGCGAGCTGCTCGCGGGAGAGTACGCGGCAGGTGCACGATCCTTGCTTTTGACACACGAATTTCCTTATGTGCTGCCAGCGGGGTGGCAGCGGCGTGGTAGCAGTGTGGTGGCACCAACTTCTTCTTCTTTACTGAATTTACTGAATTTTCATTGTTTAATCTGCACATCTTGAAGCTTCATTAGAAACCTGATTTGTCAATCATTTGCCATAACAGGAGTGTGAGTTTTCACACGTACAATCTCCCCCTTGGCAAATGCCTGACAACAACCTTACATCAGATTTTAAAATCAACCTTAGTTAATGATGATTTCCATTCAAGAAATTTAAAACTACACTGTTAACCAGAGACATAATGATTTGGACTAATCCAGAATTTCATTCATTTACAAACAGATATACAGATACCAAAATCATTTACACTGTTCAAGAAAGACAGACAGCAAGAAAGAAGGACAGACAGACATTAAGAAAGAAAGACAAACATTATCTCCCCCTTACTTAATACTCCCCCTTAGAAAAATATATTCAGGAGACAACACCAAAACAGACCATAACAAAAAATAAAACAACCATCATATCCACAGCAAGAATAACAGCACCAAACAGCAAGCAAACAATAAGATTCGAAACATCAGCAGCAGCAAGCAGCAGACAGCAACCAGCAAGCCTCAGCACCAACCCCCAGCCAAACCATCAACAGAACCAGATACTCCAGAAGCATCATCCAAATTTCTCCCCCTTTCTGGATGGTGGTTTGGGTTCCCAAGACCTTGAGTAGTGCTTGTAGGCATCTTGAGATCTGGAGTGCAGCCAACAGAGCTTGTGATCCATCTCCAGCTGAGTCTTCCGAATGCATTCCAGAAAATGACCCGCTTCATTTTGCATACGTTGCTGAGCAGCAACGTCCCTTTGTACTTCTCCACAAGTGAAATCAACATCCTTTAGCAATTGCCCCAGCTTCTCTTGGGTTTCGGATTTGAACATGCTCATCAGGAGCATGTGAGACCTAACCTCTGAAAAGAAAGCCTCCTGAGAAGCTTGTATTGAATTCAGTTTCTCTATGATGGCCACAGCATCAGGGCTGGACAGAGAGGACTGAGAAGAGGAGGGATCAGAGGACATTACCCGAAATGGACTTGCTCGTTTACTGCGGGTCAGAGTGGATGAAGCAATGGGAGGACGGGGATGCATAATCAATTCAGTAGGATCAGGGAGTACCCCCTGATGAACACACATGTACGAGATGAAAATTCCAAAAGGAAGAGCTGCAATCTTGGATTTTAAATTCCTAGACTGAAGAATCTGATGGAAGATAATGGAAGGAATACAGATACTTTCTCTGTTCCAGATGGCATGAAGAAGTCTTGCCCGATGGTGAGAGATCTCTGAGTGATGATCAGAAGGAACAAGAGAAGCACAGACAAACAAGTTCAAGATCCGGAGAAGATCTTGAAGAGAGCCATGAGGCAAATAGTTGGGCTTGTTCTTAATGGAAGTGGGAGCACCCTCAACTATTAGAGACGGAATAATGGACTCCATAGGAGGATCAGAATGAGACTCAAGAAAGTTAAAGGAGGGAGAGTCAACAATTGGTAGTTCAAGCAGAGAGGAAATAAGCTCTTTCGAGAAGTCGAAAGAAATTCCCCTGACATAGGCTTTGACAGAGCCTTGATTGGCAAGATGAAGTTGATGAAGATTAGAGTAAAATTCACGGACCAAGTTCGGATAAGCAAAGCCACCAAGTAACGCAAATTTATTCCAACCATTGTCCGAAAACAATGAGTAGAAAGGGGATTCAGAAAAAGAGTCAAGCTTGATGGCCCTTTCCAGAAGAAGAGGCCTGTGCTTGAAGAAGGTATTGAAATCAGATAAACCATTCCCCACAAATGGTTCAGAAGAATGAGAAGGGGAAGGAGGTCTCACAGGAGGAGAAGGAATAACCGGAGAAGACCTCACAGGAGGAGACTTCACAGGAGGAGACCTCACAGGAGGAGACGATGTTGAAGGAGAATCCGTTCTCGAATTTCTCTTGAGAGGCATGGTAAAAGAAATGGAAGAGAAAGAGAAAACAGACAGCACCAACCAACAAAACGAGAAAGCCCTAAGTGCTGAAAAAACTACTAAACCCTAGCTTCGAATAAAGAGAGAAAACTACAGAACTCGGAAGCAGAAAAATGGAGAAGCAGGACGAAGATAGAAAAAAATTTTACCTGAACAGTAGACAGGAAGGAAGAAGATGACAGCGACAGCAGCACCGGGACACGACGCGAGAAGCGAGGGAAAAACGAAGAGGGTGAAAAGAACAGGGGTAAAAAAAAATAGCACACTTTCACCTATATATAGGCAAACAAAATACGCTGCCAGCGAGTAACTGGCGGCGTAGAAGGTGCACATGCACACACAAAGAAAACTACAGATTCAATGCATAAATTTATAACAGAGGTTTGATCAATTTTTCATGACATCCTCCTACTTCCAAACACGAAGCTGAGATTTTAGCTTAACCAAAAATCATCCAGATAATCAACTTATTCAATCTAAGAAGTACTTAGCACAAAACTGATCTTGAAGTACCTATCAAAGTTAATTCAGATGTGGTACATTTCATATCAAAGAGCAAAATTTCATTTATGGTTTCTCATACTATAAATTTTCTTCAAGATATTAAGTACATATGCATACTAATGAGTCAATGCTTGTGAGAAATGAGCAACATTTTTGACTTTTACACTTCATACATATAGAAGACTATTTCAGTGTAAACAATCTTGAAAAGTATAGACATATCCCAACTTCATTTTGGTGGCTTTCGCACATCTGAGATAGGTAGCCTTTTCTGATCTCTTTTTCTTTTTAAAGAAGGCATTGACCCTTAAAAAACCTGAGTTTACAGTTCATTCCAAGAATATACCTTCTTTATCTTTTTCTTTTTGAGATTTACAGTGGCTTTCACTCTAGTCTCTATGGCAGCCATTTCCAAAACTTTTCTTTTCACAAAGGTGATAGCCTATAGATCCCAAGCTTTACCACACAATAAGCTTCAATACGTACAGGTGTTTCAGACAAAGTTGCTGGTTAGAAATAAGACATTTCTGTTAATATGCATACACTCAATCTTCCTGAAAACAGATCTTAGTAATAAGAACACACAAATTCATTTTGAACAGATATGTGAGACATTTTACATCAAAATTAACTCAAAACAGAACCTGATTTTCAGTTTTGAGAGCATACTCCTAGGGATTTCCTAAGAGTTTCAAATCTGTTTTGATCTAAAGGTTTGGTAAAAATGTCAGCCAACTGTTTTTCAGTAGATATGTATTCAATCACAACAGTTTTGTCTTCAATCAACTCTCTTATAAAGTGATGCCTGATATCTATATGTTTGGTCCTTGAGTGTTGAACAGGATTCTTAGAGATATTTATGGCACTTTGATTATCACAGAAGAGAATCATTTGATCTTGATCTATCCCATAATCTGATAACATTTGTTTCATCCAAATAAGTTGAGTACAACTGCTTCCTGCAGCAATATACTCAGCTTCAGCAGTACTCAGAGAAACACAGTTTTGTTTCTTGCTTAACCAGGCAATAAGATTATTTCCCATGTAAAAGCAACCACCAGAGGTGCTTTTTCTGTCATCCATACACCCAGCCCAATCAGCATCAGTGTATCCAGTTAGATGTGGGTTTGTCTCTTTGGAAAACCAGATTCCCAGATCAATAGTCCCATTAACATATTTTATAATCCTTTTAACAGCATTCAGATGGGATTCTTTAGGATTAGCCTGATATCTAGCACATACTCCAACACTAAAGCTTATATCAGGTCTACTTGCTGTTAAGTACAGTAGACTCCCAATCATTCCCCTGTACAGGGTAGGGTCTACAACCTTTCCAGATTCATCTTTTCCAAGTCTTAAACTAGTACTCATAGGAGTCCTAGCATGTTTAGCATGAGTTAAGCTGAATCTCTTAACAAGATTTCTTGAATATTTTGCTTGAGAGAAAAAAATTCCTTGTTGAGATTGATAAATCTGAAGACCTAAGAAAAAATTCAGTTCACCCATCATACTCATTTCAAATTCACTTTTCATTAAATCAGCAAAGAGGTGAGCATGATTTTCAGAAGTGGACCCAAACACTATGTCATCAACATAGATTTGAGCAATCAAAATATGTTTGGACTCTCTTTGAATAAAGAGAGTTTTGTCTACATTTCCTCTCATAAAACCAGATTCAAGTAAAAAGAAAGTAAGTCTCTCATACCAAGCTCTAGGAGCTTGTTTGAGTCCATACAAAGCTTTGTTCAGTTTATAGACATATTTAGGATGATTTGTGTCCTCAAATCCTTTAGGTTGCTCTACATAGACCTCTTCATTCAGATATCCATTCAAAAATGCACTCTTAACATCCATTTGAAACAGTTTAAACTTCAAGTAACAAGCAATAGACAGCAGTAATCTGATTGATTCTAACCTAGCTACAGGAGCAAAGGTTTCATCAAAATCTATTCCTTCTACTTGAGTATACCCCTGAGCAACAAGCCTAGCCTTATTTCTGGTTACTATCCCATTCTCATCAGATTTGTTTTTAAAAATCCACTTGGTTCCTATCACATTCAGATTAGAGGGTATTTCAACCAATTCCCAAACATTATTTCTAGTAAATTGATTCAGTTCTTCATGCATAGCATTCAACCAAGAATCATCTAACAATGCATCTTTATAAGATTTTGGCTCAAATTGAGAAAGATAAGAAGATGATCTTACCTCATTATGTACCTGATGTCTTGTTCTGACACCATCTGAAATATTTCCAACAATTTGCTCAGTTGGGTGGTCTTTGAGAGTTCTAGCCAGAGGAACCACTTCAATGCTTGAGGAAGCATCTCTGATTTCATCCTCTTCATCTACAGCCTGCATAAATTCACTGTCATTACTTTCATCATCTATTAGCACATTAATAGATTCCATTACAACTGATTTCTGCAAATTGAAAACTCTGTAAGCTCTACTAGAAGAAGAATATCCTAGAAAAATTCCTTCATCACTTCTAGAATCAAATTTTCCTAGATTTTCTCTGTCCCTTAAGATATAGCATTTACTTCCAAATACTCTGAAATATTTCAAATTTGGCTGTTTTCCTTTCCAAAGTTCATAGGGAGTTTGTTTCCATCCAGATCTGATATAAACTCTGTTACTAATGTAACAGGCAGTGTTTATAGCTTCAGCCCAGAATTTTGTTGAAATTTTCTTGGCTATCATCATGGTTCTAGCCATTTCTTGTAAAACTCTGTTCTTCCTCTCCACAACTCCATTTTGTTGTGGGGTCTTAGGAGCAGAAAATTCATGTTTGATTCCATGTTCTTCACAGAAATTGGAAAACATTTGATTCTCAAATTCTGTCCCATGATCAGATCTGATTCTTACAATCTTTCCTATTTGCAAGTTCTTTTCAACTTGAATTTGGCAGCAAAGATGTTTAAAACAGTTGAAACATTCAGATTTTTCTCTTAGAAAGTCTACCCAGGTATATCTGCTGTAGTCATCTACTGCAACAAATATATATTTCTTTCCTCCCAGACTTTCAGTCTTTGTAGGTCCCATTAAATCCATATGAATCAGTTCTAATGGTCTTGATGTTCCTACAGTGTTGGTTTTCTTGTGTGTGGCTTTGATTTGTTTTCCTTGGTTGCAAGAACCACACATTCCTTTCTTTTTGTTTTTCCCAAACTTGGGAATTCCTCTAACCAACTCAGACTTAGAGATTTTTGACAAATCTCTATAGTTAATGTGGCCAAGTCTTCTATGCCACAAATCAATTTCATTGCCTATGGAGGATTTTAAAGAACACTCATTGTTTCCAATAATCCCATAGCAATTATCACTTGTTCTTTCACCTACAAGAACAGTTCTACCAGATTTATCCAATATTTTGCATTCTTTTCTGGTAAAATTAACAAATAATCTGGAATCACATAATTGGCTAATACTGATAAGATTTGCTTTCAAACCAGATACAAATAGAACATTTTTTAAGCAGACTCCATTTGGACCTGTAACAGTTCCTTTACCTTTAACTTGGGAAGTGCTTCCAACCCCAAATGTAACACTTCCACCAAAATATTCTTCAAAGGTACTGAACATAGCCTTACTACCACACATGTGTCTTGAACACCCACTGTCCAAGTACCACATGTTGACATCATGAGCTTTTAATGCTACATGAACCACATTAGCAACCAATGAATCTTTTCTTACCCAAATCTGTTTCTCAGAAGTCTTCTGAACAGTACCTTCTTCAACTACTTGAGTTTTTGAAGGAAGCTTCTTAGATAAATTTGAGACTTCCTGATTTAATGTTTCAGTCAATTTTAACAGAGAGTCAAATCTGTTGTATAAGTCCAGGGACTGACTTTGATTTACCTTTCTCTTATTTTCAAAATATCCATCAGGGAAACCATACAGTTCATAACACTTTGGTCTTATATGACCTTTTTTATTGCAGTGATGGCATACAGGTATAAACCTATTTTCAGAAAAATCAACATTTCTTGACTTGCTTGCATTTCTAAACTGTACAGATTTAGATTTCTCAGAAGTTGAAAATTTACCTGTTGATCTTACTTCTCCAGCAGAGATTTTCTGTGAAGATTCCTTGGTTTGATTACTTACACTCATTCTTTTTCCAGCAGAATTTGAGCTTTCAGGAACTTCCTTTGAAGTTGATTCCTCATCAATTTGAAGATTTCTTGCAGAAGAATTTGAAGCATTAGATTTACTTGAATTTGAAACTTTCTCAAGTTCAATCACTTTACCTTGTAGTTCAGAAATCTGAGCTTCCTTTTCTTTTATTTTTTCAGTTTTTTCAGTTAGAGAAGTTACCAGAGAATTTTCTTTAGCATGTTTTTCAAGTAACTTCTGGTTTATTGAATCTATTTCTACAAGAGCTTTCTTTTTCTCTGTTTCTGATTCCTTCAATTTTTTACTCAGTTTCTTGATTTTTTTCTGAGCTCTATTGAATTCCTTATAAAGCTGATTGTATGCTTCTTGTAGTTCTTCTTCATCATCTGATAAAGTCTCTTTGTTATCTCCTACAATTCCAGAGATTGAACTACCAGAGGAGGATGAGTAAAAAGAATTGAAAGCAGTAAAATTAACAGACATATCCTCATCAGATTGCGAAGAATTATCAGAGTTACTGTCATCCCAAGTAACCTGATAATTAGTCTTTTTCTTTTTATCTTTTGAGGGACAATCAGAGGCAACATGTCCAAATCCTCTACATTTGTAACATTGAACCTCATCATTCTGAGAAGATTTCTTCTCCTTTCTTGGATCAGACATTTTCTTATCAGATCTCCTATTAGATCTGTCCATGGATGATGAAGAATTGAATTGTTTCTTTTTAAACATTTTCTTAAACTTTTTGGCTAAGAGAACAAGTTCATCCATATCAACATCAGAATTATCTGATTCTTCAGTATTAACAGATTTTACAGATTTAAGAGCTATTCCTTTATTTCTTTTTGGAATATTTAGATCTAGCTCATACGTCTGTAAAGATCCTACCAGATCTTCTATTCTCATGTTATCTACATCTTTTGTCTCCTGTATTGCAGTTACTTTAGGTCTGAATCTTTCAGGCAAAGATCTTAAGATTTTTCTAATAACCTTTGATGTAGAAATCTTTTCTCCAAGATTAAAACTAGAATTAACAATATCTGAGAGTTTAGCATAAAACTCATCAAAAGACTCATCATCTTTCATATACAGAGTTTCGAAAGATGTAGTAAGTCTCTGAAGTCTGGACAACTTGACAACAGAGGTTCCTTCATGAGTGACCTCTAGAATGTCCCAAGCTTCCTTAGCGACTTCACATGAGGAAATTCTCCTGAATTCCTCAACACTAACAGCACAAAATAAGGCATTCATTGCCTTGTTATTCCATCCACATTGATCAGATTCAATTTTAGTCCACTGGTCATGAGGTTTGGGGATCACAACACCTACTTCTGTTGTGATCACAGGTGGATGATAACCATTACAAACCGAGAGCCAGACACGCTCATCGATTGATTTCAGGTAAGCTCTCATTCTTGCTTTCCAGTAAGAATAATTGTTACCTTCAAATAAAGGAGGTCTAGAGGCAGATCCTCCTTCTTTTCCAAAATCCATGCTATAGATCTAGATCACACTATGTATAGCAATTCAAAGTGAATTGGCTCTGATACCACTTGAAAGAGTAGAGGACTACTCTTAAGGTCCACGATCTATAACGATTCAGAATTTAACAATTGCGGAAACAGTACACAAAGAATTATACGAGGAAACCTGGATCCAGATCCAGGAAAAACCTCGAGTCTATATGAGGCGACTAACCCTTCAAAATCCACTATTGAATGAGAAGACAATTACAAAGGAGAACATACTTAACCTTTACAATTTGACTCACTCAACAGCAATCCACAGTTCGAATCCACGAACTGCTACACAGCTTGAATCCACAAGCTGCAGAACACGATCAGTCCAGATCGCAAACAATCACTCTCCAGTGATCCACAGTTCGAATCCACGAACTGCAACACAGCTTGAATCCACAAGCTGCAGGACACGATCAATCCAGATCGCAGCAATCCTCTCAGAATCCACTGAGACGATCCAATGCAGTAGGAATCCACCTACGCATCAATCAAGGTCAATCACCAGTCCAGGCGATCACACGATCAGATGAAGTTCTGAATTGAAGAAGAATCCACTGTCTTCAATTCCAGGCGATCTATCTCAGATCTCCCCCTCACTCAATCGTCGACTCTCTAAAGAAGATTTGATCGAATCTCAAAAACCTCAAGATTCGAAAAGCAAATGATCCAAAGAAAAAAGTCCCTATTAAAAATTACAACTCGTCTATTTAAAGAATAAAACACAGATCGCGTCGAGCGCTGGTAGCGTCGTGAAGCGATCGAAGTAGACGGCTGGTAGCGAACTCATGTCCCGCTCAGAGTGAGTTGAATCTGTTAAACGCGCGCTGCTAGCGAGCTGCTCGCGGGAGAGTACGCGGCAGGTGCACGATCCTTGCTTTTGACACACGAATTTCCTTATGTGCTGCCAGCGGGGTGGCAGCGGCGTGGTAGCAGTGTGGTGGCACCAACTTCTTCTTCTTTACTGAATTTACTGAATTTTCATTGTTTAATCTGCACATCTTGAAGCTTCATTAGAAACCTAATTTGTCAATCATTTGCCATAACAGGAGTGTGAGTTTTCACACTTACAAAACTTCATTGAAAAACTGATTTGAGCATGGAATGAGCAAGACTTTCTAAACATTAGGAAATACACTCATTCTCACATATGTGAAATACAAGGTGTAGGGAAGCATTACCTTGGGGTTTAAAACCCTTTGTGATGAGTATTGAACCCCCTTTGAAGCTCCCAGAGTTGCTGGAGCACCTCTCCTTTATCCACCAACAGCAAGCCTCTTCTCTTGGTTATCAGGAAATGGAGAAAAGGAAGGAGGAAAGAGGTTGGATAGTGTTTAGGTGGGGTCTTGGGTGATATGGGGGTAGTGAAGGGTTAGAGTGGTTGATTTCGTACTAGGCAGGGTGGAGGAAAAGAGGTAGAAACCATAGAAAGAAAGCCAACCCCGGAAATGAGCTGCTGGTTTGCTATTTATAGAAAACTTAATATATCCGGCAACTCAGGCCGGATACACTAAGTCCTCTCCTTATCCGGCCTTCATGGCCGGATACACTAAGACTCCTTTGTATCCGGTCTTCAAGTCCGGATACAAAACATAATCATTTGAAAATTAAATGCCGCCGCGAATTTGTCAGCCAAGTGGCGCGAATCTCGCGCGAATATCTTCATGTATTCGGCCTTCAAATCTGGATATGAAGGATAGGCAGTGTATCCGGCATATATGACCGGATACAATTTGGAAAATTACAAAATTGCCCTTCGACTTGACCGATTCGACCGATTTGACACTTTTGGATATCTACGAATCGCCCGTACGAATTTTTTATATTTAAGATTTAGTCCCTGAGATATTTTGCTGTGTTGGTCGCCACGTGTGCAGTTCTTGTGCCACGTGTGCAGTTTCCGGCTTTGCTGCTCGGAAACTTCGACAGATCATATCTCCTTCATCCGAACTCCGATTTGAGCAAACTCAATTGTGTTAAACTCGTATCGGAGCCCTCCATTTAATGACATAGGGCTAAACACTTGGCACGGGGTTCGAGGAAAAGTCAATTTTTGGCCTTCCCTTAAGTTTTACTGCTCGCAGAACCTTCATCCGAACTCCGATTCCTGCAAACCCTGTTGCGTTGGACTCGTGTCGAGATTCTTTATCCAAGGGTATAAAGCAAGGTGGCCAAATATCATTTAATCAAAAAGTCAACTTTTTGTCCCCTCGGGGTTTGACTTTTGCCAGGGTTTTCATTTTCAGCAATTCCAGGGGTGCAAAAATAAGGTGCTTACACTACCGAATTTGGGGAAACGCGAAATGATTTCCAAAGTAGCAGAAGCATGAAATGATTCCTACTAAGATTTGGGGAAGCTCGAAATGGCTTTAATTTGGAAACACGAAGTGGTTTCAGATTTTGGGGAAGCACGAAATAGCTTCGGATTTGGGGAAGCACGAAATGGCTTCGAGAGCAGCAGAAACACGAAATGGTTCCTACTATGATATGGAAACACGAAATGGTTTCAAATTGGGGGAAGCACGAAATGACTTCGGATTTAGGAAACACGAAATGGTTTCAAATTAGGAAACACGAAGTGGTTTCAGATTAGTGGAAGCACGAAATGGCTTCAATTTGGAAACACGCAATGGTTTCAGATTAGCGGAAGCACGAAATGGCTTCAAATTAAGATTTTGGGAAACACGAAATGGTTTCACTTTGGAAACACCAAATGGTTTCAATTTGGGGGAAGCACGAAATGGCTTCGGATTTGGAAATACGAAATGTTTCAATTTGGGGGGAAGCATGAAATGGCTTCAATTTTGGAAACACGAAATGGTTTCAGATTAGCGGAAGCACGAAATGGCTTCAAATTAAGATTTTGGGAAACACGAAATGGTTTCAAGTTTGGGGAACACGAAGTGGTTCCAGAGTAGCAGAACGCGAAATGGTTTCCTACTATGATTTTGCCGTTCATAGGCGAGGGGAAGAATCCCTGATCTTGTGGGTAGTCCTGGTTTGGGAAGAAGTCCCTGTTTTTTTGGGAAACACGAAATGATTTCCTAGGGCTGTAGCAGCGCAAAGTGGCCTTGATTGAGATTAACAATTGGCATCTTGCCATATTTGGTCTTTACTTGGATTTGAAATTCCTTCTTTCTTCTTTTCATCATTTTTCTTTGTCCTTTCAATTTGGCTAATGGCCATCAGCAAGGGTCAGGCTCCTCCTTGATTTCCCTTGACTTATTATTTTGGGCTAGTTCATAGCCAACGATTTTTTTTTATTAAGCCGAAGCTGATTGAGGCACAGGGAATTGGAGAAAGTCCCGGTGTAGCTTTGATTTTGGAAAATTTTGCATTCTTTCCCTTGGAAATGATTTAATCAAAATGTTTGTGCAAGTGATATCGAAGTGTGTGCACTTGATGCATGAAGATGCTTGCACAAAATTAAAGCCAAGGCTAAATGATATTACCATTCAAAACCTATATTCAAAATTGAATATGAGAAAATTACATCAAAAGGGTGTGTGCATAGCCCCAAAAAGGTTGGTGCCCCGCGGGGCACGACTCCTAGACACACTTGTGTATGGAAGCACATCCGAGTCCCGGTCTGCTTTCTTTCATCTGTTCTTTCGTCTGCCTTTGATTTCCATGTATCAGACCAACAAAATTTACAACTTGCCAGCGAGGGCAAAAATTACATGATATTCTCAAAAATCTGCAAAGAATTCATCCTTAAGGCTGTTGGGAGCCAAAAGGAAGGATACAAATTTGCTTCAAGGCGGGTAAGCCAAATTCCTACATCTAGGGTTTGGTGCCCCTACTCTGATCTGGCATGCTTTCATCTCATCATCTGATCTAGCTGGCTTTCATCTACTCAAAAGGCCGACTCGGACTCAGAGTGCTTCCAGCGGACTCAATGGGTCGAGGCCCACAGCTCGTAGGACTCCATGCATGGATCTGGGGTGGTTCCCCTGATCAAAATTTGGTTGGCTTCCTAAATTAAGGCCAAGGTAGCCCATGATCTAGGGTTTACTCCATTTGATGCAAAAAGCGGGGGTTGCTACCCCTAATGGACTCTGGATTTTATTTTGATTTTTTTTTCTTCTTACTTCATCATTCACATCACACTCCCTCACAATCACAAGCGCGTGGTTCATTCAGAAACGCTAGGTGGGGAAGGATACCCAGCCCGAGACATACGCCTACAAGGGTCTGGGCTAGTACTGGATCCTCGCGTGCCACGGCAAGAAACCAATGGTGCTAATGGACTCCAGAGAACTGGGGGGATGGGTTTACCCTGCTTTCCCCGGCAAGCCACGGGAGTGTAGGTGCTAATACCATCCCAAGAGTCAGTTCATAGGAATTAGAAGGGTAGGCTGCTAGATAGATCTAGGTTTTGGAGAAGAAGAAGCAATATCCGCATTCACTCAATCATTCAGGGTCGGATCATTCACGCATCCTCCCTCATGCGTGTCACCCCATGCAGTTTATCACAAAATTGAAAATTAAATCCATCCACGGTGTTGTACGCCTGTGGGAAACGCGGCACAGGGTAATTCGGAGTCGCCACTGCCTAATGGGGTGCAGGCGGACACCTGGGTGCCTAATCTTGTCTATTAAGGCTTTGGGTCTGCGGCTTTGAGATTCTAAGTTTGGTTCTCGGTTGCGGTCTGGGGAAGTCCGTAGACACCCCAGTCCGCCCCGTCAGATGACGGGTCCCGTGGGTTCCCTGATTTGAGTCAGCTTTTATTTGGTCTTCACCCGATTCTTAATCCAGCATGCTTTTTTGTTAGATCTTGGCGGGACCACCTGGGTTGGTGTGGGTCCCTTTAGTGGATTTTATCTTTGCTTAACTTAAGTGATCTGGGTCTATTTGGGTGGGCCCTGTTGGAAGGCCCAAGGTATCCTTGGTGGGCTTGGGTAAGCCCATACACCCGTGGTGGGCCTCTGTCTAACCTAGGAGGCCCTGTGGGCTTTGGTTAATGAGTTGATTTTACTTAGGTTTATATTTGAATTATTAAATCACTTTCAGGCAAGGGTGGGCCGGATTGGTTTGTGGGCCCCTTAGGTGAGCCCATGAAGGTTGCCAGAATGTTCTTTAGTTTATCTTTATTTAATTGTGCCAAAGTGGGCTGGTCATTGGGCTTGGGGCCCATGATCCAGGCTGTGGGCCTTGAAAGCCCAGCTCCTTGGAGTTTGGGGCTTGCGCCCTAACTTGGTTCGGTTAGCGGGCTTTTGGCGGGCCCGACAGGCCCTAGCCCTTGGTCTCGGCCAAACCAAGCAGTTTATGCATTAATACATATGGCAAGGCTCGGGTGGGCCGCATTGGGTTTGGCCCGCCCGATTCAATTGATTCACTTTTGCTTAGGTTACTTAATTAGCATGCCTTGGTGTTTATTGGGCTTGGTCGGCCCCGTTGGAAGGCCCAATAGTGAGCCAAGTTGGACTGGTTGGTCCAAGTCCCATCTTGGGTTTCCGGGTGGCCCGGAAACCCTGTTGGTTCAGTGTTTTTGGTTCAAATTACTCAAAAATTCGGTCAAGGATCAAACAATGTACAAAATACACTTTCTGTGTGTATCCGGCAACTCAGGGCGGATACACATGGTCTGCAGGTGATCTGGCCAAAGTGGCCGGATACACAATGGCTATGGGTTATCCGGCCTTGATGGCCGGATATGCTAAGGCCTCAGGTGATCCGGCCTGAGTTACCAGATCACCCTGGAATGGCATTTTTTGGGCTTTGGCCTTTCGGGATTGATTCAAGGGGCTCCCATGAGGGTTTTTGAGGTTCCGTGGGCCTCTGAGTGGGCCCACGTATGTTCAGGTTGTGGGAGAAGCCACTTTTGGCTTCTCCTTCCTGGATTCCTTAACACAGCAAATGGGGGGAAGCTTGTTGCCCTCCCCGCCACCTCTGGTCCAGCTAGCTGGTTGAGATGGGGACCTAAGCATCCCCATCCGGTCTTCAGATCCTCACCAATGCATGCATGACTTCCCATGGTAGCATCATATCAAGATGATCAAGAAAAAGGAAAAAAAAAATATGCTTTACATGCTGGACTGCATACACATGCCAAACTTAGTAAGAAATCCAAGCCAAGAAGGGATATCCGGCTAGGCTCGTGCCAAGGTTTATGGCTCATCACGAAACCACCATCGAAGGGAAGGAGGAGGGGGATTAAAGGGGTACAGCAGATCATAGGATGAGAAGGAACATGCTCCTTCAAAAACTTGAAACAAAGCCCATAACAGCAGTTGAAGGACACTAATATATATGCGAAAGAGGAACTCCCGTCCTTCCCTAAAGGGACCTACGTGGGTTCCTTACATGTGGTGACTTTCATGCCATAAAAAGCCCAAAAACATGCACAAAACATGCTAAAGCAAGGCCATGCATAACAAGAAGACAAGAAGAAGAAAACCACAGAAAAATCTACATTTAATATATGATGAACACAATACAGTGAGAAGTCTTACCTTAGGTTTTAAAACCTTTTCTGAGGTGTGTCAGCACTTCCTTTGGGGCTTGGATAGCAGCTGGAACTCCTCCTTCTCTCAGCAACAGCAGCAGCTCCCCCTTGTTTCAATAAGAAAATGGAAAGGGTGGAGGAGGCAAAGGCTTGGATGGCTTTTGGGGTGAGGTGATGAAGTTATGAAGGGCAAAGGAGGCCAGGCTTTCATGGGAAAAAGTGGGAGAGGGAAGCTCAAAGCAGCCAAGAAAAGACCAACCCCGGAAATGAGCTGCTGGTTTGCTATTTATAGAAAAAATAATGTATCTGGCAACTCAGGCCAGATACACTATGCCCTGCCCTTATCCGGCCTTGAAGACCGGATACAATGGCCTTCCTTTGTATCCGGCAACCCAGGCCGGATACATGATTTAATCATTTCGAAATTTAATGCCGCCGCGAATTTGTCGGCCAAGTGGCCTGAATTTCGTGCGAATATCTTCATGTATCCGGCCTTCAAGTCCGGTCATGAAGGGAAGCTAGTGTATCCGGTATATGTGACCGGATACAAATAAAAAAATTACGGATTTGCCCTTCGACTTGACCGATTCGACCGATTTGACCCTTTTGGATATCTACGGATCGCCCGTACGAATTTTTTATATTTAAGATTTAGTCCCTGAGATATTTTGCTGCGTTGGTTGCCACGTACGCAGTTCTTGCGCCACGTGTGCAGTTTCCGGCTTTGCTGCCCGGAAACTTCGACAGATCATATCTCACTCATCTGAACTCCGATTCGAGCAAACTCAATTGCGTTGAACTTGTATCGGAGCCCTCTATTTAATGACATGGGGCTAGGCATTTGGCACGGAATTCGAGGAAAAGTCAACTCTCGGCTTTCCCTCAAGTTTGATTGCCCTTAGAACCTTTATCTGGACTCCGATTCCTGCAAACCCAGTTGCGTTGGACTCGTGTCGGGATTCTCCATCCATTGGGCTAAAGTAAGGTACTTGGCACGGAAATCGAGGAAAGTCAACTCTTGGCTTTTCCTTAAGTTTGACAGCCCGCAGAACCTTTATCCGGACTTTGATTCCTGCAAACCCAGTTGCGTTGGACTCGTGTCGGGATTCTCCATCCAATGGCATAGAGCGAGGTGGCCAATTTTCCTTTGATCAAAAAAGTCAACTTTTCACAGCTCAGGGTTTGACTTTTTAGCCAGGTTTTGCATTTCTGGCCTTTCTGGAGCGCAAAAATGAGGTGCTTACAGGTGTGGTGGTGTGTCCGTATGTGCGTTTGGGCTGAGTGCGGTGTCTAATCGGATGAGATTTGACTGGATTTTGTTGATAAAGGAATTTTTACCATCTCGTATAGTAAGGTGCAGAATTGGCACGCAATACGAGGTCCGGGAGAGTCCCCAGGTAAGTGGAGGGTCACAGGGGACCGCTTAAATTCCACTTTCCTTAGGCAATTATCTCGTCCTTGTGACACGACTCCCCATAATACCTAGTTGCACGTATTCCACATCTTACTAACACGAGATAGCAAAACCCTAAAATCAACTAAATCCCTCTTGGGTTGACCCATTCTAACCAGGGGTTCTATTGGGCTGAGAAGTCCCCAGCAGAGTCTCCAGGCTGTGCGCACCTGATTTCGGTCGCACAACGAGGTGCACGCAAAATGATGCGTGCCCCAGGATTTGTTTGGAGTCGCCACTGCCTTATGGGGTGCAGGCAGACACCTGGGTTCCTAAGTTCTTCTATTAAGGCTTGGTCTGCGGCTTGAGATTCTAAGTAGGTTCTCGGTTGCGGTCTGGGGAAGTCCGTAGACACCCCAGTCCACCCCGTCAAGTGACGGGTCCCATAGGTTTCCCTGGTTTGAGTCAATTCTAGTCTCTCACTCACCTGACTCCTAATCCAGCATTCAATTTTGGTTTAAGTTTGGCGGGACCGCCAAAGTGGTGTGGGTCCCTTCACTTGATTTTTATATTTTTAATTAGAGATGGGATGAGTCTGATTGGGCGGGCCCCGTTGGAAGGCCCGCGGATTCCTTGGTGGGCTTAGTCAAGCCCATGTACCCTTGGTGGGCCTCTGTCTAGTCCTAGGAAGCCCTTTGGGCTTAGTTCAAATGAATTGATTTTATTTAATGGTTCAAGTTTGATTAAATCTGATTTCCATGCAAAAAATGAGTCTGGGTTGCTTTGTGGGCCCATGAGTGGGCCACACAGCGGGTTGCCAAGTGATTTCAGATTATCTTTCTTAACTGTGCCAAAATGGGCCAGGTTTTGGGCTTGGGGCCCTTTACCTGGACTTGGGCTTGAAAGCCCAAGGCTTCTTGAGTTAGGGTTTTGGAAACCCTAACCTTGGTTAGGTTCAATGGGCTTAATGGGCCCGACAGGCCCTGCCCGTGGTCTCGGCCAAACCAAGTGTAGATCTAAACATACATGCTTCCCAAGTTGGGCTTTGGAGGGCCTCCCAGGGTTTGGCCCACTCAATCGGGTTGATTTTATCTTTGTTTAACAAAATCAATTTGTTGGGCTTAGTGGGCCCCGTTGGAAGGCCCACTGGGAATCAATTTGGACCGGGTCGGTCCATGGCCCATCTTGGGTTTCCGGGTGACCCGGAAACCCTACTGGTTCATCCGGTTTGATTTAAACAATTAAGAAAATGACATAGGATCACAAAAACAACAAAATTACCATTCAGACAATGTAGCCGGCCTGAGATGCCGGTTACACACAGGACACAGTGTATCCGGAACCTTTGGCCGGTTACGAATGGGTTTCTGTTGATCCGGCCTGAGTTGCCGGATCAACATACAGAGGCTTGTTTTTGGATTTTTCCAAGGGGGTTGGGTTTCTGGGCTTCCTAGGAGGTTCCAGGGATTGTGTGGGCTCCTTTGTGGGTCCACATTGGTACAGAGAGAGGGGGGAAACCCTCATTCTTGGTCTTTTGAAGGCTTTTCAACAAGGAAGAGGGAAGAGAAGCCCTGGGAGGCTGCCTTCTCCCCTTTGAGCCACTTTCAATAGCCCAATAGGGACCAAGAGGTCCCTGTTTTTGTCTTTCAATCCACACAAGATAGCAAACTTAAAGATCAATGAAAAATCCGGCAATCGAGCACCCAAAACACTCTTCATCCCATGACAAGAACACATGCATGCTTTTTAACCAAAAGAAAACAAAAGGGAGCGTAGGCTTCATCATGGGCTACGGGCGCAAAGCATGAGGTATATGCGTGCTCATATATACCCTAAAATAGCTAACAACTTAAGCTGGAAATGGCATAGCATGTTTCCCATGGTGTATGAAGGCGTGCCTGCATGCATGTGCTAGGGAGAGGATAACATCATGCTGTCTATAACACTAGCTAGGGGATATAGCAAAAGGGGCATGGGGAACATGTGTAAGCACCTCATTTTTGCGCTCCCGAAAAGCCAGAAATGCAAAACCCGGCTAAAAAATCAAACCCTGAGGGGTGAAAAGTTGACCTTTTAATCAGATAAAATTTGGCCACCTTGCTTTATCTCAATGGATAGAGAATCCCGACACAAGTCCAACGCAACTGGGTTTGCAGGAATCGGAGTCCGGATGAGGGTTCTGCGGGCGGTCAAACTTGAAGGAAAGCCGAAAGTTGACTTTTCCTCGAACCCCGTGCCAAGTGCTTAGCCCTATGCCATTAAGTAGAGGGCTCCGATACGAGTCTAACGCAATTGAGTTTGCTCAAATCGGAGTTCGGATAAAGGAGATATGATCTGTCGAAGTTTCCGCGCAGCAAAGCCGGAAACTGCACACGTGGCGCAGGAACTGCACACGTGGCACCCAACGCAGCAAAATATCTCAGGGACTAAATCTTAATATCCAAAATTCGTACGGGGCGATCCGTAGATATCCAAAAGTGTCAAATCGGTCGAATCGGTCACGTCGAAGGTTAAATCCGTAATTTTTTGATTTGTATCCGGTCAAATATACCGGATACACATACCCTTGTGTATATCCGGACTTGAAGGCCAGATACAAGATGATTTTCGCACGAGATTCGCACCGATCGCCCAACAAATTCACGGCGGCATTTAATTTTCAAATGATTATGTTTTGTATCCGGCATTGAAGACCGGATACAAAGGAGTGCCTGTGTATCCGGCCATGAAGGCCGGATAAGGGGAGACCTTAGTGTATCCGGCCTGAGTTGCCGGATACATTAAGTTTGCTTATAAATAGCAAACAGCAGCTCATTTCCGGGGGCTGGCTTTTTTGGCTGTTTTCCAACTTTCTTCTCCCACTTTTTCTCGTCTGAAACCTTCCATCTTCAACTCCCTTTGGCCCTCCATCCCATCCACACACCACCCAAGCCATTCTTATCCTCCTCCTCCTCCTTCATCTCCACCTACAACCCAACAAGAAGGAGAGGAAGAGCTGTTGTGCTAAAGAGGGAAGGTCTCCAGCTGCTGTACCACCTCCAAGGGACACCATCACCTTGCACAAGAGGTCAAGAACCCTCAGGTAAGGCTCCCAGTATGTTGTGTTCATCATATATTAAACTCGTATTTTTCTGAAAATATTTCTGTATGACTTCCTTCTTTGCATGGGGTCATGCTCCTATCATATTAAGCATGTATTTACTTTCATTTTTCATGGCATGGTGGTCTACACGGTTAGGAAGTTCACGTAGGGTTTTTAGGAGAGCATTGGAGTTTATTTTAACACCTTTTTTTATCTCCCTTGGTCGCTGTCCACAGGTTCATCTTAAGTTTTTTGGGAGGAGCATGTTCCTCCTTAGCATGTGATCTTTTGTACCCCTATATGTAACCCCCTGCTTTCCCTTCTTCTTCTTTTCAAATGGAATGCATGAATATAGTTATTAGGACCTTGTTGTGAACTACATGTGGCATGTGCTAGCCTAGGTTCTTGTTCTCTTCGTATGCATGAGGTTTAGGGGATCCTTACATGCCGGAACCAACCCTCCCTTAAAGTATGTTTTTCTTCATCACTAGGACCACATGAGTGGCCCGTTTCTCCTACTGTTTTGTGCAATCAGCTCACCCAAACCCCATGCACAGCTGCTGTCCTTTTTTTTTCTCTTTAACCAGGCATGTCATTAATCATGTGCACTGATTTTGTATTAATTTCCTGTTATTCTTGGTGTGCGTATACAAGCATGCTCCCCATCCCCCACCTTGCTGCTGTAATGGTTAGAAAAAGGAAGGAGAAGGGCAGCAAGCCCCATGCCTTCCCAATACCTCCATATCTTGATGAGAAACCAAGAAGAGAGGCCAAATGAGGCCTCTCCCCAAATCTGAAACAATGTGGGCCTTCCCAGGGGCCCACATGACCTACAAAAGCCTCCTGGGAACCTCTAAAAACCACCCCGGATGACAAAAGTCCCAAAAAGGGCCATTCCAGTGTGATCCGGCAACTCAGGCCGGATCACCTGTGGCCTAGGTGTATCCGGCCACTCAGGCCGGATCACCTACAATCCATGTGTGTCCGGCCTGAGTTGCTGGATACACACAGAAATGTGATTTTTGTGAGTTTTGATGTTCTTTGGCCGAATTTTGTGGTGATTTGAACCAAATCAAATAAACCAACAGTTGGGGACTTGGACCAATGTCCAACTTGGAAACGCTTGTGGGCCTTCCAACAGGGCCCACCAAGCCCTATGAACCCGAGAGCATGCAAATGAGGAAATTGAGTAAAAGTGAACAAATTGAATCGGGCGGGCCAAACCCAATGCGGCCCACCCGAGCCTTGTTATGTGTAATGAATGTATGAATTGCATGGTTTGGCCGAGACCAAGGGCTAGGGCTTATCGGGCCCGCCAAAGCCCGCTAACCGAACCAAGTTGGGGTGCAAGCCCTCGACTTCAAAGAATTGGGCTTTCAAGCCCAAACCTGAATCACGGACCCCAAGCCCAGTGACCAACCCATATTGGCAAATTTAAATAAAGCAAATCCAAAATACTTTGGCAACCACCATGGGGGCCCACCCAAGGGCCCGAAAAACAAGGCCGACTCACTTATTGCATGAAAGTCCCCTAAAATACCAACTTGAATAACTAAGTAAAACCAACACACTAACCTAAGTCCAAAGGGCCTCCTAGGGCTAGACGGAGGCCCGCCAAGGGTTCATAGGCTTAACCAAGCTCGCCAAGGATACCGTGGGCCTTCCAACGGGGCCCACTCCATCAGACTCAAAGCACCTAAGTTAAGCAAGATAAAATCAACTAAAGGGACCCACACCACCCAGGTGGTCCCGACAGACTTAACCAATTTACATATCGGATTAGGAATCGGGTGAGAAACCAAAACAAGCTGACTCAAACCAGGGAACCCACAGGACCCGTCATCCGACGGGGTGGACTGGGGTGTCTACGGACTTCCCCAAACCACAATCGAGACCCCGACTTAGAATCTCAAGCCGTAGACCAAGGCCCAAAATAGACAAAATTATGCACCCAGGTGTCCGCCTGCACCCGATCAGGCGGTGGCGACTCCGAATTCCCCCGTGCCGCGTTTCCCACGCTCGCACAGGGGGGATGATAACACAAGTGGAAGATGACTTAGCATATTCTTAAGGTGGGGGAATTCATGCATGCACTCAAAATGATCAAGCAAGGAGGCACCATGCAAGCATCAATAAAAAAACATGCCAGAGCAAGTAGCAATGATGTATCCTACGAAAACAACAAGCAACCATGCCTAAACCAGCTAACAAGGTCAAGAAGTTAAGAATACACTAGTCAATAAAGCTACCCACTGCATCAAGCAAACAAAAAAATGAACTAGCTACAGAAGGGAAGTGGGGGTTAAGGTTACATTAGAGGAGATTCAAAGGGAACATGCTCCCTCACTTGAATAGGATATGAACATAGTAAACCAGCACTTAGAGACTATTACAAATGTATAAGACATCCTCTCATCCTCCCCAAAGATCATATGAATGCTCCATCTTACCTTTGGAGGCTCTCAATATAGCATAAATGAAAGAAAAAAAGTGAGCAATAGACACATGCTAAAGGGTACCTTTAAGCAAGGAAATACAAACCATTTACACATGATCAAAACACCTTCATTTTCACATATGTGAGGTAAAAAGTGATGAGAAACATTACCTTGGGGGTTAGGGGTCCTAGAGTGGTGTGTATGACCTCCCTTGAAGCTCCAACAGTGGCTTGAGCACCACTTCCAAGCACCAACAGCAGCCCTTTTTTTGTTCTTTCTTGGATAAAGATGGAGAAGGGATGGAATGAGGGAGAGTTTTTGTGGGTTTAAAGTCTTGAGAATGGAAGAAAAGGGGAGTTCAGAGGTTCAGGCAGTAGGGGAGACTGAGAAAGATCAGTGGAAAATGGCCACCATTTGTCTATAGCTCGAATTTGCCTTTTATAGATCATAGAGACAAAACCGCACATACAGTGCGGTTTGGTCGAAACCACACACTATGTGCTGTTTGGTCGAAACTGCAGGGTATGTGCGGTTCGGCCACGTCTTTTCAGCATTAAATAGGGGGACAAAATGGTCAAGCACAAACTGAAGCAAAAACAAACCGCACTTACAGTGCGGTGTAAGTGCGGTTTGCTTTTCATCCACCGCACGTTGCGATTGGCTCGCGTAGACGGTGGCCGAAAAAATCAACCGCACACCATATGCAGTCATTACCTTTTTTCCTCCCCTTTTTTGGTTGAGTTGACAGCTGAGGTGACTTAGCCGCCCACTCGGGCGAATCAAGCATCTCCAATTTTTTATTATTTCGCATTTATCTTAATTAGTTTAATTAAGATATTTTAAACTATGACTGATTCGCCCCTGGGACTGTTTTGCTCATATCTTTTCCATCCGGGATCCGATTCCTGCAAACTTAATCGTGTTGGAACCGTGTCGGGATTCTCTACTCATTGGGATAGGGTATGGAAATCAATTTGGGCTCAGCCATAAAGTCACCTTCTGCTCCTTATTGTTTTGACCTGGCTTTTAGGGTTTTGCTTTTGGGCTTTTTAAGGGGGGCAAAAATGAGGTGCTTATAGTGAGCAAAGGACAAAAGGACAGGAGAGATAAAAATATCTCAAATAAAATATTCATTTCTCATAAACATCTCATTTTTCACATTTAAAAGAAATAAAAAAATCAAAATAAACAATTCTCTCGTCAAGAGAGAGAAAATGTCACATTAGGTCACGTCAATCACACCAATCAGTCATTTTGACTAAAACACGTGATCGTCCGCATAGAATGTCTATCCAAAATCTTATCCGAAATCTTGGGAATCTCAGAAAATCTCAAGGTCCACACTTCATGTGCAAATGGAAAAAATCTTCGGAAATAGTATCCTCTACGTGAATCACCACGTGGTAGATTTGCACTCATTGCGCAAAGGACAAGCTCGTCCGCACTTAGTGTGCGGGCAAGCCTCGCCCGCACACTAAGTGCGGACGAGAAGGTTTTCTATAAATAGGGGCCCAAAACCCCTTGTTTCAGGGTTGCCTCTTCATTCTTTTGTCCCCACCAGTCCTCCTGCTACCAGGGACCTGCTCAAACCTTTCTCCCCCCACCCCCCCCCCCCCCCCCCCCCCCCATAACCACCTCAAATTCCCATATTACCCCTCCAAGCCCTTCTTTCGCATCTTCTCTCTTTCCCACCCATAAAAAGACAAGAATGAGAGCATTTTTGGGAGCCAAGGAGGTTATTACGGTGCTGTCCACGTCCACAAGAGGGTCATCACTCATCCAAATAGGAAAGTAACACCAAGGTGAGTCTCCTCATAGCATTGTATTCAATATATGTCGAAATGAAGCTTTTATGAGCATGTTTCTTTTTAGCTGTTTTGGGGTCTATTCTTGGTTGTCTTTTTCTCACCACTTTCTTCTCTTTTTCATGCCATTGGGGTCCCCATGGTATGGGGGAGTCTCCATACGAAAGTTGGGAGGAGAGCTTCACTTATAAAGTAAGGAAAGGTCACTCAAGCAAACCTTTCTCTCACCCCTTCTCATCGATATTCTTATAAGAGGGGATTGTCCTCTTTCTCACATCCATTGTATCCCTAATCCCCCTCTCTCCCTTCCTTTTAAATGTGTGTATTTTGTCTTTCCATGTGCTTGCGTATTTCATGCATTGGCTTGATCTTCTTGTGGCTTTAAAAGTATGAGGAATAAAATCATATATGTGCTCACTCACCAACTGTTTTAGCACACTTTACGAGTGGTAAATGGCCACCACACACACACCCACGTGTGTCACCAAGAGGGCCCGCCAAGGGTCTATTCTATCATATATCCTCACCATCATGCACACAAGTAAATGGCCCTCCTGTTCCGCACACAAAGTCCATAATTTATGTTACTTTCACACACACACAAACCCCCCTTTCATAAAGCATGTTAAACTCCTTTAGATGATGACTTTTATTCACTGATTTTATGTGCACTTTATAGTCATTGTGTGTATGCATGATACTTGTCATTTCACCTATAGTGTGTTCAATTAATATATTGTTTGCATGATAGCATGGTTTGGCCGAATGGGTTTGGGGTCAAGGCCTTCTGGGTCGCTCATCTCTTCCCCCTAGGAAGGAGAGAAGAGACTCCCTCTTGACACAAGAACGGAGACGTCCATCGTCCCTATTCCTAGGCCCAAATAGTGGTTCCAAGTTAGGAAGAAAGCCCCAAGCTCTCTCCCTTCTTCCCCCTTGCAATCTCCCTTTGAAAAGGTGAAGTTTATGCAATTTGGGAGGAAACAAACCATAGTGGGTGTAGACACCCCAAATTGCACTACAAAAAGAGAAAATAATGAAAACATGTAATTGGAATTTAAAACAGGACAAAAATTCATGAAATTCAATAATTTAAGCCTTGCCCGTATTGTCTCTACGGGCTGAGCGCGCCCGAATTTTGTATACGGGCACGCAGCGCCCGTAATACATATACGGACACCACTGGACCGTAAATCATTTACGGGTGCATTAGATTTGTGTGAGTTTTATCCTTTTTCGATTTATAAGCTTTATCTTTAGTCCAATATATCTTTAAATGAGCGAATTATCTTTTTTATTCGTTCGAAATATCCTTGTTGGTCATGGATGGGCATTATCTTTGTGTTTAACTCAATCTGAAACTCTATCTTGCCAAACCTTGGACCAACCATGCCCCTGGGTTTGCCTATAAATAGAGGGCCTCTTTTCAAGCAAAAGGACACGAAAATTTGAAGTCCAAGGAGCTCCAAGAGAAGAGAGGAATCCCTGCTGCTTTGCTTGCTCAATCCAGGTAAGTCCCATTTCCCTTTTATTTTCTGTCTTCAATTCTAGGAGTAATAGGATCTTCTCTATTGCTGTAGAATAAGGCCATCTTTTATTTTATATTCCTAAACTTGTCTCTAAGTACCTCAAGAGTCTCTCTAGCCGTAAAACGTGAAGAGAGAGCTAGGGGAAAAGAGAACAGGTGGATCCCTAGAATAGAACCCCATAATCTGTTTTTCTCTTTTTTTTTATAGATTAAGGCCTTTGATTGTGTTTGTATACCCAAACCTATCTCTAAGTACCTCAAGAATCCTCTCTAGCCATAAAACGTGAAGAGAGAGCTAGGAGAAAAGAGAACAGGTGGATCCGTAGGGTAGACCCCCATGTGCTCTAATTTGTGAGATGTGGCTGCTTTTGATATCCTGATCATGTTTTAATGATTTTATTTTGAATCTGGATTAATCATATGAATCCATGATGTTTATAACATGAGATCCCCACTTTTTTCTAAAATTTGGATTTTTCACATCTTTGCACCTACAGCACTGTTTTCGTGATTTTTGTGATATTAGGCTAAGATCCTGGATCTATCATGATCAGTATGATAGATCTGGATTCAGAAGCCTGAAAGTAAATTCTAAGGTTTCATGATGTGGTTTTTGAGTTGTTTTTCATGATTGAGAGAAGACCCTATGGTCTAAGTTCTCCCTTTTTGATGTTTTTCATCAACGTGGGTACTTTTGGTTTTGATTTCTTGATTTAATGTGAAATTTGGGCTATATCTATGTCCTGGAATGTTCAAGTTCAATTTTGAAATATTTTATAAAAATCATATTTTTCTAGATTTCTAGAATTTAACTTGAAGCCAGATTTTTGAAGTTTTCACTTTAGATTGGTTTTATTTGATTTTATCTCAATTTCATTTTAATCATGAAACCCTAGGAATGGTATGATTATATTTGAAAGTTCTAGATCAATCAGGCTATTCGTATGAAAAAACCATACATTTTTGTCTTTTTTTATGATTTTTCATGATTTTTATAGCAAGCCCTTTTTCCTTTATTTTAACATGAACAATGCCTGGCAACCACATTATGTGGATGAATAGGGGTGCCTAACACCTTCCCCTGTTCATAACCTAATCCCCTTACCCATCTCTGGTTTTTTTTAGCGGGTTATTTTTACCCTAAATTTGCCTTTTTTAGCTTATTTGATATTTTGGTGTCCATTCACACCTAAACAGAATGGTGGCGACTCTGTGTTTTTAACCAATCCCGCGTGATAATCAGGAAGTCATTGAATTGATTTTTCCCATGTCTCACAATTGGCGACTCTACTGTGGACTTGTGGATTTGAGCCTTTTGGTGTTTTAGTTCATGTTTTTGATTTGCTTGCTATTTTGTGTTTGTAGCATGTTTTGATGTTTTGCTTGCTGTTTGGTGTTCTTAAGCTTGTGGGGTATGTTTTAAATCTGAATTATTGCTTAAGAATTCATGGGGGTAGAAACATGCTTAATTTTGATTCATAGGATTGTTTCTAGAAACATGCGTAGGAGAGGTTCGTTTTGCTGAACCATGTTTATTTCTTGCTATATTTTTGTAATAGCATGATCTCCATAATGTATTTTTGGGTTGTATAACATGATCATATGTTTTCATGATTGGATAATTTTTATGAGCATGTTTTAGGTGCTATAGGAACTGCTTTGTGTATTTGTTTACTTTAAATATACTTTCCTATTATGCCTTGGTTTGTTTATGCATGGCTACAAAAAGAGTGGCAAGGGTTTGGGACGTTGTGAATACACCCTATTTTTACAATGCACTGTGCACATTTTATTTTTTTACACAGCATACCCATAACCTATAGGAAGTTGAACCTGAATGTGTGTAGCTTGGCGCAACGAGGTCGATATTTTGGAAAGCGAAAGTGAAAACATTCACCTTAGAACTTTATGCCAATGATGTGATGATAGCGTGGATCTGTGATTTGATCCTGATCATCACTAGGCTTGAGTGCTAAGTTGCCATTAAGCCAAAACCCAAAACCCCTACGCTTGAAGGTGGAGATACACGTTTTTGGCTAAAGTACACAATTACGTGGGGATATGGGTTTGTAATTGTGGGAAGGCCATTTGCATGGTTCGCAAGCCAAGGCATAATGCAAATTCCATATTGAAGGTAAACAAGGTAACAAGGTAACCTTAATTTTTACTTTATTTTCATGTCATGGGGTGTCATGGTGTCCATCAATTTGGGATAAAATTGGTCCCAAATATGCATGTTTCCTAAAATTGGTGTAGCCCATAGGAAGAGTTTTTAACTCTGTTCAGAATTAATCCTACCCAATGTTCATACAAGAGGCAACCAAAGGGTACCATACCCCTGAATATGGTGTCAATTTGGAGGGAACATGTGCCCTCCTAAACATGTATTTTGCAAATAGGCCCAAAGTCCACTTTGGGACAATTTAGAAGCCTAGCAAGGGTGAACTGTATATTTGGATGAGCAATCAAAGTGATCAAATCATGTAAAAACTGAAAAAAACAGAAAAGAGCTCCACAGACCGCATTTATTACACGGGCTGGGCTCGCCCGTATTAATTATACGGGCTGGGCTCGCCCGTGTTTTCCATACGGTCACGGCTTGCTCGTAATTTAAATACGGGCAAGGCTAGACCGTACTGTATATGCGGTCTTAGAGAAAAATTCAACTTTAATCAATTTTTCCCACTAAATTTTGTTCCTTTAACCTTTAAATGATGATAAAGGGAAATGAGTTTGAATAAAATGCTTCAAAAAAATAAATAAATAAATAAATAATGTGAAAGAAAATCCTTTGGCCTCTAAAAGCCTTTGAATTTCAGACTTTTTCTCAAAAATCCTTGGGCCTCTGAAAGCCTTTGAATTTCAGACTTTTTCTCAAAAATTCCCCGGGCCTCTGAAAGCCTTTGAATTTCAGACTTTTTCTCAAAAAATCCCTGGGCCTCTAAAAGCCTTTGAATTTCAGATCTTTGGGCCTCTGAAAGCCTTTGAATTTCAGACTTTTCTCAAAAAATCCCTAGGCCTCTGAAAGCCTTTGAATTTCATATCTTTGGGCCTCTGAAAGCCTTTGAATTTCAGAAATTATTCCTTAGGCCTCTGAAAGCCTTTGAATTTCAGATCTTTGGACCCCTGGAAGCCCTTGAATTTCAAACTTTTTCCAAAAATCCTTGGGCCTCTGAAAGCCTTTGAATTTCAGACTTTTTCCAAAAAACTCTGGGCCTCTGAAAGCCTTTGAATTTTAGACCTTTTCTCAAAAATCTCTGCGCCTCTAAAAGCCTTTGAATTTCAGACCTTTTCCAAAAATACCCCTGTGCCCCTGAAATCCTTTGAATTTCAGATCCTTTTCTTTTTTTTGTGGGACTTGTTGGAAGCCCCAGAACATTCCAACAATTCAATTCAAAAAAAAAAAAAAAGAAGCAAATAAAGAAACAAATCCAACTCGTGTTCACCCAGCTTGCACATAGGCATTCATAGGCTTGTGAATGAGATTAAATTGGCACTAATATTTTCTCTTTATTCAATCCAGGTACCAATACACTTGTAATCATAGCTCCTGTAACCAGATCAAGAGCTCGCGCCATGAATCCCATTGAGACTGAAGCTGATGCTCCTCACCCAGATATTGTCTTGCTACAGGAGCAAGTGGCAGGGCTAGCCCGAATGCTAGAAAACATACTATCGGTGCAGGCTTAACAAGTGCAAGCCCAAAATCAAGCATCCACTTCCAACCCAGCACCTCCACCCCAAATCAACATTCCACCTCCGGTTCAACCTATTCCTAAACCCATTTATGAACCCACCCCTGAACCTATACTAGTCAGGGATGAGACAGTGGAATCAGACAAAGAAAAGGAAAAAGAAAGGATGAGGGAAGAAGTTGAAAGGAAGTTCATGCACAGACTGGAAATGATCCAAGATTAACTGAGGGAGGTTAAAGGCGTGAACAACTTTGGGGGCACCAATTTTGAAGACTTGTGCCTATACCCCAACGTGAACCTACCGGCCAAGTTCAAGTGCCCAGACCTGGACAAATATGATGGCACTGGTTGCCCCATGAGCCATCTGAAGTTGTACTGCGGTGCCCTATGCAAGTTCGGGTGGGAAGAGGGCGCCTTGATTCAGCTCTTCCAAAGGAGCTTAACTGGAACTGCGTTGAGATGGTTCGCCACTTTAGACCATGGAAAGATCAAAAGATGGAAGGACCTAGCAGATGCCTTCCTAGCTCAGTACCGGTTTAATTCAGAGATCGTGCCAAACAGGTACGACGTAATGAGAATGAGTAAGGGAAGGGACGAATCTGTAAGGCAGTATGCCAAGAGATGGAGGGAGACGGCCTCTCAGGTCAGGCCACCCATGCTAGAGCAGGAAATGATTTCCACTTTCATCAGTACATTGGGTCAACCATTCTACAGCCACCTGGTGGGTCAGACCACCACCAATTTTGCGGCTTTGGTACAAGTGGCCGACCGAATCGAAGACGGAATCAGGTTGGGTAAAATAGTTGACCACTCTGCTATGGTCAGTCAGTAGGACCCCAATCTAAAGAAAGGAAGTGGGTTGAAAAAGAATGGGAACAAGAAAGAAGGGGAGGTGAACATGGTGCAGCCACCATCAAGCCCTAACAAGCCCATACAAATCAACATACCTGCTCATTTTCCTACTCCATCTACCCAGGCCCCCATGAGGGTTAATGTTCCAGCAGCACCTTTAGACCAAAAGAGGGCTTTTACAAAAGAGGAAAAGGATGCCTATTTCGCAACAAGGAGAAATAGGGTTTTCACCCCTATTCCAATGACTCCTTCTCAGTTGCTTCCCACTTTATTGCAAATAGGGTATATCACCTTGAGAGAACTCAATCCTAATGCATCAAAGGGGAGAAATTATGACCCCTCCACCACTTGTGATTTCCACATGGGTGCACCTAGGCACCCTACTGACAAGTGTTGGCCTTTAAAACACGTCATTCAGGATTTGCTTGACCAGAATACCCTGTCTTTTAATACAGGGGCTCCCAATCCTCCCAGAACAGATATTGGCCAAAACCTGTAACGCCCCGAACCCGGGTCTATGCAAAACAAGCACCAAACCCGAATCCGAAGTGATACTGGGCCCAAAGGTACTAATTACCAAACATTTAAATTCAACAAATTCCATTAATTATCAGAGTGCGGAAAATTAAAACATTAATTTCATCAATATGCGTGGCTAACTATAACCATCAAACTAACTCATCAATATAAATTCATAAATCTGGTAAATGGGTTTTCTAACACACTTTCTCTCATTTTCAATTAAATCATAAACTATCTATCAAGTTACATCTATATCAACCTCTAATAGAAAGATCTAAACTAAATAAGAAAGATCCTCAGCTCAGTAATCTGCAACTTCCCCTCGAGTCAACCCCAAGGACGCTCTCACGTGGAATAGCTGAAAAATGAGATAAAGAAGTAGGGTGAGATACAACTATCTCAGTAGGTAACACATGCATGCTAGAAACAGTTTATATATATATATATAAAAGTAATCATTCATGCACGATAAAACAATCGGGTAGTCACGGTCGATAATAAGAACGAGTAATCACCATACGAAACCAACATTTATTCAGTGCTTGAGATAAAGAGAGTTTATTATGTAACCTTCGTTTCAATTAGAAAGGCAACGTATTATAAATCTCATCTAAAGGATTTTCCAATTTACTGCAAGTATTGTTTTCCTACAATAATTCTATAATTAATTCATGGCTCATTTATATTCTATTTTAGAGTCAATCAAATCAAGTCACAACTAAACCGTTTAATCAAACTCTTCTGATTCAAATGTAGATCATGTCATTCATAATTAATAGTAAATCTCAATTTGATAACAACATTCTCACATGTAGGATGCAATCACGTAGTAATCACATCTACCCTACATGAGGTCTTTCCCGCAGGAGTCATCACATCTCACCCGCAGGTGGTCACATCTCACCTGCAGGTGGTAATCACATATATCTCCCTTGTGGGATGCAATCACATCGTGATTACATCTCCCCCACAAGAGGTCACATCTCTCCCGCAGGAGGTCACATATCTCCCCTGTGAGATGCAATCCAATCAGGATCACATCTCCCCCAACAGGAGGTCTCATCTCACCCGCAGGTGGTCACATATACATCTCCCTTGTGGGATGCAATCACATCATGAATACATCTCCCCCACAAGAGGTCTCTCCCGCAGGAGTTACACATCTCACCCGCAGGTGGTCTCATATCTCATCCGCAGATGGTACAATCTCTTATAGCCATCATGGCGTTCAGTCCACAGTCCAATTATATTTTGAGAATAAAATTACCTATATAGAATCCTTGTAATCATTTCAAGTGAATTTGATCCACTTTAAACCCCAAATTGTACTAAATCATAGAACAAGGTGGTTAAATATCTAATATGAACTTTTTAGTGTAATTGGCCTTCAGAGACACCTTAAGAATAATCTTAGAGAAGTGTTACAAATGGTGGAAATCAAATATCCTATTTTATAATGATTTGGGACTAAGAATGTCATAAAGTTCTCAAAATACATTTTGGATGAGTGGAATAGTCTTAGGATCCCTAATAATGTCACCATACCAAAATCAATCGATTCTGAAATAAAAAGTTTTGGACCCCAAAAATATTTTAAGTTTGGTTAAAAACGTTGACTTTTTGGTATATAATTTTTCTAGACAAATCTACAAAGAGTTTCGGGCTCAAATTTTGATTGTAGTCTATTGAATTGTAAACACATCTCCTAGAATTTTATGGGCTCCTGAATCACTCATCTGGTTATCAAACCCAAAACGGGCTTTTTGATAAAAACCGAGAAAACTGGAAATTTAAGCATGAGCTGGAAAGTTGACTTTTTATTGGTTGGGAATTGGACCTTGGAAGTATTTTTATTGGTTCCAAATGGGGGGTAAAACCTTATTTACATGTAAAGACTTAAGTAAATGGAGCAATAAATACACAGGACATTTACAAATTTGTCTTTCAGGTAAATAAGGGTGCTGTGTAGGAGGCTCAGGTTATTTGGAAAAGGGTTGGAGAAGAAAAGGGGATGAAAAACTGTCGAAATTGCATTTTTTTGTTAGAGCTCTTAGGATCGCTCAGGATCGCCTAGGCGGTCAAAGGTCGGCGGTAGTTAGTTTTTGATCGCCGACGATACGTCTTCAAGCGATCTTCGGCGGTCTCAAATTTTACACTAGCGCTGAGGATCGCCGAGCGCAGAGAGGTAGGCGGTCTCCCAAAAACGAACATACAATGTTTAAAAATCTGATTTTTCATGTTCAGGATGATTCTAACATAATTATATGATTGATATCAAGCTAAATACATGTATATACAACACTAAAACATGCAACACAATCGATTAACCTCCATAACACAAAACGAAACGAAAATCGGTGCTACCTACCTCTGTTCGTGCGTTTCACTCTTTCTCCTCCGAACAACGACTAACACAGACACCAAGCAATGCCCAGGAGATGAAAACTCAAGCCTTTCTCTCTCCCCTTCTTCTTCTTCTTCTCTTCTTCTTTCGGTCGTTCCCAGTCGCTCTTTGGTCTTGCGGCTATTGAATACCAAACGAATACACAAAGTATTCCCAGCGTCTCTGTTAGGGCTAATACCATACTTATTTATATATATGATTCCACGCAACACACTTGCATCAAACACAACGCACTCACCCAATCAAAATACAAATATTTTAAAATTTTAATCTTATCGCGATGACTCACGATCAAATGGTCTAATCTACGCCAAACTCCTGATCCCCACTAATTATAATATCCCCTACAATAAGATATTATTTCCATCCATAACAATCCTCAAAAATATTAATTATTATTTTATTTTAATATTTGGGAAAATTCGGGGTTTTACAAAACCCTTTGCCCCAGCATCATGAGGCAGGCCCATCTAATGTCATAGGGGTCATCTCCGCTGATAAAATAACCTTTGACCCATCCCAGTTAATTGCTCCTATAGGGACAACGGTCAAAGTGTATTTCAACAGAGGAAATGAGGACAAAGAAATAAACATGATTCAAAAAAGGAAAGATAGTGCTGCTGAGAATATTAGCTCTGCTTTGGACCGGGCCTTTGTAAGCACCTAATTTTTGCGCTCCCACAAAAAAAAACCGGGGATACAAACCCTGGACAGAAAGTCAAACCCTAAGGGGTGAAAATTTGACTTTTTGATCAAGTGAAAATTGGCCCCCTCGCTTCATACCATTGGATAGAGAATCTTGGCACGGTTCCAACGCAACTGAGTTTGCAGGAATCGGGGTCCAGATAAAAGTTCTGCGGGCGGTCAAACTTGAGCAGAGCCAAAAGTTGACTTTCTGCTAAAATCCGATCCAGAGACCTACCCCTAGGTCATTGGATAGAGAATCTCGACACGGTTCCAACGCAACTGAGTTTGCAGGAATCAGGGTCCGGATGAAGGTTCGGCGGGCGGTCAAACTTAAGGAAAAGCCAAGAGTTGACTTTTCCTCGAATTCCATGCCAAGTACCTAGCTTTATACCATTGGATAGAGAATCTCGACACGGTTCCAACGCAACTGGGTTTGCAGGAATTGGGGGTCGGATGAAGGTTCTGCGGGCAGTCAAACTTGAGCAGAGCCAAAAGTTGACTTTCTGCTAAAATTAGATCCAGAGGCCTACCCCTAGGTCATTGGATAGAGAATCTCGACGCGGTTCCAACGCAACTGAATTTGCAGGAATCGGGGTCCGGATAAAGGTTCTGCGGGCGGTCAAACTTGAGCAGAGCCAAAAGTTGACTTTCTGCTAAAATCCGATTCGGAGGCCTACCCCCGGGTCATGGGATGGAGGGCTCCGATACGATTCTAATGAAACTAAGTTTGCCCAGATCGGAGTCCGGATGAGGAAAATATGAGCTGACAAAATTCTCAAGCAGCAAAACCGGCAATCTGCGCACGTGGCAAAAAGCTGCACACGTGGCGAGTTGCGCCGGAAAATATCTCAGGGATCAAATCCGTAAATATCCAAATAAAAAAATATCCCAGGGACTAAATCTGTAAAAATCCAAGAATATCGGATTAAATTGAAATTTGCCAGGGACTAAATCCGAAAATTCGGATTTTCCGACCAAACGCGCGGCGGCATTTAATGTATTTTCATCATTATGCCGCTCGCGCGGACGTGGCGAGCGGCATGCGCTCACCTGGAGCTGGGCGCCAAGGTGGGCGCATACCCTTTTTTTTCTTGCCTATATAAGCCGCGCGGCCTTTCGCGCAGAGGGTTGGAAGATTTTTCGAAAAAAAAATCTAAGGGTTCGGACATTTTTTTCTGGATTTTTGAGGGTGCGAAGGGTTTTTGGTTTGTTCTCTTCTTCCCTCACCTGAAGCCCCCCTCTCTTGATCCCTGCTTGCCCCCCCCCCCCCCCCCCCCCCCCCCCCCCAAAATAAAACCCCAAGAGGCTCACCCTTCTTTGGTTCTGCTCCATTTCCACCCAAGCAAGTGGAAGCTTGCTACTGTTGGTGCGGTGAAGTGGAGGATCCCACTGCTGTCCGGTTTCGAGGAGGCTCCCACCTTCGGCTCCAGAACTCAAGAACCACCAGGTGAGGATCTCTGTTACTTTGGGTTACACGTATATGAATATGCGATGTTCTTTTGTAAGCCGGTCTTATTCAGTGGTATGAAACCATTGCCATGAAAGCTTGCTATGTTTTTTTCTTTCTTTTCACTTCCATCCGATGAAGACCGCCAAGTAAGGAAGAGGAAGATGCATGTTTTGCTCACGTCGAAAAGGGAGCATGTTCCCCAAGTTCCCTTCATCTAATGTACCCCTGTAAACCCCCCCTTCTCCTTCCCTTCTCTCCGAATGTCTGCATGCATGCACAGAGCTTAGGGACATGCGTAGGTGAGAAAAACTAGGTTTCCATGTTGCATAGGCAATCTTTGTTTATTAGTGTTTTTTTCTTGTTGCTTTATTGTTTGCTATACTTGCTAGCATGCCCCCATCACCCCCCCTTTTTTTTTAGATGTTAATGCATCTGTACCTGCTTGTTTTTTTTATCGGGTTTGTTTTTTTTCTTTTAAGAGATTTTGGGTTGCGGGATGAAGCATGAATCATGTTTAGATTAATTTCAATACAAGTTCAAGTATATTTCGGGGAGTGGTCGAAGCCCTAGGAGGGCTTCCAGAGCTTAAAAAACTAATTACAGAGCTCAAAATCAGCTCAGAAATGGAGTTTGAAAGAACCGAGAGCATCGAGTATCCGCCGAGCTCGCGCGAGGCTCGCGCGAATCTCGCGCGAAGCTCGCGCGTACCTTCACGCGAGGCTCGCGCGAAGCTCGCGCTCAGCTCGCGCGAACCTCCCGCTCAGCTCGCGCGAACCTCGCGCCTACCTCTTTTTTTGTGTTTTTCTCTGTTTTGGTCCGCCCGGCCCGCGCCGGCCTCGCGCCTAGTGCCCGAGGTCGGCGCATACCCCTAAAACATGCCAAATTGATATATTTTCGAAAAATTCCAAAAATGCCCCTTTACTGTACCGCATCCAACTCGTGTACCTCCCCTTGGACCCAGCACAATGAGCCAGTTTTTTTCTGACAGAGTGTCCATCTTGTGTTTTGTTTCTGTGATTATTGCTAGATGTGAATGCCATTTCCGAACCGAACCGAATAAACCAATAGGGTTTCTGGGTCACCCGGAAACCCAATGTGGGACTTGGACCCCCGGGTCCAACTTGACTTCCAGTGGCCCTTCCAACGGGGCCCACCCAGCCCAATAAACACCAAAGCATGCCATTAAATAACTTAAGTAAAATGAACAATTTGAACTGGGCGGGCCAAACCCAATGCGGCCTACCCGAGCCTTGTCATGCGAAATTGATGCATGAATTGCGTGGTTTGGCCGAGACCAAAGGCAAGGGCCTACCGGGCCCGCCAAAGCCCACCAACCGAACCAAGGAAGGGTACAAACCCTAACTTCCGGTAACTTGGGCTTACAAGCTCAGATTTGGACTGCGGGCCCCAAGCTCAGTGTCCAAATCACTTTGGCAAAATTAAAATGATAAATCCAATAAAAAATACTTGGACACCATGTGGGCCCACTTTAGGGGCCCACAAACCGGTCCAGCCCACTTGTGCATGAAAAACACTTAATCCTCAAATCTGAACTTAAAGTAAAATCAATTGAACTAACCAAAGCCCAAAGGACCTCCTAGGATAGGCCAAGGCCCACAAGGGCACACGGGGCTTGACTAAGCCCACCAAGGATACCGTGGGCCTTCTAACGGGGCCCACCCAACCAGACTCAGATCACCTAAGTAATCAAGATAAAAGCAACTAAAGGGACCCACACCACTCAGGTGGTCCCGCCAGACTTAACCAAATTGCATATCGGATTAGGAATCAGGTGAGACCAATGTAAGCTGACTCAAACCAGGGAACCCACGGGACCCGTCATCCGGCGGGGTGGACCAGGGTGTCTACGGACTTCCCCGAACCACAACCAAGAACAGACTTAGAATCTCAAGCCGCAGACCAAAAAGCCCTAATAGGCAAGATTAGGCACCCAGGTGTCCGCCTGCACCCCATCAGGCGGTGGCGACTCCGAACTTTCCCATGCCGCGTTTCCCACGCGCGCACAGCCTCCTCTCTCATGGCCCAACTAAATATTGCAAAACCACCTCTGGTTATCAACTGCAATCCATCCACCTTTACTTCACCCATTCAATCAAAACCGCCATTGGTCATAAACTGTGACCATCTCAATGCATCAATCACTTCTGCAACCCCTCAACCAAAACAGTGTCCACCATTGGTTGTAGATGTTCCTCCTACTCAGACTTTCACATCCAAGTCCAAACTTCCTCCATTGGTGATAAATGTCTCTAAGCCTTCCTACTCTGAATCGGCTGTACCATGGAACTACAGTGAAGGCTACACCACCACATTTCCTACAGTCGAGGCAGAAAGCAAGAAAGAAGTGAACCTCATGATGAGGTCAAGAAAATGTGTAGGTATGAAGGAAAAACAAAAGGAGACACAGAAGGAAGAAGCTGAGAAAGAGAAAAATAAAGGAAAGGCCAAGGTAGGGGAAGATGCTCCTCAAGTAATTGACAGTGAGGCTGCTGACCTCATTAAAATCATAAAAAAGAGTGAGTTCAATGTTGTCGAGCAGTTGAACAAAGTCCCTGCCCAGATCTCAATACTGGGCTTATTGTTAAATTATGAAAAACATAGGGAATCTCTGTTAAGGATACTTCAGGGGGCACATGTGCCTAAAAATATTGAACCAGACCAACTAGGCAAGATGGTTGGGCAAATTTTATCCCACAATGTTATAACTTTTCTGAGACTGAAATCAGCCCAGCAGGGTACCATCATGTTGATCCTTTGCACATAGCTGTGCTCAGTAAGGGTTGCGTGATAGCCCGGGTTTTAATTGATAATGGGTCGGCTCTGAATGTCTGCCCGTTAATAACTTTTGTTAAGCTCGGTCTGGAGCAAAATAAAATAAAACAAAATGGGAGAATCATAAGAGCCTTTGATAGCTCTAAAACACACTCCCTAGGGGAGGTTGAACTGCCGGTCACTATTGGACCGTATATCTTTAACATCACATTTGAAGTGGTGGATATACCGGCGGCCTTCAACCTACTCCTAGGAAGGCCATGGATTCATACAGCTAGGGCTATACCATCTACCCTCCACCAAAGAGTCAAATATATTAGAGGGCAAAAGGTGATTACTGTCCTAGCTGAAACTTTGGTTCCTCCCATGTGGTCCCCTGATATACCCTACATAAACATGGAAATGACTGCTGACAAGATGACATTTCATTCTTTCCAGTTTGCAACTGTTAATTTCATACCCGGGGGTATCAGGAAAAAGAAGGAAAGTTGACCTGTGCTAAGAAAATGGTCAAGAAAGTACTGGGAAAGTACAATTTCCACCCGGGAAAAGGTCTGGGGGTTAACCTGCAAGGAAGGATATAACCGATAAAGGTTAAGAAGATGGTCCATAGAGCAGGATTGGGGTCCAAGCCAAGGAACGGGAGAAGATGGAAGACATGAAATTCCCTCACATCAGGGAAACTTTTCCAAAGCTTTCTCATATGATTCAGCTGTCTCCTCCCCAGGATCAGTCCAAACCCCCATACTATAACATCAACCCATTCCAGAAACCCAAGTCCTCAACTGTGCAACCATATGTTCTACCTTCACCTCCACAAGCATTGGGTGAGCCTGAGCCACGGGCAGAACAAGAGCATGATTTTTTTGAGGACATTGGAGCCTTTTTTGCCATGACTGAAGGCAACCAAGAAGGAGTAGAGGAGCTAACCTTCATTGATTGGGCTGCAGTAGAAGTTCCTTCTGGGACAAGCCCTACAAAAGAAGCAGGCGATGCAACTCACCCAGTATTGGTGATTTCAGATGCGGACCTTGAACTTGAGGAGAAGGCTTGTATCCCTGCCCTAGATTCTTTTATGTTGAACAATTGGGAGGAAACTCCCCTTACTTTTGAAGCCACGTTTGTTTGGCAAACAGACATGGCTTCCAAAAAAAAACTCCATTAGTGGAATGCCCTTTTCCTAAAGGTTTTAATGAGCCTTCGTCTTCAGGAAAAGATTTTGTAGAAGGCTCTCAAAAAACACAAAAAGATTTTTTAATTTTTTCTAGGAAAATTAAAATTTTCAGAAAGGTCCAAACCACTTATGAACCATATAAGCAAACGGAATTGGATCAGGTTGAGTACTTCGACCTCGAGCTCGACTTTGACCTCGAGCTCGACTTTGACCTAATGGGGGTTGAGGAAGAGACCGAGGACAAAGAAGACAACCCTCCAAAAGAAATCACATATCAATTGGAGCATCATGAAAAGGGGGTCCAACCCAATATTGAAGAGACCATATCAATAAACCTAGGGACCAAAGATGACCCAAAAATAGTGAAGATTGGGGTATGTCTATCTGAGGTACAACGTGATGAAATGATACGGTTCTTGGCTGATTATGAGGATGTATTTGCATGGTCATATCGGGATATGCCAGGGTTAGACACGGACATGGTTGTGTACAGGCTACCAATTCTACTAGATGTTAAGCCAGTTAAGCAATAATTGAGAAGGTTGAAACTTGAATGGACATTAAAGGTCAAAGATGAAGTGGTTAAGCAATTCCAAGCTGGATTCTTGGCGGTCTCCACGTACCCTGAATGGCTTGCAAATATAGTGCCAGTACCAAAGAAGGATGGAAAGGTCCGAATGTGTGTAGACTACAGAGACTTGAATAAGACAAGCCCAAAGGACGATTTTCCACTTCCACACATCGACATCTTGGTGGACAACACTGCTATACATAGCCTGTTCTCGTTCATGGATGGTTTTTCTGGGTACAATCAAATTAAGATGGCTAAGGAGGATCAACAAAAAACAGCCTTCATTACACCTTGGGGTACCTTCCACTACACTGTCATGCCATTTGGGCTTAAAAACGCCGGGGCAACCTACCAGCGGGCCATGACAGCCTTATTCCATGATATGATCCATAAGGAGATGGAGGTCTATATGGATGATATGATAGCCAAATCATGTGAAGAAGAAGACCACTTGATCAACTTGAAGAAGGTGTTTAACTGGCTCAGGAAATATAGTCTAAGGCTTAACCCTGCAAAATGCGTCTTTGGGGCTACATCAAGAAAATTATTGGGCTTTATAGTAAGCAGAAGGGGAATTGAGATTGACCCAGCTAAAGCTAAAGCAATCATTGAAATGCCATCACCTAGAACGAAGAAGGAAGTTCGTGGTTTTCTTGGAAGGATTCAGTACATAAGCCGGTTCATAGCACAGCCCACTGCTATCTATGAACCAATTTTCAAGCTTCTAAGAAAGAATAACCCAATGGTCTGGAATGACGATTGCCAAGAAGCCTTTGACACAATAAAGGAGTATTTATTGAATCCACCTGTGCTAGTGCCACCAACTCCAGGAAGACCATTGATCTTATACTTGTCAGTTTTGGAGACGTCAATGGGGTGTGTCTTTGGGCAGCATAAGGATACATGCAGAAAGGAAATGGCGATTTACTACCTAAGCAAGAAGTTTACAGAATATGAAGCAAAGTATTCCCCTTTGGAAAAGACCTGTTGTGCTTTAGTATGGGCAACTCAGAGACTGAGGCATTATTTCCTTAGTCATTCCACTTTATTGATATCTCGAATGGACCCTTTGAAGTATCTATTTGAAAAACCGGCTTTAACTGGCAGAATGGCAAAGTGGCAGCTCTTACTCTCTGAATTTGATCTCACATACATCACTCAGAAGGCCATTAAGGGTCAAGCCATTGCTGATCACTTAGCTGCACGTCCTTTACCAGAATACCAACCCTTAAAGACCAACTTTCCTGATGAGGCAATCCTGTTTATTGAAAAAGAAGAAAGTGAAAGCTCTTGGCAAATGTTCTTTGATGGGGCCGCCAATATGAACGGAAATGGAATAGGGGCAGTTTTGATCAAGCCAGATGGGGCACACATCCCAATCGCAGTGAAACTGAGGTTCCAGTGCACAAACAATATTGCAGAATATGAAGCATGCATAATTGGGTTACAAGCAGCCTTAGACCATGAAGTGGAGTAACTTGACGTATATGGAGATTCAAGTCTTATCATCTTCCAAACAACTGGTGAATGGAAAACCAAGGATCACAAACTGATCCCCTATCACCAGTATTTGGAAAAAATAAGCACCAAATTCACTCGAATTTCCTTCAATTATATGCCAAGGGCCAAAAATCAGTTTGCGGATGCTCTAGCAACATTGGCTTCAATGGTCAGTGTGCCAGAAGGTGTTGATATTAGACCACTGGAAATTGAAGTCAGAGATGAACCAGCTTATTGCCTTGTTCTAGAAGAAACTCCAGGAGAAGAAGTACCATGGTTTCAAGATATTAAGAACTTCCTGAATGATCGAAGTCTGCCAGAAAACGTCACTTCTACTGAAAAAAGAACAATACAGAGGTTGGCAAGTCAGTTTTTACTAAGTGGTGGGCAGTTGTACAAAAGATCACACAACGATATCCTACTTAGATGTGTTGCCAAGACCGAGTCAGAAAGGTTAGTTGAAACTGTATATAGAGGAGTTTGTGGACCCCATATGAACGGGCACATGCTTGCCAAGAAAATTCTGCGAATGGGATATTACTGGTCAACGATGGAGCACGATTGCTATATACATGTCAAAAGGTGTCATTTATGCCAAGTATATGCTGATAATAAGAATGCGCCCCCAAGTGAGTTACACAACATGACATCTCCATGGCCCTTCTCCATGTGGGGTATAGACGTCATTGGAATGATCTCTCCAAAGGCATCAAATGGACACAGGTTTATACTTGTAGCAATTGATTACTTCACCAAGTGGGTAGAGGCAGCTTCATATGCAAACATCACAAGTAGCCGCGTTCTTAAATTTTTAAAGCATAACATCATCTGTCGCTACGGTTTGCCAAGTGCCATAGTATCAGAAAATGCTTCAAACCTTAAGAACAAGGACATGAGGAAGATGTGTGAACAATTTCAGATTACCCATCACAAATCAGCTCCATATAGACCTAAGATGAATGGGTCAGTAGAAGCAGCAAATAAGAACATAAAGAAAATCATTCAGAAGATGGTAGTGAGTTTCAAAGATTGGCATGAAATGTTGCCACTTGCTCTACATGCTTACAGAACCTCGATTCGGACTTCTACAGGGGCAACCCCGTATTCTTTAGTATATGGGATGGAAGCGGTTTTACCAGTGGAAGTAGAAATCCCTTCATTAAGAGTGCTAATTGAAGCTAAATTAGAAGAAACTGAATGGATACAGTCAAGACATGATCAACTCAATCTAATAGAGGAAAAGCGTTTGAAAGCGCTTTGTCATGGCCAATTGTATCAGAAGAGAATGGCCAGGGCTTACAATAAGAAGGTGAAGCCCAGAACTTTCCAAGAAGGAAATGTAGTATTGAAGAAAATTTTACCCTTTTTGGAAGACCCTCGTGGAAAATTCAAACCAAATTGGGAAGGGCCTTATGTTGTCAAAAAGGTCCTGTCAGGGGGTGCTCTCATCTTAACAGAAATGGATGGGAAAGATATTCCTGAGCCAATTAACTCTGATGCAATAAAGAGATATTTGCCTTGAATGAATATTACTAGGAAATTATCTGGGGCCATATTTCTATATTTCCCAAAATTTTCATCCTTAGTCAAGCCAATTTGAGCCTGTTCATCTTCTTTGATAAACCTAAATCGGACTTACAGTCTTATACCGGGGCAAGGCCAATAGGGGCAAAAAGAGAAAAAAAAGAAAGAGAAGAAAAATAGTGGCAAATGAAAGCCAAATACAAAAAAAGGGAAATGGGATTAAATTCATCATGACTGTAAGTCCGATTGACCTATTTTCACACTTAGGAAATTTTGAGCCTTTAATACCTTTTCTTTCATAAACAGAGCTTAGCCTTTGTTTCGTCCTATTCTTAAGCCCTCGGTGTTTTTAGTATATTCATTCAACTTTCAGAGTAAGATTGGTGATGACGGAATGCAGAAGCCGGCCCTAGTGAAAACCGTAATTGGCGCTAGGGGCAAAAGAAAAAAAATCAAAGGTTGAGTTGATCATGTAGTCCATGTTTGAAGTCAGCACGAGCACTAGAAACTAAGTAGATTAGCAGGGACAGTCATGGAGGAAAAGCCATTTGGGGATGATTCTAAAGGTCACAGGATAGACAGATTTGGTCTCTCCCTATTGCTTGGACCACCCTTTTCATTATTCAACCTGATTTTAATTCCTTTGATTATATGTGATTAAGTGTTTTGGATCAGCTTTCAAAAAAAAAAACTATACTTTGGCCAGTGATGAGAAATCAAATACTTTTTCATAAAACTTCTATTTTTACAAGCATCTGAGAAATCTGAGGCCAATAATATAAAACCTATTTTTGAATTAAATCTATTGTCTTTCCACTAATGGAGTTTGCTTTTGTATAAAAGTATGAAAAAAAGAAAAGAAAGAAAAAAAAAAAAGAATCTAAGCCCTATTCCCCAACTGCTCCTCGAGCTCCCTAATCTGAGCTGCCTGAGTTGCAAGGATTCCAGAAGCTCCCTCTGCATCGGGATCGCTCAAAAAGGAGATGATCTCATCTGAAAGTGATTGCTTGATCTTCAACGCCCTAAGGTCAGCCAAGGAATCCTGATATTTCTTCTGCATCGCTCGTACTTCAAAGCGACGAGCCTGTCTTTGTTCTTCAAATTTCTTCTCCATGGCAATACGAGCCTGTCTTAGTAGCTTCGCTCATAAGTTGCATGGTGGCATAGTGAATGGAGAGTTTCTTTTCAAAGTCCTGCTTGTCTTCATGAGTCCTACAATGTTGTATGATGGATGATGATGGTTTAGTTGTGATCTTGCTTATTACACTACTGTAATGGGAATTTAAGTTGATGGATATGATTATACTTGTGAACTGTTTTGATTTGAGTAATGTTTAATCTGTTGAGATTGTATCGTATCTTGCTTATCTTGTTTATTTTTACCGAGCATGAAAGTAACTATCTTCTATATATATAAACTGTTTATTCATGCATGTTGTTACCTACTAAGATATTCGTATCTCATTCCTATTTGTTTTGTTTTGTTTTCAGCTGATACGCGTGAAAGAGATGTGGGGTTTGCTTCTGGGGGCGAGTTTACTGATTTCCTTCCAAAGGACTACTATTATCCAGAGTAGTTAGGTTTTTATATTGTTTTGTTATTTGAGACATTAATTAGTTATTTGTTAATTTAAGAATTGATGTTTATGAGAGTGAGAGTGATAGAATCTGTTTTACCAGACTTGAGTTATATTTTGATGAGAAGGTTTGGATGACTTTAATCCACAATTATTATTATTATTATTGGTTTTATTGATGATAAGACTTCTGCACTCTAATTTTAATTGTTTAATGAATGATATTATTGGTCTGGTAATTTGATGTTTTGGGCCCGTAGCACTTTGGATTCGGGTTGAGTCCCGGTTTTTGCATTGACCCAGGTTCGGGGCGTTACAGAATTCCTCTGAGTTTCCTCAATAATTCCCAGCTGTGAGAATCTCCTCTCCTCTTTGGATCGATTCAAACACTTCTCTTCAGATCTGATTGCCCTCACTTCCTTTGATTTCCTCTAGATACTTCCAGGTTCAGACCACATCTCCTTCTCTAGAAGCCTCTAGAATCCATTGAGCAAAACCAACTATACAAAGCAGCCCCTATTTATAGTTTTTGATCTGCCGCCAATTTCCAGTTGAAATACTTCATGATTTGCTGTGTGCTCTCCTCCACACAATCATCCTACATAACCATAGCCAATTCATTAAATAAATCACATTATCTAATGCCTAAATATATATCTAGTTTAACCCTAGTTTAACCATAAAATTAACTTACCACTTCAAATAATTTCTCATCACTTAACTCCTAAAATTTTCTCTAAATAACTTCCGTCTCCCTTTTTCCTGAAATTTTCGACCAATTAAATCAATTATTAATCATAAAAATCAAATTTTAATATTATTAAAATTCACGATTTTACAGTTAGTAATTTAGCTAACCAAAAAGTCACATACATCTTAAAGACTTTTTATTCAGTGTCAATTCAATGCATCTTTTATAAATCCTACAAAATCCTAGGAATTAGTGACACTTTTCTTTGAAATAAAATATCTTGTACCCAACTAATGTAAATAGTTCTTAAAACAAAATCCTACTAAATTAATGTACCCATTTTTCTAATTATGCAATAGAAAAATCATACTAAATTAAATTAATTTTTAAGGTATTTTTTATAGTATTAATTTTTGTTATGCAAATTCTTGATATTAAAATACCTCTTTTTATTGATAAATCCTATTATAGTTAAACCAAGAATAATAATAACTACTTTTATTATTGCCACAAGTACTTTAATTAGTAATCATAATCCTTTCAACATGTAAACTTTTTCTCCGATTATTATCTAACTAAAAAAATTTTGAAATTATTAATAAAACCCTATTAAATTTAAATAGAAAAAGATAACAATCTCCATTATCATATGATAATACCCAATGAATTCAGCTAAAAAATGATTGCTCAACTAAATAGATAAAAGATTTGATACCTAAGAATTATATTATTAAAATAAAATATTAGTTTTAATATAATTTTTAGTAAATTTTTTCTGAAATAAAATATTTTGCACCCAACTAATGTAAATAGTTCTTAAAACAAAATCCTACTAAATTAATGTACCCATTTTTCTAATTATGCAATATCAAAATCATACTAAATTAATTTCTAATATATTTTTTATAGTATTATTTTTTGTTATGCAAATCCTTGATATAAAATACCTCTTTTTATTGATAAATCCTATCATAGTTAAAGAAAAAAATAATAATAAAAGATAATTTTATTATTGCCATGAGTACTTTAATTAGTAATCATAATCCCACTAAGTTCAAATAGAAAAAGACAACAATCTCCATTATCATATGATAATAGTCAACAATCTTCATTATTAACTTTAAGTACAAGGATTACATTAAATTAAAATAATATTAAAGTACCATTTTTTTTAATTATGCAATAATTAGTCTACTCATTGTTCTAGAATATTTAATTTGAAAATTATATTTTTTTTAATTATTGTCGCAAGCCTAATAAAATCCCACTAAGTTAGCTTCTTCTCAAATACTTATCTTTTGGAATTACTAATTAAAAATTAATAATTAAATTCAAATAAAAATAATGAATAAAGTTTTTTAAGGGCTTATTGCACCCACACCTCTACATTATAATAAATTTGCATCTATATCCTCTCTTTTTTGTACTTGAATTTATACCCCTCAATTTCGCATAATCATTGCAATCATAATCCCAATGTTAAATTCTATTAGACTTTTGTTTTAAAAAAACCATTATAAGAGTCTTTCTTAAAAACAATACGTAAATCAATCTTAATGTGCAACGCACATTCCTTATTGCTAATATATACAAACCTATCAAAGGATTCTATGTTCATTCGTAAATTATTGAAGCAATTTTCATTATTAAGCATTAAATCTTGAATTAACTGCCTACTCATCAAATAACGATTTCGAGCTGGCTTTTTTTTCTAAATGTTGCATATAGTATGCTCCACAAACTCCAAGAATTGTTACAACACCAGCAAGAGCCATGTAGCTTAACTCAATGTTATCATTCTCATACTCATTGTTGGAATCCATCTATAACGGGTAAAACAAGTTACAAATACTCAACGATGAAACCATTAAAAAGTAAGAACACTGAAAAAGAACTACTAATACGATACTAGTGATAGAAAATAGATTTAATTAGGGACAATGCGATGGCGCCTATATTGTAACAGAAGTGCCAAGAATTTGGACAATGAGAATTTAACATCCAAATGTTGCAATTTTAATGGAATTTCGAACAATAGGTTTTAGTATTCTAACTCTTAGCATTTAACAATTAGCCAGTTATAAATTTAGAAAGGATGCAATTCAATTTTGTATGAATGAGAAAGAAACAGATATAAGATTGTGTCTATGGTCATTCCCGAGGTTCTAGGTTACATCAAAGCAAACATCTTGACATCATTAGGTGGCAGCAAGTTAATCATTAAAATTGAAGACAAATTAAAAAGCATCTAATGGACAAAATGAATGTAATATAATAGAGATAAAAACAAGAAGAGACCCCAGTTTAGTTCTCTTTAACTAATTCCAATTCCCACACACATCAAAAGCTCTAGTTAACCATCCCCTTTAAGCATGAGTTACAGCATAATCCAGTAGAGAAGTTAATTTTATATTTGCACGAAAAGTGATAGCAATCCCAGATTGTAGTATAATCGTAGGGATCGTATCAAATTGAAGTATCAAAACCAAGAGTCAAAACCACATGTCAAACTGGATACCAAATCAAATATCAAACCATGAGACATCACAGGACTTGTGAAATCAAAATTCTTTGAGAAGCTATACATGGCCCTAATTGCCACCTCACGTATTACATGAGAAGCCAGCTTACTTCGGGTTTTGTACATCGTTATCACAACATAGCACTTAAACCTTATACAAGTAATAAATTGGTAAGTATAATCTAGTCAAAGAACTAAAGCTACAACATATCCAGAACAAGACCTCACCCTCATGGTGGAACGGATTGCTGCAGCTAAATTCCCTCATGAAATAGCCTCTCTATCGTGGAGGAACACATAAATAGAAACCAAGCATAAACTAAGCAAAAACAGACTAACTTCACTATCTAGCTAAACTATAGATCCATAATAAGCTAAGCCCGCTAAATACGAGTAAAATCAAAACCAGATCATAGTCTCTTTTGCCCTCATGGCATGTGGTCACTCCCTCATGGTGAAAACCAATAATGTTGCCTTCGTGGCATGTGATCACTACCTTATGGAGGAAACAAATAACATTGCCCTTATAGTAGTAACCACTCCATCATAGAATTAAAATAAACCAAAACTTCACCAAAACAAATCCACAAGGTCAACTAAAATAAAAATCCATTCTTAATGTGGAGGAAAACCTAACAAAATAAGTTCAAATAATTTTATCAATTCTTTTCAAATATTTCAGACGTCAAGACACATTTAAACATCACTTTTCAAAAGCTTAAAATCATTTAGAAACCATTTAAAGTATATTTTCTGGATTATAAATGCTCATAATTAAAAATCATATCAAACAAACGTAATTTTAGCATTAAAATTACATCTCAAAATATTCAGAAAATATCACTACATAATATAAATTCATCCCTTGTAAAAATTTCATCAAAGACATACAATTAGATTGTTTAATACATACATAAAACTTCCTTTTGTAAATATCCCATAACAAATCCTCCAACTCAGATCATACAATTCACAATTTAAATCATGAAAACATATCATAAATAAATTAAACAGGCTATTATATAATTCTGAAATCCCTATTGGAAATAAGACTGCAGATCCACCTACCTTAGACCACTAGAATTCTTTTTCGTATGAACCAAAAGTGTAGTCACGTTCTTCTGAAAATCTAACTATCTTGAGAGCTTTAAACAACATCTTCTCCGTTCAGATTGAAGAACCATGTGTCACGAACTTTTCCCCCAAATTTGAACTCTATCAGATGATGGATCGCCCACTGATGGTGATTTGATGAAAGCTGATTAGGATGGACTTAAATGGTTTTTCTCCTCCATGTTACCACATCCAAGCACTCTCTTCTAGGGTTTCTCCACACTTCCAAACGTCCAATAATATGGTTAAAAAGTCTTAATAACAACCATTTTCTCTATTTATAATGAGGGTCTAAAGGTTTTCCTAATCCAACTGGGTTTTAGGTTTCCTAATTCAACTGGGAATTTGGGATTACAAGTTTACCAGAAAATCTTAGTTCAATTAGAATTACAAGTTTATTTCATTTTCCAAACCTTTAATAAGTTAATTATTTCCAATATTCGTAATATTTTTATTTTTAATTTTTAAAATTACCTAATGCCCCAGTTTCCTTATTTATTTACAAATTTAAGTTTCCTCATCAATTAAAATTACGAATTGGCCCTTTTTCCACCTCTTAGTCTATAAATCTTTCTATTTAAATCCAAATTGAACCAAGCTTAACTCTAATCAAGTTTTCAGGTTTTATAATTATTCAATTAACCAATCAATAAATTAGGCAAATTAAAAAATGACTAAACTACCCCTAAGTGAATTTCTGGGTTATCACATTAGACCAGAGCCCAATTTCCGTACAAGCCTTTGCTAGAGTGCGTTGAACAAAGCTTGATGGAAAAAATCACGCTCTGTTGTAAAATAAGAAGAAGAAAGAAAGTGAACTTGTAGGAAATTAGTTCTACTTCTGTGTACATTGCATTCTCCTCAAGACCCCTTTATATAGGCCAAGGGTCATAATTACAAAGATGTTACAAGAATGTGAATAGACAAGTGAATCTCAAAAGATAGATAAATATAGACATATAAGAGATATGAGATACATCAAGGAGTTAAAAATTCCAAGAGTTTAGAAGTTATGTGGTGGGGAGCCCAAGGGATGGGAGGTTACATGGAGACCAAAAACCTTTGATGGGAGTGTGCGCACCCGATTTCGGTCGCACGACGAGGCGCACGCAAAACGATGCGTGCCTCGGGATTAGTTTGGAGTCGCCACTGCCTGATGGGGTGCAGGCAGACACCTAGGTGCCTAAGTTCTTCTACTAAGGCTGGTCTGCAGCTTGAGATTCTAAGTAGGTTCTCGGTTGTGATCTGGGGAAGTCCGTAGACACCCCAGTCCACCCCGTCCAGTGACGGGTCCCATAAGTTTCCCTAGTTTGAGTCAATTCAGTTGGTCTCTCAATCACCCGATTTCCTAATCCAGCATTCAATTTAGTTAAGTCTGGCGGGACCGCCAAAGTGGTGTGGGTCCCTTTACTTGATTTTATCTTCTTTAGCTTAAAGTGAGATGAGTCTGCGTGGGCGAGCCCCGTTGGAAGGCCCGCGGATTCCTTGGTGGGCTTGGTTGAGCCCGCGTGTCCCTTGGTGGGCCTCGATCTAAACCTGAGAGACCCTTTGGGCTTTGGTTCAAGTGAATTGATTTTAATTTGAAGTACAGTTTGGTTATTTAAGTGATTTCTATGCACAAGTGGGCCGGGATTGTTTGTGGGCCTTTGAGCAGGCCACACAGTTGGTTACCCAGTAGTTTTGATTATCTTTCTTATCTGTGCCAAAATGGGCCAAGCATTGGGCTTGGGGCCCTTTACCTGGGCTCGGGCTTGAAAGCCCAAGACTTTCTGAGATAGGGTTTGGAAACCCTAAGTTGGTTGGGTTCATGGGCTTAGTGGGCCCGATAGGCCCTGCCCGTGGTCTCGGCCAAACCACATTCTACTTTAATCATGCATGGCCCAATTAGGGCTTGGGTGGGCCTCAAGTGGTCTGGCCCTACTCAAATCTTTTATTTATCTTAGTTAAGCAAAAATGAATTGGTGGGGCTTGGTGGGCCCCGTTGGAAGGCCCACCGGAAATCAATTTGGACCGAGGGTCCAAGTCCCATGTTGGGTTTCTGGGTGACCCGGAAACCCTATTGGTTCATTTGGCTCGATTTAGGAATGCCACCCATACTTAGCAAAAGTTACAAAATATAGGCCACAAAAACATATCAAAATCAATACTTAGCAAGGAGAGATTAGCTCATTGTGTTGGGTCCAAGGGGAGGTACTCGGGGGCCCTGTGGGTGGAGCAAAGCGGAGCCCATGGGGTGGGGTACCTCCCCGCACCAAGGAACTAGTTGGACACGCAGCGAATAAAGGGGGTGGGGGGGTGCGGGGGGCGAAGCCCCCCGCGATACAGTAAAGGGTATTTTCAGAATTTTAAAAAATCTAGCAATTCGGCATGTTTTAGGGGCATGCACTCACTTCCTGAAGTGAGCGCCAGTAGGCGGCTAAGAACGAGGCAAAATTTGGACCTGGCGCTCACTCGAGACTAAGTGAGCGCGAGCTGGGCGGGAAATGAGCGCGAGATGGGCGCCAGAATTGGACATGGTTTTAAGTGAGCGCGAGCTGAGCGCAAGTGAGCGCATATACCCTGATTCTCTGTTTTTTTGCCCGAACTCCATTTTTAATGGTTTTTAAGCTCTGTAATCCATTTTTAATGGTTTTTAGGCTCTGTAATCACTTTCTGGGGATCCTTAGAACCCCAGAAGACCTCTAAGCACAAATGGAAATTAATCTAACCTAACAGATCCTCACCACTCATCACTCAAATCTCTCTGGAAACCTACAAATCCGAAACAAAACATTAACAGAACATACGAGGAAGGGAACTGGGGGCTTTATCAGGGTACATGAGATTAGAGGAGGTGATCATGGAACAGACTCCCACTTTCGAATCAATCAAGCAAGAACAAAAAAAATAACATGCTAAAATGGGAAACATGCTCGATTCATATATGTTAAAACCATAACACAGAGAGAGCTCACCTTGGTTCCAAACCTTTGTAGAGCAGGCCGAGGGGTTCCCTGGAGCTCACGAGCAGCTGCCGGAGCCTCCTTCTTCTCGCACCAACAGCCCGACCTCCTTTGGGTTCGTTGAGGAAGGAGAGGAAGGGGAAAGGCCAAGGGTGTCTGTTCTGTTTTTTTCCTTGGGGAATATGGTGGTCAAGACCACCTTCGAACGCCCAACGAAAGAAGAAGCCGATGAAAAAGGAAGAAAACCCACTCAGGAAGAAAGCTCCTCCAACAACAAAAAATGCCGAACCAAAAAAAAAAATGTCCAACCAAAAAAATCTCCAACCACCCTTTGCGCGAGAAAGTCGCGCGGCTTATATAGGCAAGGGAGAAGGGGTGCCACTCACTTTGGCGCCCAGCTCAAGGTGAGCGCATGCCGCTTGCCACGTCCGCGCGAGCGGCATAATGATGAAAATTCATTAAATGCCGCCGCTCGTCGGTCGAAAAAATCTTAAAAATTCAGATTTAGTCCCTGGCCAATTTCAATTTAATCCGATATTCTCGGATTTTTACAGATTTAGTCCCTAGGATATTTCAAATGTTTGGATATTTACGGATTTGATCCCCAAGATATTTTTTTGCGCAACTCGCCACATGTGCAGCTTTTTGCCACGTGCGCAGTTCGCCGGTTTTGCTGCTCGGAAACTTCGTCAGCTCATATTTTCTTCACCCGGGCTCCGATCTGGGCAAACTCAGTGGCGTTAGAATCGTATCAGAGCCCTATATCCCATGACCTAGAGGTAAGCACCTGGATCAGATTTTAGCAGAAAGTCAACTTTCGGCTTCGCCCAAGTTTGACCACCCGCAGAACCTTCATCCGGACTCCGATTCCTGCAAACTCAGTTGCGCTGGAATCGTGTCGAGATTCTCTATCCAATGATATAAAGCAAGGCTTCTGGATCGGATTTTAGCAGAAAGTCAACTTTTGGCTCCGCCCAAGTTTAACCGCCCGCAGAACCTTCATCCGGACTCCGATTCCTGCAAACTCAATTGTGTTGGAATCGTGTCGAGATTCTCTATCCAATGATATAAAGCAAGGCCTCTGGATCGGATTTTAGCAAAAAGTCAACTTTTGGCTCCGCCCAAGTTTGACCGCCCGCAGAACCTTCATCCGGACTCCGATTCCTGCAAACTCAGTTGCGTTGGAATCGTGTCAAGATTCTCTATCCAATGATATCAAGCAAGGTGGCCAAATATCACTTAATCAAAAAGTCAACTTTTTGTCCCCTCGGGGTTTGACTTTCTGCTAGGGTTTTCATTTTCAGCAATTCCAGGGGTGCAAAAATAAGGTGCTTACAGGGAGGTTACATGAATTCCAAGAGTTAGAAGATGAGAGGTCATCCACCCTTTGATGTAGGATTCATAACACTCCCCCTTGGATGACCAAAAATTATGCCTCGTTAAAACCTTGCCAAGGAAAAACCCAGTGGGGAAAAACCAATGGCGAAGGAAAAAGAGTACATAAATTTTAAGTCATATACTCCCCCTGGAAAGAGCACGATGAAATGTCTTTAACTTTTCTCATTCCAATGCTTTGCACAATCTTCTTAAATGTTGCTGTAGGCAATGCTTTAGTGAATAAATCTGCTGGATTTTCACTTGACCGTATTTGCTTAACATCAATATCACCTTTCTTCTGAAGTTCGTGAGTGAAAAAGAACTTAGGTGATATATGCTTCGTTCTGTCTCCTTTGATATATCCGCCTTTGATTTGTGTGATGCAAGCTCCATTGTCTTCATATAAAATTGTTGGGTTATCACTGATTAAGGAAAAGCCACACTTTTCTCGTACATGATTAATTACTGATCTTAGTCAAATACATTACCGGCTTGCCTCATGGATAGCAATAATCTCCGAATGATTCGAAGTAGCAGATAATGATTGTTTAACAGATCTCCATGAAATAGCAGTACCTCTACAAGTAAAAAGATATCATGTTTGAGATCGACCTTTGTGTGGATCAGATAAATAACATGCATCTACATATCCAATCAACTGTGAAGTGGAGCCAGTATGATAGAATAATCCCAAATCAGTTGTACCACAGAGATACCGAAGTACATGTTTAACTCCATTCCAATGTCTTCGAGTTGGAGTAGAACTATATATTGACAATAAGTTGACTGCAAAAGCTATATCAGGTCATGTGCAGTTTGCAAGATAAATTAGTGCACCAATAGCATTAAGATATGGTACTTCAGGACCAATAATTTTTTTGTCATCTTCTGGAGGACGAAAAGGATCCTTTTTCACATCAAGTGAACGTACAATCATTGGAGTACTCAAAGGATGAGCTTTATCCATATAAAAGTGCTTCAAGACTTTTTCTGTATATGTTGACTGATGAACAAGGATTCCATTTGGGAAATGCTCAAGCTGCAAGCCAAGACAAAATTTTGTTTTCCCAAGATCCTTCATTTCAAATTCGTCTTTCAATGCAGTAGCAGTTCTTGTGAGTTCTTCAAGGGTTCCAACAAGATTTAAATCATCAACATAAATTGCAACAATAGCAAATCCGAATTCTGATTTCTTAATGAAAATGCATGGACATATAGGATTATTCTCAAATCCTTTCTCTAATAAATATTAGCTGAGGCGATTATACCACATGTGTCCAAATTGCTTTAATACATATAAAGATCTTTGAAGCTTAATAGAGTACATGCTTCTAGATGTACTTGAATTACATGCTTCTGGCATTTTATATCCTTCAGGGATTTTCATGTATATTTCAGGATCCAATGATCCATATAAATATGCAGTAACTACATCCATCAACTGCATATCCAGTCTTTCTGTGACTACCAAACTTATTAAAAATCTGAATGTAGTCACATCTATAACGGGAGAATATGTTTCCTCATAATCAATCCCAGGTTTCTGCGAGAAACCTTGTGCAACAAGCCTTGCTTTATATCACATTATTTCATTATTTTCATTGCGTTTCCACACAAATACCCACTTATATCCAACAGGTGACATTCCATCAGGTGTTTGGACTACAGGCCCAAAAACTTTTCGTTTTTCTAATGAGCTTAATTCAGCTTCAATAGCTTCTTTCCATTTTGGCCAATCATTTCTATGTTGACATTCTTCGACATTCTTTGGCTCATTTTCTTCATTACTTCTGGTAATGCCAATAGCCACTTTAAATGAAAATACATTGTCAACAACGATTTTATTTCTATCCCAAATTTCTCCTGTACTTAGATAATGTATTGAGATCTCATTATTTTCAGGTACCTGTTTCTCTTCAAGAGACTTCTCTTCAAGAGTTTCCTCTTCAGGAGGTTCCACTTCAGGGGATTCTATTCCAGGAGATTGTAAAATGGGTTTTATGGTCTCTTCAGGAGCACCACTTTCATATCTTTGAATTTTCCTCTTTCGGGGATTTTTGTCTTTTGAACCAATAGGTCTTCCACGTTTTAGGCGTGCCTTAGATTCATTTGCTGCTTTGTTAGCAAGTTGTCCTTCAGGGACTTCAATCCTTGCTGGAGTATTTACAGCAAGTATATGAGATTTTACTACACTTCTGGTGTCAGTAAATGCATCCGGTAATTGATTTACAACTTGTTGCAAATGAATAATCTTTTCAACTTCCATCATACATTGATTAGTACGAGGATCAAGATGAGCTAAGGACAAATTTTTCCAAGAGATTTCTTGTTGTGCTTTAGGCACTGACTTTTCTCCCCCTAATGACAGAAAAAATGTTTCATTGAAATGACAATCCTCAAATCGTGCCTTAAAAATATCCCCTGTAAGGGGCTCAAGATATCTAATAATAGATGGTGAATCAAAACCAACATATATACCAAGTCTACGTTGAGGGCACATTTTAGTTCGTTGTGGTAGTGCAATAGGAACATATACAGCGCAGCCAAACGTTCGAAGGTGAGAGATATTTGGTGGTTAACCAAATGCAAGTTGCAGTGGAGAATATTTATGATAAGCAGATGGCCTAATTCGAACCAGAAATGTTGCGTGCAATATAGCATGCCCCCAAGCAGAACTAGGTAAATTTGATTTCATAAGCAGAGGTCTAGCAATCAACAGAAGTCTTTTGATGAATGATTTAGCTAAACCATTTTGAGTGTGAGTGAGCAACAGGATGTTCAACATCAATTCCAATAGACATGCAATAGCTATCAAAAGCCTGAGATGTAAATTCAGCTGCCTTATCTAGTCGAATTTTCTTAATTGGGTAATCAGGGAATTGTGCTCTCAATCTGATTATTTGAGAAAGAAGTCTAGCAAAAGCAAGATTTCTAGCAGAAAGAAGACAAACATGTGACCATTTAGATGATGCATCAATTAAAACCATGAAATATCTAAATGGTCCACATGAAGGATGTATAGGCCCACAAATATCTCCCTGAATTCTTTCCAAGAATTATGGAGATTCAACAATTAGTTTTGAAGGAGATGGTCTAATAATTAGTTTACCTTGAGAACAAGCAGAGCATGGATAATCACTTGGTAAAATAATCTTCTGGTTCTTTAATAGATGCCCTATTGAATTTTCAATAATTCTTCTCATCATTATAGAACCTGGATGTCCAAGGTGATCATGCCAAATCATAAAGACCTTTAGATCAGTGCACTTCTGGTGCATCACAATATGTGATTCAATCATTCTCATTGTCGTATAATACAACCCCGAAGAGAATGCTAGCAACTTTTCTAATACGAGCTTCTGGCCCAAATGTGTTTGAGTAATAAACAGATGCTCTTTGTTGCCTTCATCAGTGGTTTCAATATGATAACCATTATGACGTATATCTTTAAAACTCAATACGTTCCTTCTGGATCTTGGAGAAAATAGAGCATCATCAATGCACAATGTTGTGTCATTGGGCAATAATATATATGCTCTTCCGGAGCCTTCTGGATCTTATTTTTAAGGATTGTGTGAGTTGTCGCACTATCTACCAAACATACATCATCAACATTCATCAATTCATCAATAGAACCCATGCTCTTCATACATGCAAAATATAAAACTTCATTACTATAGAATTCAAACCCTTATAATATAGTAAACAAAAAAAATTTTACTACTCAAAATAAACATTTCCATCACCAATAAGATGATCAATTCTACCACTAGGATCTCCAAATAAATCAGAAACATCAAGATGAGTAACATCAACTCCATCACAATTATCAAACTGAGGAACATGATCTATTCGTTCTGCAACATTCATTTCAATTTCCTTTCCTTTTTCTCTTTTAGAGGCTTGGTATAGGTCTACAAAATGTCTAGCCGTACGACAGGTACGCAACCAATCTCCATTCATACCACATCGATGACATACATCTTCATATTTCTTTTGAAGATTGTTCACAGGACCTTTGTTCTTTTCTGATTTCTTCCATTTCTGATGGTAAGGTGCTTGGTGGATTCCCCTTTTAGTGGTTTCACTTCTGGTGCCACTATATTGATAATTCTTTCTACCACGTCCTTGTCCATGTCTATCATTCTTCTGGAATGATATACCATTTGCTTCAGGAAATGGTGTGGAACCAATTGGACGAGACTGGTGATTTTTCATCAAGAGCTCGTTATTTTGTTCAGCCACTAGAAGACAAGAAATAAGTTCAGAATACTTTGTGAACTTTCGCTCTCGATATTGCTACTGCAAAAGCATATTCGAAGCGTGGAAGGTAGTAAAAGTCTTTTCCTACATGTCTTCATCGGTGATTTTTCACCACATAACTTCAAAAGTGAGCTGATTTTAAAGAGTGCAGAATTATACTCACTTACACTCTTGAAATCTTGCAACCTCAGGTGCAACCAATCATATTGAGCTTTTGGGAGGATGACGCACTTCTGGTGCTCATATCTTTCCTTTAAACTATTCCATAAAACAAGGGGATCTTTTACCATGAGATACTCAAGTTTGCTAAGATTTGACATCTTCTACAAATCAAAGTTACAAAGCATTTGTATCATATATAAAATTAATTTCATGTCAATCATGAAAATTACAAACAAAATAACATAAATACTTACAATGACTTTTGAAAGAATGCCACTAGCTTTCAGATTTGGTAGAGCTTCGTGTTGATAACGTGTTGTAAAATAAGAAGAAGAAAGAAAGTGAACTCGTAGGAAATTAGTTCTACTTCTGTGTACATTGCATTCTGCTCAAGACCCCTTTATATAGGCCAAGGGTCATAATTACAAAGATGTTACAAGAATGTGAATAGACAAGTGAATCTCAAAAGATAGATGAATATAGACATATAAGAGATATGAGATACATCAAGGAGTTAAGAATTCCAAGAGTTTAGAAGTTATGTGGTGGAGAACCCAAGGGATGGGAGCTTACATGGAGACCAAAAACCTTTGATGGGAGGTTACATGAATTCCAAGAGTTAGAAGATGAGAGGTCATCCACCCTTTGATGTAGGATTCATAACACACTCAAATTTGACGTAAAATGAGTGAATTGTTGGTTAATCAAGTTTACTCTTAAATTTGGAAATTTAGAGGTGCCATGTGTCACTGTTTTTAGTGATGCATGGCATGGCCATGGCATGCACACAATCGCCACATGTCTAGGTACGTGTGTTGACAATGTCAAGATAAAATGAGAAAAATAAAACAAAAATACAAATAAAAAATTATAAAAACTAAAAAAGAAATAAATGAAAAAAGGGATAAATGAGCACACAAAGAAAAAGTTAAAAAAAATCTCTGGATTAAAACGAGATAGCAAAATTTGATGCTCTTTTAGATAAGGAATTGAGTTTGAATTGGATTTTTTTTAGGATAAGAAGAGAGTTTTGAGAGAGTAGGACTCTTTGATTTGGAGGGCTATCAAATCCAAGGATTACAGTTTCGATGTCGACAAGCGTGCCGCACATTGAAAAAAACGGCACACCGGCAAAAAATAGATGAAACGGTGGAAAAACCGCATGGTCAAAATTTTCCCGAAATTTCGCCGGCGTGCCATTTTTTTGTGAAAATTCAGTTTCCGAATGCCGTTTGGATGAAAAATGAGTTTTTTTTCAGTGTCAACGAAATTTCGTCGGCACACCGATAAATGTCGAAAATTTCGAGAAATCAAAATTTTTGTTATTTTTTGCTAAAAATCAAACAACATTCATAAATAAGATGATTAGAAATTTATCATACATGGAAAACATTAGCATATGTGCCAATAATCACTAAATTAATAATAATAGCAATACTTAAGCATAGTAATATCATGCAAGTTCAACTGAACCGACAAATTGACAAGTAATAAATAATAATGAATCATGCAACGTGCAAACAATAATAAACAATTAACATAGCATTCAAATCATACAATAATCATATCATGCATCAATAATGGAATGAGTGACGTCCCGATTGGAACATGGGAGACTCAAACCCTGCCTACTCCCCGATGTAGTGGCAAAAGCGCTTCCACAACATCCAATACATGTACTCCTTCTTGAACAACCTTATATGATATTCGTTTTGCTCCTGAGACATGTGTCCAATAATACCAACGGGAAAGAAGTCAGGATAATAACTGCACAAGCTATCTGCCTCTGTATCTGACTCTGGCTCGGGCTGAGGTGGTGCCGGTGGTGGTGGTGGTGGAGGATAAGCAACAACACCGTATCCAATGGCCATCACTCCATTCTGTGTGGCATAGTATCCATATGGATATGGGTTCACTGGAAATATCCCAAAAGGATCAACAGGCTAAATATGCTGTAAGTCAGGATACCCATAGCTACTGGTGTCTGGTGACTCTGCTGGACCAGGTTGCTGAGGATAATGATACGAGCCATAATGTCCGTGGCCCTGATGTGGATAGTGGTCCCCATAAGATGAACTGGATCCAACATCCAGCGATCCAAAACTCTAAGCTATAGAGGACTCGTCCTCGTGCACACTGGTATGACGCTTTCCTTTGTCCCTCACCCGAAGTGTTGCACTCGTACCGGTGCCTCTCCTATTGGCCCCATGGCGGTTTCAATCCTGCATGGCATGACTATATCCCGCCTCTCCAGTAAACGGACTCAAACCTAGGATACTAGTGTCACGCTGCGTGGCATCATCATCATCGTCGTCTAACCCATCACTATCATCATCATCAGATGACTCATCATCATGTGCTCGTGAGGAGGGAGGCAGGAGCAGGTGCTGGGGCTGCCTATGATGGTGCGGCTGAAACTGTAGGGGGAACAACCCTAAGCAATCGATCGAATAAGTCTCTACTGTGCTCCCCCTCTCCTCCTCCATGACGGCATCAACATCTATACCCATATCTATAGCTGCACGAGCGATGACTGGGCTAGGTCCACCATTTGGCTCGTCTATCTCGGAAGTATATCTAACCCACTTTGAAAATGGATCCTCCTCGTCAATGTCATTGCTGAATAATACCTCAAAAGGATCTCTGATGGGCGTAGTACGATGCTCAATCTCTAGTTTCTTCGTCCATAGCTTCACATTGTAGTGACAAAATACGAGCTTCTGCAGTTTGGCATACGCCAATCTGTTCCTCTGCTTCGTATGAATAAGAGCGAATGTGCTCCAATTTCTACTCACATGCAGAAGAAGACATCGTCTGAGCTAGGATCCTAGCTGCCAACTTGCGCAAAGTTGGTGCATCGTACTCGTACATTGCCCACCACTCACCTATGATCCAAAAAACACAATAATAGTTTATCAAAATTTATTCACGTAAAGATAAATGACATCATTTCATTTATTATGAAGTTACTTACATTGCATCATCTCCTCCCTCGATGCAATCGCCATGGTCATTCCGAATGACCCCAATGCATCTCTAAGCATTATCAACTGAAAAACCAAACTTAAATGTTAATATTTATTAAACAATAAATACTAATTACAGTGAGGAAATATCCTATTCCTAATCCTACCTCATTTCCAAACCGGCCAGCCGCATCTGAATCAAGATCTAATTTCATAAATACTTCGTGCACTGTGCTACATAACTCAGGAATTTTTCCAAGCTAGTGCTTGAGTGATACTTGGGGTTCAGATAGTATGCCGTATGAAAGGAAAATTTTAGTATAATGACAATTAACAAACTCTAACATAAATGTAATAAAGCATAAAATTTATTCATACTTACCAGCCGTATGTAGCGGATGCAACAAAGTCTTGGTCTATCTCACAGTAATAATCTAGTGCAACCATTGGTACGAGTCAGGTTGTGTAACTTCAATCTGGTTCTTCATGACTCTCATGCACTCATATATGGATCCTATCGTGGGATAAGCATCCGTATCAACAATCCTCAATACACGGTATATAGGCTCCAAGTATCCAACAATGGCGCGGACATCATCCCAAAATCTACTAGACAATACAATGTCCTCGACTCTCCTGCCTACTGCCGTTCTACTATGAGAGGAACTACACCATGCCTGACTAGTAAAAAATATCCTCAGTCCAGCCCGATGCTTCAAAATACTCTCTAGGGCAATGTAGTCCGTGCCAAATCTGGTAATACCAGGCCGAACTATGTCTCCACCACATATCTCTCTCATCTTTGCTAGTAAAGTGTTGTGGTTGTAGATAAATGTCGTCATGGCTTGGGCACATACTAGAACATCCGATACTTTGCTCCTCTTTGTAATCGCCTCCAACATCAAGTCGATGCAATGCGCCACACACGGTGTCCAATATATACTATATTTCTCTTGTATGATCTCCTCAGTCTTCTTATAATTGCTTCCATTATCTGTGACAATTTGGACCACATACTGTGCACCAACCTCAGCAATGACTTCCTCAAGTAGCCGTGCTATATACTCTCCTTCCTTTATGTAATATGATGTGTCCACTGACTTCAAGAAGACTGCCTTCCCTCGAAAGTAGACCATGAAGTTGATGATGGACAGTCTAGTAGGACCTGTCCAACCATCACACATAATGGTCATCCCAAACTGCTCCCAATGAGGTCGTAGCAATGCAATAAAATCTCTCATCTCCTTCTCCTCCTTATCCAAATATTTACCCATAATGTCACGAGGTGTAGGCGGCTACACTCCTGGACCTACCTCCTAAATATGCCTACTATGTTCTTAAAGTGAGGAGATGCCACTGCATTTGCTGGGATGTGATTAAAAATGAAAATTTTCGAAATGTATTTCCCCATTCTCTCCTTCAGTGATCCTTTGTTGAAATAATCTCTAATTCTCTTCTGTCTCGATCCAGAAGAATGATATAACTGGGGCTCCGTAGGAAAGTCCAGCATCCTCGTACTCTGTGTCTGCTTTGAACCTCGACTACGGCGACCACCATCACCTCCCGAGTAATCACCCCTGTCCAAACCCAATCTGTGGCTCTCCCTCCTCTCGTACTCATCCCTTATAGACTCTTGAACACTGGCTCAATATGCAGCCCTCTCTGCCTCAGTCACCATATCACAAAGGTAAACAATATCATCATCTGAATCCTCACCACTAGCATGTGGTCGTGCAGGCTCCCCTAGCTTGCGTCTGATCTCATGCTCTATGGCCCTCTTCTCCTACCGGCCAGTCATGCCTGTGTGTAGATGTTCTTACATCTGTTTTTTTTAATTTTGGAGGTACTTTTGGACAGTTGACTACATTTCTGTAGCCATGTGCTAGGTGTTGCTTCAACCGTAAAATCCCACCACCCTTAAATTGCTTGCCGCAATAGTTGCATTCCGTCTTATTTCTATGGGGATCCACTTTTTTGCAGTGCCTCCAGCCAATATCTAGCCTATGACCCTGTTGGTCGCCTCCACTGCTAGTGCCAGAACCAGAAGCCATACCAAATCAAGTCGATGCAATCAACAATCACCTACACAACGTACAAATAAAATACCACCAATAGTTTAGTCACAAAACAAATTAATAATTAACAATTAATTTTCGTGAGAAATAATTAAAAAAATTAATTTTCATGCAAATAATTATAACATGCAAATAATTTTTATCAACTAATTATAACACAAATAATTATAAAATTATAACATGTAATTAATTATAACATGCAAATAATTATAACATGCAAATAATACAAATAATTATAACATGCAAATAATATAAATAATTATAACATGCAAATAATTATAACATGTAATTAATTATAACATGCAAATAATTATACCATGCAAATATTGCCTATTTTTAATTATAACATGCAAATAATACAAATAATTATAACATGCAAATAATTTTATAATCTTACATTTTGTGTATTTAAAGAAAGATAGATCCATCAAAGAATATTTAACTTTTAATGACATTAAGGGTACGTTTGGATCACGGGAATTGGAGGGTAGGAATTGGAATTCACACCTAAGAATTTCAACTCTTGTGTTTGGTTGACCAATTCCCATGAAAATTAAAATTCTCATGGGAAAAAAAAGACACCCAATTCCCATGGTTCATGAGACTTACAATGTATAGCTATGAGGTGTTTTTTACAATTCTCATTAAACATAAGAATTTTATTATCATTGATTTTTGCACGAGGGCTCATTTTCATTTTTTTCCGTAACATAAGAAATGTAGCTGATCAAAGCATAATTTAATATTTAAATTTAGAGAGAGAAAAATCTAGAAAAAGAGTGGAATGCTCTAGAGTGAGAAAACCTTGAAAGAAAACTCTAAAGAGGGGGACTTTAGATAGAGAAAAAGAAGGTTCTAGAGAGAATTTTAGAATGAGCAATACTTTAAAGAGAAGATCTAGAGAGAAGGTTCTAGAGAGAGAAAACTCTAGAAAGAGAACGAAAATGATCTAGAGAGAGAAAATAGAGAACTATAGAAACAAGAGAATGCTTTAGAGAAATAAAATCTATAGAAAATTCTAGAGTGAAAATTCTAAAGAGAGAATTTTAGAGAAAGGAATGACTTAAAAGAAAGTCTAGAGAAAAGGTTCTAGAGAGAGAAACTCTAGAAAGAGAAGGGTTCTAGAGAGAGAAAATAGATAACTATAGAAAGAAGAAAATGCTTTAAAAAACGAATATCTAGAGAAAATTCTAGAGTGAAATTCTCTGAAGAGAGAATTTTCAAAGAATTTTAGAGAGAGAACACTCTTGAAAGAGAATCCTAGAGAGATAAAATCTTACAAAGAGAGATATAGAGTGAAAACTCGTACAAAAATCTTTTCTAGAATGAAAATTCTCTAGAGAGTTTTAGAGAGAGAAAACATTCTAGGAAGAGAATCTTATAGAGAGAAACCTATATAGGTAAAATGATTTCTAGAGTAAAAATTCTTTAAAGAGAGAATTTTAGAGAGAGAAAATACTCTAGAAAGAGAACCCTAGAGAGATAAAATCTTCTAGACAAAGAATTATACATAGAGAAAACATAAATAGAAAAAATCCTTTCTAGAGTGAAAGAAAATCCTAAAAGAACTCTTTTTAGAAAGAGATTTTAATACATAGGAATTGAAAATACTCTAGAAAGAGAATCCTCAAGAAATCCTTTTTAAAAAGATAAAAAAGAGAATTATAGAGAGAGAAAACATATATAGAGAATCTTTTCTAGAGTGAAAATTCTCTTTTTGTAGAATTTTAGAGAGAAAAAAATTATAGAAATAGAATTAAAGAGAGAAGATCCTACAGATAGAAAATCATCTTGAAAGAAACTCAAAGATAAGAAATAAATAAATTAATACAATGTTAGCCCAAATTATATATGTTCTGATATATGTAAGCATTACGTAAGATATAAAGAAAAATTTTTGAATTCCCTAATACCAACCAAACAATAGAATTTTAATACATAGGAATTGAAAATCATAAGATTTATAATTCATATGCATTTCAATTCACATGTATATTTGAATTCTTGTCATCCAAACGTACCCTTAGTGTTTTCAAAAGGAGTACTAAATGTATCCCTTTTTACAGTTACAAGTTGAATTAGAAGAATTATTCTGTGCTCTTGTAACGCCTCGGTTCCGGGTCCAATTCCCAAAACCCGAGGTGTTATGATAAGCAACAAAAGCAACTAAAATATGGAATAATTTAAAACTTTTTCTAACTTTATAATCAGAGTAAAAGCGGAAACTTGAAATAATATCCAATCGCAAATAAACTATAAGCCATTACAATGTTTTTAATCTCAAGAAACTAATCTACAACTAAACTGACTACCCTTTTACATATTAGCCCAATGTTGTCGTCCTCTCCAAGAATACCTGAAAAATGGGAGAAAACGGAGTGAGAATAAATCTCAACAAGTAGCAAGGTGCATGCATGAAATCAGTCTATGTTTATATAAAATAAGTCATAAGGTGTACAATTAAACAAACGACAATATCGACAAGAATAATTCCAAAGTTTAAAACCAATCCCATTAATATTATCAAATCATATTTCAATAACAATACCGATAAAATATCGAATGGTCAATGTCATGTAGTTGCTTAGATTGGTTAATCAATCATGCCAGAGCGACATCCACACCTCCATGTACACAGTTCCGGCCTACTCAGGGTATCGGACACTCTGAAATGACGGCCTACTCAGGGTATCGTCATCCAATGCCGGCCTACTTCGGGTATCGGCATCGACAACCAGGCCTACTCAGGGTTTCTGGCTGCTCTACACTGGTCATGGCAACACTCCATGGCCATGCCATTACACCAATAAAGCATATACATCACATTACTAAGCTTAGACTCTGGATCCAGGACAAGCTAAACCAAAACCAAAATAACAATTTCATATAACTCAGTATTTGCAAAACAATAAACCCACACCGATTACCATCCTGTGTATCCCAATACACTAATCACAAGTCGTTCCAACCAGAACAGCAACTCATCGCAAGTTGTTCCAACCAGAACAGTAACTCATCTCAAGTTGTTCCAACCATAACAGAAACTCATCTCAAGTCGTTCCAACTAGAACAGCAACTCATATAATTTCCAGCAATTAATCCAACTCCAAAAACCCAATTAAACAATTTCTCAATCGAAAACACATATAAAACATACAGGGAACTAAGCCAATATCTCATACAATAAAATCACTTCAGAATTCATAAAATTAGCAATAAATTGATTTAAGATTCTCCCAAATGTTTTGGACAGATAAAATGTTTCTAATATCCTAATCTAGTCAATGGGTAAGTGCTTAAACCCTCAGATCATCAAAACCTAGCTTGGTTTAGTCAAACTTGCAATTCAGCAAGATATGGGACCATGCGCTGACCTCCTGCGCTAAGCGCGAGGTCGGCAGATAGGTCATGGGTCGAAAATGGAGAATGCGCCTACTTAAATTCAAGTGAGCGCGAGCTAGGCGCGAGGTGAGCGTGAGGTTCGCGCGAAATGCGCGTATGCATTTTAAGTTCGCGCGAGCTGAGCGCGAGCTCGGTGAATAGGGCAATTAGTCCTTGCGCCCACTACCTGAAGTCGGCGACAAGTGAGCGCCAACTGGGCGGATAGTACTCTGGTTTTTCGAGTCTTTGTTATTTCCAGATCTACAACTCTGGACGAACTTTTTCGGTCTGTAACAACTTCTTTAGTCTCCTAGTGTCCCCAGAACACACTCAAACTAGTTTTGAAATTATTCCAACACATTTTTATTTATCATCATTCAATTCTAAAGAAACCAGACTCGAACTATCTCCGTCCAAAAAACACATCAGTATCTCCTTCCAGAAAACATATGCATTCAGATTAAACCTACGAATAATACGAAAACCCAGGTTTTAAAACAGTGCCACTCACATCTTGGTAATTAAAATTTAACTAGGGTTTCTTTCTAATTCAACCCACCCATGAACAACATTTTTCTTGATTCTTAAAAAAAGAGATTCAAATCACCAAATCAAAACTTTATAAACATCTAACCTTTCCAATGAAATCCAATTTAAGAATCAATACGATCAATCATCAAAAACACAAGAAAATATGCAGTTCCTCCAGTTTCAAGTGTTTGCTACTTGCCTTTTTGATGAACCCAGATTTTTCAGAACATCTTCGGTGCCCGTTTTTGGAGCTCGACCGGACCCCTCTAAACTTCTCAAATTTAGATCTTCACTGTTCAGTTTAAAGTCCTCCAGGAATAGAATAAAACCCTAAAATTTCACCCAATTCCAACGGTTGGATCTTTCTATCTCACCGTTCAAAGTTGACTAGTCGGCCATCTCTGCAACTCCTTTTTCTTCCAAAATCTGGTTTTCCACCAACTTCTGGGTTAATTCGCACCACCTCAGACTCATCCAAATCCAATCTGCACCGTTCAGATTAAAGTATCTTATGTATAGAACATAACCTCCAAATTTCATGACGATCCAACGACTAGATCGCCAGGTATCGTTGCTCAAAGTCTACTGGTCGGACCTCTGCAGCACCTCCCTTTTTCCTTTCTTCCCTCTCTTTTCTCTCTTCTCTTCTTTCCTTTATTCTTCTCCCAAGCCCAAGCACGAATTTTCCTCTCTTTCCTCCTTATTTTTGACTTGCTAAAAACCCTAAACCTTTCCTAGACCTCCCCTTTATAAGCTCTCTTAATTAGAAGTCCTACTAGGTTTAGAAGACTTTCTAAATAGACTTCTCACTCTTAATTGGAAACCTCCCCATCTTAACCCTCCTAATTCCTCTTTTAAGTATCTTATATAATAGAAGGATTTATTTTAATTTATTTTCGTGCTAATTAAATTTCTTATTTTAAAATATTACTAAAACACCCTAAAGCTACCTCTTATCCTCAAACTTAAGGCTCCTTATCAACCATAATCACCAATATACCCTTTTTCCTACTTTTAAGCAATAATTTGCTATTTAAATCCAAACCTAACCCAAATTAAGTCTAGTTAAATATTTTAAGTCTAATAATTATTTGCTTACTCAATATCTTAATTTGGCTAATTTGGAAATGACTAAAATACCCTTTCCTTGGAATTCCATACTTAACCTTTGAATCTTTTTCCAAAAATTCTCCTCTTTATTCTTCACATCAATCTTAACCATATAATGTACTTGGATTAATACCTATCTTCTCAATATTTAGGCTTATTTAATTTACATTATTTTAAGAAAATCCGGGGTTTTACAACTCTTCACGAGACAACTTTTTTTTTCTTCTTAAAACTTCAGTCAAAAAACATAGTATGACTTGGTAATTGTTCCTTTAAGTTTCTCCTTGTATATTTTCATATTTTGTTTTGTCTGGTGCTGTTAAAAAAAAAAAGAACATTTGATTTCCTTTGGAACTAATTTCAACCTGAAACCTAAAGGGAAATGTAAGCTATGTTATTGCAATATTTATATACATTTCTAGAGATTATGGACTTGTAGTCATGAAATACCCAAACCCTAAAGAAATATAATTGGAGGTTATGAAACCAAAGCATCTGAGAGGTTTGGCGAAGAACACATTATCTGGCTAAATTAGTCTCCATTCAACTCAAACATATGGGCTTAAAAGCCTGATCCTGTCAGACTTAACTGCCTTATGGCTTATTGTACGTACACTAAAAAAATTGTCGGAATTAGAGGCAAATTATTACCAAGGCTTTTAGAAAACCACCGGTTATGATACATACACGGGCGCCCTAAACCCGAGCGCCCGAAAATCCATGTTGGGCTGCAATGCAAGGGCGCTCTTTGCTTTTAAGCGCCAGTAATAAGTATTATTAACAATGGTTGCAAAAACTAAGCACCAGTAATAAGTATCATCAAAACCCTTTTCTTCCGCAGTTCCTCTCTAGATCTAACATTGCAGCGAGCAAGCAAACCCTCTCTTCCTCTTCCTCTCCCAGTCAAGCATTTCAATGAGCGAGCAGGCTTGCTCTTCCTCCTCCATCTATGTTGAGGTAATCGTTGATTGAGTCCTATGATTCTCTCCTGATCGATCCGTACAGCAAGTGAGCATGTCTTCTTGTCCTCTTTCGTCTCCGTCGTGGTAATTGTGTGATTGTTTTTTTTATTTTTTAACAAACCTAACCTTTCTTTTTTCACCAGAGAATTTTCTGATGTATTGATTCAACGTAAGGTGGATCCATGCCAGTTTGATGGAAGAATGGGATCTAGTTTGAATTTTAGATAAGTTAGTTCTAGTAACTAGTAAGGCTACTTGGAGATTTTGGTTTTTTAATTGTTTTAAGTTTAGATCTGTTCTAGATTCTGCTTTTTCTGCTTAATCAGGTTTCGTGTATAGGAATGTTATTCAACTTAGTTTAAATATGTTCATTTTGAGTTAATTCTGCTTATTAGTTGATTGGTTTCTTAATCTTTTTCAAAATTATCCATATCTCATGAAACACTTCTCTAAAGTCTCGTGGCAGCTGAGATTACAAATTTGATATTTTTCTTGCAAATTTTATTTTGCTATTATTGAGATGAATTGCCTTTATGCATAATCTGCACAGGATAATTTAATTCCCTAATTTTAATACAATTTCAATTTTTTTGGCTTTATTTTTTGTTTTGCTAGCTTGATTCATCTCAAATGGAGTTCTCCTATTTGGTCTCAGACCCTTTACTTTTCCCTTACAATGACTTACATTCAATGGAACAAAGCCTGAAAGCTCTGTCGCTCTACATGTGCACACATGAAATGATTTCAATTTTAATCTTGTTTGTCTAGTAGTTTTTGTTGTTAGCTTTCAGTTAGATGCAGGGAAGGTGAATACTACTAATCCACGGCAGAGTACTGGTATGAAGGTATTTAACCACTTTTTGACATATTCATATGGTTTCTGCCTTTTAACGGGATCTAAACCTAGTTAATGCAAGATTTTATAGTTCAGTAAGAGGGTATTGTCTTCACAGACAATAAAGTAAAAGATAAAAAGGAACAACAAGTAAAAAGGGAAAATATTGTTGGAACTTATTATTTTTAGTCTCCACTATCTCTTTTGTGTCTAGCTTTTCTTTTTATTTTTTAGCTGCTATGCTAATGATGTATTGCAATGTTTGATATGCACAAAGCCGATGCAAGGTAACTGGTGTTCCTTTTCCTTGCTTGAGCTTAAAACTCTTTGTTGTACTGGGGCCTAATTAGTTTTTGTTGAGTGATATCTATTATTTTATATAGTTGTTATGGAGAACTAACTCTTGCTAATGCTTCTTTGTTTTGATTTCCATTTAGTACGTAATATTTGTGTACTGTGGGTTTTTTATTGATGGAAAGGCTTCCCCTTCTTTATATTATTTACTCAAATTAAGTCCAATAAAACATTAGTGTTATCCCCATCCCTAAACTTGACAGGACTAGAACTGTTGCTTTATTATGATTAGAATTTCCCTATTGAAATATGTATCATTAAATATGACACACTAGTGCTTCAATTTTTTGTTTTCTTTTTTGCTCTCTTTGAAGTCCTTAAAGTCTTTCAAGCTTATGCTTTAAGTGAAACTGCAGGGTATAATTTTCACTGGACTCTCTGTTTTCACAGCCATCTTTACTCCATTAGCACTAACTATTACAACCATCTTCTCAGCATTCTTATGGAAGGAAACACAACAATGAGGAAGGTAACTTTTTCTTTCTTTGTTTCTTCTAATACTATGGAAGCATCTTTTTCCAAATAATTTGACATTTTGAGAGGGTTGATATTGTTATGAATTAGTGCAGTAAACACTGTTCTGCTTATACAATCATTTCAGCTGATATATGAACTTGAGATCACCTACATAAAATTTCTTTTACGTTTCTTAGAGTTTTAATTTTAAAAAAAAAGAAAAGAAAAAGGAAAAATATTACAAGATTCATGTGGTGATTGTATTAAATCTAGATGAGTATGGTTCTTCAAATGCTAAGCTACTTGCTATTTTAACATGTTCTCTATGGTGAATAAGCTGTTAATGGTGATCAATCTTGGAGAACTTCTACTTCATGATAATTGTATGTGAACCCTCTCTTTAGTTATTCATTTTTACGTTACACACCTTTATCCAAAACAAAGCAATTGATAAATGGCAATTGCTCAGGATAATCCAGCCAATGCCAATGGTCAGATTCAATGTTGGCAACCCAAACAATTACTTGTGTCACTATGAAGCAACTTGTTTAAACGATGGAGGTAACTAAAAAACTAGTCCTTCCATATCAGTTCAGTTCCATTCTGCTACTTCTATTAGTAGTGAGTTTTTCTTTCCCTCAACACACAACTCGGGACTCACAAGCTTCATGCTCTATAGGTTGGTAACCCAAGATAGTCACTTTGGGACTTGCTAGAGAATCAAACTTGCTTATCAGCACATGACATATCAAGCAGCATTGGTTTGAAGTGATCTAATTCACTTAAAGGAGAAAGGCATACATTACAACTAAATGAGTCATATGCGTTGCTCAAAAATTCACTTAAGAAATGTGTTTAAATTGTCTTCGTCTTTCTTTCTTTTTTCTTTAATCTCTTTCATTTCTTTCTGGGTCCCTTTCCGTTTTCCAATTCTGGAAATGGTATATCAAGATTTCATGTCTAACATAAATTTTTAATCTTTAATGGGAGTTATTTTAGAGTTCATTTATTTATTTTATTCAAGAAAAAAAATTATGATTCCTTTCCTTCACAAGTTTTGATTTTCCTATTTTGCAATTCGTGTGAAGCCCATAACGCCTGCTTGGAGGGAAAAAAATAAAGAAAAAATCAAAAAAATAAAATCAGCGTCATTTGAAATTCTAACAACATTACTGGCGTTCAAAAACTGCCGGAAATGATAGAACAAACTTCCCCATTATCACAGGCGCTTGGATGCCACTAAAAAAAGGGGCTTATTACTGGCGCTCAAAAAAGCGCCGCAAATAACATTAGCAACGCTCTATTCAGTGCCATTTTATGAAGCGCCGAAAATACATTTACCGGTGGTTTTTAAGCCGTCGGTAAAAACCCATTTTTTGGTAGTGGTAATGGTTAAGTTACTCTAGATAGTATGTTTCTATGTTGATTAAATTATCTATAAAAGATATAAGAAAATAAAAGTTTGAAATTCTACTGGGGCAATTCAATAAAGTTGTTTTGGTTTTTCAACCAGTAAGTGTCCATATGGGAATGTTTTTGTAAGAAAAGGAAAATGTTTAGACTGTTTTGATGCCATTCACTAGGAAACCAAGTAAAAGAAGAGAACAGATTTCTCATCCGAATTCAACTTAATCAAAGAGCTTTCCAGCAGTGTATTCAAAATCATCCCAGGATTCATTCAGATTTCTTTTTTTTTCTTTTTTTGGTAAGCTTCATTCAGATTTCTTTAACACAAATCTTTCCCACTCTTCCATTAATTGCTCCTTTTGGCTGATCCAAGTATTTTTTATTTAATGACTGATTGCAGACCAGATCGTTCATTACGCCAATTGCAGCATAAGAAGAAAAACAAGTAGAACTTCACATGGCAAGACTTGAGATTACAGGTAACTAACTAGAAAATCAACTAACTCTTTTGATAACTAATGACAAAATAGAAGAAATAACTCTCAAAATTTCTCTCCCAAGAAACTAAATGAAATGAAAGGGTATTGGTTACACCCGCCGATACCCAGCAAATAAAACCACGTGGCATCACATAGGTCGAATTCTAGGAGACGAACGCGTAGGATTGGGAAGACTGAAAGTTGCACAACTGAATGACTACCTAGCCATGAGTTATAATTGCCAAGAGACGAAGAGATTGAAGATCAGCTCCAACACACCAATCAACAACCAGTTATATTTTATTTTATTTGATTCGATCACCCAGTTGATCACTCTATTCATCTTCCATGCAACAATAGCTGTACTGCCCCGGGATCTGGCTATCCCAATAAATCTTTTTTTTTTTAATATGGATCGAGGCACAAACTAAGTGGTAACAAAACAATGAATAATAATTATAATAAAATATAGAGAAAAATATTACAGTGTGCTATAATTCAAAACTTCTACTATTAATAATTGCAAAATATTCTTCTATCCAAATTACACAATTTCAATGTAATCCAATAAGAAGGGCCAACTAATCCTACTCTAAAGTAATAGAAGATCCATATATCAACTATCGTAAATCTTTAACTTTTTAATAACCTCTAAGTCTTCTTCAAACCTGCTAATGAACTAATCCCCCTATAGCATCTTTGTCTACATAACCTGATTACAAAACATTTGAAAACCTTATATGAGATATAAAATCCCAAAAAGTAGCAACATGCATGAAAGAAAAGATAATCCACATGTAATTTTCCAAATACCTTTCATGAGTTGCAAATAGATAATTTAAGTATCGATAAATAAGAGAAACAACTCATATAAACCAAATCCACAAGTTTCCAAAAAATATACCAAAACCAATTTTCAAGTACCAAAATCAAGTATCAATCCAAATAACAAAAACCTTACGACATCACAAGATTCATAAAATAAGATACCTTCGAGAAGCCATACTTGGCCCCAATTGCCACTTCACATCTTATAGGTGAAGCTGGCCTACTCAGGGCTTCAGACATTTGTTATCACATTAGAGCACCCAAGCCTAATACAAGTATTAAGTTGATAAGTAAAATCTAGTCAAAGAACACCTGCAATACATCCAAACAAAAGACCTTACCATTACGGTAGAAACGGACAGCTGCAGCTCATTCCCTTGTGGAATACCCTCTCCATCATAGAGGAAATGCATAAAATTGAAATAAAGAATCAATTAAACAAAGAACGACCTATTTCTTTATCTAGCTAGAGTATGGACCCATGATGAGCTAGTCTTGCTAGACACAAGACAAAACCAAAAACCAAACTTGCTATCATGGCATAAATCACTCCCTCGTTGATAAAAGTCAACACTGCCCTCATGGCAAAAATACTTCATCATGGAGAAAAGCAATAAAACTCTTTTCATTTTGTCATAGAAGAACCAACATTTGAAAAGTTGTAACGACCCTGAACCAGGTATGCCTCTCCAAGGCATCCCCCTATCCCTAGTCGTCATAGGTTGGTCTTTCGACCTAATGAAATGCGGATAATTTAAAAACTTTCCTAATACAGGTGCAAGTGATATACAGTTGATACTTGTGCATAATAAAAGTGTACAAGATTTTGAATATTTGTGGATGGGCTACAAAATGAATCATATAACTATTTGGATATTACAAAATATGGGTATCTAGTCACTCCTCTCAAATAGATGGGTTACAAGTCCAAAAAGAAACTACAAACATGTACAACAAAAGTAAAATCCTAAGTAGCTCTATAGTAATCCTCCTTTCTATACCCAGGTGCCTTATCCTTTCCTCGGTCCCCAGTCCGATCCTTCACACTGGACATCGACGGCTCTAAAAATAAGATGATAAAACAACTGTGAAACGAATGTCTTAGTAAGCAACATATGCATGCTTAGTGCAAACACAGTTGATGCTGATATTATTTGATGAAATCATGACATGCGGGTGGATGAAATACTACGAAAACAACGGCAACTTAGTGTCATACAATAAGTGCAAATATGTGCATAGGTGTACAAGTAATTCATTTAATAAGCACTCATTCATTCAATTCTTACCACTTTGTTAACTAGGTTGTTTAGTATGTATTACACATGACCTCATCTAGTTTCACCGATTCCACATGGTGGCTAAGCATCAACGCCGATTACCCTTGACATAGGCACCCATACGCCGATTACCCTTGATGTACAAGCATTCATTGCCGATTCCCCGTAGCAAATGGGCACCAGCCACCAATGTTGCTGGTGCCGGGATTATGTAAACAATGCAGTAACAATAACAATAACACTTGGTCATGGCATTTATATACAAACATTCCTATTTAAGTTTATGGATCCATAACTTAAGGGTTCATTATGCAAATATTTATTTCATCAATACCACATCAAGTGTATCATGCACTCATGCATGTAAAATTCTCAAAGGTAGCCCATGGCCTTACCCAAGTCAATCTTGGGTCAAGCCCTCTTTCATTTCTCATGAAATTCCAGGCTACTGCCCTCTATACAAATCATATCCATTACGGGCCACTACCCCTTTCATATCATGCTATCAGTATATGGCATGTTAAACAAATAGGCCAATACCCTAAATAAATCACATGCTTATAATAGAAATAAAATACAACAAGACATGTTCATAGTATTCAATGTGCATTTCGTGCCTCACTTGGGAAACCCAGGCCTCAACTCTTTAGAAACTTGTGCAACTTGGTTTTGGTTTCTACTCCCAAGGGTCGTTTGGAAGGTGTTCTAAGTGGTAGAATCAAATTATCCTTTTCCTACACAAATCTGGAACAAAAACTCTCTAAGAATCCTATTTTAGGAAAACGTACCCAAAATCTTTGTTATTTGGAATTTTGAGATATTTCCAGTTGGTACACTTCCTAGACACCTAAATCCTACTTGTATATTGGTTAGATTCCAATAAAAACAATCCGTAGTTTAATTTGGGCTGAAATCCAAAATTTACTAAAATCTGTCTAGGGCGTTCGAAGGCGTACTCAAGCGGTGCTCGGGTTACCTGGGAAACTAGCTCTCGGGTTTTGAATTTTTAGAAAACATAGGTGGGTCGCTCGAGTCCGCGCTCGAACGGCAATGAGCGGCCTGCTTGAAATTTAAAGCTTGAATGGGCACTCGCAATCGCGCTCAAGTGATTGTTCGGGCGCCCTGGAAATTCTGCATGTTGCAAATTTCTGACCTTTGTGATTTTTCTTGGTTTTCTCAAATCTCACTCGTTTTTTAGGGTTTTTGTCTCTAAATTGTTTCTAACATGTGTGGATTTTCATTTCCTACAAAACCCCTAACAATATCCTCTCTTATTTGCAAGGAAAAACAAATTCACACTTAAACCCTAACTTCCTCATATTGTATACGAAAATGGAAGAAAACAAAATTTGGGTTAGGGTGGTGTTGTTTACCTCTAGCAATCAACTAAGCAAACCTTCTTGCTCCTATTGCAACCCACGAGCAGCACCCTTAGCCTCTTTGGTTGCTTCCTCTATAAATCCCACCAATGCTCACCCAAACGAAAATCTGAATCTCTTCCTCCTTTCCTTGCAAGGGTCTCTTCAAATGGACTTAAAAGAGAAAGGGAGTGTGATGAGGGGAAGAGAATGAGAAGAAGAAAAAGAGAGTGAATGAGAGAAGAGGTGTAGAAGAACAAAATGAAGAGAAGGGGTGGTTTAATTCGTATGGGGCCAAAACCCCCTTTCTTTGACTCTTAAAACTCTTCTCCATTTCCAAACTTACCCTTCTCTCTTCAACCATCAATATTCCCACTTTGCTACTCCACCTATTTCACAACAATCACCACTTAGCCATTATCTCACATCTATAAGATTTATTTAGTAACTTTAGAATTGCTTAAATGAAGGAAGGCTTACCTTTACACATTACTAACGAGCTTGGACTTAGCCACTTGGCAGGCTTCAAGTCTGGGCTTCTCTAGCTTCACCTACACAATACATATACTAGTTAAAGTGTGCTAATCACCTAGGAATCTGGGGTTTCAATTCACATTCTACCCTCCTAAAAAGAAATTTCGTCCTCGAAATGTTTACCTTGTGATTCACCAAAGAGTATAGAGTACTTCCTTCTCATTTCGACCTCGTTCTCCCACGTAGCTTCCTCTACGTTGTGATGCTGCCACAAGACTTTCACCAACGAAACAGTCTTGGTGCGGAGAACTTGCTCTTGTCTGCCTAATATTTGAATGGGACGCTCTTCAAACGTCGCATCCTCACGTACCTCTAGTGGCTCAAGGTCAATGACCTGACTAGGATCCGATACATAACGACGAAGCATAAAGATGTGGAATACGTCATGTACACGGGCTAGCTAAGGTGGAAACTCCAATCTGTAAGCTACAGGCCCAACTGTCCCAATAATGCAGAATGGACCAATGAATTTGGGTGACAGCTTCCCTTGCTTATTGAACCTTAATATGCCACGGTAGGGAGATACTTTCAAGAACACCATATCCCCTACTTCAAATCTCAAGTCTTGCCTCCTCACATCGGCGTAGCTCTTTTGACGACTTTGGGCTGTTCTAAGACGTTTTCTAATCAAATTAACCTTATCCATACTGTCTTGAACAATCTGTGGTCCCAAATACTGTCGTTCACCCACTTCTTCCCAACACAACGGGGATCTACAAGTCCTCCCGTACAAGGCTTCAAATGGAGCCATCTTTATGCTCGCTTGGTAACTGTTGTTGTATGCAAATTCTACCAAGTCCAAGTGTTTACTCCAATGACCTCCAAAGTCCAACACACAACATCTCAGCATGTCTTCTAAGGTTTGAATAGTACGCTCAGATTGCCCATTAATTTGTGGATGGAAACTGGTACTAAATTTCAATTGAGTTCCTAAGGCTTCATGTAGACTCTCCCAAAACTTGGAAGTGAACCGTGGATCACGATCAGATAGGATAGATACAGGGACTCCATGCAATTTGACAATCTCACGTACATACAACTCAGCAAGTGATCGTAGAGGTTGATCCTTCCGAACAGGTAGGAAGTGAGCAGACTTAGTCAGTCTGTCTACAATGACCCAAATAGAATCTTGCTGCTTCACTGTCCTAGGCAAACCCAAAACAAAATCCATGGTTATATGCTCCCACTTCCATTCAAGGATGGGAAGCGGTTGCAATAATCCAAGCCGCCTTTTGTGCTCAGCCTTCACCTGCTGGCACACCAAACACTTCGATACAAACTCGGCAATTTCCCTCTTCATTCCAGACCACTAATAGATATCTCTATGGTTTTTGTACATTTTGGTGCTTCCAGGGCGTACAACATATCGTGATCTGTGCCCTTCTTCTAGAATCACCCTCTTGATATCATCATCATTGGGTACACAGATTCTACCCCTGAATCTCAACATACCCACACTAACACTGAAGTCCTTGGCCTTCTCTAAACCTCTACTCATCAACTCTCTTGTTTTCTGCAATTCAGGATCTGATAACTGTCTCTCTCTGATCCTCTGCACTAGATCTGGCTCTATCTGCATACGAGTCATACTCGCCTCCTGACTAAAGAGTCGGAACTCTCTAGGCCAATCTCTAACTGGAGAGTCCTTCCATGAGGGATGTGCTGCAAATTAAATTACCCTAGTGCGTTTCCTCCAGGATAGAGAGGCCTTCCATGAGGGAAGTGCTGCAACAACTCCGTTTCTACCCCAGAGGGGGTGAGGTCTAGTATTGGCATCAGATTTGGCAGAGGTTCTCAGACTAGACTGTTTGGAGCTAGAACTAAACCTTACAAAGTGGTCAAATTTCACAAGTCCCACCATACTACGCTGTTTGATATTGTTTTGCTGGATTATTCATGTTTCTTGGTAAACTTATATGTTTGCAAATCATCCATGTTTAGAACTGAATAAAATGTATTTGAGCATGCATGTGCTACTTGCTAAGATATTCGTATCTCACACCATTTTGTTTTGTTTTGTTTTGTTTTCAGATCTCGGAAAGGACGTTACCAGTGGGTATATGCTTGGTTCAGGTGAGTTGGGGATTTTAGTTGACTCTCTGATTATATATTATTGTTTATTTCATGTTTTCCTTCACTCTGATATAGCGATCTTGTGTGGAAAGTTAACCCTTCAGAGATGAGTTACGGTTTATTTCACGTAACTCGGATCCGGGGCGTTACACTAATCACCTAGGAATCTAGGCTTTCACAAAAGTCCATAATTTCACTCATAAACTAAAAGAGTTTCTAATGGTAAAAATATATTTAAGACTATCAAAACAATTTTTAAGACCTTTCTAAATGTTTCCAATGGTAAAAACATATTTAAAACCATCTCATATATAGAACTGTAGAATTCACTTAGAAGCAATAAAATTCCTCTAGAGAACCAAAATATCCATTTGAAAAAAAAAACCATCTATTTCACCAAATAAACCGAAAGCAAGTACTTTTAAAATTTTACAAAATCTTTGAAGTGAACAACCAACAAATGAACCTTATGAAACCTAAGAAATCAGTATTTAATCCTAAACAAGTCTGAGAATTACCATAAATTATCCACGTATAAATTTTGCATCTTATAATATTAAATCATTTTCAATTAAAATAAAACTCATGAATTGTAAATCAAGAAATGATATAAAAGTATAAAATAAATTCCAAGTAATTTCTTATAGAATTATTATCTTGCGTAAGTCAATTTTGTTCCTTATGTGCTAGTAATGTTCCCAATCTCTGCAACCCCAACGTGAAGCCTTCACACGATCAAGCCACGTGGCCGAGACATCCCACCTAATAGAGGAAATGGCCTCTCTCCTTCTCCGTTAATAGACATTTTTTAAGAAAAAAAAATTAAAGCTGAAACTGAAAAAAAAACCCAAATACGAAAGAGATGAAGGCGCAAACACCATTCTTCCTTTTTGTTTAGCTCTTGAGCACCCGCCGGCGGGAAAAAGAAGAGGAACACCAAAAGGGGAGGATTCGCACCACCATTTGTCCTCGGGCTCTGACTCTATTAGTTGGTCACGTTCACCTCATAAACATCAAAGTCAAGACAAACAGAGCATTTCTCCTTTGGGGGAGCTCCAAATGCTAACTCCTCATCAACAAAAGATTCCAACATAATCCAAGCTCTCCCATCTTGATCTCCAGATTCGGAAGAGCTCAAGTTCCTCTCCAAGGTAACACACTTTTGAGTAACTCCTTTTACAGTTAAACCCCGTAAGAAATCTCAATCCTCCATTCTTCTTATAAGGGGTAATGGGGTGTGGGTTTTTTTCTCTTTTTCTTTCTTTATTTTTTATGGGTATTTGAAAAAATCTATTCCATGAATCCTCATTTTTCGATTATTTTTTTATTTTTTGGTTCTTTTTTTTATCTTTTGTGGGAACAGAGAGAGCTTTGAGCTGTGGGTCTCTTTTGGGTTCTCTGCTCTGTTTGTTTTTGAGTTGCAGAGGTTTGCGTTAAAGCACTAACGCATTTCGTGGCTTTATGTCATCTCTTAGGAAGAGGAGCACAACATATCATCAAGTTATTTCAACGCTCATCTCATGACAGGTACACATTGATACAACACTCATCTTCTGCTCATTTAAATAGTTTGATTATTTGATTCTTGTTCTTGCTCTTTTAAATTAGAACTACAATAAACCTACCATTAGGGCTTTGTGGCTTTGACCATTGTTGTTATAATGGTCACTAGAAAACCATTATAACAACTTGAGATTTGTTGTAACAATTTCCCCTTTAGGGGTTTGACTCGATGGACATAGAACCCACCTAATTTGACTCAACTCGAAATGACTCGGTTATTCACTTTTTGTTGGGATAAATAAAATGTTAAAAAACACAATACGTAAGTTCTTGTTTAGAATTTTTTCAAGGTCTATAGTTCATAAACTGCTCTATGGAATTCAAAGCAGTTTCTATGGTGAAGTTATCTACTTGATAAATTCCACCAGGTTTTTTTCTAGTGCCAATTAAGACCTAGTCTGATGATGACAATCATTCGGTATTTAGCTTTCATTTAAATTATGAAAGAAATATATTGAACAGTCTAAGAAAACTGCATGGGAAAGTGATTATCTCTAATCAAGTTGGTTTTCAGATTAGCCGTATTTTAATTGGTTTGCCCAAACCCTTCTTTTGGTCATACCCACTAGCATTTCATTGGAAAGGATGTTCTTTCAATATAGCATATAGTCACAGCTACTTCATTTTCTTGACAAAAATTGCTACTTTATTGCATAGATTCTTATAATTTTTTTAGTGTGAAATAATTATGTCGATCTATTTTTTTTTTTTTCATCTTTATATTCTCTTTTGTGCTTTTGATGAATCATTTTAGAACCTTTTTATTTGCTTAGATTTTTTCTAAAGTCTTATGTTCTGATTTTCCTTTTATCAGTGTTTTGACCATGATATTGCTAAGTGAACTTCTCATATCAATGGTCTATCCATGGATAAGAATGTGTTTTTTTATTTCTCTTTTTTTTTTTGTTGGGGTTGGGGGTGGGGTTTTAATTATAAGCATTTTTATGAGCTAATTCTCAAAAATAATTTAGGGCAGGCCATGTTTTTCTAATGTGTGCTTGTATCAATTTTGTTCAATGTGTCCTTGTAGGATAGCAACATTGCTCTCCTCCTATAGAACAGTTCTTTCATATGAGTTTTTTTGTTCTTTGTTTGTTCATATCCTTTCCAGGGAGTTACCAGCTAAGAGATGCAATTTGGTTACATGGAGGCATTTGGAGGAAATATGTCGACTCAAAATAATAATAGTGAAGAGAGTGGTCATATAGTGGTTGTACTAAATGTTGAACCGCAATTTGTTCCTCCCATAGGGAAAGAGTTTGATTCACTTGATTCGGCATATGATTTTTATAATGCATACGGTCAGTTTTCTGGGTTTAGTATACAAAAATGTCAGGTGAAAAAGGATGGTGGTGGTGTGATAGTAAAATATTTCGTTGCTCCAAAGAAAGATTTAGGACTGACTCATCCGTTGTTCGGATTAGACCAGCAACCCACACGAGGTGTGGGTGCAAGGCTTTTATGAGAATCCAATTGAATAGTGATGGGAAGTATGTTATTTTGACTTTAAATGAGAATCATAACCATGACATGCTTCCCTTCAACATGAGTCATCGGTTGAGGTCACAGAGAAGAATTACCCCTGGCTAGGCAGCTCAAGTTGAGATTGCTGAATGTGTTGGATTAACGCCGAGAGCTGCTGTGGAACTTTTGAGTACACAAACTAGCAAGGTTGAAAATGTTGGATTTGTGTGTGAAGATTATAGCAATTACTTGCATACAAAGAATAAGATATAGATGCAAGAGGGGAATAGTAGTGCACTTGCAGATTACTTTCGGAAGAAGCTTTGTGAGGATAGGGCATTTTTCCATGCCATTGATATGGATGAAGATGACATGATAACCAATATATCTTGGGCAGACGGGCAAATGGTTACAAATTATCGTTATTTTGTAGATGTTGTAAGTTTTGATACGACATTCAAGACAAACATTGAAAACCGGCCGCTTGCATTGTTTGTAGGATTAAATCATCATAGACAAATAATTGTTTTCAGTGTTGCACTTCTATATGAGGAAAGTAGTGATGCGTTTTCTTGGTTATTCAAGACTTTTTTGAATTGTATGCATGGAAAAGAACCATAAACAATTATAACAAATCAAGATCAGGCAATGGCAAAAGCCATTAATTCTATCTTGTGTCGAATAGTTCACTGAAATTGTATTTGGCAGTTGTATCAGAATGCTGCAAAGCATCTTAATTCTATATTTCATACTTGTAAGGGTTTTGCTGAAGCTTTTAAATATTGCATAAAAAAGTGTGAAAATGATTCCGAGTTTGAAGATGCATGGCGTGACATGATTGAAAGGTTTAATCTTTCTAAAAATGTGTGGTTTGAAGCAAAGTATAAAGAAAGGGAGAAGTGCTCCTTAGCGTATGGTTGAAACAATTTTTGTGCTGATATGCTTAGTACCCACGTATCAGAGAGCATGAATGCATCCATAAAAAATGCATTGAATCGACAAAAAAGCATGGTGCGGCTTTTGATCCAAATTGATGTTATGGTGGCAAGGCATCGATATAGTGAGTTAGCAAGTGATAGCAACATGATGCTGAAGAGGAAAGAACCCCATCTTTCCCAACCACTCTTTAGCCATGCATGCAAGTTGTACACTCCGACAGTTTACAACGGCCTTGAGAAGGAAGCAATAGACATTTGGTCATTCAAGATTCAAGACTATTTAAAAACCGGGAATGTCGAGATCTTCAAGATTGTTAAGAAGGCTGAAAGGATCCAACAGGAGCACACAATAATATATAACAATGTAGTTGGAGATGTACAATGCAGCTGTAAGAAGTTTGAGTTTGCGGGTATTTTGTGTAGGCATATATTCTTGATTTACTTTTTTTAAGGATGTTACTAAGATCCCAGAAAAGTACATCCTAAAAAGGTGGAGAATAGATGCTAAGGATGGATTACAATGCATCATGTCACAGCGTGTACCAAGTTAAAGTAATGAGACGGGTAAAATGTCCAATCGATATTCTTATGTTTGTTCTACTCTGATTCAAATCGTTTCTAAATCAGCTACATGCCAAAAAGCAACCGACTATGTTATGGAGATGACAGGAAAGATGAATGGGGTAGTTGAACAGATTGTCAAAGGTACAGTTTTTCAAGAGCTTCCAAAGAAAGACAAAACTTCAAGAATGGTTGTATCAATTGAGAACGAGCAAGCTTTAAATGGTGAAGGAAGATCTATCTATGAGGTCCATATCGATGTTGCAGATATTAATGTGGTTGAGGATGATGTGATTGAAAAGGTTGGAAGTTGTGTAAATGAGCAAACATTTGAATCTCAAGAGCTTTGTGGGGAACATCATCCTAATGCAATGGCGGGATCTTATGATGAAATCGCCATTTCACAAAAGTGCATTGAAAATGCAAAAGGTGTCAAGGTGAAGGAAAGAGCCAAGCGTGGTGGTATGGGTGTGCACAGGAAGGTGGATGCCTTAACTCAAGCAACGAGGAAAAAAAGGCTTAAAGCACTAAACAAGGAGAGTAGTGGTGATAAGCACGTGGTGCCACCAACTCAAATTGATTTGCCAATGATTCCTCAATGAGCTGAATCTTGTCCTATGTTTTCGTATCCTCATGGTCAAATGGTTCGTATACTAACTACCTAATATCTCATTTTTTGTAATTGAACCCCCTCCTCTTCCAACACACATATGCTAACTTTTGTGCTTTTTCATACACAGATGCCTGCCCACTGTTTTCATTCTTTTATATACAATGCCAATTCACCCATGGTATCATATCAGCAATTCAACAGAAGTTCACCTAGCATGCTGCAGATACTTCAAGAAGCAGAGATGTCTATCCAATATCCCCCCTCTTCTCCTAGGCCAAGTTTGGAACAATGTAAGAATCTTATTTTAGCTTGTTCCTGTGTTGCTAAACCCCTTTGTAATGAGGTCATTAGTTATACAATTACGAAGAGGTTCATTTGCTTAATGTGAGCTTCTAATTACTGTAAAGGACATAAGAAGTTATATTGGAAACATTTAGGTATTACAAACTGGGAACTAATTCTTTATTATATTCGAACAAATTCCATTTAAGCTCAATTGCAAAGATTTTTCACCACTGCTACATCTTGACTTGTATGCTTTATGTAGGTCATAAGGAATGGTCGTAGAACTGTATAATATGTACATGTGCTACTTGACATTTTTTGTGAGAAGTAGATTTGTGAAAACTATCCTTTTTTGGTTATTTGGCTTTGGTCTCTGGTACTGATGTGAGAACCTTACCTCTTGGGAGATTCTCTACTTATTTTCAGGTCGTAGCTGCTAATGTTGGTGATAATGTGAGAGATATTGTTGGGATGGGATCTGATCTATTTGGCTCCTATGATGCACTTGTTGTTGCCGCCATCTCCTCTTTTGGTATCAACCATGATTTGACTGCACTATGCTATCTGCTTCTCATTAGTTCCATGGGTACCGTGGATTGTATAGATCAAGAGAATCAAGAATTCAATGAAGTGCAAGTGAATCATGATAAGGATGAATAGGACGAAGTCTCATGCTTTGTGTCAAGATTCCCATGCTAGTAGTGATCTTCAACAATTTTTAAAATTTTATCTATTATGTACAAACTTTTGATAATCAATTCAGACTACTTTTTGAATCATATGTACCATCAAGTTTAGAATCACACTGCCAAAATGATAACAATATAGTAATTGTATATACCAATGTTTTTTATCAACATAAACCAATTATTCATCGACTTAATACTTGCTTCTTATCAAATGTACTTGCATTTTTATGTTCGCATACCAACAGGAGCAACTTTTTTGCTGCACTATCCCCTGTCATATACCAATTATTTATAGGCTATGTACCAGTTTTTCAGCAAATATACAATCAGATTCATTGTCACATACTGCTTGATGCAACGTTTTGTTACTCTTTTCTGTCTATATATACCAATTTTTCATCAACTTAATACTTGCTTTTTATCAAATGTACCAGCATTTTTATATTCGCATACCAACAGAAGCAACTTGTTGTTGCACTTTTCCCTGTTATATACCAATTATTTATAGGCTATATACTAGTTTTTCAGCAAATATACAATCGGATTCATCATCACAAACACCCATAGATTTATTCTCTCCAAACTCGCCCTAGAATGCTAGCTTCATTATCCGGGTCCATCAACAAATCCGCTGTTATTTTATTGCAAATGTATGACATATTAGCCTGTAAAATAAAATGATACAAAAGTATTAAAACAATGACCAAAAAAGAACATAATAGCCCATATCCATATTAGATGTAAGACAAGTACTAATCTGTGAAAACATCTTTGTTAATGTATTTCCATCCCAATATTCATGTATTTCATCAAAAAGACTCCACAATCAACTCTACAAAATTAGACATCAATAACCATGCTTAAGTGTAATGTTTATAATTGTGACATAAGTTGAAAATGGAGGAAAAATAACAAAACATTACCCTTCAATTTGATGGGGGACATCTGCACGATTGACCTCCCATTTAGTAATTGACATGGGTGTTTCAAGTATAGAAAATATAAATTCAATCCCACCCAACTGCAAGATATAATTTTTTTTAGCTAGAGCTAAGCTACTACTATTATTTCAGAAGATTTGAATAATAAATACCACTGTTTGAGCATTGTTACTTCTGAGGGGTCGTAAAGACGTCCTAGAATCTAAACTATCAACACATCTTCTACGAACATTAATGACAAATGCATACCAATGTGCATTGGAGCAAACAAGAACAAATAGCTGCAGAAAAAAGAAAACCGAATAAATATGTCATATTAATTTTTTTAATGTAGAAATAGTGAGACTTCTGATAATAATATCAAAATATCAATTTTACCAAATCACAGTCCTTCAGGTTGTAACCCAATTGCATAGTATCGTAATACCCTTTCTCTTACTTAAGATTGTAAAATTTCCTTTCGTATTAAACAATTGTGCCTGTACAACAAATTTTTTATCTTCAATACCATAAAAAAAAAAACTTTTTCATGATACATCCAATAAATGCATACATAGATTTCATACCGCAAAAGTTGTGGGAAAAAAATGCTTAACCACTTATCTACTTTTTTTTAAGCCGGTAAAGTAGGAAAATGAACGCATCAATAACCTACAGAAAATGTTTTTATAACACAAAGCATGCATCTGCGATTTGGGTCTTATGTTCCATAAAATTTAGAAAAAAAATGATATAAAGGTTATATAAATACTTACAACATCAATAACCATTCTTCCATTACACAAAGACTATATCTGTGATTTGGTTACTTGAACATTAGGAAAGACAACCACATATCCCCTACAAAAAATTATAAATAAGTTATTTCACTAACAAGATAATAATTGATAACAAATAAAAGTACCATATTGATTAGCAGATACATTTGGAATTCTTTCTTGCTTGCAAACTTCACATACATCATTTCATCTGCTGTTAATGGTGGGAAAATATATGTTACCTCATACTCATTCCTGAAATGAACTCTACGGTGTTGTGCAAGCTTTTCACATGGATCTATGATATAAGGTTCTTCACAAGTGCTTTGACAATGAGCATCACATGGAACTTTACTCGAGGCTTGTCCTTTTCTTGACACATGACCATCATCGTCGGCTACTATACTACCCTCCACCACATGAGGTTCTCTATCATGAGTACCTGCAAAACATTGAATTCCACTTTCTTTGTCTGGAGAGAAATGATCTTCCCTATCCATTGTGGTATCAGCTTGAGCAATTGAATTGCCCACTCTAACATCGACATGAGATGAATGCTTAACTGTCGTCATGCTGTTCACATCATCTGTATCATGTGTACAACATTTCTCTAAACCACCTGCTTTTTCCAAGTGTGCTCTTAGTAGTTGGATTTCCGTTACAATTATATGCATTGTAGAGGCCACATCCATCATATTCGCTTCAAATTTATCCAAACGAGAACTGAAATCCCGCTCTTGTTCTATGTTACTAGCTCTACTAGGACCAGCAAACTCACTATCAAAATCTACAAAATGAATAAACAATTAATGTTAGCACAATCTAAAAAAAGTAATAAAGCAACTAATTAGTTTAACATAATTATTTTTACACCTCTCCCATCCCATATCCTATCTTTCTTTCCCTTCTTTCACGTTCTACCACGTCCTTGTCACTCCAAGCAAGCAATCGTGGGCATATATTGGCATTCACGGGCCAACTTTCACATGCTCATAATAAAACAACTAAAGCAAAAATAATGCACTTGTAAGTCACGATATTGGCTATCAATAATAACAGACAATTGGTGAATATAGTATAAGATTACCTCAAGGAAAAGTAAATAGCCTCCAATGTGCACTTTTTTCTTTTGCTTAAAATCATGAACCTCTTCAATAAGCTGATTCAAAATTAACTTACTCCAATTACTATTCATTATTTCATCAACTTCAATAACAGAGTGCAAAAAAGCTGAGCTAACGCAATGATTAGAAAGAGGGCATAAAAGGACACCTAAAGTATATAGTACAAAAGCCCTCTTGAAATTATCCCCTGACCTAAGATCCTTGAATTTTTCTTCAATTTTTTCACCGACATGCTATTCTTTTGACAATTCAACATATCTAATATAGATGACACTCTATCATCTGGTCCATTTATTACCATGTCACGTCCGGTGCAGGGCAAACCTAGAATGAGCTTCACAGACTCTGGAGTTAAAGTTAATTGCCTCCCCCCAATGTTCAATGAAGAAGCATAGGTGTCTAACCTATCTATAAGCCATAAGCAAAGCTTCCTTCATAAAGAATTAAGCTTAACGCCTAACAATGAACAAAACCCAATTCTCTCTACATCACTCTTTTGCTCATCAGATAATCCATTGCCAAGCTTCGTCAATTTGAGTGGAGTGCATCTTGTTTTTAAAACAGGCTACAAGAAACATATAATATAACAATCAATAAAAAAATCTCACTTACAAAAAAAATTATATATTCAATCCTAAATTGAATAATTCTTACTTGCCCTCCAGATTTTTCACTTTGCCGAGAGACTTGAGAGTGAAAGACCTCTTGGCCTTTAGCAACCAATTCATAATAGTATGCTTTTTCCTCTTCAGGCAAAACCCTCCACTCTTTTCCTGCTTCTTTAGTCACCTTAAAATATGAAAATAAAAATATATATCAATTACAAGCAATATGCTTCAACTTAGACGAAATTCAAAATTAATATACTTACATTTTCTAAGCTAAAGCGTTTAGTGCTCGCATGATGACTTTTAATGATGTCATTCCGATAAAACATCACACAAAATTATAAGGGCTAACTCATTTAATAAAAACAGCTGCAACCATAATTAACTTACAAGAAGAAGACCTGTGCATTCTTTGGTCTTTTGGGGATACTAGCTTGGCTGCTACTTTCATGATCATTTGTGGGGTTATCCATGAGTTGTGCCTTTTCTTTCCCATGTTTTTAGTCAAAACTAATTGAATGGCAAAAACTCCCATAAGATAGTGGCCACAAATTAAATATTATCAATGAATGCTAAAATTCATGTTAGACTTTTCTTTATTACTACTCATTAACAAAAAAATAAATGACATAATAGTCATCAAGGAGCAATAATATTTGACACCAACAAAATGCCACAAAGAAGTCGCAACAAAGCTACCATAATATCTTTTTACAATGTTCAACACCAACAAAAGTCATGAAAGTATAAAATTCAAGCTCTTTGTTCCAAATCCTTTTACTAGTTATCAAAAACTCATTAAACTGATGAAATATATGAAAAGCATCTTGAATTTTGGGAGAAGGTAGGCAGAAAGAGCATGCGGACTTGCATGAAAGTGTCTTGGATAGTCATGACAAAATTCATATATTAGGTGAATACCGCTGACAACACCTGATTTGGACTTTAAAAATTTCATATAAATTGACAGATATCCTACCACCAATGAAAATAACATCAAATTTACATTGCTGTTTTATGAATACAAGGAAAATCATATGAAGGTGAAATACAATTCATATTGCTCTAGTATAGATTATTTTTGAGAAAGTAAAAGAAAAACAATTTTCAAACTTTTCCATCTTCTATCCAAACCATGGACGGAAGATTAATTTCGTTTGACATCCTTCGTTTTGTTTACACTGATTGCCACCTCACATATCTTGTGAAAAGTAAGTCGTAGTAGCTCTGTATTTACCTCAGTCTAGTTATTTTCACATGAAGAACTGAGCGGTACTCTTTCACACAAACAAGCAAAAAATCTCCTCATTTCAACCATACTAGAGTGTGGATATGATCGTTCCACAGAATCCACAAAGCATATTACAACGAGACCGACCGACCCATATGTTTCCAAGCAATCTCGAAACTCAAACAAGTAAACGAGAATAAAATAACGTGGCGCACAAAACCCATTTCACTGCTCGCGTAAATTCAAAACCATTGTTGAAATGTCAAAACACAACATTTCCTTGGCGAAATTAGGAAATAAAAAATAATCCATAAAACGTATCAAATCATTCATAATTCGCTAATTTTACAGCCTGATGAATACGGAAGGCAAAATGTTGCAACCATTTGAAATTAAAGAAACCACTAGGTTAGCGATGAATTGATATTCGTTGAAGAAAACTTACCTTGTAAACACACTTGAGCTCTTCCGAATCTGGAGATTAAGATGGGAGAGCTTGCGTAACAACCCAACCCAGCGAGGTATTATCCACTTTGGGCCTAAGCCCGTACGGTTTTGTCCTCAAAAGGTGCCTCATTTGATTAAGTGCTCTCCCTAACTCTTAATACCATACTGGGTATTCATCCGTTTCCAATATGGGATCGGGATATCACAATGACGCAGTGAAAGTTACAAAAACAAGGATTAATCTCCGTTAATCCTAAAAAAACTGGAATCCACCAGCAAATAACCTTGAATCCGCAAGGAAGATGAGAGAGAAACTCTGTAGTTCTTTTAAAAAATAATGTCTAAAATTCATGTACAACCTTTACCCCTTATTTATAGACCTTAAAAGACCCCAAAATAAGATAGAAACCTATTAAAATTAGGACTCCTACTCTTAGTAAACAACTTAAAGTTAAAATCTGTAAGACCCTGATTTTTGGTAAGTTTTATTGTTTGTTTATTTATTTATTCTTATATATATAACTGTGTTTATCAGGTGATTTTGTGGTTTGAGGGCTTAGCCCATGCTCGTATGTACAGGCGTTATATAGCCATTTTTCTGAAAAATCGTATTATTATCATTATTATTATTAAAGTATAGTTGTGTGCTTATTAACGTAAGTGGATGCGGAACATGTAGTGTTTCCGGTGGGCGAGCATGCATAGGATCAAGGGGTTAAAAGGGTTGATCGAGCGGCGTATGTATCTCGCAAGGTAAATGTACAAATAGGGAAAGTAGGGTTTTGGGTTTAAAGGAAATACGCGTATTACTTACGGAAACATTTTTTTTCGCTAGTCTGAGTATCAGGAGAATTGAGCGATTTCGGCTGGAGTGGCGATTAGGGCTCTGCTCGTGAAGAACAAGCATCGCAAGGGCTAAGGGAAGGATTTTGGAGTTTAACTTCAGTGGGTTATCTCTCTCTGCTCGAGAAGTTTTGTTTGGAGAGATTTTTCATTCGCGTGCGTGGCCGGAGTGGTGATCGGCCGAGGTTTTGCTTCTGGAATAAGCGCATTCATGTGAGTAGCACTGATTTACAACTGGGGTTTTGTGTTTTATGTTTTCTCGAGATTATTCTGATGCATGGTTGTAGTTTAAATGATCTCTTGAGTTTTCTTTTAGTTTTCTGGAATGGCATGAAACAGAGTCGGAGACCGAAATTTATCTTGAAATTAAATGTAGTTAGATTAAATCCAAATATGTTTGGGAAGTCTTCTGGGAGTACTAGGAGGGTATTGGAGCAATAACAGACCGAAACAAACCAGCCAGAGATATAGATCTCGAATTTACAGAGAACTGGAAATCGCAGGGGGTATCCGCGAACCCGGCGCCCACTGCCGCTCACCTCTTAGGTAGACGCCCCGTTAAAAATTGACTTACCGCCGAGCTCGCGCAAACCTGGCGCTCAGCTCGCGTGCACCTGAAAACAGACCGCTCGGCTCGCGCGAACCTGGCGCTCAGCTCGCGCCTATCTCGCGCTCACCTAGCGTCGAGTGAGCGGAAGCAACCTTTTACCCTAATTTTCTTACCGCCGACCGACGTCCACTTGGCGCCCACCTCAAGAAGTGAGCGCCTACCCTATTTTACTTACTGAAATGGAAATCTGAATTAGCCAAGAGTAATTGGGTGTCTTAAGGGTTAAACCACTTCACTATTCACTTGTTTGGGAACTTTGGGATCTACTTTGCCTATGAAATTATTAGAGGAAAATTTAGTTAACTTCTTAAAAGCTTCCAAGTTGAATTTAGGTTATTTATGAGTGTTGAGCCGGATGCCAAACCACTAAGAGTTACCAGTTACATTCACTCTGTTTTATACACTGTTTTGATTAAGGAGTTATTCTATTCTGGTTTCACGTGTTTGGAAACTGTAAATGTGTTGTGAGGATTTCCTTGGTATGAATGAATTGAGTTTTGTTTCCGAATGGCATGTGTTACGAAAATGAGAAAATGCTGAAAATACTTGAGATACTGCTTGGTCCAGAGGGACAGGTGATGAACTGTGATGGGTTTTACATGATGTGAAATGAATGGTTTTTCTTTGATATTGGTATTGAGATTATACGATGTTTTACTGTTTTGGTCTAGCTTGTCCTGGATCCAGATGTTTAAGCTTAGTAATGTGATGTTATTGTTGGTTGTTGGAATTGCATGGCCTTGTGTGTTGCCACGACTGATGTAGAGCAGCCAGAAACCCTGAGTAGGCCTGGTTGTCAATGCAGAAACCCGGGGAGTAGGCCTGCATTGGATGACGAAACCCTGAGTAGGCCGTCATTTCAGAGTATCCGAAACCCTGAGTAGGCCGGAACTGTGTACATGGAGGTGTGGAGTGTCTACTTGGCATGTTTAATTTATCAACTAACGATAGTCATAACATTGACCAATCGATGTGTTGCCGTACTTAACTGAGATGTGATTTTTTTGATTAGAACGAGTCTTGATTTCAATTTGAGAATTGATGTTGGTTGTTTAACCGTATTAAGTGTTTGTCGATACATAGTTTAAATTGTGATCAATTATTTCTGCATGCATGTGCTACTCGCTGAGATATTCGTATCTCACTCTGTTGTTTGTCTTGTTTGTTTTTCAGATACTCGTGGTGAGGCGATTACTGGGGTAGATCCTGCTGAGGCTTATAGGGAGGAGGATTACTATTACCTTCCTTAGACTAGTAGGTTATCTGTTCGGAATTTGAGAACTTTGAATTAATTGAGATGTATTAAAGTTTAATTGGGGTTGAACCATACGCTTCTAGTTCAATTTAAATGTTACAATTTTGCATAAATGGAAATGTGCACTCTGTCAGGTTATAGCTATATGATTATCCAGCGATCATAAATTGATTAACGATCCTTGCCTAACCTCCGTGAGACGTGTTATATCTTTATTGAACAACACGGATCCGGGGCGTTACAAAATCTAACTCTAAAACCTCTTAAAGACTCCTAATATAACTCAAATACGTAATGCAAGAAAATAGGAATTCTACATTAAATAACTAACTAATCTAGACTTTGGGTCCCACTCGTCCTACATCACACAATCTCCCCCCCCCCCCTCTCTCTTCAGAGCTGCACGTCCCCATGCAGTGGCCACCTAGAAGCCTGCCAGCCCCTCATGGACTTGCCTTCGTTGGTCCAACCACCTCCTACGGGCAACGACAGGACCCAGTCACAGATTATTGGACTCTGATCTAGCTATGATACCATTTGTAATGACCCAACCCAACCAGGTATTGTCTGCTTTGGGCCTAAGCCCGCACGGTTTTGTTCTTAAAAGGCACCTCACTTGGTTAAGTGCTCTCCTTGACTTTGATACCATATCGGGTATTCATTCGTTTCCAATGTGAGATTGGCATATCACAGCTTGGATTACATTGGAATCTTTTGTTGATGAGGAGTTAGCATTTGGAGTTCCCCCAAAGGAGAAATGCTCTCTTTGTCCCGACTTTGATGTTTACAAGGTGAACGTGACCAACTAACAAAGTCATAGCCCGAGGACAAATGCAAGTGCGAATGCTCTCCTTCCGGGGAATGATGATGGGAGAATGACACCAAATGTGAAATCGAAGTGGAAGAGGACGAACTTTTGGTGTTCTTCTTCTTTTTCCTGCCGGCAGGTGCTCCAAAGCTAAACTAAAAGGAAGAATAGTGTTTGCACCTTTGTCTCTTTCGTATTTGGGTTTTTTTTTCACTTTTAGCTTAAATTTTTTTTCTTAAAAAACATCTATTAACGTAGAAGGAAAGAAGCTGTTTCCTCTGTTAGGTGGGATGCCTCGACCACGTGGCTTGATCGTGTGAAGGCTTCACGTTGGAGTTGTAGATAAGGCCACCACAAGAAGCAAACTAGTATATTTTTGCATGCGTCTTTTTCAAAACACCGTTTCACATTTTGTGGACCCAGTTTCTGATGGACCAGTGAATTGTGATTGCTGAATCTCATTTAAAAGAATCATTTCTCTTTTGAAATGATTCTCTTAAATGTGAATTCACCAATGACAATGAGTGGGTGCAACATAAACTCAGTACAGACAATGTGCGTCACTCTATTTACACCCTTATTTGGAGCTTTTCATAAAGTTGTGCCAATTGTTATTAAAATTTACAGTTATACCCTTTAGGATGTTTTTTAATACACATGGCAATGATCCTATGGAGGTTCCAAATAAAAATGCAAATAAGGATCCACAGGATATCAATTTTCTAAATTAGGATTTTTAAAAACCACACATCGAATCCTTATCTAATTCTTGTTAGTGTGCGCACCCGATTTTGGTCGCACAACGAGGCGCACGCAAAGTGATGCGTGCCTTGGGATTTGTTTGGAGTCGCCACTGCCTGATGGGGTGCAGGCAGACACCTGGGTACCTAAGTTCTTCTACTAAGGCTTGGTCTGCGGCTTGAGATTCTAAGTATGTTCTCGGTTGCGGTCTGGGGAAGTCCGTAGACACCCCAGTCCACCCCGTCAAGTGACGGGTCCCATAAGTTTCCCTGGTTTGAGTCAACTCAGTTGGTCTCTCACTCACCTGATTCCTAATCCAGCATTCAATTTTGGTTTAAGTCTGGCGGGACCGCCAAAGTGGTGTGGGTTCCTTTACTTGATTTTATCTTTTTAATTAAAGTGATGTGGGTCTGATTGAGCGGGCCCCGTTGGAAGGCCCGCGGATTCCTTGGTGGGCTTGGTTGAGCTCACGTGTCCCTTGTGGGCCTCAGTCTAACCTGAGAGGCCCTTTGGGCTTTGGTTCAATTGAATTGATTTTACTTTAGGATTTAAGTTGGATTATTTAAATGGATTTCATGCCAAAAGTGGGTCGGGATGACTTGCGGGCCCCTGAGTGGGCCTCGGCCTGGTTGCCAAGTGTTTTGAGTTTATTTGGGTTAATCTTTGCCAAAATGGGTCAGGCTTTGGGCTTGGGGCCCTTTACCTGGGCTTGGGCTTGAAAGCCCAAGGCTTCTTGAGTTAGGGTTTTGAAACCCTAACCTTGGTTGGTTAATGGGCTTGGTGGGCCCGATAGGCCCTGCCCATGGTCTCGGCCAAACCAAGCCTAGATCTAAGCATGCATGTTGCCCCAGTTGGGCTTTGATGGGCCTCACAGGGTCTGGCCCACTCAATTCTTTTTAATTGTCTTATTTAAGTACAACTAAGTTGGTCGGGCTTGGTGGGCCCCGTTGAAAGGCCCACCGGAAATCGATTTGGACCGGGTCGGTCCATGGCCCATCTTGGGTTTCCGGGTGACCCGGAAACCTTTCTGGTTCACTTGGTTCGATCAAACCTAGCACAAAAATAGCAAAGGTCATCAAAAATAGCAAAAATACAATCTAGCAGTGTAGCCGGCCTGAGATGCCGGTTACACACAAGTCTCTGTGTATCCGGCATCTATTGCCGGCTACACATAGGCTTATGTTGATCCGGCCTGAGTTGCCGGATCAACACACAGAAGCCTTTTTTTAGGATTTTTTGCACTGGGGTTGGGTTTTTAAGCCTCCCAGGGTGTTCCAGAGGTTGTGTGGGCTCCTGTGTGAGCCCACATTGGTTCGGGTGATGAGGAATCACCTCATCTTGGTCACTCTTCGGGGTTCCTTAACAAGGACAAAGGGGAAAATGGAGGGGGCTTCCCCCTTTGATCATTCCCTTGGGCAGAAACCAGCAAAGGAACAGAGGTCATGTGCCTCTATTCCGGTTGTTCACGGCCACAAACGGCAACCCAACATGCATGGTCACAACAATGCTCATGTACACGAAAGTAAAAAAAAAGAAACAAATGCATCACATGCTGCTCAAACCACAGCCATGCAAGACCGAATCACGCCTAGCTAAAAAAGTGTCTACATAAGGGAATAGGGGGGTTACATAGGGATTACATTAGAGTCTAAGTTAAAGGGAATATGCTCCCCAGTCAAATGAGATGAACCGGTAACCAAATAATGCGCTAAAGGCCATGAAAACAAACGTGAAACGGGACCTCTTCCTCCCTCGGAGCTGTACGCGTACTCCCCTTACCACAGGAGTTCCCACATTCAACATGGAGAGGGGAATGGTGGAAAAAGAACACTACTTATGCTAGGAATAGAAGGAAACAACATGCTAAGAAGAGAGAACAATCAACATGCTTGAAACATGCCCATTTTGACTTATGTTGTATAAAACGTTATAGGAAACATTACCTTAGGGTTTACAAACCTAGAAGAGATGTATTTGAGCCTCCTTGAGGCAAATGAGGTGGCTGGAGCTCCTCCTTTGGCCACCCACCGCAGCAAACTTCCTCCTTGCTTGGGGAAAGTGGGGAAGAAGAAAGGAAGAAAGAGTGGGAGAACCTTAGACCAAGTCCCCTTAGGTTTGGGGGAGCAAGGTGGGTAAAAAGGAAGGGATTTCGGAGCAGGTGCCAAGGGGCAGAAGAGGGGAGAACAGCAAAAAATGAAGCCAACCCCCGAAATCAGGCTACTGTTTCCTTTTTATAGGCAACTTAATGTATCCGGCAACTCAGGCCGGATACACTAAGGCTTCCCCTTATCCGGCCTTCATGGCCGGATACACAGGGGCTTCTTTGTATCCGGTCTTCAATGCCGGATACAAAACATAATCATTCGAAAATTAAATGCCGCCGCGAATTTGTCGGGCGATCGGCGCGAATCTCGCGCGAAAATCTTCTTGTATCCGGCCTTTGAGTCCGGATATGAAGAGGGGCAAGTGTATCCGGTATTAAATGCCGGATACAAATCGAAAAATTACGGATTTGCCCTTCGACTTGACCGATTCGACCGATTTGACACTTTTGGATATCTACGGATTGCCCCGTACGAATTTTTGTTTAGTCCTTGAGATTTTTGGATATTCAAGATTTAGCCACTGAGATATTTTGCTGCATTGGCCGCCACGTGGGCAGTTCCTGCGCCACATGTGCAGTTTCCGGTTTTGCTGCTCGGAGACTTCGACAGCTCATATCTCCTTCATCCGAACTCCGATTTGGGCAAACTCAATTGCGTTAGGCTCGTATCGGAGCCCTCTATCCAAGGACATAGGGCTAAGCACTTGGCACGGAATTCAAGGAAAAGTCAACTTTCGATTCTCCTTTAAGTTTGACCGCCCGCAGAACCTTCATCCGGACTCCGATTCCAGCAAACTCAATTGCGTTGGACTCGTGTCGGGATTCCCTATCCACTGAGATAGAGCAAGGTAGCCAATTATCACTTGATCAAAATGTCAAATTTCGACCCCTCAGGGTTTGACTTTTCCGTTAGGGTTTTCATTTTCAGCACTTCCAGGGGTGCAAAAATAAGGTGCTTACAGTTAGTTTGATATTTTATTAATATTATTGAGAATGCGTGTCGTTTTATTGTTAACAGACAGCTTCCAAAAATGCCCCCTAAACACTTATTAACACATTAAAACATGGTAACAAACATTCCTTACAAGTCTGTTGAGGGCATTTTTAGAAGAAATCATTTGTCAATAGTAAAAGAACACTTATCCTTAAAAACAATTACATGGCTGTTTATAAATATATTTTCCCTACTTGTTATCAAATTCTAATCCTATTCAGACTCTTGCAATCAAACTTATTTCTTTGTGTTATCCATGTATAGGGTCCCAAAATATACCCACACTTGGCTTAGCCCCTAATGGTAGCCCAAGATATATGATGCGCTAATCTTGAGATGTGCATCCCAATACTTGGTACAACTTTCTACCATATGCTTTTTAACAGGAATACCTAGCAGTTTGATTTTTGCAGTTTCACTTTAAGGCCAAAGAGAATCTCAAATCAGTTAAGTGTGAATTCATGTACTCTTTGCTTTGAGAATGGGTTCCCATGTTTGACTGCAACGTTAGTGGTCCCACAATTGATTTCACCGTTGTATATCTTTCCAAAACCACCAAACCCAAGAAGTAAAGCCTCATCAAAATTGTTATTGCAGCCTTTATCTCAGCAAATGAGAAGTGGTATCATTAGTTTCAAGCGACGATACATAGCTTCAATTGTGTTTGTTTTTGCACTTTTTTTTCTCCTCAACAAATTTGCTTAGTTTTGATGTCATGTAGTATGTGCGATCAAAAGTAATCAAATTTCATCCTACACAAGGCAAAATGCCGCCTGTGCTAGACAAAACAAGAGGGGATTTTGATTCCCCATTGGTCTATTCAGTGTATTTCATTCCATTTTCCATTGTAAGCAAAGAAATTTTGACAGAATTGCATTTATTGGTTTATTTTATTGCCATTTAGGCTAGTACATGTCATGATCATCATACCGAGTCCGATCAAACGACTTCATCTTGTACATAAGGAGATTACATGAGCTCCCCCTATAACCTACTATTAATAAGTTGTTTTTACTCATGTCAACATCCATAAGCCATGCTTGATTTTTATGTGGATTTGACTTGTATATTAAGTTTTGTGCTTTCTATCTATTGTTGGATCTTAGTTTTATTTCATTCCTTACTAATTCTTGTTGAATCTAAACTATTACATAAAGCAAATAGGCTAGATGTTGGCATGATACTTTTTTCCAGAAACTGCTCCAATCATGTTTTATTTTTTATAATGTCCAAGTAATAAACCATTTCTTAATTGTCTGTCCAATATAGCACTTGCCACCATTACTTAGTCTTAAACTTGATTATGTGGTTGATTTACAAAGTGATATTTATATGAGCTTTATGATTTTTTCTCCAATTTTGCATACTTCCAATTTCTTAACGTGTTATGGAATTGCATATTTGATGTGGCTAGACCATGTTATTAGGAGTGTAATTTGGTTGGTTTGGTTTACTGGTTTGGGATATGTTTATGTATATCACTGACAGAACAGACAAATAAAACTAGTAGTAAAGGCTTTCCTATGGACCGCACTTTTGTATGGGATAAACACAGCAGATCTTATCCAAAGAAGATGGAAGCGGTATGCTTTTTTACCATCTATATGCTTTCTATATAGGGAGGAGGGCGAGACTATTGATCATATATTTCTTCATTGTCGTTTTACCTGGGGATTATGGATATAGTTGTTTCAGATGATTGATATACCATGGGCATTACCATCATCCTTTGGGGCATGTTTTGAGCAGTAGCAGTTGCTGGGCCTTGGGAGCAGGGGCCGCATCTTATACGAGCTGGTTTTCCATGCCATGCTTTGGCATGTTTGGATGGAGAGAAATCGCCACATCTTATCGCGATGAGTCATTACCCAAAGGACAGGTGTTTGATAAGTTGATGGTGGATTTATCCTTTTGGGCATTTGTTAGACCTGAATTTAGAGGGTGGAGTACTTCCCAGGTGGTGCAATAGTGGATGGAATGCTGTTTCTCTTCAACGGGGACTAAGGGTGGTGTAGACACTCCAAATTGCACTACAAGATGATAAAATAAAGAAAAATATTTAATTGGGATTTAAAGCATGTCAAAAAAGATGAAAAATTGGTCAAACCTATTTTGTCCGCATTTGGTATGCGGACAAGCCTTGACAGCATTTGATTTGCGGACATTAGGTGACCGCATTGAAAATGTGGACAAGGCGTGTCCGCAAATAAAATACGAACACGCATATTTTGGGCATTTTCGTAAAATTTCATTTTTAAGCTTTGTTACTATTTTTTTCACTTTTCCTTAGGGTTTCATCCGTCCTTTTTTACCCCTCATTGGTTCTCATATTTACTCCTACTCATGTTGCTAAAACTGGGTTGGAACATTCTAGAACCTCTTAGGACCACCCTTGCCCTTTCTCTTGCTTATAAATAGGAGGCCTCTCCTCAAGCAAAGGGCTGAAGATTTTGGCTGGAAATTGTGGCTAAGAACTGTGCCAAAGATTGGAGATTGAAGAGCTCCAAGTGAAAAAGTGAACCTCTGTCTCTCTGCTTTCTACAATCCAGGTAAGCCTTTTTCCCTTTTATTTTCTAGTTTTAATTTCTAGGATTATTCTGTCTTCTACTTTTTCTGTAGAATAAGGCCTGTATGTGATTGTAACCCAAAACCCTAAGCCAAGTATCTCAAGTATCTTCTCTAGCCGTAAAACGTGAAGAGAGTTCTAGGGGAAAGGAGGACAGGAATGGATCCATAAGATAGGCCCCATGTGTTGTAATCTTAGAAATGTGTAGTTTTAATATTTTGTTTAGATTGTGTGATTGATTATTGATAAAATATGGAGGAATACCATGGATCAATGCTATTCATAGCATTAGATCTCATTTTCCTCCTAGAGTTTGTTTTTTTACATTTTTTCTCATTTTTTATGTTTTTCTATTATTAGGCTAGGATTTTGGGTCTATCATGATCAATATGATGGATCTGAAATCAGAAGCCTTAAAATAACCTTTGGGATTTCATGAGATGATTTTTGAAGTGATTTTAATCTTTGAGAGAGGATCCTATGGTCTAAACTCTCCCTTTTAATGATTTTTGGGTGTATCTGGTTTATATCTCTCAACCAATAGGAAATCTGGATTAGATCTGTACCCTAGATAGTTCGGATTTATTTTCCCATATTATGAGATGATTTTCATGTTATTTTAATTTTGGAGGGATGATCCTATGGTCAAAATTCCCTTTTTGATGTTTTATTTTAGATTTGTTTTCTTTGATTTTTATATTGTTTTTACTCAATCATGAAACCCAAGAAATGGTATGTTCATTGGAATGATCTAGAATTAATTGGATTATTCATATGAAGAAAACCATACATGTTTTTATTCTTTTTCTTTATTTTTAACTTGGTTTTATTAGCAAGCATTTTTCTGGCATGAACAACACTTGGCAACCACCTTGTGTGGATGAATGGGGGTGCCTAACACCTTCCCCTATTCATAATCTAATCCCCTTACCCATCTCTGGTTTCTTTTTGTTATTTTTATTTTTTATTTTAAAGTATAGTTATTTTACTTTAATTTTGCTTTTGTATTGTATTTTATTATTTTGGTGTCCATTCACACCTAAAAGGAATGGTGGTGACTCCTTCTTTTTAATTGAGCCCGTGTGATGATCAGGAAGTCATTTAGGTGATTTTCCATGTTTCACAGGTGGGGAGATTGTTATATGGAGAGTGCCAGAGGTAGGTGTTGTAAAAATTAACGTGGATGGTAGTTCTTTGGGCAACCTAAGTCCTTCTAGCATTGGAGGAGTTATGAAAGATTGGATGGGGATGATATCCCATTTTTTTGCAGCTTTGTGGGCATAGGTTACTCCATCTGGGCGGAGATGATGGCTCTTCTTGTTGGTCTATCCAAAGCTCAGGAGATGAGAATCAGGAAGTTTGTGGTGGAGGACAATTTTATTACAGTCATGAGATGGATGGACGGTGACTTTTTTGGGTCATGGAGACTCTCACATCTGATTAGTAGAGCAAGAGCCTTGGCATGTGTGTTGAATGTCTCATTTACCATGTGTGTAGAGAGGCTAATGGGATTGCAGACCAGCTAGCTAAGTTGGGAGTTTCGAGAGTAGATACATACATTGGTCCCTTCTTGGAGGAGTTTGCTAGTTTCTGTATTGATTAGTATATATACTTTTTGGGGGACATAGACTTGTGATGGATCTGGGGATTTTGCATATGGAAGTATGTATACTTACAGTGTATAGGGAACTTATAGGGTGTTTTTTGGGAGGATGGACAAAAAGGGAATCATACACATTTGTACTTACCTTTTATTCTCTTAATATATACATCATTAATTATTAAAAAAATAAAAATATAAAACTGATAGTGTTTCTCTTGCTGTGGATGCCAATAATAGGACTCTGAGCATGTTAAAAACACTTTTCAAGGTAGGATAGCTAAGGGAACACTGACGAGAAAACTAGCATACCTTTGGATTAGATGGTGTCTAGATATGGTCTCTATGGCACCAATTCAAATAGAATATGGTGTCTATTTTGGCCAACTTATGGAGAAAAAATTATATGTGATAAACCAGTCTCCTATGATTTTAAAAGCCAAGAATACCTTTTAAAAAAGTTGACTTAAAATAACAATTAGGATAATAAATTCTAGTATAAATATTGAACTAAGAAACCCAGTAGTTTGATGTTTTATGTATGTTAGGTCTAGTAGGTTATGTTGGCTTAATTCCATGCCAAAAAGTGTGTTTAGAATGTTTAGATTGAGTCCAAGAAGTCATGATTCAAACAGCGTCAAAATCAGAGTTCAATTGAAGTTTTTATGCTTGGCGTTAGACAAGGTTTGAGCTAGCGTTCGAACTGTAGAATTAAAGCTTGCAGACAATCAAATCCAAGAGTGGAGTTAGAGAATGTTTGATTTGGAGTTCAAATAGAAATTTCTGCGAAGTGGCGTTGGACAAGGATGATATCCCGTATTTTTTGCGACTCTGTGGGCATAGGTGACTCCATCCGGGAGGGAGATGATGGCTCTTCTTGTTGGCCTCTCCGAAGCTCAGGAGATGGGAATCAAGAAGCTTCATTATGAGAATTAAGAGCAAATGTCTGTTGGTCAAGGATAGCTCTTAAGCCTATCAATCCCTTCCTTGAGGGCAAGTACTAATATTATTTTGCTCTTGATGACATATATTGATTGACTTCAACAACTTCATGCACTTCAAGCATGTGGACCCAAATTTACTTTTATCTCTTCTTTAAGAGACTTTTGATGAGTTTGTCTCATCTTCTTTTGGAGGATCCCACGAAGCCTTTGTTATGTTTTAGTAATGATCTCTGCTTTAATAAACTATTATTTACTTTTTGGATTATCACTAAGAATTGACTATTGGGTTTTAGAAGACATATTAAGAATTTCAATTTCTTAGGCAATGATTTATGACATAGAGGTTCCTCAAACTTTGTAGCTCATCCTTCCATATTCATGTTACTGGGGAAACATATGTAAAAGTAGTAATGATTTATGTTTTGACTAAACCAAATATAATTGAATCAAACCGAATATGTATGTACATATATTTCGATTTGATTTTCGAGTTGGGGAGATTAATTCGCAATTCAGTTCAGTTTGGTTTTGGGTTAACAATCACAAGTGTCAATTTGATCTTAGGTTAATGTTAGCCTGAACCAAACCAAATGGAGTTGCACTCTCGAGGATTCCATATCAAAAGCTTGAATTCACATCACATAAAAGAAAAGTAAAAAAGAAGTTTTAAGCATCTTCAATAGAAAAGTATGGAATTGGATGAAATTTGACAAAATTTTAAAGATAAATTTGTCATTATCAAAAGTCTTATTAAGCAGTTCGCCAGTTCCCGAACTATTGATAACGAACATTCCGTAATTTATCCTATTAATTGTTTTTGGAGAACAAAACAAACTACTTGAACCCAGATAGCATGTTACACTAAATAGTTACCTTGCTCGTCGCCTTAATGTATTCTCAGTTACAAGTTATCTTCGTATTGAAGGATGTCATAGTATCGGGAGACTTCCAAAGAGGATGACACAAAATACATGTGTTGCTCCAAAAATGGGCCGGTGTGGACACGTGTCTGTGTTGATGATGTGTCTCTACGCGGGCGTGCCAGTATCGTTTGATACAATAATTTTCGAGTCGATTCCTGACCCCGGGCACCTGTTCCGAATCTGAACCGGGATCGGTTCAGTCGTACTGCAAGTCACCTGTAATAAAATCGGTCAGGCGATGGTATGAAGACTAGGGGTTCGGTCTTCGTTCTGGGTTCTTGTAAGTGTTTGAAAGCGAAAGCAACTAACGGCACACAAATCCTTTATTAATAAATCGGCCGAATAGCCGAAAACGACAACAGATAATCCTCAAAAGGGAAACAAAAGTAAAAAAAGAAAACTGACAGGGCTCGCAGGACCGGCCTGTCCTGGTCTTATAGCCGTAATCGGGTATAAGCGCAGGAGGAAGGGGGCGGCTGCTAGCAAAGCCAATTCAGGGGTTCACCTTGGATTGCTGCTTACCCGAAAATACACAAGTCACCTGGCGTGAACAGAGCGAGTCTCGGGACCGGCTGCTCGGGATTCTGTAAAGACAGAACTGCGAGTCAGGGGCGGCCTCAACTTACTCTCCGGTGGCAGGATTCTGGTGTTAATCGGAGTAAAGAGGGGTCGAAGATGTCACTGCGACTGGAAGCAGTGAGAGAAGTCCTAGTTTATCCGTCTGTATTAGAGGGGATAAAGGATCACGGATGATCAAAATAATATAATAACCGGTTGCGGTTGTGTGGATTGTGTCCTTGAGCTCTTCGAATTGGGGCCTTTTATAGCCGCTCCTTGACGGTTGCTCAACGTCCTACTCTCGCACGATCTTCATGGCGGTTGGTTATCTTCAGTTCTCTATTTCAAAATGATAACCGCCCGGCCATGATCTAAGAATAGTTTTATTCTTGAACGGCCGATGGCACGATCTTCTGATATTTATGGTTTTGTCGTATTGGCTTGCGTGGCTCGAACCGCATTCTTCTGTATGCGTGCTGACGTGTCCTGCTCAACCCTTCAAAGTCTACGGGTCTTGATGTCGTGGCTTAACCAAGCCACCTAGGCACCACGTGTCCTTCTCTTATTCGTCGGTTATATAGGGTGTAAACAACATGTCTTGAACTTTTTTTTATTGTGGATTGTTCGAGTCTTGTTTCTTTTCCAGAAGAGATGGAGTGGCCGCCCGCACTCAAATTCCTCAAAATCATTCGGTGCAAGAAGCTGAAGACCCTACCTGATGGAATGTTGTGCAGAAACAGTGATTCCTTTATTGATCACTTGGTCAGCAGTGGTTGTGATTCTCTTGCCTCTTTACCGCAAGCAGCTCTTCTTCAGGGCTCTTATTATTGCCTAAAAGACTTGAAATCCATGGATGTCCAAATCTAGCGTCCCTGCTGATGGAGATGTTGCGTAATAACAGATTCCTTGAAACTTTAGCGATTGACAACTGTCAATCCCTCAGGTCATTTACAAGGAGGTGTTTAGGGGTCGATCCACATACTGATGGAGTCGTTGATCTGGATAGCTCATCTCTGAATCAAGCAAGAAGAAGAGGAGCCACTATCATCACAAGTGTTAAGGAAATCCAAATCAGCATGTGTAAGAATCTCGAGTCATTAGTCATTACCATACAGCATGAACAAACTCACTTCTCTCCAATCTTTGGCACTCCAAGATTGGATTGTGATAATCTTGCCTCATTTCCAAAACGGTTTCACGAGGTCACCTCTCTTCAAAAGTTGTACATACGTGATTGTCCCACTCTCAATCCATTTCCTGAAGCTGGGTTTTCTAGGAACATCACTTAAACTTGTCAACTGTGGACACAGAAGCCCATGTCTAAGTGGGGCCTTGGCAAACTCATCTCTCTTACAAGGTTGTTAATTGGAGGATTTTGGGGAATAGTATCTAGGGCTGCAACTCGGTCGGTTAAAACCGAACCCGAACCGATCCAAACCGACTTTGGTTCGGTTTCATATATGTTTGGTTCGGTTTTAGTCTCAAAATCTTTAAACCGAATTAGAGTGGTTCGGTTTTCGGTTGTATGATCGGTTAAACCGAACCGAAATCATACATTTCTCTAAACCAAACCGAACCGAAAAACACAAATTTTAATATATATATCTCTATAACTTCACCTTTAAATGTTAAACATATTACAATTAACCCCTCCCTTAAAAGGGTCCAAATCCACCCCAATCTCCCAAACCCTAAACCCTTTTGCCCCCTTCTCTCCCTCTCCCGCCGATTGTCATGTGAGAGTGCCGAATCATCCAAGAAGAAATCAAAAAAACCAGACTTACTTCCTCTTCTCCACAAAATAGTCCTTAAAGAGCTGCAATCTCCTCTCCTTGACCTCCTTGCATATCTTCAAGTATCCTTTCAAGAATGGCCTCAGGATCGGAATGAAATCTCCATAACTATACTCAAAGCTCTGAGCCAATCTGCTTCTCTCCCTATTCAAGGCCTTCAACTTGACGATCAACGGATCATCCTCTCTCTCGAACCTCCTGTCAAATATGATCCTATACATATTGTTGTACATCTTGAGCTACAATCACTTCCTCAAAACGATCCCGATCGTCGAGGCATTGGGATTCTTCTTGACCATGCAAGCGGCCTCATCCTCCCACCCATACCGATACTGCTGTACAACTTTGTTGGTGAAGAAGGGGACGGTCATGATTTGTCACATCTTGCGCCAATGCTCACCATAAACAGAACGCCATGTATTGGCCTTTACCAGTGAAGATATCGAACACTACATTACGTGTCCGAGACCCGAACTCAACGCCTTGTGTGTGCAGGACATCTTTGATGAGATCCGGTGAGGAGACGACCACAAGGTTGCGTTGGCCCCATGCGAAGCAGGAACACCTCACGAACTTGCAAGCTAAGTCGCTGAGGTTTCGGTGGTTAAGGTCATCACCGACTTGGAGCCAGTTACCGAATACAAGGACGGGGGAGGGACCTGGAGGGAGGTTAAAGCGCTTACCGCACAGTTTAGAGACGGTGATAGCAAGGACAATAGCGAGGAACAAAGCGAAGAGGGTTTTCAAACCGAACCGAACTGAATTGTAAAATTCGGTTCGGTTTGAGTTGGGTTACAGGTTTTCTATAAATAATTGGTTCGGTTTTTGGTTTGGGTATTGCGGTTTTGAGGTCAGTTCGATTCTGTTTGGGACCGATCATTAGTAACCTTGGTTTGGTCTTGAGTTGAGGCCAACTCGAACCAAACCACACCGAATTGCAGTCCTAATAGTATCCTTTCCATTATGACGCAGTCCAGCCATCTTCGTCCACTTTAGAAACGCAACACCTATATACATCGAGACTTTGAATGATGTCTCCCACTACTATCTTTCCCCTAATGTAATTTTTAAAAAGCTAAAGATGTTTGCTTTATTATACCTTTGACGTGGATCTCATAGCTATTTTAATAAGTTAAAAGTTGAGTTAAGTTCTTAATTATGCAATCCCCATGCAACCTGAGAGTGAATCACAAGTCCACATTCCACCAAAAAAAGAAAAAAAGAATCACAAGTCCACATCTACTTTCACGAGGGTAATTCACCAAACCTTATTAAGCTCTGACATGAACAAATGTCTCCCACGTCACTTCTCCCCCCTTCTCTTTGGATCTATTATAAGTGAGACAAAAGAGTCTACCTCAGTCAAGCACTTCCAGTCTGTGGATCCAAATTTGCTAGATGACTTTTGACGTGCCTATACCTTTTACTTTTCCTTCCGCTCCTGAAACTTGAGGAAGACAGTCCAATTGAGGGTACGTGGGAAAATCCAACCACCTGAGATCCTTGTGTATATGGGTAAAAGCTTGAGGAAGACAGTCCAATTGAGGGTGGGAAAATCCAACCACCTGAGATCCTTGTGTATATGGGTAAGAATAATTAAAAATCAGAAAGAAGGGGTTAGATCTTTTGATTATCAAACAAAAATAATTTCTGTATCAAGAACTTTGTAGCCCCGTCCTTTCATATTATTGGGGACAAATTCCTCTAAACCAAAGCAAAAGTTCTGTGCTTTGGTATACCTATGTCTTTTCAGAGGGGATGAATGAGAGGGATGCCTCCATGTGGAGCATCCTAACACCTTTAAATAATAAAATGAAACGATTTCATCCGGAGGGAATCATATGAAGTGAAAGTTGTCTAGACTTCTTTATGTTTGAAGGGAATAAGTAAAAGGAAAATGAAGAGGAGAATCCTGCTTTTGCGTCAATGGGCATAATTCACAACTAGAATTATTAACAACCGATTTCCTCTACGAGGAATTCCTCTGTGGATTCCTCTTGGGAGCGCCTGCGGACGACACGCGTCCTGCAGGGTCCCACTCCTCTTCAGCCTTTCGTTCGGCCCGGTTTTTAGCCGGCTCCGGAAACGTTGTGGCTTCGTTCGCCCTTAAATAAAGTAGCGACGTTGTGGCTTTTTGATGTACTTTTAAAAATAATCTAGATTCAGTCAATAATTAGAAATTGGTGATGCCTTTTTAAAATAATTAATAATAAGCGTCATTATACTATTTCCAACAGTTTCCTTCCGAAAATATTCTCAAAGGACTTACAAATCAAATTTCGTCAAAGTCCTTTAACTCTAGGTTCAGAAGTCTTTTAAGGGCAGTTTTGTAAGAAATCTATTGTCAATAGTAAACTAACACTAATTCTCAATTATTTTAAACAAGCATTACTAATGTTCAATTTCAGAGAATTAGGTTTAAATCTGGATTGTCTTCAAAAAGTATCACCAAAAATCAAACCACTCAAAAAATATAACCTAAAAAAAAGGATGAACCCTAAGGGAACACCTTCTTGTACATGCTTCAAATAACATTGTAGATAGAAACTGCACAATCTATCATTTGCATAATTGTTTTGTTGTCTTAGGTTTTGTTTTTTATTGATTTAGTCGTTGGTTGTTCGATCTTAGTTGCTGAGTAAGACACTCTGGGTTGATGCCCTTCTTAGTACTACATGATTAAATTTTGGGAAAATTATTGAAAGTATCGTATTTTTCCGAGTATTTACAAAAACATGCTTTGAAAAAGCTAAATATAAAAAAACGTGCAAGTTTTCTTGTGCAATTGCATTTCAGTCTGAAATCACTATAGCTTGATTAATCGCATAATTTACGATTAATCGAAATCACTGTAACACTTTTCAAACTTTAAAAATTGTCCTTCAAAATAGAATGAATGTACGAAATGTTGAATCGGGCTTTAATCATGTGTTGATCATGCATCCATGAATTTCAATCAATTGGATACCTTTTGATTAATTACAAAACAACGATTGGAGCCGCCTTCAAAATTTCAAAGGCTCTTAGTTTTATGTGATACTCTATTAAAATAATTAAGAAAAAAGTAAAGAGTTTTTAAGTAACTAAAAATTACTGATATTTTTAAAATCTATTTAAAAAGCTGAATAATTATTTAGGCTATACCAAACCCGGTCCTAAACTCCAAAGGATCATTAGTGGGGTGAGTTCAGGGTGCCTCCAATATGTTATATTTAAAAAAGTTTAATATAAGTCCTCTCAAGCCCAGTTACAAGTCCTCACAAGCCCAATTACAAGTCCTCTCAACCCCTGTTACAAGTCCTCTCAAGCCCTGTTACAAGTCCTCTCAACCCCAGTTACAAGTCCTCTCAGCCCTGTTACAAGTCCTCACAACCCCTGTTACAAGTCCTCACAACCCCGGTTACAAGTCCTGTCAAGCCCTGTTACAAGTCCTCACAACCCCTTTTACAAGTCCTCACAACCCCTCTTACAAGTCCTGTCAAGCCCTGTTACAAGTCCTCACAAGCCCGGTTACAAGTCCTCACAACCCCTGTTACAAGTCCTCACAACCCCGGTTACAAGTCCTCACAAGCCCGGTTACAAGTCCTCACAACCCCTTTTACAAGTCCTCACAACCCCTCTTACAAGTCCTGTCAAGCCCTGTTACAAGTCCTCACAACCCCTCTTACAAGTCCTGTCAAGCCCAGTTACAAGTCCTCTCAAGCCCTGTTACAAGTCCTCACAACCCTAGTTACAAGTCCTGTCAAGCCCTTTTACAAGTCCTCTCAACCCCAGTTACAAGTCCTCACAAGCCCTGTTACAAGTCCTCACAACCCCAGTGAGAGGAGTTGTAACAAGGGTTGACAGGACTTGTAACAGGGGTTGTGAGGACTTGTAACAGGGCTTGTGAGGACTTGTAACAGGTCCTGTTACAAGTCCTCACAAGCCCGGTTACAAGTCCTCACAACCCCTGTTACAAGTCCTCACAACCCCGGTTACAAGTCCTGTCAAGCCCTGTTACAAGTCCTCACAACCCCTTTTACAAGTCCTCACAACCCCTCTTACAAGTCCTGTCAAACCCGGTTACAAGTCCTGTCAAGCCCTGTTACAAGTCCTCACAAGCCCTGTTACAAGTCCTCACAACCCCAGTTACAAGTCCTCACAACCCCGGTTACAAGTCCTCACAACCCCAGTTACAAGTCCTGTCAAGCCCTGTTACAAGTCCTCACAAGCCCTGTTACAAGTCCTCACAACCCCGGTTACAAGTCCTCACAACCCCAGTTACAAGTCCTGTCAAGCCCTGTTACAAGTCCTCACAAGCCCTGTTACAAGTCCTCACAACCCCTGTTACAAGTCCTCACAACCCCAGTTACAAGTCCTGTCAAGCCCTGTTACAAGTCCTCACAACCTCTGTTACAAGTCCTCACAAGCCCTGTTACAAGTCCTCACAATCCCAAGCGCTCCCAAGAGGAATCGAAAGAGGTTTTCCTCGTATAGGAAAACGACTGGGTGGTAGATGTTAACTCACTATTATTAATTTTCAATGAGTTTGCTACAATTTAATGATAATAACATGCGACTTAATTACTTGAGAAATCCACAAGCTAACCCATCTAACTCATTATGGTAGACTAGACATGATTACCAATCGAGCCCAAACCTTTATTACAGCCCTGCAATCCGAGTAAATGATATCAGTATCTGATATAAGACTATTTTGCTTGCTGCGAGATGTCATCTTTAGTTTTAAATGATGCAATGTTATGTTATATGGTTTCTCCCTGTGTGTGCTAATTAGTTTGTGATTGAAATCTCTGAAGTTTTACCATAAGTGTCATCAACCATGGCAAGAGCCCAGTTTGATGCAACTGAGAAGTTTCTTGGCAGAGTCTATCCCTGTAATAAAAGGACTGATTCATTTTAGATGGAAGAGAAAGACCAAAAAAATAGAAAAGGTATGTGTAGATAAGAAGTTCCAATTAAGCTGAAACATGAAAGCATACCTTCTAAGTAGGCACGTGTCGTCCCTACTTAGAAGTGTTTAACATGAAAGCATACCCTCGAGTGTTTAAACGGCTCCGATCGGCGTTGGCTTTGGCTGGCTCAAAAACCGGACTGAAGAGGCTGATGAGGAGTGGGACCGCCTGGGACGCGTGTCGTCCCCAAGCGCTCCCAAGAGGAATCGAAAGAGGTTTTTCTCGTAGAGGAAAACGACTGTCTCTCTTCCCGAGCTGGAGAAGAGATTTTCAAGCTTTTCTCTCGTTTCTTCGGTTAAATTAAAAACCCTTTTGATTGCTTTCTGATTCGTTCTTGTTCTCTTCTTCTGGGGCTGCCTTCTGAACTTTGCCTCTTGCAGTAGGCAGCAATCTTCAAGCGACGAGTGTTTCTGAACATATCCTAAATCTCTTGAAACAGGGATGAACAGATGAGTGAGTATTCTTTGATAAAGTGACTTCTTTCAGTCCTCTCACTGGGGTTGTGAGGACTTGTAACAGGGCTTGTGAGGACTTGTAACTGGGGTTGAGAGGACTTGTAAAAGGACTTGACAGGACTTGTAACTGGGGTTGTGAGGACTTGTAACAGGGCTTGAGAGGACTTGTAACTGGGCTTGACAGGACTTGTAAGAGGGGTTGTGAGGACTTGTAAAAGGGGTTGTGAGGACTTGTAACAGGGCTTGACAAGACTTGTAAGAGGGGTTGTGAGGACTAGTAAAAGGGGTTGTGAGGACTTGTAACCGGGCTTGTGAGGACTTGTAACCGGGGTTGTGAGGACTTGTAACAGGGGTTGTGAGGACTTGTAACCGGGCTTGTGAGGACTTGTAACAGGGCTTGACATGACTTGTAAGAGGGGTTGTGAGGACTTGTAAAAGGGGTTTGTAACAGGGCTTGACAGGACTTGTAACCGGGGTTGTGAGGACTTGTAACAGGGGTTGTGAGGACTTGTAACAGGGCTGAGAGGACTTGTAATTGGGCTTGTGAGGACTTGTAACTGGGGTTGAGAGGACTTGTAACAGGGCTTGAGAGGACTTGTAACAGGGGTTGAGAGGACTTGTAATTGGGCTTGTGAGGACTTGTAACTGGGCTTGAGAGGACTTATATTAAACTTTTTTAAATATAACATATTGGAGGCACCCTGAACTCACCCCACTAATGATCCTTTGGAGTTTAGGACCGGGTTTGGTATAGCCTAAATAATTATTCAGCTTTTTAAATAGATTTTAAAAATATCAGTAATTTTTAGTTACTTAAAAACTCTTCACTTTTTTCTTAATTATTTTAATAGAGTATCACATAAAACTAAGAGCCTTTGAAATTTTGAAGGCGGCTCCAATCGTTGTTTTGTAATTAATCAAAAGGTATCCAATTGATTGAAATTCATGGATGCATGATCAACACATGATTAAGGCCCGATTTAACGTTTCGTACATTCATTCTATTTTGAAGGACAATTTTTAAAGTTTGAAAAGTGTTACAGTGATTTCGATTAATCGTAAATTATGCGATTAATCAAGCTATAGTGATTTCAGACTGAAATGCAATTGCACAAGAAAACTTGCACGTTTTTTTATATTTAGTTTTTTCAAAGCATGTTTTTGTAAATACTCGGAAAAATACGATCCTTTCAATAATTTTCCCAAAATTTAATCATGTAGTACTAAGAAGGGCATCAACCCAGAGTGTCTTACTCAGCAACTAAGATCGAACAACCAACGACTAAATCAATAAAAAACAAAACCTAAGACAACAAAACAATTATGCAAATGATAGATTGTGCAGTTTCTATCTACAATGTTATTTGAAGCATGTACAAGAAGGTGTTCCCTTAGGGTTCTGTGCGCGCGTGGGAAACGCGGCACGGGGTGATTCGGAGTCGCCACCGCCTGATGGGGTGCAGGCGGACACCTGGGTGCCTAATTTTGCCTATTAGGGCTTTTTGGTCTGCGGCTTGAGATTCTAAGTCTGTTCTCGGTTGTGGTTCGGGGAAGTCCGTAGACACCCCGGTCCACCCCGTCGGATGACGGGTCCCGTGGGTTTCCTAGTTTGAGTCAGCTTACATTGGTCTCACCTGATTCCTAATCCGATATGTAATTTGGTTAAGTCTGGCGGGACCGCCAAAGTGGTGTGGGTCCCTTTACTTGATTTTATCTTTTTAATTAAGATGATCTGGGCCTGGTGGGGTGGGCCCCGTTGGAAGGCCCACGGTATCCCTTAGTGGGCCAAGTGTGGCCCGCATGTTCCTTGGTGGGCCAAGTGTGGCCCTTTGGATTTTGGCTCACTTTGAATTGATTTTATTTTAGAGTTCAAGTTGGATTAGTTAAGTGGATTTCATGCCAAAAGTGGGCCGGGATTGCTTTGTGGGCCCTTGAGTGGGCCCCACAATTGGTTGCCAAGTGATTTTGATTTTATCTTTCTTATCTGTGTCAAAATGGGCCAAGCATTGGGCTTGGGGCCCTTTACCTGGGCTTGGGCTTGAAAGCCCAAGGCTTCCTGAGTTAGGTTTGGAAACCCTAAGTTGGTCGGGTTCATGGGCTTAGTGGGCCCGATAGGCCCTACCCGTGGTCTCGGCCAAACCATATCTTACTTTAATCATGCATGGCCCAATTAGGGCTTGGGTGGGCCTCAAGTGGTCTGGCCCACTCAAATCTTTTATTATCTTTTTTAAGCATGAATGGGTTGGTCGGGCTTGGTGGGCCCCGTTGGAAGGCCCACCGGAAATCAATTTGGACCGGGTTGGTCCATGGCCCATGTTGGGTTTCCGGGTGACCCGGGAACCCTATTGGTTCATCCGGTTCGGTTTGGAAATAAAGCCCGCATTCAGCAATAATCACATAAGAAAATGCACAAAATTGACACCCTATCAAGAAAATGCACAAAATGCACAAAATCGGCCTGTTTTGGACCTGGCGCTCACCTCCTGAGGTGAGCGCCAGGTGGGCGCCAGAACTGAGCGAAAATTTGACCTGGCGCTCACCCGATACCAGGTGAGCGCGAGCTGGGCGGGAGGTGAGCGCGAGATGGGCGGGAGGTGAGCGCGAGATGGGCGCGAGAATTTCACTTGGTTTTAGGTGGGCGCGAGCTGAGCGCCAGGTGGGCGCCAGCTCGGCGGGAAGTGGGCTGAAAGGGGCGCCCACCTCCTAGGTGAGCGCCAGGTGGGCGCCAGGTGGGCGGCAGGTCACTGTGATTTTCAACTCTCTGTTTTTTTGAGATCTCCAACTCTGGCCGATTTTTTTAGGTCTGTAACTGTTCCACTGGCCTCCCAACATGCCCAGAACACCTCCCAACTAATTTTGGATTTAATCTAAACACATTTTATTTCGAGTTTTGAAAACCCAGAAAACTCACAATGCAAACATGCATTCAAAATGCTTCACGAATAACTTGCCCAGGACACCTCCCCGGGCTTCGACCACTCCCCAGAAGTCACTTAGACTTGCATTGAAACTAGTCTAAGTATGATTCATGCTTCATCCCACAACCCAAAATCTCTTAAAAGAAAACAAACCCGATAAAAAACTGGTACAGATGCATTAACATCTAAAAAAGGGGGGGGTGATGGGAGCATGCTTACAGGGACACTACCAGGAGCAAGTGGCATACGGCAGGGGGTTGGGGGGGGGGCATGTTAGCAAATATAACAAGCAATAAAACAACAGGAGGAACAAAACACTAATAAAAGAGATTGCCTATGCAACATGGAAACCTAATTCCTTTTCACCCACGCATGTCCCTAAGCTCGGTGCATGCACGCAGACTTTCGGAGAGAAGGGAAGGAGAAGGGGAGTTTACAGGGGTACATTAGATGAAGGGAACTTGGGGAACATGCTCCCTTCTCGACGTGAGCAAAACATGCATCTTCCTCTTCCTTACTTGACGGTCTTCATCGGATGGAAGTGAACAAAAAACATGGTTTCATGGCTGTGGCCTCATACCACCGAATAAGACCGGCTTACGAAAAAAGACATCACATGCTCATATATGTATAACCCAAAGTAACAGGGATGTTTACCTAGTGGTTCTTGAGTTCTGGAGCTGAGTGGGGGAGCCTCCTCGAAGTCGGACAGCGGCGGGATCCTCTACTTCACCGCACCAACAGTAGCAAGCCTCCACTTGCTTGGGTGGGAATGGAGCCGAACCAAAGAAGGGTGAGCCCCTTGGGGTTTTATTTCTGAGGGGGGGGAGCAGGGACCAAGAGAGGGGGGCTTCGGGAGAGGGAAGAAGAGAACAAACCAAGACCCTTCGCACCCTCAAAAATCCAGAAGAAAAAAAGGTCCGAACCCTTAGCTTTTTTCCGAAAAAAACTTCCAACCCTGTGCGCGAGATTTCGCGCGGGTTATATAGGCAAGAAAAAAAAGGTGCCGCCCACCTTGGCGCCCAGCTCAAGGTGGGCGCATGCTCGCTCGCCACGTCCGCGCGAGCGGCATAATGATGAAAATCATTTAATGCCGCCGCTCGCAGGACGTAAAAATCTGAAAAATTCAGATTTAGTCCCTGGCAATTTTTGATTTAATCCGATATTCTCGGATTTTCACGGATTTAGTCCCTGGGATATTTCGTATGTTTGGATATTTACGGATTTAATCCCCAAGATATTTTCCTGCGCAACTCGCCACGTGTGCAGCTTTTTGCCACGTGCGCAGATTGCCGGTTTTGCTGCCCGGGAATTTCGTCAGCTTATATTTTCTTCATCCGGACTCCGATCTGGGCAAACTTAGTTTCATTAGAATCGTATCGGAGCCCTCCATCCCATGACCTAGGGGTAGGCTTCTGGATCGGATTTTAGCAGAAAGTCAACTTTTGGCTCTGCTCAAGTTTGACTGCCCGCAGAACCTTCATCCGGACCCCGATTCCTGCAATCTCAGTTGCGTTGGAATCGTGTCGAGATTCTCTACCCAATGACCTAGGGGTAGGCCTCTGGATCGGATTTTAGTAGAAAGTCAACTTTTGGCTCTGCTCAGGTTTGACCGCCCGCAGAACCTTCATCCGGACCCCAATTCCTGCAAACTCAGTTGTGTTGGAATCGTGTCGAGATTCTCTATCCAATGACCTAGGGGTAGGTCTCTGGATCGGATTTTAGCAGAAAGTCAACTTTTGGCTCTGCTCAAGTTTGACCGCCCGCAGAACCTTCATCCGGACCCCGATTCCTGCAAACTCAGTTGCGTTGGAACCGTGTCGAGATTCTTTATCCAATGGTATAAAGCTAGGTACTTGGCACGGAATTCGAGGAAAAGCCAACTCTTGGCTTTTCCTTAAGTTTGACCGCCCGCAGAACCTTCATCCGGACCCCGATTCCTGCAAACTCAGTTGCGTTTGAATCGTGTCGAGATTCTTTATCCAATGGCATAAAGCGAGGTGGCCAAATTTCACTTGATCAAAAAGTCAACTTTTCACCCCTTAGGGTTTGACTTCCTGTCCAGGGTTTGCATTTTTGGTTTTTCGGGGAGCGCAAAAATGAGGTGCTTACAGGTTCATCCTTTTTTTTAGGTTATATTTTTTGAGTGGTTTGATTTTTGGTGATACTTTTTGAAGACAATCCAGATTTAAACCTAATTCTCTGAAATTGAACATTAGTAATGCTTGTTTAAAATAATTGAGAATTAGTGTTAGTTTACTATTGACAATAGATTTCTTACAAAACTGCCCTTAAAAGACTTCTTAACCTAGAGTTAAAGGACTTTGACGAAATTTGATTTGTAAGTCCTTTGAGAATATTTTCGGAAGGAAACTGTTGGAAATAGTATAATGACGCTTATTATTAATTATTTTAAAAAGGCATCACCAATTTCTAATTATTGACTGAATCTAGATTATTTTTAAAATTACATCAAAAAGCCACAACGTCGCTACTTTATTTAAGGGCGAGCGAAGCCACAACGTTTCCGGAGCCGGCTAAAAACCGGGCCGAACGAAAGGCTAAAGAGGAGTGGGACCCTGCGGGACGCGTGTCGTCCGCAGGCGCTCCCAAGAGGAATCCACAGAGGAATTCCTCGTAGAGGAAATCGGTTGAATTATTAAAGGGTTTTAATTATTTGAAGAGGGGAATCCTGCTTTTGCGTCAATGGGTATAATTCACAACTAGAATTATTGAAGGTTTTTTTATGAAATAAGGCTAATTTGGTAATTTGCATCTTCTAAAATATTTTGGTTCGGTTCTCTCCTTGTAGAGATTTATTGAAGAAGGTAAAGGGTCAAATGACATAAAAGTGAAAGGTCAAGGGTCACTTTCATATTCAGCAAGTTATATAAGAATAGAATTCAAGAGACTATATACAGCCCTTTGACAAGATGTTTTTGTTAATTCAATTTAAAAAAAGAAGATGAACAATATCTAATTCCTCTCTTATCAATTTGTCTCTCCTGTTTATCTCACGTTATCTTTCCGAGTTCCATCAGTTTTAATTATTGAAGTGGCAAAAGTTGTCCGGACTTAAGCTTCCCCTTGTTGGAAGAAGGCAGCGTGAGATTGCTTAGGTTGCAGCTCCATTTTCTCACTCTATCTCTTGTTTTCTATTCTCCATTTTCTCACTGTATCTCTGGTTTTCTATTGCTTCTTGCATCAACTCGTTCTCGTTTCCTTGCTCCGAAGAAACATGAATACTACTACAGTCGTGAGTGCAATCTTGCAAGCAGACTTTGATAAGTGGGTGCCCCGTGCTGGTACTGTGATGGAATTCCTACGCCAATTGAATGTTGACGTTAACACTGAACTGGGCAAGTTGAAGAGTAACTTCAAGATAGTAAGCGGTGTACTGCATGGCGCAGAACAGAAGCAGATCAGGAACCCAGCAGTGGAAGATTGGCTTGGCGAACTCAGGCATCTGGCGTACGACACTGAAGACCTACTCGACAACCTTGCTACGGATGCCAAGGCCTGGAAATTGGAGAAAGAATCTGAAACCCCTTTGAGCCAGGTACGCTCCATCATCTCTCCTATTGTAAAGTTTTGGTCTGAGCGTGAGCAAGTTGATAAGATAAAGAGCCTGGCGATGAGGTTCGATCAAATTACAAACCAAAGTCATGATCTTGGCTTGATCCATGGCGTCAGAGGGAGTGCGATGGGAGTCGAGCAACGACCACTGACAACTTCGATTGTAAATGAATCTTTCATATATGGTAGGGACGATGATGTAGAATGGATTCTTCAACAATTATTATCAGCATCAGCAAATGAAAGTGGCCACAATAAGGTAACTGTGATTCCCATAGTGGGAATGGGAGGAGTGGGGAAGACCACTCTTGCCCAGCTTGTGTACAACCAAAAGAGATTGAAGGATCATTTCAATTTGAAATTATGGGTCTGCGTATCCAATGAATTCAATCTGACTCGGATTACAAAAGCAATTCTTGAGTTGATCATCGCAGAATCTGATGATAAGAAGGAACTTCAAGCACTTCAGGAGCTTCAATCAATTCAGGAACTTCAATCACTTCAGACTAAGTTGCAACATCGACTGAGAGATAAAAAGTTCTTGCTTGTTCTAGATGACATTTGGACTGAGAAACCTAGTGACTGGGATATGTTACGAGCTCCTTTCGAAGCTGCGGCAAATGGAAGTTGCGTTGTACTTACAACAAGAAATGAGAAAGTTTCTGCAATCATGAGAACTGTAGACAACTACAATCTAGCTAGGAAAGTTGTCTGATGCGGATTGTCAGAGATTGTTTTATCAGCAAGCATTTGTTGATGGAAATGCTAACGCACATACAAAGTTGAAAAAAATCGGAGGCAAAATTGTAGAGAAGTGCAAAGGCTTTGATGGAAGAACAAAGGATGAACAGGGGGAGCACTTCTCTCCTTCTCTCTGTGATGTAGCTCTGATAAAAATATTGTTGCTTACATATCCAAGTACTTCCCTTGGTACATAACTGAGGATCACAAAGGAATTCCAAGCATCACTCCTAGGTAAACATCAATCCTAGGAACTATAACAGAAGAGAGCAAAAACAATAAATGGGAATTTCTGGAAAAACAGCAACATTAAGAATTCTGGAAACACAGCAACTTTAATACTCCTCCTTGATGTGTTTTCCAGTAACTCCAAGCATTCTTCTAAGAAACTGGAATCTGTCCCTTGATAAAGCTTTTGTGAAAATATCAGCCAACTGCTCCTCTGTTCTACAGTACTTGAGTTGAATCTCTCCACTTGCTTCAACCTCACGCAAGTAGTGAAACTTGACTGAGATATGCTTTGTTCTGCTGTGGAAAACAGGATTTTTACCCATTGCAATTGCTGATTTGCTATCACAGTATAGCTCCACTGATTTTTGATTCTTTTCTCCCATTTCTTGCACAATTCTTTGCAACCATATTGCTTGATTTGCAGCCAATGCAGCTGCAACATATTCTGCTTCAGCTGTTGATTGTGCCACACTCCCTTGCTTCTTTGACCCCCAAGAGATTATTCCCGATCCAAGATTGAAACAGAAACCAAAAGTACTTCTCATATCATCCAATGAACCAGCAAAGTCACTGTCAGTAAAACCAATTAACTTAGCATCAGCACCAGATTTGTACCAAATACCAAAATCAATTGTTCCCTGCAAGTATCTTAGAACTCTCTTTGCAGTTCCAAAATGAACTTGACTAGGATCTTGCATAAATCTTGACAACAAACTTGTGGCAAACATTATGTCAGGTCTAGTGGCAGTTAAGTAAAGTAAACTACCAACCAAACTTCTGTAAATACCAGCATCAGCTTTCTTAGCTCCATCTTCCTTTTTCAACTTCTCATTTGGAATTAGTTGCAACTGTCTTGCATCCAAGCATGTTGAATTTTGATAGTATATCTTCTATGTACTTCTTTTGAGAAATGAAAATGCCTTCCTTCTCTTGACTGACTTCCATTCGCAGAAAATAATGCATGAGTCCCAAGTCACTCATTTCAAAGGAACTCATCATGTCTTGCTTGAAGCTTCGAATCATACCAGAATTGTTTCCTGTAAAAATGAGATCATCCACATACAAGGATACAATAATAATGTCAGCATTTCCTTGAGTTTTTAAGTAAAGTGTAGGCTCACTCTTCCTCCTCCTGAATCCTTGATCTATAAAGTAGCCATCAATTTTGCCATACCAAGATCTTGGAGCTTGTTTCAGTCCATATAAAGCTTTCTTCAATTTAAACACCTTTCCTTCTTCTGTAGAGAACCCCTCAGGTAAATCAATATAGACCTCTTCTTTAAGTTCTCCGTTGAGAAATGCTGACTTGACGTCAAGCTGGTGGATTTTCCAACCTTTCTGAGCTGCAAGTGCAACAAGAGTTCGAATGGTGTCTAGCCGAGCAACTGGAGCAAATGTTTCGTTGTAATCCACTCCATATTGTTGTGCATAACCCTTGACGACCAACCTTGCCTTATGCTTCTTAACTGTCTTGTCTGGATTAAGCTTCTTTTTGTATATCCATTTCACTCCAATTACATCTTTGTTACTAGGACGATCAACCAACTCCCAAGTATCATTTTTTTGAATCATCTTTATCTCCTCCTCCATGGCTTTAACCCACACAGTCTCCTTAGATGCTTCTGCAAAAGAGTTAGGCTCAATAAAAGAGAAATTACAACTTGCATAAATTTCACTCAAAGGCCTTGTTCTTCTAGGTGAAGATTCGAGTGAGGATACAACATCTTCATCTTCTTCTTCTTCTTCTTCTTCTGATACTTCTAAAGTTGCTCCTTCACTTTGAGTATCTTGTTCAACACGTGCTTCTGGAATTAAAATGCTCGGCCTTGTAACCTGCTTTTCCTTCCAATCCCAAATTCCTTGCTCATCAAATACTACATCTCTACTTGTTATAAGCTTCTCTGTTACAAGATTGTAAATCTTGTAACCTTTGGAAAGAGTGCTATAACCCAGAAAAATCCCTTTTTCAGCTTTCTCCTCCAGCTTGGTTGGTTTTTGAGATGGTACATGAGTATAGCACACACAGCCAAATACTTTCAAATGATCTGCAGTAGGCTGTCTTCCACTCCATGCTTCAATTGGTGTTCGATCTGGAACAGCTTTGGTGGGGCACCGATTTAGCAAATAGACAGCAGTGTTAACTGCCTCTGCCCAGAACATTTTTGGCAAGTTTTTCCCATACATCATTGACCTTGCCATCTCCATAACAGTTCTATTCTTCCTCTCTAAGACTCCATTCTGTTGTGGGGTATAAGCAACAGTCAACTGATGCTCAATTCCTTCTTCTTCACAAAATTTATCAAACTGAGATGAGTTGTACTCAGTTCCTCTATCACTTCTGAGAGCTTTTAGCTTATGGCCACACTGATTTTCAGCAAGAGTCTTAAATTTCTTGAAGATGCTAAAGACTTCAAATTTTTCTTTCAAGAAATAAACCCAATTCATTCGTGTAAAATCATCAATAAACAACATGAAATACCTATTTCCAGATTGAGAAAGAGTCCTCATGGGCCCACACACATCAGTATGCACAAGCTCAAGAGGTTCAGTAGCTCTCCATGAACCATCAGAAGGAAATGACAGCCTATGTTGTTTTCCAAGCATACAACCTTCACAAACAGAATTTTTATCTCCTACAAGAGGTAGGTTTCTAATCATACCTTTCTGATGTAGAAGCCTTAAAGCATTGTAGTTATAATGCCCAAATCTTTGATGCCAAAGAGTTGAATGATCAACCATAGCAGTCATTGCCTTAGGACAGCTCCAATGAATTGGGAAATTCCTACCACTTCCCATATTGACAGCAGCAATCTCTACTCCATTCTTCTTATCAAAAATTCTGCATAAGTCATCTTCAAAATGCAAGGAGTATCCATTCTCCATCATCTGTCCCACGCTCAACAAATTTTGTTCCAAAGAAGGAACCAGCAGCACATCCTTGATGAGCCTTGTTCCTTTCTTTGTTTGAATAGCCACGGTGCCTCTACCTCTTGACTCCACCACTTCTCCATTTCCCATCCTGACCTTAGACTTAATGGAAGGATCCAGCATAGTGAAGCTGGATTTGTCATATGCCATATGATTGCTGCACCCACTATCAATAAACCAGGTGTCATTGACATCTTTCATAGCAACTTGGCAAGCAAAGAATAGCTGCTCCGAGTCTTCTTCAGAATAGTTGGCATGGTGTTCTTTTTCTTTAAATCTACAATCTTTTTCTTTGTGTCCAAACTTCTTGCAGTTTGTGCACCGGGGCTTCCCTTTGTGCCAGCAATCTTTCTCAAGATGATTAGTCTTCTTACAGATACCACAAGGTGGAAAAGTACCTAATGAAGAAGTACTTTGTTTTTCCTTTCCTTTGTTGCTGATATTCTTCTGTGAAGAATCTCCTTTGGTGTAACCCTTCTTCATCTTTTGATATCCAAATTTCTGATTTTTTATATTGACTTTCGACTGAAAAGCATTTTCCAGCGAATCTCCATTTCTTCTACTCAATCTCTGCTCTTGTGCTTGTAGAGAACCCATCAATTCAGTTACTGTTAGAGTTGACAAGTCTCTTGATTCCTCTATAGCAGCAACAATATGGTCATACTTCTCTGTGAGACTAATTAAGAATTTCTGAATAACTCTTTGCTCTGAGATGTCTTCTCCATAAGCCCTCATCTGATTCACAACCTCAATAACTCTGGTGCTATAATCCTTAGCATTCTCAGAGTCCTTCATCTTGAGATTCTCCATTTCTCTTCTCAAGTTCTGAAGTTTGATGGTCTTCAACTTTGAGTTTCCTTGAAATTCTTCCTGCAGAATATCCCATGCCTTCTTGGATGTTTCAGCTCTCATAAGCCTAGGAAAAATAGCATCACTCACTGCTTGTTGAATTACAAAAAGAGCCTTGGCATCTTTCTGCTCTTGCTTCTTTTTTTCAGTTATATCAACAGCATCTTCTGCAGTTGTTGGTACTCCATTTTCCACCACATCCCATAGATCTTGTGATAGAAAAAATGTCTTCATCTTGATGCTCCAGTAATCATAGTTGTCTCCCCCAAAAACTGGAACTGCAGTTGATGGAACAGCAGCCATTGTCGACCCTTTGCAAATCGACCTGCTCCGATACCACTGATGGAAGAACAAAGGATGAACAGGGGGAGCACTTCTCTCCTTCTCTCTGTGATGTAGCTCTGATAAAAATATTGTTGCTTACATATCCAAGTACTTCCCTTGGTACATAACTGAGGATCACAAAGGAATTCCAAGCATCACTCCTAGGTAAACATCAATCCTAGGAACTATAACAAAAGAGAGCAAAAACAATAAATGGGAATTTCTGGAAAAACAGCAACATTAATAATTCTGGAAACACAGCAACTTTAATAGGCTTGCCTCTGGCATCTAAGACACTGGGAGCTCTCTTGAGCTGCGACCTGGACATTGCTAAATGGAAATGTGTCCTGAATGATGACATAAGGGATCTTCCAGAGGGTGGAATTATTCCATCTTTGAGAGTAAGTTATTATTATCTTCCTTCTCACTTGAAGCAATGCTTTGCTTATTGTGCCATATTCCCGCAAGACTATGAATTTAACAAGGAAGAGCTAGTTCTTTTGTGGATGGCTGAAGGTTTCATGCTTCCACAACGCAATAAAAGAATGGAAGATGTTGGTGACCAATATTTTGGTGAACTATTGTCTAGATCCTTTTTTCAACGATCTGGTAATAATAAATCAAAATTTGTAATGCATGATCTCATCCTTGATTTAGCTAAATCTATTTCTAATGGAATATGTTTGGATCTTGGCGATGGGATAAATGTTGATGGGTCATGGAAGAATGATAAGTAATTGGTACGTCACATACTCGTTTCTGCGGCAGAAAAATTTAAGGTGATGTCCAGCTTTGGCGAATCCAAGAGATTAAGTTCTTTACTCTTTCAATCATACGATGATTTTTATGATGGTAAACGATTCCTGTATGATGTGGTTCCAGAGCTGACATGTTTACGTGTGCTGTCTTTCGAACGTTGTCAGAACATCAAGGAGTTGCCTGAATCAATCGGGAAGTTGAAAGGCTTGAGGTATCTCAACCTCTCTAAGACTGAAATTGAAAGGTTACCAGAGTCAGTGAGCACCCTCTACAACTTACAGACATTGAAGTTGTCAGGTTGTAAAAGTCTTGTGCAATTGCCTAATAACATGGGCAATCTTACTGATTTGCAACATCTTCTAATTGATGAATGCTTTTATTTAAAAAAGATGCCTTTAGGAATTGGCAAACTGACAAATCTTCAGTCGTTGCCAATCTTTGTTGTGGGAAAAGGTGATGAGCCCAATATTAAAGAGTTGAGAGACATGTTGTATTTTTAATGGTTTTTTAAGGGCTCAAAATTTCCTCTTGGTGTTTTGTCTTTTAGTGTTTGTCTCTTGTGGGATGAATAGTCCCACATTGGAAGTTTATGAGAACTTCTAATGGTTTATATTGAATAGTGGGAACTAAAGGAAAAATAAAACGTTTTAGAAAATATTACAACCTCTGTTAATTAACGTTTTAGAAAGCAAATAACGTTAAAGAAAAATAAAACGTTTTAGAAAGGAAAAATAAAACGTTTTAGAATAAAACGTTATTCTAAAACGTTCACACAAATTAACGTTATTCGTGTGAACGTGTGCCTCTTCAGAAAATACAGCCTCTGTTGGACGCCTGTGTTTTTCTTCTCTGTTCTGAAAGTAAGAGTGACACTGCTACGCGGGTTCGATTTGTCCAGTATTTCTGTGCGGATTACTGGATAGACATTGTTGTCGTTGAATGCTGGAAGTCATAGCGTCGAGCAACCCTTCGCACTGGAGATTCGTTCTACAGGGGACGCTTAAGGCTTTAAGCACAGAGATTTCTGAATCTCGCCTCGACTGTTAAATCTGATAAGTTCATTCCAATCCTGCTTATATTTGTTTCTACTTAAATCGTCTATTTCGATCTGTTAGTCTTTTTCTGTCTTGATTGTTCTCCTCAAACATTCGTGCATCTGATACTGTTTTAATTGTTTACCCAATTCCATTCGTATTCTGATACCTGTTTGATAATACAGAACAGTATTTCCCCTAAATATTACAACAAGACATTCAACAGGTTCGAGGTGTTCTCTCCATTACAAGATTAGAGAATGTAACTGATGCTTCGGAGGCCAAGCAGGTCAAGTTAGGGAGCAAGGAGCATATACATGCATTAATTTTGAATTGGAGTGACCACCGTAGATCTGGAGAGGTCAATTCAAGAGATGAAGATGTAATCCACGCGCTTCAACCCCACACGAACATAACAAATCTCAGAATTGAATGCTACCATGGTAAAAGGCTCCCGAATTGGCTAGGGCGCTCTTCTTACTCCATGTTACAAATGTTAGTACTCGATGATTGCAAAAATTTGGAGTGTCTTCCTCCTCTTGGATGTTTACGGTCCCTCAAACATCTTGTAGTTGATGGACTCCCTGGAGTGAAGAGGGTGGGTCCAGAGTTCTACGGAGACATGTCTGTGGTTGAGCCATTTGTATCGCTGGAGTCACTAAAATTCTGTGGCATGAAAGGGTTAGAGGAATGGTTTGGGATTGAAGAAAAATTCAAAGAAGAGTTCCCTCGCCTTCGACTGCTTGAGATAACCATTTGCCCCAGTCTAAGAGAGTTCTCATGCCGATTTCCGCAACTAAAAACATTGAAGATTTCTTGTTGTGCAAAGCTGATTTCATTTCCAAGGTGTCTTCCTATGCTCCAAAAATTAGAAATACAGGATTGTAATGAGAAGATCTTGACAAGTATGGTTGAGTTCCCTCTACTAACCTGTTTGTGTGTGGTTGAGTTCCCTCTACTAACCTGTTTGTGTATTTCTGGTATTTCCAATCTCAAGCACCTACCTTCGGGGATGTTGCGTAACAAATTTCTTGAGACATTGAAGATTGTTAGCTGTGGTTCCCTCAAGTCATTTGGAAGAAACACCATCGTCTCAAATGTTAAGCATATTGACGTCTCTTATTGTGAGAATTTGGAGTCATTACCTTACGGCATGGACAAGCTCACGTCTCTCCAATCTTTGACAATCAAAGGATGTAATCGTCTCGCTTCATTTCCGGATGGAGGTTTACCCAGGTCTCTCCAATCTTTGAGTATCAAAGGATGTAATCATCTTGCTTCACTTCCGGATCAAGGTTTACCCACCGCCACTCTCATAGAGCTTGAAATCTCCGATTGCAAGAGTCTCAATCCCTTCCCAGAAAATGGGTTTCCTGAAAACCTAACATTGCTTACAATCAAGAATTGCAAGGAACATAAGCCTATGTCCGAATGGGGGCTTCACAAGCTCACCTCTCTTGCAAGTTTGTCAATTGGAGGATTTTCAGGTCTTGTATCACTCCCGGTGTGTTTGCTGCCCCCTAATCTTACTCATCTCTGTATTAAAAAACTCCCAAATCTCCAATTCGTACCTGACGGTTTGGGTAGCCTCTCCTCACTTGAAATATTGGAGATCGAGAAATGTGACAAGCTGGTGCCATTTCTAGAGACGGGTCTGCCCTCCTCAATTTCTGAACTGCCTGTCAATGGCTGTCCTGCACTTCAAGAATGGTGTGCAAAATAAACAGAGAAAGATGGGTCCAATATTGTCAATATCTCCAACAAAATTGGGAAAGCCAAATACAAATTTTTAAGGTAGAATTGGAGATCGTAGAACCAGTTGAGATGTATCTCAATTTTTTTTCTTATGTACATATCTTTGGCCAGGTACTTATTCTATTTTTGCAAGTAAATTTATAAACCTTATGATGCTATTCTGATTGCAAGCTGCAATTTCAATAATAATGGTGGTGTTTATGTACCATGTGTTTAGAAGAAAGACAATGGGATGCACAGGGGATGAAAGCCTCAAGTACGATCAGCTCTTTTAATTAAATGGTGAGTTTCCTTTTCTTTTCTCTGTGATAAAGTGTCAGAATTACAATTTAAGACTAGAAATTTGATTATTATAGTTATCAAAGTAGTAGTCGGTTGTCAAAATAACGCAACCATTTCAGCAAATGTGTTACTTGGAAGACTTTGGTAATGGACTATCCAAATCAACTAAATAAGGCATTAACCATTGTTGTGACTCTTCTTCTATTAATTGATCTCTTTCTTCTATCACTGTTGTATTTCTATGAAGTCAAGAAATTCCATTATATTTGGTTGATGATTTATCATTTTTCTTCTGCTAATTGAATATCCATTTACTTCTCACATTGAAATTAGATCAAAATAGGTTTTAAACTAACTCTTTTATTTGAGGAAATGACCAAGTTACCTAAATTTTTGTTAGAAAATTTGAATCCATAATGCATTGTGTTGCCCTCTGGTTATTTTATTGACTATGTGTTCTCTATTTCCTTTTCTATTATAGAATGAGTTTGTTCTTTACTCCCTGCTTCTCTGCACTTTCTTTGCACATTCAACTTATCTACAAGTGAATGCTCAAAGGCTTTTGCAAAATCTGGATGCACTTATTCAAGCAAACAGGTTCCAAACTTCCAATATTTATCATGAATGGCTTTCTGCTTATATTCAATCATATCAATCGAACGATCTTTCCTGAGGAACCCACAAATGAGGAAGAGAAGAATTTAATAAATTATCTTCTATAACGACTGACGCTTTGATTCCTGAGTATGTGATTGGAGAACCTAATTGATTTAGCTATGTTCTTTGCTGTCTAGTGGATTTTGCTTGTTATTATCCTGGTTCTCATGGAAAAATTTCGTTATTTCCTATTTCTTGCTTAATCTATAAACTATGAGCTTTCCTAAGGACATAAAGCATTGTTCTACTCTATCATTAATATCACATTCTCCAAAGTAATCACTGTATTACTTGTTTATTTTTCTTCAAACAAGGATTATGCGAAAATTAACAAAGTACTGTGCTTATGATAACATGCAATTCTGCATTACCTTAAGTTTCTGATCTAGTAAACAGTTATTTATTGATTAATCAAATGAGATGCAGTGAAACAATAATACAGGGAAAATCAGTATTCCTTTCTCAAAGGATTGGATTTATAATTACTTGTGTTTTTGTTGTGAGATTTGCTATTTGATTTTTAGTTTGATCTCTATTGCTAAATTTGGTATTATTTTTGGATGTACCAGGCTCTTGAAGTACCTTTCAAAATATACTTATACAAGAATGGATTTTCCTTGGGGTTTCCAGAATGAGTGCTAAACGTTTCTTTTAAGTTCTCTTAGTACAGTTACTAGCTCAAGTGGCAGAGTAATATTTGGGTTCACATCCTCTGCAATCACTGGGTCGATCGATAAGAGACCGAGGACCCATGTCTCTATTCACCAATCTACAGAATCACCATTCTTTTAACATTGGGAGAATTTTTCTTGGCTTCAGCTTAGTAACTTAGCATTAGCATTACTTGGTAATTGTTTTTGTTCTGCCAAGAAAAATGTTTTTGTTTGGAACTGATATCAGCTTTGAAACTTAAACTGGAAGTCTAAACCATGTCATTGCTATATTTATATATTTTAGTGCTAGAGATTGTTTACTTTGAATTGTGGTTATGTAGATAGACATTTTGGTGCCACATTCATGTGTTAGACATTCCATTCCCATCCCAAATCAATTCAATTAACCAGCCCTAAAGAAACATGGTTGGAGATTATTAAACCAAAGCATCTGAAAGGTTTTCCAATGGTTGTATAGCTAAATTGGTTTTAAATAAAGTGGAATGCTTTTCTAATAGTCATGTTGTTTATGAAACAAAATCTGTGATCTAAATGTTTTTGTTTTTTTTTTTCCTGTTGTTCTGTTTGTCCTAATGTGTGACTGATGAGACAAATCATATGTACCACTTTGGAAGCCTTATTGAAGCAATAAGAATTTCTCAAAACATATAGCAATGCTGACTTCTAATCAGATGGCATTAATGCAAGCAACTCTATCAAGATAGTGAGTTGCATTGAGAGGAAGTCATAAGATTACTGAATAAAAGTTAATGCCAGTGCACCACACGCATATGCTGTTAGAGATGCTTCAAAATTAATTCTGAACATTGTTTTCAATTGGTCTTTATTGAAGATAACTAATATGAAGTCAAATTATTTAATAAATCCTAGTACTTCAAAATCGATGTCCATTCAACACCCAAACCAACTAAATGAATAAAGAAATTGTGAAACATTTATTGCTGTTGTATTTCACTAACAGAGCAATTAAGCAGTTGCCTAATACGACATAGATCTAATTCTGTCAAGCTAAGATTGTTATACCAATTGGTTTCAACAAATATGAAATTAATAAAATCACTGTACATCATTTTTAACTTCTTACGTTAATGCATCATTGGCATCTTCATACCTGAAGTTAAACAAAGTTTATTTCGATACCATTCTCCTGTTGCATGTCAATACCTTGTCATGTCTTTGAATCAGTATAGTTAAACGCCTGTAAGTGTGAGGATTTGAATAAGTTGCTACTACCATTGATTACAGGCTTACAGCTTGGAAAGCTCTAATACTAGTTGAATTTGATGATTTTGGTACCAATAACCAAAAACTAAAATAGCATTGGAAAATAAAAAATTGTTTACTACTCTGCTGGTTTTCAACTTATGGATGAATGAAATGGATGATATTGAAATTTGAAATCAGTGTCTTGCTTTTGCAATGTGTTTGGAAATTTTCAATTTTTTGCTTTCAAATCACTATTTAAGGCATGCGATGGCATTGAACTGAAGATTTTCTATAGATCTTATCATCACAAGTTGTTTTTGAATGAGTAATCTCACTTCCATTTAAATTTATGTAAATTTTTTAGTATAAAACCCTAGTCCTTGCTATAAACAATATGGTGTATCAACAAAGCATCGAGATGTTACCAAAGTACCTGTCTAAATCAAAATAATAATTTACAATGATTTAAGCACCACAAAAGTTGAAGAGTATTAATAATATCAACTCAGCAATAATACAAAGGGAAATAAAATATGATTTCCTCATTGCAAAGGCCAAATCTTTTATAATTAAAGTTAAATCACGATCCAACAAACAAATAATGGTGCTAGTGTTTTTATCCTATGTGTTTAGAAGAACAACAATCTGATTCATAGAGGAAGAAAGCCTCAAGTATTGTAGCCTCCTTAATTAAATGGTGAGTTTCCTTCTTCTTTACGATGAAGTGTCATCATCACAATGTAAGACTGGAAATTTAATTATAATAGTGTAGATGACCAATTTTGTACACTTGACACGTCACCTGTATTATCTGACATGGATTATTTGCTCAATAAAAAGAAAAACAATAATGAAATGTGACATAATTCGTTAAATTAAATATGATTATTATTTGGCATATTGGAGTGGAGATCTCCGTCTTGGGCAAAAGTCCATTAAGGGGGGGTTATTTGGCAGTCCTTAAGGTGTGGCGGACACGGGCGTGGGAATCGTTGGCAGCCAGTGACGAGCTTTGGCATGCCAACCTAGGATGATGTAGACGTCAAGTGACATATTTTCACATCTTGATATGTGGGACCCACTGTACCAATGAGAGAGCTCCATTATTTATTTGAAACACATAATAATTATCTCTTATTCCATCTTGAACCTAGATTTTTTTAGACCAGATTCATGATAAAGATTAAATATTCCTGAAGCATTAGATCGTGACAAGTGTCACAATCATGAAGACCCACACTTGCTGTCAGCACCTCATTTTTTGCACCCCCCCAAAATTGCTGAAAATGAAAACCTAGCTGAAGGGTCAAACCTTGAAAGGGCAAAGTTAAAATATCTTAATTGAACTAATTAAGATAAATGGGAAATAATAAAAATTGGGGAAGTCTAATTCATCCGAGTGGGCGGCTGAGTTGCCTCAGCAGTCAACTCAACCTAAAAATGGGAAGAAAAAATCAGAGCAAGCGGCGCGCGAAAGGCAACCATACTTACAGTACAGTTGCATGGCACGTCAGACTGTGCCTGACCAATTTGTCCCCTAATCATTACTGAAAAGACAGGGACAAAACCGTACATACCCTGCAGTTTTGACCAAAACCACACGGTATGTGCGGTTACTGTTCATTTTCGACAAAACCGCACTGAGTATGCGGTTTTGTCTCTGTGTTCTATAAATAGGCCAATCCGAACACTTTCGGGGGGTTAGTGAATCCTGGCTGATCTCCATTGCTTCTCTCCCACTGCCTCAAATCCGAAAACCTCCCTTTTGCCCTACCTTGCTCCCCCAAACTCAAAACACTCTTCTTTTGACCCTCCTACCCTCTCCACTCTCTTCTTCCCACTTAAGAACTTGGAGAAGAAGGGGAAGAGTTGCTGTTGGTGACCAAAGGAGGAGCTCCAGCTATTTTGTGTGCTTCAAAAGGGGTTCGAATACACCTTTCAAGGGTGTGTAAACCCTAAGGTAATGTTTCCTACAATCGTTTGTTCAATATAAATCAAAAGGGTTTTATTTCAAGCATGATTAGGGTGTTACCCATCTTTGGCATGTTTTTATTTTCTCCTTTAGCATGATAATCTCTCTTTCCTTTACCTATGTCCATCATTTTGGCATGAGAAAACTCCCATGGTAAGGGGAGCATGCTTTTGGTTTCAAGGAAGGGATTATTCCACTTCAAGCATGGCTTAAGGACCTCTTAGTATGTAATTTTGTTATTGGTTATCCCATTCAAATGGGGGAGGGTGTTCCCCCTTGCTTGCTCATTTAATGTACCCCATATAAACCCCCCTCTCCTCCCTTCCTGATGTCTTACTTTTTCATTTAATAAGTTGTTGTTTTGGCATGCTTAGTGGTTATGAAGTATGCATCCTTGGAATATTAACATGCTCCCCTTTCCCCTTTTATATGCTGTTTTTCGGATGCTGGGTGTGTCATGAAAGTGCAGGGTATGTGACCAATTCTATTGTGGCCTTCCTGATGCGTGTTTTACCTAATACCCCCCTTTTGTTATCGTGAGCTTAAGTAGCTGTTGGGAGGAGACAGCAGGTCTCCTCTCCCTTTCCTTGTTTCATGGCCTCTCACTACGATAGGTCTTCGAACTATGGCTCAAGTTTAGAGCATATCTTGTTTACTGTTTCGCACTATTAGTATGCTGGATATATCGTAAAATGTGCATGTTGGCATAGAAGTAAGGTGAGTTTAGAATTGAGTTGACTCAAACTAGGGAAGCCAATGGGACCCGTCACTCGACGGGGAGGACCGGAGTGTCTACAAACTTCCCTAGACCATAATCGAACCCTTTCTCAGAATCTCAAGCAGCAAACCAAAATAGATATCCCTAGGGCATCCAGGTGTCTGCCTGCACCCCATCAGGCAGTGGCGACTCCCTTTTCTCGTTTTACCGCTTTAGAAGGCTGGCACACAACCTTTTCCATGCTCCATCGCCAGTGCAACCATGCGCACAGCTTGGCGACTCCGCTGGGGACTAGTGTCAACCCAGAATCTCTGGTTAGGAAAAAGAGTCAACTCACCTAGTTTAGTGCACATCACCGAACCACAGGCACACATCATGCACTCACCACACCGTGGATTGTTTTACTACTTTTTTATATGAACTGTGTGGGGTGACACGCACGAGGGAGTCTACGTGGGTGATCCGAATTGAATGAATTTATAAATGGAATTGTGAATGCTTTTCTTCACCAAAACCTAGACCTCTCTAGTAGCCACCCTTCTTAACTGTATAAACAACTTTTGGGATGATATTAGCCTCACGCGCCTCTGGCTTGCAGGGGAAAAGCGATGGTAAAACATCCCCCCAGATTTCTGGATCCTTATAGCACCACTGGTTTCTTGCCGTGATACGCGAGAGGTCTTGGACCTGGCACAGACCCTTGTAGGCATTTGTCTCGGGCTGTGTACCCTTTTTCCCACCCAGCGTTCTGACACACTTTTGTGATGAATGTGATGTGAATGATGAAATAAGAAGATAAATAAAATCAATTTAAAATCCAAGAGTCCATTAGGGGTAGCAACCCCTGACTCCTTTTGCATTAGATTGAGTAGACCCTAGACTCTGGGCTATCTCAGCCCTAAATTAGGAAGCCAACCAAATCTTGATCAGGGGAGCTACCCAAATCTATGCATTGAGTCCTGTGAGCTATGGGCCTTGACCCATTTGAGTCCGCAGGAAGCACACTAAGTCCAAATCAGTCCTCGAGCAGACGAAAGGCGGCAAGATCAAGAAAAGCAGATGAAAGCAAGCCAGATTAGAGTAGGGGCACAAAACCCTAGATCTAGGAAGTTGGCCTACCCGCCTTGAAGCAAATGTGTATCCTTCCTTTTGGGTCCCAACAGCCTTAAGGATGAAGCCTTTGCAAATTTTTATGAATAACATGTAATTTTTCGCCCTCGTTGGCAAGTTGTAATTTCTTTTTGGTCTGGCACCTGAGGTCAAGGGCAGATGAAAGAACAGATGAAAGAGAAACTGATTGGGACTCAGATGTGCTTCCATACACAAGTATGTCTAGGAGTCGTGCCCCGCGAGGCACCAACCTTTTTTAGGGCTGTGCACACACTTTGTTGATGTACCTTTTGTATTCATTCGTTGATACAGGTTTTCTGAATGGTAATATCATTTAGCCTTGCTTTAATTTTGTGCACACATCTTCATGAATCAAGTGCACACACTTAAAGATCATCTGTATAAGCATGTTTGATCAAATCATTTCTCAAGAAAAAAAAGAAAGAATAAAATTTTAAATTCCCAAGATTAAAATTGCATTTGAATGTGCATCAAGTTTGCATCGGGGCTCAGAATGGCTCCAATTTCCTGGGCCTTAATCACCATTATCCTAATCAGAAAAATTGTGAGATCAGTCGACTGTGACCCAGCCTCAAAATAATCAATCAAGAAAATCAAGGATAAGTCTGATCGTCGCTGATGGCCATCAGTCAAAAGGAAAGAAAAGAAAGAAGAAGAACAAAGAGAAAAAGAAATCTCAAATCAAAAGAGAGATCAAGTATATCAATTCCCAATCTTTGAATTTAGTAGAAACCATTTTGTGTTTCTGCTGCCCTAAGAAATCATTTTGCGTTTCCCAAAATCTTAGCCCAAGCCATTTTGTGCAATCCCGGAAATCATTTTGTGTTTCCCAAGCCATTTTGTGCTAACCTGGAAATCATTTTGTGTTTCCCAAGCCACTTTGTGCTATCCTGGAAATCATTTTGTGTTTCCCAAGCCATTTTGTGCTATCCTGAAAATCATTTTGTGTTTCCCAAGCCATTTTGTGTTATCCTAAAAATCATTTTGTGTTTCCCAAGCCATTTCATGCTTCTGTTACCCTGGAAGCCATTTTGAGTTTCCCAATCCATTTTGTGCTATCCTGGAAATTATTTCATTTCGTGCTTCTGATACTCCATGAAACCATTTTGTGTTCCCCAAAATCTCAATCAAAGCCATTTCGTGCTCCTGCTGTTCTATGAAACCATTTTGTGTTTCCCAAAATTTAGTGGGAGCCATTTCGTGTCCCTGCTGTTCCATGAAACCATTTCGTGTTTCCAAAAATTTAGTAGGAGCCATTTCGTGTCCCTGTTGCTCCATGAAACCATTTTGTGTTTCCCAAAATCTTAGTAGAAGCCATTTCGTGCCTCTGTTGCTTTAGGAAATCATTTTGTGTTTCCCAAAATCTTAATAGAAGCCATTTCTTACCCCCGCTGCTTTAGGAAATTACTCTTGAAGTTTCCCAGAAATCAACTCTCGAAATTTCATGGAAATCAACTCTTGTAGTTTCCAAACCAAAGACTCTCCCCTTGCCCCCGAAAGGTGGCTAAAAAGAGATCAAAATGGAGAACAATCTCTTGCAGTTTCCAAAACCTTCAGAAATCAACTCCTGTAGTTTCTGAAATTAAAACCAGGGACTTTCCCCTTACCTCAGAATGCCAAAATCTTAGTAGGAACCATTTCGTGTTTCTGTTGCTCTGAAACCATTTCGTGTTTCCCAAATCTGGAACCATTTCATGTTCCCAAATCTGAAACCATTTCATGTTTCCCAAATCTAGAACCATTTCGTGTTTCCTAAATCTGGAACCATTTCGTATTTCCCAAATCTGAAACCATTTCGGGTTTCCCAAATCTGGAACCATTTTGTGCTTCTGCTGTTCCAGGAAATCATTTCATGTTTCCAAAATCTTAGTCGAAGCCATTTAGCGCTTCTACAACTCCATGAAACCATTTTGAGTTTCCCAAAAAGCCATTTTGTGCTTCTGCTACCCTAGAAACCATTTTGTGTTTCCCAAAATCTTAGTAAGAGTCATTTCGTGCTTCTGCTACCCCAAAAATCATTTTGAGTTTCCCAAGCCATTTTGTGCTAACCTGGAAATCATTTTGCGTTTCCCAAACTTTAAAAGCCATTTTGTGCTTCTGTTGATCTGGAAACCATTTTGCGTTTCCCAAAATCTTAGTCAAATCCATCTTTACTCTGGGGAACCATTTCGCATTCCCCAAAACCTAGTTAACCGGGACTCAATTCTCGGAGTTTCCAGAAATCAAAACCTTCAGAAGTCAACTCTTGCAGTTTCTGGAGATCAAATCCAGGGACTCTTCCCTCACCTCCAAAGTGGTGGTTAAAAAGAGATCTTTTTCCCTTACCTCCGAAGTGGCGGTTAAAAGCAAACCATTCTCAGGGACTCTCCCCTTGTTGTGACAACAAAAAAAAATAGAGAGATTATTTTTCAGAATCCTTTCAAATGGAAATCAACTTTTCAAGTTTCCGCATTCAATCAAACATAAAAATAAAAAAAAATGATCATGAATAATCTGCACTGACATGCATTATATCTCAATATAATATGAATTCTTTGCACTAACTTGGCTCCTTTTTCATTTCCTAAGGTTTGAAGATTGCGCCTCGCAGCCCGTACCTTTTGCGTTCCAGAAGAAGACTACAAATGGATCCTACTGAAGGACGAGCACCACCTCCACTTCCACCCCAAGAGCAAGAGAAATTGGAAGACCATCTAGTGATCGCTGGTCTTAACCAGCAAATGGCCAACATGACGGCCATGATGGCAGCAATGATGCAACAGATAGACAGACTCCAAGCACCACAACAACAGCTGCCAGTACCTCCACCACAGCAGCCAATGCCTCTGCTGCAACCACCGGCGCCACAACCACAACAACCGGTTCCTCAACCACTGCCAATCCCTCCAGAAGAGCTACCACCAGCTCCTCTGCAGCAAAACCCACATTTGCCCGAGCAGCCAATCCCACAACCTCCACCAGCTCAGCCAGTACAGCAGTTGTAGATTCCAATGCCCCTTGCCATCCCACAGTAACAAGTATTGCTACAAGGAATGGGGCACGAAGAAGAAGAGTGGTACCAAGCACAGGAAGCAGCGGGTGTCACGGCCCAAATGCAAGCTGATTTAAAAGCCCTAAAGGAACAAATGCAGAATGTGAATCGAGATCCTGTGCCAAAAGAAGCCTCACTAGACAAACTGGGATTTTTCCCTGATTTGCAACTCCCGCAAAAATTCAAATGTCCAGATTTGGTGAAATTTGACCGAAGCGGCTGTCCACTATTGCATCTACAAGCGTATTATGGAGATATGTGCCAATATGCACATGATGAAAGGATCATGATTCAATTCTTTCAACGCTCACTGACAGGGTCGGCACAGAAGTGGTTTGCTAGTCTTGATAGGAGCCGAATCAGGACTTGGGATGACCTGGCAAGCACCTTCCTCGAGCATTTTAAATTTAACACCGAAGTCTTGCCCACTCGGATGGATTTGCAGAAAATGTCCAAGAAAAGTACTAAATCCATCCGTGAGTACGCTAAGAGGTGGCGGGAAATGGCTGCGATGGTTCAACCGCCCATGATGGAAAAAGAGATGGTGACACTGTTCATCTCGACGCTGGGGCAGCCATACTATACACTACTACTAGGGTAGTTTGCTGCGAGTTTCGCAAACCTTGTTGTAGTGGCAGACAGAATAGAGGATGGAGTGAAATCTGGCAGGGTGGCAGGTTTTGCAACATAGCCGACAATGCAGAGAAGGAACCCTAATGGTGGAAAGGGCATGGACAGAAAGAAAGAAGACGAGACCGTCAACTACGTCCAGCCGAATAGGCCTTTCCACTTCCCAACACCAGACAGGAAGGAAAACCAAAACAGTGGCCAGGGAGCACAGCTCAAAGGACGGCCGAGGTGGACAAAAGAAGAATTTCAAGCAAGGTTGAACAGGGTGTTCACACCCCTGCCTTATTCATTGTCAAAATTACTGCCAACCCTATTGAAGAATGGGTATTTACAGAGAAAGCAGCCCGTCCAACAACCATCCAACAATCGTTCCTACAACCCCAATGACTACTACGACTACCACATGGGAGCCCCTGGACATCATACCAATCGCTGTTAGGAACTAAAGCACGATGTCTAGGACTTGATCGACAACAAGCGCATCTCAGTCAATCCCCCAGTATTGACCCCTCCTGCGGCCACTGCCGTGAATTCTCTCCCTAACCACAATCAGGCGTCTTCAAGTGGCACCGGCTGAACAAGTCGGTAAATTGCAAGGCAAAAAGCAATCCTGAAATCCAAAATCTTCACCAGGCGCAATTCCATTCCGAGTCCGCAATGACAAGGATAAGTTGAACTATACTTTTTGCACCAAACATCCTTGGTAGGAGTGGTCTTTTTGTAAATGTTTTAAATGCTTTTTACTTTCATACAAGCTGTTGTAAAAAACCTTTTGAAAAAAGTATGAAAAAAAGAGAGAGAGAAAAATACCTTTTGAAAAAAATGCAAGTGTTGGTCGGTGATGACATCGCTCTGAGACCACACCTTTTTGGCAATGACCGCGATCATGGAAAAAGGCCAAGTGGCTTAAAGGTGTCTTCAACTGGGTGCAGTACACTGTCCCATGAGAACCTTGACTGAACCAAAGGCAATCCCTTCCTGATCCAAACCTTTATTTTCCTTCCAAAACCCATCTCTACACTGGGCAGGGCAACCCTTGAGAGAAAAGAAAGAAAAGGAAAAGAGAGAAAAGTGTCCAAACCAGCCAAGGGCCAATGCCAGCTTTAACATCATGTTTCTAAGAAAGGATGAGAGGCCATCCTTCATACATCCTGAATTTTAAGAATCACTAGTCAAAACACTTTGGGCTTGATCGTGTTATTGAAACACCCGTGTTGTGTCTAGCCGCCCCACACCGGTGCAAAGCTGAAAAAGAAAATAAAAAGGATGAATAGATGCTTGAATTAATCTGCATGAACATTTCAACCAAGTTGTCACAACTTCTGCAAAAGGATGAAAGGCCATCCTTGCTTATCTCCCCAGTTTTCAAAGTCATGTCTCTAGTCAAACCATTTGAGCCTAATTTTCTTTCTTCTAACCCATTGAGTCATGAACCCTAAATCTGGTGCTGGGTAAAGAAGAGAAGGCATGAATGAGCAAAAACAAAGAAAAGGAAAAGAAAGCAGAAAACACACTGGGACTTGTGAATCAAAGCAAAAAAGCCAAGAATGACCCCAGAGCAAAGGAAAAGAAAGCAAAAAAATGCTAGAGGAAAAACCAAAGGTCACAAAAGACCTCACAAAGAAAAATGAAGGAAAGCAAAGAAGTATTGGCAAAGCCCAAGCAATCGAGAAAAGGGTAGACATGACTTGACCTATTTACAAAAGACTTCGAGCCATATTCTCCTTTCTTTCATAAGCTAAAAACCTCAGCCTTCGTTTCATCCCATTAGAAAGTCCTTTCTGATTGCAGGAAATGTGACAATGGAATTCATGTAGATCAATGATGAAGGAATCTAAAAAGAAGAGCAACCTTTGGCAAGACACAAATTAAAACCTGAAAATGAAAAAAATAATAATTTGAGCCTTATATCCCTTCATTTCTCAGATTTAAAAACCAAACCAATGTTTCGTCCTAATATCAAGACCTCTCTGATCTATGGGACATAATGCACAAGAGTCGGCTAAAGACCCTCAAGCTGGGATAGGCACTAACCCAAGGGAAAAGAAAAAGGGAAGAACCCTCAGTTGTAAAATCCTGAAACCACCCTAAATGGTTGGGTCAAGGTGAGAGAAACAAAAACCAAGAAGGGAGAACACCCCTTTGAGATGTCCCTCAACTTTTAAACCTCTGCAAAGCCCTTGCTGGCACAAATCAGGAATCTCGTGGGAATGTGTGCCAAGCACCCTGTCCTAAGACACTTCGTGATAACAAGGCAATTTACCATGGTCACTGGTCAAGCCTTTTCTTTTTAAACCACATGTACAAATTTTTGAAAAAAAAAACTTTGTGGAAAAAATATTTCATTTCTGATATGTGCAGTTGCACACACAATAAAATCAAGTCATAAGTGCCTACAACTTGAATTTCAAAAACCTCACTGCTCTGTGAGAATTTTGTAGACCCAGGCGAGGCAAAATAACTTGAGGATGTCAAGAAGCACCTCGAAGCCAAGAGCAGAAGAAAGGCAAAACAGAGAAAAGCTGGGGCAGTGATACACCTGCAAGGGAATGGCGAAGACTTCCTTTGTCCCCCAAACAGAATCTTTTCCCCAACGGAATTTTCAAGGAACCCAAAGCTACATGTCAAGACTATGCTCAGTTTGAAGAGGCTGGTTTTGTAAAAAAGAGACAAATGCAAGAAGGCTTCCACAGATCCCCAGCAGAAGCCCCCATAAGTGTAATCAACTCGTACCCGACATGAAGGAGCGAGCTGTACGAGAAGGAAAAGCCGGTAAAGGCTCCCGCTAATCCCCAGTGGAGTTACCCCAAATTGGGAAGCCCCTGCCTCACTGAAGAAAAAAGGGGGAATTGACAAAAGCGCCTATCCCTCAGCCAAGAAAGCCATGAAAAAGAAAGGAAAGAAGAATATGGCGAAGCAGCAGAAGAAAGAAGAGCATAATGAAGAACTTTTGGGCAAATTGGCCCCATTTGTAAATTTTTGATTTCCCACTTTTGTAAATAGAATAGGACAGGTGTGTGAGCCCCTTTAAGGCACCGAGCAGCGCTGAGAGCACCTTGTCGCCAAGAGCATCTCCTTCTTCCTCCTTCCTCCTTCTTTCATGCCATTCCCTAATCAACCCCTAAAGAAAAAAAAACCCCTATCCTCAAGAGGCCCAAATCAGAAGTCTGAAATCACCTAAAAGCTTTAATGGAACAAACAAGAGAAAGAGAAAATTGTTGAGTGTCTTGCATCAACGTCGAAACAGGTTGGTGAGCTCAAGTCTAGCCCCTTCTTTCAAAAAATTCAAGATAAATACCAAGGAGTTGCTTCAAACACCTTGTCAAATATTAATTAAAGATATCTCAAATCACTCGGTAACCAACTGTGCGGCCCGCTCAGGGGCCCACAAAGCGATCCCGGCCCACCATGGCATGAAAATCAGTTTAATAATCAAACTTGAACCATTAAATAAAATCAATTCATTTGAACCAAGCCCAAAGGGCCTCTCAGGCTAGACCGAGGCCCACCAGGGGACACGTGGGCTCAACCAAGCCCATCAAGGAATCCGCAGGCCTTCCAACGGGGCCCGCCCAATCAGACTCATCTCATCTTTAACTAAGAACATAAAATCAAGTAAAGGGACCTACACCACTTTGGCGGTCCCGCCATACTTAACCAAAACTGTGCATATTGGGATAGGAATCAAGTGAAAGCAACTGAGTTGACTCAAACCAGGGAAACCATGGGACCCGTCATCCGATGGGGTGGGCTGGGGTGTCTACGAACTTCCCCAGACCACAACCGAGACCCTACTTAGAATCTCAAGCCGCAGACCAAAGCCTTAATAAGACAAGATTAGGCACCCAGGTGTCCGCCTGCACCCCATCAGGCGGTGGCGACTCCGAACTTTCCCGTGCCGCGTTTCTGACGCGCGCACAGCCTGGCGACTCTGCTGGGGACGGTCTCAGCCCAGTAGGACCCTGGTTAGATGAGTCAGCATAAAAGGGATATAGTTGATGTTTAGGGTTCTTATTACCTCGTTTAGTAAGATACAGAATAAGCGTAAATACGCGTTCTGGGGAGTCCTTTCAAAGGGACGCGATAATTGCCTAAGGCAAGTGGGATTTAAGCGGTCCCTTGTGACCCCCCACTTACCTAGGGACTCTCCCGGAGCCTCGTATTGCGTGCCAATTCTGCACCTTACTATATGAGACGGTAACAATCCCTTTATCAACAAAATCCAAACAAAACTCACCCATGTAGATACAGCACGCAGCCCAACTGCACACACGGGCACACTACTGCACCGTGGATGGATTTTTTTTATTTTCCCGTTCTTGTGTGATAAACCGCGTGGGGTGACACACACGAGGGAGGCTGCGTGGATGATCCGACCCCGAATGAATGAGTGAATCGGATATTGCAACTTCTTTACCAGGACCTAGACCTCTCTAGCAGCCTACCCTTCTGATTCCTATGAACTGATATTTGGTATGGTATTAGCACCTACGCTCCTGTGGCTTGCTGGGGAAAGCAGGGTAAACCCATCCCCCCAGTTTTCTGGAGTCCATTAGCATCACTGGTTTCTTGCCGTGGCACGCGAGGATCCAGTACTGGTCCAAACCCTTGTAGACTTATGTCTCGGGCTGGGTATCCTTCCCCAACCTAACGTTTCTGAATAAACTATGCGTTGAGCATGCGAGGGTGAGAATGTTGTGAATGATGAATACAAGAGGAGTAAAATTGAAATAAAATCCAGAGTCCATTAGGGGCAACAACCCCCGCTTTTTGCATCAAATTGAGTAAACCCTAGATCACGGGCGATCTCAGCCCTAATTTAAGAAGCTCACCTAATCTTGATCAGGGGAACCACCCCAGATCCATGCATCGAGTCCTGTAAGCTATGGGTCTTGACCCATTAGAGTCCGCTAGGAGCACTTTAAGTCCAGATTGGTCTTTTAGAGCAGACGAAAGCCGGCCAGATCAGACAAACAGATGAAAGCATGTCAGATCAGAACAGAGGCACTAAACCCTAGATCTAGGGATTGTTAGCCTACCCGCTTTGAAAACAATTTGTATCCCCCATTTTGGCTCCCAACAGCCTCAAGGATGAATTCTTTGCAGTTTTTGTAAATATTGTAAACCTTCACCCTCGATGGCAAGTTGTAATTTTTACTGTGGTCCGACACCAAAAGCAGATGAAAGAACAGATGAAAGACAGAAAGACTGATCGGGACTTGAATGTGCTCCTCTACACAAGTATGTCTAGGAGTCGCGCCTTCATTGGCGCCAACCCTTAGGACCACACACCATGTGTGCCTGAGTTAAATTCTGCACTGTTTTAATTTTTGCTTTATTTGGTGAAGCATGATAGAACTGCTAGTGGTTAGTCTTTTGCTTAAAATTATGCATGTCTTAAGACTAATTGAGAATTTGGTGTGGAACCTTAAATTGATTCGGAATTTCGGTCGGATAGTTGGCATGGCATCCTCATCCTCAGCTGAGAGGACCCGTTTCCCTAGGATAGAGAAGTGCGCTTGGGATACCCCCTGGATCCGTTCTTGGACAAAGCAGCTCCAAGGGAGTGAGCAGATTGAATGGGAGCACAAATACCACATGGGACAGACTTTGTCCCTGTTAAATGTGCCGATTAACTGGGATATGATCCAAGCAGCATTGCTTTTCTGGGATCCCCAGCTTTCAGTGTTTCGATTCGGGATCAACGAGTTGACTCCCACAATTGAGGAACTTGACCTGTTCCTCCAATTTCGCGACTTAGGAGAACCCGCTAGGCCAAGTCTCAAAGAGAGCTACAAGGATGAAGCTTGCGCTTTCTTTGGCCTCTCAAGGGGAGAATTCTAGACCTTAGGAGGTGACAAAGCATTCACTAGGGTCTCCAAAACATTCCTTGCTGAAAATATAAGAAACAAAAAGCAGGAAAGACCCTGGGCTTGGTTTGACACCTTTAACCTTGTGGTTCTGTCACAAATCTTCTTTCCAACTGGGGGAGACACCATTAACTTGGCCCTCATGGAAATTGTGGATCAACTCAGGGCGGGATACCGAATCATGCCACTGATCCTAGCTCAACTGTTCCATTCCCTGAATTTGTCCAAAAATGGAACCCGGAGGTTTCAAGGGTGCGCTCCTCTCCTCCACATTTGGCTGCAAGACCACCTGATGGTGTCATCACCTATCAGTGCACATTACGGACTAGCCCGTGACAACATCTATTAGTTGGCTCAAAGAGAGATCAAACCAGACCTACCCGCCCGTGAGGATTGGTTTAACCACCTTCTCCACCTAAATGGAGAAATAGATATTTGATGGTGGGGCACATACAACATCCCCTACACCCCCATTATAGCTTTCAAGAAAAGAGAGGGCCTTGCCTTGATAGGCCTTATCCATGCTGTGCCATACTATCCGATTCGGGTTCTAAGACAGTTTAGGAAACCGCAGGACATCCCGGTCAAGGATGACATGAGCAATTTGATTGGTCCACTCACTAAGGGACTAAGAACGCAACTGCAAACAGAGTGGAAGACAGTTTGCGTATATCGAGAAGACGTCTTCATCGAATCGCACTTTCGAGACTACGAGCATTGGATAGCTCGGGAGTTCGGCCACGACGGCCCCCCCACCTCTTCAACCTATCGCATCAGGCAACATTCCAGTTCCGCCTCCTAACACATACAGGGACAGGGTGGCCGAACTGCAAGAGACCCACTCCCGTATCCATTCAGCTTATGTGGATTCGGAACGAGAGAGTAAGCGGGCCAATACGGCCTTGCAACATGAAATGGAATTAGTGCGCAAGCGCGCTGAGGAGGACTGAAGTCTGCGGAACAAGCTTCTACGAGCCTTGAGGAGGCAAGATGTGTTCTCCCACTATGATGACGACCAACCTAGATAGAATTTGGCTTTATTGTATTTTGATGAGCATGATGATGTACTGTGTGCCACGGCGGCCCTTTTCTAAAGCATGAATTTATTTTCACTTTGCTATGTATTGTTCAAACCTAACAAAGACAAGAATTTGAAATAAAAGAATTAATCCCCTCCAATAGGGCAACTCGGTCTCCGACAGACCACCTCTCTTCAAATAATTGTAATGTTCCTGGTCGCTGTGATCACCTAATTTCCTTTGATTGCATCTCTCCCATTGAGATCACAAAACCCCGCAAGTGTTAAAAACACCCAAGACTTTGAGCAAATCACACCCGTCTGCATCTTTTCAAGATCATTCGGTCTAACCTGTAGGGCACCGAAGCCGCCGATGGATGAGTCGGATATCGGTGGAGGAGCGTCCTGGCATAGCCTACCCCTTTTAGTGACACCAAAGCCGCCGGTGATTGAATCGGATATTGGTTGCGGAGCTTCCGGGTACTACTAACCGAATTCTTAGGGCACCGAAGCCGCCGACGGATGAGTCGGATATCGGTGGAGGAGCGTCCTGGCATAGCCTACCCCTTTTAGTGACACCAATGCCGCCGGTGAGTGAATCGGATATTGACTGCGGAGCGTCCGGGTACTACTAGCCAAATTCTTAGGGCACCGAAGCCGCCGACGAATGAGTCAGATATCGGTGGAGGAGCGTCCTGGCATAGCCTACCCTTTTTAGTAACACCAAAGCCACCGGTGAGTAAATCGGATATTGGCTGCGAAGCGTCCGGGTACTACTAGCCGAATTCTTAGGGCACCAAAGCTGCCGACGGATGAGTCGGATATTGGTGGAGGGGCGTCCTGGCATAACCTTCCCCTTTGTGAGGCGCCGAAGTCAATGGTGATTAAACCAACGACTAACTAAGGCACGCCCGGGAACTACTAAACACAGGGGCAAGCGGTGATATGAGAGAAGAAAAAAAGAGAGAGAGCAAGGTGCCCATACTAGTCTCGGGCCACTGACATGATCCAGGATCAATGAACCCAATGAAATGATGAGAGGCCATTTTTGGCTGAGATACCTCAAATGAATTCCGCTAGTCAAACGTGTTGAGCTTGATCGTCTCATTTTTAACCCACGTTATGTCTAGCCACCTCGAATTGGGGCAAAGTCAAACAGCAAAGAAAAAAGCAAGCAAACAAAATGAACAAAGAAGAAAATGGTTCTTGAGCCAGTTAATCGTGCAAAATAATTAAGTGTTACATTCTCTGTGAAAGGACGAAAGGCCACCCTTGATCTTTTCCAAAAATCATCTGACACAAGATGAAACCCTTGCAAAACACTTCGAGCCTAACAATTCCTTCATTAAACCTACTATGTCTTGTCTCCAAAACTGGGGCATGAAGCTTCGTGTAATTGGAGACACAAAAAAAAGATGAAGGTGAAGATAGGGCAAAGCGAAAAGCACCCTAAGAACAAAAGGGCCAGAAAGGAAGGATGAGGAGAACCCTAGAAAACAAGAAGTCGAAGAAAAAAAACTGGGGCAATCCCTTGAGAGAAAAAAAAAGAAGAAAAAAGAAAAAGAGAAGAAAAAGCCGGGGCAAACCCCGAAGGCAAGGGCCAAAAGTTGGGGGCAAAGAACCCAAGAAAGAAGGAAGAGAAAGAAAAAACAAAGATGGAAGAAAGAGAAAGGAACTACAAGTAAAAGTTGGAGACAAAGTTGGGGGAGCCGAAGATGAAGCAAGCCCCAACAAGGAAAGTAGACAGGACATGGCCTTTAACCCATGCATTAATTTCGAGCCTTCATATCATTTCTTCTTGACCCTTGAGCCCAGCCTACATTTCGTCCTTCCGCGAAGTCCTTTCTGATCATAGAGAATGTAACATCGAATCTTGGACAAGCTGGCAATGACAGAACCAAAAAAGACAGAGAAGTACTTTGGTTAGGCATAAAGGTCACCCATAGAATGATGTTATATAGGGTTTGAGCCTGTTTATCCTTCATTTCTAAACCCTGGAACTAAGGCCTACATTTCGTCCTAAGAATAAGTCCTCTCTGATCATTGTGTCATGATCCATGGAAATTTTCAGGGCCCTTAGACTGGGCAAGGCACTGAACCCGAATGAGAGAACCAATGATAGAAAAACCATTTCACAACCCTCAGACAAGGGCAAGGAAAGAAATACAAAGGAGAGAACATAAAAGAAAAGCCAAGACAGGGCAGTGCCAAAGAAACCCCCTGAACCAAAAACAATTCCCCTCATTTCAACCTAGGGCATGCCATTGAAGGCCAAAATGTTGAGACACTTACAAGGAGTGCCGGGAGGCACATTTTCCTAAGTCTAACTGAGAATGTCAGGTAACCGACCCGAAGATTACTGGTCTTGCCATGGACCCACTTCAAAGGGAAAAATCCGAACATCTGGTGAATTCCCAAAAGATATCAGTCAAAGAGAGACTGCTTGAATTTGCACATAATTTTGAGTTGACTGAATTTCACTTGAACTTCTGCAGATACTGACAAAACCTGAAACAGACAGGAAAAGTCGTCACAGTGTATTCATACATTGGCTGACAAGAGTTTGTGAAACCAAAGCCGCCGACGGATGAGTCGAAGATTGGTGAAAGAATGGCACCGCATAACCAAAGTTTGTGAAGCCAAGGTCGCCGACGAATAAGTCGGAGATTGGTAGTGGAAGCCCCAAATAAAAGAGAAAGGAATTGGAAAAAACAAAAGCTCAAAGTTTATGAGGCCAAAGCCGCTGATGGATGAGTCGAAGATCGGCATAGGCAACCCGAAAAGAAAAAAGAGAAAAGGAGCAAGATGTCCCCCACAATTGAAGAATCCAGATTGGACCAGCTGCAATTGTTGGAAGAAAAAAAAGATCAAGGCTTTGTGCCATGGCCAGCTCTACCAACAAAGAGTGGCACGAGCCTAAAACAAGAAAGTAAAGCCACGACAGTTCAAGGTGGGAGACCTAGTACTGAAGAGAATTTTTCCTCATCAAGAGGACAACAGAGGGAAATTCAAGCCGAACTACGAAGGGCCATTTTTAGTCCACAAAGTTCTGTCCCAAGGAGCACTTATCCTACAAGAAATGGACGGGGCAATTTTTCCTGAACCGATAAATGCAGAAGCAATCAAGCTGTACTACGCCTAAGATCATTCTGATTGAGAAATGAAGAGGGGCCATCTTTGACCCTCCTTTAGACTGTGAATCCTTCCAAATACCTTAAATTCTCCCCTAGTTAAACAATTTTGAGCCTTAAAATTCTTTCCAACCCAGTGCAAGTGTTCTACACATCAAACAGGGCATTCCTGGCAAAGCAAAAAGAAACAGGGCATCCTTGCCCAGAAAAACTTAAAAAAAAAAAAAGAAGAAAGCGCAATAGAAAAAGAAAAGAAAAGATAAAGAAAAGAAAGAAACAGAAAAATGGGGAAATGCTTATCCCACCAGAAATACAGTGATACAGGTAAGCCAGGATGTAAGTCCCACCAGCAATAAAAGTGGCACACTTCACAAACCCAGATAACAAAGTTTTTTTGAGCCATTTATCATTTCTTTCATAACCAAGACCAAGCCTATGTTTCGTCCTATCTCTAAGACCTCTCAGATCCCAAAAGGAATGATCAGGGCAAACAGTTGAGTCTGCGTTCATAAGCAATGACGGAATTTAGAGTTTCCTGGAAAGGCTGGACACAGCGAAAACCCGAAAAAAGGGCGTTGTGGGGTTAGTCACCAAAAAAAAAAGGAGAGAGAGAGAAAGAAAGAAAGAACTGGTCACATCTGCACCGAGCAGAGCAAGATACAGAAGAGAGCAGTGACAGGGGCAGACAACAAACTGAGAAAGAATGGATAGATCTGAGGGGTCCAGACCGGCAGATTGCGCCCGAGTCAAAAACTCCACAGTGGCCTATGATGACAATGCTACTGAAAGTACCAAGCACTCCAAGTCCCATCTTACCTTAGGAAATTTCTTTGATATTGCAAACACGGGCACACACTGACACACCTGTTTTCTCTATAATTGTTCTGCTTAACTGTTTTGAGCTCCGCGTTGGGCTACTAACCTAAGTTGATAATCTCTTAACCTTGGCAGAGGCCGCTTCTAGCTGCAATGGGCAAAAGGGCTCAGAGCAAGAAGAGAATAAGAGAAGTGTCTTGCATTCCCCCAGCTATTCCAGGACTAACAGGTTGTCTTTTCCTGCCTCCACAGGTATGGCGAAAGTGGGATGACGGACGTCTTCTCCAAAATCCCCAGTGGAGTTCTTTCAGTAAACGGAGAATAATACCTTCCAAAATCCCCAGCGGAAGGCTTTCAGTAAACCAAGGACGACATCCTTACATCCCCAGTAGAGTCCTCTCAAGCAATAAGGGAGTAATGCCTAATGATTTAGACTTCCCAAGCCTCGCCCAATCTGAAGAGGCCGGCTTTGCGAAGAAGAGCGGAAAGAAGACAAAACAAGCTTGCATCAGTCCCTGGTGAGGTCTCTCGTGCTCAACAAGGGCGCAGGCGAGCATGAAGAACTCGCACCCAAGCGGAAGGAAAAGGCTTTACAAAGGAATAATGACAGCGTGAGGAATCCCCACTTATCCCCAACGGAGCATCCTTCCCCAGGGAACCCCCACGCTTGTCAGAAACAAGGCTCGACCCGATAGAAGAGGCAATAAGGAAAAGATTCCTGCCCAATCCCCAGCAATAGTCACTCCAAGCTAGAGAGCCTCTGCAAAAGGGAAAACCAACCAGAAAGCGCTGCAGAAGAAAGAATGACAAGACATGAAGAAGAATGAGGATAAATGAAAATATCATTGGGCAAGATGGCCCCTTTTGTAATTTTTGATTTTACACTTTTGTAAATAGAGTAGAGCATGTGTGTGAGCTCCTTTGAGGCACTGGACAGCGCTGGAAGCACCTCCTCACCAACAGCAGCTCCCCCTTCGCTCTTTCCTCCTTTCTCCAACCATCCCGCATCCTAAACCAACCCTTGGCCATCAAATCCCTAAAGAAAGAAAAAACTATTAAAAGCGTCAAGTAAAAAGCACAAAAAGAGTGAGGAGTCTGAAGTCGTCCAAAAGCTTTAATGGAACAAACAAGAAGAAAAGAATGTTGTCAAGTGTTTGGCATCAACGCCGAAACAGGTTGGCGAGCTCAAGTCCAATCTAATCTCTTTCAAACATAAATCTAATTGCTGAAGAGTTGCCCTGCAAATACCCGAAAAGCGAAGGATAAGGAAACTCTGAAGCCAGGAAGTGACGCCACATCATTGGCCGCTTCCCTCTCAAAATGAAAACTTCAAAGGACTAAGCTCGCCGACCATGTCGACAGAAATGCCAGGCGCAAAAACTAGATTCTTTTTCTCTTTGCTGTTCATCCGCAAGGTGACTTCGGCAAAGAGGGGCAGCTGTAAGCACCTCATTTTTGCGCTCCCGGAAGAGCCGGAAATGCAAAACCCTAGGCAGAAAGGCAAACCCTGAGGGGTCAAAATTTGACCTTTTGATCAAGTGATAATTGGCCACCTTGTTTTATCTCAATGGATAGAGAATCTTGACACGGTTCCAACGCAACTGAATTTGCTGGAAACGGAGTCCGAATGAAGATTCTATGGGCCGGTCAAACTTAAAGGGGAGCCGAAAGTTGACTTTTTTGAATCCCGTGCCAGGTGCTTATCCCTATGTCATTGGATAGAGGGCTCCGATACGAGTCCAACGCAACTGAGTTTGCTCAAATCGGAGTCCGGATGAAGGAGATATGAGCCGTCGAAGTTTCCAAGCAGAAAAACCGGAAACTGCACACGTGGCGCAGGAACGGCACACGTGGCAGCCAACGCAACAAAATATCTCAAGGACTAAATCTTGAATATCCAAAAATCATCAAATATCTCAGGAACTAAGCCAAAATTCACAGGGGGCAATCTGCAGATATCCAAAAGTGTCAAATCGGTCGAATCAATCAAATCAGTCAAGTCAAGGGGCAAATCCGTAATTTTTTCAATTTGTATCCGATCAAATATGTCGGATACACATGCTTTTGTTCATATCTGACATATAATGCCGGATACAAGAGATTTGCCTGCGAGATTCGCGCGGATTTGCTAACAAATATGCGTAGAAATTAAATTTCAGAAATGATTGTGTTTGTATCCGATATAATATGCTGGATACAAAGGAAGTGCAGTGTATCCGACATAATATGCCGGATACAAAGGAAGTGTAGTGTATCCGACATTAAATGCCGGATACAAAAAAGTTTCTATAAAAAGGCAACAGCAGCCCCAGTTCAGGGGTTGGCTTGGTTTTTGCTGCTTTCCCCTCTTCTTCACCATTGTTCCTGGTACGAAACCCTCCCCCCTCACCTCTCCTTGCCTCCAAAGCCACCCAAACAACCTTCTAGGACTGTTCTACCCCTTCCTTGCCTCTTCTTCTTCATCTCCATTAAACAAAAGCTTGGAGGAGGAACTTGGTGATCATGGAGAGGTGCTGCTCCAGCAACCTTTCGTGCTTCAAGGAGGTGCTCGTACTACACTCCAGGGTTCAAAACCCCCAAGGTGAGGTTCCTTAGCCCCCTTTGTTAAACATACTTGAAAATAAATGAAATATGAGCATTCCCATCCTCTTTTGTGCCATATACCTACTGTTCTCTCATGCTATGGTGTGTTGGTTCATTTCCTTGTTGTATATTAACTCTCATGGTAAGGGGAGGGTTTGTGTTTAACCGGAAAGGAGAGAAAGGGGCTGCTCATGACCATTTAAGTGTTACTTTTCAGTATATGGTTCCTTTTCCTTATTTGTGTATTGCTATTATTTATACGGGGAGCATGTTCCCTCTTTCATTCCTTAATCCAACGTATCCCCATGTAATCCCCACTTCCCCTTCTGGTATTCCGTTTTTATGCTTTAGTTCCTTTTTGGCACTTCCACAACAATGGTTTCTCTTGTACAATTCGGGGTGAGCATGTGTGTATGCACCCTTCATTGCCGTACTCCACTACCTCGTTCCTTGGTTGATTTTGCCTTTTTATTATGTTTTGGTCTGTGTTAGTAGCATGCTCCCCCTTCCCCACGTCATGGTTTTCGTATGTTTTCAGTTATTGTTATAGAAAGCATGAAGGTTTCTTCCCCTTTTTGATCTCATGATAACATGCGTAGGCTCCTTGGGGTCTACACCCTCCTTTATGTTGCTCCCGCCCCCATTAGCATGCTTCAATGTTGTTTAAACCCTGATTATTGGCTGCTGTTCTCATTACCTGCAGCATGTTTTGTTGTGTTAAACTTGCCTAACATGCTTGACTTTGGAGCCCTTGAGTGCATGCCTGAGTTCCCTCACCTTAGTGCTATGATTAGGACACTTCCCGCTCATGTTGGCCTTCTTTTTTACATAAATCCAAGCCCCAAACATCCACTGCCCCATGCATGCCGGATAAGTGATCTTGTGTGTGCATGACATGGCATGGAGTACGGTTTAGTCCTCACTTAGTTAGAAATCCCTTGCTTTGAATCATTTGCTGATTTGGGGATTTAGTAGGACCAAAGGCAAGTGCACCCCAGCCCTGTTTTGCTGCCACGCGGTTCAAGTGGGAGGAGGCTACCTCCCATGCCTCCCCCCTCCTCCCTTTGTTGTAAAAACCCCATAAGAGACCAAAAGTGTGGTCTTTCGCTTCCCTAAACCACTGTGGGCCCACACAGGGGCCCACACCATTTCTAGAACACCCTAAGAGGCCCAGGAATCCAAGCCCAATGCAAAGATCCGAAAAACCAAGTTTTTTAGGTTGATCCGACAACTCAAGTCGGATCAACAGAGCCTTGTTCGTAACTGGCCAAAGATGCCGGATACACTGATCCTTATGTGTAACCGGCATCTCTGACCGGCTACATAGCCAGATTGTCTTTTATGCTATTTCATGATCTTGTACTGTTTTCTTGATTTGTTTGATCAATCCAAATGAACTAGAAGGGTTTCCGGGTCAACCGAAGACCCAAGATGGGCCATGGACCAACCCGGTCCAATTTGGTCTCCAGTGGGCCTTCCAACGGGGCCCACCAAGCCCGACTAACTCACTTTGCTTTAAATCAGTAAATAAATCAATTGAGTGGGTCATACCACTGGAGGCCCACCCAAGTCCAATTTTGGAAGCATGCTTAGATTTACGCATGGTTTGGCCGAGACCACGGGTAGGGCCTATCGGGCCCGCTAAAGCCCATTAGACCAAACTAACTTAGGGTTTCTAAACCCTAATTCAGGAAGTCTTGGGCTTTAAAGCCCAAGCCCAGGTAATGGGCCCCAAGCCCAAGGCCTGACCCACCTTGTCAAATATTAATCAAAGATATCTCAAATCACTCGGTAACCAACTGTGTGGCCCGCTCAAGGGCCCACAAAGCGATCGCGGCCCACCATGGTATGAAAATCAGTTTAATAATCAAACTTGAACCATTAAATAAAATCAATTCATTTGAACCAAGCCCAAAGGGCCTCTCAGGCTAGACCGAGGCCCACCAGGGGACATATGGGCTCAACCAAGCCCATCAAGGAATCCGCGGGCCTTCCAACGGGGCCCGCCCAATCAGACTCATCTCATCTTTAACTAAGAAGATAAAATCAAGTAAAGGGACCTACACCACTTTGGCGGTCCCGCCATACTTAACCAAAACTGTGCATATTGGGATAGGAATCGAGTGAAACCAACTGAGTTGACTCAAACTAGGGAAATCATGGGACCCGTCATCCGATGGGGTGGGCTGGGGTGTCTACGGACTTCCCCAGACCACAACCGAGACCCTACTTAGAATCTCAAGCCGCAGACCAAAGCCTTAATAAGACAAGATTAGGCACCCAGGTGTCCGCCTGCACCCCATTAGGCGGTGGCGACTCCGAACTTTCCCGTGCCGCGTTTGCGACGCGAGCACAGTGTTCACCACAGATTCCTTCATGTACTTCGGCCATTACTATCATGGCTTCTGTAGGGTTAACACATCTAAGTGGAATGTCATCGATACTCTTTTTGTATAGTTCGCCACCCAGAATGAAATAATTGGCAGCTTTTCTTTTGGTTGATTTGCTAGTCTTCACAGTAGGTTCTTTAAGATATCCCCAGATTTCACCTCTCCAATCTTGTTGTATTGTCTAATTACAACATGCCAGTGAATCCACCAAAAATGGTCTTTTTCGGAATTGGGGAGAGATTGTACGGTCACTGTTCTGATTGGATCACGTAGTCTGAGTCCGGATGCCAACTGTGCCAATTCATTAGCTTGGTAATTTTCCTTCCTTGGCCGATGTTCAAATTCAATTCTATTGAACTGTTGGGCCAAGAATCTCGCTCTTCATAGCAAAAGTACCAATGATTCACTATTGCAGTTATATATGCCCTCCATTTGTTTCAACACCAGCTGGGAATCCCCAACAATATTGACCACTCGAGCATCCATTTCCCATAAAATTTCCAACCCTATAATCGTAGCTTCAAACTCCGCTTGATTATTCGTAGACAACTCTTCGAGTTGAAATGCATGTTCGTGCTTATCACCGGTTGGTGAAGTTATCACTATTCCAATCCCAGAAGCAAATTCTGTTTTTGAGCCATCAAATTCCAGTGTCCACGGCTGGAATTTGGCATAGCAAAAACTGGCATGAAATACTGGGATATCAAGTTCTTTTTCTTGCACACCAGATGGATGATCGGCCAAGAAATCGGCCAATGCTTGCCCTTTTACCGCTTTCTGTGGTACATATTTGAAGTCGAACTCCATCAGAGTTAAGGTCCATTTCCCTAGTCTGCCACTCACCGTGGGTCGAGTGAGCATATATTTGACCACGTCAGTGGCTGCTATGATGAAAATTTCTTTGGCCGAAATGAGATAATGTCGCAATTTGGTAGCCGCATAATAAAGTGTGAGACACAACTTCTCCAGATTAGTGTACCTTTCTTCCACTGGAGTAAGGAATCTGCTAAGATAATAAATGGCCTGCTCAAAGCCTTTGTCGTTCTCTTGCGCCAACAAGACTCCTATTGAATCATTCGCAGCTGCTATATAAAGCTTTAATGGCCGTTCTTTTGAAGGTGGCACTAAGACCGGTGGTGTTGCCAAATATTGCTTAATGCTTTCAAAAGCGGCTTGGTGTTCCTCATTCCAAATAAATTCTTCAGTATCCTTGATCTTTAGCAATGGAGACAGAACCCGGATCTTTCCTGCTAAGTTTGAAATAAATCTCCTTAAGAAATTTACTTTGCCGAGCAATCTTTGTAGTTGTTTCTTATTGATCGGTGGTTTGGCTTCTATAACCGACTTTGCCTTGTTTTTGTCAACCTCTATTCCTCTTTGGTGTACGAAAAAGCCTAGGAAATTTCCGGCCGATACACCAAAAGCACACTTTAATGGGTTCATCTTCAAACTATACCTTCGAAGTCGCTCAAAAACCCGCTTTAAATGTTGCAAGTTGTCTGTTTCGGTCTGAGATTTTATCACCACGTCGTCGATATATACCTCCAGTATTTGACCGATCATATCATGAAAGATAAGATTCATTGCCCTTTGATACGTTGCGCTAGCATTTTTTAAACCGAAGGGCATGACTACCCAACAGTAAGTTCCTAACGCTCCAGGACAGCGAAATGCCGTTTTAGCTACATCATCTTTGGCAATAAAAATTTGATTATAACCGGAGTGGCCGTCCATAAATGACAAAATCTTATGCCGTGATGCATTATCTACCAAGAGATCAGCGATCGGCATAGGATATTCGTCTTTGGGAGTTACAGAATTCAAATTGCTGAAATCAATACACACCCTAATTTGACCATTCTTTTTTATTACAGGCACAATGTTTGACAACCAGTCTGCATATCGAATTGGCCTAATAAACCCGACTGCTAACAGCCATTCTATTTCTACTTTTACTTTACTAATTACATCCTCAGCCATTCTCCTGGATGGCTGTCTGAATGGTCTAAATTCTGGCTTGATAGGGAGTCGGTGTTCCACCACCTTTCAGTCTAATCCTGGCATCTCGTGGTACGTCCAAGCAAAACAATCTGAGTATTTAGCTAACAGCTATATCATTTCTTGTTTGACCGAAGGCAGTAATAACTTGCTTATGAAAATAGGCTTCCGTTCGGCTTCTGTTCCTACATTGATTTCTTCCAAGGGATCTTGGGTATCTACCTTTAGGTCTTCCAGCTTGGCTAGTGTAGCTTGTAAATCGGCGAGAGTTATCTCATCCCGATCTTGTATTCCTTCATCATTTTGTTCATTGATGAATTCGACCGAATTTATTACTATCTGACCGTTTCCCAACCATTCATGGTCTTGTTGAAATATCCGCACCTTTTCCTCCTGTATATAAGCCGTTATCTTTCTCAAGACGGCTTTTGCAACTTCTGATGGTTCAACCATCATTTGCTAATTCTTTGATCTCGGCGACCGCAGTTATCCCTATGAGAGGGTATTGCGCCGTTCTTAGCATGCTTGAACTTGAAGCGATCGGCTGCCCGTTCTTGTCATAACCACTAAATGAAATTGGTTTCACCCCTTCTTCATACAGGGATGCATGTGCGGCATTAGAGTCTATGGCAAAAGGCCGCTTGTCAGCTTTTACCTCTTCGATTTTGCCATCTTTCCAAAACAGCAACGATTGGTGCAAAGAAGATGGTACACATCCATTCGAATGAATCAAATCTCTTCCCAACAATGCGTTGTATCCGGCCGATGATTCAATTACGAAGAATGCCGTTAGAGATTGCCACACCCCAACCGTTAGTTCGATTGGGAGGATTCCTCTTGTTCCTGTAACACCACCTGCAAAGTTAGTAACAGTGATCTCGGAAGGAATTAGATCCGAATAAGACTTACCTAATTTCTTCAATGTGGAAATCGGAATGAAATTCACTGCAGCCCCGTTATTAATTAGAATCCTATTGATAGGGATCTCGTTCATATACGCCTTTATAAATAACGGTTTCAGATGTTGAGTCATAGCGAAGGATGGTTTAGCAAAACATACCTCTCCGACCGGGCCAATTTGGTCATTATCGGCCGGTTCTTGATTTCCTTTATCTTCTTCAAGATGTTCTAGATCAATCACATATAATGCGACTGGGTCCCCTTCATCACTGGTTTCTTCCGGTCATGGTAATTCCATGCTTGCCCCAAAAGTCATAGGTAAAGTGAGAACCATGTGACAGTCGAGTGGTATTGGAGGCATTCGGCCGAAACAAATTTCGGCTATTGATGCATCAGCACTCAATGGTGGCTGATTCAGTGATTCACTAATCTCATCTTTTGGTGTTTCGAGCATCATCTCCTCAGTCATTTCTACTGTTGAGGGAGTTGACATCCTGCTATATTCAGTTAGCAACTGCTCAACTAGCAACTGTTCGCTTTCCCATCCGGCAAATTTATCCGTCAGATCATCATCAGATACCAGTCTTTCAGTCACTGAAGTTACTATATTGGAACTTGGCTAGGGTGCAGTAACCGGAGTAACCGATGCACTCGGTAATGGGCTCTTCTAGAGCTTTTGTGGTTTGGGGTGCTTCTTTTGGCAGTAAACCTGGATGACCAATACGGCTCCGAAGATCCAATACTTTGTTCCTGGTATCGTCTTTTAGCTTGTTGTTGCTGCCAGCGTCGCTTCTGCGTTCTAGTTAATTCCGTGACATTTGCCTGCGAATGGAAAGGGAACTTAGGATGAGTTAACTTTTTCCAATGACCATTTCTAATAATAGGGGGTTTTACCATCCTAGGCTTGCCCTTGTTTACCATCATGTATTGCTCATAAGTCATATAACCGCTTTCCAGAGCTGAACTATATGGACCCGCCGACCTTGGCGACGAATGTACTCGTCTTCCAGAAGCCAAGTAAAATGGCCTTTTGCCCCCCTGAGTGGGGCGTGTATCTTCGTACTCTAGAAATTTCCCTTTGTTACGTTGCGTATGTTGATATTCTAACATCACCTTTTGTTTGCAATTGTAACAGAGTTCGCCTGATGATACTTCTATTTTCTCCGAGAGTTTACCCTGTATATCCTATTTAGAGGATGAACCCTCAGATGATTTGGCAACCGTTTCCGATCGCTTTGTGGCTACAACTCGGGTGGAGGAGAACTCGGAAGAAACTGCAGTCAATTTATTTACTAACGTCTCGCTGGGGACTTGCTTTCTGTTTTCTTCCCTGTTGGGTTCACGCCTGGACTTATGCCACCATTCTCCCCAAATTTCACCTCTTCTTTCCTGTTGCCACGATCGGCCTTGAGTAGGTGGATAACTCCAATAGTTTCTTGGTCGTAAGTTCAACTGGCTTTGAACCGGTGGTATCTGTTTTCCCAAATTTTTTGAGGAAGATCCGTCTAGGTCGATTTTAACAGTTGGAGTGCGTTTAGGCAAACCAATGGTGACCATGTTCGCTGATACTTCTTTAGGAAACGGTTGTGTGTACCTGCATCTTTTCCTTGTCTGTGTTGGCGAACTTCAGGAGTCCTTTATCAATATTTTCCTGTATCACATTTCGAAGCACAGTACACTCATTAGTTTCATGAGTCTTCACTCCGTGCCATTTACACGTTTTACCCTTGGCCGCTACATTGGCTGGGATAAAAGGGGTGGTCTTTGGTTAGTCTGAAAAATCCCTGTTTTAAAAGATATTCAAATATCTCAGCCGTTTTTTGAATATCGAAAGAGTAATTTCGCCTGAAGGTATTTGTTTCTTTCGTTTCTTCTTTATCCTTGGTTTTTTGAATAAGAATCGAACAGGTAATTGATTGTTTTCCCATGACCTCTACCATTCCGTACTCAAAATTCGGGTCCCTGTAATACGACCCGTAAGATGAGGTTTTCTTTTCGTTGTCTTCCTGTAATAGCCATTCATACTTGGCGGCTCTGGCCAACAACTCAAATAAGTCTTCAAACTGTTCACCTTCGAACTTCTTTTGGAATTCAAAGTGTAGACGGTTTAAAGCTAGATTTGAAAACTCCGATTCTGGTAAAAGAATTCGGCATTTGTTCTTCATATATTTGAATTGAGCGATATATTTATCGGCCGATTCCCCTGGTTGTTGTCTTAACCAAGCAAGATCAACCATGGTGACTTCGGGTTCCGTTCGATAAAATTGGGAGTGAAATGTTTCTTCCATCATCGCCCAATTTGTAACGGAATTAGCTGGCAACGTAATGTACCATGTAAAGGCCTGTACAGTTAATGAATTTCCAAATAATCTGAGTCTGAGAAAATCATTACTGGTAGCCTCTCCACATTGAACCATAAATCGGCCAATATGTTCAATGGTAGATTGTTGGCCTTCTCCTGAAAACAAAGTGAATTCAGGAATTTTGTATCCCCTAAGAAATTCAAATTGCTGGTCAATCCAGGCCGGGTAAGGTTTACGATATACTAGCCTAGTCATTTGTCGGTGATATTGATCTCCGATCATTTCTTGAATCACATTCTAAATCTAATTTCGGTTCATGGCCATATTCCTTACACCGATGTCCTCTCTATGGTTCTCCTGGACCTCCCTTTGCCCCTCGGGGCGTAATTCGGCCAGAGGCACATTAGGAGAAATTGGGATAGCAGGAGGTATTTCTCCTCTAGCAGCAGCGACGTTGGCCGTCTCATTTCGGCCGTTACCGCCTAAGTTTATAGGTGGTGGCTGCTTTGGGATATTTATCCTTTCATGAGCATTTGAACCAGCAGCCGATGTCTCGGCTCATTCGGCCATCATGGCCGGTCTTGCCATTGTGGAGAATCCTTCCTGCAATACTGCTAGGATTCTACCATTATCGGAAGAAATTTTGTTAATACCCTGACCAAAGCCTGCCATTTGCTGGCTAAGACCTTGTATGGCCTGAATAAGTTGTTAATTAAGATCCGGCTGAGAACTCGAAGGTCCTTCTTCCGGGACTTTTGAAGCATAAAGAGGATTTACCTGAGATTCGGCAGGTTCCTCTGGCGTTGCATTTTCAGCATGCCAAGTACTTCTTCTTGCCGCCATTAGTGCTCTTTCAAAGACTAATGGTCCCACCGGGCGTGCCAAAAAGGGATGTTGCTCCGAAATTGGGCCGGTGTGGACACGTGTCGGTGTTGATGATGTGTCTCTACGTGGGCGTGCCAGTATCATTTGATACAATGATTTCGGGTCGAACCCTGACCCCAGGCACCTGTTCCGAATCTAAACCGGGATTGGTTCAGTCGTACTGCAAGTCACCTGTAATAAAATCGGTCAGGCGATGATATGAAGACTAGGGGTTCGGTCTTCGTTTGAGTTCTTGTAAGTGTTTGAAAGCGAAAGCAACTAATGGCACACAAATCCTTTATTATAAAATCGGCCGACGGGCCGAAAGCGACAACAGATAATCCTCAAAAGGGAAACAAAAAGTAAAAAGAAAACTGACAGGGCTTGCAGGACCAGCCTGTCCTGGTCTTATAGCCGTAATCGGGTATAAGCATAAGAGGAAGGGGGCGGCTGCTAGCAAAGCCAATTCAAAGGGTTCACCTTGGATTGCTGCTTACTCGAAAATACACAAGTCACCTGGCGTGATCAGAGCGAGTCTCGGGACCGGCTGCTCGGGATTCTGTAAACACAGAACTACGAGTCAGGGGCGACCTCAACTTACTCTCCGGTGGCAGGATTCTGGTGTTAATCGGAGTAAAGAGGGGTCTAAGATGTCACTACGACTGGAAGCAGTGAGAGAGGTCCTAGTTTATCTTTCTGACTACAGTGTAGAAGAGGGGATAAAGATCATGGATGATCAAAATAATATTATAACCGGTTACGGTTGGATGGATTGTGTCTTCGAGTTCTTCGAAGTTGTACTTTTTATAGCCAATCCTTGACGGTTGCTCAACATCCTACTCTTGCACGATCTTCATGGTGGGTGGTCGTTTTCAGTCTTCTGCTCCAGAAAGATAACCACTCGGCCACGATCTTTAAATAGGTTACTCTTGAACGACCGATGGCACGATCTTCTGATAATTGTGAATGTGGTTTTGTCGTATTGGCTTGCGTGGCTTGAACTGTATTCTTGGTTTTGTGCGCATGCTGATGTGGCCTGTCCAACTGTACAAGACCTACGTGTTTTGATGCGATGGCCTAAATAAGCCACATAGGCACCACGTGCCCTTTTCTTATTCGTTGGTCTATAGGGTGTAAACAGCTTTATTCTGTTTTTTTGTAACGTCCCTTGGAGGAGCACCTTCTTGTTCTTGTTTTACAAATTTTTATTTTTCTTGGGGAGAGAAGCAGATGCCGTTTTTCACTTGAGGAGAAAAGCTCTCTCCGTTTTTCACTCACTGCCATCTGGGTTCTAACTTACCGATTTGGAATGTCGCTTATGTGTTTGACAAAAATCCAGCACCGAGAAACCCATGTAAGATAATATGAAGTGCAACAGATTACTGCTGTTGTTCTTGTTAATCATTTCCTTTTTGCCATTTACATTATTGCTGGATATGAGTTTTTTTCCCGTCATGATACCTGTGCTTTATTCGGAGTCATATATCCAGCTTTTATTGAATGAGAAAACAAGTTTTCTTTGTGTAGTTCAGCCATTAGTATCTATTGTTTAAAATCCAGTTGCTTGGATTTGCATTTAGCAGCCAAAGTTTTAGTTGCTTGTGTTTAGCCATTTAATGCTGTTCTCTTGCTCCTCCTTGAGATAGGGTTTTCGTTTTTCTTGGCTGTCATTTTGATTCATTTATTCTCTCTTTCTTTTACATTGTCACCATCTGCCGAAATCCCACCCCTTCTTTCGTAAATTAATCAGGCGTAATAACTTGCAATTGAGATTGCTAACTTCTCACAGTCCTATTTTCTTGTGGATGCTTTGCAGGCTTTTAACCATGTTAGTGGATTAGTTGTTAAAAAAAAAAAAGTCGATTCAAGCCATCTAAGATATAGTCTTCTCATATTAGTGATATTTACTAAGATGGTTTCCAATTGTGTATTGGTTCCTTCCAAACTTTATTCTAGTTTCCATATTGTTCACAGTTGGTGATTTTATGGAGAGTCTAATTATTCTTTTTTTTTATCAGTTAGAGTCTAATTATTCATTGGGTGTTCATTCATTGCTTAAATACAAAGTAATTTGGAGTTATCATTCCTTACAGTTAGGCTTACACCAAAGGAATCATAATATAGTCTAGGGTCTGCTGAAGCAGGGTCTTACTATGTGTGGATTTCAGTGATACCTCCGGTCATAACTTACTGAGTGCTATAATTCCGTAACAAAATATGGGATGGGATCCATAATTCAATGGCTAATCCTATGTAACAAAGCACAAAAGTTATGGGAATAGTGATTTCATAGTGGCAAACCTATAAATATTGACACCTAGGCATTGGAATTTTTGTTGCACATCTTTTCATTTGTTATTTTACAATAGATTTTCATCATTATCTAAAATAGGATAGCCAAGCGTTTTTTCAGCAATTTCGTTATTCAATGTTAGAGGCAAGCCATAATTGCTTTGATGTCTCATTTCTATGAATTGTGGGCTAAAACTATTTTTGGAGGTCTAAAATCAAAGCTGAATGAACCATTATAAAGTATATTTTAGAAATAGTTCCAACACTTTCAACTTTGAATGTTGACTATACTGAATAATTTGTTAATTGCAACTACTATTTAGTAGCTACATTGAGATAATCTGTATAATTTAGAAAATTAACAAGGAAGTCTCACTGAAATCATATATATTTCATTTGAAACATTGAGATAATCTGTATCAAAATTTTCATTTCAAAGCAGGGGCTCTGTTGAATTTTATGATTTTTTTTCTCTTGTTTCCTTTACATAATGATCTATGGTATCCTAGTAATGACTTACTATACTTATCTTAGGTCTTGAAGCATATCTTTGTTATCAAAGTGATGATTATAAGGGTGTGCCTTTCTTCTCTTTTTTACTTATTTTCTTTTATAATTATTCCATGATGTCATGGAAGATTTGGTTTTTTTTCAATTCTGTTTTTGATATTATGTGCTATATAAATGGACTATTTTAGGCCCTAAATGGATATATATATATAGCATATTATATATAGGGTTCTGTTTCCTTTCTCACTAATTTATTTCAATTCTAATGCATATCTGATCATGTTTCTCTATTATGTGTTTCCTTCTGCAACTGCTATGTTAATGACATTAGTGGCTCTAGCATCAAGTTGCTTTAGGTTATTACATTTGTTACACTGAAAGTGACATTTCACGTTTTTATAATCAAAGTTCTTGGTTCCTTGAATTTTCAACTATGATGCTTCATAATTCAAATATAAAAAAATGAGACTTGATGGGAAGGACCATCGAGCATTCTTGCAACTTGAAGTTGTAAATATTTTTGTTTGAGTCTTAGCAGAACCTTTATGTCCTTTCTCTTTCGTTCTACTATGAATCTCTTTTGAGTCTTGGGCATCACACAAGCCAACCAATCAGCTTTCTTTTTTAATGATCTGAGATCATCTTAGTTACAGCGTATAAGTATTAGTATAGTCACCACCAATATCTCTACCCAATTCCCGTTACTAGGAGCTGGTCTCATCGATTTTTTCTATTAGGTGTTGAGTCTGTGTTAATGATCTAAGAAACCCACTTAGGTGGTTGACTTCTTTTTTGAGGCAATCATTGAATCAATTGCTGAACCTGTTTCTCTATTATGTGACTAACAGTTACAACTTTTCATTTTTTTGTTATTGTCTTTAAGTGGTTCTATACTCCAAATATAAATCAAATGCAAATGCATCCAATATGGTTGGTTGACCTTTTTTTGGAACAACTAAAACTTTGAATGCTTCATGATGAAATGGAATTCTAGGAATCAAATGCAAATGCATCCAATATCGTCTTTGCACTTGTTTTTGGTGCTTTGAATGTAATCATTTTTTATAACTTCTTTGTTTTTGGTGCTTTTAATTCATGCTTTAAGGGCAACTAGACAACTTGTATGTTAGAAATTAATAATTGTGAAAATTGTTTGAATATCTTTTTTTTTAATGAAACAAATAACTCTTTTAGTATGTCATAAGTTATGAGTTTATTATTAATATTTTAATGATCACATATAGGATGGATGACATTGGGTATGATAGTGATGAAGAAATCATGCCCATGATTGCTACTATTGTTGGAGCTACTATGACTGCTGTTGCGGTATGGTATCATCAAAGATATCTTGCAAAAGAACCTTCACTAAGTCATGACTATTTGAGACATAGGTTCTTAGAAAGAATGTACAACGAAAGCAACCAAACTTGTCGTGATCAGTTAAGGCTTAATCAGACTGCATTTTATAGATTATGTCATCTTTTATGGTATAATCGAAGGTTGCGTGATTCGAGGTATGTAACTGTGGAAGAACAAGCAACGATATTTTTACACATTATTGCACATAATGTCAAAATTAGAGCTATCCGAGGATATTTTAGGCGTTCTACAGAAACAATAAGTCGATACTTCAATAAGGTGTTAAATGCAGTCATTAGTTTGCATCAAGATTTTTTAAAACCTCCTGATCGTTTACCGCCTCAAGAAATCATCAATGATGAAAGACTGAAGTATTTTAAGGTAAAAATATACTACATGAACCTATTATTTTAGCTTTTTTCTATTTATATTTTCTTATACTCTTATGAAATCCAATAGGACTGTATGGGAGCTTAAGATGGAACATATATTCCAGCAATGGTTCCACTTATCGACCAAGGCAGATATCGAAATAGGAAGCAAGAAATTTCACAAAATGTTTTAGGGGCTTGCTCTATGGATACGAAATTCACCTATGTATTAACTGGTTGGAAAGGTTCTGCCTCTGATTCTAGAGTCCTACAATCTGCCCTTAGAAGACAGAATCCGTTGGTTGTTCCTACTGGTATTCTTTTTCTTCAATTTTGGCTTGTAAATTTAATTAAAATATCATAAAAACATATAAAATGATATAATACCTTTTCATCGTAGGTAAATATTATCTGGTGGATGCGAGGTATGCAAATGCTACAAGATTTCTTGCTCCATATATCGCGGTGTTCGCTACCATCTTAACGAATGGATTGGTCGTACACCACAAAACCCTAAAGAGTTATTTAATCATCGACACACTTCGGCACGTAATGTAATTGAACCAACGTTTGGGTTATTGAAGAAACGTTGGGTGATTTTGAGAACTGCTCCCTTCCTTGATATAGATACGCAAGCTAAAATTGTGATTGCATGTTGCATTATTCATAATCACATCAAAAATGTCAATCCAGATGATTATCTTCAAGATTTTGAAGAGGAGTTAAAATTTGAGCCTACACCACAAGAACATGATGAAATGATCACACAAATTGAAGTTACTGAGCAATGGCAAAAATTTCGAGATGATCTTGCTTAGAAGATGTTTGCTGATTTTCTATTAAGTCGAAATTGATTCAATTTATATTTATTTTTTTATGCCAAATAGTTGGCTTTTGAATTCCATTCTTGGGGGTTTTTTTTTTATTTGGGACGTATTCATCAATTTATAGTGTGCTTATTGAAATTGATATCGTTTATTGTTCCACTTGAATATTTTGTGAGTTGAGATTATATAAAATTTATTGGTTTAAGCTTTATTACAACTTTCACTTTGCTTTTACTCCTTGTTATTTTTGTTTCATATTGGAAGAATATTTTGAAATCAAATATTTATTTTTCATATTACTAGGAATGGAAATAGGAGAAGCTCAATTTCAATCTCAAGACACAAATGCTAAAGAGAAGGGAAAATATCTATCATGGACAATTGAGATGGATCGTGTATTAACTGAAACACTTGTTGATCAAGTACACCAAGGTAACAAAGCAGGCAATGGATGGAAACTTGTGGCACTTACATCTGCAACAAAGGCTATATATAAGAAATGTAAAGTTCATATATCAAAATAAAATGTAAGATCTCGCTTAAAGACATGGGAGAAACACTACATGATCATTAATGAACTTCTCAAATAAAGTGGATTCGGATGGAATGAAACAAAAAAAATGATACAAGTAGATGATGAAACTGTGTGGAATTCTTATATATAGGTATTTTTTAAAGTATAGATGTTCTTATTTATTTATTTATTTTTTGTATCAATTATATACATGTATGATACTTTGTTAACAATTTTTTTTTTTTTTTTTTGCTTTTAATAGTCCCACAAACAATTTTTTTCCTAATTGTTGATTCTCTAAATGTTTATACTTTTTTTTTTACTTTAGACCTTGATATAAAATAGGTTTACTTTGGACTTTCAGGACCTTTCTACCAACTGTTAGAATTTATTTTATTTACTGTTAATTGGGCACATTAATGATTATTAGTTGTTCTCACTCAATTTATGTTGTCTAATCCATTTATGAGGCAATAATAATTTTCAATTTGTTATACTTTTTACGATAAAAAAAACTATATTTGTGGATTAAGTATTCCACCTAAGAGCACCAAATGCTTATATTTGATTGGTTGTTGCCTATTCCGGATGACACCTTTTCATGATCATCTTGTATTGTGTGGGCTCGACGAACCACATATTGTTGTAAGTGCCTACATCATATCAAGTATCTTGATAAAATCAATAACAAAGATTCTTACGGATTTGTTTTCAACCAAATGGTGGAATTGAAATTCACGTGTGAATTTCAAGAAAATTCCATAACTTAGCCAAACACCAAAATTTTAATATCTATGAATTCAAATTCATTGGATTTCAAATTCATGTGTGTTCCAATTCTCATGGATGTTTAAATTCACGCGATCCAAACGGACCCTAAGTATAAAAGGGAGGGACGGATAACAAAACGAGAAGGTCTAATAAGCCCTAAATATAATATAATAACGTGAGTATAGAGGGATTATTATACTGTGATTGACTTATTAGTAAAGGCAAGCTCTGGAAAAAGGAAGCCCTTGTGGACCATATGGCTTTCTTGAGCCTCTCTTTTTTTTTTTTTATGGGACCTTTCGTTAGCCTCTCGCTGCTCACCTTTCTATTGTCAAATCTTTAATGCCGCCCACTACCCTCTTCAATTCATCCTATCCTACCTACCTCCACCACTCCATTACACCACTATATACTTTAAATTCAAAGCTTTTACTTCCAGGTTCCTTCTCTCTCATTTATGGAACTGTCTCATATAAGTGTCACGGACACCCCCTGTAATTCAAAACGGATCACTTACTACCCCTGTAGTTTCAAAAACCGTCACCTAGGGCTGGCAACGGGTCGAATACGGTACGGATCTGTCATGATCCGAATCCGAACCGAAAATAAAAATCCGATATCCGAATTCGATCTGAAATCCGACGGATCTTTTATATGTGAATCCGAATTCGAAACCGAATTTATATAATGTATCCGAATTCGAAATTCGACCGAATAAATAACCGAAATCCGAATTCGATCCGAATTAGATCCGATTTGAACTTAAAATTCAAAAGTTAAGTTTAACTATTAAATCAAATTTTAATTATCAAAACTAATGAGCCATATAAATATTAAAGCAAGATATGAATAAGGATAGTTTAACCATGGTTTATACAAAGTTTACCAATAATTTAATGAAAAGTATATGTTAATTTCGGTTCGGATCTTTTTCGGATCGGATATGGACAGATTCGGATTCGGATCCGAATTCGGTCGGATCCGAAATCCGATATCCGTATTCGAACCACGGATCTATATTTTCGGATCGGATTCGGGATTTTCGGATCCGATTCGGGTCGAATTCGGATATATATCAGACCCATTGCCAGCCCTACCGTCACCTACCACCCCTGTCATTACATTCCACACCAACACTGTTAGAACACTTTTCTAAATGGCCGAAATACCCCTCTTCAGAGTCTCTTCTTCGTTCTTTTTCTTCAAGTTAAAAGAGAACTCCAAAAAAAAAAAAAAAAGGCTCTTGTTGTTTTCTGGGCTCTGAGAAAAATGGCACAAAGGAGCACAAATTTGTGACGTATTAAGTTGAGGAAGATCCATTAAAGAAACTACATATCACGCAAACAATCAAAACCCTAAATAACTCCTTGTGCTTGCGGCCGACTCAATGGAGTGTAGATACAGACGTTACCAAAATATATATATATATATATATTGTAGATACAGTCAGGTTCATCCTCACAAACCCTAATTTCTCCCTTTTTAATCTTTATCTCATCCTCTCTGTGCAATCGCAAATAGATTATCCGTTTCTCCCTTTCTCTAGTGGTGATCGTTCCTGTATAATGTGGAGAGAGGTGGTTGATTTTTCTCGTGATTGGTGTGGATATCGTGGCATTTGGTAAAGAAACTTTTCTCGTGATTGGTGTGGATATCGTGGCATTTGGTAAAGAAACTGCTGTTGTTGTCTTGATTTGGTGGTTTCGAGCTTTAAGACATTGATAATGGTTGAGGTTTATTAATTTTTTTGATGCTGTGAAGGGACAGATCAATCGAAGCAATCGAGAATCTGTAACTTTCCTGTTTGGAAAGTGGAAGCCTGTGAGGAACGGATCCATGGCGGTAACTTAAGGAGGTAGGTGGTGGGGTTACCTAAACCGTTTGAATCCCCTGGATTAGGTCATGCTCTTTGTTTGTTATAATGCGTTGGGTATTTCGGGTTGGGTACAACACAATTGGCAAGCAGAGAAACCACACTCATCAAAGATCATGCAGTAGGGAACCTTTCCAAGTGTGATTTACTTCCCTAAGTTTCCATTTCTTTGAAAGCCACATTGAGTTGAAGAAGTTTGCAGGTTTTTATTTCTAAAACCCGGTAGCCACTTCGAAAATTACCCCTTTTGTTTCCTACGCAAATCATCAGCTCCTACAATTGCAATCCATGTTTCCTGTTCGATACAACTTAAACCCCATTAGAACCATTCATCAATACTTTCTGAACCAATTCCTTTCAACGGCTCTCCACTCACACTCCCTAAAAATAAAAATTTGGACCGGAAATTTGTATTCGAAGAACAAATGTTAAAGTGGGAGATTTCTTATGCTTCTTGCAATCGCCATCGTTGTGCTTCGAGAAGAAAACTCACAGACCATCGCTTCATTGGAATTGAAAAGACAAGGTTTGGAGAGGGACTTTTTGGGGCTATGTAGAAATCAGTAAAGACCAAGACCTCCTCCTCTCCAACCCTGAAACAGAGGGAAATTTGGTGGAAATCTCAAAATGGGGCAAGGAATTAATTTGATACCAGAACCCCTTCCTCAAATCTACCCATAATACAATTTCCGGTGGCGTCATTTCCAGTCATTTCTGTGCCAAGCCACCAGTTCGCGACCTCCGCCATCACCAAGATAGTCCATCGCAAAAACACTAACTGTAGCTCCAGCTCTGGTCCTCTCATACAGAGCAAGCGAACGAGAGAGAGAGAGAGGGATTGCCCTTTACACTGGCATAGGATGAGGGCATGCTCTGTTTGTTATACTGCATGATCTTTGATGCACTTGTTCGTAAAATGGAAGTATTTATTTTGTTATAATGCGTTGGGTATTTCGGTCATTTAAAAAAGTGTTCTAACAGTGTTAATGGGGAATGTAACGAGAGGGGTGGTAGGTGACGGTTTTTGAAACTACAGGGGTAGTAAGTGATCCGTTTTGAATTACAGGGGGTGTCCGTGACACTTTCCCAAACCTCAGGGGGTGTACGTGTAAATTTTCCTTTATAAATAATCTCCAAAATGAGAATGGTGGATGAGCTTTTTTTGTATTTTTATATATTTTTTACTATTTTTAATTAATTTTTGGCACAAATAATTAAAAAAATTAATTTCAGACAAAAAAAATTAACGGCACCCATCGATAGATCGGGTGCCAAAGCATAACATATCAATGATCAGCTTAATCTAACATGTTTAAGGCCATAAAATAGAAGAAATGAAGTTTTAGGCATTTACCTTCTTCAAGATCAATCCCCGTAGTCGTATGAGTTCAAATCGTCATGCAAATCGTGTTTATCTTGTATCTGGAAGCAAGATCTTGAAAAAAGTAACGTTTTGGGATAGATTTCATCCAAAACAAGCAAGATTGAGAAAGAAATCAAAAAACGGGGGTTTTCTCACTTTCTGTTCGTCTGTCTGCTCCATTCCTTCGATATGCCAACGATTTGGGCAAATTAGATGTTTCGCACGCGTGAAGCTTTTTTTTTAAAAAAAAAGTGTTTCGTCCGCACGCTTGGAATTTCATGCGCACGTGCCATTCACATGCGCGCGCGAATGAAAATTCAAAAAAAAAAGGTTTCGACAACACACCGCGGCATACCGCCGAAACCATCGATTTTTTCCTGGGGATTTGCTATAGACGATATCTGGCTAGCGAAACGTGCCGCTAGCCAAAGGAAACCTAATTTTTCGACGGCATGCCACCGAAACTAAAAACCGTGATCAAATCTAGCATCTATATATACTATTGGTAGAGCAGACTTTTGGGAATATTCCCCAGGATTCTTGCCCTCCCTTTTCATGGTCATAAATAGTCCATTGAAATGCTCAAAAAGACTACGCTATCCTAGATAAAACTACCAATGCCTATCCGTTAAAAACAACCACCACCTATTGATCCCACATTAACTACGTATTATATGTAGTGTCCACGTGCGTACTCTAGTTGGAAATAAAGAAAGATGAGAGAGAGCTCCAATCTTTGAGGATTTAAGAGTTATCAAAGAGGAACTCTCGCATCCAAAATAAAAATGGGGTTGGCAAGATCTTGAAAAAGGGGGGAGTTCACGAAAAAAAGAAAAAGGAAGAGGTAGCAATAAAGAGAGGAGAGAGGATCGAGAAAGAGATATATATACTTATACTATTAATAAAGAGAAGAGGGGGGAATATTCTTTGATTCTGGTCCCCCTTTTTCTTTTCCAAACTTTGTCATCCACAAACAAAACAATCCCAACATATAACCACCACAACCACCTTCCACTTTTAAATTGAAACCTTGCAACTGTTCCCTCCCCTACATGTAGTTCTGCACGTGCACCCTACTATTATCTATACTATAGTTTCCCAAAATAATTTACAACTTTCCCAAAATATCCATCCCTGCATAGTTTGATTTCAATAATACAGGGCTATACCCGTCGCAACTTACCATTTTCATTCAAAAATAATTAGTTTGTAACTGCCCCCATTTCTCCTCTTTCCATTCCCTCTCTCCATGTGCATTTTTGCACATGGACCCCTGCTAGTATATATAAAGAGAACACAAGCTTGGGAAGCGTGCCAAAAATATAATTGTTATTCCGTCATTGACCTTGCATATCATTTTATAATTATATTTTTTCTGTAAGGGTATAATTGTCTTTTAAAACACCTTAATCATCAGCATCTTCAACCCATTCACTCAATATTCCACGACCCTTCCTAGTCTTCCCATCCGTCCTACGACCACACCTAAATTGCCTCGGACCCTTCATCTTCATTCTCTCTTGACGGTACCGAAATCATCTCACGAGTTTATAACAAGAAGAGTGGATCATTCTGAAGCACTCAAATAGAATGAAGCATTTCTGTTAAAATCAGGTGAGCGTTTGTTTTCGTTTGGACGCAACTCACTCGCACATCAAGTGCATCGGGTTCATCGATTGTATGCATGTAAGTGACTAATAGATAGAGAGATCTTTTCTCTCTCAAGAAAGAGCTGTCCTATCCTATACCTACTCTACAGAAAGCTTTTCATATCCTTGCCTTCCATTTGGTTGAATTTTATTTATCATTATATCATCTAATATTTCGAATGAACCTGGGGATACTCTGCCATATGTCACTTTTTGCATTCATGGCGCCTCCTCCGTCATCTGCCTTGGGGTAAATCTTTTGATGGTTGTTTTAAGGTTTTAGAAGGAAACCAAGGATCCAAATGCTCTGCCTTTGCAACAGAGTTTTGTGATTCCTGAAAAATTAGATTTAATTTGGAGGGTTATGATTCTTGAAAAACTAGAAATGGGAATATCCACCCTCTGTAATAACCAGTACCTAACTCCATGGACCTATGCATCTATGACCTTAGATCTTGACAAGACTCACAATTTCGAACAAAGTCAAGAATTCTATAATTGGTGGGACTCTGATATGTACCAACTCAAATGGATATAGCACACACCTGCATGCGTTATTAATGAAGAGGATGAAGAGTTTGAAACCGCCAAAATCCAGCCAACAGGAGCCCTGAGGGCATTTGGTTGTAATAGATGACACAAGGGTTATCATGGTTTGTGCATCCCTTCATAGGACGTTTGCTTAGCTTTTATGTGGATGTTTAATCCTTCTATCTCATCATCATGGCATCTCATTTCTCATTTCTATTCAGTTTATTTTATGTTATTTAATCATGTAGTTTTTTTCTTCTTTGTTTTCGTTGGTACCATTCATTCATTCTTTGTTATGGCAATATATCCCTCTTTGTTTATTTTATGCTGTCTAATCATGTAGTTTTTTATTATATGTTTTCATTGGTACCATTCATGTGTTATGTGCTTTTACATTCTTTGTAACATAACATATTACAATAGTTTTTATGTTGTGCTAAAATATTCTTCCTATTCTTTTTACTTCTATATTGTTTCACTTTAATACAACATATATATTATACCTTCCAATTTAAACAAGTAACTTTAATTGCAATTTCTAACTTTCCCAAATGTATCGTGTGTGCCTTTCCGCTAGTATATATAAAAAGTATATATAAAAAGAAGTGGATTCTTTCTTATGGTTGGGTTACGCAGGTAACCCATCCCCCCGCCTCTAATAGTTAGGGTTTGGTATTGTTAAATCGGGGTATGGGTGGGTTCGACTTTAGCCCAACCCGCCCCAAACATGACCTTATTGTATTAAAATATTATTTTTATATTTTTAAATAGCATTCTAATATATATATATAGATAGATAATAAATAAATGTATTACTAATTGACATCTTATATTAAAAAACATTTCTTTTTTGCATGTTTTAATACAACGGGTCAACCATTGACCTAACCCGTTACCCGATAGGGGTCGGTTAGGGTTATCGGGTAACGGGTTAGGGTTTGGTATCGGTTATCAGAGACCTATTTCTCTCTTCCGGACGATATTGTCTCGTGTAGCCCCAGCAACCATCGGTGGCCATCCAGATTCAGATGACTGTCGAACCATTGTGCATTGGCCAACTTTTCAAGTCCAGCCAACAATTCTTGATTTGCAAAGTCCGACGACTGTTGTCAGATCATCTCCACGTCCCAGAATTTTTGGTTTCTCCTTAGTGTTATCTTCCTTAAGATTCGATCCTTGCTTAAAGTTACAAGCCCAGGCGTGCAGCAATCTTGGTGTTCTGTCACCACCTTTGCATTCTTCCAGCCATTGTAGTGCATCTTAAGAAACTGATTGGAGTGAAATCCTTGAACCGAAGACAAGGCTTCTTAATCATTTCCCAAGTCACCCGCAAGCCATCTCGGATGATCCCGATGAGTTCTGGCCATTAACGAAGGCAATTCAATTCACCTGTAGCAACACGTGTTAAATTTGAACTCCGAAACCGTGAGTAAAAAATTTTTCTTTCTCTAAATCCTTCATTGAGTTCGTTTATCTGATGGCTGAATATTGCAAATTATGACTCCTTGAAGTAGTGGCTGAATGTTTTTCATTTTGTAGTTTTAATTAATCTGTGAAATTTCATCATTGGTTGCATAATTAAAGTTTCCTGCAAGTCATGTGAAGTTCAGTAGTTTTGTTTGGTTAATTCGTTCCTTGTGATTAATGCAGGATGTGTTTGCTCAACTAATCAAAACATGATAAATTTATATGATCAATTGTTTCTCTAGAAATTGGCATGTATCTGCACTTTCTTCTGGTTATTAGTTGCTCACTGATATGGTTGAATTCCCTTTTGGATCTGAGTTGCTCATTGGATGTTTGTTAAAAAAAATGCCTAAACAAAAATTAGATTGATGCAACCATAAGCGGCTTAAAGAAATATCACTATCCCATCTCATGTGGCATATCTTGTGTCATTTTGTTGGTTACTTTTAGGTCACTATTTCATGTATCTTTTAGACCTTTTTTTTTTCCAAATTATTGTTAGGACCTTTCATGTACAGCTCATCATTTCATGTTTTATGTAGGTCCCGTTTTCTCTTTTTGGTTTATTTTAGGTATATGCACTTCATCATTACATTTATGTTTTAGATTTTTTATATTAGGATCTTTAAAATCAATATGGAATGTGTGTTTTGGGACTATATTGTTTTATTATGCTTATTTATTTTGTTCAAAGTTGTTCAATCAACTTTATATATTGCGTGCGAGCTCTTTAATTTAGTTAATTTGGAATAATCGGCTATTACATTTATAATTGCCATGGGATAAATTGATTGGATCATTTACAGCTGTTTTTGAATGCTAATTAGAGCAACTATGATATTAGTCCTTCTTATTGGCCTAATCAAAAGCCAAACCACGGTTCAGGCCTTCCGATGGGCCAGACCCAAATCTAAATTTCCAGAGCCTAAGAAACTGGTTGAACCAGATGATAGGAACTCCCATGCTTGGCGAGATGACCTGAGGTGTTTACGGACTTCCCCGTCATAACTAGGTTACTTACTCAAGTCTCTAGACCAAATCATTATTTTTTTTTAGATCAGGTGACCACGTACACCCGAACTTAATAGGTGGTGGCAACTCTGAAACTAGGCCCACACTGGCGCGTCCCAACCTCAGGGGGCGCACAGAAAAGAATGATATACATAAGTTTTACCTATTCGTGCATCGCATGGGATGTTTGCTAGTTTCCCTTATAGGTAACCACAGAATTTTTCCTGTCATTAGTTGCTGCTTGCCAAATACATGGGACGTCTTTTGTGACTGGAGAAATAGGTCACCAACAAACACCATAGGTTGACGGTGCAAAAGGACAGGACTTGTGTTCCTAGAATGTATATCTTTGGTTTGATCCGACTTTCCAACATGTGACCAGATTGAACCATCTAGAACCAAACCGTCCGGGCATCTACGTAATTGTGAAATCTCAGCTAATTTTCCAGTGACTTTTTTGTCTCAAAAAACTCTTCTAATCCAACAAAATCTGTCCAATCGATTCTAGCTTTTGCTTATTTATGTTTGTTATAGCTTTTTCTGTTGATTGTCCCCATTTTTCTGTCCATAGCAATTGTTATTTCCTCCCAAGATTCTTCTAGGAACATGTTTTTCATCTAGGTGCATGTTTTTCAGTTAAAAAATCTTGTTCCTTTTTTGCTTTGGGTATATTCAAGCATTTTGCGGTTTTAGCTGCAATTGAATTGGAAGATTGTACTTTTGAGGTGTCACTTTTGATCTTGTTTTTAGTCCAATGTTCTCTTCGCTTTATTCTAGTGAAAAATGTAATTCATTTATGAAAATTGACTATAATAAGGAATTTTCATGATATTGTTGCTGTTTTATGAATCTTGAGGTCAAGAATTGTGTTGGTCTTCTGTTTCATCGTCATAAAACTATTTCATCGGCATTCGAAATGCTTGTATATATTATTTCTTAGCTCAGTAGGTGGGAAGATTCTCTGAAAACTTACACATATGAAGGCGTGGTTTGTTATTTGGATTATATGCTTAACTTTATGATTTCCAGTCACCACAGAAGGTTAGAAGCTGTAAGGTGTTAGATTTATGGAACTATTGTCGTAGGTAGGACTGTAGTGCAAGTTTGGTTGTGGGATACCAATTAGCCCAAAAATGGAATAATTAATCCCTGTAACTTTTGTAAAACAGAAGGGTGTTGTGGACCAAAAAGTAAGAAAGTTACAGAGAAAACAGAATAGGAACTGACACTGACCCAGCCAAATGATTTTATGTGGTTTACTAAAAAAATTTAGCTGAATCTCAAGGTCAACCTTTCTGGGACAACTATTTTATGGTTGCTATAAAAGGCTGCTAGAATTTATTGAGCAGCATGTTGAGCAAATAAGTGGCACCATGTCATTTGGTGTAGCGTATTTAAGATGAATATGTTGATAAGTGTGACACCATCAAGAGTATGGTTAGAAATGAATGCATACAAAGAGTAGTTTCTACCATTGTAGAATGATTAAGAGGAAGTCTGTGCCAGTAAGAAAGTGTGGGCTATGCAAATGGAAAGAACTTAAAGGTGAGAAGAATGTCTAAGAGGACATTGGTAGGAAGAATTTGAAAACATAAATTTGATAGATGAAATGAAATGACAATTGATTGGAATAAATCAAACTCTAAACTAAATGAATTGAGAACATGAATTATTGGTTGATGGCCTTCAGCATATCTGCACAATTGGATAATACAACCAATAATGATATATATCTAGAGTTGCATAGTGGAAGCATAAGTGGAGTAATTCTACAGAAACCTTATAATTTGAAATTTCGAATGGTGCCTTCTGAATACTTGCCTGATAGCTATTGTTATAAGCAAATTCTACTAGCGATAAATGCTTACTCCAACTGCCACCCCAATCTAGAACACAACACCTAAGCATGTTCTCCAGTGTCTGAATGGTACGCTCAAACTGACAATCTGTTTGTGGATGATAACTCGTGCTAAGTTTTAACTTTGAACCCATGGCTTCCTGAAATACTGTCCAAAAATGTGAAGTAAAGCGTGCATCCCTGTCAGACACTATAGATATCGGCACACCACGAAGCCTCATAATCTCCTTGACATACAATTCTGCTAGAGACTTCAACTGCTAGGTAGTGTTAATAGGTAGGAAATGTGCTGTCTTAATCAATCTGTTTACTATCACCCATATAGTATCCTCCTTCTTAGCTGTCAAAGGCAATCTTGATACAAAATCCATGGCAATATGTTCCCACTTTCACTTTGGAATGGGAAGAAGCTGAAGTAATCCCGGTTGTCTCTTGTGCTCAGCCTTAACCTATTGACACACCAAACACTTAGCCACAAACTCTGCAATCTCCTTTTTCATCCTTGACCACCAATAAATAGCTTTAAGGTTTTTATACATCTTCATACTGCCTGGGTGAACTGTATAATACTCATCAATCACTATGCCACCTTGTGGCTTATGAGCGAAGCCAGTGAATTACTCTCATACCAGCAAATTATATCTCGAAATATGGAGCCTGGACATCGACTTATTGCACAAGAACTAACTTACTAGCAAGCTATATCTCAAAATACAGAGTTGGCATGTACTACCCAAGCATGCAACAAGCTAAATCACAATCATGGGGGTAGCCACTTATCACCATGTACAAGGGTAACATCACCAGCACCATAAATTTGAAATGAGCCTCACCAGCAAGCTAAATCTAAAATGAATCCTTATTGTATATGAAGACCTTCCTAAACAAACGAATTCACAAATGAAGCACGTACACAAATGAAAGTACTCAATCAAAGGAAATACATCTACATTTACTAGTTCAACCTATGGATCCATATGCAGCTATGCCCACTAGACACATAAAAACAAAACACTAAAAACATGTTATCTTTGATACCCAAAACAATCCACAATATCCATTAATCAACTCCAAGATACATGGAGGAAACAAGATCTCAAACTCATTCTACATGAGTGAGAAAATAACCACTCCGAAGTACACGGAGGAAAATATTCTCAATTCTGCTAAAAGACCATGGAAACATCTTTACATGAGGCAAATACAAGTGTAGGAAACAATAAAAACAACCCAAATTGAAAAGAAAAGAGTTTGGGACGATAAACTCGAATAAAAGCCATTTCAGTAGAACGTACCAAAAATCTTTTTAAAAGTCTAAATTAACCATTGGCCAGTGCAAACATTCTCAAAATACTTTAATTTTGTTGGTGCATGGGTTGGAATCCAATAAAAACAATTTTATAATAAAAAACTAGGCATATTTCAAAAATACCAAAAATTCTGTCTTGGGCGCTCGAGTGCTGTCAGATGCTATTGCAAGCGCTCAAGAAAACTAAGATTTCCAGAATCTGGTCGCTTGGGATGGCGCTTGAGCGTTCTTCCGGGCGCTTGGTTTATAAAAAATTGCAACTATTGGGTTTGAAAATTTAAAAAAGAAAAACACACGCGGGGCGCCTTGAATGGCGCTCGAGCATTGACAGACAGAAGTGTGAATTTGTTGAGCGCTAGACACGGCCCTCAAGCCATATTCTAGGCGCTCAGCCAAAATCTCAGATCGCGAAATTTTTCCAAATTTTCTGTTTTTCCTATTCTCCTTCTAAATTCAATTCTATTAAATCAAACCATCTTCAAGGCATTCAAAATCATCTATCTAACATATCAAAACATTCTTTAACAATCAAATATAAAGTTTTTCATAAATTTTAAACAAAACACTTCAAAACTCTTCGTGAAACATATTTGAAGAACATCGTTACGAATAATCCGAAAATATGCAAAGTTGCGATCAAAAGGGTGCTACTTACCTCTAGAATGCAAATCCAACAAATCAAACTCGAAGCCTTGATCTCTTCGTCGGCAAGAGAATTATCAAACTCCCATGAACACTTCGTAGGCCTGAATGTATGGTGTTTCCCTTCTTCTTCTTCCTTTGTTTCAGCCATCCAAACTAGTGTAGGATTTTTAGAAAGTTTCTACTTTAGATTCTCTCATATATTTATAGTTATGGTAGTTTCCTAGTTTTCCTAAAACTCTTTTTAGAATTCCTAATATACATGCTATCAAACCATTCCTATTTATTTTCTTATTCTAGTAAACATTATCCAATACATCACATGCACATGAAGTCCCATGCTTTCCACCAATAAGATTTAAATTAACTCCTCAATTAATATTTACCTTTGATCTTTAAGATCCTACTGTCAGATTTTCCTCAAACTCCAGATTCTCTCCTTCCAAAAACACTGTTTTAGATGATGCATGAACACCTAGGCAGCTTGGCACTACCTTGTCTTTAGAGTGGGAAAGGGAGATAGTATTGACCTTTGCGAAGAAATACAGAGTTGGAGAGGTTCTAGTTGAAGTCAAGATGGTTGGTTATTGTTTGCACAGAAGACCGATCCCACCCCATCCACACACATGCATCCCCAAGAATGCACCTGCCCACAAACATAAGTAAGGAGAAACAAAAGGAAAAGAAAGAGGAACTGAGATATTTTGTTTCCAAATGCTACATTTGGCTGCTTTCTGTTTCAGTTTTCTAAAAGGGGTATTTGGGCCTATGTTTTGGGCTTGTCCAAACATGTCCATAAACTTGGAGAGACAAGGCCCTTGGTTCTAATGAAGACCTTGTTTTGTCTTACTCCTTAAATTTGTGAAATCACTTGGAAACCAAATTCTCAATTGACCCATCTATAACCAGTAGAAAAACAGGAAGCAGGGAACAAATACTACAAGGAAAAAAAGAAAGAGAAAGAAAAAACTACAGATAAACTGAAGGTCATAAGAAGGAAACTATCTCCTAAGTTGAGCTTCTTCTCCAAGCTCCAATTCCTCATATGCAGTCCGATCAAAAAAATAAAAAGAAACAAAAATTTTGTCTGAATTAAAAAACAATCGCATTTTTATATCAGGTATGAAACAACTACAAAATTATTATTGCATGCAATGGATTTTGTATCAAATTGTTTTAAACAAAAATATATATGCATGTACGGAGTTGTATTGATTTTTGGGTAGCTTGACCCAATAATGGCTGGTTGGAAAACCCAACCCTAATTTACCTGTTAGGTTGATAGAATCAACCTGCACCCATCCTAATACTATATCTGGTCATGCAGGTTGGAGGGTTGGGTCAGATTTCTCCATTCTCTAGAACTCTATGATTTTGAAAACTTATCTGAATAACCTTGAGTAGTCAAACACTTGGTAGATACACTCTTGAAATGGGGGCTTTTCTAAAATTTGGTTGTTATTTGGAACTCTTATCAGAATAACCCGGAGTGGTCAAATACTTGTTAAAAGCCCTCTTGAATCAGAGGTTTCTTTCAGCTCTTAACCCAAGCATTCATCTCAGTTTCTCAGATTCAATTCCAGTGTATTTTCTTCTTACTTGGCTGATTGAACCTGGCTTCGAATTAACAAATCTGTATCATGAAATTTTATTTGTCATTTAACCTCAGCTACAAAATCCTTTTTTACACTTTCAACACTTATCTGAAGAAGAGTGACGACATATGACATGAATAAACAGCTAGAAGTAAATCAACCTGTGAAAAGTTCTGGACTCTTATTGTGTATTATTCTACTTTTCTTTATCTCAATCCCAATATTGTTTATATATAAGACTATAAGTGCTCATAAGTCACATTCCCCAATCTTAAGGGCACTAGATGATTAGTAGCTACATTTGTATTTGACCACTTTATGCTATCCTTATACTTGATTTAACTTTCCTTTTTAATGAAATATTTTTTGGATTCCTCCTCAAGAAATAAAATCTTGATGGTATTCATTGAGATAAGCTTGTCTTCTCCCTCAGACAATCTTGTCTTCTTTCTCAATATATAAATGCCATATCAAGTCCTATTGCAGAGACCAGCTATTATATCCCTCTGTCTTGCAACATTTGGGCATTGCAAAACGTGATTTTCAAAATCCTGTTCTTGACAAGACAATCTTTTCTTCTTTCTCAATATATAAAGGCCATATCAAGTCCTACTGCAGAGACCAGCTATTATATCCCTCTGTCTTGCAACATTTGGGCATTGCAAAACGTGATTTTCAAAATCCTGTTTTTGACAACTGAAGAAACATATGAAGGGTTTTTAGTCTCCATTTTTCATAGAAATGTTACCAAGCAGCACCTTGGATGAATTTTTTTTCTGCATGTAAGTAGATGGTGGGAGGGTGAGACTTGGTGCAACGGTAAGGTTGCTTCATTGCGGCCTAAAGGACGCTGGTTCGAGTCGCTGGAAACAGCCTCCCTGCTTGTGGGGGTAAGGCTGTGTACATTAAACCCTCTTCAGATCCCGTTCAGTGGCGGGAGCCTCGTGCACTGGGCTAGCCCTTTTATATAAGTAGATGGTGCGTAGGATGGCTGTTCTTCTGCATCTATTTGTTGAAAATTTATATTTATTCCCAGTGTGATTGTGTTGATTTTTTCTTTCAGTTGAACTACTGAAATTTTATTTTTAATCTCTTGTTTTTTTGCGTTTGATAATTGGAGTATAAATTTCTTGAATAAAGATCCACCATTAACTGAAGAATTATTTACAGATAGTCTACCATTAGCTTCATATGCATCTCATCTTCAGTTAGTCTGTAATGGCAGCAGTTGACTCCTCCCCATCACTGGATATTTTAGGTACTTTCCAGTGCTTCCTGCTATCCAGACTTTAATTGTTCTTCTCTTCTGTAACTAGTTTTTTTTTTTGCTTTTCAAGTTCATGAACCACAAAGATTCTCCCTCTGGACTGGACCGCCTTTTAGTAATGGACAACCCCATGTCAAGGTCGAAAGAGTCCCCTGCACAGCTACAAATTTTAGCAAAGATGGATCCAGACTCTTGGTAAAAAAATCTGACTCTGCCATTAGCATATATGACTGCGGAACCTACACAGAAATTAGATCCTTTGAGATCCCTGGTGTCCTTGCAGCCACCTTGTCTCCTTGTGGGACATATCTGCAGACCTTCCAAAAATCCTCAACACCCCAGGATAAGAACTTGATCTTGTGGAAGACAGAGACTGGAGATCTGGTTTATAGTCAGTTCCAGAAGAACATGTCAAAAACCACATGGTATTCTATGACATCACTTCTTTTATTTTTACACTCTGGACTTTAATATTGTGTATGAGTGATGTTAAATTGATTTATTTTTGGGTCACGTAGGCCCTCGATCCAATTTAGCTCTGATGAAGCTGTTGCCTGTCGATTGGCAACAAATGAGATACAATTTTTTTATGCTGGAGATTTTACCAAAGGAGTTATATATCGGCTTCGCATCCCTGGTGTTTCTGCAGTGGAGCTTTCTAAGGCTCCTGGATCTCATGTTGCAGCATTTGTTCCAGAATCTAAGGTTAGTGCTTCTTAAAGATCCAGTGAACATTTTATGTTCTATGAAAACTAGGAGAACTGCAGATATATGCAATGTAGTTTATTGATATCTAGGACATATAACATTCAAAATGCATGGCATAGTCATGTTATCCCATTTAATGGATATGGATGATCTAATGAACGCTGCAGTTGCTACTGATGCAGCAGGCATCATGAATTATGCCTGAATTTTTTATTTGAATCACATTTCCTTTTGTGCAGGGAATCCCTGCCAGTGTTCAGATTTTTGCTTGTGGGAATGATTCACAGACTCAACCAGTTGCTCGACGCAGTTTCTTCCGCTGCTCTACAGTGCAATTGAGTTGGAATCAAGGCTCTACTGGCCTTCTAGTTGTTGCACAGTCAGATGTTGATAAAACGAACCAGAGTTACTATGGAGAATCAAAGCTAAACTATTTGACAGTTGATGGAATGCATGAAGGGCTTGTCCCTCTCAGTATGTTTTTGGAGTTTAATTTGGAAAAATTAAGTTAAAATTTGTGGTCTGGCTGTGACTGATGGTTGGGCATGTTTTCAGAAAAAGAAGGACCTGTTCATGATGTTCAATGGTCTTGTTCTGGTTGCGAATTTGCTGTTGTTTATGGATGTATCCTCTTCTCCATATTCACGTCATGGGTGCCTTTCCATTTGGATCATACAGAAATACTATTAACTATTCTTCGTGATTTTAAAAACTTGGATGTTTCCCTTTCCACCTTAAATAATTTGTGTTGCTTAGTCTCTCTCCATGTTTTTTTATAGAGTTCCTTGACTTAATCTCAGTTATGCCTGCAAGAGCAACAGTTTTCGACAGGAAGTGCAATCCACTACTTGAACTTGGATCAGGCCCATACAATACTATTAGATGGAACCCTAAAGGGAAGTGTATCCTTTATCTGAGAAATTCACATTCTAGCTTTCAAGTTACAATGTTTACTATGACTTTGATTCAGACTTTGAGCTCTAGAAGTTCATATTAATCTTCCGTCTGTTGCCTTGACTCTGGATATAGTTCTGTGTTTGGCAGGTTTTGGTAACTTGCCTGGTGATATGGTATGTGTTTTGATTTTTTTTAGTTCATATCTCTTGAATTCTTTTTGTTTTTATCTCAGTTTCTATTACATTATTGTGACTTATACCTATGCTCTAATTGACCTTTTTGTTTTCAAATAAATGTCTTAGTAGAAAAAAGATGTTGCTATAACTCTTTTTTTTTATCCTGCTAAGTATTCAATCTAAGTTCTCGAGTTATCTAAATCCTGAATTATGTTGTAGATTCTCCGCAACATGCATGAGATATAGTATCTATACATATTAGTTGCACAACAACAGGAAGTGGTCTGTCCCAATGAATTGGGGATCCATATTACTTATAATGTTAATAATATGTTATATGTAATGGTTTATAATATTATTTTATTTTTTGATAAGTGATCAAAATCTGTTAAAGTAAGAAAGAAAAAAGATTAGATAACAGTATTTGTCATTATAGAATGTCATTCTCCCTTATACTTTACATATGCATGCTTAAATATTTGAGGATGGGTTTTTTTCCCCTCAGCACAACCACCCAAAGTGACATACATAACTGTTTTAGATAGATGAAAAAGAGAATCTATATATGTTAATTAAATTTGTGACTCATGGCAAGTTGGATGGAGCATGAGTAGTCAGTATATATTGACTGGAGATGTAGTAAGATTTAAGATTTGGGAGAAAGTTATTGGACTAGTAAGAATTTACCACCCTGTTTTATCTAGAAAAGAAATCTTAAAGTAATGAAGTTTTACATTTTGTACACCATTTTATTTCTAGTAAATGCATCCGATGGAAAATCTTACCTGTGGGAGAATTGAGGCTAAAAATTAGCCAAGCTGAGCCAAGCCAAGTGGAGCTTCTGCTTGTTACTATATGTACATGCTGAGGCTTGACTCAAGCTCTTCAAAAATTTCGATGCTATATTTTGTTCAGGCTGATAAAAAAATCGGTACCTTTGGTGTCAGCTTGGCCTAGTATTGTAATGGGACTGTCAAAGTACAAAAGCCACTGATTGCGCTAAAAATTCCGTAATTCCAAGAATCAAGGCTAAGATGCCCATTTGTAATGAAAGCAACTGGTGTTAAGTCACCTTCATAAACCAAGTGGCTTGAAATTTTTAGGTCCAACTAGACTTTATACATAAGAGAGATAATGCCAAAGATTAAGTGCTCTAGACTTTTGAGGTTAGGACGAGGAAGTTGGCATGTTCAGATCAACTCAATCGAGATCATGAGTATGGATAATTGGTTACCGAAAATATGATTGTGACACTAGAATTAATGCTGAAACTTCTTCATTGTGACCATGATTTGCCATGCGAGCAAAATTCCACCAATGCCGACTATAAGCAGTTTCAGTGGTTTCAATGTAGTACCAATATAGGTTAGGAAATGGGTGAAATGAGTGTGACGTGCCGTTAATGCCATCCATTTTGCAATCAAAATGGGTGAGATTCTGTTTGTTTGCCTTTTTCAATAAACAGCATAAGCGATATTTCGACTTTGCTGAGTGAGAACTTTAAAGAAAAAAATAGAGAAACCTTGAGGAGAGAGAGGGAAGGCAGAGGACACAAGAGGGGAGATAGGAGGAGGAGGGCGTACATGTCTGTCACTTGCCTTTGCTCCTTAAATAAAAATTAACTATCACATAAAGAAATGACTGCAAAATAGAGAGGATGGGAGTAGAGAGGTGAAGGGCAGGGGTGGTGGTGGTGGTTGGGGTTGAGAGAAGAGAGGGAAAGAGGGAGGCAAGGAGGGATAATGAATAGGGGGTCAAGTGTTGTTGGCATACTTGGTAGCCTTGTCTCCCACTCTTTTAATCTTCCTTCTTAATCTTTTTTTTTTCTTTTTTAGTTTTTAGTTTTTAGTTTTTTTTTTTTGAGAGCCTTCTCTTTTGTCAGTTGATAGAAGAGATATATAGCTTGGGTGTTGCAGATGAAAAGAGAGATGGAAAGAAGGGATGGAAGAGAGAGAGAGAGAGAGACGAGGAGGGTGTTGCCAGTTTCACCCACCTCTTGACTCCTTTTTTCTTTTCCTTCTTATGATTGCCTCATCTTCTATCAATTGATGGAAGAGGGATATATATATATAGTACTTTTTGCATCTATATCCTTACATTATGATATATTTGCATCTATATCCTCTTGTTTTAACATTTGTATTTATACCCCTCCGTTTAGCATAATTGTTGCAACTGTACCTCTAACGTTATATTCCGTTAACTTTTGATGTTTATTTTGTTAAATGATTAATGTAACTTTTTCTAAGATGAAAATATTAAATTACCAAGTGACTATATGGCTATGCTAAGTTTTAATGTATAAATATAAATTGGGCAAATTAATATCATTGACTTAAGGTCTCTAGATGCAATATATATAATAATACAAGGACATAAATGATAATATAAGATAGCATTGGAGGATAAATGTAAAATATTTGTATTGTATAGAAGGTTATATTATTTATTTAATAAAAAACAAACAACAAAAGTTAAACGACTTTAACATCAGGGATATGAATGTAATGATTCTGCTAAATAAAGGGTTATAAATATAAATATTAAAAACAAGAGGATATAGAAGCAACTATAACATAATGTTAGGATATGAATGCAAAAAGCCCTATCTATATATATATATGCTAATATTTATTACATTTATCTATATAACTGTAAATTTTTTAACTTGTAAAAATATATTAGGGCAATATATATAGAGTTAAAAATAATAAAAAATAAAACAATATTAGGACAATATTATTATATTCCTAATAGGTATATTATTATTATATATAATATACTTATATATATATATTTGATCAGTAAAAGGATTATATATTATATATGATAAAATAAAAGAGTACAAGGTACAAAAACAGTGTACCAATTAAAAACAGAATATAGGCCAGCCTCCCAAAAAGAAGAAGAGCAAAAAAACTACACCCCCAAAACATCCAAGAATGCTTCATAGTATAAGAACACTTTTAGCTGAACAGCAGAGAAGGATAGAAGCTGAGAAGACCACCAGAACAGCAACTTTAACACCTTCACCAGTAGTCTCTCTGAACTCGATTCCCTATTCCTGAATATTCTTCTGTTTCTCTCCCCCCAGATAGCCCAACAAATTGCTGCAGGTACCATATTCCAAAGCTTTGACATGATAGATTTCCCTCTTTTCCATTCCCAAGCAATGTAATAGAAGGTGGTCCACACTATCTTCACTGCATTTACACATGGCACATCTGTTTGGAAGATACCTGCCCTTGTTCTTCAAGTGGTCCACTGTTAGGATCTTGTCTAGAGCTGCTGTCCATAGAAAGAACCCAACTTTTGAGGGAATGCAGCTGTTCCAAGCTAGTCTGGGCCAGTTATATTCTGATCCATCGTTTACCAGAAACTTAAAAGCAGATTTACTAAGAATACCCCCGACTGTCTTTGTTCCATAGCCTGGCATCTTCATTTGGGGCCAACTTGGCTTCATATAGCATCTGCATCATCTCCATTAGCTCTTCCATTTCTCTATCCGAAAGGTCTCTCCTGAATTCTATGTTCCAAACCTTGTCATAATTGGATCGGATGAGCATGTCTCTAACACTCGAGGATTGATTTTTACTGATCTTGTACATTATTGGGAATATATCTCTGAGAGTAAGGTTATCATACCACTTATCCTCCCAAAACATGATTCTAGAACCAGAACCAACTAAAAAATTGTAGTAGTTTCTTACCTCAGGAATTAGCTTCAAAATAGGTCTCCATAGGCTTACTCCAAATGGTGTGCGTTAAATGTACTTGGGAACCAGTTCCCCCAACTGCACCAATATTTATGGCTGATGACCTCTCCATAAGCTCCCTAGCTCCAACCCAAACCTCCAAATCCACTTCTGTAAAAGAGCTTTGTTAAATAAGGATAATGACCTCAAGTCCAAACCCCCATTCTCTCACAGGTTTGCAAATGTCCTTCCATTTTACTAGATGGTACTTGTCTTCCCCATCCAGCCCTTCCCAAAGGAAATTCCTCTGAATTTGTTCAGCTCTTTTGGCAATTGAAGTCAGAATCTTCAAAATATACATGAAATAGGTAGGAAGATTCGTTAGAGAACTCTTTAGCAATGTTAACTTACCGCCTTTTGATAAAACACGGCTCTTCCATGAGGCTAACTTTCTCTCCATCCTCTCTAGCATTGGCGCCAACACCGATGAATTCTAGTATGCTACGCCTAAAGGAATTCCTAGGTATGTAATAGGTAGATTTCCAGATTTTCTTCCCAAAACAGAATTCCCATGTTAGTAACCTCACTCATGTTGAAAAGAACACTCTTACCCAGATTCACCTTAAGACCCGAACAAGCCTCAAAGCATAAGAGAATTTTGTTAAGCAGGATCAGTTGTTGAGCTGAGGGGTTGCAAAATAACATGATGTCATCCCACAAATAGGAGATGAGATATAGACAAACCCCCTCCCCCAATAGGCACTCATAACAAATCAAACTCCACCGCTCTCTTAGTAAGGCGGCTGAAAGATTCCATGACTACTGTGAAGAGAAGTGGAGAGAGAGGGTCCCCTTGACGTCAACTCCACGAAGTTTGGAAAAAACCAACTAAAGATCCATTAACTAAAACTGACATACGGGCTGTAGATATGCAGAAGCTGATCCAACATCTCTATCTATCTCCAAAGCCCATTCGTCAAAGTGGATAAATGAGAAACTTCCAATTAACATGATCATAGGCCTTTTGAAGATCCAGGTTGCATAAAACCTTCTCCTTCATCTCCTTCATACAAGAATAAATACATTCACTTGCAATTAAAACCCCATCCACTATTTTCTGGCCTCCCACAAGTGAACTTTGAGAGGAAGATATCAAAGACGGTAATACTTTCCTCAATCTACAAGCTAACAGCTTAGCTAGTATCTTATAAATGCTTCCGACCAAACTTATGGGTCTGAAATCCCTCAGATCACAAGCACCATCCTTCTTGGGAATCAAGGCTAGGAAGGTTGCATTGAGACATTTTTCGAAACAGCAGCCATTGTGAAATTCTTGGTGAGCCTCCACCTAGTCCTTCTTAATTATATGCCAGCAAGCTTTGTAAAATGCTAGCGTGAAGCCATTCGGACTAGGCGCTTTATCGCCTTCTAGCTGAAAAATGGTATCCTTAATTTCATCTTCCGAAAATTGGCGCTCCAGCGTATCCCATTCCTCTTTCAATAGCATACTGAACTCTAGACCATCTAATGACTATCTGAAAGAGGATTCCTCAGCATATAGCTTGGCATAAAAATCTGAAACAGCCCTCTTTATATTGTCTTCCCCTACGACAGTGTGGCCTTCGTTCTTCAGTTTGGAGATAGCATTTATCCTATGTCGAGCATTCGCCATGCGGTGGAAGAAGGCAGTATTTCTATCACCTGATTTCAGCCAAAGGGCACGGGACTTTTGCCCCCAACTAATTTCTTGCCTCTTTGCCCATTTCTTAAACTATATTTTCAAGTTTTCACTCATAATCCATTCGGATTGCAGTAGCTCATTCCTCTCTTCCTTGGGGTCCAAAGTCTTTATTTGGTCCATTAGGCTTGTCATGTGATCATCAACTTGCCCAAATTCTGACTTGTTCCAAGCCTTAATCTTTAGCTTTAGCTCCTTAATTTTCTGGCTAAAAATGTGGCTTGGAGAGCCTCGGATCTGAACTCCATTCCACCATTCCTCCACCTTCTTCAGAAAAGTTTCTTCTTCCAACCACAGGTTTTCGAATCTGAAGGGAGAGGCCTTAGAGATACCATTCGAATTCTTTAGCAAAAGAGGAATATGATCTGAAACTGGCCTAGGCAATGCATCACCAAGTGATCAGGGAATAGGTCATCCCATCCAAGAGATATAAAAAATCTATCAATCTTTGATAGGGATGGAATTGACTGATTGTTTGACCAAGTGAAGTTTGCTCCCTCAATAGGCACGTCAATAAGGTTGAAACGATTAAGAAAGTCCGTGAAACTCTGCATATCAGAAGAGATGTATCTGCATCCCACCCTCTCAGATGGGAACCAAATCTCATTGAAATCACCTCCTACACACCAAGGAATTGAAATGCCTTGTCTCATCTCTGCCAATTCTTCCCAAAGCTAACAGTAAGAACCACATTATTAGGCCCATAAACACTATAAAACTGGAACACTTCTGCATTTCTTGAGTCTTGGAGAAGAACTGAAACGGAAAAGCTCGCAATCCAAGATTTGCAGAGCTTCAGGAACGACTCCTTCCAAGCCAAAATAATGCCACCAGCAGACCCCCTAGCTGGTAAAAATACCCATTGAACTCCTGATTGCCCCCACACTTGATTAATAGTAACTCTGGTCACCTTCTCAAATTTAGATTCCTGAAGCATCGGAATATCACGGTCCCAAGAGCTGACGGCAGCCTTAACTGATTGCCTCTTGTCCTCTGCATTCAGCCCACAAAGATTCCATGAAAGAATACTAAGCTTCATTGAGATACAACTCCCCCTTTCTAGAGCACCGCCTAATACCAGAGTGACCTGAAGGCTTCAACTTGTCAGATATGGACCACACCAACTTGTTGAGCTCCCTTTCTTTCCTTTTATTGGCAAAGGCTAATTTCTAGTGTTGATTTTCAATAGGTACATTAAACGACAGCAGTTCCCCCTCAAAACCTTCACACGACACACCCAGAAAATTACTCGTCTCCATAATTCTGTCCAACACCCACTCATAAAATATATTATTAACAATATACATATTATTAACAATATACTTATATATATTGGTAATAATATATTTTTATTATTATCAATAAGAATATATCATTACATTTTCTCATTTATCAGTTTTTTTAAATTTTTGTGTATTTCTTATACTTTTAATATTTTTTTCAAAAAAATTTCAGCATGGAAACACAAAAAAATTCAGCGGCACAAGTGGGTTGCAGGCAAAATTTCTCTGAAATAGGACACGAGGCCTTGGGTGGAATGGCACCAAAACTGGCACAATGATGTTGATTCTAACAACATTTTATAATCCAATGCTTGACAAAAAAATAATAGGATATCCGAGTGAAGTAATTCGTGGAATGGAAACAACATGGAGGTTGCATGAGTAGAGGATGGGTTGATCAGATGTAGCATAGCAGAGTGCTGAATGCATATTGGGACAGACTTCACGTCATTTCAGTATTGTTGACCTATTTAATCCGTGTTGGATGTCCAATTGGGCGAGTGGTTAAAAGATGACCAACACTGAATAAATTAAGTTAAATACCCTTTCCTAGGTCTCTATATGCTAAGAATTCTGTGTAAACGTGAACAAAATTGTTTGGGATTGGTATGCCTTGAGTTTATGTGCATATGCACTGCACGGGTGTTGGATTTGTCCAATTTTGAACAGGACATGCCCATGTATTGACCTTATACTTAAATTTTGGGCCCATAAGCTTTCACGGGCTGGCTCATTTACACCTCCTTTTATGCCAGAGACAAGTGCTTCAAAATGCAGGTTTTACGCTAAATTTCTTTGGTTCCATTGCGCAGATTCCTTTGGAAATCATACAGGTGGTCAGAACTTCCCTTTTTTTTTTTTTGGGTGTTTCCTCCATTGTTTGGGGGATTTTCACCCCAATTTGATAGGTTTTTTTTTTATCCAGGGACACCCTCAGAGACCATGGAGTGTTTCTTGTATAAATAATGAAAATTCTTTGTTCATTCTGTTAACATGTAATTTCCATGGATTCCCCAATTAGAAACTGAGCCAGCAGACTGTCTTGACAAGGATGGTGTTGGTTGAGACTTTGTATGAAGAATCTTTTTTTTTTTTTAGCTTTGTTATTTTGCTTTTTGAGGCTTTCTTTATTGCAACCTTTTTCTTGGAGCCCATCTTCTGTCATATTTTTTATTTTACTCAAAAAAAAAAAAAAGATGGAATCTCGTTTTAATGATAATGATAGTGCCAAGGCATGGTAATATTTCTTTTCTGCTGACATGATCTTGTTGCTCCATGGTTGGTTATATTGTTCTCCTTTTCCCAACTAACGGCTTCCTTCGTACGTTTCCTTGTTTAGCATCTCTAGTTACTCCAAACTATTTGTCTAAATTATGCCATGGACCTTTGTTAGTGAATAGAATGCTGTTGAAATGTTGTCTTGTCTGTTATTTTCTGACATACTGCTTCCTTCCTCTAGGCATTTTGGGACTATTCAGAGAAAAAACTGCTTGGAACGACTAAGGCTGAATGCTCTGTAACAAGTGAATGGTCCCCAAATGGGTGCTACTTTTTGACTGCCACTACAGCTCCAAGATTACAGATTGATAATGGGTATGGATATCTTTTATGTGTGTATTCTCTCTCTCTCACATTCAAGAAAACAGATATATTTATGTGTGCGTGTGTGTGTGTATATATATATATGAGGGCAAGTTCCTTAATACTTGGCTCATACGAATCTTCCATATGTGCACCCATATTTACTACATAGCGATTGTTTGGAGTTTTGGATCAACATGGAAGTACCAATTCAATATTTAAGCACAGTGAGGCTTTCTGATAAAAATCACATTACTAAGTTACATTTTGCTATCTGATTTAATAGTTGCAAATGGTTGATGCCAAAATACTATAGTATGATGCAAGATTGTCCTATCAATGGTTTAATTGAATGGATAACTGTGTCAAAGTATGGTGATTTTTTGTGGCAAGTCCCATGATCCTAAAACATGATGAGGGTAAGAACGGGGAGGTTTCTCATGCGCTACACATAAGGAACTTGGCTTTTGTAGAATGGGTAGGTTAGAGTCCCATAATCCAAAAAGAATTAGACAGATTTCCTTTCAGCTGACAAACAAGTGCCATGTGTGTTCCTTCTGTATATGTGGGTAAGAATGGGAAGGTTTCTGGTACACATAAGAAACTTGCCCTGTATATATATTTGTATTTATCCTCCTATATATTGGCCTTTGGACTTAACTATAGACAAGTTACTCATCTGGACCTATATCTGAGTGCCGGTTCGGATGGTAGGGAGTTCAGATCCTTAAGGAAAGCATAAGTCGTTATGTCTGGAGCTGAACTGGAAAGTGGATTTACTTTTCTGAATCTAGTTAGACATTGTGGTCACTTCTGTCTTAAACCTGTAGAAATGGCATAAGTGGTTATGTCTGGAGCTGAACTGGAAATTGGATTTACTTTTCTGAATCTATTTAGACGTTGTGGTCACTTCTGTCTTAAACCGCAGAAATATCAAGGTTTTATTGTAAAATGTACCAAATGAAAGCTGTTGTTTAATGGAGTTTTGACGAACTGGGGAACAGATATATGCAGATCTTGGCATGATCTATAAATAAAAAGACATTTAATTTTGACTAATTACTCTAACAAATAAAGTTTTCTGTTCAATAACTTGAGTTCTATGTCCTTGATGTTGAAATGTTTCCTGAAGGCCACCTTTGTCCTTGAATAAATATTTTTCTTGGGAAATTTATGGCAACTTTTGTTTCCTGACTATTATATTGGCATATTGGTAGAGTGGTGGCAGATGAGTACAAGTATTGTTAATATCAAACTTTGAACTAGACAATGTAACAACAAAATCAGTAATTCAATTGAGCCACAGCTTGATCCCAAATGATAAGAAATTTGAGAGTCAGCAATCATCTTAAGCTTCATTAAGTTTTGTATTTTATTTTATTATATTTTTGTTCGGTCTTTTCTGCCCATCTCCTTTCTCTTGGATTTGCCTGTAAGCTCTTATGTTCTCTTTGAAGGATTAAAATTTTTCACTACGATGGGTCATTGTACTACAAGGAGATGTTTGACAAGTTGTATCAGGTCAGTATTTTCAGTAACCTATCTGAATCAATACCACTTAGTCTTTTCTTATTCAGTTCCTTGATTTTCTTGCTAACCATTTTAACAGGCTGAATGGAGACCAGAAGCCCCAGACAAGTTTGGGGATATCACTGAACTTGTGAAGTCCATCAATTCTTTGAAAATTGAAGAGACCAAACCACAAGGTTTTTCCCCTTTTGTTTATTTGAAATTCACTTGATTATGGAATTGCGCTGCATAATTTTGGTTCATAGCTGATGCTGGATCCTTTTTAGGGCAAGGGTTGAAATCTTCCCAAATTTCAACTAAAACAATCCCAACCAACCCTCCTACAAATAAGCCAGCTGCATATCGCCCACCACATGCTAAGAATGCAGCTACTATTCAGGAAGAGGTATGTAAAACTTCATTTGGCAACTGTAATGTTTAATTAGTAGTATGGATTTGAAAATTATTTTGATTAATGCATAAAAATTGTCTTGCAAGCTGCCCAGGAATTCATATCGTGAGCTTTATATATTTATCCAATCTATAAAAAGTTCCATGTGCATGTGAGCTGGTGTATAACTGTCCATTGATTGACTGACACCCCTCTATCCAAAGTTTTAAAGATCACTATCGCCAGATATGTTGTCACTGAAGGAAATGGGAACATAATCGCTTGATATATGAATGGAAAATTGATGTTACTTTAAATGTTGGGGAAATGTGTTACTGTTTGAGAAAAAGAGAAAGTTTTGGATGAAATCGTTTCAAAATTTTATGAGTCACTTATTTAAACATTTTATACCTAGATAACTCAAAAAAAAAATAAAATTACACAATGATATTAAGTAATGCATGTGTAAGGAAGAAGTCATTGACTTACATGACCAGCTACTAAAATGCCAAATGAAATGTAAATAAAATACTTTGTAGATAGAAATAAGAATATAATAGTTTTGAAGGTTTTTGACCCAAACATATGACTACGTTCGAACAATGTGCCTCAATATCATATGGACCATTTCTGCAGATAAAATTTTTGGGGTTTTTCTCAAAAACTTATTTTTATTGTATAAAATTATGACTTTTATGTCAACCATAAACATATCTATCAATATGAAAAATTTTCATTATAAAGATATTTTATAGAATAGGCGATTCTCTCAGGCGACCTAGGAACTCTTTCGGGCATCTTCGCCAGTAAGTGTAAGTAAGAAAGGCAACTTCGCCGGTGACCACGATTCTCAGGCGTCTGTAATAGTGATTGTGCGAGTGCAAATAGGCAACTGAGTGGAGCGTTTGGTAATTGTGAAGCGGGGATTGTGCTACAAATGACATGTCCAACAGGACTAGGGGTTTCTTCAAGCAGGAGGTACCGATCGACGGTGCTGATCAAACAGGGGGATTTTTTCGGTGTGAAGTCAAGGCTCAATCCAAGACGTTCGTATTCGAAGTAGATCAGTTTCCAAGGTGTCCTCGTATTTTTGAACATTGGCGCGATCATCGGGCAATGCTGGTTCTGGAAGATAATTTGAATAGGCAATATAAAATATGGTATTATCTGTTTGGTTAAGAGGTTGATCTAATCGGTAGCATTTAATTGGTATAGTTATTTTATGCATTAACATTTGAAATGATTGAAAGCCTGTTTTTTCGAAAATTAATCTGTAATTTTAATCAATGTTCATAAAACCATTGAAATACATAATTTTAGATTAGTTTTTATTTTTTTGACCAATGTATTAAAAAGTGCTTCCAGCTTTTACGTACAATTGTTTGACATTTAGAGAATTAAACATTACATGTATAGGGGAAAGCCCTAAAACTTTGATTTACCCAAACTTTTCGGTATTCTGATCTTTCAGATGCACAATTCTGTAATGAAATGCTTATCGACCCATTGCATACATGAATATGCAAGGACCTACCCAAACTTTTACTCAATGCAAGCTGTATCAAAGAAAACATTAAGGGGGAAAAATGTGGTTGTAATTTATCGTGCATGTTTGTATCATTTCTTGATCACATGTTAAATTTCACTGAATCAATTGATAAAATGACTTTTAGGTGAAGAGTATGAGGTTTTTGAGTATCTTTGATTGATTTAATAAAGAAAAACCATCCCCTCTTTGTTATCTTTATAAAAGAGATGCACAAATCAATGTCATCATATATCTCCTTATAGATTGTAAATAAAAATAAGACACTGGATTTATTGGCTTTGCGAAATAGGAGGATGTACTGCTCGACATGTCAAGGGATACATCTATGTCTTGAATAATGCTTCTAAAATACCCTTAGCATCGGTGGAGTGACTCACAATCTATGTTTTTTCTTCATATGCTTCTTTTGTGCTCACAATTTCATACACACCACAAATTTGGGGAGGAGAACAAGTTGTATCAATAAATTAAGGAGTTGTGAAATTGAAAGCAAAGGAGTGGAGAGTCTGGGTTGGGTATATCTTACTCTAAAGGCATAAGTGAAATGGTTTACTTTCTGTCGTATTGACAGTCAAAATGAAGTTGCAAGGTTCCCCAATCAAATGGAACAAGATATCTGGTCTGCATGTTTGAAATGGTTTGTTTGATCAAGTTTTTTTGTTGACAGTAGAAATAAAGATACGTGTGATGAAGATTTCGGGTCTCTCACAATCTTTACCTTCCTGCTGAGACATTGGTTTATCTTCTACATGGACAGATGATTGGCATATCCAGATCATCCACTAGACTGTACTTTTCTGGATAGGTTATACGAGTGATGCTGCCACCCAAGTCAAATTAATACACTTCTAATGGCTCTTGTCGAATGTAATTTAATCATCAAATTTATGATATTCTTTTTCTGAGTTCCCAGAAACAATGATATAGGAGTAAGGTGGCATTTCTGTTTGAAGACGTCTGTTTTCATGGCAGATACTTGTTAAAAATATTTTAGCAAGTGAGGTCTTGCCCATCCTCCTCATATAAAGCCAGCAAACCTCAGTCCTGAATTGATCACACATCAATCTCGACTTCCATGCCACATTTAATCTCTTAGAGTTTTAGTGGATTTTCTTCATCTAAATTGATTACTGTGTTTCTATTAGTTATTATTTTTCTTTTGTTGTTATTTTTCTTTAATGGACATCTACTCACTGTTAATGCTTTTCAATATTGCAGTTGTTTGGAGGTGGTCCTACAGAGTGAGTTCATTAATTAATTTTTTTCCATCAGTTGTATAGGAATGTACAGTGTAGGTGCTTATAAAGCATGCTTTTTGCAATAATTATTTTTTTTTTTCCATTTATTTAGAGAAACGAGCAAGAATGCATTGAGAAACAAGAAGCGTAGGGAGAAGCAACGGGAGAAAAAGGCTGCTGAGGCCTCTTCTGCAGCAAGTGGTACATAAATTTAAGATGTTGAGAAGCATGAGAGTTTTGATATAAGGTGCAGGATTGCTTTGAAATTCCTTCTAATCCATGATTCACAACCGCAAACAATACAATACAATAATTGTTGGTCTCAAGCTTTCCTCTCTCAGGCCTCAGAATCTGCAATCATACCTTCTTGACCAGGTTCAGTGTACTTTTATATCGTTTGTTCTAACTTATGAGCAATAGTGGTATTACGGGATTGTCAAAAAAAATTTTTTCTTCTCTATTTTGTTTGCTTATCCAAATAAACATGTCATGAGTACGATACTAGTTAAGATCGAATATAATGTACAAGGAAATGTTTATCACCATATGTTCAAATAATCTGTACTCAAAATTCTGTTTTCTCTCTTTTCCTTTCCTGAGTACTTGACAAAGAATTCAATGAATGATACAGTTGAATTATATGATAGTTTATGACCACATAGTAGTGTGTACTTTTTTGGTGTTTGATTTCTTAATGTTGGTAATGTTTGAATGGTGTTGTTTTAATGCCCTTGGTACTGCTAGGTGTGATTATGTTGATTATACTTTCAATGAGAGCATTGAAAGACAGGTATCTCAGTAAGATTCAAATTAGTAAGAATTATGGTGTTTTTAACATGTGGATGGTGATTTTATTCACAGTTCTATGCCTTTTTGGATAAATTCTGCAGTGTTTTCACATTGAACTGAATGTGGGTGCGGTGCCCGCACCAACAAAATGTTCATAAGTGGTGTGTCGCTAAGTTATATAGGAATACCTAAACCCTAGATTTAAGATTAAAAAAGTATTCCATTATCCAAACTAGAATAACTGTGTAGAACAATGACAAGTCGTCTTATATCCCTGTACAACACTAATTTTTCTGTATCCAACTGAAATTCTACCTGTGCTGACTTTATGCAAGAATGGTGCTTAGCTTGACCAGCTGTTACAAATGCTGAAAAGTTCCAGTATGATTGCACCAGTCAAAGCGATGTTTCCTCTTAACAGGGGTTGAAGGTTTAGAGCAATCTTAAGGTTAGGGAGGGTTGAAACAAGAGGTGTTAGAGGGTAAGTGTGGCCTCATCTCGTGCTACATATAGCATAAAACAGGCGTTTAGCATTATGAACATCTTATTTAGCATGTTATAGTTAATTTCTTGATATGCCATAGGATACTGCTAACCATATTTTCTTTGATTCCTATAGATGTACCTTGTGTTAAAATGCAATTACCATGGCTAGGGGCAATTAGTACATAGTAGAGCTGGCTTCACCAAAGAAGTAGGGGATAATAGTAAGAGCTGAACCCTATCTTGTATTATTTTGGGACTTATGCCCACTATTAATATATCCCTCTAATTACCGATAAAAAAATTTTAAAAGCTGAACTCATTATACTTTCCGGAAGTAAACAAAAAGCTCAAAATTCGTGTCAAAAGAACATCAATTAACACTTGCATACGGCCCATGTTGTTCGCTCAAAGCAAGCAATGTAGAAGTTAAAAGGTGGAAATTTAGAAGTTAAAAGGTGAAATTGTTGGAAACAGTGGTTCATATTCTAGGGTTAGGGTTAATATATTTATCGTGTTATAGCCCTACTTGAAAATATAGTGGAATTTTTAAGGTGGAAATTGTTGGAAACAGTGGTTCATATTCTAGGGTTAGGGTTAATATATTTATCGTGTTATAGCCCTAATTGAAAATAGAGTGGAATTTTTCGCCGTACACAATGGACGTAGCAACATTGCCGAACCATTTAAGTCTCAAGTTGTACGATACTCAACACAACAACCAAAAAAGGAGGTTAAATAAAGAATTGTAGCAATTGTCTTACATGCAAATAACAGTGCCTCACCTCACATGAAACTTGAACCAAAGCATACTTAAATTGCGAAGAAATGAGATGCCGGGAAAACTAATTCAAAGCAGGAAATCTTTTGGATTCCTTCTTTAAATCTCTCAACGGCACAACATATTGGCAAACAATCTTTCACCTTTGCATCAAACTTGCACCAATCTAGAAAAAGATACACCATGAACATCCGCCCTTGGGTCCAAGCAAATGGATGGACTCAGAGTTTTAAACCAAATACAAGAGAAGTGATCCAGAGCAAAATTAGCCAGGGAATCAGTTACATGGTTACCCTCTCTGAAACAATGTGAGAAATGGACGAGAGGAACCTTGTTACATAAATCTTTCAGTTCCATCAAAATAGCACGAATGTGTCATGGAAACTTCATAGCCGAACATGGAAGAAACTGGATAATAATCTGGGAGTCACCTTCCAAGACAATATGAGAAACACCGAGCGCCACAGCCAGTTTAAGACTTCCCTTTAATTGCTAATGATATGCGTAATTTAAGCCCAGAAAGACTTGAGGAAGATGATAATGATATGCCCAATTTAAGGCCAGATCTCTTATGAATTATCCTAAATTTATTTGTGCATTTATTGCATGTCTGCACATTTATAAACCAAGCCAAGTGCCAATTCAAAGTAGCTCGGCTTTTGACCATTTGGACCAATGGCATTGGTCCATTGACTGAAGGACTGTTGGCCTTCCAACGTTGCCCACTAAGCCGACCTACATGCCAATGAATTGGATTTAATAATGAAGTGGATTTTTCTTGAGCTCAACATAACAAATGCTGGTCCAATCTGGCCCACTCTTTAGAAGTTCTTCAAAAATAAAGTCAAATACTCAACAGGGTAAGAGTTAGGCAAACAAGTCCAATGGAAGTCCAAAGGGAACCTGCCTTTGGTTGGATGAACGGAGATATTTACGAATTTCCCTAGTCATAATTGGGTTGCTTTGCAAGAATCCTATGCACACAATTTCTATTAACACAAGTGGACTACTTACCCCACTTGACAAATCATATAGCTAGTAATTTTTTTTTTGGTCTCACGAATTCACCTATTTTGTAGGCTCTGATTATTAGAGCTAGCAATTTCTGAATAGACCCGTCAACCTGCCCGAACAGACCTGATTAAACGCGTTTGGGTCGACCCTGGATATTTGATTTGTCACCTACTTCTTGTTATCTTTGAGATTGTTTTCATGTATTCGGGAACTGATCCTGATATTTACCTCCATGTGTAGTTGGAGTAATCTTGCGTTTCTATCCCATGTACTTGGGAATACTCATGACACTTCCCTTCATGGGGAATTGGAGCAAAGTTGTCTTCCACTCATGTATTTGAGATGAGCATGATATTGTCTTGGATTATATTATGGTTGTATTTGTTTCTCGTGGGCTTGGCTCTACGTGGATCCATACAATAGCTAGATAGTGAAATGGATACCAAATTGTGTGGTTGAATCCCATGTTCACATACACACACCACTGTTTATTCTGTGAGGCCGCTTCTTTATTGATTGGTTGCGGCGTTCCACTCTTGTATTGATCGACTTCACATATAAGACGTGAGATGGAAGTGGATATGGCTATACCCATTCAAAGATATCTTATTTCATGAGACCTACCATAATACTTTATTTGGTTTATTTTGGGGACTTTCATGTTGGTTATATGTATTTGTTTATGGAAGCATTATCTTGTTTAATTGCTTTCTTTACCTTCAATATGCATCATGATTTGAACTGTATAAAAGTTGGTTTATTACATGCATATGCCATTTACTAAGATATTTATATCTCATGCCGGATTTGTTTTGTTTTCAAACATTCCTGGTAAGGCCGCAAGGCCGCAGCTGGTGGGTTAGAGCTCGATGGTGACATTACTGACTACAGAGAGACCGATTATTACGTTGAGTAGGTTTTAGTACTAAACATGCTTTGAACTCTATGATGGATATTGAATTTGTGAATAAACTAGAAGTGTTAAGAGTTAGCAACTAGTGGACCACAGTACCAGACTTATGCTTTTGACATTGCTGTTGTCGGTTGTTTCACAAATGTCTACGTTTGATTGAGGATTATATGATCACTTCTGTGCTATGATATTATAATTTTAGTAAGTATGGTTAATGTTATGCTTTGGGCCCACACTTAACACACTAGGTGCGAGTCTATAGCAGTTGGTGAGTCGACTTGGATTCAGGGCGCTACAATTCACCTTTGTCTTTTTACACTTTAATGTGCCATTTGGCAAATACGGAATGTGCAAACTTGTCACTTGGTGGAATTTTTGTATTTAATTACTATTTTGCCCTTCAGAGTCTTTTGACCATATCGCTTTCATCTGGACTCTGATTCTTGCAAACTCAGTTGAGTTGGAACCATGCCATAGTTGTCTAGCAAATGGTGTGAGTTTAATGGTCAATTCATCCTTAGGCAAAAAAAAGGTCCATTTATGCTTAGTGGTTTGAACCTATCTTTTAGGGTCTTTCTTCTAACATTTTGAGGGGTGCCAAAATTGGGGGCTTACAGTTGCTTCTCTTTGCTAAAGTCACCTTGTTAATGAACGCCAAAGAACATAGAACCCTGTTTTCCAATGCAAATGCCCTGTCTTTTAAGGTCTTTCTTATGGAAGTAGTGTTGTTCTAATCCAAAAAGGAGACAAATTTAATCTCATGCAATACCCATAGAATGAATGGAAACTTAAATAGATGGAAAGTATTCATTATGCTTCTGCAGTAGGAAGCCTAACTAGATTTGTACCAGACCTAAAATCAATTTTGCAGTTAAAATGTTGGGCAGATATCTGTAGCGCCCCAGATCTGAGTTGTTCATTAAAGATATAACTCGTCTCAAGAAACACTAGATATAGGCCAAAATCAAACTATTTCCAGAATATAGTCAACCATAAAGACTATCAGAGTACGGAAACATGGAAAATTTTAAATCTAAATAAACCTTTCTTAATAATAAAATGAAATTGTTTTCCAATAACAATTAATTTCACTACTACTAAATTCTAGAATGTAAAAGTCAACTACATCTCTAAAACTTACTCCCTACCATAGGCAAATCCATAAAACTGAAAATAAATCTCCTACTACTAAATCAACTCTCCTACATGAGACAACAGTAATCGTCTTCAATATAGTTGTCTTCTAAATGCACTTCTCCTTGTGAATCTACCCTAGTAATATCAACCTCTCCTGGAATATCTGAAAATCAAAACAAAAGCAAGAATGAGATACAATATCCTAACAAGTAACACATGCATGAATAAAACAATTTTATAACATTTTCAAAACAACATTTATTTCAAAAGATAGAACGATAACAGATAATTTAGTTGCAAACCAATTTCCAATCAATATCAAAACAATACTTTCCAACCAAACCAATTCCTTGCGATGTTGTAACATCATAGGGCTCATGAAAGCAATACATCTCTGAAAAGTTAAATGCCTGAGTCAAGGGTTGCCACCTCACGGCTTAGGTGCAAAGCTGAGGTACACAATTATCGACTTATTGTAGATCATCTAACCGAGATACACGGTGGGTTGGTTTGCTAGTCTTCACAGTAGGTTCTTTAAGATATCCCCAGATTTCACCTCTCCAATCTTGTTGTATTGTCTAATTACAACATGCCAGTGAATCCACCAAAAATGGTCTTTTTCGGAATTGGGGAGAGATTGTACGGTCACTGTTCTGATTGGATCACGTAGTCTGAGTCCGGATGCCAACTGTGCCAATTCATTAGCTTGGTAATTTTCCTTCCTTGGCCGATGTTCAAATTCAATTCTATTGAACTGTTGGGCCAAGAATCTCGCTCTTCATAGCAAAAGTACCAATGATTCACTATTGCAGTTATATATGCCCTCCATTTGTTTCAACACCAGCTGGGAATCCCCAACAATATTGACCACTCGAGCATCCATTTCCCATAAAATTTCCAACCCTATAATCGTAGCTTCAAACTCCGCTTGATTATTCGTAGACAACTCTTCGAGTTGAAATGCATGTTCGTGCTTATCACCGGTTGGTGAAGTTATCACTATTCCAATCCCAGAAGCAAATTCTGTTTTTGAGCCATCAAATTCCAGTGTCCACGGCTGGAATTTGGCATAGCAAAAACTGGCATGAAATACTGGGATATCAAGTTCTTTTTCTTGCACACCAGATGGATGATCGGCCAAGAAATCGGCCAATGCTTGCCCTTTTACCGCTTTCTGTGGTACATATTTGAAGTCGAACTCCATCAGAGTTAAGGTCCATTTCCCTAGTCTGCCACTCACCGTGGGTCGAGTGAGCATATATTTGACCACGTCAGTGGCTGCTATGATGAAAATTTCTTTGGCCGAAATGAGATAATGTCGCAATTTGGTAGCCGCATAATAAAGTGTGAGACACAACTTCTCCAGATTAGTGTACCTTTCTTCCACTGGAGTAAGGAATCTGCTAAGATAATAAATGGCCTGCTCAAAGCCTTTGTCGTTCTCTTGCGCCAACAAGACTCCTATTGAATCATTCGCAGCTGCTATATAAAGCTTTAATGGCCGTTCTTTTGAAGGTGGCACTAAGACCGGTGGTGTTGCCAAATATTGCTTAATGCTTTCAAAAGCGGCTTGGTGTTCCTCATTCCAAATAAATTCTTCAGTATCCTTGATCTTTAGCAATGGAGACAGAACCCGGATCTTTCCTGCTAAGTTTGAAATAAATCTCCTTAAGAAATTTACTTTGCCGAGCAATCTTTGTAGTTGTTTCTTATTGATCGGTGGTTTGGCTTCTATAACCGACTTTGCCTTGTTTTTGTCAACCTCTATTCCTCTTTGGTGTACGAAAAAGCCTAGGAAATTTCCGGCCGATACACCAAAAGCACACTTTAATGGGTTCATCTTCAAACTATACCTTCGAAGTCGCTCAAAAACCCGCTTTAAATGTTGCAAGTTGTCTGTTTCGGTCTGAGATTTTATCACCACGTCGTCGATATATACCTCCAGTATTTGACCGATCATATCATGAAAGATAAGATTCATTGCCCTTTGATACGTTGCGCTAGCATTTTTTAAACCGAAGGGCATGACTACCCAACAGTAAGTTCCTAACGCTCCAGGACAGCGAAATGCCGTTTTAGCTACATCATCTTTGGCAATAAAAATTTGATTATAACCGGAGTGGCCGTCCATAAATGACAAAATCTTATGCCGTGATGCATTATCTACCAAGAGATCAGCGATCGGCATAGGATATTCGTCTTTGGGAGTTACAGAATTCAAATTGCTGAAATCAATACACACCCTAATTTGACCATTCTTTTTTATTACAGGCACAATGTTTGACAACCAGTCTGCATATCGAATTGGCCTAATAAACCCGACTGCTAACAGCCATTCTATTTCTACTTTTACTTTACTAATTACATCCTCAGCCATTCTCCTGGATGGCTGTCTGAATGGTCTAAATTCTGGCTTGATAGGGAGTCGGTGTTCCACCACCTTTCAGTCTAATCCTGGCATCTCGTGGTACGTCCAAGCAAAACAATCTGAGTATTTAGCTAACAGCTATATCATTTCTTGTTTGACCGAAGGCAGTAATAACTTGCTTATGAAAATAGGCTTCCGTTCGGCTTCTGTTCCTACATTGATTTCTTCCAAGGGATCTTGGGTATCTACCTTTAGGTCTTCCAGCTTGGCTAGTGTAGCTTGTAAATCGGCGAGAGTTATCTCATCCCGATCTTGTATTCCTTCATCATTTTGTTCATTGATGAATTCGACCGAATTTATTACTATCTGACCGTTTCCCAACCATTCATGGTCTTGTTGAAATATCCGCACCTTTTCCTCCTGTATATAAGCCGTTATCTTTCTCAAGACGGCTTTTGCAACTTCTGATGGTTCAACCATCATTTGCTAATTCTTTGATCTCGGCGACCGCAGTTATCCCTATGAGAGGGTATTGCGCCGTTCTTAGCATGCTTGAACTTGAAGCGATCGGCTGCCCGTTCTTGTCATAACCACTAAATGAAATTGGTTTCACCCCTTCTTCATACAGGGATGCATGTGCGGCATTAGAGTCTATGGCAAAAGGCCGCTTGTCAGCTTTTACCTCTTCGATTTTGCCATCTTTCCAAAACAGCAACGATTGGTGCAAAGAAGATGGTACACATCCATTCGAATGAATCAAATCTCTTCCCAACAATGCGTTGTATCCGGCCGATGATTCAATTACGAAGAATGCCGTTAGAGATTGCCACACCCCAACCGTTAGTTCGATTGGGAGGATTCCTCTTGTTCCTGTAACACCACCTGCAAAGTTAGTAACAGTGATCTCGGAAGGAATTAGATCCGAATAAGACTTACCTAATTTCTTCAATGTGGAAATCGGAATGAAATTCACTGCAGCCCCGTTATTAATTAGAATCCTATTGATAGGGATCTCGTTCATATACGCCTTTATAAATAACGGTTTCAGATGTTGAGTCATAGCGAAGGATGGTTTAGCAAAACATACCTCTCCGACCGGGCCAATTTGGTCATTATCGGCCGGTTCTTGATTTCCTTTATCTTCTTCAAGATGTTCTAGATCAATCACATATAATGCGACTGGGTCCCCTTCATCACTGGTTTCTTCCGGTCATGGTAATTCCATGCTTGCCCCAAAAGTCATAGGTAAAGTGAGAACCATGTGACAGTCGAGTGGTATTGGAGGCATTCGGCCGAAACAAATTTCGGCTATTGATGCATCAGCACTCAATGGTGGCTGATTCAGTGATTCACTAATCTCATCTTTTGGTGTTTCGAGCATCATCTCCTCAGTCATTTCTACTGTTGAGGGAGTTGACATCCTGCTATATTCAGTTAGCAACTGCTCAACTAGCAACTGTTCGCTTTCCCATCCGGCAAATTTATCCGTCAGATCATCATCAGATACCAGTCTTTCAGTCACTGAAGTTACTATATTGGAACTTGGCTAGGGTGCAGTAACCGGAGTAACCGATGCACTCGGTAATGGGCTCTTCTAGAGCTTTTGTGGTTTGGGGTGCTTCTTTTGGCAGTAAACCTGGATGACCAATACGGCTCCGAAGATCCAATACTTTGTTCCTGGTATCGTCTTTTAGCTTGTTGTTGCTGCCAGCGTCGCTTCTGCGTTCTAGTTAATTCCGTGACATTTGCCTGCGAATGGAAAGGGAACTTAGGATGAGTTAACTTTTTCCAATGACCATTTCTAATAATAGGGGGTTTTACCATCCTAGGCTTGCCCTTGTTTACCATCATGTATTGCTCATAAGTCATATAACCGCTTTCCAGAGCTGAACTATATGGACCCGCCGACCTTGGCGACGAATGTACTCGTCTTCCAGAAGCCAAGTAAAATGGCCTTTTGCCCCCCTGAGTGGGGCGTGTATCTTCGTACTCTAGAAATTTCCCTTTGTTACGTTGCGTATGTTGATATTCTAACATCACCTTTTGTTTGCAATTGTAACAGAGTTCGCCTGATGATACTTCTATTTTCTCCGAGAGTTTACCCTGTATATCCTATTTAGAGGATGAACCCTCAGATGATTTGGCAACCGTTTCCGATCGCTTTGTGGCTACAACTCGGGTGGAGGAGAACTCGGAAGAAACTGCAGTCAATTTATTTACTAACGTCTCGCTGGGGACTTGCTTTCTGTTTTCTTCCCTGTTGGGTTCACGCCTGGACTTATGCCACCATTCTCCCCAAATTTCACCTCTTCTTTCCTGTTGCCACGATCGGCCTTGAGTAGGTGGATAACTCCAATAGTTTCTTGGTCGTAAGTTCAACTGGCTTTGAACCGGTGGTATCTGTTTTCCCAAATTTTTTGAGGAAGATCCGTCTAGGTCGATTTTAACAGTTGGAGTGCGTTTAGGCAAACCAATGGTGACCATGTTCGCTGATACTTCTTTAGGAAACGGTTGTGTGTACCTGCATCTTTTCCTTGTCTGTGTTGGCGAACTTCAGGAGTCCTTTATCAATATTTTCCTGTATCACATTTCGAAGCACAGTACACTCATTAGTTTCATGAGTCTTCACTCCGTGCCATTTACACGTTTTACCCTTGGCCGCTACATTGGCTGGGATAAAAGGGGTGGTCTTTGGTTAGTCTGAAAAATCCCTGTTTTAAAAGATATTCAAATATCTCAGCCGTTTTTTGAATATCGAAAGAGTAATTTCGCCTGAAGGTATTTGTTTCTTTCGTTTCTTCTTTATCCTTGGTTTTTTGAATAAGAATCGAACAGGTAATTGATTGTTTTCCCATGACCTCTACCATTCCGTACTCAAAATTCGGGTCCCTGTAATACGACCCGTAAGATGAGGTTTTCTTTTCGTTGTCTTCCTGTAATAGCCATTCATACTTGGCGGCTCTGGCCAACAACTCAAATAAGTCTTCAAACTGTTCACCTTCGAACTTCTTTTGGAATTCAAAGTGTAGACGGTTTAAAGCTAGATTTGAAAACTCCGATTCTGGTAAAAGAATTCGGCATTTGTTCTTCATATATTTGAATTGAGCGATATATTTATCGGCCGATTCCCCTGGTTGTTGTCTTAACCAAGCAAGATCAACCATGGTGACTTCGGGTTCCGTTCGATAAAATTGGGAGTGAAATGTTTCTTCCATCATCGCCCAATTTGTAACGGAATTAGCTGGCAACGTAATGTACCATGTAAAGGCCTGTACAGTTAATGAATTTCCAAATAATCTGAGTCTGAGAAAATCATTACTGGTAGCCTCTCCACATTGAACCATAAATCGGCCAATATGTTCAATGGTAGATTGTTGGCCTTCTCCTGAAAACAAAGTGAATTCAGGAATTTTGTATCCCCTAAGAAATTCAAATTGCTGGTCAATCCAGGCCGGGTAAGGTTTACGATATACTAGCCTAGTCATTTGTCGGTGATATTGATCTCCGATCATTTCTTGAATCACATTCTAAATCTAATTTCGGTTCATGGCCATATTCCTTACACCGATGTCCTCTCTATGGTTCTCCTGGACCTCCCTTTGCCCCTCGGGGCGTAATTCGGCCAGAGGCACATTAGGAGAAATTGGGATAGCAGGAGGTATTTCTCCTCTAGCAGCAGCGACGTTGGCCGTCTCATTTCGGCCGTTACCGCCTAAGTTTATAGGTGGTGGCTGCTTTGGGATATTTATCCTTTCATGAGCATTTGAACCAGCAGCCGATGTCTCGGCTCATTCGGCCATCATGGCCGGTCTTGCCATTGTGGAGAATCCTTCCTGCAATACTGCTAGGATTCTACCATTATCGGAAGAAATTTTGTTAATACCCTGACCAAAGCCTGCCATTTGCTGGCTAAGACCTTGTATGGCCTGAATAAGTTGTTAATTAAGATCCGGCTGAGAACTCGAAGGTCCTTCTTCCGGGACTTTTGAAGCATAAAGAGGATTTACCTGAGATTCGGCAGGTTCCTCTGGCGTTGCATTTTCAGCATGCCAAGTACTTCTTCTTGCCGCCATTAGTGCTCTTTCAAAGACTAATGGTCCCACCGGGCGTGCCAAAAAGGGATGTTGCTCCGAAATTGGGCCGGTGTGGACACGTGTCGGTGTTGATGATGTGTCTCTACGTGGGCGTGCCAGTATCATTTGATACAATGATTTCGGGTCGAACCCTGACCCCAGGCACCTGTTCCGAATCTAAACCGGGATTGGTTCAGTCGTACTGCAAGTCACCTGTAATAAAATCGGTCAGGCGATGATATGAAGACTAGGGGTTCGGTCTTCGTTTGAGTTCTTGTAAGTGTTTGAAAGCGAAAGCAACTAATGGCACACAAATCCTTTATTATAAAATCGGCCGACGGGCCGAAAGCGACAACAGATAATCCTCAAAAGGGAAACAAAAAGTAAAAAGAAAACTGACAGGGCTTGCAGGACCAGCCTGTCCTGGTCTTATAGCCGTAATCGGGTATAAGCATAAGAGGAAGGGGGCGGCTGCTAGCAAAGCCAATTCAAAGGGTTCACCTTGGATTGCTGCTTACTCGAAAATACACAAGTCACCTGGCGTGATCAGAGCGAGTCTCGGGACCGGCTGCTCGGGATTCTGTAAACACAGAACTACGAGTCAGGGGCGACCTCAACTTACTCTCCGGTGGCAGGATTCTGGTGTTAATCGGAGTAAAGAGGGGTCTAAGATGTCACTACGACTGGAAGCAGTGAGAGAGGTCCTAGTTTATCTTTCTGACTACAGTGTAGAAGAGGGGATAAAGATCATGGATGATCAAAATAATATTATAACCGGTTACGGTTGGATGGATTGTGTCTTCGAGTTCTTCGAAGTTGTACTTTTTATAGCCAATCCTTGACGGTTGCTCAACATCCTACTCTTGCACGATCTTCATGGTGGGTGGTCGTTTTCAGTCTTCTGCTCCAGAAAGATAACCACTCGGCCACGATCTTTAAATAGGTTACTCTTGAACGACCGATGGCACGATCTTCTGATAATTGTGAATGTGGTTTTGTCGTATTGGCTTGCGTGGCTTGAACTGTATTCTTGGTTTTGTGCGCATGCTGATGTGGCCTGTCCAACTGTACAAGACCTACGTGTTTTGATGCGATGGCCTAAATAAGCCACATAGGCACCACGTGCCCTTTTCTTATTCGTTGGTCTATAGGGTGTAAACAGCTTTATTCTGTTTTTTTGTAACGTCCCTTGGAGGAGCACCTTCTTGTTCTTGTTTTACAAATTTTTATTTTTCTTGGGGAGAGAAGCAGATGCCGTTTTTCACTTGAGGAGAAAAGCTCTCTCCGTTTTTCACTCACTGCCATCTGGGTTCTAACTTACCGATTTGGAATGTCGCTTATGTGTTTGACAAAAATCCAGCACCGAGAAACCCATGTAAGATAATATGAAGTGCAACAGATTACTGCTGTTGTTCTTGTTAATCATTTCCTTTTTGCCATTTACATTATTGCTGGATATGAGTTTTTTTCCCGTCATGATACCTGTGCTTTATTCGGAGTCATATATCCAGCTTTTATTGAATGAGAAAACAAGTTTTCTTTGTGTAGTTCAGCCATTAGTATCTATTGTTTAAAATCCAGTTGCTTGGATTTGCATTTAGCAGCCAAAGTTTTAGTTGCTTGTGTTTAGCCATTTAATGCTGTTCTCTTGCTCCTCCTTGAGATAGGGTTTTCGTTTTTCTTGGCTGTCATTTTGATTCATTTATTCTCTCTTTCTTTTACATTGTCACCATCTGCCGAAATCCCACCCCTTCTTTCGTAAATTAATCAGGCGTAATAACTTGCAATTGAGATTGCTAACTTCTCACAGTCCTATTTTCTTGTGGATGCTTTGCAGGCTTTTAACCATGTTAGTGGATTAGTTGTTAAAAAAAAAAAAGTCGATTCAAGCCATCTAAGATATAGTCTTCTCATATTAGTGATATTTACTAAGATGGTTTCCAATTGTGTATTGGTTCCTTCCAAACTTTATTCTAGTTTCCATATTGTTCACAGTTGGTGATTTTATGGAGAGTCTAATTATTCTTTTTTTTTATCAGTTAGAGTCTAATTATTCATTGGGTGTTCATTCATTGCTTAAATACAAAGTAATTTGGAGTTATCATTCCTTACAGTTAGGCTTACACCAAAGGAATCATAATATAGTCTAGGGTCTGCTGAAGCAGGGTCTTACTATGTGTGGATTTCAGTGATACCTCCGGTCATAACTTACTGAGTGCTATAATTCCGTAACAAAATATGGGATGGGATCCATAATTCAATGGCTAATCCTATGTAACAAAGCACAAAAGTTATGGGAATAGTGATTTCATAGTGGCAAACCTATAAATATTGACACCTAGGCATTGGAATTTTTGTTGCACATCTTTTCATTTGTTATTTTACAATAGATTTTCATCATTATCTAAAATAGGATAGCCAAGCGTTTTTTCAGCAATTTCGTTATTCAATGTTAGAGGCAAGCCATAATTGCTTTGATGTCTCATTTCTATGAATTGTGGGCTAAAACTATTTTTGGAGGTCTAAAATCAAAGCTGAATGAACCATTATAAAGTATATTTTAGAAATAGTTCCAACACTTTCAACTTTGAATGTTGACTATACTGAATAATTTGTTAATTGCAACTACTATTTAGTAGCTACATTGAGATAATCTGTATAATTTAGAAAATTAACAAGGAAGTCTCACTGAAATCATATATATTTCATTTGAAACATTGAGATAATCTGTATCAAAATTTTCATTTCAAAGCAGGGGCTCTGTTGAATTTTATGATTTTTTTTCTCTTGTTTCCTTTACATAATGATCTATGGTATCCTAGTAATGACTTACTATACTTATCTTAGGTCTTGAAGCATATCTTTGTTATCAAAGTGATGATTATAAGGGTGTGCCTTTCTTCTCTTTTTTACTTATTTTCTTTTATAATTATTCCATGATGTCATGGAAGATTTGGTTTTTTTTCAATTCTGTTTTTGATATTATGTGCTATATAAATGGACTATTTTAGGCCCTAAATGGATATATATATATAGCATATTATATATAGGGTTCTGTTTCCTTTCTCACTAATTTATTTCAATTCTAATGCATATCTGATCATGTTTCTCTATTATGTGTTTCCTTCTGCAACTGCTATGTTAATGACATTAGTGGCTCTAGCATCAAGTTGCTTTAGGTTATTACATTTGTTACACTGAAAGTGACATTTCACGTTTTTATAATCAAAGTTCTTGGTTCCTTGAATTTTCAACTATGATGCTTCATAATTCAAATATAAAAAAATGAGACTTGATGGGAAGGACCATCGAGCATTCTTGCAACTTGAAGTTGTAAATATTTTTGTTTGAGTCTTAGCAGAACCTTTATGTCCTTTCTCTTTCGTTCTACTATGAATCTCTTTTGAGTCTTGGGCATCACACAAGCCAACCAATCAGCTTTCTTTTTTAATGATCTGAGATCATCTTAGTTACAGCGTATAAGTATTAGTATAGTCACCACCAATATCTCTACCCAATTCCCGTTACTAGGAGCTGGTCTCATCGATTTTTTCTATTAGGTGTTGAGTCTGTGTTAATGATCTAAGAAACCCACTTAGGTGGTTGACTTCTTTTTTGAGGCAATCATTGAATCAATTGCTGAACCTGTTTCTCTATTATGTGACTAACAGTTACAACTTTTCATTTTTTTGTTATTGTCTTTAAGTGGTTCTATACTCCAAATATAAATCAAATGCAAATGCATCCAATATGGTTGGTTGACCTTTTTTTGGAACAACTAAAACTTTGAATGCTTCATGATGAAATGGAATTCTAGGAATCAAATGCAAATGCATCCAATATCGTCTTTGCACTTGTTTTTGGTGCTTTGAATGTAATCATTTTTTATAACTTCTTTGTTTTTGGTGCTTTTAATTCATGCTTTAAGGGCAACTAGACAACTTGTATGTTAGAAATTAATAATTGTGAAAATTGTTTGAATATCTTTTTTTTTAATGAAACAAATAACTCTTTTAGTATGTCATAAGTTATGAGTTTATTATTAATATTTTAATGATCACATATAGGATGGATGACATTGGGTATGATAGTGATGAAGAAATCATGCCCATGATTGCTACTATTGTTGGAGCTACTATGACTGCTGTTGCGGTATGGTATCATCAAAGATATCTTGCAAAAGAACCTTCACTAAGTCATGACTATTTGAGACATAGGTTCTTAGAAAGAATGTACAACGAAAGCAACCAAACTTGTCGTGATCAGTTAAGGCTTAATCAGACTGCATTTTATAGATTATGTCATCTTTTATGGTATAATCGAAGGTTGCGTGATTCGAGGTATGTAACTGTGGAAGAACAAGCAACGATATTTTTACACATTATTGCACATAATGTCAAAATTAGAGCTATCCGAGGATATTTTAGGCGTTCTACAGAAACAATAAGTCGATACTTCAATAAGGTGTTAAATGCAGTCATTAGTTTGCATCAAGATTTTTTAAAACCTCCTGATCGTTTACCGCCTCAAGAAATCATCAATGATGAAAGACTGAAGTATTTTAAGGTAAAAATATACTACATGAACCTATTATTTTAGCTTTTTTCTATTTATATTTTCTTATACTCTTATGAAATCCAATAGGACTGTATGGGAGCTTAAGATGGAACATATATTCCAGCAATGGTTCCACTTATCGACCAAGGCAGATATCGAAATAGGAAGCAAGAAATTTCACAAAATGTTTTAGGGGCTTGCTCTATGGATACGAAATTCACCTATGTATTAACTGGTTGGAAAGGTTCTGCCTCTGATTCTAGAGTCCTACAATCTGCCCTTAGAAGACAGAATCCGTTGGTTGTTCCTACTGGTATTCTTTTTCTTCAATTTTGGCTTGTAAATTTAATTAAAATATCATAAAAACATATAAAATGATATAATACCTTTTCATCGTAGGTAAATATTATCTGGTGGATGCGAGGTATGCAAATGCTACAAGATTTCTTGCTCCATATATCGCGGTGTTCGCTACCATCTTAACGAATGGATTGGTCGTACACCACAAAACCCTAAAGAGTTATTTAATCATCGACACACTTCGGCACGTAATGTAATTGAACCAACGTTTGGGTTATTGAAGAAACGTTGGGTGATTTTGAGAACTGCTCCCTTCCTTGATATAGATACGCAAGCTAAAATTGTGATTGCATGTTGCATTATTCATAATCACATCAAAAATGTCAATCCAGATGATTATCTTCAAGATTTTGAAGAGGAGTTAAAATTTGAGCCTACACCACAAGAACATGATGAAATGATCACACAAATTGAAGTTACTGAGCAATGGCAAAAATTTCGAGATGATCTTGCTTAGAAGATGTTTGCTGATTTTCTATTAAGTCGAAATTGATTCAATTTATATTTATTTTTTTATGCCAAATAGTTGGCTTTTGAATTCCATTCTTGGGGGTTTTTTTTTTATTTGGGACGTATTCATCAATTTATAGTGTGCTTATTGAAATTGATATCGTTTATTGTTCCACTTGAATATTTTGTGAGTTGAGATTATATAAAATTTATTGGTTTAAGCTTTATTACAACTTTCACTTTGCTTTTACTCCTTGTTATTTTTGTTTCATATTGGAAGAATATTTTGAAATCAAATATTTATTTTTCATATTACTAGGAATGGAAATAGGAGAAGCTCAATTTCAATCTCAAGACACAAATGCTAAAGAGAAGGGAAAATATCTATCATGGACAATTGAGATGGATCGTGTATTAACTGAAACACTTGTTGATCAAGTACACCAAGGTAACAAAGCAGGCAATGGATGGAAACTTGTGGCACTTACATCTGCAACAAAGGCTATATATAAGAAATGTAAAGTTCATATATCAAAATAAAATGTAAGATCTCGCTTAAAGACATGGGAGAAACACTACATGATCATTAATGAACTTCTCAAATAAAGTGGATTCGGATGGAATGAAACAAAAAAAATGATACAAGTAGATGATGAAACTGTGTGGAATTCTTATATATAGGTATTTTTTAAAGTATAGATGTTCTTATTTATTTATTTATTTTTTGTATCAATTATATACATGTATGATACTTTGTTAACAATTTTTTTTTTTTTTTTTTGCTTTTAATAGTCCCACAAACAATTTTTTTCCTAATTGTTGATTCTCTAAATGTTTATACTTTTTTTTTTACTTTAGACCTTGATATAAAATAGGTTTACTTTGGACTTTCAGGACCTTTCTACCAACTGTTAGAATTTATTTTATTTACTGTTAATTGGGCACATTAATGATTATTAGTTGTTCTCACTCAATTTATGTTGTCTAATCCATTTATGAGGCAATAATAATTTTCAATTTGTTATACTTTTTACGATAAAAAAAACTATATTTGTGGATTAAGTATTCCACCTAAGAGCACCAAATGCTTATATTTGATTGGTTGTTGCCTATTCCGGATGACACCTTTTCATGATCATCTTGTATTGTGTGGGCTCGACGAACCACATATTGTTGTAAGTGCCTACATCATATCAAGTATCTTGATAAAATCAATAACAAAGATTCTTACGGATTTGTTTTCAACCAAATGGTGGAATTGAAATTCACGTGTGAATTTCAAGAAAATTCCATAACTTAGCCAAACACCAAAATTTTAATATCTATGAATTCAAATTCATTGGATTTCAAATTCATGTGTGTTCCAATTCTCATGGATGTTTAAATTCACGCGATCCAAACGGACCCTAAGTATAAAAGGGAGGGACGGATAACAAAACGAGAAGGTCTAATAAGCCCTAAATATAATATAATAACGTGAGTATAGAGGGATTATTATACTGTGATTGACTTATTAGTAAAGGCAAGCTCTGGAAAAAGGAAGCCCTTGTGGACCATATGGCTTTCTTGAGCCTCTCTTTTTTTTTTTTTATGGGACCTTTCGTTAGCCTCTCGCTGCTCACCTTTCTATTGTCAAATCTTTAATGCCGCCCACTACCCTCTTCAATTCATCCTATCCTACCTACCTCCACCACTCCATTACACCACTATATACTTTAAATTCAAAGCTTTTACTTCCAGGTTCCTTCTCTCTCATTTATGGAACTGTCTCATATAAGTGTCACGGACACCCCCTGTAATTCAAAACGGATCACTTACTACCCCTGTAGTTTCAAAAACCGTCACCTAGGGCTGGCAACGGGTCGAATACGGTACGGATCTGTCATGATCCGAATCCGAACCGAAAATAAAAATCCGATATCCGAATTCGATCTGAAATCCGACGGATCTTTTATATGTGAATCCGAATTCGAAACCGAATTTATATAATGTATCCGAATTCGAAATTCGACCGAATAAATAACCGAAATCCGAATTCGATCCGAATTAGATCCGATTTGAACTTAAAATTCAAAAGTTAAGTTTAACTATTAAATCAAATTTTAATTATCAAAACTAATGAGCCATATAAATATTAAAGCAAGATATGAATAAGGATAGTTTAACCATGGTTTATACAAAGTTTACCAATAATTTAATGAAAAGTATATGTTAATTTCGGTTCGGATCTTTTTCGGATCGGATATGGACAGATTCGGATTCGGATCCGAATTCGGTCGGATCCGAAATCCGATATCCGTATTCGAACCACGGATCTATATTTTCGGATCGGATTCGGGATTTTCGGATCCGATTCGGGTCGAATTCGGATATATATCAGACCCATTGCCAGCCCTACCGTCACCTACCACCCCTGTCATTACATTCCACACCAACACTGTTAGAACACTTTTCTAAATGGCCGAAATACCCCTCTTCAGAGTCTCTTCTTCGTTCTTTTTCTTCAAGTTAAAAGAGAACTCCAAAAAAAAAAAAAAAAGGCTCTTGTTGTTTTCTGGGCTCTGAGAAAAATGGCACAAAGGAGCACAAATTTGTGACGTATTAAGTTGAGGAAGATCCATTAAAGAAACTACATATCACGCAAACAATCAAAACCCTAAATAACTCCTTGTGCTTGCGGCCGACTCAATGGAGTGTAGATACAGACGTTACCAAAATATATATATATATATATATTGTAGATACAGTCAGGTTCATCCTCACAAACCCTAATTTCTCCCTTTTTAATCTTTATCTCATCCTCTCTGTGCAATCGCAAATAGATTATCCGTTTCTCCCTTTCTCTAGTGGTGATCGTTCCTGTATAATGTGGAGAGAGGTGGTTGATTTTTCTCGTGATTGGTGTGGATATCGTGGCATTTGGTAAAGAAACTTTTCTCGTGATTGGTGTGGATATCGTGGCATTTGGTAAAGAAACTGCTGTTGTTGTCTTGATTTGGTGGTTTCGAGCTTTAAGACATTGATAATGGTTGAGGTTTATTAATTTTTTTGATGCTGTGAAGGGACAGATCAATCGAAGCAATCGAGAATCTGTAACTTTCCTGTTTGGAAAGTGGAAGCCTGTGAGGAACGGATCCATGGCGGTAACTTAAGGAGGTAGGTGGTGGGGTTACCTAAACCGTTTGAATCCCCTGGATTAGGTCATGCTCTTTGTTTGTTATAATGCGTTGGGTATTTCGGGTTGGGTACAACACAATTGGCAAGCAGAGAAACCACACTCATCAAAGATCATGCAGTAGGGAACCTTTCCAAGTGTGATTTACTTCCCTAAGTTTCCATTTCTTTGAAAGCCACATTGAGTTGAAGAAGTTTGCAGGTTTTTATTTCTAAAACCCGGTAGCCACTTCGAAAATTACCCCTTTTGTTTCCTACGCAAATCATCAGCTCCTACAATTGCAATCCATGTTTCCTGTTCGATACAACTTAAACCCCATTAGAACCATTCATCAATACTTTCTGAACCAATTCCTTTCAACGGCTCTCCACTCACACTCCCTAAAAATAAAAATTTGGACCGGAAATTTGTATTCGAAGAACAAATGTTAAAGTGGGAGATTTCTTATGCTTCTTGCAATCGCCATCGTTGTGCTTCGAGAAGAAAACTCACAGACCATCGCTTCATTGGAATTGAAAAGACAAGGTTTGGAGAGGGACTTTTTGGGGCTATGTAGAAATCAGTAAAGACCAAGACCTCCTCCTCTCCAACCCTGAAACAGAGGGAAATTTGGTGGAAATCTCAAAATGGGGCAAGGAATTAATTTGATACCAGAACCCCTTCCTCAAATCTACCCATAATACAATTTCCGGTGGCGTCATTTCCAGTCATTTCTGTGCCAAGCCACCAGTTCGCGACCTCCGCCATCACCAAGATAGTCCATCGCAAAAACACTAACTGTAGCTCCAGCTCTGGTCCTCTCATACAGAGCAAGCGAACGAGAGAGAGAGAGAGGGATTGCCCTTTACACTGGCATAGGATGAGGGCATGCTCTGTTTGTTATACTGCATGATCTTTGATGCACTTGTTCGTAAAATGGAAGTATTTATTTTGTTATAATGCGTTGGGTATTTCGGTCATTTAAAAAAGTGTTCTAACAGTGTTAATGGGGAATGTAACGAGAGGGGTGGTAGGTGACGGTTTTTGAAACTACAGGGGTAGTAAGTGATCCGTTTTGAATTACAGGGGGTGTCCGTGACACTTTCCCAAACCTCAGGGGGTGTACGTGTAAATTTTCCTTTATAAATAATCTCCAAAATGAGAATGGTGGATGAGCTTTTTTTGTATTTTTATATATTTTTTACTATTTTTAATTAATTTTTGGCACAAATAATTAAAAAAATTAATTTCAGACAAAAAAAATTAACGGCACCCATCGATAGATCGGGTGCCAAAGCATAACATATCAATGATCAGCTTAATCTAACATGTTTAAGGCCATAAAATAGAAGAAATGAAGTTTTAGGCATTTACCTTCTTCAAGATCAATCCCCGTAGTCGTATGAGTTCAAATCGTCATGCAAATCGTGTTTATCTTGTATCTGGAAGCAAGATCTTGAAAAAAGTAACGTTTTGGGATAGATTTCATCCAAAACAAGCAAGATTGAGAAAGAAATCAAAAAACGGGGGTTTTCTCACTTTCTGTTCGTCTGTCTGCTCCATTCCTTCGATATGCCAACGATTTGGGCAAATTAGATGTTTCGCACGCGTGAAGCTTTTTTTTTAAAAAAAAAGTGTTTCGTCCGCACGCTTGGAATTTCATGCGCACGTGCCATTCACATGCGCGCGCGAATGAAAATTCAAAAAAAAAAGGTTTCGACAACACACCGCGGCATACCGCCGAAACCATCGATTTTTTCCTGGGGATTTGCTATAGACGATATCTGGCTAGCGAAACGTGCCGCTAGCCAAAGGAAACCTAATTTTTCGACGGCATGCCACCGAAACTAAAAACCGTGATCAAATCTAGCATCTATATATACTATTGGTAGAGCAGACTTTTGGGAATATTCCCCAGGATTCTTGCCCTCCCTTTTCATGGTCATAAATAGTCCATTGAAATGCTCAAAAAGACTACGCTATCCTAGATAAAACTACCAATGCCTATCCGTTAAAAACAACCACCACCTATTGATCCCACATTAACTACGTATTATATGTAGTGTCCACGTGCGTACTCTAGTTGGAAATAAAGAAAGATGAGAGAGAGCTCCAATCTTTGAGGATTTAAGAGTTATCAAAGAGGAACTCTCGCATCCAAAATAAAAATGGGGTTGGCAAGATCTTGAAAAAGGGGGGAGTTCACGAAAAAAAGAAAAAGGAAGAGGTAGCAATAAAGAGAGGAGAGAGGATCGAGAAAGAGATATATATACTTATACTATTAATAAAGAGAAGAGGGGGGAATATTCTTTGATTCTGGTCCCCCTTTTTCTTTTCCAAACTTTGTCATCCACAAACAAAACAATCCCAACATATAACCACCACAACCACCTTCCACTTTTAAATTGAAACCTTGCAACTGTTCCCTCCCCTACATGTAGTTCTGCACGTGCACCCTACTATTATCTATACTATAGTTTCCCAAAATAATTTACAACTTTCCCAAAATATCCATCCCTGCATAGTTTGATTTCAATAATACAGGGCTATACCCGTCGCAACTTACCATTTTCATTCAAAAATAATTAGTTTGTAACTGCCCCCATTTCTCCTCTTTCCATTCCCTCTCTCCATGTGCATTTTTGCACATGGACCCCTGCTAGTATATATAAAGAGAACACAAGCTTGGGAAGCGTGCCAAAAATATAATTGTTATTCCGTCATTGACCTTGCATATCATTTTATAATTATATTTTTTCTGTAAGGGTATAATTGTCTTTTAAAACACCTTAATCATCAGCATCTTCAACCCATTCACTCAATATTCCACGACCCTTCCTAGTCTTCCCATCCGTCCTACGACCACACCTAAATTGCCTCGGACCCTTCATCTTCATTCTCTCTTGACGGTACCGAAATCATCTCACGAGTTTATAACAAGAAGAGTGGATCATTCTGAAGCACTCAAATAGAATGAAGCATTTCTGTTAAAATCAGGTGAGCGTTTGTTTTCGTTTGGACGCAACTCACTCGCACATCAAGTGCATCGGGTTCATCGATTGTATGCATGTAAGTGACTAATAGATAGAGAGATCTTTTCTCTCTCAAGAAAGAGCTGTCCTATCCTATACCTACTCTACAGAAAGCTTTTCATATCCTTGCCTTCCATTTGGTTGAATTTTATTTATCATTATATCATCTAATATTTCGAATGAACCTGGGGATACTCTGCCATATGTCACTTTTTGCATTCATGGCGCCTCCTCCGTCATCTGCCTTGGGGTAAATCTTTTGATGGTTGTTTTAAGGTTTTAGAAGGAAACCAAGGATCCAAATGCTCTGCCTTTGCAACAGAGTTTTGTGATTCCTGAAAAATTAGATTTAATTTGGAGGGTTATGATTCTTGAAAAACTAGAAATGGGAATATCCACCCTCTGTAATAACCAGTACCTAACTCCATGGACCTATGCATCTATGACCTTAGATCTTGACAAGACTCACAATTTCGAACAAAGTCAAGAATTCTATAATTGGTGGGACTCTGATATGTACCAACTCAAATGGATATAGCACACACCTGCATGCGTTATTAATGAAGAGGATGAAGAGTTTGAAACCGCCAAAATCCAGCCAACAGGAGCCCTGAGGGCATTTGGTTGTAATAGATGACACAAGGGTTATCATGGTTTGTGCATCCCTTCATAGGACGTTTGCTTAGCTTTTATGTGGATGTTTAATCCTTCTATCTCATCATCATGGCATCTCATTTCTCATTTCTATTCAGTTTATTTTATGTTATTTAATCATGTAGTTTTTTTCTTCTTTGTTTTCGTTGGTACCATTCATTCATTCTTTGTTATGGCAATATATCCCTCTTTGTTTATTTTATGCTGTCTAATCATGTAGTTTTTTATTATATGTTTTCATTGGTACCATTCATGTGTTATGTGCTTTTACATTCTTTGTAACATAACATATTACAATAGTTTTTATGTTGTGCTAAAATATTCTTCCTATTCTTTTTACTTCTATATTGTTTCACTTTAATACAACATATATATTATACCTTCCAATTTAAACAAGTAACTTTAATTGCAATTTCTAACTTTCCCAAATGTATCGTGTGTGCCTTTCCGCTAGTATATATAAAAAGTATATATAAAAAGAAGTGGATTCTTTCTTATGGTTGGGTTACGCAGGTAACCCATCCCCCCGCCTCTAATAGTTAGGGTTTGGTATTGTTAAATCGGGGTATGGGTGGGTTCGACTTTAGCCCAACCCGCCCCAAACATGACCTTATTGTATTAAAATATTATTTTTATATTTTTAAATAGCATTCTAATATATATATATAGATAGATAATAAATAAATGTATTACTAATTGACATCTTATATTAAAAAACATTTCTTTTTTGCATGTTTTAATACAACGGGTCAACCATTGACCTAACCCGTTACCCGATAGGGGTCGGTTAGGGTTATCGGGTAACGGGTTAGGGTTTGGTATCGGTTATCAGAGACCTATTTCTCTCTTCCGGACGATATTGTCTCGTGTAGCCCCAGCAACCATCGGTGGCCATCCAGATTCAGATGACTGTCGAACCATTGTGCATTGGCCAACTTTTCAAGTCCAGCCAACAATTCTTGATTTGCAAAGTCCGACGACTGTTGTCAGATCATCTCCACGTCCCAGAATTTTTGGTTTCTCCTTAGTGTTATCTTCCTTAAGATTCGATCCTTGCTTAAAGTTACAAGCCCAGGCGTGCAGCAATCTTGGTGTTCTGTCACCACCTTTGCATTCTTCCAGCCATTGTAGTGCATCTTAAGAAACTGATTGGAGTGAAATCCTTGAACCGAAGACAAGGCTTCTTAATCATTTCCCAAGTCACCCGCAAGCCATCTCGGATGATCCCGATGAGTTCTGGCCATTAACGAAGGCAATTCAATTCACCTGTAGCAACACGTGTTAAATTTGAACTCCGAAACCGTGAGTAAAAAATTTTTCTTTCTCTAAATCCTTCATTGAGTTCGTTTATCTGATGGCTGAATATTGCAAATTATGACTCCTTGAAGTAGTGGCTGAATGTTTTTCATTTTGTAGTTTTAATTAATCTGTGAAATTTCATCATTGGTTGCATAATTAAAGTTTCCTGCAAGTCATGTGAAGTTCAGTAGTTTTGTTTGGTTAATTCGTTCCTTGTGATTAATGCAGGATGTGTTTGCTCAACTAATCAAAACATGATAAATTTATATGATCAATTGTTTCTCTAGAAATTGGCATGTATCTGCACTTTCTTCTGGTTATTAGTTGCTCACTGATATGGTTGAATTCCCTTTTGGATCTGAGTTGCTCATTGGATGTTTGTTAAAAAAAATGCCTAAACAAAAATTAGATTGATGCAACCATAAGCGGCTTAAAGAAATATCACTATCCCATCTCATGTGGCATATCTTGTGTCATTTTGTTGGTTACTTTTAGGTCACTATTTCATGTATCTTTTAGACCTTTTTTTTTTCCAAATTATTGTTAGGACCTTTCATGTACAGCTCATCATTTCATGTTTTATGTAGGTCCCGTTTTCTCTTTTTGGTTTATTTTAGGTATATGCACTTCATCATTACATTTATGTTTTAGATTTTTTATATTAGGATCTTTAAAATCAATATGGAATGTGTGTTTTGGGACTATATTGTTTTATTATGCTTATTTATTTTGTTCAAAGTTGTTCAATCAACTTTATATATTGCGTGCGAGCTCTTTAATTTAGTTAATTTGGAATAATCGGCTATTACATTTATAATTGCCATGGGATAAATTGATTGGATCATTTACAGCTGTTTTTGAATGCTAATTAGAGCAACTATGATATTAGTCCTTCTTATTGGCCTAATCAAAAGCCAAACCACGGTTCAGGCCTTCCGATGGGCCAGACCCAAATCTAAATTTCCAGAGCCTAAGAAACTGGTTGAACCAGATGATAGGAACTCCCATGCTTGGCGAGATGACCTGAGGTGTTTACGGACTTCCCCGTCATAACTAGGTTACTTACTCAAGTCTCTAGACCAAATCATTATTTTTTTTTAGATCAGGTGACCACGTACACCCGAACTTAATAGGTGGTGGCAACTCTGAAACTAGGCCCACACTGGCGCGTCCCAACCTCAGGGGGCGCACAGAAAAGAATGATATACATAAGTTTTACCTATTCGTGCATCGCATGGGATGTTTGCTAGTTTCCCTTATAGGTAACCACAGAATTTTTCCTGTCATTAGTTGCTGCTTGCCAAATACATGGGACGTCTTTTGTGACTGGAGAAATAGGTCACCAACAAACACCATAGGTTGACGGTGCAAAAGGACAGGACTTGTGTTCCTAGAATGTATATCTTTGGTTTGATCCGACTTTCCAACATGTGACCAGATTGAACCATCTAGAACCAAACCGTCCGGGCATCTACGTAATTGTGAAATCTCAGCTAATTTTCCAGTGACTTTTTTGTCTCAAAAAACTCTTCTAATCCAACAAAATCTGTCCAATCGATTCTAGCTTTTGCTTATTTATGTTTGTTATAGCTTTTTCTGTTGATTGTCCCCATTTTTCTGTCCATAGCAATTGTTATTTCCTCCCAAGATTCTTCTAGGAACATGTTTTTCATCTAGGTGCATGTTTTTCAGTTAAAAAATCTTGTTCCTTTTTTGCTTTGGGTATATTCAAGCATTTTGCGGTTTTAGCTGCAATTGAATTGGAAGATTGTACTTTTGAGGTGTCACTTTTGATCTTGTTTTTAGTCCAATGTTCTCTTCGCTTTATTCTAGTGAAAAATGTAATTCATTTATGAAAATTGACTATAATAAGGAATTTTCATGATATTGTTGCTGTTTTATGAATCTTGAGGTCAAGAATTGTGTTGGTCTTCTGTTTCATCGTCATAAAACTATTTCATCGGCATTCGAAATGCTTGTATATATTATTTCTTAGCTCAGTAGGTGGGAAGATTCTCTGAAAACTTACACATATGAAGGCGTGGTTTGTTATTTGGATTATATGCTTAACTTTATGATTTCCAGTCACCACAGAAGGTTAGAAGCTGTAAGGTGTTAGATTTATGGAACTATTGTCGTAGGTAGGACTGTAGTGCAAGTTTGGTTGTGGGATACCAATTAGCCCAAAAATGGAATAATTAATCCCTGTAACTTTTGTAAAACAGAAGGGTGTTGTGGACCAAAAAGTAAGAAAGTTACAGAGAAAACAGAATAGGAACTGACACTGACCCAGCCAAATGATTTTATGTGGTTTACTAAAAAAATTTAGCTGAATCTCAAGGTCAACCTTTCTGGGACAACTATTTTATGGTTGCTATAAAAGGCTGCTAGAATTTATTGAGCAGCATGTTGAGCAAATAAGTGGCACCATGTCATTTGGTGTAGCGTATTTAAGATGAATATGTTGATAAGTGTGACACCATCAAGAGTATGGTTAGAAATGAATGCATACAAAGAGTAGTTTCTACCATTGTAGAATGATTAAGAGGAAGTCTGTGCCAGTAAGAAAGTGTGGGCTATGCAAATGGAAAGAACTTAAAGGTGAGAAGAATGTCTAAGAGGACATTGGTAGGAAGAATTTGAAAACATAAATTTGATAGATGAAATGAAATGACAATTGATTGGAATAAATCAAACTCTAAACTAAATGAATTGAGAACATGAATTATTGGTTGATGGCCTTCAGCATATCTGCACAATTGGATAATACAACCAATAATGATATATATCTAGAGTTGCATAGTGGAAGCATAAGTGGAGTAATTCTACAGAAACCTTATAATTTGAAATTTCGAATGGTGCCTTCTGAATACTTGCCTGATAGCTATTGTTATAAGCAAATTCTACTAGCGATAAATGCTTACTCCAACTGCCACCCCAATCTAGAACACAACACCTAAGCATGTTCTCCAGTGTCTGAATGGTACGCTCAAACTGACAATCTGTTTGTGGATGATAACTCGTGCTAAGTTTTAACTTTGAACCCATGGCTTCCTGAAATACTGTCCAAAAATGTGAAGTAAAGCGTGCATCCCTGTCAGACACTATAGATATCGGCACACCACGAAGCCTCATAATCTCCTTGACATACAATTCTGCTAGAGACTTCAACTGCTAGGTAGTGTTAATAGGTAGGAAATGTGCTGTCTTAATCAATCTGTTTACTATCACCCATATAGTATCCTCCTTCTTAGCTGTCAAAGGCAATCTTGATACAAAATCCATGGCAATATGTTCCCACTTTCACTTTGGAATGGGAAGAAGCTGAAGTAATCCCGGTTGTCTCTTGTGCTCAGCCTTAACCTATTGACACACCAAACACTTAGCCACAAACTCTGCAATCTCCTTTTTCATCCTTGACCACCAATAAATAGCTTTAAGGTTTTTATACATCTTCATACTGCCTGGGTGAACTGTATAATACTCATCAATCACTATGCCACCTTGTGGCTTATGAGCGAAGCCAGTGAATTACTCTCATACCAGCAAATTATATCTCGAAATATGGAGCCTGGACATCGACTTATTGCACAAGAACTAACTTACTAGCAAGCTATATCTCAAAATACAGAGTTGGCATGTACTACCCAAGCATGCAACAAGCTAAATCACAATCATGGGGGTAGCCACTTATCACCATGTACAAGGGTAACATCACCAGCACCATAAATTTGAAATGAGCCTCACCAGCAAGCTAAATCTAAAATGAATCCTTATTGTATATGAAGACCTTCCTAAACAAACGAATTCACAAATGAAGCACGTACACAAATGAAAGTACTCAATCAAAGGAAATACATCTACATTTACTAGTTCAACCTATGGATCCATATGCAGCTATGCCCACTAGACACATAAAAACAAAACACTAAAAACATGTTATCTTTGATACCCAAAACAATCCACAATATCCATTAATCAACTCCAAGATACATGGAGGAAACAAGATCTCAAACTCATTCTACATGAGTGAGAAAATAACCACTCCGAAGTACACGGAGGAAAATATTCTCAATTCTGCTAAAAGACCATGGAAACATCTTTACATGAGGCAAATACAAGTGTAGGAAACAATAAAAACAACCCAAATTGAAAAGAAAAGAGTTTGGGACGATAAACTCGAATAAAAGCCATTTCAGTAGAACGTACCAAAAATCTTTTTAAAAGTCTAAATTAACCATTGGCCAGTGCAAACATTCTCAAAATACTTTAATTTTGTTGGTGCATGGGTTGGAATCCAATAAAAACAATTTTATAATAAAAAACTAGGCATATTTCAAAAATACCAAAAATTCTGTCTTGGGCGCTCGAGTGCTGTCAGATGCTATTGCAAGCGCTCAAGAAAACTAAGATTTCCAGAATCTGGTCGCTTGGGATGGCGCTTGAGCGTTCTTCCGGGCGCTTGGTTTATAAAAAATTGCAACTATTGGGTTTGAAAATTTAAAAAAGAAAAACACACGCGGGGCGCCTTGAATGGCGCTCGAGCATTGACAGACAGAAGTGTGAATTTGTTGAGCGCTAGACACGGCCCTCAAGCCATATTCTAGGCGCTCAGCCAAAATCTCAGATCGCGAAATTTTTCCAAATTTTCTGTTTTTCCTATTCTCCTTCTAAATTCAATTCTATTAAATCAAACCATCTTCAAGGCATTCAAAATCATCTATCTAACATATCAAAACATTCTTTAACAATCAAATATAAAGTTTTTCATAAATTTTAAACAAAACACTTCAAAACTCTTCGTGAAACATATTTGAAGAACATCGTTACGAATAATCCGAAAATATGCAAAGTTGCGATCAAAAGGGTGCTACTTACCTCTAGAATGCAAATCCAACAAATCAAACTCGAAGCCTTGATCTCTTCGTCGGCAAGAGAATTATCAAACTCCCATGAACACTTCGTAGGCCTGAATGTATGGTGTTTCCCTTCTTCTTCTTCCTTTGTTTCAGCCATCCAAACTAGTGTAGGATTTTTAGAAAGTTTCTACTTTAGATTCTCTCATATATTTATAGTTATGGTAGTTTCCTAGTTTTCCTAAAACTCTTTTTAGAATTCCTAATATACATGCTATCAAACCATTCCTATTTATTTTCTTATTCTAGTAAACATTATCCAATACATCACATGCACATGAAGTCCCATGCTTTCCACCAATAAGATTTAAATTAACTCCTCAATTAATATTTACCTTTGATCTTTAAGATCCTACTGTCAGATTTTCCTCAAACTCCAGATTCTCTCCTTCCAAAAACACTGTTTTAGATGATGCATGAACACCTAGGCAGCTTGGCACTACCTTGTCTTTAGAGTGGGAAAGGGAGATAGTATTGACCTTTGCGAAGAAATACAGAGTTGGAGAGGTTCTAGTTGAAGTCAAGATGGTTGGTTATTGTTTGCACAGAAGACCGATCCCACCCCATCCACACACATGCATCCCCAAGAATGCACCTGCCCACAAACATAAGTAAGGAGAAACAAAAGGAAAAGAAAGAGGAACTGAGATATTTTGTTTCCAAATGCTACATTTGGCTGCTTTCTGTTTCAGTTTTCTAAAAGGGGTATTTGGGCCTATGTTTTGGGCTTGTCCAAACATGTCCATAAACTTGGAGAGACAAGGCCCTTGGTTCTAATGAAGACCTTGTTTTGTCTTACTCCTTAAATTTGTGAAATCACTTGGAAACCAAATTCTCAATTGACCCATCTATAACCAGTAGAAAAACAGGAAGCAGGGAACAAATACTACAAGGAAAAAAAGAAAGAGAAAGAAAAAACTACAGATAAACTGAAGGTCATAAGAAGGAAACTATCTCCTAAGTTGAGCTTCTTCTCCAAGCTCCAATTCCTCATATGCAGTCCGATCAAAAAAATAAAAAGAAACAAAAATTTTGTCTGAATTAAAAAACAATCGCATTTTTATATCAGGTATGAAACAACTACAAAATTATTATTGCATGCAATGGATTTTGTATCAAATTGTTTTAAACAAAAATATATATGCATGTACGGAGTTGTATTGATTTTTGGGTAGCTTGACCCAATAATGGCTGGTTGGAAAACCCAACCCTAATTTACCTGTTAGGTTGATAGAATCAACCTGCACCCATCCTAATACTATATCTGGTCATGCAGGTTGGAGGGTTGGGTCAGATTTCTCCATTCTCTAGAACTCTATGATTTTGAAAACTTATCTGAATAACCTTGAGTAGTCAAACACTTGGTAGATACACTCTTGAAATGGGGGCTTTTCTAAAATTTGGTTGTTATTTGGAACTCTTATCAGAATAACCCGGAGTGGTCAAATACTTGTTAAAAGCCCTCTTGAATCAGAGGTTTCTTTCAGCTCTTAACCCAAGCATTCATCTCAGTTTCTCAGATTCAATTCCAGTGTATTTTCTTCTTACTTGGCTGATTGAACCTGGCTTCGAATTAACAAATCTGTATCATGAAATTTTATTTGTCATTTAACCTCAGCTACAAAATCCTTTTTTACACTTTCAACACTTATCTGAAGAAGAGTGACGACATATGACATGAATAAACAGCTAGAAGTAAATCAACCTGTGAAAAGTTCTGGACTCTTATTGTGTATTATTCTACTTTTCTTTATCTCAATCCCAATATTGTTTATATATAAGACTATAAGTGCTCATAAGTCACATTCCCCAATCTTAAGGGCACTAGATGATTAGTAGCTACATTTGTATTTGACCACTTTATGCTATCCTTATACTTGATTTAACTTTCCTTTTTAATGAAATATTTTTTGGATTCCTCCTCAAGAAATAAAATCTTGATGGTATTCATTGAGATAAGCTTGTCTTCTCCCTCAGACAATCTTGTCTTCTTTCTCAATATATAAATGCCATATCAAGTCCTATTGCAGAGACCAGCTATTATATCCCTCTGTCTTGCAACATTTGGGCATTGCAAAACGTGATTTTCAAAATCCTGTTCTTGACAAGACAATCTTTTCTTCTTTCTCAATATATAAAGGCCATATCAAGTCCTACTGCAGAGACCAGCTATTATATCCCTCTGTCTTGCAACATTTGGGCATTGCAAAACGTGATTTTCAAAATCCTGTTTTTGACAACTGAAGAAACATATGAAGGGTTTTTAGTCTCCATTTTTCATAGAAATGTTACCAAGCAGCACCTTGGATGAATTTTTTTTCTGCATGTAAGTAGATGGTGGGAGGGTGAGACTTGGTGCAACGGTAAGGTTGCTTCATTGCGGCCTAAAGGACGCTGGTTCGAGTCGCTGGAAACAGCCTCCCTGCTTGTGGGGGTAAGGCTGTGTACATTAAACCCTCTTCAGATCCCGTTCAGTGGCGGGAGCCTCGTGCACTGGGCTAGCCCTTTTATATAAGTAGATGGTGCGTAGGATGGCTGTTCTTCTGCATCTATTTGTTGAAAATTTATATTTATTCCCAGTGTGATTGTGTTGATTTTTTCTTTCAGTTGAACTACTGAAATTTTATTTTTAATCTCTTGTTTTTTTGCGTTTGATAATTGGAGTATAAATTTCTTGAATAAAGATCCACCATTAACTGAAGAATTATTTACAGATAGTCTACCATTAGCTTCATATGCATCTCATCTTCAGTTAGTCTGTAATGGCAGCAGTTGACTCCTCCCCATCACTGGATATTTTAGGTACTTTCCAGTGCTTCCTGCTATCCAGACTTTAATTGTTCTTCTCTTCTGTAACTAGTTTTTTTTTTTGCTTTTCAAGTTCATGAACCACAAAGATTCTCCCTCTGGACTGGACCGCCTTTTAGTAATGGACAACCCCATGTCAAGGTCGAAAGAGTCCCCTGCACAGCTACAAATTTTAGCAAAGATGGATCCAGACTCTTGGTAAAAAAATCTGACTCTGCCATTAGCATATATGACTGCGGAACCTACACAGAAATTAGATCCTTTGAGATCCCTGGTGTCCTTGCAGCCACCTTGTCTCCTTGTGGGACATATCTGCAGACCTTCCAAAAATCCTCAACACCCCAGGATAAGAACTTGATCTTGTGGAAGACAGAGACTGGAGATCTGGTTTATAGTCAGTTCCAGAAGAACATGTCAAAAACCACATGGTATTCTATGACATCACTTCTTTTATTTTTACACTCTGGACTTTAATATTGTGTATGAGTGATGTTAAATTGATTTATTTTTGGGTCACGTAGGCCCTCGATCCAATTTAGCTCTGATGAAGCTGTTGCCTGTCGATTGGCAACAAATGAGATACAATTTTTTTATGCTGGAGATTTTACCAAAGGAGTTATATATCGGCTTCGCATCCCTGGTGTTTCTGCAGTGGAGCTTTCTAAGGCTCCTGGATCTCATGTTGCAGCATTTGTTCCAGAATCTAAGGTTAGTGCTTCTTAAAGATCCAGTGAACATTTTATGTTCTATGAAAACTAGGAGAACTGCAGATATATGCAATGTAGTTTATTGATATCTAGGACATATAACATTCAAAATGCATGGCATAGTCATGTTATCCCATTTAATGGATATGGATGATCTAATGAACGCTGCAGTTGCTACTGATGCAGCAGGCATCATGAATTATGCCTGAATTTTTTATTTGAATCACATTTCCTTTTGTGCAGGGAATCCCTGCCAGTGTTCAGATTTTTGCTTGTGGGAATGATTCACAGACTCAACCAGTTGCTCGACGCAGTTTCTTCCGCTGCTCTACAGTGCAATTGAGTTGGAATCAAGGCTCTACTGGCCTTCTAGTTGTTGCACAGTCAGATGTTGATAAAACGAACCAGAGTTACTATGGAGAATCAAAGCTAAACTATTTGACAGTTGATGGAATGCATGAAGGGCTTGTCCCTCTCAGTATGTTTTTGGAGTTTAATTTGGAAAAATTAAGTTAAAATTTGTGGTCTGGCTGTGACTGATGGTTGGGCATGTTTTCAGAAAAAGAAGGACCTGTTCATGATGTTCAATGGTCTTGTTCTGGTTGCGAATTTGCTGTTGTTTATGGATGTATCCTCTTCTCCATATTCACGTCATGGGTGCCTTTCCATTTGGATCATACAGAAATACTATTAACTATTCTTCGTGATTTTAAAAACTTGGATGTTTCCCTTTCCACCTTAAATAATTTGTGTTGCTTAGTCTCTCTCCATGTTTTTTTATAGAGTTCCTTGACTTAATCTCAGTTATGCCTGCAAGAGCAACAGTTTTCGACAGGAAGTGCAATCCACTACTTGAACTTGGATCAGGCCCATACAATACTATTAGATGGAACCCTAAAGGGAAGTGTATCCTTTATCTGAGAAATTCACATTCTAGCTTTCAAGTTACAATGTTTACTATGACTTTGATTCAGACTTTGAGCTCTAGAAGTTCATATTAATCTTCCGTCTGTTGCCTTGACTCTGGATATAGTTCTGTGTTTGGCAGGTTTTGGTAACTTGCCTGGTGATATGGTATGTGTTTTGATTTTTTTTAGTTCATATCTCTTGAATTCTTTTTGTTTTTATCTCAGTTTCTATTACATTATTGTGACTTATACCTATGCTCTAATTGACCTTTTTGTTTTCAAATAAATGTCTTAGTAGAAAAAAGATGTTGCTATAACTCTTTTTTTTTATCCTGCTAAGTATTCAATCTAAGTTCTCGAGTTATCTAAATCCTGAATTATGTTGTAGATTCTCCGCAACATGCATGAGATATAGTATCTATACATATTAGTTGCACAACAACAGGAAGTGGTCTGTCCCAATGAATTGGGGATCCATATTACTTATAATGTTAATAATATGTTATATGTAATGGTTTATAATATTATTTTATTTTTTGATAAGTGATCAAAATCTGTTAAAGTAAGAAAGAAAAAAGATTAGATAACAGTATTTGTCATTATAGAATGTCATTCTCCCTTATACTTTACATATGCATGCTTAAATATTTGAGGATGGGTTTTTTTCCCCTCAGCACAACCACCCAAAGTGACATACATAACTGTTTTAGATAGATGAAAAAGAGAATCTATATATGTTAATTAAATTTGTGACTCATGGCAAGTTGGATGGAGCATGAGTAGTCAGTATATATTGACTGGAGATGTAGTAAGATTTAAGATTTGGGAGAAAGTTATTGGACTAGTAAGAATTTACCACCCTGTTTTATCTAGAAAAGAAATCTTAAAGTAATGAAGTTTTACATTTTGTACACCATTTTATTTCTAGTAAATGCATCCGATGGAAAATCTTACCTGTGGGAGAATTGAGGCTAAAAATTAGCCAAGCTGAGCCAAGCCAAGTGGAGCTTCTGCTTGTTACTATATGTACATGCTGAGGCTTGACTCAAGCTCTTCAAAAATTTCGATGCTATATTTTGTTCAGGCTGATAAAAAAATCGGTACCTTTGGTGTCAGCTTGGCCTAGTATTGTAATGGGACTGTCAAAGTACAAAAGCCACTGATTGCGCTAAAAATTCCGTAATTCCAAGAATCAAGGCTAAGATGCCCATTTGTAATGAAAGCAACTGGTGTTAAGTCACCTTCATAAACCAAGTGGCTTGAAATTTTTAGGTCCAACTAGACTTTATACATAAGAGAGATAATGCCAAAGATTAAGTGCTCTAGACTTTTGAGGTTAGGACGAGGAAGTTGGCATGTTCAGATCAACTCAATCGAGATCATGAGTATGGATAATTGGTTACCGAAAATATGATTGTGACACTAGAATTAATGCTGAAACTTCTTCATTGTGACCATGATTTGCCATGCGAGCAAAATTCCACCAATGCCGACTATAAGCAGTTTCAGTGGTTTCAATGTAGTACCAATATAGGTTAGGAAATGGGTGAAATGAGTGTGACGTGCCGTTAATGCCATCCATTTTGCAATCAAAATGGGTGAGATTCTGTTTGTTTGCCTTTTTCAATAAACAGCATAAGCGATATTTCGACTTTGCTGAGTGAGAACTTTAAAGAAAAAAATAGAGAAACCTTGAGGAGAGAGAGGGAAGGCAGAGGACACAAGAGGGGAGATAGGAGGAGGAGGGCGTACATGTCTGTCACTTGCCTTTGCTCCTTAAATAAAAATTAACTATCACATAAAGAAATGACTGCAAAATAGAGAGGATGGGAGTAGAGAGGTGAAGGGCAGGGGTGGTGGTGGTGGTTGGGGTTGAGAGAAGAGAGGGAAAGAGGGAGGCAAGGAGGGATAATGAATAGGGGGTCAAGTGTTGTTGGCATACTTGGTAGCCTTGTCTCCCACTCTTTTAATCTTCCTTCTTAATCTTTTTTTTTTCTTTTTTAGTTTTTAGTTTTTAGTTTTTTTTTTTTGAGAGCCTTCTCTTTTGTCAGTTGATAGAAGAGATATATAGCTTGGGTGTTGCAGATGAAAAGAGAGATGGAAAGAAGGGATGGAAGAGAGAGAGAGAGAGAGACGAGGAGGGTGTTGCCAGTTTCACCCACCTCTTGACTCCTTTTTTCTTTTCCTTCTTATGATTGCCTCATCTTCTATCAATTGATGGAAGAGGGATATATATATATAGTACTTTTTGCATCTATATCCTTACATTATGATATATTTGCATCTATATCCTCTTGTTTTAACATTTGTATTTATACCCCTCCGTTTAGCATAATTGTTGCAACTGTACCTCTAACGTTATATTCCGTTAACTTTTGATGTTTATTTTGTTAAATGATTAATGTAACTTTTTCTAAGATGAAAATATTAAATTACCAAGTGACTATATGGCTATGCTAAGTTTTAATGTATAAATATAAATTGGGCAAATTAATATCATTGACTTAAGGTCTCTAGATGCAATATATATAATAATACAAGGACATAAATGATAATATAAGATAGCATTGGAGGATAAATGTAAAATATTTGTATTGTATAGAAGGTTATATTATTTATTTAATAAAAAACAAACAACAAAAGTTAAACGACTTTAACATCAGGGATATGAATGTAATGATTCTGCTAAATAAAGGGTTATAAATATAAATATTAAAAACAAGAGGATATAGAAGCAACTATAACATAATGTTAGGATATGAATGCAAAAAGCCCTATCTATATATATATATGCTAATATTTATTACATTTATCTATATAACTGTAAATTTTTTAACTTGTAAAAATATATTAGGGCAATATATATAGAGTTAAAAATAATAAAAAATAAAACAATATTAGGACAATATTATTATATTCCTAATAGGTATATTATTATTATATATAATATACTTATATATATATATTTGATCAGTAAAAGGATTATATATTATATATGATAAAATAAAAGAGTACAAGGTACAAAAACAGTGTACCAATTAAAAACAGAATATAGGCCAGCCTCCCAAAAAGAAGAAGAGCAAAAAAACTACACCCCCAAAACATCCAAGAATGCTTCATAGTATAAGAACACTTTTAGCTGAACAGCAGAGAAGGATAGAAGCTGAGAAGACCACCAGAACAGCAACTTTAACACCTTCACCAGTAGTCTCTCTGAACTCGATTCCCTATTCCTGAATATTCTTCTGTTTCTCTCCCCCCAGATAGCCCAACAAATTGCTGCAGGTACCATATTCCAAAGCTTTGACATGATAGATTTCCCTCTTTTCCATTCCCAAGCAATGTAATAGAAGGTGGTCCACACTATCTTCACTGCATTTACACATGGCACATCTGTTTGGAAGATACCTGCCCTTGTTCTTCAAGTGGTCCACTGTTAGGATCTTGTCTAGAGCTGCTGTCCATAGAAAGAACCCAACTTTTGAGGGAATGCAGCTGTTCCAAGCTAGTCTGGGCCAGTTATATTCTGATCCATCGTTTACCAGAAACTTAAAAGCAGATTTACTAAGAATACCCCCGACTGTCTTTGTTCCATAGCCTGGCATCTTCATTTGGGGCCAACTTGGCTTCATATAGCATCTGCATCATCTCCATTAGCTCTTCCATTTCTCTATCCGAAAGGTCTCTCCTGAATTCTATGTTCCAAACCTTGTCATAATTGGATCGGATGAGCATGTCTCTAACACTCGAGGATTGATTTTTACTGATCTTGTACATTATTGGGAATATATCTCTGAGAGTAAGGTTATCATACCACTTATCCTCCCAAAACATGATTCTAGAACCAGAACCAACTAAAAAATTGTAGTAGTTTCTTACCTCAGGAATTAGCTTCAAAATAGGTCTCCATAGGCTTACTCCAAATGGTGTGCGTTAAATGTACTTGGGAACCAGTTCCCCCAACTGCACCAATATTTATGGCTGATGACCTCTCCATAAGCTCCCTAGCTCCAACCCAAACCTCCAAATCCACTTCTGTAAAAGAGCTTTGTTAAATAAGGATAATGACCTCAAGTCCAAACCCCCATTCTCTCACAGGTTTGCAAATGTCCTTCCATTTTACTAGATGGTACTTGTCTTCCCCATCCAGCCCTTCCCAAAGGAAATTCCTCTGAATTTGTTCAGCTCTTTTGGCAATTGAAGTCAGAATCTTCAAAATATACATGAAATAGGTAGGAAGATTCGTTAGAGAACTCTTTAGCAATGTTAACTTACCGCCTTTTGATAAAACACGGCTCTTCCATGAGGCTAACTTTCTCTCCATCCTCTCTAGCATTGGCGCCAACACCGATGAATTCTAGTATGCTACGCCTAAAGGAATTCCTAGGTATGTAATAGGTAGATTTCCAGATTTTCTTCCCAAAACAGAATTCCCATGTTAGTAACCTCACTCATGTTGAAAAGAACACTCTTACCCAGATTCACCTTAAGACCCGAACAAGCCTCAAAGCATAAGAGAATTTTGTTAAGCAGGATCAGTTGTTGAGCTGAGGGGTTGCAAAATAACATGATGTCATCCCACAAATAGGAGATGAGATATAGACAAACCCCCTCCCCCAATAGGCACTCATAACAAATCAAACTCCACCGCTCTCTTAGTAAGGCGGCTGAAAGATTCCATGACTACTGTGAAGAGAAGTGGAGAGAGAGGGTCCCCTTGACGTCAACTCCACGAAGTTTGGAAAAAACCAACTAAAGATCCATTAACTAAAACTGACATACGGGCTGTAGATATGCAGAAGCTGATCCAACATCTCTATCTATCTCCAAAGCCCATTCGTCAAAGTGGATAAATGAGAAACTTCCAATTAACATGATCATAGGCCTTTTGAAGATCCAGGTTGCATAAAACCTTCTCCTTCATCTCCTTCATACAAGAATAAATACATTCACTTGCAATTAAAACCCCATCCACTATTTTCTGGCCTCCCACAAGTGAACTTTGAGAGGAAGATATCAAAGACGGTAATACTTTCCTCAATCTACAAGCTAACAGCTTAGCTAGTATCTTATAAATGCTTCCGACCAAACTTATGGGTCTGAAATCCCTCAGATCACAAGCACCATCCTTCTTGGGAATCAAGGCTAGGAAGGTTGCATTGAGACATTTTTCGAAACAGCAGCCATTGTGAAATTCTTGGTGAGCCTCCACCTAGTCCTTCTTAATTATATGCCAGCAAGCTTTGTAAAATGCTAGCGTGAAGCCATTCGGACTAGGCGCTTTATCGCCTTCTAGCTGAAAAATGGTATCCTTAATTTCATCTTCCGAAAATTGGCGCTCCAGCGTATCCCATTCCTCTTTCAATAGCATACTGAACTCTAGACCATCTAATGACTATCTGAAAGAGGATTCCTCAGCATATAGCTTGGCATAAAAATCTGAAACAGCCCTCTTTATATTGTCTTCCCCTACGACAGTGTGGCCTTCGTTCTTCAGTTTGGAGATAGCATTTATCCTATGTCGAGCATTCGCCATGCGGTGGAAGAAGGCAGTATTTCTATCACCTGATTTCAGCCAAAGGGCACGGGACTTTTGCCCCCAACTAATTTCTTGCCTCTTTGCCCATTTCTTAAACTATATTTTCAAGTTTTCACTCATAATCCATTCGGATTGCAGTAGCTCATTCCTCTCTTCCTTGGGGTCCAAAGTCTTTATTTGGTCCATTAGGCTTGTCATGTGATCATCAACTTGCCCAAATTCTGACTTGTTCCAAGCCTTAATCTTTAGCTTTAGCTCCTTAATTTTCTGGCTAAAAATGTGGCTTGGAGAGCCTCGGATCTGAACTCCATTCCACCATTCCTCCACCTTCTTCAGAAAAGTTTCTTCTTCCAACCACAGGTTTTCGAATCTGAAGGGAGAGGCCTTAGAGATACCATTCGAATTCTTTAGCAAAAGAGGAATATGATCTGAAACTGGCCTAGGCAATGCATCACCAAGTGATCAGGGAATAGGTCATCCCATCCAAGAGATATAAAAAATCTATCAATCTTTGATAGGGATGGAATTGACTGATTGTTTGACCAAGTGAAGTTTGCTCCCTCAATAGGCACGTCAATAAGGTTGAAACGATTAAGAAAGTCCGTGAAACTCTGCATATCAGAAGAGATGTATCTGCATCCCACCCTCTCAGATGGGAACCAAATCTCATTGAAATCACCTCCTACACACCAAGGAATTGAAATGCCTTGTCTCATCTCTGCCAATTCTTCCCAAAGCTAACAGTAAGAACCACATTATTAGGCCCATAAACACTATAAAACTGGAACACTTCTGCATTTCTTGAGTCTTGGAGAAGAACTGAAACGGAAAAGCTCGCAATCCAAGATTTGCAGAGCTTCAGGAACGACTCCTTCCAAGCCAAAATAATGCCACCAGCAGACCCCCTAGCTGGTAAAAATACCCATTGAACTCCTGATTGCCCCCACACTTGATTAATAGTAACTCTGGTCACCTTCTCAAATTTAGATTCCTGAAGCATCGGAATATCACGGTCCCAAGAGCTGACGGCAGCCTTAACTGATTGCCTCTTGTCCTCTGCATTCAGCCCACAAAGATTCCATGAAAGAATACTAAGCTTCATTGAGATACAACTCCCCCTTTCTAGAGCACCGCCTAATACCAGAGTGACCTGAAGGCTTCAACTTGTCAGATATGGACCACACCAACTTGTTGAGCTCCCTTTCTTTCCTTTTATTGGCAAAGGCTAATTTCTAGTGTTGATTTTCAATAGGTACATTAAACGACAGCAGTTCCCCCTCAAAACCTTCACACGACACACCCAGAAAATTACTCGTCTCCATAATTCTGTCCAACACCCACTCATAAAATATATTATTAACAATATACATATTATTAACAATATACTTATATATATTGGTAATAATATATTTTTATTATTATCAATAAGAATATATCATTACATTTTCTCATTTATCAGTTTTTTTAAATTTTTGTGTATTTCTTATACTTTTAATATTTTTTTCAAAAAAATTTCAGCATGGAAACACAAAAAAATTCAGCGGCACAAGTGGGTTGCAGGCAAAATTTCTCTGAAATAGGACACGAGGCCTTGGGTGGAATGGCACCAAAACTGGCACAATGATGTTGATTCTAACAACATTTTATAATCCAATGCTTGACAAAAAAATAATAGGATATCCGAGTGAAGTAATTCGTGGAATGGAAACAACATGGAGGTTGCATGAGTAGAGGATGGGTTGATCAGATGTAGCATAGCAGAGTGCTGAATGCATATTGGGACAGACTTCACGTCATTTCAGTATTGTTGACCTATTTAATCCGTGTTGGATGTCCAATTGGGCGAGTGGTTAAAAGATGACCAACACTGAATAAATTAAGTTAAATACCCTTTCCTAGGTCTCTATATGCTAAGAATTCTGTGTAAACGTGAACAAAATTGTTTGGGATTGGTATGCCTTGAGTTTATGTGCATATGCACTGCACGGGTGTTGGATTTGTCCAATTTTGAACAGGACATGCCCATGTATTGACCTTATACTTAAATTTTGGGCCCATAAGCTTTCACGGGCTGGCTCATTTACACCTCCTTTTATGCCAGAGACAAGTGCTTCAAAATGCAGGTTTTACGCTAAATTTCTTTGGTTCCATTGCGCAGATTCCTTTGGAAATCATACAGGTGGTCAGAACTTCCCTTTTTTTTTTTTTGGGTGTTTCCTCCATTGTTTGGGGGATTTTCACCCCAATTTGATAGGTTTTTTTTTTATCCAGGGACACCCTCAGAGACCATGGAGTGTTTCTTGTATAAATAATGAAAATTCTTTGTTCATTCTGTTAACATGTAATTTCCATGGATTCCCCAATTAGAAACTGAGCCAGCAGACTGTCTTGACAAGGATGGTGTTGGTTGAGACTTTGTATGAAGAATCTTTTTTTTTTTTTAGCTTTGTTATTTTGCTTTTTGAGGCTTTCTTTATTGCAACCTTTTTCTTGGAGCCCATCTTCTGTCATATTTTTTATTTTACTCAAAAAAAAAAAAAAGATGGAATCTCGTTTTAATGATAATGATAGTGCCAAGGCATGGTAATATTTCTTTTCTGCTGACATGATCTTGTTGCTCCATGGTTGGTTATATTGTTCTCCTTTTCCCAACTAACGGCTTCCTTCGTACGTTTCCTTGTTTAGCATCTCTAGTTACTCCAAACTATTTGTCTAAATTATGCCATGGACCTTTGTTAGTGAATAGAATGCTGTTGAAATGTTGTCTTGTCTGTTATTTTCTGACATACTGCTTCCTTCCTCTAGGCATTTTGGGACTATTCAGAGAAAAAACTGCTTGGAACGACTAAGGCTGAATGCTCTGTAACAAGTGAATGGTCCCCAAATGGGTGCTACTTTTTGACTGCCACTACAGCTCCAAGATTACAGATTGATAATGGGTATGGATATCTTTTATGTGTGTATTCTCTCTCTCTCACATTCAAGAAAACAGATATATTTATGTGTGCGTGTGTGTGTGTATATATATATATGAGGGCAAGTTCCTTAATACTTGGCTCATACGAATCTTCCATATGTGCACCCATATTTACTACATAGCGATTGTTTGGAGTTTTGGATCAACATGGAAGTACCAATTCAATATTTAAGCACAGTGAGGCTTTCTGATAAAAATCACATTACTAAGTTACATTTTGCTATCTGATTTAATAGTTGCAAATGGTTGATGCCAAAATACTATAGTATGATGCAAGATTGTCCTATCAATGGTTTAATTGAATGGATAACTGTGTCAAAGTATGGTGATTTTTTGTGGCAAGTCCCATGATCCTAAAACATGATGAGGGTAAGAACGGGGAGGTTTCTCATGCGCTACACATAAGGAACTTGGCTTTTGTAGAATGGGTAGGTTAGAGTCCCATAATCCAAAAAGAATTAGACAGATTTCCTTTCAGCTGACAAACAAGTGCCATGTGTGTTCCTTCTGTATATGTGGGTAAGAATGGGAAGGTTTCTGGTACACATAAGAAACTTGCCCTGTATATATATTTGTATTTATCCTCCTATATATTGGCCTTTGGACTTAACTATAGACAAGTTACTCATCTGGACCTATATCTGAGTGCCGGTTCGGATGGTAGGGAGTTCAGATCCTTAAGGAAAGCATAAGTCGTTATGTCTGGAGCTGAACTGGAAAGTGGATTTACTTTTCTGAATCTAGTTAGACATTGTGGTCACTTCTGTCTTAAACCTGTAGAAATGGCATAAGTGGTTATGTCTGGAGCTGAACTGGAAATTGGATTTACTTTTCTGAATCTATTTAGACGTTGTGGTCACTTCTGTCTTAAACCGCAGAAATATCAAGGTTTTATTGTAAAATGTACCAAATGAAAGCTGTTGTTTAATGGAGTTTTGACGAACTGGGGAACAGATATATGCAGATCTTGGCATGATCTATAAATAAAAAGACATTTAATTTTGACTAATTACTCTAACAAATAAAGTTTTCTGTTCAATAACTTGAGTTCTATGTCCTTGATGTTGAAATGTTTCCTGAAGGCCACCTTTGTCCTTGAATAAATATTTTTCTTGGGAAATTTATGGCAACTTTTGTTTCCTGACTATTATATTGGCATATTGGTAGAGTGGTGGCAGATGAGTACAAGTATTGTTAATATCAAACTTTGAACTAGACAATGTAACAACAAAATCAGTAATTCAATTGAGCCACAGCTTGATCCCAAATGATAAGAAATTTGAGAGTCAGCAATCATCTTAAGCTTCATTAAGTTTTGTATTTTATTTTATTATATTTTTGTTCGGTCTTTTCTGCCCATCTCCTTTCTCTTGGATTTGCCTGTAAGCTCTTATGTTCTCTTTGAAGGATTAAAATTTTTCACTACGATGGGTCATTGTACTACAAGGAGATGTTTGACAAGTTGTATCAGGTCAGTATTTTCAGTAACCTATCTGAATCAATACCACTTAGTCTTTTCTTATTCAGTTCCTTGATTTTCTTGCTAACCATTTTAACAGGCTGAATGGAGACCAGAAGCCCCAGACAAGTTTGGGGATATCACTGAACTTGTGAAGTCCATCAATTCTTTGAAAATTGAAGAGACCAAACCACAAGGTTTTTCCCCTTTTGTTTATTTGAAATTCACTTGATTATGGAATTGCGCTGCATAATTTTGGTTCATAGCTGATGCTGGATCCTTTTTAGGGCAAGGGTTGAAATCTTCCCAAATTTCAACTAAAACAATCCCAACCAACCCTCCTACAAATAAGCCAGCTGCATATCGCCCACCACATGCTAAGAATGCAGCTACTATTCAGGAAGAGGTATGTAAAACTTCATTTGGCAACTGTAATGTTTAATTAGTAGTATGGATTTGAAAATTATTTTGATTAATGCATAAAAATTGTCTTGCAAGCTGCCCAGGAATTCATATCGTGAGCTTTATATATTTATCCAATCTATAAAAAGTTCCATGTGCATGTGAGCTGGTGTATAACTGTCCATTGATTGACTGACACCCCTCTATCCAAAGTTTTAAAGATCACTATCGCCAGATATGTTGTCACTGAAGGAAATGGGAACATAATCGCTTGATATATGAATGGAAAATTGATGTTACTTTAAATGTTGGGGAAATGTGTTACTGTTTGAGAAAAAGAGAAAGTTTTGGATGAAATCGTTTCAAAATTTTATGAGTCACTTATTTAAACATTTTATACCTAGATAACTCAAAAAAAAAATAAAATTACACAATGATATTAAGTAATGCATGTGTAAGGAAGAAGTCATTGACTTACATGACCAGCTACTAAAATGCCAAATGAAATGTAAATAAAATACTTTGTAGATAGAAATAAGAATATAATAGTTTTGAAGGTTTTTGACCCAAACATATGACTACGTTCGAACAATGTGCCTCAATATCATATGGACCATTTCTGCAGATAAAATTTTTGGGGTTTTTCTCAAAAACTTATTTTTATTGTATAAAATTATGACTTTTATGTCAACCATAAACATATCTATCAATATGAAAAATTTTCATTATAAAGATATTTTATAGAATAGGCGATTCTCTCAGGCGACCTAGGAACTCTTTCGGGCATCTTCGCCAGTAAGTGTAAGTAAGAAAGGCAACTTCGCCGGTGACCACGATTCTCAGGCGTCTGTAATAGTGATTGTGCGAGTGCAAATAGGCAACTGAGTGGAGCGTTTGGTAATTGTGAAGCGGGGATTGTGCTACAAATGACATGTCCAACAGGACTAGGGGTTTCTTCAAGCAGGAGGTACCGATCGACGGTGCTGATCAAACAGGGGGATTTTTTCGGTGTGAAGTCAAGGCTCAATCCAAGACGTTCGTATTCGAAGTAGATCAGTTTCCAAGGTGTCCTCGTATTTTTGAACATTGGCGCGATCATCGGGCAATGCTGGTTCTGGAAGATAATTTGAATAGGCAATATAAAATATGGTATTATCTGTTTGGTTAAGAGGTTGATCTAATCGGTAGCATTTAATTGGTATAGTTATTTTATGCATTAACATTTGAAATGATTGAAAGCCTGTTTTTTCGAAAATTAATCTGTAATTTTAATCAATGTTCATAAAACCATTGAAATACATAATTTTAGATTAGTTTTTATTTTTTTGACCAATGTATTAAAAAGTGCTTCCAGCTTTTACGTACAATTGTTTGACATTTAGAGAATTAAACATTACATGTATAGGGGAAAGCCCTAAAACTTTGATTTACCCAAACTTTTCGGTATTCTGATCTTTCAGATGCACAATTCTGTAATGAAATGCTTATCGACCCATTGCATACATGAATATGCAAGGACCTACCCAAACTTTTACTCAATGCAAGCTGTATCAAAGAAAACATTAAGGGGGAAAAATGTGGTTGTAATTTATCGTGCATGTTTGTATCATTTCTTGATCACATGTTAAATTTCACTGAATCAATTGATAAAATGACTTTTAGGTGAAGAGTATGAGGTTTTTGAGTATCTTTGATTGATTTAATAAAGAAAAACCATCCCCTCTTTGTTATCTTTATAAAAGAGATGCACAAATCAATGTCATCATATATCTCCTTATAGATTGTAAATAAAAATAAGACACTGGATTTATTGGCTTTGCGAAATAGGAGGATGTACTGCTCGACATGTCAAGGGATACATCTATGTCTTGAATAATGCTTCTAAAATACCCTTAGCATCGGTGGAGTGACTCACAATCTATGTTTTTTCTTCATATGCTTCTTTTGTGCTCACAATTTCATACACACCACAAATTTGGGGAGGAGAACAAGTTGTATCAATAAATTAAGGAGTTGTGAAATTGAAAGCAAAGGAGTGGAGAGTCTGGGTTGGGTATATCTTACTCTAAAGGCATAAGTGAAATGGTTTACTTTCTGTCGTATTGACAGTCAAAATGAAGTTGCAAGGTTCCCCAATCAAATGGAACAAGATATCTGGTCTGCATGTTTGAAATGGTTTGTTTGATCAAGTTTTTTTGTTGACAGTAGAAATAAAGATACGTGTGATGAAGATTTCGGGTCTCTCACAATCTTTACCTTCCTGCTGAGACATTGGTTTATCTTCTACATGGACAGATGATTGGCATATCCAGATCATCCACTAGACTGTACTTTTCTGGATAGGTTATACGAGTGATGCTGCCACCCAAGTCAAATTAATACACTTCTAATGGCTCTTGTCGAATGTAATTTAATCATCAAATTTATGATATTCTTTTTCTGAGTTCCCAGAAACAATGATATAGGAGTAAGGTGGCATTTCTGTTTGAAGACGTCTGTTTTCATGGCAGATACTTGTTAAAAATATTTTAGCAAGTGAGGTCTTGCCCATCCTCCTCATATAAAGCCAGCAAACCTCAGTCCTGAATTGATCACACATCAATCTCGACTTCCATGCCACATTTAATCTCTTAGAGTTTTAGTGGATTTTCTTCATCTAAATTGATTACTGTGTTTCTATTAGTTATTATTTTTCTTTTGTTGTTATTTTTCTTTAATGGACATCTACTCACTGTTAATGCTTTTCAATATTGCAGTTGTTTGGAGGTGGTCCTACAGAGTGAGTTCATTAATTAATTTTTTTCCATCAGTTGTATAGGAATGTACAGTGTAGGTGCTTATAAAGCATGCTTTTTGCAATAATTATTTTTTTTTTTCCATTTATTTAGAGAAACGAGCAAGAATGCATTGAGAAACAAGAAGCGTAGGGAGAAGCAACGGGAGAAAAAGGCTGCTGAGGCCTCTTCTGCAGCAAGTGGTACATAAATTTAAGATGTTGAGAAGCATGAGAGTTTTGATATAAGGTGCAGGATTGCTTTGAAATTCCTTCTAATCCATGATTCACAACCGCAAACAATACAATACAATAATTGTTGGTCTCAAGCTTTCCTCTCTCAGGCCTCAGAATCTGCAATCATACCTTCTTGACCAGGTTCAGTGTACTTTTATATCGTTTGTTCTAACTTATGAGCAATAGTGGTATTACGGGATTGTCAAAAAAAATTTTTTCTTCTCTATTTTGTTTGCTTATCCAAATAAACATGTCATGAGTACGATACTAGTTAAGATCGAATATAATGTACAAGGAAATGTTTATCACCATATGTTCAAATAATCTGTACTCAAAATTCTGTTTTCTCTCTTTTCCTTTCCTGAGTACTTGACAAAGAATTCAATGAATGATACAGTTGAATTATATGATAGTTTATGACCACATAGTAGTGTGTACTTTTTTGGTGTTTGATTTCTTAATGTTGGTAATGTTTGAATGGTGTTGTTTTAATGCCCTTGGTACTGCTAGGTGTGATTATGTTGATTATACTTTCAATGAGAGCATTGAAAGACAGGTATCTCAGTAAGATTCAAATTAGTAAGAATTATGGTGTTTTTAACATGTGGATGGTGATTTTATTCACAGTTCTATGCCTTTTTGGATAAATTCTGCAGTGTTTTCACATTGAACTGAATGTGGGTGCGGTGCCCGCACCAACAAAATGTTCATAAGTGGTGTGTCGCTAAGTTATATAGGAATACCTAAACCCTAGATTTAAGATTAAAAAAGTATTCCATTATCCAAACTAGAATAACTGTGTAGAACAATGACAAGTCGTCTTATATCCCTGTACAACACTAATTTTTCTGTATCCAACTGAAATTCTACCTGTGCTGACTTTATGCAAGAATGGTGCTTAGCTTGACCAGCTGTTACAAATGCTGAAAAGTTCCAGTATGATTGCACCAGTCAAAGCGATGTTTCCTCTTAACAGGGGTTGAAGGTTTAGAGCAATCTTAAGGTTAGGGAGGGTTGAAACAAGAGGTGTTAGAGGGTAAGTGTGGCCTCATCTCGTGCTACATATAGCATAAAACAGGCGTTTAGCATTATGAACATCTTATTTAGCATGTTATAGTTAATTTCTTGATATGCCATAGGATACTGCTAACCATATTTTCTTTGATTCCTATAGATGTACCTTGTGTTAAAATGCAATTACCATGGCTAGGGGCAATTAGTACATAGTAGAGCTGGCTTCACCAAAGAAGTAGGGGATAATAGTAAGAGCTGAACCCTATCTTGTATTATTTTGGGACTTATGCCCACTATTAATATATCCCTCTAATTACCGATAAAAAAATTTTAAAAGCTGAACTCATTATACTTTCCGGAAGTAAACAAAAAGCTCAAAATTCGTGTCAAAAGAACATCAATTAACACTTGCATACGGCCCATGTTGTTCGCTCAAAGCAAGCAATGTAGAAGTTAAAAGGTGGAAATTTAGAAGTTAAAAGGTGAAATTGTTGGAAACAGTGGTTCATATTCTAGGGTTAGGGTTAATATATTTATCGTGTTATAGCCCTACTTGAAAATATAGTGGAATTTTTAAGGTGGAAATTGTTGGAAACAGTGGTTCATATTCTAGGGTTAGGGTTAATATATTTATCGTGTTATAGCCCTAATTGAAAATAGAGTGGAATTTTTCGCCGTACACAATGGACGTAGCAACATTGCCGAACCATTTAAGTCTCAAGTTGTACGATACTCAACACAACAACCAAAAAAGGAGGTTAAATAAAGAATTGTAGCAATTGTCTTACATGCAAATAACAGTGCCTCACCTCACATGAAACTTGAACCAAAGCATACTTAAATTGCGAAGAAATGAGATGCCGGGAAAACTAATTCAAAGCAGGAAATCTTTTGGATTCCTTCTTTAAATCTCTCAACGGCACAACATATTGGCAAACAATCTTTCACCTTTGCATCAAACTTGCACCAATCTAGAAAAAGATACACCATGAACATCCGCCCTTGGGTCCAAGCAAATGGATGGACTCAGAGTTTTAAACCAAATACAAGAGAAGTGATCCAGAGCAAAATTAGCCAGGGAATCAGTTACATGGTTACCCTCTCTGAAACAATGTGAGAAATGGACGAGAGGAACCTTGTTACATAAATCTTTCAGTTCCATCAAAATAGCACGAATGTGTCATGGAAACTTCATAGCCGAACATGGAAGAAACTGGATAATAATCTGGGAGTCACCTTCCAAGACAATATGAGAAACACCGAGCGCCACAGCCAGTTTAAGACTTCCCTTTAATTGCTAATGATATGCGTAATTTAAGCCCAGAAAGACTTGAGGAAGATGATAATGATATGCCCAATTTAAGGCCAGATCTCTTATGAATTATCCTAAATTTATTTGTGCATTTATTGCATGTCTGCACATTTATAAACCAAGCCAAGTGCCAATTCAAAGTAGCTCGGCTTTTGACCATTTGGACCAATGGCATTGGTCCATTGACTGAAGGACTGTTGGCCTTCCAACGTTGCCCACTAAGCCGACCTACATGCCAATGAATTGGATTTAATAATGAAGTGGATTTTTCTTGAGCTCAACATAACAAATGCTGGTCCAATCTGGCCCACTCTTTAGAAGTTCTTCAAAAATAAAGTCAAATACTCAACAGGGTAAGAGTTAGGCAAACAAGTCCAATGGAAGTCCAAAGGGAACCTGCCTTTGGTTGGATGAACGGAGATATTTACGAATTTCCCTAGTCATAATTGGGTTGCTTTGCAAGAATCCTATGCACACAATTTCTATTAACACAAGTGGACTACTTACCCCACTTGACAAATCATATAGCTAGTAATTTTTTTTTTGGTCTCACGAATTCACCTATTTTGTAGGCTCTGATTATTAGAGCTAGCAATTTCTGAATAGACCCGTCAACCTGCCCGAACAGACCTGATTAAACGCGTTTGGGTCGACCCTGGATATTTGATTTGTCACCTACTTCTTGTTATCTTTGAGATTGTTTTCATGTATTCGGGAACTGATCCTGATATTTACCTCCATGTGTAGTTGGAGTAATCTTGCGTTTCTATCCCATGTACTTGGGAATACTCATGACACTTCCCTTCATGGGGAATTGGAGCAAAGTTGTCTTCCACTCATGTATTTGAGATGAGCATGATATTGTCTTGGATTATATTATGGTTGTATTTGTTTCTCGTGGGCTTGGCTCTACGTGGATCCATACAATAGCTAGATAGTGAAATGGATACCAAATTGTGTGGTTGAATCCCATGTTCACATACACACACCACTGTTTATTCTGTGAGGCCGCTTCTTTATTGATTGGTTGCGGCGTTCCACTCTTGTATTGATCGACTTCACATATAAGACGTGAGATGGAAGTGGATATGGCTATACCCATTCAAAGATATCTTATTTCATGAGACCTACCATAATACTTTATTTGGTTTATTTTGGGGACTTTCATGTTGGTTATATGTATTTGTTTATGGAAGCATTATCTTGTTTAATTGCTTTCTTTACCTTCAATATGCATCATGATTTGAACTGTATAAAAGTTGGTTTATTACATGCATATGCCATTTACTAAGATATTTATATCTCATGCCGGATTTGTTTTGTTTTCAAACATTCCTGGTAAGGCCGCAAGGCCGCAGCTGGTGGGTTAGAGCTCGATGGTGACATTACTGACTACAGAGAGACCGATTATTACGTTGAGTAGGTTTTAGTACTAAACATGCTTTGAACTCTATGATGGATATTGAATTTGTGAATAAACTAGAAGTGTTAAGAGTTAGCAACTAGTGGACCACAGTACCAGACTTATGCTTTTGACATTGCTGTTGTCGGTTGTTTCACAAATGTCTACGTTTGATTGAGGATTATATGATCACTTCTGTGCTATGATATTATAATTTTAGTAAGTATGGTTAATGTTATGCTTTGGGCCCACACTTAACACACTAGGTGCGAGTCTATAGCAGTTGGTGAGTCGACTTGGATTCAGGGCGCTACAATTCACCTTTGTCTTTTTACACTTTAATGTGCCATTTGGCAAATACGGAATGTGCAAACTTGTCACTTGGTGGAATTTTTGTATTTAATTACTATTTTGCCCTTCAGAGTCTTTTGACCATATCGCTTTCATCTGGACTCTGATTCTTGCAAACTCAGTTGAGTTGGAACCATGCCATAGTTGTCTAGCAAATGGTGTGAGTTTAATGGTCAATTCATCCTTAGGCAAAAAAAAGGTCCATTTATGCTTAGTGGTTTGAACCTATCTTTTAGGGTCTTTCTTCTAACATTTTGAGGGGTGCCAAAATTGGGGGCTTACAGTTGCTTCTCTTTGCTAAAGTCACCTTGTTAATGAACGCCAAAGAACATAGAACCCTGTTTTCCAATGCAAATGCCCTGTCTTTTAAGGTCTTTCTTATGGAAGTAGTGTTGTTCTAATCCAAAAAGGAGACAAATTTAATCTCATGCAATACCCATAGAATGAATGGAAACTTAAATAGATGGAAAGTATTCATTATGCTTCTGCAGTAGGAAGCCTAACTAGATTTGTACCAGACCTAAAATCAATTTTGCAGTTAAAATGTTGGGCAGATATCTGTAGCGCCCCAGATCTGAGTTGTTCATTAAAGATATAACTCGTCTCAAGAAACACTAGATATAGGCCAAAATCAAACTATTTCCAGAATATAGTCAACCATAAAGACTATCAGAGTACGGAAACATGGAAAATTTTAAATCTAAATAAACCTTTCTTAATAATAAAATGAAATTGTTTTCCAATAACAATTAATTTCACTACTACTAAATTCTAGAATGTAAAAGTCAACTACATCTCTAAAACTTACTCCCTACCATAGGCAAATCCATAAAACTGAAAATAAATCTCCTACTACTAAATCAACTCTCCTACATGAGACAACAGTAATCGTCTTCAATATAGTTGTCTTCTAAATGCACTTCTCCTTGTGAATCTACCCTAGTAATATCAACCTCTCCTGGAATATCTGAAAATCAAAACAAAAGCAAGAATGAGATACAATATCCTAACAAGTAACACATGCATGAATAAAACAATTTTATAACATTTTCAAAACAACATTTATTTCAAAAGATAGAACGATAACAGATAATTTAGTTGCAAACCAATTTCCAATCAATATCAAAACAATACTTTCCAACCAAACCAATTCCTTGCGATGTTGTAACATCATAGGGCTCATGAAAGCAATACATCTCTGAAAAGTTAAATGCCTGAGTCAAGGGTTGCCACCTCACGGCTTAGGTGCAAAGCTGAGGTACACAATTATCGACTTATTGTAGATCATCTAACCGAGATACACGGTGGGTTGGTATGTACAATCCAATCAACTACAACAATGTGGGAATACCAAACCAAGATATATGGTAGGCAGCCCAAAATAATAAGAATAACCATATTGAGATACATGACGGGTGGGATTGCTGTAGTACGACTAGGTACAGGAAGGCCTCGTTGAGATACACGACGGGAGCATAGATGAAACAGGGTTAACTATACAAAGAAAATACTATTTTCACACCTAGCTAAACTATGGATCCATACCAAGCTATGCCTGTTAGACACATAAAACAAAGCATTGAAAACATGTTATCTTTGATACCAAAACAATCCACAATATCCATAAATCAACTCCAAGATACATGAACGAAATAAAATCTCAAACTCAACCTACATGAGTGAGGTAATAACCACCCTGAGGTACATGGAGGAAAATAATCATAATTCTGCCAAAATAACAATGGAAACATTTTTAGATAGATCAAATACAAGTGTGGGAAACAATAAAATCAAACCAAGTTAAAAAGAAAAGGATTTGGAACGATAAACTTGAATAAAAGCTATTTTAGTATAATATGCCCAAATTCTTTATAAAATTTCAAATTAATCATCAGCCAGTGCAAACAATCTCAAAATACCCTAATCCTATTGGTACATGAGTTGGAATTCTATAAAAACAATTTTATAATAAAAAACTAGGTAGTTTTCAAAAATACCAAAAAAATCTATCATGGGCACTCGAGTGCTATCAGGCGCTATGTCGAGCACTCGAAAAACTTGAAATTCCAGTTCTCGCCGCTCGGGATGGTGCTCAAGCCTTCTCCCGGGCACTCAGTTTACCAAAAATTACAACTCTCAGGTTTGAAATTTCTAAAAAAAACACAGGTGGAGGCGCCTTTGATGGCGTTCGAACAGCAACAAGTGTCGGCTCTAACAATATAGCGCTTGGCCTGACGCTTGAATGTCATTGCACGTGTCTGTTATTTTTCTGAATTTTCTGGGTTAAGTGAATTTTTGTGAATTTGTGGTTTCAAATCCAAATCCTTCTAAACCAGCTCCTCCAATCTCTTCGAAATCATTTGTAATCACCCCCTAAACACGATAGATCAATCTAAACACAATAAAACTTAGATTTACAATGCTTCTAAATCAAATATAAACAAATCCAAACGTATGAGCACACTTCAACAATTTTTGTAGAAACCCAAAACATAATCATACAACCTACGAAATTTCTTCTTAAAATCACATGGTTTTTGTAACGCCCCGAAACCAGGTTACGTAATGAGACCGTAACTCGTCTCCGAAGAGTTAACTTTCCACACAGGATCGCTATATCAAAGTGAAGGACAACATGAAAATAAACAATAAATATAACATCAGAGTCTACTAAAATTCCCCAACTTAACTGAACCAAGCATATACCCTGTAACACCCTATACCATTTTTGTCCCTACAGGGCTCTTTATGGTAATAGAGTGTTAGATTGCTTGATAAGCATGAAAAGACTTGAATAATTAACTACAATTAGTACAATTAACATAAAAGTCCTAATAAAAAAATCGGCTATATAACGTCTGAAACTAGTGACTCCATAAAATAACTTTCTGAATCACCTGATAAAAACAGTTCATACTAATAACAAAAAAAGAAAAAAATATGATAAGATTCAACTAGCTGGGTTATATCACTCAATCTCTCATTATATACATCATATACAATAATCAAAAAAAGACTAGTGACTTTCCATCATTCATAGATATAAGATCTCAAAAATATGATCCAGATTAAACAAAAAGAACCTACGACTAGATCCCCTCTCAAGGACAGTAGTAATCAGCAAGTCTATAATCTTGCTCTCCCTGCACTCTCTGTCCGGCCTGCTCTGGGACTGAAAACAAAACATCGATAAAACAAAACACACGTGAGAACATAATTCTCAGTAGGTAGTAAATGCACAAATACAGTTTTTTTCATGCAAAGATCAATTATGCAAATTGAAGAAGAAATATAGTTGAGTTTGGATAATATCATGCTAAAACCACAAAGCATTCTTATATTAAGTATGCTGTACGATGAAATAGAGAAATATGCATGATAATAAAATTGCATGCATCTATAAAAGCAAGCATTACAGACTTTCTAATAGTCTAAAATATAGTAGGATTCATGTTAAGCATGTCTGTAAATTAGATTAAGATATAAGTCCTTCATTTGCCACCTCACGTCTTACTAGGAGAAAGACAGTCAGTCTCCCTGCGGAGTACCCTCTTCCTAGGGTTGGCAAGTACAACCCATGTCCAACCATACCATCTGATCCACACAATAACACCCTGATGGGGGAGCCACGCCGGGCCTGTGTTACCCCATCCCAATATACACACACCTTGATGGGGGAGCCACGCCGGGCCTGTGTTACCCCATCCCAATATACCATATCATATAAATCCCAATGGGGGAGCCTGAGGGCCTGTGTTACCCCATTCAAAACTGGGTTGCTGCTATAGCAATAGGACTTAAATGTTAATCTAACAAGCCTCTGCTAAACACTACTAGCTTGGAGATGGATCCATACCCCTACCTTTGCCTACTATGCCATAATAGACTACAATAACATGTACTGACAAGACATAAAATAAATAGAAGATGAAGATCTACACTGCATCCTGCAGTACCTCATAATCAGTGGAATTCACATCCACATAACACAGTGAGTCCTCTGCCCACTTCCAAAATACATAGAACGCAGCCTATTATTTTCAAAAATCTGATTTTTGAGCAGTTATTGACATTACACTCCATGTATATGTCTGCAACTCAAACAAAATCATAACACATTGTGAAAACATGAGGCAAACCATGCAATTGCAAACCAATACCATTTATCAACAGCAAAGGGAATTTATAGCTCTACAACACAATTCATGGCTGAATATTCTTCAATTCAGCTATAGAATTCCATATAATTCCTATCACATGCATATCCCTAATAAAAACACCTTATATGCTAATTAAAACCAAAAAAAAAACAATGGTGAAACCAGAACTTTGTTTGCAAGAAGAAACTAAGCAAATTCCATCTTTTCAAGAAAAATCTTGGCTGAACTTTGCCAGTTTTAATCCAAAATTTTCATGACCCAATTATAATCATGCATGACTTAAATCAAGCAACATATATGCTCCTAGAAACCATAAGACAAAATTGAATACCAGAATTCAGATACAAGTGGATATCTTAATAAATATTCAGCAAGAAATCACGAAATTGATGATGCAGAACAGTAATTTTTGTCTTACAAAACATACAATTCTGCTCTATTATGCACAATATTTGGTATGCATATTATATATTGTTGGAAAGCCCTACGAATCTGGGTTCTAATGCAACAAACGGTTTGAAATTTCAATTTTTCCACGAAAAGTTATAGCCATTTTTAAAACACTGGTCTGAGTGTAATGTAATCCGAGAATTACAAAAACTGAAATTTTTATAGATATCAACTCATACAGTTTTGCAATTCAATTTATTCATGCATACATATGTAAATTAGCATCTCAGATGATAAAAATTACTTTAAATACTATGGAACTTCCAGATTTAAATTTAACAAAGTAAACCCTAATATTTCAAACCCTAACACAAAAATCTGTAAACAATTGCTATAAAAATTCTGTTGGAAGGTACCACCTACCTCAAATGCTAAATCTGAACCAAGGTAAATGAAGAACTCTACTAAATCAGCATTCTAATAGTTGCAGCACTCCTGGACAGCAACTAAAATCCCCAAATGCAAAGCTTCACAACCCCAATGGCTCCATTCTCCTTCCTTAACCAAGATCCTTCAAAATCCCACCAATTCCTTGCACTTCCTCTTCAATTTAGCTTGATTTGAGCTGAAATTGTGATGAAGAAGAAGAGGAATCCTCCAGCCCTCTTTCCCCAATTCTATTGCATGGAGAGAACAAATGAAAATGACCCAAAGCCCCCCTTTTTATACTAAACCAAAGACCCATTGACCCATCCAACCCCCTTTTTTAAGTGAACCCCTTGGTTTACTTCCCATTGAACCATTCTCTCAATGTTTTTCTTTTAACCTTAAACAATTGCCATTTAAAATCTAATTAACCAAAGATTAACCCCATTTCATTCCTCATTATTTTTTTATACTAAACCATACACCTTTTTAACCCATCTTTTATGGGTTGTTTAAGTCAAACTAGTTTTATTACATAAGTAATTAATCTCTCATTAACTCTTCTTTTATTAAGCCATAAATCTTACAATTTACATCCAAGCAATAATATAAAGAAATTTTTTTTTTTTTTTACCACACTTGGTTCAACACTCATAGTGAGTGAACCAATATAATCCATGACTAATCTCACTTTCATTTCACCCTTAATATCAAATCAATTAAATATATTTTTCTTCACATAAACTCATAACCATACTATTATGAAACAAAAACATCCTTCCTAACAATTGAACTGCCTTACCTCCAAATGGCCTGACTTGACATACACTTTTCAATGGCCATCCTCTGCACATAAGAAAATTTAATATTAAAAGCTATTTATAGGGTCAGGGTTTCACATACCCGCCGGCATCGTCCTTTCCAAAAATCTGAAAACCAAAACAAAACAAAACGGGGTGAGATACGAATATCTCAGCAAGTAGCACATGCATGCTCAATACATTTAATTTAATTTCTAAAACATGCACAATTAAAATATAACTCGACGATTAACCTCGTATAATCTGATTAATCCGACTAATCCGGCAAACAAAATCAAATCACATAATAAGGTGGGACTTGTGAAATTTGACCACTTTGTAAGGTTTAATTCTAGCTCCAAACAGTCCAGTCTGAGAACCTCTGCCAAGCTGATATCTGATACCTCTGCAATGTCGGATTCCAATATCATCGTCTCTCAGTGGAAATCACAAGACCTCACCCTCTCTAGGGTGGAAACGGATATCAATCCAGTCTGAGTACCACTACCGAATTTGATGCCGATAACTAGACCTCACCACCTCATGAGGTGGAAACGGAGCTGCTGCAGCACTTCCCTCATGGAAGGCCTCTTTATAATGGAGGAAACGCATAAAATATAAATCCCTCTTAATTCGCAGCACTTCCCTCATGGAAGGCCTCTCCATCATAAAGGAAACGCATAAAGGAGGTTAGACTTAAACCAAAAAAATCAGACAGACTTCACTTACTAGCTAGATTATGGATCTATAATGTGCTATGCCCTAATAGCGTAAATAATTAAACCAACCAGTAAATCAAAGACTTCGATTCAAACCAAAATATTCCAACATGCCAACCAACATACAACCGAGTGCGTGAAAACATCACATGGGCCACTCAGGACCATCCTACTCCCTCATGGAGTTTCAAGATACTTTCTCAAGTAAAATCCAAGAATAAAACAAAATGCATTAACAATTCCAACATGAAATCCCTATTATTCAAAGCTGTCCAAATTTGCTAAAAACTGAACTCAAGTCAAAACAAAATAATGCTCAAAGTATATAAAGTCATTTACAATACCAAATTCAACTCAAAAAGCCACTAGAATCATTAAATAGTAAAATTCCCATCACTCGGCACCATCGGTAAAATATTTCACAATTAAATCAAAATAATAACAGCAACATACTAAGAATGCTTAACCAATTCAAATCAGGTCATGATAGAATTTCAACTAATTCGAAGAGATTTAAGTTTAGTACAAGAGTTTCCCAAATGTCCATCCTTTAAGCTCAAGAATTCAGGTTTTGCTAATCGCTTACTAAAACTAAATTAATCCTAATACCAATTACCCCTCAATCATTATTTATAATAATTAATTTTTCCAGATGTATCCAGCAGCTCTTGAGTTCCCAAATCAATCCTTGAATAAATCAGGGAAGCGAAACCATAAAGTAAAACACAAAAATCTGCTCATATAGTCTCGAATATATATATGCTGCCAAAATTTCTAACATTCATTTGCTATTGCTTAACTCCTAATATTTCCGTAATCAAAATTACTAAATAAATTTCCTTAGAGTTCTAATCACATTTACCTGCTATTTGTAGCCAACTAAACTCAATTGAATAGGTTCATAATCGTGGAATTAGCATTATGCTCAAAGAAATCCAATCACCGATTTGCAGAAATTTTATTACTTGCCTTGACATTATGACTCCCACCAAAAACTCTTAATCCATATTAATAATTTGTCTTTTATAAGATTCTAATTAGTTTTGCTGTTAATTAGATCTTAGAGAAATATATTTGAATAGTTGTTAGAATATAAAAATATAATTATAACTATTCTCCAAATCTGCCGCACCATACCATGTAAGTTGAGTTGGGCACCAACCTTACCAAGTCAGCAGGGGTTGGCACCCCTCGGCCCCCATTTTAATTTGTGAACCAGCAGCTACTTCTGTAGATGTTGATTTAAGCAATTACATTTTCAATTTGACTCTTTAACTTTTCTGAATTTTTAATATGAATTTCTTAGCTAAATTCATCACAAACCTTACTAACATTTATGTACAACTTATAGGACTGATCTTAGACTTTAAACCACTAAATTATAACCTCAAAGAAATTAGCCACTGCAAATTCCACTCAGAGTTTTCTAAGTTACCAACTCCAACATAATTTCATCTTTTAGAATTTGTAGATATTCAAGTTCATCACTCCCATTCCTTTACTAATGCCTTTAACTCCAACCACACCAATACCTATACCAAGACCTCCTCTAACAACCACCTTAGGATCACCACCATCACCTAAACAATCCCATAGAACAGCTTTTATAAAAGTTAAACCAATTTTATTACATATATAAAAACAGCCACACTTCAATATGGGTTTTTATGTTGGGTGCCAACCTCTCCAGGTCAGCAGGGGTTGGCACCCCTCAGCCTACCCTTTTTTTTTAACCTGGCGCTGACCTCCAAGAGGTCAGCAGCCCTTGGCCTCACTTGGCGCCCACCTATTCTTCAAACAGATTAGCCGCACTTCATTGTTACTTTCTTTTCTACACACCTGAACCAAACTCCCTCTATTTAATCACATTTAACCACTTACAAATCCTTCAAATAACACAACAAAACTCACTTGAATTTAATCAAATCAGATTTGATAGAAATCAGAAGTTTAACGCCCAAACATTAACAAAATTACAGCATTTTCGTCCATCACAAATCTAAATCTTTAGGTGATCTTAAACCATACAAAAATCATGATTTTAAGAAGGTGCTACTTGCCTTATGTTGCTGGAATCCAACTTCACCAGAATAAAAAATGAGGATCAGATGTTCTCCAAGCCCAAAGCTTCCCGACGGCTGCTGAAATTTTGCATAAAATTTTCAGAATTTAGATCTGATCAATTGGTCCAATTCTCTACAAAAAAAATTTGTTGGAAATAACTCAGACTAACCTAAATCAAACACTGAGATTAGCTTACCTGACTTGGACTGAAAATTGGGCAAGAATATGAGCAACCAAATCAGACGCTCTCCCTTTATGAATTAAGCTCTCTTCAGATCTGTTTTAACTCACAGCCAATCTACTGCTGTTCCACTTTTTCTCCAGCAACCAAATGGGACTCCAAACGTCCTCTCCCCCAGCAGCAATGGAATTCCAAACACCAGCAACCAAATGAAACTCCAAATGCCATCTTCTCCAGCCCAACAGCACCCTCACGTCCAGGTCTCTTTTTCCCTCTCCTCTCCTTTCTCCCTTGTTCTTTCTTCTTTTCTTTCTTTCTTTCCCTTCCTCCCTAGCCTAGGGTTCTGGACGTCCTCCCCTCTCCCTTGGCTCTTCCTTGCTTGCCAATCTAACCAAAGTGTCTCCTAGACTTCCTAAACCCCTTGCTAATTTAAACTAACCCTTAAGCACTTAATCCTTTAACCTTCCTACTTATTTTAAGTGCTTTTATGATTTCAAGCAACTTTTACTTTTCAACATATTTTATAACTTATTCCCATGCAACCCTAACCTTTCTAATTAATAAAGAATTTATTCTTGATATATATATTTATTACTTGCATGATCCATTGTATTCCTTATTTAAGTATAATTTGTCCTTAATATAATTTATATTATTTAACATTATTTGCATGCCTCATATTTATATAATTGATCATTAAGATAGTAACCTATACCTATTAATAAATCTACATTGCTTAAATTTAATTTCTTTTATTTCCCTATAATCTAATTACAAGTCATAAAACAATTTAATCACATCTTAAGAACACCATTCCAAGTAAAATACAAAAATAATGATTTATGATAATTTCACATCATGCCAATATATATATTAAAGTTTATTAGATCATACCTTGAGTTGGATATTTTAACTTAATTTTTAATAATATTAGCTAATTCCTCAGATTAGGCTAATAAAAATCCGGGGTCTCACAGTTTTGCTTCTAAATCATCTCATAATACTTCCCAAATCATCCTTAACAAATAAACATAAACCATCCAACGATTAAACGAAAACAAAGGTGTTACTTGCCTCTTTTCACAAATAATCCTAACTCCAAAGTGCAAGCAAAACTCAGCAACTTCTTCTCCTTATTTATGGACGCGGGATTAGGGTTGCAACTCGGTGTGGTTTGGTTTGGGTTGGCCTCAACCCAAGACCAAACTAAGGTTACTGATGGTCGGCCCAAAATTGAACCGAACTGACCTCAGAATCGAAATACACAAACCGAAAACCGAATCGATTATTTAAAGAAAACTCATAACCCAACCCAAACTGAACCGAATTGCAAAATTCGGTTCGGTTTGGGTCATTTTCCCATACTTAAAACCTATTATCAAGAGGAGATTCCCACGTTTGCCCAAAAAAATTTAAAGAATACACACAACAAATTTAAAGGATCATCACTTACATGCGTTCCAATCCCTTAAGTAGTTCACATGCATACATAAGATGGAGCAAAGAGCTTTGAATCCCAAGTCATATGTTAATAATTTTGGATCGCACTTTTGAGCTCATGAATCAATTTAATAATTAACTACAAAGATTTATAAAATAATAATCTTATTCATTATTTTATAACTTATAATTTATAAGTTATATTTTATTATAACAACTTTATATATTGTATATTTTATATATATTATTATATTTCGGTTTGGTTCAGTTCGGTTTTACACTTAGGAAATTCGGTTTGGTTTACGGTCCGGTTCAGTTAACCCGAGCCTTCAACCCAAAACCGAACCAAACAAATTTAGTTCTCTATTTTTAGAACCAAAACCTACCCAAAGACTATATAACCCAAACCAAACCGACCCAAAGTCAGGTTGGACCAGTTCGGTTTCGGTTTTAACCGACCCAAGTTGTAGCCCTACGTGGGATGGCTCTTATCTTCGTTCTGAATCACACGTCCAAGAATAAATTCTCCCAAGTCCCAATCGTCCAAACAAAATAAACAAAGTCTTCTAATTTCTTAAAAATACCTATTTATACTTAATGATCCCAAATCCTAACCTATTTAGAAGTTGCTATGTGTACAACTCTTATCTTAAGTAGTATCACACGCCCAAGTCATGTCCTTATTAGTAATTTTCTAATTTTTAATTAAAATATGATACCCTACATTGCACCTCTATCATGCATCATAAACCTTCACCAATAGAAATTCAATTAAAGCCTCAAAATTATACTTACTTGATTATTTAATCCAAATCTTCAAATCCTTAGAAGAATTCAGATCTGATGCTCCTCCTCTTTTCCTATCCAAATCAATAAAATCTTATTAGTCACCCATTCCAATAATTCCTCAATTAAATTAATTATTTACTTAAATATGGGGGATTACATATCAAAGTAATCTTGGAATGAATCACTGGAAAGTTTCAAAGAAAGTGATGCAATATTTACAAGGAACAAAGGATTATATGCTCACTTTTTAAGAGGTTTGATAATTTAGAGGCGATTGTGTAATGCTCAGAACCCGGATCAATGCAAAACAGGCACCAACCCGAATCCAAAGTGCTACTGGGCTCAAAGCATCTAATTACCAGACAATCAAATTTAATTCATTCAATAATTAATATCAGAGTACGGAAGTCTAACATCAATAAAAATCAATAAGTGTGAATAAAAGTGTCATCCAAACCTTCACATCAATAATAATCAAAGTTTGGTAAATAGGTTCTATCCCTCTCTTACTCTCATAATCATCTAATCCATAAAATAACAAAATAAGAATCAAATGTATCTATCATCTGTATCAACCTCCAATCAATAACTACACGGGATAGTAATAATCCTCTAGAAAAAAGTCAGCAAACTCGCCCTGAGAACCAACCCCCCAGTCACTCTCATATGGATCAGCTGAAAAACAAAACAAAACACGGATGAAATACAAATATCCCAGTAGGTAATACTATGCATGGATAAACAATTTATACATAAAAATAGTCATGTTTTCATGCTCGATAAAGTAAACGAGAAGAACAGGATACAATTTCAACAAATAAAACAGTACTCAATAAAAGCAGTTCATTAAGTAAGAACTATCCCATCAATATGATTCTCAACACATAGGTGCAATAAGCAAAATCAAAACTAAACCAACATATGACATTGTAGGACTCATGAAGACAAGCAAGCCTTTAATAAGAAATTCTCTGTCCACTGTGCCACCACGCGACTTATGAGTGAAGCTAGTAATACAATCCTCATACCCGAATCCGAATTTGACAATATGAGGCCTAGACAATGACTTATTGCGCATGAAATTTATGTACCAGCAACTCATATCTGAAATACGGAGTACGGCATGTACCACCCAAGCATGCAACTCCTAAATCTAAACATAGGGATGGCCGCTAATCCGCACATACAGTGTACTCACCAGCAATCGGAATCTGAAATGAGACCCTATTGACATGAAGACCCCCCAATGCAAACTAACTTGCAAAGGAAGCGCAAACACAAACTATGAATATCTGACCAAAGAAAAACCTCTTTACTCTCTAGCTTAACCGTATGGATCCATATGCAACTATGTCCACTAGACACCAATAATAACAACTCACTCAAAATCACTGTAATTTAATAATAGTGCCTAGTCGCATATAGGGTTTTCCAAAGCTTATGCTTTATCAAAAAATAACTCATCATATCAAATTTGGTGTGAAGTTTTTCTAATAATGTTTAGTAGTCAAGACACTTTAAAATATACTATACGGAGTAAGAATTATTCAAGTTAACTCAAATCAGATTGTGAAAGAATCCAAATTCTGTGAATACCGAAAGTAAGACATTCTTTTAGCAAAACATACCTAAATACTCATTAAATTGTTTTTAAAGCAAACGATCAATGTAAACAATTTGTAAGCACTTAATATTTGTTGGTTCAAAGATCTAATATCATTCAAAGTCATTTTATATTGAAATTTATCTCAAAATTCAGAAAATCAGAAATCTGTTGTGATCGCTCAACCCACCCAGGCGCTCAACTGGTATGGTTAGGTGATCGTATCTAAATCTAGACTAGAAAACAAACTAGGCGCTCAAGCGAATTGATGGACGACCTAAATATTTTTCAGGTTTTGAGCAGTCGCTCAACCCAGGTCGCTTAGGCGATCTGTTGGGCGACTGATTATCTAGAATTTACATATGAGTCACTAGACAGGACCGCTCAGGCGATCGTGTCAAGCGATCAACTAATAGCGGCTAATTCTAACTTCCGAAACAAGTGTTCATGCAATATACTACTTTCTGTACATAAAAATCAACTCTAATCGTATTCATAATCATATATTCAACACTTCAAAGCATGCTGGACGATCAAACCTCAATAAAACACATTAACATCAAAACGGGTGTGCTACCTACCTTTGATGGCTCAAGGTCTCCTTCTTCCTCTTCTACCTTCTTAGTTTGGATTCTAATCTCTTCTTTTCAGCAACCCAACTCCTTCTAGAATGCAGTTCTCCTCAAGACCAGCAAAGCTCCTCATTTCTTCTTCTCCTCTCTTGGTTCTCTTATTTTCTCTTAGCCGCCAGAGACTCTACGTATGGTGTAGGTAAACGATTAGTCGTATACTCAAATAGAAACCCTATTTTAATCCTTACTATCCGATGTATCTCCTCTCTATCAACTTCCGTGCAACTAACCAATCAAAATAAAGATAATTCTCAACTTAATACTTACCTCATTATCTCATGATCCAACGGTTGGATTTGCATCATACTCCCGATCTCCTTCATCCATGTGATCACCTATATAATTCATTACAAATTTTCAGTACATTCCACAATAAAATACTGATTTTTATTTAATTTAAAATTCTGAAAATTTTCGGGGTCTTATAGATTGGCTACTCTGATTCAGAATTTGCTGAATATGCTGATAATAGAAAGTCTACATCTCGATACTTGTTCCTATTAGTTGAAGGGGCAATTATCATAGAAAAGTGCCAAACAAGCTATTATTACTACTTCTACTATGAAAGAAGAATTTTTAGCATGCTTTGAGGCTATAATTCATGGATTATTGTTGCAAAATTGTATCTAAGGAGTTGGACTTGTCGATACTATTGCCAAGCCCTAAGATATTATTTTGATAGTTTGTGTTTAATCACAGCTGTTAATGTAAAATCCAAAATTTTAAATATTATTAAAAATTGGATTTTATTGGTAAAGCCTTTTGATCATGTCTTAGTTGATTTAGGAGAGTAAGAAAGAGTTTAAATGGAGAACTTTGATAGAAACCAAAAGGTAGGAATTTTGGGAAATTTTCAGAGATTTAATGAAGGGGAAATTTATAAATTAAGGTAAGTCAAATATTTTTATTTTAATGTTTGAATGAGTAGATATGGTGGTGTGGCCTTGTATATCATTAAATAATTTATGTGAAAGCTTAAAGGTTGATTGGATGAGGTTGGATGGAGTGGTTTGTCACCACAACGAATCATGAAAGAGTTTTAAGTGAAATGGGCGGCACTATAAATAGTTGCTCAAGTTTGTTATTCTAGTTTGGTCGTTTGGAGCAGAACAATCTAGAGAAGTGGAGAAGACAAGAGAAAAGGATCAAACGATAATCGGCTGAGCTTGGAGAGAAATTGGAGGTAGAGATTGGTTGGAAGCTTGTGCAAAGCAAGAGAATTCAGGTCAGTTTTTATGTATTTTATGGATAGATTCTAGTGTAGTGTTGATGAAAGAGTTTCAATCAAATTCGTTCAGATCTGGATTAAACGAATGAAACCTATGACTTTCAGTGATTGAAGAAGGATCTCTGTGTAACAGTTCAAATCTAGGAGAATTCTGAGTATTCTAAGGTGTTTTGCGGAATTCAGTTTAAGTGAGCAAGAGATTATGGATTGAGTTCAGATCTATGATTCCAGTGGTATTGGAGTTAATTTCAAGCTCTTATCAGGTAAGTAGCACCTTTCTAAATGAAATTATGTTGGAATTTTCTGATTGGATGCACCTGATTTGAGAATGAAAGGTTGAATTCAGATTTTATGAGTTTTTGAGCTAATTGAGTAGAAAATATAGATATGATCTATAAATCATGTTAAATTGTTGTTGATTTAGTTAAAAAGCTCCTATTAGTGTTTTAAAAGATGTTTGTATGATTCTAGAATAATTAAATTAGGTTTTGGTAGTTTAAATTTCTAAAACTCAGAAAATTTACAAATCTGTTCGCAAAACTATATTTTGGCTGGCTGTCTGAAATCGCGCTCGAGCACTATCCCAAGCGCCTTGCCTATGTTTTATTTTAAAACTCAGAACCCAAGAGTTGTCAAACCCAGATAAGCCAAGCGCTCAACCCAACCTCGAGCGCTCTGCCAAGCGCCCATTTTCCAATTTAAAATCCTTCTAACGCTTCATGGACGCTTGAGCGCCTAAGACAGAAATCCTTATTTTCCAATTTAAGGTGATTTTGACTACGGAATTGTTTTTAATCAAATCCAACTTATGTACAAATAAGATTTAGGTATTTAGAAAGTGTTTGAATAGGATTTATATTAAAATTCAATTTAACAAAGAGTTTGGGCACATTATACTAAATTTTGTGAGACTTTTGGTTCCAAAATATTATAGAATGTGTAGACACCCCAAATTGCACTACCGGATGAGAAAATAAAAATATATATTTAATTGGGATTTGAAACAGGTCAAAAAGTGCAAAAATTGATCAAACCTGTATTGCCCGCATTAAAAATGCGGACTTGCGATGACCGCATTCAATTTGCGGTCATTACATGACCGCATTAAATTTGTGGTCAAGGCATGACCGCAATTCAAATGCGGTCGGGCGTATTTTTGTGCGAATTTGCAATTGCTCGATTTTTTAGCCATATTTACCATTCGTGTCTCTCTTTAAGAGTTTTGTCCACCCTTTTTTACCCTTCGTTGGTTCTCATATTTACTCAAACTCAAGTTCTAAAACTGAATTGGAACATTCTAGAACCTATTTTTGGTCTGCCCTTTGGACCGCCCTTGCCTTAGCTCTTGCCTATAAATAGAGGGCCTCTCCTCAAGCAAATGGCCAGAAATTAGAGATTGAAGAGCTCCAAGTGAAGAAGGGAACCTCTGCCTCTTTGCTTTCTTCAATCCAGGTAAGCTTTCTCCCTTTTACTTTTCTATTTTTAATTTCTAGGATTATTCTGTCTTCTACTTTTTCTGTAGAATAAGGCCTGTGTGTGGTTGTAACCCCAAACCTAAATCCAAGTACCTCAAGTATCTTCTCTAGCCGTAAAACGTGAAGAGAGTTCTATGGGAAAGAAAGACAGGAATGGATCCATAGGGTAGGCCCCTGTAACGCCCCGAACCCAGGTCAGTGCAAACCGGCACCCGACCCGAACCCGGTTCGCTACTGTAACAACCCGCATTTAGTTCAACAACCAAATCCGAGGTGTTACTGGCCCATATCAAATACATCATCAATAATATACCAGACCAAAGAATTAAAATCCATTCAACTTATTATACTATCAGAGTTGCGGAAACAAGTATGTGCGGAAGTGTAGTTTAAAATCCTCAAATAAACATATAGTTTGATCATCAATCATTAATATCAAAGTCTGGTAAAATAAACTGGTTACTATCTCTCTCTCGTCTCTCTAATACATCAAATCCAAATGAATAATAATAATCTAATCAAAAGTGCTAAGTCTATATCATTCATCCACCTCACACAAGATCCGGATAATAGTAATCCTCCGGTGTGTACTCAGCTATCTCTCCCTGGAAATCACTAAGATCCCCCTCTCGCGTATCGGCTGAAAAATGAAATAAAAGTAGGGTGAGATACGGATATCCAAGTAGGTAACACATGCATGATTAGACAGTTCATATAAGTAAAGTAACAGTTCATGCACGATTAAGCAATATCGACTAATCAGGCTCGTATAATCATTCATATCATTCATGAATACAAAACAGTTTGATAAACAGTTCTAGAAATGAATTTCAGCAAGTTTTAATATAAGAATCCAATATCAAGATCAATAACATGATTCACACTTTGCTAGGATGCACTAAGCAGTAACATCCGATCAATATCCCAATCACATGCCTCCAGCATGTATTCAATAATAATATCAAGTATTGTGATTTCAGTATCATTGTAGGACTCACAAAGATAGATAAACCTTTTGAGATGATTCTCAACCAATTGCTATACCACCGTGCGACTTGGGAGCAATGCTACTAATGATACTCAAGTCCCATGCAGCGCAGCTTAGACAAGAGCCGTAATCACTGACTTATTGCACACGTACCCATCAGAGTTGGCATGTACCAGCGGCATGCAGCACCAGAATCAATACATGGAGATGGTCGCTGTAAAACCCGGAATTTTTAAGAGATTTTAATTAAGGGTAAATAGGGGATTAAAGGATTTAATGAGATTAATTAAGTCAAATTTTTAAAAGAAAAGGTGGTATGGTTTGTTTTGGGTCTAGTGATTCTGGTTTGATTATGGTGGATTGGTTTAGTTCAAGTGAATCAGTTTAAGTGATCGAATTCAGTTTAGTTGGGTTGGGTGTAAATTTTTAAAAAAAGGTTTAAGTGGGTTTAAGTTGATTTGGTTTAAGTGGGTTTAGTTGGGTTCATATGGGTTATTTAAGTGGGTTTATGTGATTTATTTAAGTGGGTTGGTTTAATTGGTTAGTTGGGTTTAATTTCAGTGGTTTGGTTTATTGGATTAAGTGGAGCAGTTTAGTTAATTTAGTAGATAACTTGAATTTATTTGGGTTAATTGGGTAAATTGGTCCGATTCAATTGGGTTAGGTTTAGTCAATATGGTTTATGTGTACAAAGGGAGTTTAATTGGTTTAATTAGGTTTAGTTGGGTTAAGTGGTTTATTTAAATAGGTTCAATTGGACCGGTCTGGTTGGTTTGGTCGGTTCGGTTAACCGGGTCATATATATATATAAGAAAACCCTCTTACCAAGAGAACCGGGAGGGTTCTATTTCATTTTGTGAAAGAAGAACCGGGGGGGTTCTTGCAGTTCGTCTCTTGTTGGAGAAGCCGCAGGGAGAAAGGGGTTTGAGGTGAGCGAGGAGCGCCGAGAAGAGGAGGAGAATAAGGAGAGAGGAAGAAGAAGAAGAGGCCGACCAAGGTAAGTAGTTTTTTTTTTATTTCTGTTCTGGTTTTCTCACGATTGCAGAAGGTGGTTTGATTTTTTTTTTTATGCTGAATCTCATGTATAAGTTCAACTATCAAGCTTAATATTCAGTTTAATGTAATGATAGAAGATTTCAGTTGGTTTTAAGTGAAATGGATGGTTGGGGTGATCAAGCGAAACTTTGAAATTCACGGAACCCGACTGGTTCGCAGTTCGCGGCGGAGGAGATGAAGTTTTGAAAAATATTTAAAGTTTGGTGCAAAACATCAATAGTAAACCGAAATTGATGTATTATTTTAGAAAGTAATTACATTTTAGCGTAAAATTTCTACTGTATTAATAAATTAGTACACCGAACTTAAATAATTACTTTTTAGTTTAGATTTTAGTTAGATTCAACAAATAAGTTCAATCCCCAAATAAATAATTACATTTTAGTTATATTTTGAAAGAAAAATCAAAATTTAAGGAAAAAGTGTTTAAAAATGAGTTTTAGGATTTGTAGTTTAATTTAAAAATGAGATAAGGTCAATTTAATAATAGTAAAGAGAAAAATAATAGTTGAGATGCAATCTAGCATATTGCTTGAAGAGAATTTTGGGAAAAATAGGATTTTCTTTCGCTAGGTTATAGTTTTATAAGTTGGATTTGAGGTTGACTTTAGAAGAGAGTAATTTAAGGAAAATCCTTATAGGAAGTTAATGGTTTAACCTTAAATTGAGCAAAACAAGTTTGAATGTATCAATAACATCGAAATCAGATTGTAATATTCGAGATTACCGGTTTAACTGAAAAATGACTTCTTAGCATAATTTTGTATTTTAAAAGGGATTTCGTGGAAATTAAGAGGGATAGTTTTCAACTTAAATACGTTTGGTTTCGATTGGTTATTTCTAATCCCTCCATGTATGTGGAGGAGGGTTAGCCACTTTCTGCATTTAGTTGGATACTTTACCTCTGTGTACTCAGAGAGGCCCCGTGTACTCGGGATGTTTTAGTTGAGATTAGAATGAGTTGTGTTCACCATATTTTCATGGTTGGTTTCGATTTTAGAACCTAGTAGGCATAGCGCTATATGGATCCATGTAGGAGCTAGGTAGTGGAAGGGATTGTTCTTTGCTAGTTGTAATTCCCTGTCCACGCACGCGTGTTCCACTGTGTACTCAGTGAGGCCTGATCGTGTACTCGGCTGGCTGCGGCTATTCACTCATTTTATCGTGTACTCGGACCATGTTTGGGTAGTTCTTGCCAACCCATCACTGTACTGGGTGGGTTCTCCCGCAATAAGACGACGATCGTGTACTCGGCTTCGCACCTAAGCCGGGAGGTGGCATAGTGGACATTGTGATTATCCTGGTTAAAGACAGTCTTACGTCATGAGTCCTGCTATGGTTTGTTGATTTATTCTGGTTACTTTGTGTTTATTGATATATTATCATGGAATTATTCTGTTTATTCGTTTTATTGTCGATTGATGCATATTTTAATCCGAATCATATTTTAGAAATGTTAAAATGTTTATGAGCATGCATAGGCTACTTACTGGGATATTCGTATCTCAGACCGTTTGTTTTGTTTGTTTTCAGATTCTGGTAAGGTCGACACCTGCGGGTATATGCGAGGTTCATGTGAGTTAGCCTTGGTTATTGTATTTATTATTGAGCTTGGGTTATAGTGCACTCTGTTTATCCAGTTATTGTTTTATTCATGTCCTTCCTTCACTCTGATTTTGCTATCCTGGGTTATATTTTAACCTTCGGAGATAAGTTACGGTTTTCTTTACGTAACTTGGATCCGGGGCGTTACAGTCGCTTATCCACATGTACAGGGAATCACCAGCAGCTCACTGGGGTGTCCCTCCAGACATAGGACCTTCCTAGACAAACTAACTTGCAAAGGAAGCGCGTTGCATATAGGAGTAACTCAACCCAAATGACATATCCCTCAGCTATTTAGCTACAACTATGGATCCATAACCAGCTATGTCCACTAGACTCCAAAATTCCCTAAAATATAATATTTCTATAAGGGTTGGTGCCTAGCGGCATATAAAGGTTAAATCTGTCAATTACTTCAATATTCGGTCATCTGAGTTCTGAATTCTCTATATACAGTTTTCTGGTTTATAATGTCATTTAGAAGATGTTCTAGCAATTAAATACAAGTTAGGTTTTCCAAAAACTAGGTTTCTCCATTTCTTTCAAAGTTTGGTAACTAATGTCCTAAATACCTCCCTAATTTATTTTTCTGTAAAACAGGGAATTAGATAGTTTATTTTGGTCTTAAAACATCTTATTTAATCATTAAAATTGTCTAAAAATAGTTTGGAATTGAATCAGGGTGTGAAATTATGAAAATCTGAACAGAGCGCCTAGGATCGCTCAGGATCGCCCCAGCGGTCTGTGGTCAGCGATAGTTCAAAATCGAACGCCGACGATACGTCTTCAAGCGGTCTACAGTGGTCTGAAATTTATAACGAGCGCCTAAGATCACCGAGAACAGTCGAGGTCGGGGGTCATTTGAAAACGATCAGAATCAGTTCCAAATCATGATTTTTCTCGTCTAAACTCATTCTAACATATATATAACATGATTATCAACATATATACATCATTATATATCATAAAAACATGCTTTGTCGATTAATCACATGTAAATACAAAAACGAAGGTAAACGGTGTCACCTACCTCTTGAACGAACGTTCCTCTTCCTTTCTTCTTTCAACAACGATTCTCTATCACCCAGCAACACTCTGGACGATGAAGAACTCAAAACCAGACCTTTCCTCCTCCTCTTCTTCTTCTTCTCCTTCAGTCGGGTTTGTCGCTTGCGGCTGTCGAAGATAAACGAAATACGAGCGTATATGATTTAGGTTATTAAACTAATACTTATACTCTCCGATCCCATGTATCTCACATACACCAAATTCCATACACACGCCCAATCAGAATACATACCTCGATATCTCATGATCGGACGGTCAGATCTGCGTCTAATTCTGGATCTCCACTAATTAGATCATCCCCTACAAAAATAAATTATTTCTATCAATTATAACTCTCACTAATATCATTTATTAATTTAATTTATTATTTAAGGAAAATTCGGGGTTTTACAGCCCCTATGTATTGTAATCTTTGATTTGAGTATTTTTAATACTTCGCTTAGGCTATGCGATTGTTTATTATTGAAATATGGAGGAATACCATGGATCTATGCTATTCATAGCATTAGATCTCAATTTTCTCCTAAAGTTTTGTTTTTCTACATTATTTTCTCTCTTTTGATGTTTTTTATTATTAGGCTAGGATTTTGGATCTACCATGATCAATATGGTAGATATGAAATCAGAAGCCTTAAAGTAACCTCTCGGATTTCATGAGATGATTTTTTGAGTTATTTTAATTTTTGAGAGAGGATCCTATGGTCTAAACTCTCCATTTTTTATGTTTTCATCAACATGGGTGTATCTGGTTTAGATCTCTCAACTAATGGGAGGTTTGGACTAGATTTGTACCCTAGAATTGTTCAAATTCATTTTTCAACAGTATGAGATGATTTTTGAATTATTTTAATTTTTGAGAGAGGATCCTATGGTCTAAACTATCCTTTTTTGGTGTTTTTCATCAACATGGGTTTATTTGGTTTAGATCTCTCAATCAATGAGAGATCTGGACCAGATCTGTACCCTATATTGTTCAAGTTTAATTCCTCAATATTTTGATTTTAATTTTGTATTTCAAGGAATTAACTTAAATTTGGTTTTTTTTATATTTTTTGCTTTTAGGTTTGTTTTCTTTATCTTGATTTTATTAAATCATGAAACCCAAGAATTGGTATATTCATTTGAATGATCTAGAATTAATTGGATCATTCATATGGAGAAAACCATACATTTTTATTCTTTTTATTTACTTTTAATTTGATTTTTATTAATAAGCATTTTTCTAGCATGAACAACACTTGGCAACCACCTTGCGTGGATGAATAGGAGTGCCTAACACCTTCCCCTATTCATAACTTAATCTCCTTACCCATCTCTGGTTTCTTTTTATTTTAAAATAGAGTTATTTTTACTCTAATTTTCGATTTTGGTATCCATTCACACCTAAAATTGAATGATGGCGACTCCTTTTTTATTGAGCCCATGTGATGATCAGGAAGTCATTGAATTGATTTTCCATGTCTCACAACTGGCGACTCCGCTAGGGACTTGTGGATTTAAGCCTTGATTTGTGTTTTTGTTCATGTTTTGCATTTATTGGGAATGCTTGCTATTTTGTTTTATTGAGCATGTTTGATGTACTTTAAATCTAATTTACTGGTTAAAAACTCATGGGGGTAGAAACATGTTTAAATCTGATTTATAGGGTTATTTCTAGAAACATGTGTAAGGGGCTTGTTTTGCTAAACCATGCTCATTTGCTATATTTTTATGATAGCATGTTTTAATTCAGATTTTTAATACCATGTTTTGATCATAATAGGATGAGTATGAAATCTGAATTTTTGGTTTACGTTTTGAAAATTTCAGCTTGTTTTCCATAATTAAGTGCTTCTTGTACAATATTATTAGTTGCTGTATTGTTATAATAACATGCTTTGCTTTGGGGGTTTAATGCTATGTTTTGATCATGAAACCTGGGAGTTTAGTGGATATTTTTAGGTTTTCAAGCATGTTTTTCATGATTAATGGTTTCTGTACAATATGATAACATGCTTGTGTGATATTTTTTTTGGTATATATTAATCATGAGCATATTTAGGTGTTTTTTATCCTGTTGCTTGTGTTTATTTATTTCCAATATGATGTCATATCTGCCTTGGTTTGAGAATGTATATGTGCATGGTTGCAAAAAAGAGTGGCAAGGGGTTGGGATGTTGTGAATGTTTCCTTGTATTTCAAATGCACTTGAACACTTTAAATCTTTTACACAGCCCACCCATTACCTATAGGAATTTGAACCTGAATCTGTGTAGTTTGGCACACCGAGGTCGTTACTTCGGAAAGCGAAACTGAAAACATTCACCTTAGAACTTTGAGCTAATGATGTGATGACATTGTGGATCTTTGATTCTGCTCATCACTAGGCTTGAGATCTAAGTTGCCAATAAGCCAAAACCCAAAACCCCTACGCTTGAAGGTGGAGAAACACGTTTTTCAGCTAAAGTATACAATTACGATAGGGAAATGGGTTTGTAATTGAGGGAAGGCCGGTTGCATGGTTCACAATGCCAAGGTATGATATGAATACCATATTGAAGGTAAACACAAGGTAATGTCATTTTTTTTAGAATTATCTTCATATCATGTAAAGTAAAGTGTCATGGTGTCCATATGTTTGAGATGGAATTTTTCCCAATAAGGTCTGTATCTTAAGATCGGTGTATCCAATAGGAAGAGTTTCTTTAACTCTGCTCAAAAGTCATCTTACCCAAAATCCATGTAGGAGGCAACCAAATGTACAAAATCCATGAATATGGTGTCTAATTTTTGGAGGGAACATGTGCCCTCATGAGCATTCATATACTTTTGTAAGTATAGTGTCAAAATCCACTTTGGGATAGTTTAGAAGCCTTTCAATGGTAAACCGTATGTTTGGGTGAGCAATCAAAGTAATCAAACTTTTTGGAAAACAAAACAGTGAAAATCAGTCCGTAAACCGCATTTTATTTGCCGGCATGTGCTGACCGTATTTTATTTACAGACATAGCCTGACTGCATTTTATTTGCAGTCATGGCTAAACCGCATTTCATATACGGTTTACGGACTTAATTGAATTCTAATAACTTTTGCCAACTTGGTTCCTTTAACCTCTTAAGTGATTTAAACAGATGATAAACACTTCAATAAAAGTAAATAGCATCCAAATTCTTCTAAACTCACTCAAATCAAAGGGTTAAGTTTTTTTAGGAAATTTTACCTAATTTGAACATGTAACTTAACTCAAAGAGTGGAAGTGATAAAGAAAATGTTTGTGAATCAAAATACATTTTAATTGAACCTCAAACCACATCAATGTTGCAAAACACATTCTTGAAGTGCCGTCTAAGGGAGAATAAGGAAAGAAAATTTCAAATCATAAGAACAATTCAATTTAAAAATCTGTTCTTGAATAAGAAATTTCCAAACAAAAGAAAAAGGAAAAAAAACTTCCAAAAAACTTTTTCTTAAGGAACAATGTGTTTGTCAAACTATAGGTATCTTGGGAACCTTGGAATCTCAAATGGGACACTTGGAAGCCATTAAATTCCAAGCAAATTTATAAAAAAATATCAATTTCCTTAATGCAACTTGAGTTTCTTTTTCAACTCAAAAGTCGTAAAAAAGATTCAAAAATTCCATGGGCCTTTGAAAGCCTTTGAATTTCAGATTTTCTCCAAAATTTCCATGGGCCTCTAAAAGCCTTTGAATTTCAGATTTTTAACCTCATAGGCCTTCTAAGGCCTTAATTTATAAACTCATAGGACCTCTGAAAGCCTGAAATTTCAGATATTTATCCTCATAAGCCCTAGAAGCTTGCGTAATTCTAGAACCCTTCATAGGCTCCTGAAAGCCTCCGTAATTTCAGGAGACTTTGGAAGCCTTAATTCCCAATTCATATCTTGTGGGACATGTTGGAAGCCCCAAAATATTCCAACAACCCTTTGGATGGTCTTTTTCGTACAATCCAATTCATATCTTGTGGGACATGTTGGAAGCCCTAAAATATTCCAACAACTCCTTGGATGGTATTTTTCGTACCAACCAATTCATATCTTGTGGGACATGTTGGAAGTCCTAAAATATTCCAACAACCCTTTGGATAGTCTTTTTCGTACCAACCAATTCATATCTTGTGGAACATGTTGGAAGCCCTAAAATATTCCAACAACCCTTTGGATGGTCTTTTTTGTACCAACCAATTCATGTCTTGTGGGATATGTCGGAAGCCCTAAAATATTCCAACAACTCTTTGGATGGTCTTTTTCGTACCAACCCATTCATATCTTGAGGGACATGTTGAAAGCCCTAAAATATTCCAACAACCCTTTGGATGGTCTTTTTCGTACCAACCAACTCATATCTTGTGGGACATGTTGGAAGCCCTAAAATATTCCAACAATTCTTCTAAAAAAATAAAAATAAATAAAGTCCAAACTCATGTTCACTTAACCACATACATGCATTCATAGGTGTATGAATAAGATATAAATTGGGGCTGACATATTTCTTTATTTTTTCCTTATCTAGGTACCAGTATACTTGCAACCATTGCTCCCGTGACCAGATCAAGAGCTCGCACAATGAATCCTACTAAGAACTAAGTTGCTGCTCCTACTCAAGACTTCGCTCAACTGCAAGTGCAGGTGGCGGGGCTCGCCAAAATGCTGGAAAACTTACTGGCTGTTCAGGCCTAGCAAGCCCAGGCCCAGAACCAAGCCTCCACTTCCCACCAAGAACGTCCACCTCAAACCAACATTCCACCTCCAGCCCAACCTATCCCTGAACCCATTTATGAACATATCCCTGAACCCATACTAATCAGGGAAGAGACAATCAAATCTGAGAAAGAAAAGGAAAAGGAGAGAATAAGGGAGGAGATGGAAAAGAATTTTTTCAACAAGCTGGAAAAGGATCCAAGAAGAACTGAGAGAAGTGAAGGGGGTGAACAGTTATGGAGGTACAAACTTTGAAGACTTGTGCCTATACCCAGATGTTTTCCTACCAGCCAAGTTCAAGTGCCCAGACTTTTACAAATACGATGGCACTGGCTACCCTATGAGCCATCTGAAGCTCTATTGTGGGGCTCTATGCCAATTTGGTCGGGATGACGGTATATTGATCTAGTTGTTCCAGAGGAGTTTGACTGGAGCTGCTCTGAGGTGATTTGCCACACTTGACCATGGGAAGATTAGAAGATGGAAGGATCTGGCAGACGCCTTTTTGGCCCAATACAAGTTTAACTCAGAAATCGTGCCAGATAGGTATGATGTAATGAGGATGAGCAACAGAAATGACGAATCGATGAGGCAATACGCCAAGAGGTGAAGGGAGACTGCCTTCCAGGTTAGGCCACCAATGTTAGAGCCTAAAATGATCTCAACATTCATAAGTACACTGAGGCAGGTCTTCTACAATCATTTGGTGGGTCAGACTACCACCAACTTTGTGGCCCTAGTACAAGTGGCCGACCGGATTGAAGGCGGGGTCAGATCAAGAAAAATAATTGATTATTCTACTATCGCCGGTCAATCAGATTCCTCCAACTCTTTTGCACAGAAGAAAGTGAATGGGATAAAAAAGAATGGGAACAAGAAAGAAGGAGAAGTAAATCTGGTACAAGCTCCTCCTCCCAGGAAACCACTCCACATCAATGTTCCTGCACCCCAGCAGACCCAGCAGCCACAAACTACCCATCAAACCCCACTCAACATCAACTTCTCTCCATCTGTACCCGCAAACCAAATAAGGGTTTTCAAAAAAGAAGAGAGAGATGCCTGGATGGCAACGAGAAGGAATAGAGTCTTCACTCCCATTCCCATGATTCCTTCCCAGCTATTACCAACCTTACTGAAAGCGGGATATGTAACCCTAAAGGAGCCAAACCTAAATGCATCTAAGGGGAGGAACTTTGATCCCTCAGTCACTTGTGATTTTCACATGGGTGCACTAGGACACCCTACTAACAACTACTGGCCTCTAAAGCATGCCATCCAGGACTTGTTGGATCAGAAAGCTTTGACTTTCAATACAGTTGCGTCCACCCCTTCTAGAAATGACATTGGACAAAACCCCTTGCCTTATCACAATGGGGTAGGCCCGTCCAACTTAGTTACAGCCATCTCTTGCATTGAAAAAACTTTTGATCCTTCTCAGTTGATTGCTCCCATTGGGACTACGGTTAAAGTCCATTTTGACCAAGTAAAGAGAGAAGAAGAAATCAATGTCATTGTTGGAAGAAATGGAAATGACAGTGCTGCTGAGGACATTAATTCCTCTTTGAATCGGGTCTCCTTTCTCATAGCCCAAATAAATATTGCAAGGCCTCCTTTGGTTATCAATTGCAATCCATCCACTCTTTCTCCATCCAATCCATCAAAAACCTCTTTGGTCATCAACTATGACCTCACCACTGCATCAATTACTTCTTTTGCACCAACAACCCCTAAGCAGCTTCCGCCGTTGGTTGTAAATGTTCCTCTTATCTGCAATGCTCCTAAATCAACTCCTACATCAAAATCCTATCTTCCTCCACTAGTGATCAATGTTCTTAAACCTTCCTATTCCGAGTCGGCCGTACCATGGAATTATAGCGAGGGTGTCACGACTACAGTTCCAGTGGTCGAGAGACAGAACTAGGAGGAGGTGAACCTCATGATGAGGTCAAGAAGGTGTGTAGGAGAAGAAGGAAAAAGAATCGGAAGTTGAGAAGGAAAAAAAAGAAATAGAAGAGAAGAAAAAACATAAAGGAAAAGAAAAAATAGGGAAGGACATCCCCCAGGTTGCAGAAAGTGAGGCGGCAAACCTCATTAAAATAATAAAAAAAGTGAATTCAATATTGTCGATCAGTTAAATAAGGTCCCCACCCAGATTTCAATACTAGGACTTTTGCTGAATTTTGAAAAGCATCAGAATTCATTATTAAGGGTGCTTCAGAGTGCACATGTGCCCAACGCTATTGATCCAGACCAGCTAGGCAAAATGGTTGGCCAAATCTTATCTCACAACGTGATAAGTTTTTCAGAAAATGAGATACGCCCAGGTGGGTGTTATCATGTTGACCCTTTGGACATTACTGTGCTTTGTAAAGGTAGTATGATAGCACGAGTTTTAATTGACAATGGGTTAGCCTTAAATGTCTGCCCATTAATCACTTTTGCCAAGCTTGGTCTGGATCAATCCAAGATCAAACAAAATGGGAGGATTGTGAGGGCTTTTGATAGCTCTAAGACATACTCTCTAGGGGAGATTGAACTGCCGGTCACTATTGGGCACAATATCTTTAACATCACATTTGAAGTGATGGATATCGAAGTAGTTTTCAATCTGCTCCTAGGAAGGCCGTGGATACACTCAGCTAAGGCAATACCATCCACTCTTCACCAAAGGGTGAAGTATATAAGAGGACATAGGGTGATAACTGTCCTAGCTGAGAATTTGATACCTCAAATAGTGCCACCTGATATACCCTTTATTAATGTCAAATTAACTGTTGACAAAATTGCATTCCACTCATTCCAATTTGTGACTGTCAATTTCATACCTAGGGGTGTGAGGATAAGAAAGTAAAGATGACCAGTGCTGAAAAGATGGTGGAAAAAGTGCTGAGAAAATACAATATCCATCCAGGGAAAGGTCTAGGGGTCAACTTGCAAGTAAGGCTAGAGCCAATAAGGGCTAAGAAGCTTACCCCTAAAGCAGGATTGAGGTTTAAACCAAGAGGTTGGAGAAGGCAGAAGCAGGTAGAAAAAGAGAATGCAGAGAAGAAAAGTAAAGGAAAGTTCCCTCATTTAAGGGAAACTTTTCCAAAATCTTCCCACAAGATCCAGTTGTCTCCTCCTACGGATCAGTCCAGACCTCCGTACCGTAAATTAACCCCTTTTAGAAACCATACACCCCAACTTTGCAACCTTGTATCCCACCTTTTTCACCTGAGACAATGGGTGAGCCTGGGCCACAGTCAAAAAAGCAGCAAGATTTTTCTGAAGATGTTGGGGCTTTCTTTGCCATGACTAAGGGCAAAAGAGCAGAAGAAGCAAATAATCTGCCTTTCATTGATTGGACAGCAATGAGAATTCCAGATGAGGTCATATCTAGATTAGGCCCCACAGCAGAAAAAGGCGGTACAATTCATCCGGTGATGATGGCATCGGATTCTGAATTTGAGGAGCATGCTTGCACTATTTCCCTTGCTCCAAAAGAATTTATTTTAAATAATTGGAAGGAAACTCCCGTTACCTTGAAGTGGCGTTTGATTCGTAAACAGATGCGGCTTCCAAAAAAAACTCCATTAGTGGAAGACCCTTTTCCTGAAGGTTTTAATGAGCCTTCGTCTTCAGGAAAAGCTTTGTTAGAAGGCTCCCAAAAAACCCAAAAAGATTTTTCTATTTTTTCTAGAAAATTTAAATTTTTCACAAAGGTCTAAACCATTTATGAACCATATAAGCAAACGGAATTAAATCAGGCTGAATATGACTTCAACCTTGAGCTCGACTTTGACCTAATGAGGATCGAAGAAGAGACCGAAGTCGAAGAAGACGACTCTCCTAAAGAAATTGCATATCAATTGGAGCGTCATGAAAAGGGTGTTCAACCTAATATTGAGAATACCATTTCAATAAATCTAGGGACCAAAGATGACCCAAAAATAGTGAAGGTTGGTGCATGTCTGTCTGATGTGCAGCGTAATGAAATGACACGGTTCTTGGCTGATTATAAAGATGTATTTGCATGGTCGTATAGAGATATGCCAGGGTTGGATACTGACATGGTTGTGCACAAATTACCAATTCTGCCAGGGGTTAAGCCGGTCAAGCAAAAGTTGAGAAGATTGAAACTTGAATGGACACTAAAGGTCAAAGATGAAGTGGTCAAGCAATTCCAAGCGGGATTTTTGGTAGTTTCCACGTACCCTGAATGGCTCACAAATATAGTACCAGAAAGGATGGGAAAGTCAGGATGTGCGTGGACTACAGAGATCTGAACAAGACAAGCCCAAAGGATGATTTTCCTCTTCCACACATCGACCTTCTGGTCAACAATACTGTTGTACATAGCCTATTCTCATTCATGGACGGCTTCTTCGGATATAATCAAATCAAGATGGCAAAGGAAAATCAAGAAAAAACAGCTTTCATTACACCTTGGGGAACCTTCCACTACACTGTCATGCCATTTGGGCTTAAGAATGCCGGGGCAACCTATCAGCGAGCCATGACAGCGCTGTTCCATGATATGATCCACAAAGAGATGGAAGTCTACGTGGATGATATGATTGCCAAATCCTGTAAAGAAGAAGACCACTTGATCAACTTAAAGAAGGTGTTTGACCGACTCAGGAAGTACACTTTACGACTCAATCCAGCAAAATGTGTCTTTGGGGCTGTAGACACCCCAAAATTGCACGATTTTTGATAAATCTTGAAGGAGAGAAATATTTTATTGGAATTTTTAATTCTTTGCATTGGGTTTGAGATACTTAACCCATTTGAATCCAAAGCCGTAAAGGAAAAGACCCAAATTCTATCTTTTGTGCAAAGTCAAACTTTTTTTGGTTGAATTTTGTTGACTTTTGACCCCAGAAAATGAAATATTTTTTAAAGCAAGATTTCAAGATAATTTTTCCCGGTAATCAGGTTTTTAGCAATGTTATTGCATAAATGAATTTTTTGAAATTTTAAATCTTGACGAATACCATGGTTTTAACATATTGAACCTTTTTTTCCAGACCTGAAAAATCGGAATTTTCCCTAGAACTGGAAAGTTGACTTTTTATTCACTTGGAATTTGGGTCTGAAACTATTTTTAATGGATTCAAATGCGGGGGTGTTTGCTTATTTATGTAACGCCCCGGATCCGTGTTGTTCATTAAAGATATAACACGTCTCACGGAGGTTAGGCAAGGATTGTTAATCAATTTATGATCGCTGGATAATCATACATCTATAACCTGACAGAGTGCACATTTCCATTTATGCAAAATTGTGACATTTAAACTGAATTGGAATCATATGGTTCATCCCCAATTTACTTTAATACATCTCAATTAATTCAAAGTTCTCAAATTCAGAACAGATAACCTACAAGTCTAAGGAAGGTAATAGTAGTCTTCCTCCCTATATGCCTCAGCAGGATCTAACCCAGTAATCGCCTCACCACGAGTATCTGAAAAACAGAACAACAACAGAGTGAGATACAAATATCTCAGCGAGTAGCACATGCATGCAGAAATAGTTGATCACATTTTAAAACTATGCATCGACAACACTACAATACGTTTAAACAACCAACATCAATTTCCCAAGTTCAAATCAAACAAATCACATCTGAGTTAAGTACAATAACACATCGATTGGTCAATGTCATGACTATCGTTTAGTTGATAAATTAAACATGCCAAGTAGACACTCCACACCTCCATGTACACAGTTCCGGCCTACTCAGGGTTTCGGATACTCTGAAATGACGGCCTACTCAGGGTTTCGTCATCCAATGCAGGCCTACTCCCCGGGTTTCTGCATTGACAACCAGGCCTACTCAGGGTTTCTGGCTGCTCTACACCGGTCGTGGCAACACACAAGGCCATGCAATTCCAACAACCAACAATAACATCACATTACTAAGCTTAAACATCTGGATCCAGGACAAGCTAGACCAAAACAGTAAAACATCGTATAATCTCAATACCAATATCAAAGAAAAACCATTCATTTCATATCATGTAAAACTCATCACAATTCGTCACCTGTCCCTCTGGACCAAGCAGTACCTCAAGTACATTCAGTATTTTCTCATTTCCGTAACACAATTCATATGGAAGTAAAACTCAATTCATTCATACCAAGGAAATCTTTACAATACATTTAAAGTTTCCAAACCAGTGAAACCAGAATAGAATAACTCCTCAATCAAAACAGTGTATAAAACAGAGGAAGTATAATTAGTGACTCTTAGTGGTTTGGTATCCGGCATAATATTCATGAATAACCTAAACTCAACTTGAAAGCTTTTAAGAAATTCACTCAATTTTCCTCTAATAGTTTCCTAGGCAAAAATAGATTCCCAGGGTTCCTAAACAAGTGAATAGTGAAGTGGTTTAATCCTCAGGTAACCCAAATACCCTTAGTTAATTCAAATCTCCAATTTAATAAGCAAAATAGGTCTGCCGCTCACTTACTGAGGTGGGCGCGAGGTGAGCGCCGGTCGGCGGTGAAGAAAAAGGGTAAAATCGACCTGCCGCTCACCCGACGCTAGGTGAGCGTGAGCTGAGCGCGAGATGGGCGTGAGGTGGGCGCGAGATTCGCGCGAGATGGGCTCATAGTTTTCCGCTGAGCGCGAGCTGAGCGGCAGCCGGGCGCGAGCTCGGCGGTGGGTGGTTTTTAACGGGGCGCCTACCTCTGAGGTGAGCGCCGGTGAGCGCGAGGTGAGCGGATACCCCCTGTGATTTTCATTTCTCTGTTATTTCGAGATCTACATGACTGGCCGGTTTGTGAACCTCTGTAATTGTTCTACTACACTCCTAATACTCCCAGAAGACTTCCCAACCATATTTGGAATTAATCTAAACACTTTCATTTTCCAATATAAAATTAAATCCGGAGACTCTGTTCATGTAATTTCCCGAAAACCAGAAAAACCAAAAAACTCATACTATCACTTTATATATAACCCATGCATCAGAATAATCTCGAGAGAAACATAAAACACAAAACCCCAGTTGTAAATCAGTGCTACTCACCTGAGTGCGCTTATTCCCGAATGGTAAAACCTCGGCCGATCTCTACTCCGGCCACGCACGCGAAGGAAAATCTCTCCAAACCAAACTTCTCGAGCAGCGAGAGTTAACCCACTGAACTTCAACTCCGAACTCCTTCTTTCAGCACTTGCGATTTCTGATTCTTCACGAACAGAAACCCTAGTCGCCACTCCAGCCGAAATCGCTAGTTCTCCTGATGTCCAGACTTAACGAAAATGTTTCCGAAATTATGATAAGCGTATTCTCATAAACCCGAACCCTACTTTCCATTTTTAGTACACTTACTTGATACATACGCCACTCGAATACTCTCCCACTTCCTTGATCCTATGCATGCTCGCCCACCGGAGATACTACATGTTCCGCATCCATTTACGTTAATAATCACATAACTATACTTTAATAGTAACAATGATAATACTACGATTTTTCGGAAAAATGGCTATATAACGCCTGTACATACGAGTATGGGCTAAGCCCTCAAACCACAAAATAACCTGATAAACACAGTTTATACATCAGAATAAATAACTAAATAAATAAATAAATAACTCACAAAATTCAGGGTCTTACAATTTACATGTAATATCTTAAGTAAATGGAGATTAAAAAATACGAGGACATTTACTTAAACGATATTACATGTAAATAAGTATTGCCTGTGTTAAAATTCGAAAAAAAGTGTCCTTCTTTGTATCCGGTGGAAAAGGCCGGATACAAGTAGACCTCAGTGTATCCGGCATCATAGACCGGATACATTAAGGTACTTGTGTATCCGGCCTGATATACCGGATACACAAGTTTTGCTCAAAATTAGGGTTTTCCGAGAGTTTTTCACTTTTACCATCATATCCCTCATTAAATGAGTGGAAATCTCGGAAATAGCCTTAGGGTTAAGGTTGGTGAGCTGTAGACATTATGTTGTGTCTACCATTATCACCAACCCTAACCCTAACCTTTGCCTATAAATAGGAGGCTCCTCCTTAAGCAAATGGCCATTAACTCTTGTTTTGAATTCTCGCTAAGAAGAACTCCAAGAGAAGAAGAAAACCGCTGCAGGATCGCATCCAGAACCCAGGTAAGCCTCAAACTTTTCTTTTATTTTCTGTCTTTACATTCCTAGATCTAGATCTATTCTTCTACCTTTCTGTAGAATAAGGCCTTCTTTGTGTGTGAAAACCCTTCCCCGGCTCAAAGTATCTCGAGATTCCCCCTAGCCGTAAAAAGTGGAGGCGGGATCTAGGAGAAACGAGACTGGGGATTGACCCTAGTACTAGAACCTATGTAGCATAAAGCCTTTTGATTGATTGTTGACCGTTTCATATTCAAAGTACCCTTGATTATCTTGAAGAACCGTGTTTAACGGGGAGAGAGAACAGAGGGAAACGATAATGGAACAGAACCCTAGGCTATTTTAGAATCTCATTTTGATGAATATGTATGCATGCTATTGATCTTGTTTGGTTTTTTTACACTTGCACATACATAGTGCCATTTTGGCGGGATAGGCTCATATTTGGGGTTTATTGCATTTATTGTGATAAATCTTAAATAAATGGCCTCAATCAATTCAGGAATGTCTTTGGATGATTTTTCCATGTCTCACAACTGGCGACTCTGCTGGGGATCGAACCCAGAATATTCCAAAAACCTTTGTTTGGTCACGAGAACCACTCAAAGTCAAAAAAAATTTTAGGACCTTTGGAAGCCTCAGAATATTCCAAAAACCTTTGTTTGGTCACGAGAACCACTCAAAGTCAAAATTTTTAGGACATTTGGAAGCCTTAGAATATTCCAAAAACCTTTGTTTGGTCACGAGAACCACTCAAAGTCAAAAATTTTTAGGACATTTGGAAGCCTCAGAATATTCCAAAAACCTTTGTTTGGTCACGAGAATCAATCAAAGTCAAAAATTTTTAGGACCTTTGGAAGCCTCAGAATATTCCAAAAACCTTTGTTTGGTCACGAGTACCACTCAAAGTCTTTTTTTAGGACCTTTGGAAGCCTCAGAATATTCCAAAAACCTTTGTTTGGTCACGAGTACCACTCAAAGTCTTTTTTTCGGACCTTTGGAAGCCTCAGAATATTCCAAAAATCTTTGTTTGGTCACGACAACCACTCAAAGTCAAAACTTTTTAGGACATTTGGAAGCCTCAGAATATTCCAAAAACCTTTGTTTGGTCACGAGTACCACTCAAAGTCAAAAATTTTTAGGACCTTTGGAAGCCTCAGAATATTCCAAAAACCTTTGTTTGGTCACGAGTACCACTCAAAGTCTTTTTTTTTAGAACCTTTGGAAGCCTCAGAATATTCCAAAAACCTTTGTTTGGTCACGAGAACCACTCAAAGTCAAAACTTTTTAGGACATTTGGAAGCCTCAGAATATTCCAAAAACCTTTGTTTGGTCACGAGTACCACTCAAAGTCAAAAATTTTTAGGACCTTTGGAAGCCTCAGAATATTCCAAAAACCTTTGTTTGGTCATGAGTACCACTCAAAGTCAAAATTTTTAGGACATTTTGGAAGCCTCAGAATATTCCGAAAACCTTTGTTTGGTCACGAGAACCACTCAAAGTCAAACTTTTTAGGACATTTGGAAGCCTCAGAATATTCCAAAAACCTTTGTTTGGTCACGAGTACCACTCAAAGTCAAAAATTTTTAGGACCTTTGGAAGCCTCAGAATATTCCAAAAACCTTTGTTTGGTCACGAGTACCACTCAAAGTAAAAATTTTTAGGACATTTTGGAAGCCTCAGAATATTCCAAAAACCTTTGTTTGGTCACGAGTACCACTCAAAGTCTTTTTTTTTAGGACCTTTGGAAGCCTCAGAATATTCCAAAAACCTTTGTTTGGTCACGAGAACCACTCAAAGTCAAAACTTTTTAGGACATTTGGAAGCCTCAGAATATTCCAAAAACCTTTGTTTGGTCACGAGTACCACTCAAAGTCAAAAATTTTTAGGACCTTTGGAAGCCTCAGAATATTCCAAAAACCTTTGTTTGGTCATGAGTACCACTCAAAGTCAAAATTTTTAGGACATTTTGAGAGCCTCAGAATATTCCAAAAACCTTTGTTTGGTCACGAGAACCACTCAAAGTCAAATTTTTTAGGACATTTGGAAGCCTCAGAATATTCCAAAAACCTTTGTTTGGTCACGAGAACCACTCAAAGTCAAAAAAAAAATTTTTGGGACACTTGGAAGCCCTAGAATATTCCAAAAAAAAAAACCTTTGGTTGGTTTTTTTCGTACCAATCAATTGACCTTTTTGGGCCATTTGAAAGCCTCCGAATTTCAAACATCAACTTTTTGGGCCGTCTAAAAGCCTCTGAATTTTAGACACAACCTTTTTGGGCTTTCTAAAAGCCTCTGAATTTTAGACAAATTATTTCTTTGGGCCGTCTGTAAGCCTCTGAATTATAGACATATATCCTTTGGGCCATCTAAAAGCCTCTGAATTTTAGAAACATATCCTTTGGGCCATCTCCTTTGGGCCATCTAAAAGCCTCTGAATTTTAAACACATATCCTTTGGGCCGTCTAAAAGCCTCTGAATTTTAGACACAACCTTTTTGGGCCATTTGAAAGCCTCTGAATTTCAAATATCAACCTATTTTGGGCCGTCTATAAGCCTCTGAATTATAGACACATAACCTTTTTGGGCCATCTAAAAGCCTCTGAATTTTAGACACATATCCTTTGGGCCGTCTAAGAGCCTCTGAATTTTAGACAAATTATTTCTTTGGGCCATCTAAAAGCCTCTGAATTTTAGACACATATCCTTTGGGCAGTCTAAAAGCCTCTGAATTTTAGACAAATTATTTCTTTGGGCCGTCTATAAGCCTCTGAATTATAGACATATATCCTTTGGGCCATCTAAAAGCCTCTAAATTTTAGACAAATCATTTCTTTGGGCCGTCTAAAAGCCTCAGAATTTTAGACACAACTTTTTTGGGCCGTCTATAAGCTTCTGAATTATAGACACGTATCCTTTGGGCCGTCTAAAAGCCTCTGAATTTTAGACATTTCTCATTCCTTGGGACCTTTGGAAGCCCTAAAATATTCCAACAATCAAAAAACAAAAAACAAAAAACAAAAAAATGGAAAAATATAGAAAAAAAACAAATAAATCCGGACTTGTGTTCACCTAACCCACTTATCTACATTTATAGGTGTGTGACTCAGATTAAATGGGAGCTGACATGTTTCTTTGCTTTTCCTTACCCAGGTACACTTACTTGCAATCATTGCTCCCGTGACCAGATCCAAAGCTCGAGCAATGAATACTGAAGAGAACCGAGCCCAAGCTACTGTCCCTGCTCAAGACTTTGCTCAGCTGCAAGAGCAGGTGGCCGGACTAGCCAAGATGCTGGGAGACTTACTGGCGGCTCAGGTCCAACAGGCCCAGGCCCAAAACCAAGCCTCTACTTCCCATCAAACAGCACCACCTCAAGCATACATTCCACCTCCGGCTCAACCCATACCTGAACCCATTTTTGAGCCAGTCCCTGAACCTATTTTGATCAGGGAAAACGCTGGAGAATCTGAGAAAGAAATTGAAAAGGAAAAGGCTAGGGAGGAAATGGAAAAGAAACTCCTGCACAAAATAGAGAGAATCCAGGAGGAGCTTAAGGAAGTAAAATGGGGAAATAGCTACGGGGGCACCGCCTTCGATGATCTATGCATGTACCCGGATGTATGCCTACCAGCCAAGTTCAAGTGCCCGGACTTTGACAAATATGATGGCACGGGCTGCCCTATGAGCCATTTGAAACTATACTATGGGGCTTTGTGCCAATTTGGTCGGGATGACGGCATACTGATCCAACTCTTTCAAAGGAGTCTGACAGGGTCAGCCTTGAGGTGGTTTGCCACGGTGGACCACGGAAGGGTCAGGAGATGGAAGGACTTGGCTGATGCGTTTCTGGACCAATATAAATTCAACTCTGAGATCGTGCCAGACCGGTACGACATGATGAGGATGAGCAAGGGGAAAGATGAGTCTGTACGGCAGTATGCCAAGAGGTGGAGAGAGGCTGCCTCCTAGGTTAGACCACCCATGCTGGAACCCGAGATGATCTCAACTTTTGTGGGCACACTGGGGCAGCCCTTCTACAATCACCTCGTGGGTCAGATCACCACCAATTTTGCAGCCCTGGTACAAGTGGCCGGCCGGATTGAGGATGGGATCAAATCTGGTAAGATAATTGATTATTCCGCCATGATCAGTCAACAAGACTCTACTCATAACAAGGGAAATGGTAATGGAAAGAAAAAATCCGAAGAAAGGAGAAAAGCAGAAGTGAATATGGTGCAGCTTCCCAAGGGACCCGTTCAAATCAATGCCCATCCAGTTCCTTCGCTACCTATCCAAATTAATGTCCCTTTTGCACAGCCTGTGAAGGAGGAAACAGAAGTAAGGAAGAGAAAGGAGTTTTCAAAACTACCTATGAGACCATCTGAACTTTTGCCTACCTTACTTCAAAAGGGTTACGGGACTTTGAGGTTGCCAAATCCTCATGCAAGCAAGGGGAAGGGTTATGATCCATCTGCAATTTGTGAGTATCATATGAATAGTCCAGGGCATACCACAGATCGTTGTTTGGCCCTAAAGCATGCAATTCAGGATTTGCTGGATAATAATTCTTTAACATTCAATTCAGTCACACCCACTCCTCCTCCCACCAACAACAATGGGGCAGGCAGCTCAAATGCAATAGGGGCAATTTTCTCTGGAAAAAGAAGATTTGACCCTTCTCAACTTATTGCTCCAGTTGGTACCAGTCTGGCTTTATTTTGAAAAAGAAGACGAATGGGGCCATATGGAGAAAGAGACTCATATAGGGGCAGATTTTAATATCAAGGAAAGGAAGGAAGAGGAAGAAGAAAAGCTAAAATTGAAGGAAAATACGGGTGAAAGGGCAGAAGAAGTGCAAAAAATTCCATTTAAGCAGTTTGGGCAAACAAATGGCCTAGCACGGGATGTTGAACAAGAATTCAGTATGGATGATAATGATTGTCTGAAGGATATGGAATCACTCTTCATACAAGAAGAAAATGAAGCAGAGGCAATTGAAAAAGGAGAATCCCATAAAAGGAAAGAAAAAGAATCAAAAGAAAAGATTGAGGCCAGGTTTAAGCTTCCATTAATTGACTGGGCTGCTATCCAGATTCCATATCAAGGAATGTCATTTCTTTCAGAGACTGAGCATAATGCCCCAGGGAAGGAGATCATCCCAAATCATGAAGGTTTGCCTCACTCAGTAGGAGAAAGATATTTTCTAAAAAAGAAAGAAAAGTTAGCTTTTGCCTTGGAGAACATGGGCAGTTTTCGAACTCCCATGTTCTTTGAAAAGAAACCCCCATAAGGAGAATGCACATTTCCTGAGGATCTTAAGGAGCCTTGTTCTCAGGAAGTGATTTTAATAAAGGCTCTTTCAAAAGCAAAAAAAAAAAAAAGAGAGTTTTCCGTTAAGATTTTTGTAAAAAAAAAAAAAAAAGAAGATTTTCCCCTTTAACATTTTTCTAAAAAAAAAAAAAAGTTTTCAACAAGTTCCTGTTTTACTTATGAGTCATATCTCCTATTGAATTTCATTAAGTTGAATATGACTTCGACATTTGGCTTAATTTTTTGAGACCAAAATCGAAGAAAAAGACATTTTATATGAAAATTCAAATCTTTTTAAGTGTCATGAGAAGAATATTTCTGCAAAATTTTGAAGTGACCAATCTTATGGACTTTAGAACCAAAGATGACCCGAAGTTTTCACTTGAAAGCAGCAAGTACAGAGATTTATTTCATAAAAATGCAGAGAGGATCGCATCACTTGCTCGTCAAGGAAAAGCAGATGGAGAAGAAACAAAAAGATGAAATTTTTGCATTTGAAGATGACTCCTAATTTGCACTTTACATTGGAAAATATGGAAAGATTTGGATTACGAGGCTGATCCAGTGAGAAGGATGTTTTATGGTTGAAATTTTATCTTCCCAGGTGGCGGTGATCAAAAAAAGAAAAAGAAAAAGAAAAATCCTGAGCCAGTCATGTAGTACAACTCTACCAAGTCTGAAAATTCAAACTTTTCTTAAAATGATAAGAGGCCTTTCTTTTTTATATCCCCAATTTTTTTGAAATCCCTAGTTAGGCCCTTTGAGCTTGATAAATTTTTCAAAGTAACCTAAACTGAGAATTGTAACCCCACACTGGGGCAAATTTATTAAGGCATAAAAAAAAAGGGAATGAAGGGACAATTTTTTAAAAAACAAAAGAAGGGAGCATTATTGAAGTTCAAAAAGGGATTTTAAAGATGTTTTCAGAAAAAAAGGGGCAAAGAAAAGAAAAGAAAAAAGAAGAAAGGAGGAAAAGAGATCATCAAATGTTATGGGATATTTGGAGAATGTCTTCAAAAGGGGTAAATAAAAAATTGTGAAGGGAAGAATGAGAAAAGCAGTTCAATATGGGGCAATAAGCTTCAAATGAAGAAATCAAAGTAGGGGAAAAGCTTCATTACTGGGGGCAATTTTGTATTCATTCCAAAGGAAAAAAAATGCCTTAAGAATTACAATTTCAGTTAACCCATTTGATCATATGGTATTTGAGCCTTTTATTCCTTTTCTTTCTAAACAAACACCAAGCCTCCGTTTCGTCCCATTCATAAGTCCTCTTTGATTAAGAAATTTTGAATTAAGGTAGTTTTGACTACATAGTTGCTGGTAACGAAGGATAAAAAAAAAAAAAAAGAAGAAAAAATGGAGAAAATGTAGTGAAAACCCAGAAGGGCGCTACATGGCAAATAATCAGCTATCTACAAGAAGAAAATCGTCAGAGAGGAAAGTCCAGAATTGGCATGGATCTAGGTGAAGTCCTCATGTTAGTGGTTATTTTGAGATACAGTCACTTTTCGAGTGATTGAGGAAAATTCTCTTTTCAAGACTGAAACAACATAATCAGAACTATGATATGAATCATCTATGAACAAGTTGATGGCCATCAAAGTTGCCATTAGGAAATTATTGCTGAAGTTGAAGTCATAAATTCTCATATCATAGATACAATGGAGAAACAATTGCGCTTCAATTGGATAAAGGAAAATGTCTTTCTAGACTGGGGCAAAATAGTCAGATTGAAAGAGTCGTCATATCTGGAGCATCAATTGACAAGTCTATGGTCATGGGGATGATTCTAAAGGTTCCAAAGGCTTATTTTGGTCTTTCTTCATTTTCTGAAATAATCTTCTCATTATTCAACTTGATTTTAATTCTTTTGGATTATATGCTAATAAGTGATTGGATCATTTTTCAAAAAAAAAAAAAAACCAAAAAGCAAAAAAAGAAAAAATAGCAAAAAAGAAAAAAAAAAGAAAAAGTGATAAAAAAAAAAGAAAGAGAAAAATAAGAAAAAAAAGAGAAAAAAGAGAAAAAAGAAAAAGAAAAAAAAAGAAGTTTCGAAGTAGTTGCATGTTTTCTCCTTTAAACAAGGGTTTCTAATTCTTCAATCATGAAGAAGGATTTTACTGGGGCAGCAAGAAGGCATGAATGAGAGGTCATGGGTTGTAAATGCATGAGGTTAGATCAACAGATCATGATTTTCAAATCCATCAGTCAAGAAGAACCATTCACTTGGGTAGTTGAAAAGAATGAAGGCAGGTTATGGGCAGCAATGGCACATACATCCTTATTGAGAGAGCAAGAAGATGAAGAAGCAAAAGCAAGTTGCAGAATATTCAAGCACAGGTTTGGGCATCAAATGGCACCCAGGTAAATCAAATAAGAAAATCAATCAGGAAAATTCAATAAAATATTTCCTTCCTTATTGTTGAAAAACATCAAAAGCAATTGAGTTTGCAGAGGTCAATTTTAAATCCATATTCTTTTCAAAATTTGCTTGTCTCAGATTTTTTTTCTGTAACGCCCCAGATCCAAGTCACATAGAAAACCCGTAACTCGTATCCAGAGGTCACCATAATTAACAGGATCGCACTACCAGAGTAAGGAAAACATGAAGCTAAAATTTCTGCGAAACAGAGTGCGCTAAAATAACCCCAACATAATAACTCACATGACCCCGAACAAACCCGCAAGTACCTGCTCTCCAACGCATCTGAAAAACAAACAATAACGAGGGAATGAGATACGAATATCTCAGCGAGTGACACATGCATGCTCAAATACAATTTACCATTTGAAATTATGAATCGAATAACCACACGACAAGTAAACAAGGCTTCGATGAAACCGATAAAAGAAAACCCTAATGTTACCACAATCCATCAAGATGTGTATATATATATATATCAAGTCGGATATCACAGAGCTCCTACCCTGGTCAATGTTATGCAATTGTGTGATTGGTTAATCCACATGCCAGAGCTGCCTCCCAACCTCATGTACACAGTTCCCAGTCCTCTCAGGGTTTCGGATACTCTGAAATGACGAACTACCCAGGGTTCGTCATCCAGTGCCGGCCTACTTCGGGTATCGACACTGACAACCAGTACTACCCACGGTATCTGGCTGCTCTACATTGGTAGTGGCAACGCTTCATGGCCATGCCATTTCCCCAATAGACAAAGGCATCACATTTCTGACTTAAATTCTGGATTCAGGATAAACCAAGTTTAAAACCGATAAATCGCCGATAAAACACCGCAGTTGGCATGCACATCACAAATTGTTCCAACCAGAACAGAAACTCACAGGTGTTCCAACCAGAACATCAACTCATACAAGTGTTCCAACCAGAACATCAAATCACACCAGTGTTCCAACCAGAACATCAACTCACACCAGTGTTCCAACCAGAACAGAAACTCACACAAGTGTTCCAACCAGAACAGAAACTCACACAAGTGTTCCAACCAGAACATCAACTCATACAAGTAATCAAGTAAATAATAGTTACAACTTAATTCAAACTTGCCATCAAAACGGGGTTTAATAAATCAAATCAAGTACCAAACAGTGCATGTTTCAAGAGGGCTAAAATAAAGCCCTAGTATGTAAACATCCCGAGCATCCTTGAATTATTTCTCAACATCCACTTCATAAGCCTTTACTAAAACTAGGATCTATCTCAAGTGTTCTCACAAGAAAATTGTTATCTCTAATGTCATAATCAATTAGTTGGGTAAGTGGTCGAAGACCCTCTAGTATCCAGAACCCCCTTGGTTTTACGAAATTATAGGATTCTGCACGAAAAACAACTGGGCGCTTACTTCCCTGAGTGGGCGCCAGGTAGGCGCCAAGTGGGCGGTAACTCCGTTCATTTAACTAAAGCTGGCGCTCACTCGTGGACGAGTGGGCGCGAGCTAGGCGCCATACGGGCGCGAGAAGAGCACGAGAAAGGCGCTCGAAATGGAGGTAGGCGCGAGCTGAGCGCGGAGTGGGCGCTAGCTCGACGCCGGGTCACTTTTTCTTGGCGCTTACTTCCTAAGTGGGCGCCAGGTAGGCGCCAAGTGGGCAGTAACCCACTACGATTTCCAGTTCTCTGTTAATCCCAGAAATCCAACTCTGGCTGAAATTTTTCAGTCTGTAACCACTTATCTAGCCTCCTAATACTCCCAGGACACATCCATACCTAATTTGGATTTAATCTACATATGATTTCCAGTTATCCCCAATTTCACTGTACAAAACCCTTCGTAACTGGTTTTGCCCAGAAAACACACCGAGAATACTTCAATCATAAACAATGCATTCATTCAACCAAATACACGAATTAATCCGAAAACTCGGTTGTAAAACAATGCCACTCACCTAGTATTGAAGACCTTCTTCAAGCTTCCGGCCATCCTGGGTGGATTCCAATTCGAGACCTAACCCGCTGGACTGGTGCCCTAACTTTCTCCTGAGCGGCAACATTTCCCCGAAGTCCCCGAAAATTTTATAGGAGCTTCCTATTTATAGACACTGCCAGGTTTAACCTAATTTCCCCCTTATCCCTCGAATCCCCCTTTTTACCCCTCATTAATGTATGGATTTTCCCGGATTTTAACTATTGACCAATTCTTATTTATTTACGGGTCCGAATATGACTTACCTATTTATGGTTCCACTTCAGTTTCTTTAACACTAATGAACCACAAATTCCTAGCAATAACAAATTTGATTTAACCTGTACGCATATATTTTCTACTGTTATTATTTGTTTATTTTTATTTCTGTGTCTCAAAAAAAATCTTTTTTTTTCTCAAAACTGGGGTTTTACATTTTCATAGCCACAAGAGCTCAAAGAAATCTGAGATAAGGAAGAGACGCCACCCCGTCAGACTATACACAGTAGGGGTTTCATTGGCTATCTTCAAATCCATGTTTTTTATCACTCATTTGTTTGACCAAAGCAAGTTCAATTAATGAGATGTCTTTCGAATGTGCAATTTTGAGTTGTATCTATTCTTTGCTGTTCATTGTGCTACAACTCCAGCAAAGAGGGGCAGTTGTAGACACCCCAAAATTGCACGATTTTTGATAAATCTTGAAGGAGAGAAATATTTTATTGGAATTTTCAATTCTTTGCATTGGGTTTGAGATACTTAACCCATTTGAATCCAAAGCCGTAAAGGAAAAGACCCAAATTCTATCTTTTGTGCAAAGTCAAACTTTTTCTGGTTGAATTTTGTTGACTTTTGACCCCAGAAAATGAAATATTTTTTAAAGCAAGATTTCAAGATAATTTTTCCCGGTAATCAGGTTTTTAGCAATGTTATTGCATAAATGAATTTTTTGAAATTTTAAATCTTGACGAATACCATGGTTTTAACATATTGAACCTTTTTTTCCAGACCTGAAAAATCGGAATTTTCCCTAGAACTGGAAAGTTGACTTTTTATTCACTTGGAATTTGGGTCTGGAACTATTTTTAATGGATTCAAATGGGGGGTGTTTGCTTATTTACATGTAATATCTTAAGTAAATGGAGATTAAAAAATACGAGGACATTTACTTAAACGATATTACATGTAAATAAGTATTGCCTGTGTTAAAATTCGAAAAAAAGGCTTTTTTCCTTGTATCCGGCAACTCAGGCCGGATACAAGTGTCCTTCTTTGTATCCAGTGGAAAAGGCCGAATACAAGTAGACCTCAGTGTATCCGGCATCATAGACCGGATACATTAAGGTACTTGTGTATCCGGCCTGATATACCGGATACACAAGTTTTGCTCAAAATTAGGGTTTTCCGAGAGTTTTTCACTTTTACCATCATATCCCTCATTAAATGAGTGGAAATCTCGGAAATAGCCTTAGGGTTAAGGTTGGTGGGCTGTAGACATTATGTTGTGTCTACCATTCTCACCAACCCTAGCCCTAACCTTTGCCTGTAAATAGGAGGCTCCTCCTTAAGCAAATGGCCATTAACTCTTGTTTTGAATTCTCGCTAAGAAGAACTCCAAGAGAAGAAGAAAACCGCTGCGGGATCGCATCCAGAACCCAGGTAAGCCTCAAACTTTTCTTTTATTTTCTGTCTTTACATTCCTAGATCTAGATCTATTCTTCTACCTTTCTGTAGAATAAAGCCTTCTTTGTGTGTGAAAACCCTTCCCCAGCTCAAAGTATCTCGAGACTCCCCCTAGCCGTAAAACGTGGAGGCGGGATCTAGGAGAAACGAGACTGGGGATTGACCCTAGTACTAGAACCTATGTAGCATAAAGCCTTTTGATTTATTGTAGACCGTTTCATATTCAAAGTACCCTTGATTATCTTGAAGAACCGTGTTTAACGGGGAGAGAGAACAGAGGGAAACGATAATAGAACGAAACCCTAGGCTATTTTAGAACCTCATTTTGATGAATATGTATGCATGCTATTGATCTTGTTTGGTTTTTTTACACTTGCACATACATAGTGCCATTTTGGCGGGATAGGCTCATATTTGGGGTTTATTGCATTTATTGTGATAAATCTCAAATAAATTGCCTCAATCAATTCAGGAATGTCTTTGGATGATTTTTAAAGTATTTGTGTTCATCTTGCACGGATCACACATTTTTATCAATTTTCGGATTTGGTTTTTCTTCAAAAGTGGCTTAGCTTGACAGCACCTATACCCTTACTTCGGACGCTCATAACTTCATCGTCCGGATGAATTTTGGAGTGATTCCAAAACCATGGGAAATGTGAGGCTATCTAGTTTATGCCCACCAAATTTCATAAATTTCTATCAAACGGATTTTGACACCTCTCTGTCGAAGTTGAGTGTACAGTTCAGGTTCAAATACAGAACTTGACACTTTGACGGAGCGCCATGTGTTCGTTTTAAGTCCGATTCGAATGAGTTTTGTTTCTGGACACTCCTTTATGAGTCTATTTTCAAATCCAGTTAGTTTCATAATTTTTTGACTCCATTTGAATTATTGGTAGCCGATTTACTCAGAACTGCTCAATGGCACTTTTCTGGGTAAATCTGTGATCTTCGGGGCCTGTTCGAGAGATCACCCAAGGCACATCCGAAGGGATTTTTGTATGAGGCTAGTTTCTTTTGAAAGATGGCCATACAGACTTCAATCACACCAAATTTCGTGGATTTTTATGAAGAGGATTTTTCTGTGTGATTTTCCAAAGTTGCCCACTCATTACTTTTAAATATCCCTAGCAGCAACTTTCAAGGAGCATAACTCCTAGGATTTTTATCAGAATGGATTGAAATTTTGCATGAAACTCTTATTTACCATAATCTTTCAAATGGATTTGGTTTGGTTCAATTTAAAATGGGATTTGAATGATTTCAAGGCAAATGGCATACTTTTTACCGAATTTTCCGGATTTGATTCAACTTGGTTTTTGAGCAACTTGTGCTTTGATTTCCATCTTTTGAGATATTCCAGAAATGATATTGACATAAGAGAGGATCTAGAATCCATTTAGATCTTCATGTGAAAATATCATATATTGGTCCTTTTTCAAGGTTTTCTATGATTTTAGCAAGCTTTCTTATTTTTGCATGAACATACACTCGGCTACCACTTCGTGTGGATGAATGGGGGTGCCTAACACCTTCCCCCGTTCATAATCTAATCCCCTTACCCATCTCTGGATTTGATTTTCAAGTAAGGTTATTTTTACCCTAGAATTTGCCTTTTTACACTTTTTGATGATTTTTTATCTTTTGGTGTCCATTCTCACCCCAAAATTCTGAATGGTGGCGACTCTCCAACTTTTATTTCGAGCCCCGTGTGTCGACGGAGCCCCATGTGATTTTTCCCAGCAGAGTCGCCAGTTGTGAGACATGGGAAAAATCACCGGAATGATCATCCCTCCGTCAACACACGGGGCTCGAAATAAAAGTTGGAGAGTCGCCATCATTCAGAATTTTGGGGTGAGAATGGACACCACAAGATCAAAAATCATCAAAAAGTGTAAAAAGACAAATTCTAGGGTAAAAATAACCCTACTTGAAAATCAAATCCAGAGATGGGTAAGGGGATTAGATTATGAACGGGGGAAGGTGTTAGGCACCCCCATTCATCCACACAAAGTGGTAGCCGAGTGTATGTTCATGCAAAAATAAGAAAGCTTGCTAAAATCATAGAAAACCTTGAAAAAGGACCAATGTATGATATTTTCACATGAAGATATAAATGGATTCTAGATCCTCTCTTATATCAATATCATTTCTGGAATATCTCAAAAGATGGAAATCAAAGCACAAGTTGCTCAAAAACCAAGTTGAATCAAATCCGGAAAATTCGGTAAAAAGTATGCCATTTGCCTTGAAATCATTCAAATCCCCTTTTAAATTGAACCAAACCAAATCCATTTGAAAGATTATGGTAAATAAGAGTTTCATGCAAAATTTCAATCCATTCTGATAAAAATCCTAGGAGTTATGCTCCTTGAAAGTTGCTGCTAGGGATATTTAAAAGTAATGAGTGGGCAACTTTGGAAACTCACACAGAAACATCCTCTTCATAAAAATCCACGAAATTTGGTGTGATTGAAGTCTGTATGGCCATCTTTCAAAAGAAACTAGCCTCATACAAAAATCCCTTCGGATGTGCCTTGGGTGATCTCTCGAACAGGCCCCGAAGATCACAGATTTACCTAGAAAAGTGCCATTGAGCAGTTCTAAGTAAATCGGCTATCAATAATTCAAATAGAGTCAAAAAATTATGAAACCAACTGTATTTGAAAATAGACTCATAAAGGAGTGTTCAGAAACAAAAATCATTCGAATCGGACTTAAAACGAACACATGGTGCTCCGTCGAAGTGTCAAGTTCTGTATTTGAACCTGAACTGTACACTCAACTTCGACAGAGAGGTGTCAAAAATCCATTAGATAGAAATTTATGAAATTTTGTGGGCATAAACTAGACAGCCTCACCTTTCCCATGGTTCTGGAATCACTCCAAAATTCATCCGGACGATGAAGTTATGAGCGTCCGAAGTAAGGGTACAGGTGCTGTCAAGCTAAGCCACTTTTGAAGAAAAACCAAATCCGAAAATTGATAAAAATGTGTGATCCGTGCAAGATGAACACAAATACTTCAAAAATCATCCAAAGACATTCTTGAATTGAGTGAGGCCATTTATTTGAGATTTATCACAATAAATGCAATAAACCCCAAATATGAGCCTATCCCGCCAAAATGGCACTATGTATGTGCAAGTGTAAAAAAACCAAACAAGATCAATAGCATTCATACATATTCATCAAAATGAGGTTCTAAAATAGCCTAGGGTTCCATTCCATTATCGTTTCCCTCTGTTCTCTCTCCCCGTTAAACACGGTTCTTCAAGATAATCAAGGGTACTTTGAATATGAAACGGTCTACAATCAATCAAAAGGCTTTATGCTACATAGGTTCTAGTACTAGGGTCAATCTCCAGTCTCGTTTCTCCTAGATCCCGCCTCCACGTTTTACGGCTAGGGGGAGTCTCGAGATACTTTGAGCTGGGGAAGGGTTTTCACACACAAAGAAGGCCTTATTCTATAGAAAGGTAGAAGAATAGATCTAGATCTAGGAATGTAAAGACAGAAAATAAAAGAAAATTTTGAGGCTTACCTGGGTTCTGGATGCGATCCCGCAACGGTTTTCTTCTTCTCTTGGAGTTCTTCTTAGCAAGAATTCAAAACAAGAGTTAATGGCCATTTGCTTAAGGAGGAGCCTCCTATTTATAGGCAAAGTCTAGGGTTAGGGTTGGTGAGAATGGTAGACACAACATAATGTCTATAGCCCACCAACCTTAACCCTAAGGCTATTTCCGAGATTTCCACTCATTTAATGAGGGATATGATGGTAAAAGTGAAAAGCTCTCGGAAAACCCTAATTTTGAGCAAAACTGGTGTATCCGGTGATCAGGCCGGATACACAAGTACCTTAATGTATCCGGTCTATGATGCCGGATACACTGAGGTCTACTTGTATTCGGCCTTTTCCACTGGATACAAAGAAGGACACTTGTATCCGGCCTGAGTTGCCGGATACAAGGAAAAAAGCCTTTTTTTCGAATTTTAACACAGGCAATACTTATTTACATGTAATATCGTTTAAGTAAATGTCCTCGTATTTTTTAATCTGCATTTACTTAAGATATTACATGTAAATAAGCAAACACCCCCCCCCCCATTTGAATCCATTAAAAATAGTTCCAGACCCAAATTCCAAGTGAATAAAAAGTCAACTTTCCAGTTCTAGGCAAAATTCCGATTTTTCAGGTCTGGAAAAAAGGTTCAATATGTTAAAACCATGGTATTCGTCAAGATTTAAAATCTCAAAAAATTCATTTATGCAATAACATGGCTAAAAACCTGATTACCGGGAAAAATTATCTTGAAATCTTGCTTTAAAAAATATTTCATTTTCTGGGGTCAAAAGTCAACAAAATTCAACCGGAAAAAGTTTGACTTTGCACAAAAGATAGAATTTGGGTCTTTTCCTTTACGGCTTTGGATTCAAATGGGTTAAGTATCTCAAACCCAATGCAAAGAATTGAAAATTCCAATAAAATATTTCTCTCCTTCAAGATTTATCAAAAATCGTGCAATTTTGGGGTGTCTACAGGGGCTACATCAGAAAAATTGTTGGGATTCATAGTGAGCAGAAGGGGCATTGAGATTGATCCAACTAAAGCAAAAGCGATTATTGAAATGCCACCACCCAGAACAGAGAAGGAAGTTAGGGGTTTTCTTAGAAGAATTCAGTACATCAGTAGGTTCATAGCACAACTCACTGCCACATGTGAACCAATTTTCAAGCTGCTAAGAAAGAACAACCCAACAGTCTGGAATGATGATTGCCAACAGGCCTTTGATAAGATAAAGGAATATTTGCTGAACCCACCTGTTCTAGTGCCACCAATTCCGGGAAAACCACTGATTCTATACTTGTCAGTTTGGAGACATCAATGGGGTGTGTCTTGGGACAACATGATGAGACGGGCAGAAAGGAAAGGGCGATCTACTATCTAAGTAAGAAGTTCACAGAATATGAAGCAAAGTATTCCCCTTTGGAAAAGAACTGTTGTGCTTTAGTGTGGGCAACTCAAAGACTGAGACATTACTTCCTCAGTCATTCCACATCATTGATATCCAGAGTAGACCCATTGAAGTACTTATTTGAGAAACCGGTACTAACTGGCAGAACGGCGAAATGACAGTTGTTGCTTTCTGAATTTGACCTCAAATATGTCACTCAAAAGGCAATTAAAGGTCAAGCAATCGCCGATCATTTAGCTGAGTATCCTTTGCCAGACTATCAGCCTTTAAAGACTAATTTTCCGGATGAGGCAGTTTTGTTTACTGAAGAAGCGGAAAGTGAAAGCTCTTGGCAGATGTTCTTTGACGGGGCCGCAAAAATGAATGGAAACGGAATTGGGGCAGTTTTGGTAACCATATGGTTCACATATTCCAATCGCAGTGAAGTTGAGGTTTCAATGCACAAACAACATTGCAGAGTATGAAACATGTATAATCGGGCTACAAGCTGCTCTAGACCATCAGGTGGAAGAACTGGACGTATACGGGGATTCGAGTCTTATCATCTTCCAAACAACCGGGGAATGGAAAACCAAAGATCACAAACTGATCCCATATCACCAATATTTGGAAGATATGAGCACCAAATTTACTCGAATTTCCTTCAACTATATGCCAAGAGCTAAGAATCAGTTTGCGGATGCTTTAGTGACATTGGCTTCAATGATCAGTATTCCAAAAGGGGTAGATATCAAACCATTGGAAATTGAAGTCAGAGATGAACCGGCTTACTGTCTTGTTCTAGTGGGAATACTAGAGGAAGAAGTACCATGGTTTCAAGATATCAAGAATTTCTTGAATGATCGGAGTTTTCCAGAAAGGGCTACTTCTACTGAGAAAAGGACAATACAAAGATTAGCAAGACAATTCCTACTAAGTGGTGGGCAGCTATACAAGAGATCACACAATGATATTCTACTCAGATGTGTTGCCAAGGCCGAGTCAGAAAGATTGATTGAGACTGTATATGGAGGAGTCTGTGGGCCCCATATGAACGAGCACATACTTGCAAAGAAGATTCTGCAATTGGGATAATATTGGTCAACGATGAAGCACGATTGCTTTGTACATGTTAAGAAGTGCCATCTGTGCCAAATATATGCGGATAACAAGCATGCACCACCAAGTGAGCTACATAACATGACCTCAACATGGCCATTCTCCATGTGGGGCATAGATGTTATTGGCATGATCTCCCCAAAGGCATCAAATGGGCACAGGTTCATTCTTGTAGCAATTGATTATATCACCAAGTGGGTAGAGGCAGCTTCGTATGCAAATATCACAAGTAGCCATGTTCTTAAATTTTTGAAGCACAATATTATTTGTCGCTATGGTTTGCCAAACGCCATGGTATCGGACAACGCTTCAAATATTAAGAACAAGGATATGAAGAAGATATGTGAGCAGTTTCAAATTACCCATCACAAGTCAGCTCCGTACAGACCAAAGATGAATGGGGCAGTAGAAGCAACAAATAAGAATATAAAGAAGATAATTCAGAAAATTGTAGTAAGTTACAGAGATTGGCATGAAATGCTACCACTTGTTCTACATGCCTACAGGACCTCAATCCGGACTTCTACTGGGGCAACCCTGTATTCCCTAGTTTATGGAATGGAAGCAGTCTTACCAGTCGAAGTTGAAATCCCATCACTGAGAGTGCTGATGGAAGCAGAATTGGAAGAACCTGAATGGATACGGTCAAGACATGATCAACTTAATCTGATAAAGGAAAAGCGTTTGAAAACGCTTTGTCATAGCCAGTTGTACTAAAAGAGAATGGCCAAGGTTTACAATAAGAAGATGAAGCCCAGAACTTTCCAAGAAGGAAATTTGGTCTTAAAGAAAATTTTACCATTTTTGGAAGACCCTCGCGGTAAGTTCAAGCCAAATTGGGAAGGGCCTTATGTTGTCAAGAATGTCCTATCTGGGGGCGCTGTTATCTTAACAGAGATGGATGGGAAAGATTTTCCTGAGCCAAATAACTCAGATGTAGTAAAAAGGTATTTTCCTTGATTGAATATTACTAGGAAATGATTCGAGGCCATTTTTCTTTATTTCCCAAGATTTTAATCCCTAGTCTAACCAAGTCGATCATATTCGTTTTTTTTTTTTTTTAAAAAACCTAAACTGGGACTTACAATTTCATAATGAGGCAAAGCTAATTGGGGCAAAAACCAAAGAAAAAAGGGAAAGAAAATGAAAAAAAAAAGAAAAAAAAAGCAAAGAATAGTGGCAAAAACAAAAAGAAATAAACAAAGTTTAGGGAATTGGGATCATATTTATCATGTCTGTAAGTCCAGTTGACCTATTTTCATGTTTGGAAAATCTTGAGCCTTTAATACCCTTTCTTTCATAAACTGAGCCTAGCCTTCGTTTCGTCCTATTTTTAAGTCCTCGGTGATTTTAGTATATTCTTTCAATTTTCAAAGTAAAGATTGGTGATGACTTAATGCAAAAACCGGCCCTAGTGAAAACCGTAATTGGCGCAAGGGCAAGGTTGGCAAAAAAAAAAGTCAGGGTTGAGTTGATCATGTTATCTGAGCTTGAAGTGAAATCAGTATGAGCACTGAAGATGGAACAAATTGGGAATAGCGGGGTCAATTCTCGAAGAAAAGGCATTTGGGCGTGACTCTAAGGGTCTTAGGATAGATAGATCTGATCTCTCCCTATTGTTTGAATCACCCTTTTCATTATTCAACTTGATTTTAATTCCCTTAATTATGTGTGATTAAGTGTTTTGGACCAAACTTCAAAAAAAAAATTATGTTTGGCCAGTGATGAGAAATCAAATACTCTTCATAAAACCTTTGTTTTTATAAGCATTTGAGAATTCTGAGGCCAATAGTATAAAACTTATTTTTGAATTAAATCCTTTGTCTTTCCACTATTGGAGTTTGCTTTTGTACAAAGGTATGAAAAAAGAAAAAAAAATGCAATAAAAGGAGCTAGTCCCTATCCCCTAGCCACTCCTCAAGCTCCCAAATTCGAGCCGCCTAAGTTGCAATGATCCCAGAAGCTCCCTCTGTATCCGGATCGCTCAAAAAGGAGATGACATCATCTGAAAGTGCCTGCTTGATCCTCATACCTCTAAGGCTAGCTAAAGCATCCTGGTACTTTTGCCGTATCACTCGGACTTCAAAACGACGAGCATGCCTCTGCTCATCAAGTTTCTCTTCCAAAGCAATGCGGCGAGACACCTACTCTGCAAGTTGCCTCTCCATATCAATGCCTCGTATCCTAAGTTCTTGTGCCTCTCGTACCCAAATTTGTTGAAGCCGTTTGTGGGATGCTCTCTCAGAAACTAGTATGTCTTCGTAAGTGGGTGGAAGAACAGCAAGAGGATCCTCTGGTACTGGGGCATGACTCTGAACCTGCTCTCTAATCCAGCAAAGATAGTCCTTCACATGTGACTCAGAAAAGACTAAGCCCCTCAAGAAGCGTACATAGGACCATTCCTTCATCAACCGAGCACATAGCCCCATGGTGGCTGATGTAAGTGGCCCCAGGAAGTCCTCATATCCATCTGGGATCATGATCCCCTGAGTCCCTCCAAGCTACTGAAGGACCCTCAAAGGAAGATAAAGAACAGCAGATCTCAAGCTTACTAGAACCGTGAAGTTCATATCTCTGAAGCTGATCACTGTCTCGGGGTTTGCCTGATAAGTGCCAGGCCATCTCACCTGATCATCCTGGAGAGTACCCAAGAAAGTGAACCAACCCTGCTTGCCGCCTTGGATGTTAGGACACCCCCTGTTACTCATCAAAACAAGAACTTTCAATCTTGTGGAAAAGCGTCGATCAATCATCTCAATCTGACTCAGATGATCAAGTAACCAAAGCTGCAAAAAAGAGGGAGTATTTCAATTTATTTCCAATAATTTCAACTTCACAAGTAAGTTGTAAAAAAGAAAAAAAGAAATTAAAAAAAGGATCTTACCTGTAGGATAGGGGCATATGCAAGAAAGCGCTTCTTCTTCCTGAAATAGTAGTCAGTTAATGCCTGATATATCTCTGCAAGATCATAGGGGCTAACCTCTCCTGCTCCCTAACCTAACATATGATTGAAATGAGAGCCAAGTCAACTTCGCCGTCACCCCGTGGGAAAAGTAATTAGTTAACCACTATCAAAGTCAAGGCATTAAACTGGGCCTGCTGGTTTTCACTCCTTAGAAGTTTTTCACTCAAAAAAGTCTTGGATAGGGTCAACAGTGAATCAGAATCCCCTAAGTCCTTCTTCCCTATACCCAAAAAATTAGAAGCTTCCTTTTTGTAGCTAGGCTTAAGGGGCGGGTTCACCACCTTCTCTGAAAACCTCAGGCTAAGGATCGTTTCAATTTCTTCAACATTCGGGGTCATCTCTTTATCACCAAACCGAAAGAGATTCAGTTGAGGTTCCCATTGTCCAATCAAAGCCTCAATGATTTCCCATTTAAAAGGGATGGTAGGGATGAGTAGGATATGGTCTAGGTTGGTAGAATCCTATCAGATATCATCTTCAGGGGTTATGGAGTTAACCCACCTATTATAGAATGAATCTACAATGTTGTATCTTGTAAGATTGTGAGGTTTTGATCTAAAAGGTTGTTTTGCAGGACGCGCTTCATCGACAGAGGAGGACAGGGCAAGAGATGCCATGGAATCACCAAAGGAAGTACTAGAAGCAAGGGGCGGCCGCCAAGGGAGTTTTGGAAGCAAGTAAAACATCACAATGACGTTCCTCAGGGTTTTAAATAAAAAATTTGAAAAGGAGCCAAAAACCGCATTTGAAATGTGGACAAAGCATGACCACATATCAAATGCGGTCACACTGTGACCGCAAATCAAATGCGATCACACTGTGACCGCAAATCAAATGCGGTTTCGGCACAAAAGTAGAAAAAAAAATATACAATTGCAATTGAGATACTGTTTTGAGTTTCACCTGTACCTGTTTAAACAAGAATCAGAATGTAAATAAAGAAGAGGATAAATGAATGAAATTGCTGTTTTCATATATAAATGAGAGTATACATCATTTTTATACAAATATATACATCTAATGTCTTAATCTACTCCACAGGTCCATCCCCGCGTCCTCTGCCATATCCTCTGCTTCGAGGCTGTCGGCGCCCGAATACAATCGACACCAGCCGTCTAGCAGTGCAACACTCCATCCTGCCCAAAACAGACTAAACATCATACATCATACCCAAGGGCACAAGGCCAGCAGTCGGGTGCCCAGGAGTAACATACCCCCGAGTCATCTGAAACAACTGAGGTCGACTCTAGGACGTCCGCATCTCCGGCAAGCTCAGCGTCAGGATCAGCCGGAACAGGCTCAGCGGCAGACTTTGCACTCCCACTAGCAGCAGGCTCGGAAGCAGGAGCAGGCGCCTCAGGAACACCAACAACAAGCAGCGGATCAACCACAGGCTCGGCAGCAGCAAGATCTGCCTCAGGCATCTCCTCTGTCACAGCGGCCTCCTCGGCAGGTTCCATCTCCACATCCACCTCAGCAGTCATATCTGGAGTGGTCTCTGGTGTTGGGGCAAACTTTGGAACATCCTCGATAGTAGGAGCAGCAGCGGATGTGGTGTCAACCTCTATCTCCGGCTCTGCTGCTAACACCTCTGCGGCTCGATGAGAGGTCACGAACTCCACTTGTGACACTGAGAATACCTCACCGCTTGGATGTGTAAAATAAGGAGGAGTGCGTAAACGGGAGGAAGGGCTGGCCGTGTCATCTTGAAAATAAGAAAAGAATTCTAATCAGAACAAAATGAACAGATATAAGAAGCAGAAATTGGAAAAAATGGAGAATTAAACTGAACATGAGATGGACCTGCCTGGTCCTATGTGAGATGGACCAGCCTGGTCCTGTGTCCTAGCCAACTGTGCCCTAAGAGCAGCAATGGTAGCTTCCCTCTCGGCAAGGAGGGTGTCCCGCTCAGCAATAGCAGCATCTCGCTGGTGCTCTATGTCAGCATACCGAGCTCGGATCTCCACTAATTGAGCCTCCTGAAATAAAAGAGAAGATGTCAAAAATTCCAAGTCAAATTGAAGATAAGAAATCAAAAGGGGAAAAAGCACCGTGGTGTAGAGGCTCGAACCACCACCCCTCCTATCTCTGTGACTCCGCCTCGAACAGGCATGGGTGGCATGAGGCACCTAACCGACACCTGCCTAAACCAGGCATCATAGCCACCCTCCACTGTCAGAGTCTCCACCTCCGTCCACTCTAAGAACTGAGCGGGATCGACGGGCTCAGGAGGAAAGTAAGGGGTAGTATCCACCGGAATAGTAGGTATCCGAGGCTCACCAACATGCTGATAATAGGAGCGCTCGCCAAGGTACCAGATGATGCCCATCTGACCGATGAAGAACTAATAGCACTGGTGCCTCTGGTCAGGGGCGAATGCATCATCCCTAATGGCCTGCAAAGCGAGAGCCTCCAGGATGTCCTCGAACTGGAGAACAGACAACTAAGAAACAAAAATGGATATTAGGCATGTGATTCAGGAAATAAAGAAGGAAAAACTAAAGGATGCTCACCTCGGTCCTATAGAGCCGGTCCAGATGAGCTCGAGCCGACCTAGGTCGACTCTTCTCAGAGTCAGGCTCCACATGACTCCATCTACGAGCCATCGGGTATGTCTCCTCTGGCATCATAGAGGTAGGACGAAAATAGGGAATATATACCCTGGAAAAGAACTGCAGAGAAAGAAAAGGAATCAGAAGAATAAAAAGGAAGGGAAGACAAAGAAAGAGAAGAGAAATATGTATTTTACCTGCAAGAAAGGCCAGAAGAATCTACTCCTAACTCCTACACCTCGGAAGGTGGAAAGGCCACTAGTGACTCGGCGCAGGCCAGCTAGAATAGTGCCAAAAATGAGCGGGCCCCAGGCATACCTCCTCGCCCGCTGCAAGTCCCTCAACAAGCTCAGAAAATGAGGACTAACAGAAGTAGTGTCCTCTGGACAAAAGCAGGAGCCCATCATATAGAGGAAGAAGAAGCGAAAGGCAAAAGGAAAATCCACATGGCTGGCAGCAAGCTGTCCAAATCCTCTTGTGCGCGCGTGGGAAACGCGGCACGGGGTAAATTCGGAGTCGCCACCGCCTGATGGGGTGCAGGCGGACACCTGGGTGCCTAATCTTGTCTATTTAGGGCTTTTGGTCTGCGGCTTGAGATTCTAAGGTTGGTTCTCGGTTGTGGGCTGGGGAAGTCCGTAGACACCCCAATCCACCCTGTAAGCACCTCATTTTTGCGCTCCTAGAAAAACCAGAAATGTAAACCCTGGACAGAAAGTCAAATCCTAAGGGGTGAAAAGTTGACTTTTTGATCAAATGAAAATTGGCCACCTCGCTTTATTTCATTGGATAGAGAATCTCGACACAGTTCCAACGCAACTAAGTTTGCAGGAATCAAAGTCCGGATGAGGGTTCTACGGGCGGTCAAACTTGAGGGGAGCCAAAAAGTTGACTTTCTGCTAAAATCCGATCCAGATGCTTACCCCTATACCATTGGATAGATAATACCGACACGAGTCCAACGCAACTGAGTTTGCAGGAATCGGAGTCCGGATGAAGGTTCTGCGTGCGGTCAAACTTGAGGGGAGCCGAAAGTTGACTTTCTGCTAAAATCAGATCCAGATGCCTACCCCTAGGTCATTGGATAGAGGGCTCCGATACGATTCTAATGCAACTGAGTTTGCCCAGATCGGAGTCCGGATGGAGAAAATATGAGCTGACAAAGTTTCCGAGCAGCAAAGCCAGAAACTGCACACGTGGCGAAGAAACTGTGCACGTGGCAAGAAACGCAGGAAAATATCTTAGGGATTAAATCTGTAATTACCCAAATCAATGAAAAATATCTCAAGGGTAAAGCTGCAGATATCCAAAGGTATCAGGGACTAGATCCATAAGCATCAAAACTTGAGAAAATATCCCAGGGACCAATTTGTAAATATCCAAAAGTATCAGGGACTAAATCTGTAAATACCAAAAGTATCAAGGACTAAATCTGTAAATATCCAAAAGTATCAGGGACTAAATCTGTAAAAATCCAAAGTTCCAGGGACCAATCCGTAAATATTAGGATTTGATCATGATTGGTGTCCCCTATGGGCATGCATGGGCATCACCCATGCATGCCACCCCTCATACATCTCTCTCTCCCTCTCTCTCCCACATGGGCATCATACATGCATGCATCATGCATACTTTTTCTCTCTCTCCCCCTAATGATTAATGTTCCCTATGCATGCACCCCCCCATGCATCATGCATCATGCATAAGCATGCATCTCTCTCTCTCTCTCTCTCTCTCTCTCTCTCTCTCTCTCTCTCCTATGATGGTTGCCCCCCCATGCATGCATGCATATCCTATCACTCCATTATAAAAGAGCCCAAGCCCCCATACGTATGGGGTTGGAGCTCATTTTTTCCTTCTCTCCCACAACTCCCATCTCCCTCTCCCATCTCTCCCAAGCACACCCCACAACCCTCCCCATTGGAGCCTCTCTTCCCTTCACCTCTCTTTGCCCTCATACCTCCTAAATACCCTCTTAAGACTAGTCTACCTTCCTTCTTTTTCTCTTCTTCTTCATTCTCACCCAAGCAAGAGGAGGAAGAGCTGCTGCTGGTGGTGAAGAAGGAAGCTCCAGCAGCCGTCCAAGCTCCAAGGAGGCTCCACACACATTCTATAAGGGTTTGAAACCCCAAGGTGAGCTCTCCATGTTGTTTTGTTTAACATATTTGAATATGACATGATTTGAAGTATATTGGATTTCATGATGTTGTATACCTGCTGTTGGGGGGTAGGTTCATGCTTGCTTTCCTTATTTTCATCATTTGTTTTACACCATCACAAGGGTGTTGTTCCCCTAAGGTAAGATGGGTATTTCAGTTGAACTAAAGGAAGGATGAGAGCCCCTTTTTTTAGTTGGTTTTAGGCATTCTAAAATTACTATTTTCATCTAATGTAAATGGTATCGTTCTCTTATTTGATGGGGGAGGGTGTTCCCCTTTAATTTTATCTCATGTAACCCTCATGTGATCCCCCTTCCCATCCTTTCTTTGGATCATTTTCTTGTTAATTAAGTAGGTTAGATTAAGGTGTGGAGCATGCTGAATTTTTGTCTTGCTATTCTAACCTACATGAGCATGATTGGTTGTAAATATGCATATAGCTATCCCCTCATTCTTCATCATTTAAGGCATATGTGATGTTACTATATGATTATGCCTCATCCACCGTCTTGCATGATTGATTTGCTATGGTTTTTTACCCCTTTCAAGTCACCAATTAGGGCCTCATGAGGTCACTTTTACTTATTTTGGTGCATGTCCTACACCATGTTTATTTCTTTATCCATTAGAAGCATGTCTAGGCTCTTCATGTGTGTCATTCCTTGATGTGATTTTCAAATATAGATGAAGTTTTTTACCCTTAAACACAACAAACACACACATGCATCTTGATAAGAAACTCATCGTAAAAGGCATGTTTCTCTATTCTATTTCTTTTATGTTTTGATTGTTGTTTCTTTTTTATCATGAGATACCCAAAACAGGGATGCTTGATCCCTGTTTATGTGCTGGTCTCAGTACAGGAGAAAGGGAAGAGGAGGCCTCCACCCATCCCCCTTTGGGTTTAGTTTTGAAAGTCCCAAAGGAGAAACAAGATGGCTTCACGTGAACCAATGTGGGCCTCCCAAGGGCCCACATAACTTATAGAAGACCCCTAGGGAGCCCAGGAACCCACCCCAATGGCCAAAGCCCGAAAAGGCCATTTTTGAGGTGATTCGGCAACTCAGGCCGGATCACCTATGGCCTGTGTGTATCCGGCAACTAAGGCCGGATACACACAGAAATGCAATTTTATGTCTTTTTGGGGTTCCTTGCCGAATTTTATGATGGTTTGAACCAAACCAAGTGGACCAAAAGGGTTTCCGGGTCACCCGGAAACCCAACTTGGGACCTGGACCACCGGTCCAAATTGGAAACACTTGTGGGCCTTCCAACGGGGCCCACCAAGCCCGATAAATCACAAAGCATGTAAATAAGCAAGTTAAATAAAATGAACCGATTGAATTAGATGGGCCAAACCCAATGCGGCCCACCCGAGCCTTGATGTGAGGAATGATGTTTAAATTGCGTGGTTTGGCCGAGACCCAGGGCAAGGGCCTATCGGGCCCGCCAAAGCCCACAAACCAAACCAAGGGTGGGTTTAAACCCTAACTTCATGGGATTCGGGCTTTCAAGCCCAAAACTGGACTACGGGCTCCAAGCCCAATGTCCAAAAGACTTTGGCAAATATAAACAAGATAAATTAAAAATGCTTTGGCATCCACCATGGAGGCCCACTCAGGGGCCCTCAAATCAATGCAGACCAACCTTTTTACATGCAAAATACTTAAACTCCAAATGGGACAATTAAGTAAAAATCAACTCATTAACCTAAGCCCAAAGGGTCTCCTAGGGCTAGACAAGAGGCCCACCAGAGGCATGTGGGCTTAGCCAAGCCCACCAAGATAACCGTGGGTCTTCCAACGGGGCCCACCCCATCAGACTCAGACAACTTAAGTAAAACAAGATAAAATCCATTAAAGGGACTCATACCACCCAGGTGGTCCCACCAAACTTAAACAAATGGCATGCTGGATTAGGAATCGGGTGAGACCAAAGTAATCTGACTCAAACCAGGGAACCCACGGGACCCGTCACCCGACGGGGTGGACTGGGGTGTCTACGGACTTCCCCAGACCACAACTGAGACCCGACTTAGAATCTCAAGCCGCAGACCAAAGCCCAATAGACAAGATTAGGCACCCAGGTGTCCGCCTGCACCCCATCAGGCGGTGGCGACTCCGAAATTGCCCCGTGCCGCGTTTCCCACGCGCGCACACACCCCGTCGGATGATGGGTCCCGTGGGTTCCCTAACTTGAGTCAGCTTTCTCACTTTGGTTCTCACCCGATTCCTAATCCAGCATGCATTTTTGTTAGGTCTTTGTGGGACCACCTGAGTGGTGTGGGTCCCTTTAGTTGATTTTATCTTTTCTTAACTTTGGCTTTCTGAGTCTGATTGGGTGGGCCCCGTTGGAAGGTCCAACCGGTGTCCTGGGTGGGCTTGAGTTGGCCCGTGTGCCCTTGGTGGGCCTTTGTCTAACCTATGAGGCCCTGTGGGCTTTGGTTAGTGAATTGATTTTTTTTTCTTTAAACTTCAAGTTGGGTTATTAAGTTGTTTTCATGAAAAAAGGTGGGCCGGATGGGTCTGTGGGCCCCTTAGACGGGCCCCCATGATGGTTGCCAGGGGTGTTTTGGATTTATTTTATTTACATTGGTGCCAAGGTGGGCTGGTCATTGGGCTTGGGGCCCCTGATCCAAGTTTTGGGTTTAAAAGCCCATTGCTTCGAAGTTAGGGTTTGCACCCTTTTTCGGTCCGGTTAGCGGGCTTTGGAGGGCCCGACAGGCCCTAGCCCATGGTCTCGGCCAAACCAGGCAATTTATGCATTCATTCATATCCCAAGGCACGGGTGGGCCGCATTGGGCTTGGCCCGCCCGGTTCAATTGGTCCATTTCACTTAATTTGTTCAATTAGCATGCTTTGGTTCACTGGGCTTGGTGGGCCCCGTTGGAAGGCCCACAAGTGTGCCGGGTCGGACCGGTTGATCCGGATCACTAGCTAGGTTTCCGGGTGACCCGGAAACCTTATCTTAAAGAGTAGAGGACTACTCTATAGGTCCACGATTTACAACAATTCAGAATTTAACAATGCGGAAACAATACACAGAGAATTATACGAGGAAACCTGGATCCAGATCCAGGAAAAACCTCGAGTCTATATGAGGCGACTAACCCTTCGAAAATCCACTATTGAATGAAAAGACAATTACAAAAGAGTACATACTTAACCTTTACAATTGGACTCACTCAACAGCAATCCACAATACGAATCCACGAACTGCAACACAGCTTGAATCCACAAGCTACAGAACACGATCAATCCAGATCGCAAACAATCACTCACCAGTGATCCACAGTTCGAATCCACGAACTGCAACACAGCTTGAATCCACAAGCTGCAGAACACGATCAATCCAGATCGCAACAATCACCTCAGAATCCACTGAGACGATCCAACGCAGTAGGAATCCACCTACGCATCAATCAAAGCCGATCACCAGTCCAGGCGATCACACGATCAGATGAAGTTCTGAATTGAAGAAGAATCCTCTACCTTCAATTCCAGGTGATCTATCTCAGATCTCCCCCTCACTCGATCGCCGACTCTCTAAAGACGATTTTGATCGAATCTCAAACACCTCAAGATCCGAAATCAAAAAGATCCAAAGATAAAAGTCACTACAGAAAATTACAGCACGTCTATTTAAAGAATAAAACTCAGATCGCGTCGAGCGCTGGTGGCGTCGTGAAGCGATCGGGGTAGACGGCTGGAAGCGAACTCAAATCCCGCTCAGAACAGGTTGAATCAGTTAAGGGCGCGCTGCCAGCGAGCTGCTAGCCGGAGAGAACACGGCATGTGCACGGCTGATCATGTAATCTTCAATCTCGCTCTGCGCTACCAGCGGCGAGTCGGCGTCGCCTTACGACGCTAGTGCACGTACCTTTCTTTCAAAGCACTGATTCACTTATGCGCTGCCAGCGGGGTGGCAGCGGCGTTGATCTTTGCAAGTGCCTTTACAATAAAATGCTCTGTTTAGAAAATCTTCCATTTCATTGGGCTACCAGCGGCGTGGTAGCTGTGTGGCAGCATCGTCTTCTTCTTCTTTTCTAAATTTACTGAATTTTCATTATTTAATCTGCACATCTTGAAGATTTATTAGAAGACATAATTTGTCAAACATTTGTCATAAAATGAGTGTGAGTTTTCACACTTACATTATCGGTTCAATGATTTTAGCACAGATCACATCCACATTCGGCCATGGATCACAAAATGAACAAAATGCACTTTCTGTGTGTATCGGGCAACTCAAGCCGGATACACAGGCTCTGTAAGTGATCCGGCTTTAGCTGCCGGGTACACAGAAGCCTTAGGTTATCCGGCCTTAGTTGCCGGATAAGCCTAGGCTACAGGTGATCCGGCCTGAGTTGCCGGATCACACTAAAAATGGCTATTTTCTGATTTTGCCACTTGGGATGACTTCCATGGGGTTCCAAGGAAGGTTTAGGGATTTCGTGGGCCCCTGGGTGGGCCCACGTTTGTGCAGGTTGGGGAGAAGCCACCTTTGGCTTCTCCCTTTCAGACTTTTACAGCAATGTTATGGGGGGATTTGGGGTGGTGGATCATGCTTTCATGCCTGCATATTTCATCCAAACAATGACTTACTCATATGAACTAAGCATGCTTCTAGAAAATGAAAATCCATGCAAGCTTTCATGCAATAAAAAACTTGAAGGGAAGAGAAGGGGGCTTATCATGGGGATACATTGGAGTGGCATGGGAGGAACATTCTCCTCCTACAGGTTCTCAAAACAATGGACTGAACATGCCATTTCATTAGACACACATGCTTCCCTACAAGGTCTACGGGGACTCCCCACTCATGGGGGTTTCATGTCATGACAAGAGTCACTAAGTACACGCATTAAAACATGCAAAAATCAGTCCATGCAGAGCCAGGCAACCAGAAGGAGAAAATACAGCAGAAAATTCTAAATTTAATATATGGTGAAAATAATGTGATGAGAAACCTTACCTTGCTGTTCTTACACTCCAAAGCCGCGTGGGGACACCTCCGTGAGGCCAAAATGCAGCTGGACACTTCGACTCTTCTCAGCAACAGCAGCAGAGTCTCCCCTTGGGGAGGAGCAAGTGAAGAAGTGGGAGAGGTGGAAGAGTTAGGTCCCCTTTGGAGGGGTGTGGGGTGATGGTAGTGGCAAAGAGGGTGGAGGAGAGGAGGTTTCGAGTGAGAATGGGTGAGAGAAGAGAGCCCAAAATCGCCAAAACAAAAAGCCAACCCCGGATATGAGCTGCTGCTGGCTATTTATAGGCAACTTAATGTATCCGGCAACTCAGGCCGGATACACTAAGGCCTCCTCGTATCCGGACTTGAAGTCCGGATACACTAGCCTCCCCTTGTATCCGGCAACTCAGGCCGAATACATGACTTAATCATTTCGAAATTTAATGCCGCCGCGAATTTGTCGGCCAAGTGGCGTGAATCTCGCGCGAATATCTTCTTGTATTCGGCCTTCAAATCCGGATATGAAGGATAGGCAGTGTATCCGGTATATGTGACCGGATACAAATCGAAAAATTACGGATTTGCCCTTTGACTTGACCGATTTGACCGATTTGACCCTTTTTGATATCTACGGATTGCCCGTACGAAATTTTTATATTTAAGATTTAGTCCCTGAGATATTTTGCTGCGTTGGCTGCCACGTGTGCAGTTCTTGCGCCACGTGTGCAGTTTCCGTCTTTGCTGCTCGGGAACTTTGACAGCTTATATCTCACTCATCTGAACTCCGATTTGAGCAAACTCAATTGTGTTGAACTCGTGTCAAAGCCCTCTATTTAATGACATGGGGCTAAGCACTTGGCACGGATCCCGAGGAAAAGTCAACTTTTGGTCTTCCCTTAAGTTTGACTGCCCTTAGAACCTTTATCCGGACTCCGATTCCTGCAAACCCAGTTGCGCTGGAACCGTGTCAGGATTCTCTATCCATTGGGCTAAATTAAGGTATTTGGCACGGAAATCGAGGAAAAGTCAACTCTTGGCTTTTCCTTAAGTTTGACCGCTCGCAGAACCTTTATTCGGACTCCGATTCCTGCAAACCCAGTTGCGTTGGAACCGTGTCGGGATTCTTTATCCAATGGGATAGATCAAGGTTAACCAAATTTTATCTGATTAAAAGGTCAACTTTTCACTCCTTAGGGTTTGACTTTCTGTCCAGGGCTTTGCATTTCTGGCCTTTCTGGGAGCGCAAAAATGAGGTGCTCACAGCTGCTCCTCTTTGCCGGAGTCACCTTGCGGATGAACGGCAAAGAGAAAAAGATTCTCGTTTTTGCGCCTGGAATTTCTGTCGACATGGTTGACGAGCTAAGTCCTTTGAAATTTTCATTTTGAGAGGGAAGCGGCCAAATCATGTGGCGTCACTCCCTGGCTTCAGAGTTTCCTTACACTTTTCTTTCGGGTTTTTGTAGGGCAACTCTTCAGCCTTTGATTTAAGTTTGAAAGAAATTGGATTGGGCTTGAGCTTGCCGACCTGTTTCGGCGTTGATGCCAGATACTTGACAAAAATTCTTTTGTTTGTTCCATTAAAGCTTTTAGGTGACTTCAGAATTTTGATCCCTTTTGTGTCCTTTACTTGAAGCTTATCCTTCTTTTGACGGCCAGGGGTTGTGTGCGGGTGTGGACCAGATGAAGAAAAGATGAAGGAAGAATGGAGGAGGAGCTGCTGTTGGTGAGGAGGTGCTTCCCAGCGTTGCCCAGTGCCTCAGAGGAGCTCACACACCTGCTCTAATCTATTTACAAAAGTGTGAAATCAAAATTACAAAAGGGGCCATCTTGCCCGATGATATCTTCATTTATGCTCATTCTTCTTCACGTCTTCTTGTCCCTTCTTTGGTAGTGCTGGCTTGTTCTCTTGGAGAGGCTCCCTAGCTTGGTATGACTGTTGCTGGGGATTGGGAAGGAATATTTTCCTCATTGCCTCTCCTTTTGATTCAATCCTTGTTATTGGCGAGCATGGGAGTCCCCCTGGGAAGGATGCTCTACTGGGGATAAGTGGGGATTCCTCACACTGCCATTTTCCCTTATAAGGCGTTTTCCTTTTGCCTGGGCTTGAGTTCTTCATGCTTGTTCAAGCCTTTGTCGAGTGCGAGAGACTCTGCTGAGGATTGAAGTTGGCTTGCTTTGTCTCTTTCTTGTTCTCCTTCGCAAGGCCGGCCTCTTCAGACTGGGCGAGGCTTGAGACGTTTTCATTGTCAGGCATCATTCGCTTGAGAGGACTCTACTGGGGTTTCCAAACAGGTATCATGCTCCTTCTGATGAAAGGATTTCACTGGGGATTTTTGGAGAAGACGTCCTGTCATCCCACTCTTGCTGTACCTATGAAGTCATGAAGGGAACAAGAAGGTCAGTCTTGGACTAGCTGGGGATTAATGCAAAGCATTCTTATTTCCTTCACTCTGAGCCTTTTGCCCATTGCAACTAGAAATGGCCTCTGTCAAGGTTGAGAGACTATCAACTCAAGTTAGTAGCCCAATGCGGAGCCTCAAATAGTTAAGCAGAACAATTATAGAGAAGACAGGTGTGTTAGTGTGTGCTTGTGTTTGCAATATCGAAGAAATTTTCCATGGTCAGACGGGACTTGGAGTGCTTGGTATTTTTAGTAGCATCGTCATCACAGGCCACTGTGAAGTCTTTAACTCAGGCGCAACCTGCCGGTCTGAACCTCTCAGATCTGTGCAATTTTCTCAGTTTACTGTTTGCTACTGTTACTGCTCTCCTCTGTATCTTGCTCTGCTCAATCCAGACGTCTTTTTTTTTTTTTAGACTAACCATACAACGCCCTTTTTTCGGGTTTTCACTGTGTCTAGCCCTCTTAGGAAGCTCTGAATTCCGTCATGGCTGACGAATGCCGACTTAACTGTTTGCCCTGACCATTCTTTTCGGGATCCGAGAGGTCTTAGAGATAGGACGAAACGTAGGCTTGGTCTTGGTTATGAAAGAAAGGATAAGCGGCTCAAAAAGCTTTAATTTTTGGGTTTGCAAAGTGTGCTACTTTTATGGTTGGTGGGACTTACATCCTGGCTTATTTGTATCTCTATATTTTTGCTGGGTAAACATTTCCCCATTTTCTGTGTTTCTTTCTTTTTCTTTCTTTTTCTATTGCAATTTCTCTTCTTTTTGAGGTTTTTCTGGGCCAGAATGCCCTATTTCTTTTTGCTTTGCCAGGAATGCCCGATTTGATGTGTAGAACACTTGCAATTGGTTGAAAGAATTTTAAGGCTCAAAATTGTCTAACTAGGGGAGAATTTAAGGTATTTGGAAGGATTTACAGTCTAAAGGAGAGTCAAGGATGGCCTCTCTTCATTTCCCAATCAGAATGATCTTAGGCATAGTACAATTTGACTGCGTCTGCATTTATCGGCTCAGGAAAAATTGCCCCGTCCATCTCTTGCAGGATAAGTGCTCCCCGGGACAGAACCTTGTGGACTACGAATGGCCCTTCGTAGTTTGGCTTGAATTTCCCACGGTTGTCCTCTTGATGGGGAAAGATTCTCTTCAGTACTAGGTCTCCCACTTTGAACTGTCGTGGCTTCACTTTCTTGTTGTAGGCTCGCGCCACTCTCTGTTGATAAAGCTGGCCATGGCACAAAGCCTTAATCCTCTTTTCATCCAATAATTGCAACTGGTCAAATCTGGATTCTTCCCATTCGACATCACTGATTTCAGCTTCCTTTAGAATTCTGAGTGACGGGATCTGTGCTTCCACGGGGAGGACTGCTTCCATTCCATATACCAGGGAGAACGGGGTTGCCCCGATCGATGTCCTAATCGACGTCCGATAGGCGTGCAGTGCATAGGGCAGCTTCTCATGCCAGTCTCTGTAAGTGACTACCATTTTCTCAAGTATCTTCTTCAGGGTAGCGCCGAAGTTCTATCTCTAATGGTTGCACCCAAGCATCATCTGTGATGGTGGCCATTGATGCCAGCGTAGCCAGTGCATCTGCGAATCGGTTCCCGTCCCGTGGCATGTAGTCGAATGTCACGCTCTCGAATTGCTCTTCCAATTCCTTGACCAGTTCTTGGTACGGTACCAACTTCACATCTCTAGTCTTCCAGTCTCCTATCACTTGATAGATGATAAGACTTGAGTCACCGAACACTTTCAACTCTTTTATACACATCTCGATTGCCGCTCGCAGGCCCAACACACATGCTTCATACTCGGCCATGTTGCTAGTGCAATCAAACAGAAGTTTCGCTGCTATCGGGTGATGAACACCGTCTGGGGAGATTAGCACTGCTCCGATCCCTTTTCCATTTACATTCACTGCCCCGTCAAAGAACATCTGCCACTTGGTTTCTTCTGTATCCTCTGCAGACTCTGTACACATCACATCTTCGTCTAGTAAGTGGGTCAGAAGTGGTTGGTAGTCAGGTAGTGGATGCTCTGCCAAGTGATCCGCCACGGCTTGCCCTTTTATCGCCTTTCTAGTCGTGTAGACAACGTCGTACTCAGACAAAAGGACTTGCCACCTGGCAACCCTACTAGTGGAGATCGGCTTCTCAAAGATGTATTTCAAAGGATCTAGATTGGAGATCAGTAAGACTGTGTGACTAAGCAAATAGTGTCGGAGCTTCTGAGCTGCCCAGACCAAGGCACAACACGTCTTCTCAAGCAATGTGTATCTGACTTCGATGTTAGTAAATTTCTTACTCAAGTAGTAGATTGCTTGTTCTTTCCGCCCTTTCTCATCGTGTTGTCCTAACACACATCCTACAGCCGTCTCAGAGACTGTCAGATACATAATCAAGGGTCGTCCTGGGACAGGCGGGACCAACGTCGGTGGATTCATCAGATAGGCCTTGATCTTATCAAACGCTATTTGACAGTCGTCATTCCAAACCACAGGGTTGTCTTTCTTTAGCAGCTTGAATATAGGCTCACACACAGGAGTCATCTGCGCAATGAACCTACTGATATATTGCAATCTGCCCAGGAATCCTCTCACTTCCTTTTCTGTCGACGGAGGAGGCATCTCTAGAATTGCCTTTGCTTTGACAGGATTAACCTCAATGCCTCGCTTGCCCACTATGAAGCCGAGCAGCTTTCCTGAAGTCACTCCAAACACACACTTGTTTGGGTTGAGCCGAAGTTTGTGCTCTCTGAGTCTGTCGAACATCTTTCCAAGGTTCACCAAGTGGTCTTCTTCTTCCTTAGACTTCGCTATCATGTCATCCACGTACACCTCCATCTCTTTGTGTATCATGTCATGGAACAACAGAGTCATTGCACGCTGATATGTAGCGCCTGCATTCTTCAGTCCGAACGGCATCACGCGGTAGCAGTAAGTGCCCCAATGTGTGATAAAGGATGTTTTCTCCATGTCCTCAGGTGCCATCCTTATCTGGTTGTAACCAGAGAAGCCGTCCATGAAGGAGAACATTGAATGCGTTGCAGTATTGTCAACCAGTACATCAATGTGCGGCAATGGAAAGTCGTCCTTCGGACTTGCTCTATTCAGATCTCTATAGTCAACACACATCCTGACTTTCCCGTCTTTCTTGGGAACTGGCACGATGTTGGCCAACCACTCTGGGTAGTGAGTTACTTGCAGGAATCCGGCATCCAACTGCTTGGTGACCTCTTCCTTGATCTTTAGGGCCCATTCTGGCTTCGTGCGCCTGAGTTTCTGTTTCACAGGTACGGCCTCAGACTTTGTTGGTAACCGATGCACAACCAAGTCCATGTCTAACCCGGGCATATCCTCGTATGACCATGCAAACACGTCAGAATAAGATTTAAGAAAATCAAACATCTGTTTTCTCAATAATGGTGATAGCTTTTTACCAATTTGGAGGATCCTTGGTTGTGCTATTTCACCTATGTCAATTGACTCTGTTTCCTCAATATTAGCCTGGAGACCCTTTTCGTGTCTTTCCAAAGCAAGTTGGATTTCAAGCGGGGTCTCCCCTGATTCATCATCGTCCTCATGCTCGAAAGGCTCACAGGGGACAATGTTTGAATCCTCTTGCTGTAATGGGTGAGTGCCCCAATCTGACTTGTCGAGTTCTTGCTCGTTTTCAGGATTGGACACTGGCTCATGCATTTCATTTATTATTGCCATCTGCACTGGCTTTTCTTTTTGTTTTTCTTGTTCCCTTATGGCAATCTTATTACCTATCCCGTGCCCCAGACCTTCCGGGTGTGCGTCGGGATTGATACTAAGATCGCGATGCTCAAGTTGTTCATTTTTGTTATTTTCTTTTTCAAACAAATGCAAGTAGTAAGAAGAGTTCAGGTATTCATTAAAAACTTCAGCAGTAGCTACAATGGAAATTTCAGAGGTGATAGGAACCCCCTTTGGAATGGTAGCTTTGCTGATGGCAAAAGGTGTGGCACTCCAGTTCCTGAGTGGCGCCTGGTCTTTCTTGCTGATGATGACTGCCGTTTCTGGTTCTTCAGCCAGTACCATGTTGGCGTTGTCATCCGAAGATATGCAAATTGGGTCTTGTGCTGTGCCTCCCACTGGCTTGTTCTGGCTTCTCTCTGACTGGGGGCCAGATTCTGATGATATCCCCATCCATGCTCCACTGATGGGGATGGCCCATGGTATCTCGTCCCTGGGTGGCGCATACGCGATGGTGACTTCATTGGCCGGGTCAACTCTGGGGGGTGCAAACATTATGGGTATCCCAGTTGGTATCCCAGGAACTGTAGAAGAGTAAGCTGGTGGTGCCCATTTGCCGTAAGCTGCATGGTATACCTCTTCCAGTACCGGCCCTAGCACTTGGGGCATGCTACGGAACATGCGGTTCAAACCATCGCGAGTTCTAGGGTGCGGGATATACGGGCGTGGAGGAGGCGACCTTGGCCTGCGGGTTGGTGCTCCTGAGCTGTCTCGCCCTTCCATCATGCAGACATACATGATTTGGCCTTCTTCTTTGGATTCTTCCAGGGGAGCAGGTGACGGCACTTCCATCACACTTGCAGAGTTGATCGGGATCCCATCAGGGATGAACTGCTCATCTGGTGGGGCGAAGGCCATGGTGACTTCGTCGACTGAGTCCAGGGCGACCAGTGCTGGCAGGTCATCTGGCGACCCCTCAGGAGCCAACGGGTCTACTTCCACTATGTTTACAATCATGCCCATAGATGGTGGCTCCTCCCAGAGCATCTGAGCTAGGCCTTGCAGGTAGTCTTCTTCTGCTGCAGGGGTTTCCAAAAACTCATCTCCCCATCCCTGGGGGACTATGTTCTCGATGGCCTGGGCCGCTTCACGCTCCATGTTAGCGAAGCGGTGGTACAAGTTCTCGTGTGTGCATATGGGCCAGTGGGGGTCTCTTCCTTCAGTTCTTGCCCTTTTCCTCTCGACACGGTTCCCAAGGAGTCAGGAGTAGTCTTCCGGCTGTGGCCTGAACCCCAGTCCAAACCAAGTAGTCTGCTCATAAGGTTGGATGGCTGCCTTAATTCCCTGCTTATACTTGCCCAACCCATCGCCGGCTCTGAGACCCCAGTCTGCGCAGTCAGCAGCGCTGAACATGTACTTTCTCCTCTTTCTCGAGAGTCGTCGTCCCCTTTCAGATTCAGGGATACGGTTCACCTACACCATCTCTACTGCTTGGAAATTGAGTGTGGTGGGCAACTCATAATCCACATAGGGTACTCCGACCCTTTCGAACTCTCGATGATCCTCAGCATGTATTGTTATGAGTTCGTTGCCTGACACGAACCGGACCATTCTGTGCAGTGTGGAAGATACTTCTCCTGCCTGATGCAGCCACGGCCTCCCGATCAGCAAGTTGAATGAGGCGTTGATATCCATGAGTTCGAATTCCATGGTAAAGGGCCTATTTGCAATCATGATCACCAAAGTGACCTCTCCCAATGAGTCCCTTCGGGCGTTGTCAAAGCCTCTGACATTGTGCCCACTTTGCTTGATCATGGTAGGGCTCAACTGTAGACTGTGGAATGTCCTCATGGGGCATATGTTCAATGCTGACCCGTTGTCAATCATGGCACATTTCACGATGAGATCAACGCACTTCACTATGATGTAGAGTGGCTCAGCGTGGTCACAACCCTCACGTGGCAGATCTGCTGCAGAAAAGGAGATGGCCTGGGGTGCCATGATCACTGACACCACTGCCCCTAGCTGCTCGGGATCAATGCTTGCTGGTACGTGTGCGTCTCCCAGGACCTTCATTAATACTGCCCTGTGCTTTTCTGAATCAATCAGAAGTCGCATTATGGAGATTTGGGCGGGCACCTTGTTCAACTACTGGAGGATGTCGTATCCGGGAGTGTAGATGCTGTGGTGCAAATCTGTGACCTCCTCTTATGTGGCCCTTCCCTTTCTCTTGAGGGTCGGTGGCAATTCTGTAACCACGTCCTTCCCTTTTTCTTTCCTTTTCGCTTCCGCTTCTGCTCCCTCCTCTGGTGCGGGTGGGGGGTCAGTGTTTATGTATCAACCGGATCGGGTGATCCGATCGATTTCTGCTTCAATGGTGGTTGCGGAGGTGGCTTGATGGTGGAAAGATTGGGTGGGGTAAGGTGGGGGTGCGGCCTTGTACGAAGGTGGCTCCAGGTTGAGTTTTGAAAGATTCAATGTGGGTGGTTCGAACGAAAGGTGGAAGGGGTCTTGTGGAGGTGAGTCCATGATGTCATGGATGTTGAGGGTGGAGGGGTTGGCGAGAGGGGTGGGGTAGAAAAACCCTTGGTCTGTGTGTGGGTGGAAATGCACCAGAGGGAGATCAGTAGGGAAGTCACTGCCATCTTCTTCAATGACGTTTACTGTCCTGCTTTCTTCGGCTAATGTGTCTTCTGAGTCCGTATCAGGGGACTCGTCCGAACTCTCATATGGATCAAGCAAGGTTGCAAGTTCAGGAGTGGATGGTGGTTCCTCTTCTTCTGTGGCATGAGGGGGGACGAACCACTCCGACGTGCCGTGGGAAGAGGATTCTGAACTCGGCTCCGCTGATAGGGGATCGGTGAGGGATTGCAGGTCCGGCTCTGAAGTCGCAGACATATACTCAGGTGGCCATCCGGTAGACATCTGCGGGGGTACCCTTGAACTGCCCACGGACGCGTCTGTGTCCGGTGGCCCATTTCGGAACCAGGGTCCCTCGGAACTGCCGATTCCTTCTCTACATGGAGGGGATGGGGAATCACTGATCCATCCGCATTGCACTGGGTTCCATGGCCCCGTGACCTCCTCACTGCTCTGCGGTTCATCCTCTATAACACAGACGTAGACGCCTGTATCCTCCTCAACTGTAATTGCTGTCGGGGGGGTTTCCGCTCGAAGTTGCACCTTCACTGTCTGCCCTGGCCGGCCAATAAGTGCAGAAGGGTCGAACTGCCCGGTGCCCTGATCACTACTCACCTGATTCGCCGTTCTACTAGTGGAGGCTTTTGAGTGATCTGGGAGCGGATTGGTGGTCACGCCAGCTGCTGGAGTCTGGGCAGGGGGTGCCGGGGGATCGACAGTGATGCGTTTACTGTCAATCAGGTCTTGGATATCATGCCTCAGATCCCAACACCGATTGGTGTGGTGCCCTGGAGCACCAGAGTGGTACTCGCACCGCTCTGCTGCGTTATAGCTTCTAGCATTGACCAGGCGGGGATTTGGGGGTTTGACCTGCACGTACCCCTTCTTCAGCAAAGTAGGTAGCAATTCTACAGGCGCATATGGGAGTGGGGTAAAGACCCGTTTCATTCTGGCCTCCATCTCTTCCCGTGTTCTTCTTACCCCTTGGTAAGCAGGCTGCGCGGTCCCTTGAGGTGCCACGGCTTCTGGTCTTTGAGAGAAATGATGGGGTTGTGCAGGGTGTACATAGTTGACCGCCTACGGTTCTTGTCTCCTGGGCTCTTGCCCCTGGTTTCTGCTACCTAGTCCTGTTACTGACCTCCTCGGTGCGGCGCTCTGCCCACTGCCATCTATCTTTCTGGCCCTCACTGCGTCTTCAATCCGATCCGCAGTCAAGATCAGGTCATTGAAGTTTGACGTACTCTGCCCCAGCAGCAAAGTGAAGAAAGGTTGGCCCAATGATGCGATAAACAATGACGTCATCTCTTGTTCTAGCAACAGCGGCTGTACCAGTGTTGCCAACTCCTTCCAGCGTTTGGCATATTCTCTCACTGACTCCTGGCTCTTCTTGGCCAGCCTCTGCAACTCTGCCCTTATTTGCACTATCTAACTGTTTAGGCAATATTGCTGGATGAAGACTACTGCCAGATCGTTCCAAGTCTTTATCTTAGCCTTGTCCAGACTCAAGAACCAAGAGTAAGCGGCTCCAGTTAATGATTTTTGGAAGAACTGCACCATGATCCGCTCTTCCTTGGCGTATTGGCACATGTCGCCAGAATAGGACCTCAGATGGTTCAGTGGGCACCCGATGCCGTCGAACTGGTGCAACTCAGGGCATTTGAACTTAGCCGGGAGTTGGATGTCCGAAAAGAAACAAAGGCTTTCCAGGGTAGCCTCACTTTGCACTGTGCTGGGTTGGAGCTGTTTGAGCTGCTCCTTCAGGGCGGCCATTTCTGTTCTGTTCTCCTCCCTAACTGCCATCAGTTTCTCCTCAAACTGTACCTCCTGAGTTCTGTACCAGTCCTCATCACCCTGTCCCAGATGGATAGGTAAAAATTGATCCTGTTGTGCCACGTGAAATGGCGCTGCCGGTGGTGGTGGTGGCGGTGCTAGGGGAGGGGGATTTACTGGGCGTGGCGGTGGCGCCACCTCCGCTTGTGGCTAGAACTGTGGCTGCGGCTGCTGGGCAACTGGTGCCACTGGCGGGGCCTGCCTCAACTCTCTCAGCTCTGTCATCAGTTCTTGGATGATGGAGCTCATGCTATCCATTTTCTGTTGCATCTCATTAACTACTTGCGCATGACTAGACTCTGCAGGATGTTGCCCTGGCGGCGTCTGCTCTCCTTGCTGATCCATTTCGAGCCTTCTCCTCGATCTTAGCAGGTACGGACTTCTGAAAGCAATTTTTGGTGCCTGACAGGACAATTCGCAGGCATTAGTGCAATTTTTCACAAATTGATTACACAATTTTATCTGATTGAATTTATTCATTTACTTATTTTTTTTTGTTTCATGATATGATTTGACTAACTGATCTATTTTAGCTACCCTAAGGCAACAAGGGAAGAGAACCCGAACTTTGAATCAACCGATCTATTTTAGTCGCTCGGAAGTGACCGAGAAAGAGAACCCTAGTAACCGGATCTATTTTAGCTACCCGTAGGTAACTGGGAGAGGGAACCCAAAGAATTTTGAACACTGATCTATTTTAGTCGCTCGGAAGCGACTGGGAGAGAGAACCCTAATAACCGGATCTATTTTAGTCACCCGCAGGCAACTGGGAGAGAGAACCCTATTGAATGAATCTATTTTAGTCGCCCGCAGGCAACTGGGAAAGAGAACCCTATCTTTTGAAAACTGATCTATTTTAGTCGCTCGGAAGCGACTGGGAAAGAGAACCCTAGTGACCGAATCTATTTTAGCTACCCATGGGTAACTGGGAAAGAGAACCCTAAATGAATTAGTTGATCTATTTTAGCTACCCGCAGGTAACAAGGGAAGAGAACCTTAATGAATTTGGAGACTGATCTATTTTGGCTGTCCTAGGACGACCGAGGAAGAGAACCTTAATAAATTTGAAGACTGATCTATTTTGGCCGTCCTAGGATGACCGGGGAAGAGAACCTTAATAAATTTGAAGATTGATCTATTTTAGCTACCCGTAGATAACAATGGAAGAGAACCTTAGTGACCGAATCTATTTTAGTCACCCGCAGGCAACTGGGAGAGAGAACCCTATTTTTTCTGGAAGCTGGTCTATTTTATTCGCTTGGAAGCGACTGGGACAGAGAACCCGGTTGAACTAATCTATTTTAGCTGTTTAGGCAAGGAAACCTTAGGGACCAAGTCTATTTTAGTCACCCGCAGGCAACTGGGAGAGAAAACCCTATTTTTTCTAGAAGCTGGTCTATTTTAGTCGCTTGGAAGCGACTGGGACAGAGAACCCGGTTGAACTAATCTATTTTAGTTGTTTAGGCAAGGAAAGAGAACCTTCAATTTAAGGGGCTTTGTTTGAGCTCAGAATCACAGGGTTGGACCAATGCAGGGTCTCCGCAGGGGGGGAGCTAAAAATCAGCACCCAGGCGCACCTCGGCCAATCTCCAGTTCATTCACTGGCGGCGTCGGCGCCAAACTTCAGCTAGTAGTTCTCGGGCGTGCCTTAGCTAGTCGTTGGTTTAATCACCATTGACTTCGGCGCCTCACAAAGGGGAAGGCTATGCCAGGACGCCCCTCCACCAATATCCGACTCATCCGTCGGCGGCTTCGGTGCCCTAAGGATTCGGCTAGTAGTACCCGGACGCTCCGCAGCCAATATCCGATTCAATCACCGGCAGCTTTGGTGTCACAAAAAGAGGTAGGCTATGCCAGGACGATCCTCCACCAATATCCGACTCATCCGTCGGTGGTTTCGGTGCCCTAAGGATTCGACTAGTAGTACCCGGACGCTCCACAGCCAATATCAGATTCAATCACCGGCGGCTTTGGTGTCACTAAAAGGGGTAGGCTATGCCAGGACGATCCTCCACCAATATCCGACTCATCCATCGGTGGTTTCGGTGCCCTAAGGATTCGACTAGTAGTACCCGGACGCTCCGCAGCCAATATCCGATTCAATCACCGGCGGCTTTGGTGTCACTAAAAGGGGTAGGCTATGCCAGGACGATCCTCCACAAATATCCGACTCATCCGTCGGTGGTTTCAGTGCCCTAAGGATTTGACCGTATGATCTTGAAAAGATGCAGACGGGTGTGATCTGAGCTCAAAGTCTCGGGTGTTTTTTAACACCTGCCGGGTTTTGCGATCTCAATGAGAGAGATGCAATCAAAGGAAACTAGGTGGTCGCAGCGACTAGGGAGATTGAAATTATCTGAGAAGAGGTGGTCTGTCGGAGACCAAGTTGCCCTATTGGAGGGAATTAATTCTTTTACTTCAAATTCTTGTCTTGTTAAGTTTGAACAATATATAGCAAAGTGGAAATAAATTTATGCTTTAATCAAAAGGTGCCGCCATGGCACAAAGTACATCATCATTCATAACAAATACAACAAAGCCAAAGTCTAGCTAGGTTGGTCCTCATCATAGTGGGAGGACACGTCTTGCCTCCTCAAGGCTCGCAGAAGTTTGTTCCGCAGACGTCGGTCCTCCTCCGCGCGGTTGCGCACCAATTCCATTTCGTGTTGCAAGGCCATATTGGCCTGCCTACTCTCCCGTTCCGAATCCACATAAGCTGAATGGATACGAGAGTGGGTCTCCTGCAGCTCGGCCCCCTGTCCCTGTATGTGTTAGGGGGCGGAACTGGAATGTCGCTTGAAGTGACAGGCTGAAGAGGTGGGGGGCCATCGTGGCCGAACTCCCGAGCTATCCATTGCTCGTAGTCTTGAAAGTGTAGTTCAGTGAAGACGTCTTCCCAATACACGCACACCGTCTTCCACTCCATCAGCAGTTGGGTCCTTAGTCCCTTGGTGAGCGGACCAATTAGATTGCCCAAGTCGTCCTTGACTGGGATTCCCTGCGGTTTTCCAAACTGTCTCAAAACCCGGATCGGATAGTACGGCACGGCATGGGTAAGGCCTATCAAGGCAAGTCCCTCTCTTTTCTTGAAAGCTATAATGGGGTTGTAGGGGATGTTGTATGTGCCCCACCATCTAATGTCTGTTTCTCCTTTCAAGTGGAGAAAGTGGTTAAACCAGTCCTCACGAGTAGGTAGGTCTGGTTTGATCTCTCTTTGAGCCAACCAATGGATGTTGTCACCGGTTGCTTTGTAATATGCACTGATTGGTGATGACACCATCAGGTGGTCTTGCAGCCAAATGTGGAGAAGGGGAGCGCACCCTTGAAACCTCCGGGTTCCATTTTTGGACAAAGTTAGGGAATGGAACAGTTGAGCTAGAATCAGCGGCATGATTCGGTAACCTACCCCGAGTTGATCCACAATTTCCATGAGGGCCAAATTGATGGTGTCTCCCCCAGTTGGAAAGAAGATTTGTGACAGAACCACAAGGGTGAAGGTGTCAAACCAAGCCCGGGGTCTTTCCTGCTTTTTGTTTCTCATTTTCTCAGCTAGGAATGTTTTAGAGACCCGAGTAAACGATTTGTCACCTCCTAAGGTCTGAAATTCTCCCCTTGAGAGGCCAAAGAAAACGCAAGCTTCATTCTTGTAACTTTCTTTGAGACTTGGCCTAGCGGGTTCTCCTAAGTCACGAAATCGGAGGAACAGGTCAAGTTCCTCAATTGTGGAAGTCAACTCGTTGACCCCGAATCGAAATACTGAAAGCTGGGGATCCCAGAAAAGCAATGCTGCTTGGATCATGTCCCAGTTAATCGGCACATTTAACAGGGACAAAGTCTGTCCCATGTGGTATTTGTGCTCCCATTCAATCTGCTCACTCCCTTGGAGCTGCCTTGTCCAAGAACGGATCCAGGGGGTATCCCAGGCGCACTTCTCTATCCTAGGGAAACGGGTTCTCTCAAATGAGGATGAGGATGTCATGCCAACTATCCGATCGAAATTCCAAATCAGTTTAAGGTTCCCCACCAAGACTCTAAGTCAGTTCTATAATATGCATAATTTCAGGCAAAGGAGATAACCACTAGCAGTTCTAACATGCTTCACCAAATGAAGAAAGAACAAAGCAATGCGGAATTTAACTCAGGCACACATGGTGTGTGGTCCTAGGGGTTGGCGTCAATGAAGGCGCGACTCCTAGACATACTTGTGTAGAGGAGCACATTCAAGTCCCGATCAGTCTTTCTATCTTTCACCTGTTCTTTCATCTACTTTCGGTGTCGGACCATAGCGAAATTACAACTTGCCATCGAGGGCGGAGGTTTACAAAAATATTTACAAAGCTGTAAAGCATTCATCCTTAAGGCTGTTGGGAGCCAAAAGGACGGGTACAGACTGCTTTTAAAGCGGGCGGGCTAAAAATCTCTAGATCTAGGGTTTAGTGCCCATGCTCTGATCTGGCATGCTTTCATCTGTTTGTCTGATCTGGCCGACTTTCGTCTGTTCTAAAAGACCAATCTGGACTTAAAGTGCTCCCAGCGGACTCTAATGGGTCAAGACCCATAGCATACAGGACTCCATGCATGGATCTGGGGTGGTTCCCCTGATCAAAAATTAGGTGAGTTTCCTAAGCTAGGGCCGAGGTAGCCCAGCATCTAGGGTTTACTCCATTTGATGCAAAACGCGGGGGTTGCTGCCCCTGATGGACTCTGGATTTTATTCCTATTTTATTCATCATTCACATCCTACTCACCCTCTCATGCTCAACGCAAGGTTCATTCAGAAACGTTAGGTGGGGAAGGATACCCAGCCCGAGACATAAGCCTACAAGGGTCTGGACCAGTACTGGATCCTCGCGTGCCACGGCAAGAAACCAGTGGTGCTAATGGACTCCAGCAAACTGGGGGATGGGTTTACCCTGCTTTCCCCGGCAAGCCACGGGAGCATAGGTGCTAATACCATCCCAAAGATCAGTTCATAGTAAGAAGAAGGGTAGGCTGCTAGAGAGGTCTAAGTTTTGGTAAAGAAGTAGCAGTATCCGGTTCATTCATCTATCAAAGGTCGGATCATTCACGCATCCTCCCTCATGCGTGTCACCCCACGCAGTTTTATCACACCAATGCGGAAATTTAAAATTTAAATCTACGCAATCATCCATCCATGGTGTGGTGGTGTGCCCGTGTGTGCAGTTGGGCTGCGTGCTGTACCTATACGGGTGAGTTTTGTCTGGATTTAGGTGATAAAGGAATCCCTACTGCCTCGTATAGTAAGGTGCAGAATTGGCACGTTTTACGATGTCCTGGGAGAATCCCCAGGTAAGTGGAGGGTCACAGGGGACCACTTAAATTCCACTTGCCTTAGGCAATTATCGTGTCCTTGTGGCAGGACTCCCCAGAACACGTAGTTACGTGTATTCCGTGCCTTGCTAAGCGAGGTAGCAAGTTTTCCTAAATATCCACTAATTCCCTCTTATGCTGACTCGGTCTAAGCAGGGTCCTACTGGGCTGAGTAAGTCCCCAGTGGAGTCGCCAGGCTGTGCGCGCGTGGGAAATGCGGCACGGGGTAAATTCGGAGTCGCCACCGCCTGATGGGGTGCAGGCGGACACCTGGGTGCCTAATCTTGTCTATTTAGGGCTTTTGGTCTGCGGCTTAAGATTCTAAGGTTGGTTCTCGGTTGTGGGCTGGGGAAGTCCGTAGACACCCCAATCCACCCCGTCAGATGACGGGTCCCGTGGGTTCCCTAACTTGAGTCAGCTTTCTCACTTTGGTTCTCACCCGATTCCTAATCCAGCATGCATTTTTGTTAGGTCTTGGTGGAACCACCTGAGTGGTGTGGGTCCCTTTAGTTGATTTTATCTTTTCTTAACTTTGGTTTTCTGAGTCTGATTGGGTGGGCCCTGTTGGAAGGCCCAACCGGTGTCCTGGGTGGGCTTGAGTTGGCCCGTGTGCCCTTGGTGGGCCTCTGTCTAACCTATGAGGCCCTGTGGGCTTTGGTTAGTGAATTGATTTTTTTTCTTTAAACTTCAAGTTGGGTTATTAAGTTGTTTTCATGAAAAAGGGTGGGCTGGATGGGTCTGTGGGCCCCTTAGACGGGCCCCCATGATGGTTGCCAGGGGTGTTTTGGATTTATTTTATTTACATTGGTGCCAAGGTGGGCTGGTCATTGGGCTTGGGGCCCCTGATCCAGGTTTTGGGTTTAAAAGCCCATTGCTTCGAAGTTAGGGTTTGCACCCTTTTTCGGTCCGGTTAGCGGGCTTTGGAGGGCCCGACAAGCCCTAGCCCATGGTCTCGGCCAAACCAGGCAATTTATGCATTCATTCATATCACAAGGCACGGGTGGGCCGCATTGGGCTTGGCCCGCCCGGTTCAATTGGTCCATTTCACTTAATTTGTTCAATTAGCATGCTTTGGTTCATTGGGCTTGGTGGGCCCCGTTGGAAGGCCCACAAGTGTGCCGGGTCGGACCGGTTGATCCGGATCACTAGCTAGGTTTCCGGGTGACCCGGAAACCTTATCGGTTCAATGATTTTAGCACAGATCACATCCACATTCGGCCATGGATCACAAAATGAACAAAATGCACTTTCTGTGTGTATCCGGCAACTCAGGCCGGATACACAGGCTCTGTAAGTGATCCGGCCTTAGCTGCCGGGTACACAGAAGCCTTAGGTTATCCGGCCTTAGTTGCCGGATAAGCCTAGGCTACAGGTGATCCGGCCTGAGTTGCCGGATCACACTAAAAATGGCTATTTTCTGATTTTGCCACTTGGGATGACTTCCAGGGGGTTCCCAGGAAGGTTTAGGGATTTCGTGGGCCCCTGGGTGGGCCCACGTTTGTGCAGGTTGGGGAGAAGCCACCTTTGGCTTCTCCCTTTCAGACTTTTACAGCAATGTTATGGAGGGATTTGGGGTGGTGGATCATGCTTTCATGCCTGCATATTTCACCCAAACAATGACTTACTCATATCAACTAAGCATGCTTCTAGCAAATGAAAATCCATGCAAGCTTTCATGCAATAAAAAACTTGAAGGGAAGAGAAGGGGGCTTATCATGGGGATACATTGGAGTGGCATGGGAGGAACATTCTCCTCCTACAGGTTCTCAAAACAATGGACTGAACATGCCATTTCATTAGACACACATGCTTCCCTACGAGGTCTACGGGGACTCCCCACTCATGGGGGTTTCATGTCATGACAAGAGTCACTAAGTACACGCATTAAAACATGCAAAAATCAGTCCATGCAGAGCCAGGCAACCAGAAGGAGAAAATACAGCAGAAAATTCTAAATTTAATATATGGTGAAAATAATGTGATGAGAAACCTTACCTTGCTGTTCTTACACTCCAAAGCCGCGTGGGGACACCTCCGTGAGGCCAAAATGCAACTGGACACTTCGACTCTTCTCAGCAACAGCAGCAGAGTCTCCCCTTGGGGAGGAGCAAGTGAAGAAGTGGGAGAGGTGGAAGAGTTAGGTCCCCCTTGGAGGGGTGTGGGGTGATGGTAGTGGCAAAGAGGGTGGAGGAGAGGAGGTTTCGAGTGAGAATGGGTGAGAGAAGAGAGCCCAAAATCGCCAAAACAAAAAGCCAACCCCGGATATGAGCTGCTGCTGGCTATTTATAGGCAACTTAATGTATCCGGCAACTCAGGCCGGATACACTAAGGCCTCCTCGTATCCAGACTTGAAGTCCGGATACACTAGCCTCCCCTTGTATCCGGCAACTCAGGCCGAATACATGACTTAATCATTTCGAAATTTAATGCCGCTGCGAATTTGTCGGCCAAGTGGCGTGAATCTCGCGCGAATATCTTCATGTATCTGGCCTTCAAATCCGGATATGAAGGATAGGCAGTGTATCCGGTATATGTGACCGGATACAAATCGAAAAATTACGGATTTGCCCTTTGACTTGACCGATTCGACCGATTTGACCCTTTTTGATATCTACGGATTGCCCGTACGAAATTTTTATATTTAAGATTTAGTCCCTGAGATATTTTGCTGCGTTGGCTGCCACGTGTGCAGTTCTTGCGCCACGTGTGCAGTTTCCGTCTTTGCTGCTCGGGAACTTTGACAGCTTATATCTCACTCATCTGAACTCCGATTTGAGCAAACTCAATTGTGTTGAACTCGTGTCGGAGCCCTCTATTTAATGACATGGGGCTAAGCACTTGGCACGTATCCCGAGGAAAAGTCACCTTTTGGTCTTCCCTTAAGTTTGACTGCCCTTAGAACCTTTATCCGGACTCCGATTCCTGCAAACCCAGTTGCGCTGGAACCGTGTTGGGATTCTCTATCCATTGGGCTAAAGTAAGGTATTTGGCACGGAAATCGAGGAAAAGTCAACTCTTGGCTTTTCCTTAAGTTTGACCGCCCGCAGAACCTTTATCCGGACTCCGATTCCTGCAAACCCAGTTGCGTTGGAACCGTGTCGGGATTCTTTATCCAATGGGATAGATCAAGGTTAACCAAATTTTATCTGATTAAAAGGTCAACTTTTCACTCCTTAGGGTTTGACTTTCTGTCCAGGGCTTTGCATTTCTGGTCTTTCTGGGAGCGCAAAAATGAGGTGCTCACACCTCTCTCCCAGAAGGCCTCTCTCAACCAAGTCAGGGACAATCTAGGCCTCCCTCCATCTCAAGCCCCTAGGGGCATCACATCATATCCAAGAAGAGTAGCAATCTCGAGATCATCTGGCCTCACCAGCTCTAGGATGATATCTCCAGACATCCTAATCCCGGTGATGAGCGTGAAGTCGGACGGCCGAATACCGATCTCTATATCAGGAAAATGAAAGCTCAGGGTCTCTGGGAAGAATCTCTCGAGCATCTCTATGATAAGAGCCCAATCCAAACGTACGCTAGGGATAGTGATGAAATATCCAAATCCAAAAAGGCCCAGCTTTCGGCGAAATGCTGAACTGCAACCCCCAAGGAATCTGGTGAAGCTGGCCCAGCTCCCTCAGTAATGAGTTAGAGGAAACTCCAAAGGGATATCCACCCTAATACAAGCTGAGGGATGAGTCCTCAAGCCATGTAGAAGGTCTGTATCCCTAATCTGTGCAGCAATTGCCTCGGGGATATCCACTGGAGTCTGAGACTCCTCTCCACCTTGGCCTCTGCCACGGCCTCTGCCTAGGCCTCCGCCACGGCCTCTACCTTGGCGCTCGCCATGGCCCCTACCTCGGCCCAAGCCTCAGCCACCGGCTAAGGAAACAAATTGAAAGAAGAAATGATCAGGGTGAAGGACTTTGAGAGAAAAGATGAATTTCAGAAGGGTTAGGGTTACCTCTGGGGTCACCTCACGTGAACCCTCAGAAGGAAGATCAGGGACATCAAAATTGGAGTCCCTCTTGGCTCTCGAAGAAGAGGCTACATCAGGAAGATCCGTCCAAACCCTAGAATAAAAGGGCTCATCTGCAGGATCCCTGAAAGCTAAACGGATACGAGCCATTTGCTGATTCAAATCAGGGAGATGATTCGTTGTAAATTTGTTTTGTTGGATTTTCATTTTAATTGAGTTTAATTGTTTGTAGGAAGAAGAAAAGCTAAGGAAATGCTTCAGAAGTTCCCGACCAAATCAGGGGTCAACTGAAGGAGTTTATTTTTCTGTTTTAAGGAAATTTTATTTAGTTGTCTTTGCTTTAACCAAGGAAAATTTAAAAATTATATATAGGAAGTGCAGACTTCTTATATATTCTCTTTATATGACAATAGAAAAAAAGAAGAAAAGAAAAAAAAAAGAAGAAAAAAAAAGAAATGAAAAAAAAGGAAGGAATTTCCTAATGCTTAAGAGTTCTAGGTTTACTTTTAACTCTAATTTGTTTATAGAATTCCTAAATTCCCTAACTACTAATTTTGTGTTATTTCAGGGAGTCAGCAAAAGGTTTGGAGTGTTCAGGTGATTAATTAAAAATGCATTCAGTGTCCTAAATGAACAAAATCAGATCTTGAACATCGCAAATAGAGGGCATCAATATGTCAGAAGAAGCATGTATGAAAAGAAATCAGCAAGTTATAACAATGAGACATACAACAATTTGAGGATTCATTCAAAGCATCATGCCTTCAGAATCAGAGAATCATTCAGTGTTGAACAATGCAGTAAAAATTTGAGGAATCAAAAATCTAATTTTGGATGGAGCATTGGCCGAAAAATCAGAGCAAGGGTTTTCCACAATCAGGAACAGATGAATCAAATTAATTGCATGGCATTTGCTCATATGAAAAATCAAAATGAGCAAGCATAGAATTTGAGGACTTCATCAATCAGAACATGGATGCTCACAATCAGCAAATTATCATCAGTATCAGCAAGCAACAAGGAAGCTAGAGTTAACAGAACAGTCAAATAAAGAAACATGGATGGCAAGAGAGTTCAATCAAAGTATTTGGACACACTGATTGAAGTAATGAAACATACAACAAGTTGGGGATTCTTTTCAATCAAGAACAATGAGTCAAATTCGTGCATAAACCAAGTTTGTTCAGTCATATGGATGATATCAATATGTTGCTTGCAAAAGGATTGATGTTTGACCACTTACTTGCTTCAGTCAAAATTGAGAAGTTGTGCAAGCAAAGTTGAAACCTTTACCTAAGCTTCAAGGAGTGTTCACGGTCGTTTGAAGCACACCAGAGGCTTGAGCACAGTCATAGCAGGGGAAGAAGAAACTAGAACAGTCGTCTGAAGCACCACTGTTGCCGAAGATGATGAAGGTCGCCGAAGAATATGAGAAGAAGCCGTCGAGTCATTGTCGAAGAGGAGAGGAAGACCGGAAAAAGAGGTGCGGTCGCAAGGGTTTGAAGGAGAAATGTGAGTAGGGTAAGCACAATGGCCGTTCGCGGTCGCATAAAAAGCCCTTGAAAACCGCAGAAGAAATGCGGTCAAGTCAAGACCGCAAAGCAAATGTGATCACAAGCAGACCGCAATCCAAATGCGGGCAGTACAGAAAAATGGCTTTTCCATAATTTTCTCTATACTTTTCAAAGGATTAATGTCCATTTTTAACCGTAAATTGCAAAGATTGTCACTTTTACCCACTTTTGTTTTAAAGTTTTCTTAAATCTCACTTCATAGCCACGAGTGCTCAGTGAGATTAGAGAGGAGGATTTGCCCCTTAAAGTTAGGGACTTTTCAGCAAATCCTCCACACAACTTCTTTTTCAAAAATTATCCTTCAAATCCTTGCAAGTTGCAATTAATTGGACAAATCTCAAAAAAATGCAATTTGTGGGTTTTTTTGCTCTCCGCTGATAATTGGTTCCAATTCCAGCAAAGAGGGGGCAGTTGTAGACACCCCAAATTACACAATAGGATGAGAAAATAAAAAATATATATTTAATCGGGATTTGAAACAGGTCAAAAAGTGCAAAAATTGATCAAACATGTATTGCCCGCATTAAAAATGCGGACTTGCGGTGACCGCATTCGATTTGCGGTCATTACGTGACCGCATTAAATTTGCGGTCAAGGCATGACCGCAATTCAAATGCGTTAGCATGTATTTTTGTGCGAATTTGCAATTGCTCGATTTTTTAGCCATATTTACCATTCGTGTCTCTCTTTAAGAGTTTCGTCCACCCTTTTTTACCCTTCGTTGGTTCTCATATTTTTGGTCAACCCTTGGGACCACCCTTGCCCTAGCTCTTGCCTATAAATAGAGGGCCTCTCCTCAAACAAATGGCCAGAAATTGGAGATTGAAGAGCACCAAGTGAAGAAGGGAACATCTACCTCTCTGCTTTCTACAATCTAGGTAAGCTTCCTCCCTTTTACTTTTCTATTTTTAATTTCTAGGATTATTCTGTCTTCTACTTTTTCTGTAGAATAAGGCCTGTGTGTGGTTGTAACCCCAAACCTAAATCCAAGTACCTCAAGTATCTTCTCTAGCCGTAAAACGTGGAGAGAGTTCTATGGGAAAGGAAGACGGGAATGGATCCGTAGGGTAGGCCCCTATGTGTTGTAATCTTTGATTTGAGTATTTTTAATACTTTGCTTAGGCTATGTGATTGTTTATTATTGAAATATGGAGGAATACCATGGATCTATGCTATTCATAGCATTAGATCTCATTTTCCTCCTAAAGTTTTGTTTTTTTACATTATTTTCTCTCTTTTGATGTTTTTATTATTAGGCTAGGATTTTGGATCTACCATGATCAATATAGTAGATCTGAAATCAAAGGCCTTAGAGTAACCTCTCCAGTTTCATAAGATGATTTTTTGAGTTATTTTAATTTTTGGAAGAGGATCCTATGGTCTAAACTCTCCATTTTTTATGTTTTCATCAACATGGGTGTATCTGGTTTAGATCTCTCAACTAATGGGAGGTTTGGACTATATTTTTTACCCTAGAATTGTTCAGATTCATTTTTCAACAGTATGAGATGATTTTTGAATTATTTTAATTTTTGAGAGAGGATCCTATGGTCTAAACTCTCCCTTTTTGGTGTTTTTCATCAATATGGGTTTATTTGGTTTAGATCTCTCAATCAATGAGAGATATGGATCAGATCTGTACCCTAGATTGTTCAAGTTTAATTCCTCAATATTTTGATTTTAATTTTTTATTTCAAGGAATTAACTTAAATCTGGTTTTTTTGATATTTTTTTCTTTAGGTCTGATTTCTTTATCTTGATTTTATTAAATCATGAAACCCAAGAAATGGTATATTCATTTGAATGATCCAAAATTAATTGGATCATTCCATATTGGATCATTCATATGGAGAAAACCATACATTTTTTTATTCTTTTTATTTACTTTTAATTTGATTTTTATTAGTAAGCAAGAACGACACTTGGCAACCACCTTGTGTGGATGAATAGGGGTGCCTAACACCTTCCCCTATTCATTACCTAATCTCCTTACCCATCTCTAGTTTCTTTTTATTTTAAAATAGAGTTATTTTTACTCTAATTTTCCTTTTGTATTTTATTTTGTGATTTTAGTGTCCATTCACACCTAAAATTGAACGGTGGCAATTCCTTTTTTATTGAGCCCGTGTGATGATCAGGAAGTCATTGAATTGATTTTCCATGTCTCACAGAATGAATTTATTTTGATTCCACCACTTGTAACATCTTTCTGAGATCATTTCTTAGGTGTCTCTAAAGGCCAATTGTATGAATGAACTTATACCAAAAACTTGTCCACCTATTCCACTAAATTAGTTTATTTTGGGGTGTTAAATGGATTTTCATGCTTTCACTAACTTGTAAGGATTCTAAAGGTTTCTACTCTTGTAATTCTTATACATGTTAAAGTAAATAAACTCTGAGAAAACAATTCTAGTCAAATTTGAGAAATTGGTGTTTTGAGCTCTATTTTGAATTACCTTGGTTTACAATGGATTTGATTGGCAAACTTGCATTGGATTTGGTTTATTGTAAGTTATTTCTATAGATTTGGATAATTTGTTTTGTATCATGAATGAATTGATATAAGATCTGTTTTGGTTAATGATATTCACCTTGAAGGGCATGTATTTGAGGTCCTCCATGATGGAGTGGATTTGGTCATTATTGACCCATGATTTCATGTTGAGCACACTTGTTTACATGCAGATTTTGTTTTAAGCTATTTTGGTCTAGCTTATCTTGGATCCATTGCTTAAGCTTAGTAATGTAATGTGTTGACTTTATTGATGTAATTGCACATCCATGAGTGTTGCCACGGCCGGTGTAGATGTGAGACCATGGAAGATCACCTATGTGACTTCCTAATCATCACACGGAATTCATAAAACAAGGAATCGTAACCATTCAGATTTAAGGTGTGAATGGACACCAAAGTGAGCATAACAAGAACAAAATAAAGCTAAAATAGTTTTCGAGGATAATTTTCGGTCATGAATAAACTCTTTTTGACCGAAGTATAATTTTGGTTCTTTTAATGGGCTCGCGAATCTTTGTTAGTTATGCCACATCATCATTTGCACATGGCTATAACTGAATTTGAACCGAAATTAAATTTCAGTTATACATAACTTGTTAATGACCGAAATAATATTTCGGTTATAAATATTTTGTGTATAACCGAACTATGTTTTCGGTCATAAGTAAAATAGTTCAAATTGAAAAACCCCGCAAGCTTTCACTTATTTACATCCATACCTCTCTCTGGGAAGCCTGAATCCCCAAAATTGGCCAAATTCCCCCAATTCATGCCTTAGACTTGAATTGGAAGGATCCAGACACACTTTTGTGTCTACCCTTGGGACATCCTTGCCCTTGCTCTTGCCTATAAATAGAGGGTTTCTCCTTTAGCAATGGGCTGGAATTTTGAAGATTGTGAGCTCTTGAAGAAGAAGGGAACCTTTGCCCAATTTTCCACTCAAGCCTCCCAAGCATCCAAGTGAGCTTCTGGCTTATTGTTTTATTTTAATTTCAATTTAAGTACTCTCTCATCTTCTACCTTTTTGTAAATAGGGCCTTGAGTGTGTTTAAAACCCCAAAACCATGCTTAAAATACCTAAAGCATCCGCTATAGCCGTAAAACACGAAGAGAGAACTCGGGGAAACAAGTATTGGAATGGATCCTTTAGGCATAGAACCATTTTGATGAGATAATTGCATAATTCATGTTTATTTGTGTGTGGATGCTATTTGTGCATGTTTTGGTTTTAATTTTGGAGGAATTACATAGATCTATACTATTTTATAGCATTGGATCTCAATTCTCTCCTCAAATGTGGTTTTCCATGCACTTCATGCATACAATAACTTGTTTTCTTTGATTTAGACATAGATCTTAAATCTACTATACTCAATATGGTAGATCTGAGATCAAAAGCCTTAGACCAATTTCTCAGGACTTTTTGAGTTGATTTTAATTGGTTTTAATCTTTTAGAGAGGACCTCATGGTCTATTCTCTCTCAAATTGAGCAAATCTCAATCAATTTGGGTAGATTTGGCTCTACCTCTCCAAATAATGAGAGATCTTAGCCAAATCCATGCCCTAAATATTGCTAAATTGTTTTCAAGTTATATCAAGTGATTTCGAATCAGATCTAGTGAATCAAACACACACACACACACACACACTTGATTTTGTCTTTATTTTCACTCATTTTTCCAGATCTGAACAGAACCTATACCCTGTCTTGGATCATTCATAACTTCATCATCTGGACAGAACCAAAACCCTAAGTAGGCCGGTTTTATCAAGGCTAAAACCCAGAGTAGGTAGGCATTGGATGACAAAACCTTGAGTAAGCCATCATTTTAGAATCTGAAACCCTGAGTAGACCGGATTGTGTATATGGAGGTGTGGATTTGGCTCTGGCATGTTAATTACCTAATTAAAGTGAACAACATAACATTGGCCTATGTTAATATTTGATTTGACATGAGATACAATGATGTGGTTTGATTTGACAGTTGGTTTATCGGTACTTGTTTATTATCGTATTTGGTTTTACTGGTATTTGTATTTCCACAACCGATGTAGAGCAGCACCGAAACCCTGGGTAGGCCGGCATTGGATGACGAAACCCTGAGTAGACCCTCATTTCAATATCCGAAACCCTGAGTAGGCCGAATATACACATGGAGGCGTGGACTTGACTAGGATGTGGCTATTATTCGTGTTGGCACATGTTTTGATTTGAGTTATATCTACTGGGTTATTTTGGATAATTGATTTCATCGACACACAGTTACTTGGATGCATTTGGTTTTGTGGTTATTCATGTGATTTGATATCGATACTACCGATTTGATTTACATTATGGATTACACGAGTTTATATCATGTCAATTGTTAGATTATTGTTGGATTATTCTGATTATCCATGTTATCGTCATTGTTATATGTTTTATAACTGATCCATGATTTAGAACTGAATAAAATGTATTTAAGCATGCATGTGCTACTTGTTGGGATATTCATATCTCATTCCAGTTTTGTTTTCTTTTCAGCTACTCTTGGAAAGGATGATACCAAAGGTTAGATGCCTGGATTATGTGAGTTCAGTTTTTTTTGGGGATATGGTAAAATATATTGAGTTGGGATTTTAGTTGACTCTGGTTTTTACGGTATATGTTTATTTTATCTTTTTCCTTCACTCTGATATATAGATCCTAAGGAAAAATTAACCCTTCGGAAACGAGTTACGGATTTATTACGTAACCCGGAACTGGGGCGTTATAGTTAAATCCTTTATTTAAGTTTTAAGATTAGAAGTTCTTATCCAATGAGTGCTCATGCACAGTGTGTGTGTAAGTGTGAAAACTTACACTCCTTTTATGGCAAATGTTTGACAAATTATGTCTTCTAATAATCTTCAAGATGTGCAGAATAAATAATGAAAATTCAGTGAATTTAGTAAAGAAGAAGAAGACGATGCTACCACACAGCTACCACGCCGCTGGTAGCTCAAGGAAATGAAAGATTATCTAAATAAAGCATCTCTGGTAAAGGCACTTGCGAGGAACAACGCCACTGCCACTTCGCTGACAGCGCATAAGTGAAACAGTGCTTTGAAAGTAAGGCACGTACAATATCGTCGTAAGGCGACGCCGACACGCCGCTGGTAGCGCAGAGCGAGATTGAAGATTCTAATGATCAGCTGTGCACATGCCGTGTTCTCTCCCGTTAGCAGCGCGCTGGCAGCGCGCCCTTAACTGATTCAACTTGTTCTGAGCGGGACTTGAGTTCGCTTCCAGCCGTCTACCCCGATCGCACCACGACGCCACCAGCGCTCGACGCGATCTGAGTTTTCTCCTTTAAATAGACGTGCTGTAATTTTTAGTAATGACTTTTTTCTTTGGATCAATTTGATTTCGGATCTTGAGGTGTTCGAGATTCGATCAATTCTTCTTTAGAAAGTCAGTGATCGAGTGAGGGGGAGATCTGAGATAGATCGCCTGGAATTGAAGTTTGAGGATTCTTCTTCAATTCGGAACTTCACCTGATCGTGTGATCGCCTGGATTGGTGATCGACTCTGTTGGATGCATAGGTGGATTCCTACTGCATTGGATCGTCTCAGTGGACTCTGAGGTGATTGTTGCGATCTGGATTGATCGTGTTCTGCAGCTTGTGGATTCAAGCTGTGTTGCAGTTCGTGGATTCGAACTGTGGATCACTGTTGAGTAATTGTTTGCGATCTGGATTGATCGTGTTTTGCAGCTTGTGAATTCAAGCTGTGTTGCAGTTCGTGGATTCGAGCTGTGGATTGCTGTTGAGTGAGTTCAATTGTAAAGGTTAAGTATGTGCTCCTTTGTAATTGTCTTTTCATTCAATAGTGGAAATTCGAAGGGTTAGTCGCCTCATATAGACTCGAGGTTTTTCCTGGATCTGGATTCAGGTTTCCTCGTATAATTCTCTATGTGTATGTTTCCGCATTGTTAAATTCTTAATTGTTGTAGATCGTGGACCTATAGAGTAGTCCTCTACTCTTTCAATTGGTATCAGAGCCTATTCACTTTGAATTGCTATACAAAGTGTGATCTAGATCTATAGCATGGACTTTGGAAAAGAAGGAGGATCTGCCTCTAGACCTCCATTATTTGAAGGTAACAATTATTCTTACTGGAAAGCAAGAATGAGAGCTTACCTGAAATCTATCGATGAGCGTGTCTGGCTCTCGGTTTGTAATGGTTATCATCCACCAGAAATCACAACAGAAGGAGGTGTTGTGATACCTAAACCTCATGATCAGTGGAGTAAAGCTGAATCTGATCTCTGTGGATGGAACAACAAGGCAATGAATGCCTTATTTTGTGCTGTTAGTGTTGAGGAATTCAGGAGAATTTCCTCATGTGAAGTCGGTAAGGAAGCTTGGGACATTCTTGAGATCACTCATGAAGGAACCTCAGCTGTCAAGTTGTCTAGACTTAAAAGACTTACTACATCTTTCGAAACTCTTTACATGAAAGATGATGAGTCTTTTGATGAGTTTTATGCTAAACTCTCAGATATTGTAAATTCGAGTTTTAATCTTGGAGAAAAGATCTCTACATCTAAGGTTGTTAGAAAAATCTTGAGATCTTTGCCTGAAAAATTCAGACCAAAAGTTACTGCCATTCAAGAGGCAAAAGATGTAGATACCATGAGAATTGAAGATCTGGTAGGATCTCTACAGACTTATGAGCTAGATCTGAATATTCCTAAAAGGAGTAAAGGAATAGCTCTAAAATCTGTAAATACTGAAGAATCAGATAATTCTGATGTAGATATGGATGAATTAGTTCTCTTAGCTAAAAAGTTTAAGAGAATGTTTAAAAAGAGACAATCTAATCCTTTATCATCCATGGACAGATCTAATAGGAGATCTGATAAGAAAATTTCTTATCTAAGAAAGGAGAAGAAATTTTCTTAGAATGATGAAGTTCAATGTTACAAATGTAGAGGATTTGGTCATGTTGCCTCTGATTGTCGTTCAAAGGATAAAAAGAAAAAGACAAATTATCAGGTTACTTGGGATGACAGTAATACTGATAATTCTTCACAATCAGATGAGGATATTTCTGCTAATTTTACTGCTTTCAATTCCTTTTACTCATCTTCTTCTGGTAGTTCAATCTCTGGAATTGCAGGAGGTAATAAAGAAACTTTATCAGATGATGAAGAAGAATTACAAGAAACCTACAATCAGCTTTACAAGGAATTCAATAGAGCTCAGAAGAAAGTCAAGAAACTGAGTAAAAAATTGAAGGAATCAGAAACAGAGAGAAATAAAGCTCTTGCAGAAATAGATTCAATAAACAAGAAGTTACTTGAAAGACATGCCAAAGAAAATTTTCTGGTAACCTCTTTGACTGAAAAAACTAAAAAATTAAAAGAAAAGGAAGCTCAGATTTCTGCACTTCAAGGTCAAGTGATTGAACTTGAGAAAGTTTCAGATTCAATTAAATCTAATGCTTCAAATTCTTCTGCAGGAAATCATCAAATTGATGAGGAATCAACTTCAAAGGAAGTTCTTGAAAGCTCAAATTCTGCTGAAAAGAGAATGAGTGTAAGTAATCAAAATAAGGAATCTTCACAGAAAATTTCTGCTGGAGAAGTAAGACCAACAGGTAAATCTTCAACATCTGAGAAATCTAAATCTGTACAGTTTAGAAATACTGTCAAATCTGGAAATGTTGATTCTTCTGAACAGAGGTTCATACCTATGTACCATCATTGCAATAAAAAGGGTCATATAAGACCAAAGTGTTATGTTTTGCATGGTTCTCCTGAGGGATATTTTGACAATAAGAGGAAAGTAAATCAAAGTCAGTCCCTGGATTTACATAACAGATTTGATTCCCTGTTAAAATTGACTGAAACATTAAATAAGGAAGTCACAAATCTGTCAAAGAAACTTCCTTCAAAATCTCAAGTTGTTGATGAAGGTACTTCTCAGAAAACTCCTGAAAAACAGATTTGGGTTAGAAAAGATTCCTTAGTTGCAAATGTGGTTCATATTGCTTTGAAAGTTCATGATGTCAACATGTGGTACTTGGATAGTGGTTGTTCAAGACATATGTGTGGAAATAAGTCTATGTTTAGTACTTTTGAAGAATATTTTGGTGGAAGTGTAACATTTGGTGATGGAAGCACTTCTCAAGCAAAGGTAGAGGAACAGTAACTGGTCCTAATGGAGTTTGTCTAAAAAATGTTTTATTTGTCTCTGGTTTGAAGGCAAACTTAATCAGTATTAGCCAATTATGTGATTCAAGATTGTTTGTCAATTTTACCAGAAAAGAATGTAAAATTTTGGATAATTCTGGTAGAATTGTTCTTATAGGTGTAAGAACAAGTGACAATTGTTATGGAATCATTGGAAACAATGAAAATCTTTAAAATCTTCTGTATGCAATGAAATTGATTTGTGGCATAGAAGACTTGGTCACATTAACTATAGAGATTTGTCAAAAATCTCTAAGTCTGAATTGGTTAGAGGAATTCTCAAGTTTGGGAACAATAAAAAGAAAGGAATGTGTGGTCCTTGCAATCAAGGAAAGCAAATCAAAGTCACACACAAGAAAACCAACACTATAGGAACCTCTAGACCATTAGAACTGATTCATATGGACTTGATGGGACCTACAAAGACTGAAAGTCTTGGAGGAAAGAGGTATATCTTTGTTGCTGTAGATGACTACAGTAGATACACCTGGGTAAATTTTCTAAGAGAAAAATCTGAATGTTTTGATTGTTTTAAACAATTGTGCTGTCAAATTCAAGTTGAAAAGAACTTGCAAATAGGGAGAATTGTTATAATAAGATCTGATCATGGGACAAAATTTGAAAATCAGATGTTTTCCAAATTCTGTGAAGAACAAGGAATTAAACATGAATTTTCCGCTCCTAAGACTCCACAGCAAAATGGAGTTGTGGAAAGGAAAAACAGAGTTTTGCAAGAAATGGCTAGAACATGATGATAGCCAATAAAGTGTCAACAAAATTCTGGGCTGAAGCAATAAACACTGCCTGTTATATAAGTAACAGAGTATATGTCAGATCTGGGTGGAAACAAACTCCTTATGAAATTTGGAAAGGAAAACAGCCAAACTTGAAATAGTTTAGAGTCTTTGGAAGTAAATGCTATATCCTAAGGGACAGAGAAAATCTAGGAAAGTTTGATTCTAGAAGTGATGAAGGAATCTTTCTAGGATATTCTTCTTCTAGTAGAGCATACAGAGTTTTTAACTTGCAAAAATCTGTTGTAATGGAATCTATTAATGTGTTAATAGATGATGAAGGAACTGACTGTGAACTTTTGCAGGTTGTAGATGAAGAGGATGAAATCAGAGATGCTTCCTCAAGCAATGAAGTTGTTCCTCTGACAAAAACTCTCAAAGATCACCCAACTGAGCAAATTGTTGGAAATATTTCAGATGGTGTAAGAACAAAACATCAATTACATAATGAGGTAAGATTTTCTTCTTATCTATCTCAATTTGAGCCAAAATCTTATAAAGATGCCTTGTTGGATGAATCCTAGTTAAATGCTATGCATGAAGAACTAAACCAATTTACTAGAAATAATGTATGGGAATTGGTTGAAAGACCCTCTGATCTGAATGTGATAGGAACCAAATGGATTTTTAAGAACAAATCTGATGAGAATGGGATAGTAACCAGAAATAAAGCTAAGCTTGTTGCTCAGGGATACACCCAAGTAGAAGGAATAGATTTTGATGAAACCTTTGCTCCTGTAGCTAGGTTAGAATCAATTAGATTACTTTTGTCTATTGCATGCTATTTGAAGTTTAAACTGTTTCAAATGGATGTTAAGAGTGCATTCTTGAATGGATATCTGAATGAAGAGGTCTATGTAGAGCAACCTAAAGGATTTGAGGACACAAATCATCCTAAACATGTTTATAAGCTGAACAAGGCCTTGTATGGACTCAAACAAGCTCCTAGTGCTTGGTATGAGAGACTCACCTCTTTTTTACTTGAATCTGGTTTTATGAGAGGAAATGTGGATAAAACTCTCTTTATTCAAAGAGAGTCCAAACATATTTTGATTGCTCAAATCTATGTTGATGACATAGTGTTTGGATCTACTTTTGAAAATCATGCTCACTCCTTTGGAGACTTAATGAAAAGTGAATTTGAGATGAGTATGATGGGTGAACTGAATTTTTTCTTAGGACTTCAGATTTATCAATCTCAACAAGGGATTTTTTTCTCTCAAGCAAAATATGCTAAATCTAGTCAAGAGATTCAGTTTAACTCATGCAAAACATGCTAGGACTCCTATGAGTACTAGCTTAAAGCTTGGAAAAGATGAATATGGTAAGGATATAGACCCTACCTTGTACAGAGGGATGATTGGAAGTCTTCTGTACTTAACAGCAAGTAGACCTGATATAAGCTTTAGTGTTGGAGTTTGTGCTAGATATCAGGCTAATCCTAAAGAATATCATCTAAATGCTGTGAAAAGGATAATAAAATATGTAAATGGAACTGTTGATCTGGGAATTTGGTTTTCCAAAGAAACAAACCCATATCTTACTGGATACACTAATGCTGATTGGGCTGGGTGTATGGATGATAGAAAAAGCACCTCTGGTGGTTGCTTTTATATGGGTAATAACCTCATTGCTTGGTTAAGCAAAAAGCAAAACTCAGTCTCACTGAGTACAGCTGAAGCAGAGTACATTGCTGCAAGAAGCAGTTGTACTCAACTAATTTGGATGAAACAAATGTTATCTGATTATGGTTTAGATCAGGACCAAATGATTCTCTTCTGTGACAATCAAAGTGCCATAAACATTTCCAAAAATCCTGTTCAACACTCAAGGACTAAACATATAGACATCAGGCATCACTTTATAAGAGAGTTAATTGAAGACAAAACTGTTATGATTGAATATATATCTACTGAAAAACAGTTAGCTGATATTTTCACTAAACCTTTAGATCAGAACAGATTTGAAACTCTTAGGAAATCCCTAGAAGTATGCTCTCAAAACTGAAAATCAGGTTCTGTTTTGAGTTAATTTAGATGTAAAATGACTTACATGTCTGTTCAAAATGAATTTATGTGTTCTTGATACTAAAATCTAAATTCAGGAAGCTTGAGTCTATGCATATTGACAGAAATGTCGTGTTCTCAACTATCACTTTTGTCTTAAACACCTTTGTGTATTGAAGTTTATTATGTGTTGAAGCTTGGGATCTATAGGCTATCACCTTTATGAAAAGAAAAGTTTTGGAAAATGGCTGCCATAGAGTTTAGAGTGAAAGCCACTGTAAATCTCAAAAAAAAAAAAGAGAAAGAAGGTATATTCTTGGAATGAACTGTAAACTCAGGTTTTTTAAGGGTCAATGCCTTCTCCAAAAAGAAAAGAAAAAGAGATCAGAAAAGGCTACCTATCTCTGATGTGCGAAAGCCACCAAAATGAAGTTTGGGGTATATCTATACTTTCCAAGTATGATTACACTAAAATAGCCTTCCATATGCATAAAGTGTAACAGTCAAAAATACTTCACACACTGCACAAGCAATGTTTCATTAATATGCGTGTGTGCTCAATATCTTGAAGAAAACTTATAGTATGAGAAACCATGAAGGAAATTTTGGTCATAGATATGAAATGTGTCACATCTGAATTAACCTTGATAGGTTCTTCAAGATCAGTTTTGTGATAAGTACTTCTTAGATTGAATAAAAGTTGATTATCTGAATGATTCTTAGTTTAGTTAAAATCTTAGCTTTATGTTTAGAGGTATGAGTTTTCATGAAGAATGGTTCAAACTCTTTTTATAAATTTTTGCCTTGTGAGTGTGTTTTTTCTTGTTTGTGCATGTGCACCTTCTACGTCACTAGAAGCATGCCGGTAGCCTTCTCCTTCCTTCATGCTTTGGCACCTACCCTGTTAGGCGTCGCTGGATGCACGCTGGCAGCGTGTTCTGTTTGTCTATAAAAAGTGAAAATCTGTTTCACTTTTTACCTTTGTTCTTTTCTTGTCTGCCGTGCTTCTCGCTCCTCGCGTCGTGCTCATTCTGTGCCTACGTGCTTACCCTCCGTCAACCTTGTCCACTGTTCAGGTAAAAAAAAATTTTACTATCTTCATCTTGCTTCTTCATTTTTCTTCTTCCTTTTTTCAGTGTTCTTCTCTCGTTCTTCCAAGTTAGGGTTTGGTAGATTGTTCTACCATTAGGGCTTTGTCTAGCTTTGCTTGTGTTTTTTTTTTTTTTTTTTTTCTCTTTCGTCTATTTCCTTCTGTTTTCTTTCCATCATGCCTCCCAAGAAGAAGTCTAGAACTGATTCTCCTTCCACCTCTTCTCCACTTGTAAGATCCTCACCGGTTGTATCTTCTCCACCAGTGAGACCCCCTTCCCCTTCTCATTCCTCTAAACCATTCCTTGGAAATGGTTTATCTGATTTTAATGATTTCTTCAAGCACAGGCCACTCCTTTTGGAAAGGGCCATTAAGCTTGATTCATTTTCTAAATCTCCTCTCTACTCATTGTTTTCGGACAATGGTTGGAAAAAATTTGCTTTGATCAGTGGTTTTGCATATCCTGACCTGGTTTGAGAATTCTATTCGAACCTCCATGATCTTCATCTGGCCAATCAAGGCTTTGTCAAAGCCTATGTCAGGGGCATCTCTTTCGACTTCCGAAAGAGCTGATCTCATCTCTTCTAGAACTACCCCTTGTTGATTCTCCCTCCTTTGATTTTTTTTATTCTCACTCTGATCCTCCCATGGAGTCAATCATTTCTTCTATTATTGTTCAGGGTGCTCCCACCTCCATAAAAAATAAGCCCAACTATCTGCCTCATGGCTCTCTTCAAGATCTTCTTAGGATCTTGAATCTGTTTGTCTGTGCCTCTCTTGTTCCCTCAGATCATCATTCTGAGATTTCTCACTCTAGAGCTAGACTTCTTCATGCTATCTAGAACAGAGACAGTGTCTATCTTCCGTCAATCATCTTCAATCAAATCCTTCAGTCTCGGAATTTAAAATCCAAGACTGCTGCTCTTCCATTTGGGATTTTCATCTCCTTCATGTGCATTCACCAGGGGATCTTACCTGATCCTGTTGAATTAATCATTCATCCCAAACCTCCTATTGATGCCTCCACCCTCACCCGAAGCAAACCAGCAAATCCTTTTCGGTTGGTTTCTTCTTCGGAACCTTCTTCTTCTCCATCCTCTTTGTCCAGTTCTGATGCTACGGCAATCCTGGACAAATTGAATTCCATGCAAGCCTCTCAGGAGGCTTTCAATTCTGAGGTTAGGGCTCACATGCTCATGATGAGCATGTTCAAATCAGAGACCCAGGAGAAGCTGGAGAAGCTTGCAAAGGATGTTGATTTTGCGTGTGGCGAGGTTCAAAGGGATGTTGCTGCTCAGCAACGAATGCAAAACGAAGCTAATCATTTTTTGAGCAGCATTCGAAGAACTCAGCTGGAGATGGATCACAAACTCTGTTGGCTGCACTCTCGGTCCCAAGACGCGTACAAGCATTACTCAAGGACTTGGGAACCAAAACCATCTTCCAGAAAGGGGGAGTTTTTTGGATGATGATTCTTGCTGGGCTGTTGCTGCTTGCTACTTGTTGTTATTTTTTCTTCTTTATGTTGTTTGTTATGCTGTTTTTAGTAGTTTCTGAAAGTTGGTTTGTGGGGGAGTTTTCTGTGGGTTTGTGGGGGAAGTTGTCTGTTAGTTGGCTGTATGTATTTGGTTGGTTGTATGTATATATGTTGGAACAATGTATATCTTTTTTGAATGAATGAAATTCTGGATTCTCCCAAATCATTGTGTCTTCCTTATCAGTGTAGTTTTAAATTCTTAAATGGAAATCAATATTAACTGAGTTTGATATTAAACACTGTTTTAAGGTTGTTGTCAGGCATTTGCCAAGGGGGAGATTGTAAGTGTGAAAACTCACACTCCTTTTATGTCAAATGTTTGACAAATTATGTCTTCTAATAATCTTCAAGATGTGCAGAATAAATAATGAAAATTCAATGAATTTAGTAAAGAAGAAGAAGACGATGCTGCCACACAGCTATCACGCCGCTGGTAGCTCAAGGAAATGAAAGATTATCTAAATAAAGCATCTCTGGTAAAGGCACTTGCGAGGAACAACGCCGCTGCCACTCCGCTGGTAGCGCATAAGTGAAACAGTGCTTTGAAAGTAAGGCACGTGCACTAGCGTCGTAAGGCGACGCCGACACGCCGCTGGTAGCGCAGAGCGAGATTGAAGATTCTAATGATCAGCTGTGCACATGCCGCGTTCTCTCCCGCTAGTAGCGCGCTGGCAAAGCGCCCTTAACTGATTCAACTTGTTCTGAGCAGGACTTGAGTTCGCTTCCAGTCGTCTACCCCGATCGCACCACGACGCCACCAGCGCTCAACGCGATCTGAGTTTTCTCCTTTAAATAGACGTGCTGTAATTTTTAGTAATGACTTTTTCTTTGGATCAATTTGATTTCGGATCTTGAGGTGTTCGAGATTCGATCAATTCTTCTTTAGAGAGTCGGTGATCGAGTGAGGGGGAGATCTGAGATAGATCGCCTGGAATTGAAGTTTGAGGATTCTTCTTCAATTCGGAACTTCACCTGATCGTGTGATCGCCTGGATTGGTGATCGACTTTGTTGGATGCATAGGTGGATTCCTACTGCATTGGATCGTCTCAGTGGACTCTGAGGTGATTGATGCGATCTAGATTGATCGTGTTCTGCAGCTTGTGGATTCAAGCTGTGTTGCAGTTCGTGGATTCGAACTGTGGATCATTGTTGAGTGATTGTTTGCGATCTGGATTGATCGTGTTTTGCAGCTTGTGGATTCAAGCTATGTTGCAGTTCGTGGATTCGAGCTGTGGATTGCTGTTGAGTGAGTTCAATTGTAAAGGTTAAGTATGTGCTCCTTTGTAATTGTCTTTTCATTCAATAGTGGAAATTCGAAGGGTTAGTCGCCTCATATAGACTCGAGGTCCTGGATCTGGATTCAGGTTTCCTCGTATAATTCTCTGTGTGTATGTTTCAGCATTGTTAAATCCTTAATTGTTGTAAATCGTGGACCTATAGAGCAGTCCTCTACTCTTTCAGTGTGTTCACACACACATCCAATTAGGTCTTAGATTTATCTATACCTTTTTGACCAATCAATAACTTGATTTAGGTCAAAAATCAAGATTTTACTTAGGTTTCTACCTTTCACATATAGCATACGCAATTTCGAGAATTAATCAAAATATTTGAAAATAATAGCTAACATTTTTATTTTGAAATTAACATTCGTTATACGCTATTTGCATGTGTATTTCATCACATACATAGGTCATCTCTAACTTCTATATAAATAGATAATAGGTTCATGAGTGTGCAATCATTGTGCAAAGAAGCAAGCAAGAATTAGGGCTGTAAATGGGTCGAATTCAGTATGGATTTGCTATGATTTGAATTCAATTTGAAAAGGAATACAAATTGTCCGAATTCAAATCGAAATCCGATAGATCTTTTGCATTTGAATTCAAATTCGAATTTGACCAATTATTCAATATCCGAATCCGATTTGATAATATTTGAAAAAAATTAAAATAATATAAACACCAAGTTAGTAGATCAAATAGGGGATGTATTAATTCAAATCTTGTTGTTTTTGTGGAGTATTAGAAACCAACAGTTCAAAGCAATTTACTTTGAATTCTATTCAGGAATAAAATTAAGCAATAGACAACAATAAATAAATAAAATGCTGAATTTCAAATTAAATAAAGAATTGTAGTTGACAATGAATGAATCTGATCAAGAGAAAACCAATATAAGCAAATCTGAATAAAAAATTCACAATCAATGCCAATGGACATAACATGCACCAAAGAGGATAAATCTAAAGTGAATAATTAAATTAATTGAAGGCAAGTACAAAAGATAGAGATATTAGATCCACAAAAGTTCTAAAACCGAGATTCAAATAGGGGTATGCGAACAAATCTATAACGAAATATGGAAGTCAATAAAACGAAACAAAAGATATGCAAATTGAAAGACAAAACTTATCGATTGGGAGGACTGATGTGGGAAATTATTTAACACATCTTCTTAGTCATATTTTGTGATTTTAGAGTATTTTGTAGGTTTATTAAGACATTAAATTAGAATTTCTTGTGTCTTTTACATTTATTTAATTTCTGAGAATTCTTGGTATTTTACAGATCTTTAGCTAATGATTCAAGCTAAATTTGGGCAGAGGAAAAAGGTTAAATTCGAGCTAGTGCCATGAGCAAAAACTCAGCTGGGTTGACCCAATCAACATAGAGTATTGCTTAGTGTTTGGGCTATAACTGGAGCTACAGACCTCAGTTTCAGATGCTCTTTAGCTTGTTGGAAAGCTACGACAAAGAACTACAACTTTCACGAAGAGCCCAAGACCCAATTCTGCCATCTTAAATGCTGAAAATTAGCAAGAACAGAGAGGTCCGAATCTGCACAAAAAACAGTTGCGATCTAGACCCGTTTTGGTATTTGACCCGTATCTAGAGTTGTAGAGCTCAAACAATAGCAAGCTTATGTGTTTTGGAAAGCTAAGAAGTTTCCATAAACTTTCATGAAGGGCCCCACTTCAATTAAGCTTGTTTATATGCTCTAAATTCAGTTACAAACTACATGAAGGAACTTTCTAATTTAGTGGTTCTCAAGAAAAGAAAAATATAAAGTGCTTTGATTTGAGGATTTAGCCTTATGGAAAGAAGTAAAAAGGGGGTAGGCAGGTTTTTTGGAGGGGAGATTGGACTTTGGAGAGGAGGAGACTGGAGCACGAGGATTCTAGAGAGAAGCAAGAAGAAGGGTGCTTTCTACAGCAAGGATCGACTTCTACAGACAAGAGTTCTTCATCTTCTTCTTATTTTTTCCTTTTATTGTTTTGATATTTGGATTGTAGAACTGTGATGTTGGATTCGTATTTTAATGGTTATTGGATTATTTTGTTAGACATGAGTGGCTAGTTTTCTTATTCTAGGGTTTGGATGTAATCATTGGATTTTGGATTTTAATTTGCATATGAAATTGTGACACATTCTTTGTTAATTGAATTTGATGGATTCAGATTTTATTCTTGCAATTAATTGGCCATTGCTTGCATTTCTAAGGTGTTGAATGATTGAGCGAAAGTGGAAATTCAACATTAGTTGGGGAATTCATCAAACCTAGTTAGTGTAGTTTAGAAATAATCACACACTCTTGTGACTCTCATTTCAGATTTCCACTGATCTTATTGAACTTATTTTAATTCCTATGAACACGAAAGTAGACGTAGGATTAATATAGGGATGAATGTTATACCTTAAAAGAGGATAACACATGCACATGGGAATTCGGTCATTTTAATTAACAAAGAATGGATGCAAACAATCATATGTAAATTCATTGAAAGAATCGAATTGATGAAACCCAAATCCTAGAACTCATTCATATTTGATTTCTCACTTTTGAATTTAGTAATTTGTTTTTGTTTATCATTTAGGTAATTTGTCACTTAAATTTGGAATTGTCTAAATAATATAGGAAATTTGATTAATTGGTATTCGAATCTCCTCCTTGTGGATACGATACCTTGTTTGCCCTATTCTACTTGCCACGACCCATATGCTTGTGGTTGTGTCCAAATTGGCAATCAAGGACCAAGGCAAGGCTTTCAAGCCTTTGTGCTTATAGCGTTAAGCCCCCCTTATAAGATGATGCCTCAATGTGTAGGTTACAACACCATCGCTTCCAGCATTCAATAGTCAAAGACCTTGTATGTCAGACAACAATACCGGGTGTGAGGAAACCAATAGCAGCAATGTCACTTGTAGCGCCCCGAATCCGGATATATTCCTCATGAACAATCCAAACCCGAAATGCTAGCTTTGTGGGCTCAAAGCAACTAATATCCAAACAAAATTAATTCAATAATAATTAAATGAACATCAGAGTACACTATCAAATTCAAATTCCATTAATAGTCATCAATTAATTGCAAAAACATGATCAACTAATCCATAATTAAATATAATAAGTCTGGATAACAAAAATATCAACTAACTCTTAACTCACTAACAAACCTCAAATCAAATAATATCCTGTCAATAATAATGAATAAAAATCCTACTGCAATCCATCTACTCAAAATGAAACTCCTACATAAGATCAAAATAATCATCCTGATGATCAACACCCTGTGGCTCTACCCCGTCAATATCGTTCTGACCAATAGGATCTGAAAACAAAACATTAAAAACACGGGGTGAGATATAAAAATCCCAATAAGTAGCAACATGCATGAATAAAACATTCTCATGTTGCTAATAGAAAATACAGTTTATGAGGTATAACAATTCAACAATAAACCCGACAAATTACAAACCAAAACATTAAGCATATAACATTTAATTTCAAAATAAAATCAGCAAGTAATCTCCTCATGAGAATCAAACAAATACAATTGTATGTGATTTCACAGGACTCGTAAAATATGACAACTTTGAAAGGTCAAGACCTAGTCCAACAAATCCAATCTAAGAACAAACTGCAACATATCCGGCCATATCGTCACCCTCATGGCAGAATATAAGAGACCTCACCTTCCTGGTGGAAATAGAATTGCTACAACTCATCCCTCATGGAAGGCCTCTTCGTCATGGAAGAAATGCATAAAAGAACTAGACTTAATCCTAACAAAGATAGACAGACTTCACTACTAGCTAAACTATGGATCCATAACAAACTAAGCTCGCTCAGACACAAATCAAATCAAAACATGGGTCCTCATGACCAAATATAAATGTAAGACCCTCATGGCAAAGAATTCACAACCCTCATGGCTAATTATCAATATCAATAGTGCCCTCTTGGTAAATCACTCCTTCGTGGAAGTAAATTTATGCTTACTGCCCTCATGGCAAGTTTATACTCCATCATGGAGAAAATTAATAAGTAAAATCATTTCCTTCATGGAGAAAACCAATTTTTCACAAAACTGCCAAAAACCGAGAAATAGGCTCAATCTACCCAAATCTGTAGAAAAATACTTTCTTATTGTTCCAGAACTTAAAACATCTTCAAAACATACTTTTACAAGTTTTGAAACTATAGACACCCCAAATTGCACTACAAAATGAGAAAATAATGAAAACATGTAATTGGGATTTAAAACAAACCAAAAATGCATGAAAATCAATAATTTAAGCCTTGCCCGTATTATATCTACGGGCTGAGCGTGCCCGAATTTTGTATACGGGCACACAGCGCCCGTAATACATATACGGACACCACTGGACCGTAAATTATTTACGGGCACATTATATTTGTGCGAGTTTTATCCTTTCTCGATTTCTGAGCTTTATCTTTAGTCCAATATATCTTTAAATGAGCGAATTATATCTTTTATTCGTTCGAAATATCCTTGTTGGCCATGGATGGGCATTATCCTTGTGTTTAACTCAATCTAAAACTCTATCTTGCCAAACCTTGGACCAACCATGCCCCTGGGTTTGCCTATAAATAGAGGGTGTCTCCTCAAGCAAAAGGCCACGAAAATTTGAAGTCCAAGGAGCTCCAAGAGAAGAGAGGAATCCCTGCTGCTTTGCTTGCTCAATCCAGGTAAGTCCCTTTTCACTTTTATTTTCTGTCTTCAATTCTAGAAGTAATAGGATTTTCTCTATTGCTGTAGAATAAGGCCATCTTTTATCTTGTATTCCTAAACTTGTCTCTAAGTACCTCAAGAGTCTCTCTAGCTGTAAAACGTGAAGAGAGAGCTAGGGGAAAAGAGAACAGGTGGATCCCTAAAATAGCACCCCATAATCTGTTTTTCTCCTTTTTTTAGAATAAAGCCTTTGATTGTGTTTGTGTACCCAAACCTATCTCCAAGTACCTCAAGAATCATCTCTAGCCGTAAAACGTGAAGAGAGAGCTAGGGGAAAAGAGAACAGGTGGATCCGTAGGGTAGACCCCCATGTGCTCTAATCTGTGAGATGTGGCTGCTTTAAATATCCTGATCATGTTTTAATGGTTTTTATGTTGAATATGAATGAATCATATGAATCCATGATGTTTATAGCATGAGATCCCCATTTTTTTCCAAAATTTGGATTTTCCACATATTTGCACCTACAGCACTGTTTTCGTGATTTTTGTGATATTAGGCTAAGATCCTAGATCTATCATGATCTATATGATAGATCTGGATCCAGTAGACTGAAAATAACCTCTAGGGTTTCATGATATGGTTTTTGAGTTGTTTTTCGTTTTTGAGAGAAGACCATACGGTCTAAGTTCTTTCCTTTTGATGTTCTTCATCAACGTGGGTATTTTTTGTTTTGATTTCTTGATTTAATGTGAAATTTGGGCTATACCTATGTCCTGGACTGTTCAAGTTTAAATTTGCAATATTTTATAAAAATCATATTTTTCTAAATTTCTAGAATTTAACTTGAAGCCAGATTTTTGAAGATTTCACTTTAGATTAGTTTTATTTGATTTTATCTCAATTTTATTTTGATCATGAAACCCTAGGAATGGTATGATCATATTTGAAAGTTCTGGATCAATCAGGCTATTCGTATGAAAAAACCATACACTTTTGTCTTCTTGTGATTTTTCATGATTTTTGTAGCAAGCCCTTTTTCCTTTATTTTAACATGAACAATACCTGGCAACCACCTTGTGTGGATGTATAAGGGTGCCTAACACCTTACCCTGTTCATAACCTAATCCCCTTACCCATCTCTGGTTGTTTTTTAGAGGGTTATTTTTACCTTAAATTTGCCTTTTTAAGCTTATTTGATATTTTGGTGTCCATTCACACCTAAACAGAATGGTGGCGACTCTTTGTTTTTAACCAATCCCACATGATGATCGGGAAGTCATTGCATTGATTTTTTCCCATGTCTCACAGAAACCAACCAATTCAAAAACAAATCAAGTTTACGATCAAATTCCCTCTTGGAACCAAAACATGAATTATTTCAATAGAACGTACCCAAAATCTTATATAATTTTCATAAAATTATTTAGCCTTAGAAAACAATTTCTAAACACTCAAATCTTATTTGTACATATGTTGGATTCACCAAAAATCATTTTATAGTCACAATCTAGGTATTTTCCCCAAAATCAGAAAATCTGAGTTGGGCGCTCGACAAGGCGCTCAACCCTCTGTCTCTAGCGATCTATCAAAATTCATTGTAAAGAAGCGCTCAACAGATCGCTCAAGGGATCTGTCTAGCGGTCTAGAAACTTAGCAAAATATAACTGGCGCTCAACATAGGTGCTTGAGTGACGTGTCTAGCGCTCGTGTAAACTCGTAAATTTTGAGAAATTTCAGATTTCCGATTTCTCTCTTAAATCTTCTAAAATTTATTTGTCAATAAAAATCAGTTCCAACTCTTTTAAAATCAATATAAACATGCGATAAAACATTCCAACATGATCAATAACAAATTCTTACAATCAAATCATGATTTCTCATCAATTATCAAAGTAAACAGAAAACAAAACGAGAAGAACAAGATGTATTTTTCCATAGTTTAAACCTCAACCAGATCTACCTAAAACCTCTTCAACATGATTCTAAATCATCACAAAACCGAATAAAACAATATATTTGTTGTCTAAACATTAAATCATGCAAGTTTTGTCAATAGAAGGGTTGCTACTTACCTTCTTTTCGCAAACAGAACCAACAAAACCTCAAGTTTTGATCTCCTCTTCAACACCACAGCAAAACCCCACAAAAATCTCCTTCTTCTAGCATTGATCTAATCCCACAAAAGTTCAGCAACCATTCTGTAAGCACCTCATTTTTGCACCTCCCAAAATGCAGAAAATGAAATTTTAATTAAAAAGTCAAACCTGAGAAAGTCAAAAAGTTGACTTTTTTATTTGGTGCAAATCAGTCACCATACTTCTCACCATTGGAAAAAGGATTCTGATACGATTCTAATGGAATAGAGTTTGCTCAAATCGGAGTCCAAATGAAGAAGTTATGGACTGGTCAAATCTGAAAAAAGCAGAAATTGACTTTCTGCTAAACCCCAGATCAGCTACCCCATTTGATACCAGCAAAAAGAGCATCTCGACACGATTCCAACGCAACTGAGTTTGCTGGAATCGGAGTCCCGGATAAGGAAATATGAGCAAAATTGGCTCCGGGACACCACTCAGCACTTCTGCTAAAAAACCCGAATTTGCTGCTAAACTCTAGCTCAGTGGATAGAGGATGTCGACCCGGTTCCAATGCAACTGAGTTTGCCAGCATCAGAGCTCAAATGAGAGAGTTATGGGCAATCCTTGGTCAAAAATAAACTGTCCACGTGGCAAACTGTGCCACGTGGACGTCCCCCTTTCTTAACCCTTAAGTAAACAAAAATATTAACAAAAAGAGTCTTTCTTAACCCCTAAGTAAAAAATATTAACAAAAGAGTCTTTCTTAACCATTAAGTAAAAAGTAATAAGTCACAAGTAAGAAACAACAATAAAAAAAAGTCACTTTTGATAAAAAAATATATATATATTTAAAAATTGGTCTTTCTTAACCCTTAAGCAACCTCTCCTATAAAAGGGCAGGGGGTGGGATGCATTAGGGGGTTGAGCACATTTTGTCTCTCCATTTCCTTCTCCAACCTCTCCCAACTCATCTCTCCCAAGCTCACTTCTCTCCCCTACGGTTGGTGCCCTCTTGTCTATTCTCTCTTTATTTCATACCATCATTTCACTCCACCATCTTCCTCCACATTCAAGTTTGAGGGAGGCTTTGTTGCTGTTGGTGGTGAAGAAGGAGGTTCCAGCCACGGTTGTGCTGCAAGAGGGAGTCCACCCACCTCAAAAGGGTGTTAAAACACCAAGATAATGTTCCCCACAACTTGTTATTCAACATAAATGAAAATAGGCTCATTTCAAGCATGTTAAGGTGTTCTTTTCTTCTCTAGCATGTTTCCCGTTTCTTTCCCAGCATGTTGACGCCTTATCCCTCCATATGTGTTCATCATTTTCGGCATGAGAAAGTTCCCTTGGTAAAGGGAGCATATCTCCTGTTTCTAGGATGAGAATGTTCCACTTTAAGCATGATATTTTAAGCATGGTCTAATGGCTTCTTAGCATATTGTTTGCTGTTATTGGTTATCTCATTCAAAGGTGAGAGCATGTTCCCCCATGGTTGCCTTTTCCAATGTACCCCATGAGTAATCCCCCTTGCTCCCTTCTTTAAATGTCCTTTTTTAGAATAATTGAATAATCTGCATTGATAGGATGTTGCACATTGAGTTTATGTCCTAGTTTTCATTTGCACATGGTCTAAGTTGATGTTGTATGCATGCATGGATTAATCAATGTTTAAGGTATGTGTTTTACCATTTTTAGGGATCATGTAACATCTACTTTTACCGACTGTTTTGTGTGTTTACACCATAATTCTACTTCTGTTTTAGTCACTGTTTTGAGTCATCAAAAAGACCCATTCGGCCTTGTACATATTTCATAGATAGGTCTACTTTTGCATGCATTGAAGATATATCTAGGTACTCCGCATATTCCACTATTTACTTAGTTCAATTTTAGCTTGCAACATGCTTAGGGATGCCTTAGTTTGTTTGTTGCTTCATGCAAAGTTAATGATGTGTTTGTGTGGGAAAAAGAAGCCAGAATAGGGATACTTGAATCCCTATTTGTGCAATGATTGGGGATAGAAAAAAAAAGGAGGAGGCAAATCCCAGCCCCAATCTTTTCCCTTTGGTTCTCAAAAGCTCTTCAAGAGAAGCCAAGGGGCTCTCATCTAAACCACTGTGGGCCCACACAGGGGCCCACACAACCCCAGGAACATCTCAAGAAGTCTAGAAACCCAAGCCCATTGCCGAAACCCAAAAAATGGCATTTTCTAACTGATCCGACAACTCAGGTCGGATCAGCAGGTTTTGTTTTGTGACCGACAAACCGGATTGGATACAGGTGTCCCTGTGTGTATCCGATGCTTAAGGTCGGATACAGGCTTCTCTGTGTGTAGCCGACAACTCAGGTTGGCTACATTACAAAGGCTCCATTTTGTTGATTTTCAGCTTCTTAACTCATTTTTGCAATCCTTTTTAGCTAAACCAAGCAAACCAAAAGGGTTTTTTGGGTCAACCGGAGACCCAAGATGGGCCATGGACAGACCCGGCCCAATTTGATTTCTAGTGGGCCTTCCAACGGGGCCCACCAAGCTCGACAAACTTATTTTGTTAAATCAAGATAATCAAATTGATTGAGTGGGCCAAACCCATTGAGACCAACCAAAGCCCATTTGGGAAGCATGCTAGCTTAGACTTAGGCATGATGTGGCCAAGACCACGGGTAGGGCCTGTCAGGCCCACTAAGCCCATTGAACCCAACAAAGATTAGGGCACCCGGGCCCTAACTCAGGAAGTCTTGGGCTTTCAAGGCCAAGCCCAGATAAAAGGCCCCAAGCCCAAGGCCTGGCTCGTTCTGGCACAAATTAAGCAAGATAAACTTAAATCATTTGGCAACCAACTATGTGGCCCACTCAAGGGCCCACAAAGTAGTCCCGACCCACTTGTGCATGGAAATCACTTAAACCTTTCAATTTGAACCGTTAAATAAAATCAATTCATTTGAACCAAGCCCAAAGGGCCTCTTAGGCTAGACCGAGGCCCACCAGGGGACACGTGGGCTCAACCAAGCCCACCAAGGAATCCGCGGGCCTTCCAATAGGGCCCGTCCAATCAGACTCATCCCATCTTTAACTAAAAAGATAAAATCAAGTAAAGGGACCCACACCACTTTGGCGGTCCCGCCAAACTTAACCAAATGTGCATGCTAGAATAGGAATCGGGTGAGTGAGAGACTAAAGTTGACTCAAACCAGGGAAACCTATGGGACCCGTCACTCGACGGGGAGGACTGGGGTGTCTACGGACTTCCCCAGACCGCAACCGAGAACCTACTTAAAATCTCAAGACGCAGACCAAGCCATAGTAGAAAAACTTAGACACCCAGGTGTCTGCCTGCACCCCATCAGGCAGTGGCAACTCCAAACAATCCCGAGGCACACATCATTTTGCATGCGCCTTGTCGTGCGACCGAAATCAGGTGCGCACACATTCGTAGGGTTCCTCCTCTTTTCTTAGTCATCCAAGGCAAAAGTATTTCTTTTTAGAAATTCTCCAACTTAGAAACTCTATATATATCCTTCTTAAACACACGTATGCCCACTCTAATAAACTTTATATTTTATTTAATTAAAAACATGATCCCAAGCATGACACTCCACCATGCTCCATACACTTGACCAATAAAATTAAAGTAATTACATAATATCTTCCTTACCTTATATCTCATGATCCAACCGTCGGATCAACACGAATTTTTGGATCTTCATTTTCCACATGATTACCTTTTCAAATCAATTTCATGGATTAGAAATTAATCTCCAATAAAACATAGATCTAAATTAATTATAAATCTGGAAAAATTTAGGGTATTACATCACTCTTCGATTTTAGATCAATAGAAAATTAGGCAGACAAGAAGACGGGTTTCGGTTTTTTTTTTCGTCTAAAAAAACCCTAAGACATTCCCTTTTATAAAACGAAAGCAGAGGGTTTTTCTGAATGGGTGCAATTGATCATTCCTACGCATTCAATGAAATAGTTAACAAAAACCCAAAAAACCATTGAAAACTAAAACCAATAGTGAACCATGGGTCGACCCAATGAAGAGCAAAACACAGACACAAACACGCCTCACCCGATTAGACGGACAGCGGTGCGTGCATGATTTTAAAGTACCCCGGTACAACCAGAATATATAATATCTCACTTTAGGGGTTACACCCCTTTAATGCACACCACTGTTAATAAATACAGGGAAGTTTTGATAAACTTCCAATGTGGGACTATTGTTCCCACATATGACAAATACAAAAAGAAAGAATTTTGAGCCCTTATTAAATCATAAAATACAACAAATCTGTCCCATATTATGACTTAAAATCAATAAATAATATATGGAACCATCATTCTTTCTACAATCATATGGAAAAGATACTTAAAAGACCTAAAAAAGCGTAATGTATATACAAAATAAGCGATCGAGTAAAATGAATACTTGAAGATTATGAGATAATTTAATTTCTGAATGCATATATTGGAAGCAGGAAATTGGAGATGATTTATTAAGCATGCGAGCTATTGTATGCTTAATTGAATGATGAGCCAGATGTGTATAGCCATACTTGAGTAGTGTAAGGCATCGGCCAATGCTGAACACATACTTGAGTATTAAGCTTTATACAAATGGGGTATGTAATTGTAATATTTATATGTATATAAGAAAATTTTGTGTGCTATAATTGCTTAATTTAAGTCAAAAGGGGATCTACATGATTTCTTCCCTATCCTTCATATAGGTGCACATATATGGAAAGGATTGTGGTGGTAAGTCATGATATTTTCTTCTGAGCTATTTTTGTGTTCTATTAGTGGGTATGGATATTGAAAATAAAAAGCTATAAGAAATTAAGTTCATGAGTATTATTGAAGAAGCATGGGTAAATTGGGGATTAGTAAATGCGCAGTGGAAGTGTGGTGAATTTAGAAGGTAAGGTGAGATTTCATGAGAAGAATTTCTCCATTAGGATTGGGTGTTGATAACCATGCTGTCCACATTGAAGTTTTAAGGACACTACTTTAGGGAATTAAGTTTGAAGGTTTCAAAGGAGATCATAAAGAGAAGTTATAAAGAAGTTCCTTCCAGATTTCAATTCTATCGATTCTAAGAGTGAAGGTTGTGAAATTTATGAGGTGAAAGAAGTGAGAAAAATTTCTGGTAATTAAAACTAAGGGGGCGTTTGGTGGGCATTATAGAATCTGGATTCTAGTAGAATCCGATTCCATAATCCAAAAGGTGTGTTTGGTTGGGATTTTAAGGCCGGATTCTACTATTCGGTTGTATAATCAAGCCCATAATTAGTATCTCCTCTTTTTGGTGATTATAGGGATTATGGACATTGGTGCTTATATTTCCAAAACCTATGATTCTAGAGATTATGTATGACATATTATATAAAACATATTATAATAAATAATAACATTATAATATAATATAATATATTCTGTTATATGATATATAATGATAATACAATATTAAATTATATTACATGTAATATAAATATTATTAATATAAATATCATTATATTAATAATATTATACATTATTATATTATATATAATAATATATAATAAATTATATATTTCAATATAATGTACATTAGAAATAATAATAATTATTATAATATATTATTTTAATAACAACAAATTATAATATAACTTATGTTACATTATAATAATATTATATTATTATAATAAACATATTATTATATCATAAAATATAATAATATTATAATATAATAAATTTATTATGATATTATAAACATAATATCATAATAAATTTAATATATTATAATATATTGTAATAAATTTAATATTATAATAAATATATTATATTTAATATAATAATACTTTATAAATTATAATATAACTTATATTAGAATTTATTTTATAATAAACATTAATATATTATATATTTTAAACAAATTGATATATTAATATTAATAATATTATATTGTTACAATAAACATATTATATACATATATATATAATATAATAATATTCAAACTTAATATTATATTAATATTAACATAATAATATATATTAATATATTTAACAAATTTAATATTATAATATATTATATTTTATTAAATTTAGTGTTGCAATAAATTTATTATAATATTATATATAATATACATAAAGTTTGAGTTATAATAAACATAAATTATATTATTATAAAATTATATATTATAGTAAGTTATAATATAAATTATAATATACATAATATTATTATAATATTATATTCTAAATTATAATACTATTATAACTATTATATAATATTTATAATATCATATAATATATAATATTATAATATAATATATATTATTATAATATTATTAAAATAATAGTAGTGTTATTGTAGTACATAATATAAATAATAATATTATTATCATATTATTATATTATATTATTATAATGTTATATATAAATTTATATATTATATAAAAATATACATGTCACGTAATAATATATATGTAAATACGACTTTAATTTTTCTATATATATATTATATTATTTTTATGTAATTTTTAATTAAAAAACTCCAAATTTAATATCAATAATCGGTGGCAACCAAACAAGATTCCAAATTCTAATTTAAAAATCTGAGTTCACAATCCAACTCATCCAAATAGGATTTTGGTTTTCTAAAATCGAGGAAATATAATCTGGGTTATAGAATCTGGGATTAGAATCTTAATCCAGATTCTATAATTCCCACCAAACGCCACCTAAGATTATCTTCAGATTCCAAAAGTTGGTGTTACATTTTACTCTCAGTGGAATCTTAATAAGGTGCAGAGCTATGGATGGAATTATTGCGAGAGTATAAATAAATTTTACTTTTAGTTATTATTCGGCTCAAGGAATCCTAGTAGTTAATTATCAAAATATATTGGTATTAAGTCGCAAAGGTGCTACTCATGAGCGGATAACTACATTAATCACATTTAAGGTTAGTTGTGGTAGTTTGGTGGATATCATTAGCATTGGTCTGATGAGTTTCTTTTGTATGATGGTGGCATCCTCCAGAAGGGAATTACTCCATTTATGATATTGAGCTAGCAAATATAGTGGTTGCATTTGAGTTTGGTGATATGACCTTATTGGGTTCAAGTTTAAGAGATTTCCAAATTAAAATAGTTGGAAGATATTTTATTTTCAGAAGGATCTGATTATAATATAGAAAGGATGAATTTACCAGGCATGGTGATGGTTGGATTTTAGTTTGAATGCATGTAGAGTCGGAATGAATCTAGTGTAATTGAGAGAGACGGTTACAAAATTCATATTGTGGCACACCAGAGAGTCAGTGGAAAGGAGGTGTTACTGCCAAAGGCTTGATTTTAGTAATGGGTTATTAAGGTTTAGGGGCAGGGAGTGTGTGGCCAATGATACAAAAATCTGTAAATAGATATTTGAAGAGAGATCAGTTTAAACATTGTGGTTGCCATGAGCAAGTGCTGCATTAGTAAAGGTTTTGTGGCTGAATCACACAATGGAAGAAACGAAATTACTTGGAAAAGCTAAGAGGAGATAAAGAAGAAATATCCAAGTTAACTATCACTTCATGAATTAAATTTCGAGGACGAAATTTTTTTGAAGGAGGGGAGAATGTAAAATCCTGAATTTTTAATAACATTAAAAATGGGATTTTTGTTTGTTAATTAATTTAATCAATGGAAAATTTTCAGAAATAGAGAAAAGGAATTTAGTTAGAGTAAAGTTTAAAATTTAAAAATGAGGAATTATTTAAATAAGCAAATTTGTTAATTTAGTTTCATTGGTAGGATTGGTGGTTCGGTGCTGGAGCAAACGAGGGTAAGTTTTAATTTAATAATAATAATTTGTATGAAATTTGATATGAGCAAATGAGAGACTAATATAGGTAGTGTGGTATCGGGGCAAGCACCAAATCATGAGCTTAAGAGGTCGACCAAGTATGAAGCTTCGGTGGGCGAGCACGCGGGGGATTATGAAATGAGTTTGGCCTTTGAGCGCCATCGGAAGCTTATAAATAGAGCTGTGTTGGAATTCTAGGGTTTCGCTTGAATTGGTCGGAGGAGGTTGTTGCTGTTGGAGTTTAACAAGGTTTGTGGAGAAGAGAAGGACGAGATTTGAAGATCAGCAATGGAGGTGGTCGGAGATCAAATTGAGGTAAGATCTGATCTATTTTTGAGCGACTATAGCGGTGGAATCATATTTAGATCAATTGTAGAACAAGGAATGTTCTGGTAAGTCAAGTTCGAGTTTAATTTGTAGCTGATCTCTTAAGGAAATGGAATAGAGTCCAGATCTAATCAGAGCTGGAACTTTTGGTAGAGGAATCAGAAATTAGAGGTGAGCGGCAGAGAATCTAGAGGTTGGAATTTCCGCCGGTTGTGCTCAGTCGAAGATTTGAGTTGCTGAGCTAGAGGAATCCCACAGCAGGTGAGTAGCACTCGGTTTATTCGATTTGAGCATATGGATGTGTTTTGGGAAACTTGAATTGCAGTCGCGTGCGTGACGTTTCCTGTTCATGAACTGTTAGAGGATATCAAATGGTTTACGGTTGATGTTCATCTGGATTAATTTCGTTTAGGTTTAATCAATTTGTCACGAGGTATAGGAAGGGATTTGAGTCAAGTTTGGCAAGGGTTTTAAGTTCAGACAAGTCGGAAAGCATCAAACAGAGTATACCATGATTGCCGAGTTGCATTTTGGGTTGGCGCTAACCTCCTGCGGTTAGCGCCAGTTCAAAAATAGCCCGGCGCTAACCTGGTGGACCTAGCGCGAACCTCTGGGGGTGAGCGCCAAGTGTGGTTTCCACAGCAGAGTGCGGCTAATTGTGTATACGCCCTTGGTTTGTTTCAACCCTCAATAAATCTTACTCGATGAGTTGGGTGAAGTGTGGGGAAAGTTGCTGATGTGGCGGTGAGCTCCAAATTGTATATTATCAAATTAGAAAGAATTAAATCATAGAAAAAGGGATTATAATTCTACCATGGTTGGTAACAGTAGGTTGGCACTAGCACCCTAGCTTCTAAGCTATTCAGCTAATACCTGGGAAACTAAGTTCTGGTTTAAATACCTCCCGATAAACATTTAGAGATTCAAGTAAGGGCTATTAGTGAGAAGGGAGGACACTTGATAAATGTAAATGGTGGTTATATGTCGGAATACCAAATTTGAGGAAGGAAGAGTCCAATGCTGAGACCAGTAACTATAAGAGGGGTGTTTGTCCCTGTAATAATCCAGATTTCATGGAGGGTACTTAATTACTATTTCTGGTCCACTGGAGTGGTGACCTCCTTATCTAAGATAGGGATGAGTTAGAATTTATGCACAACCAAGATAGAACAAGGAACAACATAAAGAGCAGAAGTATAGATAATAAGTAAATTTTCTGCATGCCAAGTGATACAATAATATCTGGTTTCCATTGGTTTACTATCGAAAATACTGATTTGTTCAACTTTTCACTATCCAGATTTGATAATACTGGTTTTAGTAAAATTTAGTAAACTTTATATTATTAGCAGAATATTAAAGTAAGTATTTCCTTAGACTTTTGCTTGATATGTTGTTAAGTTTTTGGGTTGGATTGAAGTTACATTGAGTCTCCATGAGGGAGTATACTGGTCTGGGTGACCCATGATGAACAGCCACCTGATTTGAGTTATATTGTGTTCTACTTTTGTTTCTTGCTATTTCATCATTTATGTTGAAATTGTGGCATTTGTGATTACTATTGGTTTAGCTTGTCCTGGATCCAAAGTCTAAGCTTAGTAGTGTGATGTATATGCTTTATTGGTATAATGGCATGGCCATGGAGCGTTGCCACGACCGGTGTAGAGCAGCCAGATACCCTGAGTAGGCCTGGTTGTCAATGCCGATACCCAAAGTAGGCTGGCATTGGATGACGATACCCTGAGTAGGCCGTCATTTCAGAGTTTTCGATGCCCCGAGTAGGCCGAAACTGTGTACATGGAGGTGTGGATGTCGCTCTGGAATGTTGATTAACCAATCTAAGCAACTACATGACATTGATCAATGTTGGGTTTTGATTTATTTGGCACAAGATATTCTATCCACCGGTTTATTGGTATTTGTAGTTCACTGAATGTGGTTATCCGGTTATTTGGTATTTGTTACTGCTCCCGCTAGTGTAGAGCAGCATCGTGACCCTGAGTGGCTCGGTGTTGTCAATGCCGAAACCCAGAGTAGGCCGGCATTGGATGACGAAACCCTGAGTAGACCGTCATTTCAATATCCGAAACCCTGAGTAGGCCGGATATACATTTGGAGGCGTGGTCATGGCTATGATGTGATTTGTTATGATGATACTTGTTGGGACAAAGATATATCTATTGAGTTGTTGAGATTATGATTTCTTCAATATGTTGTTACCTGGTTATATGTGACTTTACGGTTATATTGGTGATTTGATATCGACGTTATTGCTTGTTTTACATGATGGATTTCCGCACTGATATAATTGGATTGTTGAAGTTTCGTCAAATTGTTCGGATTATATGTGTTATCATCATTGTATATGTTTTGAAATCGTAGCATGTTTTAGAACTGAGCTAAATGCTTTTTGTGAATGCATGTGCTACTCACTGGGATATTCGTATCTCATTCCGTATTGTTTTATTTTGTTTTCAACTGCTCTTGGAGAGGACGATTCCTCTGGGTAGTTGCTCGATCATGTGAGTTTATTTCAGTTTGGAATTTTAGCATACTCTGTTATCTAGTATTGTCATTCATGTTTTTCCTTCACTCTAATATTGCGATCCTATGTTATATTTAACATCCGGAGACATGTTACAGTTTATTTACGTAACCTGGATCTAGAGCGTTACAAACTATTCCTTAGCAAGTTTCCTTCTTTTTTCATTCAAATCATACCCAAAAATTTTCTAGTATATTATACACTTTATAACAATGGTAATTCTAAAAAATCACTCACTTATCACATATAATTTATTAAAATTCCATTAAAGTTCGTATTGTTTTAGCTTACTTGTAGAATTTCCAAACATTCAATTATAAAATTTATATCAGTAAACAAAATTTATAGAAGAAATACTTGTAATATTCCACAACTTTTGTTTCTCTTATATGTACAACTCATTGACAATTTTTTAGAAATTAAAAATAAGCAAAGCTACATAAAAAATAAGGATTTTCCTAAAATTGAATTCACCAATTTTTTTTAACCTCTCTCTCCTTTTATTCTCTCTTCATCTCTCCTTCTCCTTTTCCTAGTTGCATGGCTAAGCTTCAGAGAAAATAAAATCCTAATTCTCAAAATACGCAGCTTACATATACTTAGTGTGATACAAAGCATGCTTGCTCATCAAATTTCAAACAACTGACAGTCTGACGCCAATCATATTGTGTCATTAGATATACTTACAATCAAGTTTTCAAATTATTTTCTAATAAAACTATTATCATAACTAATCAAGCATCAATAATTGACCAAGTTACCATTAGAGTCAGTGTCTGAGAATGTGCAGCTTATCTGCTTCTTCTGCTCTTTTGCCCTCAGTCATGGCAAAACAAGCCCCAATATCTTCAAAAAAATCTTGCTGCTGTTCTGGCTGTGGCCCAGGCTCACCCATTGTTTCAGGTGAAAAACGTGGGATACAGGGTTGCAAAGTTGAGGTGTATGGTTTCATGAAAGGGTTGGTGTTACGGTACGAAGGTTTTGATTGATCTGTGGGAAGAGACAATTGGATCTTGTGGGAAGATTTTGGAAAAGTTTCCCTTAAATGAGGGAACTTTCCTTTACTTTTCTTCTCTGCATTCTCTTCTTTTGCCTACTTCTACCTTCTCCAACCTCTTGGTTTAAACCCCAATCCTACTTTAGGGGTAAGCTTCTTAGCCCTTATTGGCTCCAACCTTTTTGCAAGTTGAACCCCAGACCTTTCCCTGGATGGAAATTGTATTTTTTTAGCACTTTTTCTACCATTTTTTCAACACAGGTCATCTTCCCCTCCTTATCTTGATACCCCCCCAGGTATGAAATTGACAGTCTCAAATTGGAAAGAGTAAAATGCAATTTTGTCTCCAGTCATTTCAAAGTTTATATAGGGACACCCTGGAAGGAACCAAGTTCTCAACTAGGACCGTTATCACCTTTTGCCCTCTGATGTATTTCACTCTTTGGTGGAGGGTAGATGGTATGGCCTTAGCCGTATGAATCCATGGCCTACCTAGGAGCAGGTTGAAGGCCGCCAGGATATCCATCACTTCAAATGTGATATTAAAGATATATGGTCCAATAGTGACTGGTAGTTCAACCTCCCCTAGGGAGTGTGTTTTGAAGCTATCAAAAGCCCTTTATGATTCTCCCATTCTGCTTGATTTTATTTTGTTCCAGACCCAGTTTTACAAATGTTATCAACAGGCAGACATTCAAAGCCGACCCGTTATCTAATAAAACCCCCGCCACCAGGCAACCCTTACAAAGCACAGTGATGTGCAAAGGGTCAACATGGTGGTATCCAGCTGGGCTAATCTCGGTTTCAGAGAAAGATATGACATTATGTGAAAGAATTTGTCCAACCATCTTGCCTAATTGGTCTGGTTTAATGCTTTTAGGCACATGTGCACCTTGAAGTACCCTCAACCAAGAATCCCTATGCTTTTCAGAATTCAGCAATAATCCCAGTATTGAAATCCGGGCTGGGACTTTGTTCAGCTGACCGAAAATATTGAATTCACTCTTTTTTATTATTTTAATGAGGTATACCGCCTCATTTTCTGCAACCTGGGGGGTGTTCTCTCCTATTTTTGCTTTTCCTTTCATTTTCTTCTCTTCTTCTCCTTTTCAGTTTCCTTTATTTTATCTCCTTCTCCTACATATTTCCCCGATCTCATCATGAGGTTTATACCTTCTTTGCTCTCCTTATTAACCACTAGAACTGTGGTGATGAAGCCTTCACTGTAGTTCCATGACACAACTGATTCCGAGTAATTGGGCTTTGGAACATTTATCATAAGTGGGGGAAGTTTAGACTTAGATGAAAAAGCCTGAGTAGAAGGAACATCTACAACCAAGGGTGTGAGTTGCTTTGGTTGAAGTGATTTTGAAGGTAAAGGAGATGAAGAGGTAACTGAAGCGGTGAGATGGTCACAGTTGATGACCAATGGTGGCTTTGATGGATTAGAGGGAGAAAAAGTGGATGGATTGCAATTGATAACTAGAGGAGGCCTTGCAGTACTTACTTGGGCCATGAGAGAGGAAACCTGGTCCAATGAGGAGTTAATATGCTCAGCAGCACAATCATTCCTTTTGGAAATTACATTGATTTCATCTCCCCTTTTTCTCTGGTAGAAATGAACTTTAACCGAAGTCCCTATGGGAGCAATCAACTAAGATGGGTCAAAAGTTCTTTGAATGGAAGAGATGGCCGCAATTAAGATGGACGGGCCTGCCCCATTGTGATAAGGCAATGGATTCTATTCAATGTTATTTCCGAAAGGGATGGATGCAACTGTATTGAAGGACAAGGCTTTCTGATCCAACAGGTCCTGAACAGTATGCTTTAAAGGCCAGCAGTTGTCAGTAGGGTGTCCTGGTGCACCCATATGAAAATCACAGGTGACCGAGGGATCAAAATTCCTTCCCTTAGATGCATTTGGGTTTGGCTCCTTCAGGGTTACATATCCCGCCTTCAGTAAGGTTGGTAATAGCTGGGAAAGTGTCACGTGAATAGGAGTGAAGACTCTATTCCTTCTTGTTGCCATCCAGGCATCTCTCTCTTCCTTAGTGAAAACCCTCTTTTGATTTGCAGGCACGGATGGAGAGAAATTGATGTTGAGTGGAGTTTGATGGGTGGTTTGTGGCTGTTAGGTCTGCTGGGGTGTAGGAACATTAATGTGGAGTGGTTTTCTGGGAAGAGAAGCTTGTACCAGGTTTACTTCTCCTTCTTTCTTATTCCCATTCTTTTTCATCACATTCCCCTTCTTCTGTGCAAAAGAGTTGGAGGAATCTGACTGACCAACCATAGCAGAGTAATCAATTATTTTTCCTGATCGGACCACATCCTCAATCTGGTCGCCCACTTGTACTAGGGCTGCAAAGTTGGTGATAGTATGACCCACCAAATGATTGTAAAAAGGCTGCCCCAGTGTACTTATGAAGGTTGAGATCATTTCAGGCTCCAACATTGGTAGCCTGACTTGAGAAGCAGTCTCCCTCCACCTCTTGGCGTATTGCCTCACAGATTCATCCTTTTCCTTGCTCATCCTCATTACATCATACCTATCTGGCACGATTTCTGAGTTAAACTTGTATTGGGCTAAAAAGGCGTCTGCCAGATCCTTCCATCTTCTAATCTTCCCATGGTCAAGTGTGGCAAACCACCTCAGAGCAGATCCAGTCAAACTCCTCTGGAATAGCTGAATTAGAATACCGTCATCCCGGCTAAATTGGCATAGAGCCCCGCAATAGAGCTTCAGATGGCTCATAGGGTAGCCAGTGCCATCGTATTTATAAAAGTCTTAGCACTTGAATTTGGCTGGTAGGCATACATCTGGGTATAGACACAGGTCTTCAAAGTTGGTGCCTCCATAACTGTTCACCCCCTTCACTTCTCTCAGTTCTTCCTGAATCATTTACAGCCTGTGCAAGAACTTCCTTTCCATCTCTTCCCTTAGTCTCTCATTTTCCTTCTCTTTTTCAGATTCAACTGTCTCTTCTCTGATCAGTATAGGTTCAAGGATAGGTTCAGAAATGGATTCAGGGATAAGTTGAGCCAGATGTGGAATGTTGGTTTGAGGTGGAGGTGCTTGGTGGGAAGTGGAGGCTTAGTTCTAAGCTTAGGCTTACTGGGCCTGAATAGCCAGTAAGTTTTCCAGCATTTAAGCAAGCCCCGCCACTTGCTCTTGCAGTTGAGCGAAGTCTTGAGTAGGAGCAGCAACCTGGTTCTCAGTAGGATTCATGATGCGAGCTTTTGATCTGGTCGCGGGAGCAATGGTTGCAAGTGTACTAGTACCTGGAGAAGGAAAAAAATAAAGAAAAATGTCAGCCCCAATTTATGTCTTATTCACACACCTATGAATGCATGTATGCAGGTTAAGTTAACATGAGTTTGGACTTTTTTTATTTTTTTTAGAAGAATTGTTGGAATATTTTAGAGCTTCCAACATGTCCCACAAGATATGAATTGGTTGGTACGAAAAGACCATCCAAAGAGTTTGTTGGAATATTTTAGGGCTTCTAACATATCCCACAAGATATGAATTGGTTGGTACGAAAAAGACCATAAAAAAAGTTGTTGGAATATTTTAGGGCTTCCAACATGTCCCACAAGATATTAATTGGTTGGTACGAAAAAGACCATCCAAAAATTTGTTGGAATATTTTAGGGCTTCCAACATGTCACAAGATATAAATTGGTTGGTACGAAAAAGACCATCGAAAGAGTTGTTGGAATATTTTAGGGCTTCCAACATGTCCCACAAGATATGAAATTGGAATTAAGGCTTCCAAAGCCTCCTGAAATTACGCAGGCTTTCAGGAGCCTATGAAGAGTTCTAAAATCACGCAAGCTTCTAGGGGCTTATGAGGATAAAGTTCTGAAATTTCAGGCTTTCAGAGATCCTATGAGTTTCCAAATTAAGGTTTTAGAAAGCCTATGAGGTTAAAAAATCTGAAATTCAAAGGCTTTCAGAGGCCCACGGAAATTTTGAGGAAAGTCTGAAATTCAAAGGCTTTCAGAGGCCCAATGGTATTTTTGAATCCTTTTTTTTTAAGACTTTTGAGTTAAAAAAGAGACTCAAGTTGCTTTGATTGATTTTTTTTTTTTTTAAATTTTGATTGGAATTTAATGGCTTCCAAGTGTCCCATTTGAGATTCCAAGGTTCCCAAGACCTATAGTTTGACAATCCCATTGTTCTTTAAAAAGTCTTTTGGAAATTCAATTGCTTGGAAATTTCTTGTTCAAGAACAGATTTTTAAATTGAATTGTTCTTATCAAACCTTGGAGATTTAAAATTATTTGAAATTTTCTTTCCTTATTCCCCCTTAGATTGCACTTCAAAAATGTGTTTTGCAATATCGAGGTGATTTGAGGGTCTATTAAAGTGTATTTTGATTGAAACACATTTTCCTTTATCACTTCCACTCTTTGAGTTAAGTTACCTGTTCAACTTAGGTAAAAATTTTATAAAAATGCTTAACCCTTTAGTTTGAGTGAGTTTATAAGAATTTGGATACTTTTTACTCTTATTGAAGTGTTTATATTCTGTTTGTATCACTTAAGAGGTTAAAGGAACCAAATTCGTGGGCAAAAGCTGCTGAAATGCAATTAAGTCCGTAAACCGCATATGGAATGCGGTTTAGCCGTGACCGCAAATAAAATGTGGTCAGGCTATGTCCGTAAATATAATGCGGTCAGCCCATGTCCGCAATTAAAATACGGTTTACGGACGGATTTTCACTATTTTGTTTTCCAAGCGATTTAATGACTTTGATTACTCATCCAAACATAAGGTTCACCATTAAAAGGCTTCTAGACTATCCCAAAGTGGACTTTGACACTATATTTACAAAAGTGCATGAATGCTCATGAGAGCCCATGTTGCCTCTGAAATTGGACACCAAATTCATGGATTTTGTACTTTTGGTTGACTCCTATATGGATTTTGAGTAGGATCACTTTTGAGAACAGTAAAAAAAAAACTCTTCCTATATGCTACACCAACGTTAGGATATAGACCTCATTGGGATAAATTCATCCCAAACATATGGACACCATGGCACTTATTTTACATGGTATGAAAACAACTCTAAAACAAATATTACCTTGTTACCTTGTGTTTACCTTCAACATGGTATTCATATCATACCTTGGCTTATGAACCATGCAAAAGACTTTCCTTCAATTACACCCATTTCCCCATCGTAATTGTTTACTTTAGCTGAAAACGTGTTTCTCCACCTTCAAGCGTAGGGGTTTTGGGTTTTGGGTTTTGGGTTTTGGGTTTTGGGTTTTGGCTTAATGGCAACTTAGATCTCAAGCCTAGTGATGACCAGAATTAAAGATCCATAATGTCATCACATCATTAGCTCAAAGTTCTAAGGTGAATGTTTTCACTTTCGCTTTCCGAAATAACGACTTCGTTGCGCCAAGCTACACACATTCGGGTTCAACTTCCTATAGGTAATGGGTAGACTATATAAAAGATTTAAAGTGCTCAAGTGCATTTGAAATAAAGGTGCATTTACAACGTCCCAGCCCCTTGCCACTCTTTTTTCGCAGCCATGCACATATACATTCTCAAACCAAGGCAGATATGACATCATATTAGCAATAAATAAACACAAGCAAACAAGATAATAAAACACCTAAATATGCTCATGATTATTATATACCCAAAAAAAGTATCACACAAGCATGTTATCATATTGTACAAAAACAATTAATCATGAAAGACATGCTTGGAAACCCAAAAATATCCACTAAACACTCCAATCTCATGCTTATTATTTTCATGATCAACACACAACATTAATACTCAAATTAAAGCATGCCATTATAAAAATACAGCAAGTAATCATATTGTACAAGAACCCATTAATCATGGAAAACATGCTTGAAAACAATTTCAAATCTCTACAAAACACCCAGATCTCATGCTCATGATTCTCATGATTAACATATATCATTAAAATACAGCAAAATCATGTGACAAGATAAATTCCTCCTAAACATGTTTCTAGACACAACCAAGCAACACATACATGCCCAAATAAAATAAACAACATAGCAAGCATAATAAAACAAAACATGAACAAATACACAAAACATGGCTTAAATCCACAGGTCCCTAGCAGAGTCGCCAGTTGTGAGACATAGAAAATCAACCAAAATGACTTCCTATCATCACACGGGCTTCATTAAATCATGGAGTCGCCACCATTCCTTTTAAGTGTGAATGGACACCAAAATAATAAAATAAAAAGGCAAAAACAAAGTAAAAAATAATTCTACTTTAAAAAATAAAAAATAAAAAACAAACCAAATATGGGTAAGGAGATTAGGTGATGAATAGGGGAAGGTGTTAGGAACCCCTATTCATCCACACAAGGTAGTTGCCAAGTGTTGTTCATGCCATAAAAACTCTTGCTAATAAAAACCAAATTTAAAGTATGAAAAACAAAAAAAAAAATATGTATGGTTTTTCCACATGAATGATCCAATTAATTCTGGATCCTTCATATGAATATACCATCCTGTGGGTTTCATGATTGAGAAAAAACAAGATAAAAAAACAAAGAAAGCAAACTTAGATTAAAAACATCAAAAAGAGGAAGTTTAGACCATAGGATCTTCTCAGAAAGATTAAAATCCTTTAAAACTGTCTTATGATGTTGAAAAATTAATCTGAACAATTCAGGGGTACAAATCTAGTCCAAACCTCTCATTAATTGAAAGATCTAAACCAAATACACTCATGTTGATGAAAAACATCAAAAAGGGAGAGTTTAGACCATAAGATCCTCTCTCAAAAATTAAAATAACTAAAAAATCATCTCATGATATTGAAAATAAATCTGAACCATCTAGGGTACAGATCTGGTCTAGATTTCCCATTGGTTGAGAGATTTAAACTAGATTCACCTGTGTTAATGAAAAATATCAAAAAGGGAGAGTTTAGACTATAGGATCCTCCCTCAAAAATTAAAATAACTAAAAAAGCATCTCATGAAACCCGAAAGGTTACTTTAAGGCTTCTAATTTCGGATCTACCATATTAACCATGATAGACCCAAAATCCTAGCCTAATAATAAAAAACATCAAAAAGGAGAAAATAATGTAAAAACAAAACTTTAGGAGGAAAAAAAGATATAATGCTATGAATAGCATAGACCTATGGTGTAAAACCCCGACCCGGATTATATCTTAATTATTAGGATTAATTATCTAAAGTGTGATTGTTAGACTAATTAAGTACGTATGTTATGAAGATGAGGTAGATGTGGATTATTCTTGAGGATTTAAGGAAATCAAATTGAACTTTATGAAGGTTATTAAGGTAAGCTTAGTTAGTATTATGTCTTAATTACAATTGGCTAAGGTATCCTTCAATTAGATATAGTGAATTGGAAATTAAATTCTGAAAAATTAGAGTGAAGTGTACCACAAAGCATCTCCTAAGTATACTTAAAGTACCTTCCAACCCAAGGTACCTCTCACATGTACCTCAAGTAACTCCTAAGAATACCTAAAGAACCTCCTAAGAGTGCCCAAGGTACCTCTTAAATGTACCTAAAGTACCCCCTAAGAACATCTAAAGTAACTCTTAAGTATTACCCAAAGTAACCCCATTGTATGCCCAAGGTACACCCAAGTATTACCCAAGGTACCCCCATTGTATGCCCAAAATACACCCCAATTATGCCTAGGGTACACCCGTACATTACCCAAAGTACACCCAAGTATTACTCAAGGTACACCCAAGTATTACCCAAGGTACCACCCAAATGTTACTTAAAGTACCCCCCCCCCCCCCAATTATACCTAAGGTACCCCACTTGTATCCCTAAGGTACCCCCAGGTGTTGCCTAAAGTACCCCCTTATTATACCTAAAGTACCCCCTAATTATACTTAAGGTACCTCACTTGTATTGCCTAAGGTATCCCTTTATTTCAACTAAGGTACCCCACTGTTTTACTTAAAGTACCCCCTTGTTTACCTAAGGTACATCCCCCTTATACAGCTAAGGTACTCCCTTTATATAACTAAAATACCTCCAATATACCTAAGGTACATCCTTTATATTACCTAGGGTACACCCTCCTTGTATTACTTAAAGATACCTCCTCATATAACTAAGGTACACCCCTTCTATAGCTAAGTACCCCTCCTCAATATAACTAAGGTACACCCCTAAGCTTATCTAAAGTTTATCCCTTAAAATGACTAAAGTAAATCCCTTGAAACATCAAGGTAGCTCATCAAATAGCTGAAGTACCCCTCATATAACTAAAGTACCCCTTGTGTTAACCGAGGTACACCTCCCAAGCATCCCTAAAACATACCTCTTGAACTGGCTAAGGCAAACCCCCTTGAAACACCAAGGTACCCTCAACTAACACTAAGTATTCCCTGGTATGCCTTAGGTATACCCTGGGGTTTAGTTGAATAAAAGCTTTGTTTATGGGCAGATTTGAAAGACCAAAAACTTGGGCATATAAAAGGATGCCATAATTTCTATTCTAAGTGTTTTGAAAACACTTTCTCTTGTCTTGGTCGTATAGAGCAAGAGGGAAAGTGTGGGAGCTTGCTTGAAAGTTTCAAGAGGAAAAAGAAGAAGGAGAGAAGTTTGCTTCTCCATTAACATGTAAGTAGTAAACCCTTCAAAACAAAATGTATTACAAAATTCGTATTCTCTCTCTAGAGTTTGATTTATTTGATGAAATGATCTTGCATGATGGTTTTTACTTCTTAAATTCGTAGGGTTTTGGTTTTATGATAATCTTGTTTGGTTTCCTATTGATTTGCCATGGATTTCCACTCATATTTCGGATTAGGGTTTCAGTTTTGTGGTTTAAATGAGATTTTATGTGTTAGATTTGTTTTCATGTGGATTTGGGATGAATCTTTGTTTTAGAAGGTGTTTTTAAGTGTATTGGGATATTTTGTGATCACCCATTTTGATGTTGGAAAGGATTTATATGAGTTTTGCGTTGAAAATAGTCAAAATATTTCAAAAACCCGACCTGGTAATTAATCCTGAAATTTGGCGATTAATCCTGAGCCAAAACCCCTAAAAACAAGTCCCTGTTATCTTAATCGTGAATCAGGATTAGCCTGGGCGATTAATCCAGAGCCTAGACGTGTGAGCGTCCATTAGGAATCGATTCAACGCCCGAACGTCCACCCTGTTTTCGCCTCAAAGCACGAACGTTAATCCTTAACGTGCGCACGTCGACCTTGTTTAAAACCTGGGCGCACACACTTTAAACCTTGACCCTCGAACGTTGCCTTGCTTATTTTCTTAACGCGCGAACGTCCAAACCTCAACGCCCGCCTGTTGAACCCTATTTTTGAGAATCCTTCACCCTTTTTTCTCCCCAATCCTTTTCCAAACAACCTAAGCCTCCTACACAGCACCCTTATTACATGAAAGACATTTAAGTAAATATCCTGTGTATTTATTGCTCAATTTACTTAAGTCTTTACATGTAAATAAGGTTTTACCCCCCCCCCCCCTCCCCCCATTTTGAACCAATAAAAATACTCCCAAGGCCCAATTCCTAACCAATAAAAAGTCAACTTTCCAGTTTGTGCCTAAATTTCCAATTTTCCCAATTTTCATAAAAGACCACTTTTTGAGTTTGACACCCAAATGAGTGATTCAGAAGCCCAAAAAATTCTAAAAGATTTGTTTACTCTCCAATAAATCACAACCAGAATTTAAGCTTGAAATTCCTTGTAGATTGGTCTAGAAAAATTATACACCGAAAAGTCAACGTTTTTAACCAAACTTAAAATATTTTTGAGGTCCAAAACTTTTTGTCTCGGAATCCATTGATTTTTGGTATGGTAACTTATTTGGGGTTTTTAAGATCAACCCACTTATCAAAAATGTGTTTTGAGGATTTTATGACCTTCGTTTTGATTGGCTTGGATTTATGAAAGCGATGTCGAAAAACTCTTATATGATTTGAAAATGCTTGGGCCTATGGTTTTACTGGCAGTGGATGGGGAATTCCACTTGCCCTTAGTATGGATTGGTAGTGGATGGGGAATTCCACTTGGCCTCGGTTGATTTGATAGTGGATGGGGAATTCCACTTGGTTTTGGTTTAAGCACCGGTTTTACTCTTTGATCTGATTGGTTTGGTTTTGAATTGTGATTCGTCTAATTGGACGTTGTTCTTAGTGTGGATCCACAGTGAGTCTAATTTGTGTGTTAGTGTTGGCTTGTTAGCGTTAATTTCCTTCTCCATACAGCTTTCCACTATGGGGTATCAGTGAGGCCCTCTTGGGGCATAGAGGTGCTGCGGCAACCACCCACCGTGGGGCATCGGTGGGACGTTCTTGTGATTCATATGGTTTGGTCCAGCAGTGGATGGGGCATTCCACTTAACCTTGATTATTACTTTGGTTGTCACTTGCCAACCCATACGTGGGTGTTCCGCTTGCTGAGATGCCCTAGCTAGACTTCTCTCTGTAATTCGTGTAGGTGGCAAATGGATAGTGGGCATTAACCTAATTTACAGACACGCTAACCACGAGTCCTAACAAGACATGTTTATAGTATTTGATCGTATTTTGTTGAGTTGATTTCATGAGTTACTTGATTGAGATATTTGAATTGGAATTTCTTTTTATATCCGATTGAACTGTTTTGGTTTACATTTGGTACTATATATTTGTGAATATCATCATGATGTTATAAAACTGCATAAATTGTTTCTATGCATGCATGTTTGCTGCTTACTGGGACTTTAAGTCTCACGCGTGTTTTGTTTTACCGGATTTGTTTTCAGATCCATTTGGTGAGCCGCGTATCGAGGCAATTATTGAGGGTGAGCTTGAGTACAAGCTTGAGGGCTACTACTACCCGTAGTAGGATTCTTTTTATAACCTTGTATTTTGTCTTGGGGATTGTATATGGGATGTAAATATTATTTTGGGACTTATACTCTTGGGAGTTATCTTTTGTATATGTCTGTACATTTGGAAAAGAATTTGTGAGCATTTAGTTGCCTTAGTTGTATTTTGTATGCACAGATATTATGTTTTGGAGATTATAATACAGATAATCTTTTGTTATATGGAAATTTTTATTCCATGCTTCTTTAGCTTATGCACTCTGATGATTACTTTGTAATTACCCAAATTAATTGTATTAATCAGGTTCTATTGGGCCCATAAGTAGGTCTCGGGGACGGGTTGGTGCCGTGATAGGGCAGACCCGGATCTGGGGTGCTACATATGGTATTCCTCCATATTTCAACAATAAACAATCATACATCCTAGACAAAGTATTAAAAATAAATAAATCAAATATTACAACACATAGGGGCCTATCCTACGGATCCATTCTTGTCTTCCTTTCCCCTAGAACTTTCTTCACGTTTTACGGCTAGAGAAAATACTTGAGATACTTGGATTTAGGTTTGGGGTTGCAATCACACACATGCCTTATTCTACAGAAAAGGAGAAGATCAGAATAATCCTAGAAATTAAAACCAGAAAAATAAAAGAAAATGAGAGGCATACTTGGATTTCTGAAAGTAGAGAGGCAAGGGTTCCTTTCTTCACTTGGAGCTCTTCAATCTCCAACTTCTGGCTCTTTGCTTGAGGAGAGGCCCTCTATTTATAGGCAAGAGCTAGGTCAATGGTGGTCTCAAGGGCAGACCAAAATAAGGTTCTAAAATGTTCCAACTTAATTTCAGAACTTGAGTTGGAGTAAATATGAGAACCAATGAGGGGTAAAAAAGGACGAACGAAACTCTTAAAGAGAGGTAAAAATAGTAAATATGGCTCAAAATCCAAGCATTTGAAAATTCGCAAAAAACACGCGCAACCGCATTTGAATTGCGATCATGCCTTGACCCCATTTTGAATGCGGTCACATAATGACCGCAAATCAAATACGGTCACTACATGTCCGCACTTTTAATGCGGGCAATACAGGTTTGATTAATTTTTTCACTTTTTTGACCTGTTTCAAATCCCAATTAAATATTTTCTTTATTTTCTCATCCTGTAGTGCAATTTGGGGTGTCTACACCACTATAAAACCACCAACACCATCACCTACACCGTAGCCACCTCCACCCACCACCCCATCACCACCATCCACCCTTACTTCCCACCATGGGCACTACTACTAACACCACCGATCCACCCATCATTACACTCCATCCACCATCATTAGTACCATTTATCACCCACCACCACTATCACCACCATCCGCCACCCCCACCACAACTACCAACAACATTACCACCACCATCCACCTATACCACCAACACCTACCACCCACACAGTGTAATATCTTGAATTTTTGAATATAATAATATAATTAAATAAATCTGAAAATATTTTGAAGTAAATATTTATTCTAAATATTTGGATGAATAATATTAGTAGTCCAAAAGTATATAGATAGTTAAATAAATGAATAATAGTGATTCTGAATAATTGTAAATTAAAAGAATAACTTCAATTAATTGGAAGAATAACTATATTTTTGGAATTTAGAAAAGGTAATAATAATTCAAAATCATATGATAAATAGATATAATAAGAAGATTAGATTTTAATTTAGAAGAAATCAAATAGTTAAAAGGGGTTAAATAGGGAAAGGGCATTTTGGTAATTTTCTAATGAGGCAAATTAATGAATTGTGTAATGAAATAATTATTCAACTTAAAACTTGATTAGACATTACTTGGGTTTAATTTTGATTTAAATAACATGATTTTTGACCTAATAGGTGAGAAAATGACTTATTTGTAATTATAATTAATTAGGGGCCTTAAATTTGGGAATAAGAGAGATTTGGGGGTGATTTAGTGATATTTAAAAATATGGATTTAAATTAGCACGAAAATTGATTTAATTAGAAGTTTCTTTTGTATAGGATTTGAGATATGAGATTTGGAACGAGAGTTGAAATAGAAATAGGAAAATGGATTCGTTAGTGAGTTTCCAAATGCAAGTAGGACTCTTTATTTGGGTATGTATAAAAGAGAGATATAGAATCAAATTAGGGTTTTGTTGATCTCTGCGGCTGGAAGAAGAGACGGAGAGCTGTGGATGTGGAGAAGATGGAGGAAAAGAGAGAGGAAATATAGTCTAGAGAAAGGGAGAAAACATAATAAACTTTAAGGAAGAAGAAGCTGTAGCAAAAACCTCCGACCAGCTGCCATCAAAACGCGATCTAGTGACGATGAACCGTTGGATCGAGCTCAAATTAGGTGGAGAGGTTCCTGACATGTAGATCTTCAATCTAAATGGTAGAGATGGTGTTTGGAGGTCTCTAGAGTGGTGCGAGGTTCACAAAACGTGGCTACATTAGGTTATTAAGGAAAAGTAGGATTTTGCGAAAGAGTTAAGTAGCAACCCTTCTCTTGGCAAAACTTGCATGAATTAATATTTAGACAACAAATATGTTGTTTTTTGGCTTTGTGATAATTTAGAAGCATGTTGAAGAGGTTTTAGATTGATTTGATTGAGATTTAAACATGGAAAAATATATTTGTTCTTGTCGTTAGATTTCTCTGTTTACTTTGATATTGATGAAAAATCATGATTACATAGCAAGAATTTGTTATTAATTGTCTTTGAGATGTTTTTATCAAATGTAAATAATGATTTAGACAAGTTAGAATGGATTTGGAATGATAGAAAATTTTTTTTGAAGACTTATGAGAAAAATCAGATTTCGGAAAATGTCCCAGAATTTACAAGTTTACACGTTCTCTAAACATGTCGCTTGAGCGCCCATGTTGAGCGCAAATTATATTTTGCTAAGTTTCGAGACAGCTAGACAGACCGCTTGAGCGATATGTTAAGTACCCACCCTCTTTACAACGTAATTTGATAGATTGCTTGATACAAGGGGTTGAGCGTCCAATCCAGTTTTCTGATTTTTGAGGAATTAATTCATATTTTGACTATAAAATGATTTTTGGATAAATCCAATACATGTACAGATAAGATTTGAATGTATAGAAATTGTTTTCAGTGGCTGGATAATTTTCAAAAATTATACAAGATTTTGAGTACGTTCTACTAAAATAGTATTTATTTTGTTCCAAGAGGGAATTTGACCTTGGATTTGATTTATTTGTGAATTGGTTGGTTTCAACATTTGTAAAAGTATGGTTTAAAAATGTTTTAAGTTCTAGAGTAGCAAGAAAATATTTTTTTACAAATTTGGGTAGATTAAGCCTATTTCTCGGATTTTGACGGTTTTGTGTGATATTGGTTTTCCTCCACGAGGGACGGCACATGAGCCATTATTGGCCGTGTTTAAGCCAATTAATGGCGAACACGTGAACCGTTATTGGCCGTGTCTTTAGCCAACTAATTACATGTACGTGAGCCAATTAATTGCCATATTCTTTTGAGCTAATTAGTTTTGCCAAGAGGGCACTATTGACATTGATATTGACCATGAGGGTCATGTTTATTGATATCTTTGCCATGATGGCAGTAAACATAAAATTTTTCTCCATGAGGGAGTGGATTTGCCAAGAGAGCACTGTTGACATTGATATTGACCATGAGGGTCATGTTTATTTGGCCATGAGGGCTGTAAATTCTGATTATTTTGCCATGAGGGCATTACACATATGTCTTGGTTTTATTTGTGTCTTAGCAGGCATAGCTTGTTATGAATCCATAGTTAAGCTAGTAGTGAAGTCTGTCTATATTTGTTTGGATTAAGTCTAGTTCTTTTATGCATTTCCTCCATTATGGAGAGGCCTTCCATGAGGGATGAGCTACAACAATTTCCACTTCCACCATGAGGGTGAGGTCTACTATATTTCCACCATAAGGGAGATGTTTAATATTCCACCATGAGGGTGATGATATAGCAGGATATATTGCAGTTTGTTCTTAGACTGAATTTGGTGGGACTCGGTCTTGATCTTTCAAAGTGGTCATATTTCACGAGTCTTGTGATGTCACAACTGTTTGACTTTGATTTGATTCTCATGATGAGATTGATTGTATTGTTTGGATTTGATTTGTGTTAGAAAATATTCGTTAAATGGTTATTGTTTATGGATTGTGATTAGCCGGATTTATTGTCGAATTGTTATACATCATGAAAAGTATTTTGATAGCAACATGTGGACTGTTTTTATTCATGCATATTGCTACTTACTGGGATTTTATATCTCACCCCGTGTTTTTAATGTTTTGTTTTCAGATATGCTTGGAGAGGATGAACTTTGGGGATCTTGAGGGTATAACTGTTGGTTAGAGTTGTAATACCCCGGATCCGGGTTATGTGAACTAAACCGTAACTCATCACCGAAGGGTTAACTTTTCATTCAAGATAAATATATTAGAGTGAAGGAGAACATGAATTAATCAATGAATACATAATCAGAGTCAACTAAATCCATTACAAAGGAAATACCACATCTATCTCAGATACTCACATGACATAGACATTTACTCGCCAATATCGTTCACGCCGAGATCTGAAAACAAAACAAAACACGCGTGAGATACGAATATCTCAGTAAGTAGCACATGCATGCTCAAATACATTTTATTCAGTTCTAAAACATGAGCCGATTATAAAACATATATGCTGACGATAACACAAATACTTCGAATAACTCAACGGAAATCCAACAAACTCAAGTGATATAACCGCAACATTCCATCATGTAAAACGAGCAATAGCCTTTATATCAGACCACAAATGTAATCGCAAATACAAGTGTAAACATAAACAAAGTTTCAAAAGACTAGAGTGTTTATCATGGGCCACTCCGCACCAATGGAGTATTTTATCATGGGCTACTCCGCACCGATAAACAAGCGAATAAAACATACCATGCCAAATAAAATCAAATACCAACATTGGTCAATGTCATGTAGTTGCTTAGATTGGTTAATCAACATGCAAGAGCGACATCCACACCTCCATGTACACAGTTCCGGCCTACTCAGGGTTTCGAAACTCTGAAATGACGGCCTACTCAAGGTTTCGTCATCCAATGCCAGCCTAATTCGGGTTTCGGCATTGACAACCTGGCCTACTCAGGGTTTCGGGCTGCTCTACACCGGTACACCGGTCGTGGCAATACTTAAGGCCATGCCATTACACTAATAAAGCTAAAACATTACATTACTAAGCTTAAACATGGATCCAGGACAAGCTAAACCAGTAGCTTGAAATCAATTCAACAAGTAATCAAAAGTTAAACCTTAAACCATGGGTCAATCATGACCAAATCCACTCCATCATGGAGGATCACAAGTTTATGCCGTTCAAGGCAAATAACTCTTCAAACCAGCTTGTTTAACAAATCATTCATGAAAATAAACCAACATTCCATTTCTGAAAGAAATACTCGCTATAAAACAAAACCCATATAGGTACCAATCAAATCTGATGCGAAACAAAATGATTCAAATCATAGTTCACAACTCAAACTTTCAAAGCTGACTAGGATCATGTTCTCAAAGAATTTAATCTCTTACAAGTAGTTTGAGAGGAGAATTACCTATATAGAATCCTTGTAATCATTTCAAATGAATTTGATCCTCTTTAAACGCCAAATTGTACTAAATCATAGAACAAGGTGGTTAAATATCTAATATGAACTTTTTTTGTATAATTGGCCTTCGGAGACACCTTAAGAATAATCTTAGAGAAGTGTTACAAGTGGTGGAAATCCAAATAACCTATTCTATAATGATTTGGGACTAAGAATATCATAAAATTCTCAAAACACATTTTGGATGAGTGGAATAGTCTTAGGATCCCCAAGAAGATCACCATACCAAAAATCAATTGATTCCGAGACAAAAGTTTCGGAGCTCCAAAAATATTCTAAGTCTATTTAAAACGTTGACCTTTGGGTATATAATTTTTCTAGACCAATCTACGATGAGTTTTTTGCTCAAATTCTTGTTATAGTCTAGTTAGGAGTAAAAAAATCTTCTAGAATTTTATGGGCTTTTAAATCACTCATTTGGGTACCAAACTCAAAACGGGATTTTTGATAAAAATCGGGAAAATTGGAAATTTAGGCATAAACTGAAAAGTTGACTTTTTATTGGTTGGTAATTAGGCCTTGGGAGTATTTTTTATTGGCTCCAAATGGGGGGTAAAATCTTATTTACATGTAAAAATTTAAGTAAATGGAGCAATAAATACACATGACTTTTACTTAAATGTCTTTTATGTAATAAAGGGAAAAAAAGGGTGAAAAACTGTCAAAATAGCATTTTTCTGGCTGGGCGCTCGAACGGTCGCTCAAGCCACCTATCGGGCATTCATTTTGTTTGAATTTTGAACTTTCGGGTTAAAGTGACACAGGCTGGGCGCTCGAACAATCGCTCGAGCCATACTTTAGGCGCCAGGCCAAAAATCAGGGTTTCTACAGGTTATGGAAAAGACGCGATTTTTGAGGTTTTTCTCTGAGATTTCACTATCAAATCTTAATCCAATGACTTTAAAACTTTGGGAATTGCTTCTAAAACATTTGAGGATACTTTTTTAACATTATTTGAAAACAATTTAACTTAGAAATAACGGCAAATCTAGGGTTATTCTTCATGTAACCTAAAATACCCAAATTTGAGAAATTATTGCTAGAATTCCAATTTACTTCAACTTAAAGCTCAAAAATTCATCAAGAACATTCAAGAAGGAACATTCAACCATTTACAACTTGTTTCACATGGTTTGAACGACAAAACCCCAAATTAGCATGAAACCATCAAACATGTCATTCTTGTCTAAACTCCAAGTTCTTTGAAAACAACGTGTTGAAAGGGTGCTACTTACTTGGAGACGCTTGAACCCAAGCCGAAATCCCCCCTTTCCTCTCCTTCTTCTCCTTCTTCCTCTCTTCTTCTTCTCCCTGCGGCCTTCCCCCTTTCTCCACAAATAGAAGATCAAGAACCCTCGGGTTCTTCCTTCAAACACACACACACACTCACATATAATAGTTAAATAAACCACTTAAACCGGTTTAAATTAAATGAACCAGACCCCCACTAAACCAACCCACCTAACCCGAACCAATTAAACCAATTAAATTCAATTTTCACCTAGCCAACTAAACCAGTTCTACTGAAATGAACCGATCCACCCGAATCAAACACAGATCAACTAAACTCGGACTGAACCAAACCATTTATTTCTTTTAGAATTTTGATTTAACTAATCTAATTAAATCTTTTAATCCCCTATTTACCCTTAATTAAAATATTCACTCTTAATTATAGTTTCTCAAAATCCAGGGTCTTACAAGAGTAATGCCCTGTAGCTTGTAGAATTATTATTATATTTGTATAATTGTTGGTTAATTGTTTATGTTGACTTTTAGTTCAAATTGGAGGATTATTATTATGATAGTGAGTTGAGATTTGTAGTTGCCTTTTTATATTCAGATCTGATACAAATTGAGAGTTTATTTTGAAGTCTTCCGCTGTTATTGAAATATTAGAAAGTTATTTAAAATTTGGTGTACTACGATATGCAAGCATTGGTTAATTATGGATTTTTATTTTGTTTTGAGCCATAAAAATAGCACTTCGGGTTTGGATTATTCATAAGGAATATATCCAGATTTGGGGCGCTACACACAACCCCACCATGATTATCGCCATATACCCATCACCCCTACCACCATCATCACTGTCACCCACCAAGACACCTCCACCACCACTACTGCCACTACCATCACCACTCACCCACTACCATTACCACCATCACTACTGCCGCCCACCATATAACCAATACTACCACTCGCCATATAACTAATACCACCATCCACCCTCACTATAATAGTACATTTTGTCATAATATTAGCCAAGAAACAATTTTTATGTTTTTTTATATTACCAAATATATATATATTTTTAATAAAAGCAAATGTGAACCAAACAGTTTTGCTTCATAAAAAGATCTTTACAGAAGCAAAAAGCAATATAATTGCTTTTATTGCTTTTTGAAACAATAAGTAAAAAGCAATGCCAAACACAACTTAAGAATATAGATTTTGTATTCTCCATTTAACAAATTGTGGGGAAAAAGGTACGTAGAAAGTCCACATTTTTTTTTTTTGGGTAGCATGTAGAAAGTCCACATTTTTTTTTTGATAAGGTAGAAAGTCCACATAAAACTATGTTTCAGCCTTGTATGCATAACATTTAGGTTGCCACGTCATCCGTCCACGCGCTAGAAAAGGCATGTCTCACCAGGCAAGTAAACGTGGTGGGGCAGCCACTTTATTATTTCTTGATTTCTCCTTCTTTTACGTATATAAGAGATAGATTCCTACTTTGTGTAAAGAACGAAAGTTGGAATTGCCAAAAACCAACACGAAGGAACTCAATTTGGATTTTTATTATCCTTCTCACTTCAATCTCCATTTCGAATTCATCGAATTCTTTGTGAAATTGATCTCTTTTATTTCCGTTCGATCGCCTTCTCTGCGTTGTTCGATCCTATTCGCGCTGTGATTGTGCCCTAATTCGCGTGTTATCCAATAATCGGAAAACCCGGCGAGAGAAAGGATCGAACTTGAGGAGTCGTGGGGGTTCTGGGTTTCGGCCTTGTGAGGGATGGATTCGGAGGATGATATGCATGACGCGAACGATGTAGAGTCCCTTGATGACTTTTACAGCGGCGGGACGACGATGGACAGCGATGATGGGGATGGAGATTATGAGTTCATCGATAACGACACGGATGATTCAGATGATAGCTTATTGCATAGGCACCAGGTAAATTTCGTGTAACCGATGTGGGAAAAATAAAGATTTTGTTTCTTGATTTCCGATGTTTTGTATATATTTGTTTGCCTTTTTATTTTTTGAAATTTTGTTAGAGTGCTTTCTACTGGCGCTAAATTGTGTTTCGGGTTCAAATTTTCATTTGGTAATGCCTGTCTATTGCTGTTTGAGGCTGTCATATGTTGTCCGAAGACAAATTTTTTTTTTCTTGCCTTGTGTTCGGTTAGATGTTGAAGCTCATATTGATGGCTGTATTGATATCTTTTGTAACTTTAGTAAGCTTAAGTGTGCATAATGTGGATGGGGTTTGATTTAAAGATGAGATTAGTGGTTGTGTTGGCACTTTTATAACCTTAGTGGTTAAGTATGTCTTAAGGGTTTGAGCCTTCTTAATGTAAAACGTGCTTGAGTTTGAAGATGAAGTATATGGTTATTTTGGGGTCCTTCTTAACCTTAGTTCAAGAATGTTTAACTTGAAAGGGGTTGATCTTGTTTAGTTAATTTGGTCGAATAATGTAACTATAACTGTACTAAGGTTACATATGTTTAATGCTTGAGCTTTTCTTTTAAACTAAGATTGATGGTTGTTTTGTTTTTTAATAACATCAGTAAGGTTAAGAATGTGAAAAGGTTTGAACTTGTTTTGTTTATTTGATTGAATGAAGCTGAGATATTTCATGTATTGGTTGACTTCCAAATTTAATTTTTGCAATGAATTTGTGGAAGTTGTTAAAATTTTAATAGGGCAAAGACAGCACATTTGGTTGATAATGAAGTTATAGAAGATGAGCAATTTAGGTTCTATAATGTATGGAAAAATCTTAAAGAAAAATGCAGTTGAAAATTTTCTTCTTTGAAATTCATTATAAAAGAAGCCCAAAAGCTAAAGAAATGAATTGTTCTTGCTAGATGTAATTTGTAGTTTGAATCTCATATGACCATAGCCACCACTGTAAGCCAGTAATTAATTATATCTCCACCTGGAATTTTGTAAGATTTGAGATTTCCTGATGATTCAGTTTCTGATCTGATGGTTAAAACCTTGAACTGTCAGTTTGAAATGCAAGTTTGAGCTTAAACGTAGCCACTACGAAAGGTATGGTCTGCTGCCAATGCACTACTCTTGGGAACCTGCTTTGCGAGTCACACACTTGGTTAGAGTCCTTTGAGTAACATGGTTGTTGATCCTCTACCGGATTGACTCACTCTTTGAGGGCAAGAGCTATTTATAAAGAAAATTCTTTTAGATATTTTCTTGTGATCTATCACTGATTTTGTGGCTGCTTCATGGACTTGTGGCTGATAATTTTTATTTACAAGCATAGTAATTGA